>OX359273.1:18256171-19656171 GCA_947179155.2 Hedera helix | reverse complement strand
TTAGGAGTGAAATTACCCAAAATATTCTCATTCGAATCAGTTATTACATGTTGGTGACTAAAATGTTTAATTTGTAAAAAATTAAAGACATTATGACTCAATGTCTTAAAGTTTGAAACATTAAGATTTAAGTTGTAAAAAAAATTAAATTAAAGGGTTAATATGTATTTAAGCCAATATACCTCTAAAAGTTGTCCTATAAAGTAACGAACTTAATGCCTTATGGGGCCTTAGACCACGAAAAGTAATACACGACAAAATTTACTTGTGGGTTTACTTAGTTACGTGTACTAGCTTGGATGCCCATGCAAAGCACGTGTAACGCCCCCAAATTCGTATACTCCCCTCAAAGATCTGGTGTATTACAATATACAACTTCCATAATATCTACCAATAATTTTAATGGTTTTATTAGTCCATTACAAATATTACATCACTTACCTCATCCTCGGATCGCAACTTAGGCATTACACTTTACCTCATCAGTGATACCAACCTATAGACTCTATAGGATTTTATAATCCTCAACTCTAATATTAAAATATGATCTTCATTTTTCTCTGCTTCTCTCTCCTCATCAATGTCTCCTCCATATACTTCCTGAATTTGGACCCTTTCCGTCCTATCATTTTTTTCTTCCTATAATAATTTATGATTGCAAAGGTGAGCATCAAATATGCTCATCAAATATGAAAAAGAATTAAATTAGCTTAAGAAATAACTTTGAATCAATAATTCAATAACTTTGAATTAAAATTTTTATCAGGTTTACATTACTTGGATGGTCGTAAAAGACTAAGAATTCTTTTTAATCATACTGCAAGTG
Source organism: Hedera helix (assembly GCA_947179155.2). Taxonomy (NCBI): domain Eukaryota; kingdom Viridiplantae; phylum Streptophyta; class Magnoliopsida; order Apiales; family Araliaceae; genus Hedera; species Hedera helix. Next base: position 19,655,345 of record OX359273.1, on the reverse strand, counting down.
ATCAGCCTAGTAGCACTGCTTATAACCTGTAACATGTTACCTCACTGTAGTACATAGTGACTCATCAGAATAAGCTCATAAGTGACTGTTGGGAACAATTAAATAGCTCGCCAAAGGAATTTTCAATATAGGAAACTTTATAAATGTGCAATAAGCTTAAGATTAATAAGAAGTATTGTAGACACTCAAATTTTGCACTTTTGTACTAACTCTGACAGGAGGGCAAAATCATCACTTTACCCAACATGCGAAAAGGAAGATGGACCACAACACGAAGCCACCCCAACGACTTACAGTCAAAGCCGCCACAATGAACAACGAGCATCAGGTTACTTGAGGCAAGGCAAATAGCTGATCCAGAAAAACCTGATTTGATCACCAAAGACGACGAATGGCCACTACGCTTACGGTAGACGGGGGTCTCACAAAAATGATGATTTAAGACCGCGTGACACGAAAATCGAGAAAAGGAAGCCGGGCGACCGCGAATGCAACTGCGACCAACGACAATGTGGCATTTTCGTGGCTCGAGGAAACACACGGCAGCAGAGGCGACGGCTATAACAGGCAGGCGCAGATGCACCTGCGGGTAGCCGCAGATGCACCTATGACTGCTTTCAGAACACTATACAGCATCCAGTTTCTCATCCGAGAGAAAAGAGAGGAAGAAAAAAAGAGAGGACCGGGAGAAGAAAAAGGGCCGCGAGCAAGAGAGAAAAAACCTTCGGGTTTGTTCCAAAAAAGTGAGGATTTATCTCATTTTGTTCGATCTTTACACCATATATTGTATCCTATATTAGATTTGAGTGCTATTGTGTTATTTCCATCAATATCAATGCGAAAATTCGATCTTTCTTTGTGTTGGTGCATATTTTGTAGATCTATTAGATTTAATATTTTTATTTTGCTTTAGTAGTTAAATCGATAAATATTCGTTTGTTTGTACATTTGTTGGGTGGATCTACTGTATATTGTATCATTTTTTTCTTCCTATAATAATTTATGATTGCAAAGGTGAGCATCAAATATGCTCATCAAATATGAAAAAGAATTAAATTAGCTTAAGAAATAACTTTGAATCAATAATTCAATAACTTTGAATTAAAATTTTTATCAGGTTTACATTACTTGGATGGTCGTAAAAGACTAAGAATTCTTTTTAATCATACTGCAAGTGATCAGCCTAGTAGCACTGCTTATAACCTGTAACATGTTACCTCACTGTAGTACATAGTGACTCATCAGAATAAGCTCATAAGTGACTGTTGGGAACAATTAAATAGCTCGCCAAAGGAATTTTCAATATAGGAAACTTTATAAATGTGCAATAAGCTTAAGATTAATAAGAAGTATTGTAGACACTCAAATTTTGCACTTTTGTACTAACTCTGACAGGAGGGCAAAATCATCACTTTACCCAACATGCGAAAAGGAAGATGGACCACAACACGAAGCCACCCCAACGACTTACAGTCAAAGCCGCCACAATGAACAACGAGCATCAGGTTACTTGAGGCAAGGCAAATAGCTGATCCAGAAAAACCTGATTTGATCACCAAAGACGACGAATGGCCACTACGCTTACGGTAGACGGGGGTCTCACAAAAATGATGATTTAAGACCGCGTGACACGAAAATCGAGAAAAGGAAGCCGGGCGACCGCGAATGCAACTGCGACCAACGACAATGTGGCATTTTCGTGGCTTGAGGAAACACACGGCAGCAGAGGCGACGGCTATAACAGGCAGGCGCAGATGCACCTGCGGGTAGCCGCAGATGCACCTATGACTGCTTTCAGAACACTATACAGCATCCAGTTTCTCATCCGAGAGAAAAGAGAGGAAGAAAAAAAGAGAGGACCGGGAGAAGAAAAAGGGCCGCGAGCAAGAGAGAAAAAACCTTCGGGTTTGTTCCAAAAAAGTGAGGATTTATCTCATTTTGTTCGATCTTTACACCATATATTGTATCCTATATTAGATTTGAGTGCTATTGTGTTATTTCCATCAATATCAATGCGAAAATTCGATCTTTCTTTGTGTTGGTGCATATTTTGTAGATCAATTAGATTTAATATTTTTATTTTGCTTTAGTAGTTAAATCGATAAATATTCGTTTGTTTGTACATTTGTTGGGTGGATCTACTGTAGATCCGAAATATTTGGCGCATTGTGATTTTAAATATTTTGATTTTGTGTATTTTGAAGTTAGATCCGGTGTAGTCGATATATGTTTTATATCTATGGATTAGGGACGTTTAGAGATGATTTATTGCAGATGAAATCTCCTCCTAACCTCTTGATGATATCCTTTTAGTTATTTTATAACTTACTTTTGAATGTAACGATTGCGATGCGCCTTTATTGTAAATATGTAAATTTTGGGCCTTAAAACGATATCGATATCAAAAATCGAGTTTAAAGCCCCGTAATAGTGAAATATGTGATTGTGGGTGTTTGAGGCTATTTAGACGGCTTACATGCCCACAAATAGCTCCTACTTCATTTTAATGCTTGGTTTTTCCTTTCGACAGAGAAAAAGGATTTTGGAATGAAAAGATAAAGATTTACATAAAATCAATCAAAGTAGGATATTAGATCACTCGTAGGCTAAAATAAAATCAAAAGTATCGGAGGAGCTCCATTCCTATTTGGCGAAGGATTCGAAAACCTTATTTCACAAATGTCATTATTAAAGATTTTGTTATCAAAAAATGAAAGCTTAAAAAATGAACTTTTCCAAACGAATCGAATCCTTCGTGCATAGGGTCAACGAGATTTCATAAGTACTTTCGGAAATAAAGCATTCTAAAGATTTTCATAGGCACACACACATACACACGCGCACAAACACACATTTTAGGATTTAAAGGAAAGGAAAATATTAAGATAACGGTAACCGTGTTTCACGGAAGTCGGGGGATGCCTCACACCTTCCCCTCGCTTAAGCAAGCCCCCGAACTCTATGAATCTCGGTTCGCTGACCAATTAATTAGGAGTCACATATGAGCCATTGCGATTACGAAAACTAAAACTCGGATTAGTTGGTACATCCATTGCTAATATACTAACTGGCGACTTTGGTCAATTGGCTCATCATAAAATCGATCTTTCAAATCCCGTCGACACTCAAGCCGACCTTTTCCCAAAATCACCCTTGTACGAAACGAGACAAAAAACAAAAGGGATTTCTAACTTGGAAAGAGGGACAAAAAGAAAAGCGACATATTTTTCTAAAAAAAGAAAAAACCCGGCGTCGACAAGTATTATAAATTCAACGTCAGATTATTTAACTTTAAACAATTATTGAGGGATCATAAGGACCATGAAATTTTTACATTAAATATGCATTAAATGCCCCCCATAAATTTTTAACAGTCATATAGACTGAAAAACTCTCCATAAATTTTTAACTGTCACACATACTAAAAAACTCTTTATAAATGTTTAGGAGTCATATAGACTAAAAAACTGTCCATAAATATTCCTCTATATTATAGGGTTGTTCATCCTCAATCTTAATCAATTTCACAGTAGAGTAGCCGAAGCAACTAACACGCTCTTTAGTTCAAATGAATTTAGGAATTTTAAGAATGTACATGCAGACACCCAAAGTTTTTGTGTTTGTTATCTAACCATTACGGGAGGGAAAAAGCGTCATTTTGCATCCCAACACCCAGATAGCAGAATCTAGATTACGAATCTCCAAATGAGCATTCAATACGATCACGACCACTTTCGAGCCATGAATTATGCAGTACAAAGACGATGGATGGGTCGACATTTACGAGAAGATAATTGTCTGCACTTCGTCCTATCTTTTATGGATGAATAATTGGCCAGACTCTATGTCATTGTGTAGCCCTCAAAAAGGGCTTTCAGGAATGGTTTCACAACTATTCCCGAATTGAAAGATACAAGCATTCTAGCCCGAAAGACAAAAAATCGACGATGCAGCACAAAGGCCAAGGCACATGGGACCCGCCCTAGCCAGCTGTAAGACGACTTGCGGCCAGTCGCAGGCGAACCTATGGCTAGCTTTGAAGCCTATAAATAGGCAAAATCAGCTCATTTTTAAAGAGAGTGAGCATTTTAAAGAGAGAAACTCTCATATTTTAGAGAAAGAAAATCCAAGTTTAGAGAGAGAGAATGAGTTATTCTAGAGAGATAAAGTGCTAAAAAAGCGTAGATCTAGTATATTCTCTTCAATTTTTAGTATCAATAGTAAGATTCAGTGAAGATTCTAGCTCCTGACGATCTTTTTCATCATTCCTAAGGTGAAAAATCCAATATTTGTACATTTTTGCTTAGATATGATGTAAATCTATTATTATATATAAATGCATCAAATTTGGTATTTTTAATTTATTACGATAGTAAAGATTCAATTTTTATTTAATTTATCCATAGATCTGTTAAGGATCTACTATTTTCGATGCGTTAAGATATTAAAGATTCAATTTTTACTTGATTTAACTCTAGATCTATCATAGATATAATATTTTTAGTATACTACGATAATAAAGATTCGATTTTTAACTTAGATCCGGCTTATATTTGCTAGATCTATTAAATTGCCGGATTAGGGTTGGCCTGAGAAGATCTCAAAGGAATAATATTTTTCCCTTGCCTCCCGATGACATCTATTTGATTATTTTAACGATATTGTATGTATTCGACTCCCATTTTATTGGATATTTTATTTGGGGGTTGAACTATGAGGTTAACCACGCTTCCCGTCCTAGACCTATGTCTAGCGATGTAGCGGATCCCAAAGTTTGGCCGCACATGACTCCATACAATGGAACACGCTGATAGCCAAATTGGGATATATAATTGGTTAAATCCTTGTTCGCACCACTGTGTGGATCTAATCACATTACGACTTATTATCGTTTTGTTATAATTTTAATATTATTATGTTCAACCTTTTTATAACTTACTTTGATTTCCATTATGTGAGCCTAGGAGGGAAGTCAAGGCCTTTAAATATTGATTTAAGGGATATTGATGGAATTTCGATGATAGACGTTATGTGCAGATGTAATGTTTACGATTCTGTTTCATTGTATAATGTAAATTTTGGGCCTTAAAGTGGCATCGGGAATCTCGATGGACGGATTTAAGGCCCCGTGATAATAGAAATTTTATGTTGTGCTTGGAGCTATTTTGACGGCTTACATGCCCGTAGGTAGCTCCAAACTTATTTGTGATGGCCTGGCTTTATTATGTAAGACACAAAAATGATTTTTCAACAAAAGCGATAAAGATCTTTTTAAAGGAGTTTAATTTGCCAAAGAACCTAGGTCTCATCTGAAATTCAAACATGTGTTGCAGCACTTCTGTATGATTAGAGGAATCATTGAAAAACAGACAACACCTTAGAGATGATAGACTCTCAGTACATCATTACAGATCCATTAACTGAAGCATTTACTAAGCAATTCATACCCCACTTAGAGAATAATGGTATGGGGATACCAAAGGATGATTGGCTTTAGTACAAGTGGGAGATTGAAAGTAGTATGCCCTTAAGCTAATCACATTTGATGTAATATGCATATACTTTGTAATTTTATTCAATTTATTAATAGAAGTATCAAGACATTTCATTATTCATGATTAATTAGCTAAATTAATTATATGAATAAATCTATAATTTTGAGCAATTCTTTTTAGAATCATAATATTGATTATGCTAATGAGATCTAAATTTAAAATAGCTCAAAACTAAAATATTCTTAATTGTGGGATCACTAAAATGGAGATTTGTGAATTCGAATAGATTAGTACATACTATGCTTGCTCTTATGAATAGAATGATTGATCTCATAGTCATTTGTGTAAAGACACTAAAGTAAGTATGTATGTGTTTATCAGAGAATAAGTTCACTGAACGTGACTCCCTAAATAAACACCTAATAGAGTTTTACTTGTTTGTCAATAGGAGTTTCTTTTGTGATAGTAATACAAGTAATTCTTGGACTATAGAACATCATAGTACCTTGTGTATGATGAGTTATACTATGATATAATCCTTAAGACATTTAGGATATATTAAATTAGATGATCGGGTATAATAAATTGTACATGGAGGTAGACGAATGGTCAACAAATGATCTACCACTTCTAGTAAAGGGAGAGAATGTCCTATAAATTTCGATAAATGACAACTTAGAAATCATTGGCCAAGGTGGAATGAAAATTAGAAATGAGTTTCTAATTTACATTAGAGTTGTGTATTTGTGAATTGAAATGCATATAATCAAATAAAATAAGACTTGATAGTAATTTTATGTCTTATATTTGATTGGGACATTGAGTAATAGAAGAATTGAATTGTATGGTAACTATTCCCTGAAAGGTTCTTTTACGATCAAATGTTGAAATTTATATTATCTGAATTGTCGATTAATCGCTAAAGGGGCTTACCCTTATTATAGAATAAATATTATTTATTAAATAAATTAAATAGTTTAATTCATTTACATATATAAGATTAGAATGATTTTAATTAATTTATTCTACAACTAGTTTAATATGGAAAACCTAAAGGGTCACACCGTAAAAAAGTAATATTTATTTTAGAAGTAGATGACATAATCGTAATAATAAATTAAGTATATTTAATTTATACTATGGTGATAGAATAAACTAAATAACTTAATATTTATAATTTAGTATTTTAGAAATATTATTTATAAATTAATAAGAGGATTATTATTATTATTATTATTATTATTATTATTATTATTATTATTATTATTATTATTATTATTATTATTATTATTATTATTATTATTTAGTTCATAAATGGTGTAGGAATTAATTAATAAGTAGTATTATTATAAATAATTAAGTTTCTAAATGTTTTAGAAAGTGTAATTATAATAATCAATTAAATTATTAAATAATTTAGTAATTAATTAATAAAAAGTACTCTCATTATTAAATAATTAAGTTCCTAAATGATTTAGGATTATAATTAATTAATTTAGTACCTAATTGATTTGAGAATTAAATTAAAACCCTAATCCTAAATAGTTTAAGAGGGTTGTCTATATCTATAAATAAGAGGAGTCTTATTATAGATTAATGTGACACACTCTTTTCACAGGAATTGAGGAGAGTACTTCATAATTCTCTACATCTAAGGAGTTAGAGAGAGAGAGAATTAAGTCTAGCCACCCATGATTTAGAGAAACCAAAATCCACTTCTTTAATTCATAGATCTCTTGGTGTATTACCTTTAGAGGCTTTATACTTAGGGAACTAACATTGATTCGTGAAATCTAATCGGTGAATTTAAAGACGAACGCGAATGATTAAAGGGAGTTGAACTTGTACCCGTGGAAGCTTGATTTTACAAAGGTATAAATCTTTTATCCTTCTTCAATTAATAATAGTGGCATAAGAAAGATCTAGGTTATTGGTTTGTAGAAAAAAATTTAAAATCTGATTTTATTTACTTCCGTTGTGCTTGTATAATTTGATTATATGTCTGCCATATTTTTGCAAACCAACATTTACCTCTTGAATTGGAGCATATCCACAGCGTGTTCTATGTCTTAGTCTTATGACCATATAAGCCTGATTATAAGCACGTGATATCTTATACGCCCATTCAAATTGAGAAGGATCTGACGTACGGGGAAATTCCTGTACAAATAATAGATAGGAAATAACAGATATTAAGAAATAAGGTTATACCTTCTGTAAAGGTGATATGGCGAAACCACAATGCTGCAGAGGTTACATGGGAGTTAGAAGATAAGATGAAGAGAGATTACCCCTATTTATTTTTATAACCTTGTACTAATTCCGATGACGAAATCTTTATGGGGGGGGGGGGGGGGGGGAGGTAATAACCATGAATTTGTAAAGAAATATATTAATGAAAATAAGGAATTATTTGAAAATAATTATGTGCACTTGTGTGTCTACATGTATTATGTTGATAGAAATAATAATTCAAGTAAATTGAATAAAGTGACAAGTAAAGAATTAAGTGATGATGGTGCATGAGCTTAGTTTATAATTAACTATGTTTATGAATTATGCCTTGTGTGACATAAAGTATAATGGTGAATAAATTGACTAGAAGCCTAATGAACAATAATTTAATAGTCCAAAGTGTAAGGATGATGTTAGTATATGTGTGTGTGTGTGTGTGTGTGTATAAGTAAGGATTGTACAATATATATATATATATATATATATATATATATATATATATATATATATATATATATATATCCTTAACCAACCCCCCCCCCCCCCCAATTTCCAAGACAAAAGTGGTGTGACTTAATTAGGTAACTTGGAGCCATGTGAAGTTTTATGATGACCTAGGAGCATGGCTAAGTAATGGCCTAATCCATCTTTTTACCTAAACTACTTTTACCAATGGACAATGCCTACATGAAATGGATAAATACATATATATTATACATGTATAATAAGTGTATGTGTCTATGGAAGCTCTCTATAAATAGGAGTTCCTAGAACATTTTATAAAGTTTACTTGAAATTTTATGTATAAGCTTTAGAGAGAAAATAGTGAGCTTGAGAGAAAAATGAAGAAATCTTAGAGGAAGCTGTTGCACTTTGGTGGTTCAAAAGGGGTTTAAGAAGAAAGAAGAAGGTGGTGAAATACATCAAGTTTATCTCTAAGAGGAAAGTAGCATCAAGGTGGTATAATCCTAACATAACTTAAATTTTCATAGTTAAGTTAGTATATTTTAGTTTATAGTTAAAAATACGTTCATGGTGGATTTTGAAGACATAAGGATGAATTGGGAAGGAGATTTTGTGATTTGTATGTTTTTTATGATGATATATGCTTAAATGTACTAAACTTATGCATGAGAATATAAAAACCCTAAGTTTACTAGTTGAAAACATGAGATTTGGTATCAAATGAAATAAAATGTGTAAGCTATTTGTGTGATCTATAAATTATGTGTTGTAGATCTATGAGTTATGAAGATAAACCAAGTGGAATGAAAGAAAAATAAGTTAAAATGAATTTTAGGTGAATTTTCTAGTAAAGGATATGAAATTTTAAACCCTAAAAGGTTAATCCAAAAATTTTACTAATAAATGGGTTTGATTGGGAGAAAAACCTTGGATATATGTTAAACAATGGAGTTAACTAGTTATTAAACCCAACTAGTTATTAAACCCTTTTGAAAGTGAAGAAATCAAATTGAAAGCTTTTGAAACAAAAAGGGATCAAAAATAAAAAAAATTAAAAATATTGGAAAGTTAAGGTTTTGGAATTCTGGCCTACCGTCGCAGCGATAGAAAGAACCGTCGCAGCGGTGACCATTCTGTTCGGCAGTAACTGTGACGACCCCAAATTCGGGTTCTTTAACCTCGGGTTTAGTTCTCACTGTACAATACTTACTAACAATTAAATACATATATTGTATTTAAACTTCGTGGAATAATACAAAAAGTTCCTTATAAAAAAGCTACGCTTCCCAAGGTCGATTAACCTTAATTGTAACATTACATATCTTAAGGGAAATACAAAAGATTTACAAAATAAATTACATAACCGTAATTTAATCTAGCATGCATTATCTAACTATGCATTCGCTTTCCCCTTGCCTTTGTCTTGTTTAGAGCATTCGGGCTTAGCTGAAATTAAGTCATGATATAGCAAGAATGAGCAACTAAATGGCTCAACAAGTCTATAAGAAACAACATACGATATACCATGATGAAAAAGGAAATAACATCAGGGCTTTCAACAATGAATAATAGTGGTGAAAGAAATCAAGAATCAATATTTCAATATAAGAATGGATTGACTCTTTACTGCTGAGTGGTCTTTAATGACCATGAACTGCTACTACGATAAAATAGACATACAATATCTAACACCTTGTTAAAAATAACGGGACACTTGAGGGGATCAGTCCTCTTATGTCCTATGTCTATGCATAACATTTAGATTTCTTGCGCAAATTCGGTTACAAGACAATATATCCCCTTTAACTAGGGTTGTTCTTTCTCAGTCTTACAATAAGAATCCACACCAAACAATGGTTTGGATAAGCTTTTATAATATTCAATTAGATGAATTTAAACATGCATTTGTCTAGCCGAAACAATTAGCTTAGACATTCTTAAACAGGTCGTAAATTACAGAACTATAACATTTGCAAAGGCACTATGTGCGAATACAATACAATAATGATGTACAGTAATTTTTGATAATTAATTCACTCAAAGGTCTGTCAAATAACTACGAGTGTAGATACTTGTTCAACAATAATTGAATTACTCAATGTAAATAAGGTTGAAGAATACTTGCAACAATAAATACAAGTTAGGGTTAAGAAGAAACTTGTCTTGTGCGTGGTCTACTGCTAATCAATTCAATTTAATTCTCTTTAGATAGACCTAACAATTAATCAAGTTGATCTTTAAATTAGTATTACATACACATTTATATGATAACATTTATACATCTTACATCTCTAATACTTAACCATATAATTATCTAATTACGGTTATATAACACTTAGAAAATATTATCACTACTTGATAATATTTCAATCACATCAACTAATATTAAATTTTAATATAGATCATACACTTATCTAATATTATTAGCAATTTAATAACATTTTATTAGTTTTATGATATTATTAATCATTTAATAATATTCTATTATCTAATATTATTAATCATTAATAATATTTTATTCATTATCTAATATTATTAATCATTTAATAATATTTTATTATATTATTAATATTATTAATCATTTAATAATATTTTATTCATTATCTAATATTATTAACCATTTAATAATATTTTATTCATTATCTGATATTATTAATCATTTAATAATATTTTATTACTTTATGAATATTATTAATCACTTAATAATATTTTATCCATTATCTAATATTATTAATCATTTAATAATATTTTATTCATTTACTAATATTATTACTTATTAATAATATTTTATTGATTTTTTAATATTATTATTCATTTAATAATATTTTATCTAATTATTATTATTATTAATTATTTAATAATATTTTATTGACTTATTAATATTATTACCCATTTAATAATATTTTAATCTCTTACTAATATTTTAATAATATTTTATCAAATTGTTAATGTTCTTCATCATTTAATACTTTTTAATCATATACTAATATTATTAATCTTTTAATAATAATCTTTAATCAATACCAATAGTTAACTTTTTAATGGTGTTAACCTTAATCTTTATTTTAAATATTTAGTTACTTATTAGTTACTAATAAACACTCTATATTGGTTTATTATTCAAACAAATTCATTTTACACTTATTTCAATTTAATTTTACCACAAAAACCCGACTCGGATCGACCCGACCCGACCCGACCCGAATCACAAAAGTCTGCCAAAGTGGCACGGGGCGCGCCACTATAGGCCTATGAGTGGCACGGGGTGCGCCACTTTTCCAGATTTTTGGACTGCTCGACCCTCCGACGCTCCGACAGACATAATTTCTTCATTTTAAAACATTTTTAGATGATTCTTGTGTCTATTCTCATTCGAATTTTCCCCTCTACAATTTCTCTTTAGATAACCAATCCAAATTCCAATTGTAACAGGACTCAAAATGGCTCACAAGGACAGAGTAAAAACTAACTTCACAAATCTTTGGTTTTATTGGTTCAAACTTGAATAAAATGTGATCTATATGTCCAAATGACACAAACTCAGTTTTGTTAACCTTGTAACTTCTTGTTTTACAATATTTTATGGTTCAATCATAATTTTAAAAACGTTTGACACGAAATTTAAAGATCGAACCACCTAGGGTTTAAAAATGACATCCTTTGCGGTAAAAGCTATAACTTATTCGTTATTCAATATTTTTGAAAGCTTCAAGTTGGGTTCTCATTAAAACTCATAGATCTAACTTTATAGCCATAAAAATTAAATTCCCAACTTGTACATTTCAAAATACAACATTAAACCCAACATGCATCGTTAAGGTTTTACCAATAAAATGTGTTATGAACATTTCTACTAATTTTTATGCATTACACACCTACCAAATCATGATATAAACACATCATACTTTGAATATACATATATTACATAGTTAAATACTTCTATCACATCAAAAAAAAGTTTTGATCTATTAAAAATAGATTTTAACCGTTAAAAATCGTTTTAGACTACAAAAATAAAATTTAAGAGAACTTAGAGCACTTTTAAACCTTGTGGTTTTGAAAGGTCTTCTTATTCTTCTACCAAAGCAAGTGGTGAAACTTTGTGTCATCCACCAAGCTCAACCTCTAGCTATATCACTCAACACAAGTGTATTTTTTCTTTTTCTCTAGGAATGCTCTCACTTTCTCTCTTGAATTCTCTAGCAAATGAACTAACAAACCAATCCAAGTGTGTAGAGTGTCTTATTTATAGTCATCCACTAACACTTCATTAATTTCCTAATTCACCAATGTTGGTGAAATTAAAGCCTAATTAAGCTTACTATTTCATGGATGAACAATGTGAGTGACATGGTGATTGACTAGGGCTGTTGGCCAACCTTGTCATTGAGTAAATTGGAAGCAACATGGAGCAACAAGTCACCCCCTTGTGGGGGCCCCTAGTAGCCGGCGATATGGCCTTTTTGTGGCCATTTTCCATTTAATTTTAAATGCTAAATATTACATATATATATATATATATATATATATATATATATATATATATATATATATTGACCAAAGTTTTGACCTCATTTGGACTCCACATTGGGCTTGGAAGTAAGTTCTATTGGGCTCATTTAATTAAATTGCTTGAGATCACTTTATATAACACATTGGGCTATCATTTAAATAACTATGCTACCTTTAATTAAAATAAGCATTGGGCTTGTTTAAATAAATTACACGGACTAATAATTAAATTAATTACATAGACTACTAGGTAAATATCGTTGACCTAGTTTAACAACTCCTTTGGATTTAAAAATATAATACAATTAGATTTTGTTTTAATTAATTATACACATTACTTTAATTCTTTAAATAAATATACACACACATAAGTACATTTATTTAATTATCTAATGCACAATTAATTAGTACAAAAATTTTAAATTTATTGCTAACTATTTATTAATTATAATTACAATGACTAATGAAATTCGTGGTCATTACATTCTCCCCCCTTTATAAGAATTCCGTCCCCGGAATTACAAATTTAAACTACTCAAAAAGATTCGAATAGTTAGCCCTCGTCTTTTCTTTAAGCTCCCACGTAGCTTCCTCAACGTTGTGGTTCCTCCAGAGGAATTTGACAGAATGTATAACCTTATTCCGTAATTTCTGCTCTTTCCTATCTAGTATCTGGACAGGAATTTCCTCGTACGATAGATCTTTTTTGACTTTTATCGGCTCATAGGATATGACATGCTTGTAGTCTGGTTTGTACGGTTGCAACACTACACGTGGAACACATTGTGAATATGCTCCAGTTCAGGAGGTAAAGCTACCTCATACGCCACTTCTCCCATTCTCTTTAATATCTCGAACGGTCCTATGAACCTTGGACTCAGTTCCCTTTCTTTCCAAATCGAATCTTCCCCTTCCAGGGAGATACATTCATGAACACAAAACTCCTAACTTCGAAGTCTCGCTTCTGTCGATGTAAATCGGCGTATTTCTTCTGACAGTCTTGAGCTGCTACTAAACGAGCTCTTATTACCTTGATAATTTCTAAAGTTTGTTGAACCAATTCCAGCCCAACAGTCGGTGTTCTCCTACCTCATCCCAACATAGAGGTGTTCTGCATTTTCTTCCGTACAATGCTTCGTAAGGCGGTATGCCTATACTTGCATGATAACTATTGTTGTATGCAAACTCAAGTAATGGTAGATGGTTTTCCCAATTCCGCTTGAAATCCATCACTCAGGCTCTGAGCATATCTTCCAATGTCTGAATTGTTCTCTCACTTTGCCCATCGGTCCGTGGATGATACGCTGTACTCATTCTCAACTGTGTCCCCAATCTCTCTTGAAGACTTCTCCAAAATTTTGACATGAAGCGCGGATCTCTGTCTGACACAATCGATATCGACACCCCATATCTCAAAACTATTTCCTTGATGTACAGTTTAGCTAACTGATCCAAACTGAACTTAATCTGGATCGGCAAAAAGTGCGCTGACTTTGTTAGTCGATCCACAATCACCCATATTGCGTCAAATCCCTTCTGTGTTGCTGGAAGTCCTACCACAAAATCAATTATGATATGCTCCCATTTTCACTTAGGAATTTCTAACGGTTGTAATAATCCACTTGGTCTCTGATGTTCGGCCTTTACCCTTGGACAAGTTAGGCATCAGCTGACACATTCTGCAACCTCCCTTTTCTTATTCGGCCACCAAAAATGCTGACGTAGATCTTGATACATCTTCGTGCTACCCATATGTATCAAGTTTCTCGTACTGTGAGCCTCTTGCAAAATCTCCTCTCATAATTCAGGCACTAGCGGTACCCAAACACGATTTTCAAACCTTAGCAATCCCTTGCTATCAATTTTAAACTTGACCTCTTCCCCATCGGTCATCCTCTTCCTTATTCTGACACACTCTTCATCTTTGTCTTGAGCTTCTTTCACCCTATCTAACAGGGTTGGGCTTGCTTCCACTTCCATTAACTCATTTGGATTTCTCACCTCCAACTCCATTCGAGCCATCTCTTGAACCAATTGTTCCTGATCTGTCAATATGAACAATTTTTCCCTGCTCTTTCTACTTAGAGCATCTGCTACTACGTTGGCCTTGCCAGGATGGTATAGAATTTCACAATCGTAGTCTTTGATCAATTCTAACCACCTCTGTTGCCTCATATTCAATTCCTTCTATGTGAAGATATACTTCAGACTCTTATGGTCTGTGAATATCTCACACTTTTCTCCGTATAAATAATGCCTCCAAATCTTAAGGGCAAACACTACCGCTGCCAGCTCCAAGTCGTGGGTAGGGTATCCCTTCTCATAGTCCTTCAATTATCTTGATGAATTCGCAACGACCTTGCAATTCTGCATAAGCACACAGCCTAGTCCCTTGTGCGATGCATCACTGTAGACCGTAAAATCTCCCGTATCGTCCGATAAAGTCAATACAGGTGCTTCACTAAGTCTTTCTTTGACTCCTAAAAACTTTCTTCGCACTTCTCCGTCCAAACATATTTCACCGTCTTCCTTGTTAAATTGGTTAACGGCGTTGCTATCTTCGAAAAGTCTTTGATGAATCTCCGATAGTAACCCGCTAAACCTAAGAAACTCCTAACCTCCGTCGGCGTCCTTGGTTGTTCCCAATTCATCACCGCTTCTACCTTTGCTGGATCCACTGAAACTCCCTCCTTGTCGATAAGATAACCTAAAAATTAAACTCTCTCCAACCAGAATTCACACTTTGAAAATTTAGCATACAATTGCTCCTTCCGTAATATCTCCAACACTTATCTTAAATGTTCGGCATGCTCCTCCTCCGTTTTGGAATAAACCAAAATATTGTCAATGAACACAACTACAAATTTATCTAAGTATTTCTTGAATATTTTGTTCATCATCTCCATAAATGCGGCTGGCGCATTCGTTAGTCCAAATGACATCACCAGAAACTCATAATGGCCATATCGAGTTCTTAATGTCGTCTTGGGTCCATCCTCCTTCCTAACTTTCAACTGATGATAACCAGTCCTTAAGTCAATCTTTGAAAAGTATTTCGCCCCTTTCAACTGATAAAAAAGATCGTCAATTCGTGGTAACGGGTAATTGTTCTTAATCGTCACTTTGTTCAGCTCCCTATAATCCATACACAGTCTTATTGATCCATCTTTCTTCTTTACAAACATCACCGGTGCTCCCCATGGAGAAACACTCGGCTGAATGTACTTTCTATCCAACAACTCTTATAATTGAACCATTAACTTCTTCATTTCTACCGGAGCCATTTTATACGGTGCCTTCGATATTGGTGCTATCCCCAGTACTAAATCGATCACAAATTCTATCTCCCTATCTGGCGGTAAACCTGACAGTTCATCTGAAAATATATCCATGAACTCCCTAACTACTGGTATTTGCTCAATCTCGAGATTTACCATTTGTGTATCCACTACGTGAGCCAAATACCCTACACAACCTTTCTTTAACAATTTCTTAGCCTGCATCATCATCAGACATGAAGATTGTCTAGACGACTTGCTGCCATAAAATACGACCTTAGACTTGTTTGGTGTCTTAAGGTGTATACACTTCTTCTGGCAATCAATTATCGCTCCGTGATTAAACAACTAATCCATTCCAAGAATAACGTCAAACTCCCCCAAACGTATCAGAATAAGATTCACATTTAGTTTCTGGCCCCTGATTTCAGCACAACAATTTCTATGTATATACTCTACAGGAATCACTTCTTTATTAGCAACTTCTATGTTCATTGGGTTCTCTAGTTTTTTCTAGGCAATTCTAACCGTCTAGCGAATTCATTAGACACAAATGAATAGGTAGCACCTGAATCAAACAATACATATGCATTTATATTATTGATCGGAATAATACCTGACACCACGTCTTTCGATTCCACGGCGTCCTGTACTGTCATGTTGAAGGTTAGTGCTATTGGTTTGTTCTGTGGCACCGGGCCTCCAATGGTAAGTTTGTTGTTGTTGTTGTTGTTTCCTTTATAGCCAGAACTCCCTCCGATATTCTTCTTCTTCGGACAATCCTTAAACTGATGGTCCATGGCTCCGCAGGAGAAACAACCCTTCCTTTTAGGTGTGGGAAAATTAGGTGCGATGTGCCCTTCTTGCCCACAGTTGTAGCAGACGTTTCTTCCCCTCATGCACTCTCCCGTGTAGTTCTTCCCGCACTGACTGCACTTATTGGCTTTCTTAGATTCACTTCCCTGGGGTGTCCTCGAACTACTGTTGTTGTTGTTCCACTTGCGCTTGTTCGAGTTACTGCCCCCGCTGCTACCCTCTCGGTTTCCTCCTTCACCTCTCTTCTTATTACGTTCCTGGTTATGTTTGTTGAGGGCCTCATTTCCCCCCTTCAGCTTTTATAGATTTCTCCAGCAACGTTGCGAAGTTGGTAATCTGAAGAACAGCGACCCTATTGTAAACCCACGGTTTTAGCCCCTGCTCAATTAGTTTCCACCTGGTGTGGAGCAAATCTCGCCAATTCGTTAAACTTGGTGGCATAGTCGGATACTGACATACTACCCTGCTTGATTTCTAGGAATTTGACTTCCATCTTGGCCTGTGTACTTTCTGGGAAGTAGTTCTCCAAGAACACTTCCTTGAATCGCGCCCATGCGATCGTTCCCTCTCCTGCTCTACTTTTATTTGCCTTCCACCAATGGTTGGCCTCCCCTTTCATCATAAAGGTAGCAAATAAGGTCATTTGCTCCTCCGCGACTCGTGCGACCTCGAAGACTTTTTCCATCTTCTCTAACCAGGTCTGCACTTCTATAGGATTCGTGGTCCCTCGGAATTCGAGTGGTCCTATCAGTTTAAAATCTTTGAAATTAGCTAGTGGAACGACAGGGTTTAGTGCTCCAGTAGCTTTTGCGTTGCGTCCACGGAATGCTTGCCGTTTTTAGTTCTCCTCTTTCAATAAGGTTTTGGATTTTGTATCGCAACGCCCAAAACTCTTCAGTATCATGCCCTAGTGAGTTGGAATGATAGAGGCATATTTGTGTAGGATTGTATCTTTTAGACTTGGGGTCTGTTGGTGGCAGCAACTCTGTAATCTTTCCCCGGCTGATCAGAAGATGCAATATTTCCGCCTTTGATTTGCTTAAAGGGGTGAACTTTCGATCTCTTGGGAATGCTGCTTGATCTTTCCCTTTTGAGGGTTCACATTCGTCCGAGCGGTTATCAAGGCTCCACTGATGGGATCGTCTAACATCTTTATTATTTTGCTTTTCCTGCCCTTTCAGTCTGCTTTGATCTTCTTGAGTCAGCTGGCTTTCCTGGGAGGGATCCTGGTTTGAAATTTGTTTGTCCTCTTCTTCCTTTTGGTCTCTCAGTAAGTGGGTGAAGAGTTGCCTTGTAAGATTATGTTGGTGTACCACTAGGTCTGCCAATTGCTTCACTTGATGCCTGAACAATTTCAATTCTTGCTTAATGACCTTAACCTCCTCCAGACACTCCCATCTAAGGACATTTGTTTTGCTCATTTGGGTCCACCCTGATATTTCCTGACCCAATCATACTTACCTCATCTGTTTCGCGTTGTGGCAAATGGCTGGCGCTGACATCTGGTCATTCAACTATAATGTTCCCCCTATCGATTAAGTTTTGTATCTTATGTTTCAACGCCCAGCATTCCTGAGTGTCATGCCCCGGGGACCCGGAATGATAGACACATTTCTTGTTTGGGTCGTACTTTCTCCCCTTTGGGTCAGTCGGTGGTGCCAGCTCCGTAATCTTCTTTTGGGTGATTAACACGGCCAAAATTTGCTCTAATGGACCTCCCAACGGGGTGAATTCCCTATCTCGGGCATTTTCAAATCTCCTCCGCCCCTCAAATCTTTGATTGTTAAAAGTTGGCTGACGCGGGGGCTCGCTTCTTGGCATGCGGACAAGATGGCTACTCATTGCTTTCCCAGATAGCCCTTGCAAGACCAGGGACACATCCTCATCCTTTCTCTTCTCTGGTCTCCAGGACGTACTGCCATAATTCCCGCTTTGTATTTGTTCGGCAACAGCCTCGAGAGCTGTGAAGTCTCGGATTTTTCCCGACTTTAAACCCATCTCAGCCATCTCCCCGTGCTTAATCATTTCAGTAAAAGGCTTCCCTATTCCCGCTGTCACCCTCTCATAATAAGGGGCCTCCTGGATGTCAATGAATGTCATCACCATTTCCGCCTCACTCATGGGTGGGTTTACTTTGGCCGCCACCCTTCTCCACCGTTGAGCGTAATCTCTGAAGGGTTCATTGGTCTGCTTCCTGATCTTTGTCATCTGGTATCGGTCCGGGGCCATTTGGGATTGAAAGCTGTATTGCGTCAGAAAGGTGTGGGCCAGCTCCTCCCAATTGTGAATTTTAGCATTATCCAGCCTCGCGTACCAGGTCCTAGCCTCCCCTGTCAGGCTTTTTTGGAATAACTGCATTCTTAACGACTCGTCCTTAGCATATGCCCCTAGTTCTCCGATGTAGACTTTCAAATGCGTGTAAGGATCCCCCGACCCGTTATACTTTTCAAATTCGGGAATTTTGAACTTCTCGGGATATCTGGCTCCTGGAAAAATGCATAAGTCAGAGTAGTTAACACTATCATACGACCCGATCTCCTTCATAGTTTTGATGGCCTCTTCCATCTGTTTTATCTTCTTGCTGACATTACTGGCAACTTCATCTTCTGGAATGACAATAATTTGTTTTGGCTGTTCAACATTCGGGGTTTCTGGGGTCATCCCGTTCCCTTGAGATGATAGCCCTGGTGGGTCCTCGGTTTGTGGCCCTGATTTTAACTTAAAATGTTCTTTGAGCAACATGGTCAGCTCCGTCATTTGATTTTTCACAGCATCGAATTCTTCCCGAGATACGGGAGCCGGGTTAGGATTAGGGTTCTCAGCCATTTCGACTGTTGACTCACTGGCTTTCTTGGATCGAAGACGGGTTTGGGGAGCAATCCTGCAAACAAAGCAATCGAAGTTTAGCTTTGGGGAATGATACTAGCGGATGCATGGTAAAACAAATATCCCTGTTTTTGCGTTTTTTAATCTTTTTCTGCAAAACAGTGTTAGAGGTCCTTTATTTCAACCAAGGTATGCAAATGTGCATTCATGATGCTCTCCAAGGTCTCCCTGTTAAACAGAGGTTAGCACTTCATTTTGACAAGAGGGGGGATATACAAAAAAAACGTTCGACTTTAATCATGATATCATGTGCATGGAGTGTAAAAGGGTATGAAGAGACTTCCCATGCGTTGGGTTTATCTGAGGCTGACCTACCCTAAGTTCTCTCACGGGCCTTTTGGCATGAAGGTTCCCAGATCTTCGCAATATACTAGAAGGGAAATAAATCCGATCTTTCAATTGGATTTGATCTGAGTGAATGCTTTTCCTGAGCCTCGCTGGGGAGCGCCCCTTTGAGTCCAGTAATCCACATCCGACAGGTTTGCCTCAAGAGGAGGAATCGCTCAATCATACATTCATCATTCATTCATCGTACGTCACCGTATGCATATGATGACATTAAAGTAAAGCATTCGTAAAGCAATCACAAAACTCGTATATTTGTCCATTCACACACAAAAGGTAGATTAACGCAAGTAACGTAAACACACATTTTTTAGATTTTTTTCAACTGATAGGAAAACATCAAGATTTTTTAAACGCTGCTTAAGCCCTCTAATGTCCCCAGCAGAGTCGCCAACTGTCGACACCGGGATTTAGTCGTTTCGCTTTTTAATATTAAAAGCTCTTTCCAATTTTAGCCCGTTGGATTAAGATGTGATTTTTTGGAAAAGGGTCGGCTTGGTGTCGACGGGGTTTCGAAAGGTCGATTTTTTAATGAGCCAATTGACCAGAGTCGTCAGTTGGTATATTTGAAAATTGATGTACCAACTCATCCGAATTTTGTTTTCGTAATCGCTGGCTCATATGTGACTCCGAATTAATTGGTCTGTGAACCGAGATTCATAGAGTTCGGGGGCTTGCTTAAAGCGAGGGGAAGGTGTTAGGCACCCCCCAACTTCCGTGAAAACACGGTTACCGCAATCTCGATGTTTTTCAATCCTTTCAAAATCCTAAAAATGTGTGAGTTGTGTGTGTGTGCGTGCGTGCCTAAGTGATGGTTGTGGTGAATTTTGCGTGAAAATCGCTTTGATTTCTTATGGAAAACGTGTTTTGTCGGGAAAGCGTTTAGACGTCTTTTGACCCAAATGACAAGGCTTCGTTTTTTATAATAAAGATTGATTTTAATTTCGAAAACGATGAGGTTTTTTATTAGCTGTCATTTTTAGGAAACAATAGTTTTTTAAACTTTTGTCAAATAGGAATCGAGACTATACATTGCCTTCTAACAGTAAATTAAAATAAAATGAAGGCAACTTCTAGAACTCTTTAACCCTATGCACAAAGTTTAATGAAAACGTTTATCTATTTTTTACGAAAACATCTTTTATGACAATTCAAAACCAAATGGAGCCTTTTCGTCAAACAAGGATCAAAGTTTGCCAAAACTCTTAATTTTTAAACCTCGTGAATCTAATATCCTAATTTGATCATTTTTAGAAAATCTTCATCGTTTGCCTCATTTTGGAAAACTATTTTTTGTGTCGTAAATCGAAACAAGCATTCAAAACGTGTCGGGACTATCCATGGGCATGTGAGCCGTCTAAATAACCCCAAACACCCACAATCACATATTTTATTATTACGGGGCCTTAAACCCGATCACGGCTTGGTATCGCTTTAAGGCCCGATATTACATATATATAACCATGGACCCTATACAATGATTACATACATCCAAATTTGTCCATCATCGGGATTTGACCACGAGGATCTCCTCCCTAGGCTCACTGCACAACCATACCAAGGCGAGCTTAACAAGACTAAACTTGTTACTACTCTACACGAATCAAAAATTACAATTCCAACACTACGAAATATCCGTTAACGCAATGAACTACGTTATCACGGTACGGATGTCATCGGGACATTAGGAGGAGATTACGTTCCGACGGAACCCTCGCTAATGATCCCTAATCCATGGATCCTCACTAATATAACAACATACTACGCTAAACAACCCAAAACACAAGATTATAATATTAATACAAGCAAAACAATATCAAAAGAAACACCATTTTCACCTTGCAATATACCGACAAAAGCTTTATATTTCACGATTCAAGCAAAACCACAAACAAGCCTAACTATTTGAGCAACAATCGACAATTTATCACCTAAATCAACTCCACCCGAGCCTCTCTCTCTCTCTTCTCGCATTTTTCTCTCTCTAAAAGAACTTAAAAACCTTTCTTCTTCCTTCTGCAGATCAAAAATGGCATTGTATAGGTGATTACAGGCAGCCGCAGGTGCAACTACGGCTGGCCGCAGGCGCATCTGGGGCTGACTTCGCTGGCCGCCCGCGCCAAATCCTCGGCTGCCGTGTGCCGCCCTCGATCCATGCAAATGTCATCTCTGTCGGTGGCCGCATGTGCACCTGCGGCTGCCCAACTTGCTTTTCTCGATTTCTGTGCCACGTAGTCTTAAATCGTCAATTTCTGCTACATTATTTTGGAAGGCTGCTACCTGATGTATAAATTGCTCTGTGTGTTTGGCTTCCAGGAGGCGCTGCCCCCTTCCACCCCCGCCAGCTCACCGGCGAGCTGGGCAACTGCTCGCTCACCGGGGAGCGAGACCCCCGAACATCGTAAGCGTAGTGGCCATTAGTCGTCTTTTGTGATCAAATCAGGTTCTTCTGGATCAGCTGTTTGCCTCGCCTTAAGTAACCTGATGCTCGTTGTTTGTTATGACAGCTTTGACCGTAAGTCGTTGGGGTGGCTTTGTGTTGGGATCCACCTTCCTTTTCGCATGTCGGGTCAAGTGGCGACTTTGCCCTCCTGCCAGGGTTAGTAGAGAAGTGCAAAATTTGGGTGTCTACAAATATTTTATTCATTATCTGATATTATTAATCATTTAATAATATTTTATTACTTTATGAATATTATTAATCACTTAATAATATTTTATCCATTATCTAATATTATTAATTTTTTAATAATATTTTATTCATTTTCTAATATTATTACTTATTAATAATATTTTATTGATTTTTTAATATTATTATTCATTTAATAATATTTTATCTAATTATTAATATTATTAATTATTAAATAATATTTTATTGACTTATTAATATTATTACCCATTTAATAATATTTTAATCTCTTACAAATATTTTAATAATATTTTATCAAATTGTTAATGTTATTCATCATTTAATACTTTTTAATCATATATTAATATTATTAATCCCTTAATAATATTTTAATAGTAATCTTTAATCAATACCAATAGTTAACTTTTTAATGGTGTTAACCTTAATCTTTATTTTAAATATTTAGTTACTCATTAGTTACTAATAAACACTCTATATTGGTTTATTATTCAAACAAATTAATTTTACACTTATTTCAATTTAATTTTACCACAAAAACCCGACCCGGACCGACCCGACCTAACCCGAACCACAAAAGTCTGCCAAAGTGGCGCGGGGTGCGCCACTCTTCTAGATTTTTTGACTGCCCAACCCTCTGACGCTCTGACAGCCATAATTTCTTCATTTTAAAATATTTTTGGGTGATTCTTGAGTCTATTCTCATCAGACTTTTCCCCTCTACAATTTCTCTTTAGATCACCAATCCAAATTCCAATTGTTACAGGACTCAAAATGGCTCACAAGGACAGAGTAAAAACTAACTTCACAAATTCTTCGTTTTATTGGTTCAAACTTGAATAAAATGTGATCTATATGTCCAAATGACACAAACTCAGTTTTGTTAACCTTGTAACTTTTTGTTTTACAATATTTCATGGTTCAATCACATTTTTGAAAATGTTTGACACAAAATTTAAAGATCAAACCACCTAGGGTTTAAAAACGACATCATTTGCGGTAAAATCTATAACTTCTTCGTTATTCAATATTTTTGAAAGCTTCAAGTTGGGTTTTCTTTAAAACTCATAGATATAAATTTCTAGCCATAAAAATTAAATTCCCAACTTGTATATTTCAAAATACAACATTAAACCCAACATGTATCGTTAAGGTTTTACCGGTAAAATGTGTTATGAATATTTCTACTAATTTTTATGCATTACACACCTACCAAATCATGATATAAACACATCATACTATGAATATACATATATTACATAGTTAAATACTTCTATCACATCAAAACAAGTTTTGATCGGTTAAAAATAGATTTTAACTGTTAAAAATCGTTCTAGACTACAAAAATAAAATTTAAGAGAAGTTAGAGCACTTTTAAACCTTGTGGTTTTGAAGGCTCTTATTATTCTTCTACCAAAGCAAGTGGTGAAGATTTGTGTCATCCACCAAGCTCAACCTCTAGCTATATCACTCAACACAAGTGTATTCTTTCTTTTTCTCTAGGAATGCTATCACTTTCTCTCTTGAATTCTCTAGCAAATGAACTAACAAACCAATCCAAGTGTGTGGAGTGTCTTATTTATAGTCATCCACTAACACTTCATTAACTTCCTAATTCACCAATGTTGGTGAAATTAAAGCCTAATTAAGCTTACTATTTCATGGAAGGTGAGTGACATGGTGATTGACTAGGGTTGTTGGCCAACCTTGTCATTGAGTAAATTAGAAGCAACATGGAGCAACAAGTCACCCCCTTGTGGGGCTCCCTAGTAGCCGGCCATATGGCCTTTTTATGGCCATTTTCCATTTAATTTTAAATGCTAAATTGTACATATATATATATTGACCAAAGTTTTGACCTCATTTGGACTCCACATTGGGCTTGGAAGTAAGTTCTATTGGGCTCATTTAATTAAATTGCTTGGGCTCACTTTATATAACACATTGGGCTAGCATTTAAATAACTATGTTACCTTTAATTAAAATAAGCATTGGGCTTGTTTAAATAAATTACATGGACTAGTAATTAAATTAATTACATGGACTACTAGATAAATATCTTTGACCTAGTTTAACAACTCATTTGGATTTAAAAATATAATCCAATTAGATTTGCTTTAATTAATTATACATATTGCTTTAATTCTTTAAATAAATATACACACACATAAATATATTTATTTAATTATCTGATGCACAATTAATTAGTACAAAAATTTTAAATTCATTGCTAATTATTTATTAATTATAATTACAATGACTAATAAAATTCGTGGTCATTACAATAACTGTTCCGGACCAGGTCGGCCCAGGTAAAAAAAAACTTAAATAAAATACAATATTAAACAAATAAAATAGTAATAATAAATTATTTTATTTGGAAGTTAATTAAAATAATATTTTAGATTATTTTAATTGTGAATTAATAAGACTTAAACAATTAAAATAAGATTATCTTAACTATGAATTAATATAGGGTAAACAATTAAAATAACATTATTAATTATTTTAATTGTGAATTAAAAAGTTCTAAACAATTAAAATTATAGTAAAGATTATTTTAATTGTAAATTAATAAAGGATGAACAATTAAAATAATGTTAAGAATTATTTTAAATGTACATTAGTGAAGCCTAGATGACTAAAATAAGAGTAAATGTTACCTTTTTGGGGATTAAAGGAATAAACTAATAACTTAAATTATTTTATTTGTGGACTAATAAAGTGTGAATAAAGAAAATGATAATTGAATAATAAATCATAAACAAGTGAAGTGAGAACACTTTACTGGGGAGATAATGAAACCAAAGTATGGATAATTAAATGATGTTTAAGGATAATTAAACAAATAAAATAATACTAAATATTATTTTATTTGTGATAATTAAGGGGTGAATTAAATAAAGGAAAAGAGGGATAATAGTACTTAAACAAATAATTTTATTTGTAGACAATAT
This sequence comes from Hedera helix, assembly GCA_947179155.2. Lineage (NCBI taxonomy): Eukaryota > Viridiplantae > Streptophyta > Magnoliopsida > Apiales > Araliaceae > Hedera > Hedera helix. Next base: position 19,629,709 of record OX359273.1, on the reverse strand, counting down.
GTATGATAGGTGAATAATAAAAATGATTTGTGAGTTCTAGTTATAAAGAACTAGTAAGTTAGATCAAAAAGATCTTTATGTGAAGGTTAATAGAAATTAATTGTTAAATGATCATGATGAACATAGGTTGTTCAAAGGATAAGGAATTAAAATAAGATAGAATCGACTATTCAGGCAAATACTCTAACTTGTACTCTTATTAATCGTACAAGTATAATTAATTGATGGAATAATTTTAGTTTTATCTATATTTATGAAGATTAAATTATTAATTCTGAAATTTGATTTAAATCATGGCTATACTCTTAAATAATTATTCAAACCCTGTTTACGAACATTGAACGTATCAATTGTTTCTAATTGTGTTGAGAAGTACGTCTATGCTATTTGTATTGACAAGACCAATAATAAGATCGATTATTAATCAGTTATATTTTTTTGAGAAAATTATCCAAACCAATTGCCTTGGAGCGGACTATTATAATATGTTAAGATGAACAACCCTCGTACAATGGAAAATTACTTTACGTGGGGAGACTGACACGCGCGCGAACTGCATGATTTCATATAATATCGAAGTCCTTGATTGCAACATAAAAATCCTTCAGTCCATAGCGACCACTTTGTACAATGTATTCATCATTTTGCAAATATCGAAGTCCTTGATTTCATATAAAAATTCTTCAGTCCATAATGACTCTTCAGTAGTAAAAATGATCAAATTTGAAAGTATTAACACTTACTTTGTTCACAATTCATTTTCTTTATTCCTGTGCTATTAATTATTGTTATATTCCTCGAGACTATGAAACCTTACACATGAACACTTACTTTATTTCCTTTATACTTGTTGAGCAAACTTTTTGCTCACTCTTGCTTTCCTTAAACATTACAGTTAAGACTGAGTAAGGCTTCGGCTTAGGAAAAGATAAGGGCAAGGGCAAAGTTGTTGAGTAAATTTATTTGTGATGTCATATGATGTCATTCGATGTTTGTATTAAGATTTATGTCAGATATTATTATGTAAGTTATGTTAAGTATTAGTTACGGTTGCAAGATTTAGGATGCAAATATTTTTATTTTTCGCATTTAGTTGTTATCAGTGTGATGTATGATTTTGTTATATTTATGTTATTAAGTGTTATTGAGTGATAAAACATATTTTCTTAGAAAATTAATTCTTGAGGTATCATGTTTTACTAATCGTATCAAAGAAAGATGAACCTATTTTTTATTCTGACTTTGATTTTCTTATTATGAGTACTTTTATTTCGAATTTGGATTTCAAGTACAGAAAAAAGTTGTAGAGGGGAAAATTCTGACGAGAATGGACTCAAGAATCACATCAAAATATTTTGAAATGAATAAGTTATGACCATTATAGTAAAAGAGATTTTGACAGTCTATACTAGGGTTAACATTCTACTCACTGGCGCCGCAGCGTCCTAGATAAGCCTATTTTGGGCACCACAGCATCCAAGCCCGACCTAGCCTAGTGAATTTTGAGTTTTTGTTAGGGTTTGTCCAAGTTTGTTCATAATTTATAGTTTCGCTTGTCGGGCATTGTAAAACCTAACGAAACGTAATTAGATACTTTAATTAAAGATAAATTACTATAAAAGAGTTTTGATTATGACTAATAATTATGTCAAACTCACATACCTTGTAGGCCGTATGAATGAACCCAAAAATTAACTTAAACTGTATTATCGAATCAGGCAAGTTCTAACTTTTGCTTAAATTGATTATGTGATAGTTGTTTAGTGATTGTGTTGTACAAAGATATGTGTTTTATATTGTTAAATGATAAATGAGATTTGCTCTTTCATGTGGTTATATTTGAATGTTATTTGAGTATCAAATGTTATACTGTTGAGTAAAAACATGATAAAGTATATGTTGAATCATAAACTGTGTATATGTTACTTATTGAACTTGCTGAGTTGTAGTGCTCATACTTGCGAATAATCCTTTATTTGCAGTTAAGAAGAATGATATGAAGATCATGACTCTAAAGAAATGGAGTTAGATTAGAGAACATGTATTTATTGCGTTTGTTTATAAATTAAGTTATTACGACTTTTGTAATATGAACAAGCAAACATGTAATCGAATATTATTCAATGATATTATCATATTATCATCAAAGAGTGTTATGTCTTTAAATTTCATATAAGTTAGAATTGTTAAATATTAAAATAATGTTGATAAAGAATTATATATCTGAATGAGGATATTGAATAACAATGTCAGTGCTGTAAGAACAAAGATCTAGCACCAATATAGAAACCAAATTTATCACAAGGTTCCTCTGTTCCAAGTACAAGTGTGTTATTAATATTGTGAATTTCATATAAATAAAAAATATCGTTATGAAGAGACATCTCTATAAAGATATGTATCTAAGTGAGAGTATTGAATAATATGGGGAGTTCTGTAAGAAAAATAATCTTGCCTTGAATAAAGAAGGAATATTTATTGCAAGATTCTTCTGTTCCAAGAACAATCCCATTATTAATACTGTGAACCTTGGATATATTGAAGTATAGAATGTCTAAATCTTAAGGTTAAAAATTGACCAGTATATATGGTGTTATCATGGTATACAGATGAACTATAAGTTGATACTTGCAGAAATGATGAGATCGAGACCAAGTTACGATCCAGGGATTAAGTAAAAGAATTTTTTAAAGAATTTTCTGTAATAGACTAGTGCAATCAATATGATTATGGATTCATTGGTTAAGTTACGAGTAAAGAGAAGTACGAGTCAGCAACAGGTCCGGGCGGCAAGCGCTCGAATTTGAGGGCGTTACAGTTACTATGTTCCAGTTCTTGAAAGAAATATTATTTTGTTCCATGTGTTAACACAAAAGGTTGTATTATTATAATAAAGAACAATCGTTGTTATATTCATAATGATAATGTTTTATTTAGAACTGGTTGATTATTTGATGGACTTTGCATACTTGACTTACAAGATTTTTTTTTTCAAATTGAACAAACTAAAGGCAAAGAGATGATGTGAATCATACCTTTATATGACACTATAAATTCGATCATATTAATGAAACATGTCTAAATAAGTTGTATAAAGATGAGTTTGAAAACCATTTGATTATGAATCATATACAACTTGAATCTTGTATCATGGGTAACATAACTGAATCTCTATTTAGATGACATAGAGAGAGAGAGTTGTAGAGTTGGTACACACAGTTATATGTTTGACCTGTGACAACACATGCAATAGGAGGGTATTCATTCATTACTTTAATTGAGGATTCTAGATTTCGATATATGTATTTGATGAAATATAAATTCAAATCATTTGAAAGGTTCAAAGAATTCAGAAGTGAATTAGAAAAACAAACTAGCAAAAGTATTAAATTTCTTCGATTAGATCGAGAAGGGAATACTTAAGTAGTGATTTTCTAGATCATCTTAGAGAATTTATATTTTCTCAGAATGGACATGGTGATGATCCATAATGAGTTTTACTGATCTTCCAATATCTTTATGGGGTTATGCCCTAGAAACGATTGTAAATATACTAAATAAGGTACCTTTAAATTCGTCCTTAAGACTCCATATGAGTTATAGACAGAAAAAAAAAACCAAGTCTTAAGTATGTTAAAATTTGGGATTATCCAGCTTATGTCAAAAGGTTTGAAAAAGATAAGTTTGGGATAAGATCTGACAAGTGTAAATTTGTGGGATATCCTGAAGAAAGTTTAGGATATTACTTCTATAATCCTACTGATTAAAAGGTGTTTGTCGAAACACGCTGCCTTCTTGGAAAAATGACTTTATCCTTGAAGGAGTTAATGGGAGTAAGATAGATCTTGAAGAAGTTCAAAAACCGCAAAATACTACGAGTCAAATGAAGGAACCTGTTTAAGCAGAAAAACCTATAGCACCACAACCGACTCATAAATCTAGAAGAGGACCGAAAATACCTAATAGGTATGGATTCATCATAGATGATGATGATGAGGTACGCATCATAAAAGATGATGATCTAGTAACATACGATGAGATATGAGTAGTAGAGACTCAAGAGAAATGACCGATGACCATAAAATCTGAAATGGACTCCATGAATGAGAACGAAGTGTGGACTTGGGTTTCTCCACCATAAGACATTGAGCCTAGAGGGCAAAAAATGGTTCTTTCGAGAAAGACTAAAGCAGTTGGCAAAATGAAGACATATAAAACCTGAGTAGTGATAAAAAAGTTTCAAAAAGGTTAAGGAGTTGACTATGATAAAACTTTTCACTAGTAGAAATGCTTAAGTCCATTTGGATTTTTCTTGCAATTGCAGCTTACTGTACGAGATCTGGTAAATGTATATGTAGACGTCCTTCCCAATAGAGGATGTATATATGATACAGATAGAGGAATTTATCTCAAAAGATGAAGTAAATCAAGTATATAAGTTACAACAATCTATTTATGGATTGAAGCAAGTTTTTTAAAGATGGAACATCCATTTTGATAAGACAATCAAAAGAGTTTGATTTTATAAAAAACGAGGACGTTCCAAGTGTGTACTAAAGGTTAGTGGGGGCACTGTGACATTCTTATTACTATATGTTGATATATTACTGATAAGGAATTACATATCGATGCTACAATTAGTGTAGATATGATTGTCTACAACACTTCTCTATGAAGGACTTGAGAGAAGTATCCTACTATTGGGGATAAAATGTTGGTTTGCAAAAATAAGACATACATACAATCAAATTGATGTAACGCAACAGAAGCATGCAAAAATCATATTTTAAAATTTTTACAAACCAAGATCTTTCTTATGCGGCGGTACTTATTAATTGAGGAAAGATAAAAGTGTTATACCTTTGTAGAATCAATTCTTTAATAGGTACGAGTTCACATCCAAAATCCTTCGTGTTTCTCTTTAAATCCACCGATTAAATTCTTCAGATCAACGTTAACTACCTAAGTGTATAACCTCTAAAGATGATCCACCAAGAGATAATATAAATTGAATAAGTAGATTTTAATTTCTCCAAACCATAAGTGGCTAGCTCTAATTCTCTCTCTCTCTCTCTCTCTCTTTAACTCTTAGATGTAAAAAAATATGTAGTACTCTCATAATACTTAAGAATAAAGTATCAACGCAATCCATAATAAGACTATTTTTATTTATAGATATGGACAAACCTCCTAAACTCTTTAGGAGTAGGGTTTTAATTTAACTACTAATCTAATAAGGAACTAAATTAATTTATTATAATAATTACAATTCCTAAATCATTTAGAAACTTAATTATTTATAATAAGATTACTTCTTATTAATTAATTTCTAAACCATTTAGGAACTAAATAATAATAATAATAACAACAACAACAACAACAACAACAACAACAACAACAACAACAACAACAATAATAATAATAATAATAATAATAATAATAATAATAATAGCAAGACGCCTCATATTAATTTATAATTATAATTTCAAAAATACTAAATATCAAACTATTTAATGTATTCTATCACCATAGTATAAATTAAATATACTTAATTTATTATTACCATTATGAAATCCCTTCTAAAAAAAAATATTTCTCTTTTATGGTATAACCCTTTGTGTTCTTCATATTAAACCAGTTGTAGAATAAATAAATTAGAAATATTCTAATAGTATTTATTATGAATTAAACTTATTTAATTCAAAATAAATAAATATATTTATTCCAGATAATATGAATTTTAACATTTGATCACATAGAACCAATTCTGCGAATAGTTATCATACAATTCAATCATTCTATTACACAATGTCCTAATCAAATATAAGACATGAAATTACTGTCAAATCTTATTTTATTTGATAATATGCATTTTAATTCTCAAATGCACAACTCTAATATAAATTAAAAACTCCTTTCTATTTTTTCATTCCACATTGGTCAAGGATTTCTGAGTTGTCATTTATCAAATTACATAGGACATTCTCTCATTTTACTAGAAGTGGTAGATTATTCACCTATCTCCATCTATAACTTATTATACCCGAACATATTCTTTGTTATACCCATATAGTCTTAAGGAATATGATAAAGTATAACTCGTCATACATAAGGTACAATGATGATCTTAAATCCAAGAATCACTTATACTACATTCACATTAGGAGCTCCTATTGACAGACAAACAAAACTTTATTAGGTGTTCCTTAAGCGAGTCACATTTAGTAAACTTATTCTTTAATAAGCACCTACATATTTGCTTTAGTGTTTTCACACAGATGATTATGAGATCAATCTTCTTCTTCTTAAGAGCAAGCATAGTATGTACTAATCTATCTGGATTCACTAATCTCTATTTTAGTTATCCCACGCTTAGGAATATTTTAGTTTTGAGCTATCTTGAATTTAGATCTCATTAGCATGATCAACATCATGATTCTAAAAGAATTATTAAAAACTATGGGTTTATCCATTTAATTAATTCAACAAATTAATCATGAATAAGGAAATGCCTTTAAACAAAACTTTTATTAATAAATCGAATAAGATTACAAAGTATATGCTTTATCACATCAAATGTGACTGGCTTGAGGGCATACTACTTTCATAAAGGTCTATAAAGATAGATTGTAAAGGATGCTCGGCTTGACCCGTTGAACGTACATTGATTACAAGCTAAAGTGGTTTAGCATGGTAAACTCCAAAAGAGGTCGCATGTTGATGAGTCAGGGAGTAAGTCTCTCCAAGAAAATGTCCTCAAAGACAATGAAAAAGAGAGATTACATGAATAAGATACCTTATACTTTAGAAATAGGATCTATCATGTATGGGATGATACGTACTAGACCTGATGTTGCTTATGTATGATAAGTAGATATCAGTTCAATCCTGAAGAAGAATATTATAAAGGTGTTTCTAATGGTGGGTCTAATTTAAAACTAGAGGGCTATATATATTCGAGTTTTTTGACTGACCTAGATAACCACAAATCCGTTTCAGGTTATATGATTAACTTGAATGGTAGTACAGTAAGTTGGAAAGGTTCCAAGCAACAAATAGTTGCTAATTTAGTGACAAATGCCTAGTATATAGCTATAAGTGAAGTTGTAAATGAGATTGTTCTGATGGACAAGTTCATTACAGAACTTGGAATGGTTCCTAGCATTAAAGGAGTTTAATTCGCTAAGGAATCTATGTCTCATCTGAAATTCAAATATGTGTTGTAGCACTTTCGTTTGATTAGAGGAATCGTTAAAAAGGAGATAACACCATAGAGTTGGTAGATTCTCACAACAACATTACAAATTCATTAACTAAAATATTTTCTCTGCAATTCATACGATTGCCACTTAGAAAAGATGAGTATTGGATACCAAGGGCCATTAACTTTAGTGCGAGTAGGAGATTGAAAGTAGTATGCCCTTAAGCTAATCATATTTGATATGATAAGCATATACTTTGTAATGTTATTCGATTTATTAATAAAAGTTTTATTTAAAGATATTTTATTATTAATGATTAATTGGTTGATTGATTAAATGAATAAACTCATAGTTTTGGAGCAATGCTTTTAGAATCATGATGTTGATCATACTAATGAGATCTAAATTCAAGATAACTCAAAACTAAAATGTTCATAATTGTGGGATCACTAAAATGAGGATTAGTAAATCCAGATAGATTGGTACATACTATGCTTGTCCTTTTGAAAATGATGATTGATCTCATAATCATTTATATAGAGACACTAAAGCAAGTATGTTAGTGCTTATTGGAGAATAAGTTCACTAAACGTGACTCGCTTAAGGAGTACCTAATAGATTTTTACTAGCTTGTCAATAGGAGTTTCTAATATAATAGTAGTACATGTGATCATTGGACTTGAGATCATCATAGTATTTTGTGTATGATGAGTTATACTTTTTCATATTCCTTAAGACTATTCGGGTATAACAAATGATATGTTCGGGTATAATAAGTTGTACATGGAGATATGTGAATTTCCTATGTAATTCGATAAATGACAACTCATAAATTCTTGGCCAATATGAAATGAAAATTAGAAAAGTGTTTCTAATTTACATTAGAGTTGTGCATTTGAGAATTGAAATGCATACGATCAAATAAAATAAGACTTGACAGTAATTACATGTCTTATATTTAACTGGGACATTGTGATGTAAAAAGATTGAATTGTATGGTAACTATTCGCGAAATAAGTTCTTTGTGATCAAATGTTAAAATTTATATTTTCTAGAAAGTCATGAATTGCTAAGGGAGCTTATCCTTATTATAAAATAGATATATTTATTTATTTTGAATTAAAAAAAATTTAATTCATAATAAATAAATTATAATAGTTCTAATTTATTTATTCTACAACCGATTTAATATGAAGAACCTAAATGGTCACACTATAAAAGTAAAATATTTATTTTATAAGTGGATGACATAATGATAATAATAAATTAATTATATTTAATTTATACTATAGTGATAGAATAAATTAAATAGCTTAATATTTATAATTAAGTATTTTGGAAATACTAATTATAAATTAATAAGAGGGTTCTTATTATTATTATTATTATTATTATTATTATTATTATTATTATTATTATTGTCGGCGCCGGGATTTTTGCCATTTCGTTTTTTAATAATAAAAATGTCCCTTTCCAATTTTAGCCTTTGGGTTGAGATGTGACTTTTAAAAAGGGTCGGCTTAATGTCGACGGGGTTTGAAATGTCGATTATATAATGAGCCAATTGACCAGAGTCGCCAGTTGGTATATTTGAAATGGATGTACCAACTCATCCGGATTTAGTTTTCGTAATCGCTGGCTCATATGTGACTCCGAGTTAACTGATCCGCAAACCAAGATTCATAGAGTTCGGGGGCTTGCTTAAGCGAGGGGAAGGTGTTAGGCACCCCCCGACTTCCGTGAGACACGGTTACCGCAATCTGGATGTTTTTATATCCCTTTAAAACCTAAAATGTGTGTGTGCGCGTGTGTGCGTGTGTGCCTAAATGAGTGTTTGTGGTGAATTTTGTTTGGACTTTATATGGCAAATATGCTTTATCTGGAAAACGTTTTGACATCTTTTGACCCAAATGACGAGGCTTCGCTCTTTATAAGAAAGATTGATTTTAATTTCGAAAGCGTTTGAGGGTTTTTTATTTAGATGTCTTTTTAGAAAACAATAGTTTTAAACTTTTGTCAAATAGGAATCGAGACCATACATTGCCTTCTAACAGTTAATATAAATAAAACGAGGGCAACTTCTAGAACTCTTTAACCCTATGCACAAAGTTTAATGAAAACATTTATTTATTTGCAAAATCGTTTTTGTGACGTTTTAAAACCAACTAAAGCCTATTCATCAATCATGGATTAAAGTTTGCCAAAACACTTAACCTTTAAACCTCGTGAATCTAATATCCTAAATTGATCACTTTTAGACAATCTTCATCGTTTGCCTTATTTTGGAAAACCGTTTTTCGTGTCGTAAATTAAAACAAACATCCCAAAACGTGTCAGGGCTATCCATGGGCATGTGAGCCATCCAGACAACCCCAAACACCCACAATCACATATTTTATTATTATCACGGGGCCTTAACCCGAACACGACTTTGTGTCGTTTTAAGGTCCGATATTACAACATACACATACATGGACCCTATATCATGATTACATATACCCAAAACGTCCATCATCGGGATTCGACCGCTAGGATCTCCTCCCTAGGCTCACAATCACCCAAATAGCTACATAACCAATAATAAGCCAAATCTAAACAATATTAAACATCATTATCGCATTACATAACCCAAATATCACCCAAATCAACACTACGCATTACTCATTACCACGACGAGCGAAAAATCACCGTACGGGTGTCATCGGGGCGTTAGGAGGAGTTATGTTCCGATGGAACCCTCGCTAACGACGCCTAACCCACGGATCATCACCCACATAATAACATATTACATCAAATAAACCAAACACAATGTTATACTAACAATACAAACAAAAAACCCAAAACAAACAACTTTTCACCTGGCAAAACGTCGATTCGAGCCTCTTATATCATAAAATGAACTACACCACAAGATCACTCAACTAAAATAGCACAACAATATGGATCTAATGCTTAAATCTAACCAAAACCGAGCTTTCTCTCTCTCTCCCGCGATCTTTCTCTCTCTCTTTTCCTTTCTTTTTTTCTTCTTCTCCTTTTTTCTTCTTTTTTCAGCTCTCGGGTGGAAATGGCGATCTATAGCCATTTCCAGGCAGCCGCAGATGCATCTGCGGCTGGGCGGCAAGCCGCCTGCGCCGCTTCCTCGGCTGTCGTGTGCCGTCTCCTCGAGCCGTGCGAAACCTCGAAAATCGTTTGGCCGCAGATGCATCCGCGGCTGTCTGGCTTGCTTTTCTCGATTTCCGTGCCACGCGGTCTTAATTCGCCAATTTCTGCGGTATTATTTTGGAAGGCTGTATTTTTGCAATCCGGAAATCCCTGGGAAACGTGCCATATTGTTCTGGGAGGCTAGTTCGAAGGGCTGTGACTTGATATAGAATTTGATAATTGTGCCTGGCTTTCAGGGGGCGCTGCCCCCTACCACCCCCGCCAGCTCACCGGCGAGCTGGGCAGCCGCTCGCTCACCGGGGAGCGAGACCCCCGAACATCGTAAGCGTAGTGGCCATTAGTCGTCTCTGGTGATCCAACCAGGTTCTTCTGGATCAGTCGTTTGCCTTGCCTGATGCTCGTCGTTTGCTGTGGCGGCTTTGACCGTAAGTTGTTGGGGTGGCTTCGTGTTGGGGTCCACCTTCCTTTTTGCGTGTCGGGTCAAGTGACGATTTTGCCCTCCTGACAGGGTTAGTACAAAAGTGCGAAATTTGGGTGTCTACAATTATTATTATTATTATTATTATTATTATTATTATTATTATTATTATTATTATTATTATTATTTAGTTCCTAAATAGTTTAGGAATCAATTAATAAGTAGTAATATTATTATAAATAATTAAGTTCCTTAATGGTTTATGAATTATAATTATTATAATAAATTAATTTATTTCCTAATTAGATTAGGAGTTACATTAACACCCTACTCCTAAAGAATTTAGGAGAGTTGAACAAATATATAAATAAGAGAGGTCGTATTATAGATTGGGGTTACTCACTTTGTTGGAGTATTAGAGAATAATTCATATTTTCTCTACAATCTAAGGACCTAGAAAAGAGGGAAAAAAATTAAGGTTAGCCACCCAAGGTTTGAAGAAACCTAAATCTACTTCTTTAATCTATATTATCTCATTGTGGATCACATTTAGAGGTTATACGCTTGGTTAGCTAACATTGATCTGTAGATTCTAATCGGTGAATTTGAAGAAGAACACGAAAGATAAAGGGAGGTGAATTCGTAGTTGTTCAAGAGGTAAATCAATAAAGACATAAAATCTTTTGTCATTCTTCAATTAATAAGTATCACATAAGAAAGATTATGGAATTTGGTTTATAGAAAATATTTAAATATGATTTATGCCTACTTCCGTTGCGTTACATCAATTTGATTGTATGTATATATAATTTTTGCAAACCGACAGAAACAATCTAAAAAACAACATTTTCAATGTTAAAACGATCAAGTAATTCCTTCGCGGCCCATAAGAACGTAGAAAAATAAATATCAATATTTATGACTAAACATTCGAAATAATGCATACGAATACTCTAAAATGTCAAGAAACTTAAAAAATAATTATTTATGATATTTACAAAATCAAAATAAAGGCTTTTTTTTTTTAAATATGCGATAAAAAAGGTTATCCGATTTCGAAAATTTACACTCCGATATGTTCATCATAATATTACATGCAAATCTAAAGTCAAAACAATTTTATCACAACATCTAAGCATACATTTCGAGCATTATGCGTTAAAATAAACTAATAAACATAACACGATGAAATAACAACCAAAAAAACGAAAAAAAACATATAAATGTACGGAGGCAGATTTTCCAAAATGAAAATAAAAAGGGAAATTTAATGAAATCGTTCAAGTATAGAACTGTTAACGCTTTTAAAGTTCCATGTATTATGAACAGTTGTGGGATATAAGTCAATGTCAATTGTTTTGGCTAGACATCTTTGAAATGTTATGATTTATTGATTCAATAAAATTTCTTGAAATGTATCCAAACCAAATTATTGGTGCAGACTCTTATGTAAAACTGAGATGAACAACCCCAATAAAAAAGGGGTATTATGTTAGCGAACTTTATAGTTCTAAACTCCGTGCGGACGCTTGTGATGTCCAAACGATAATATGTCGTGCATATTATAGGGTATGATTGGTTGATTCCCTAGAGTACTAGCAAAGGGTGTTTGCAGTCTTCGTGGTTGTTAAACATGCCTTGTGGTAATAGGTTACAGCAGGAACACCCGTTAAACCTAGTTTTATAGTTCAAGGTCTTGATGACACTCAGTATATTCATGAACAATGTTTGATCTTCTAAAGAAAACTTCTTTTAAATTAGCTTATTCAAACTACTTCTCAATTATTACTTCAATTGTTGAAGGTTTCAAAAGATGATTATTCTAATTGTGATAATCATTGTACATGATTGCTTTATTACTTGTTGAGCAAATTAGTTGCTCACCCTTGCGTAATATAATTTTTTCAGCTAAGCAAGAGAATATTGAAGGATCCGGTAGAGATAAGGGGAAGGAGAAAGCTACTAATTAGAAGATGTTATGCTTTCTATTTATGTTGAACTTTTATGTTACTAATTTGTAAGGCTTATGGTATTTTGTTTGTAAGTCTAAAGATCTAGAGAACCTAGGATTTCTGTAATGTCTTAAGGATAATTATTGTACTTATGTTATGTTTTAAGTTGTGATTAGATGTGGATGTGAGTGGTAGTGTAGTATCGTGAGCACCACCTGGGTTAAAGGTAACCCAAATTTGGGGGCATCACATCCTTAAAGCTCAAGTGTTTAAAGTGAACCATCCTACGATCCAAAGATTTACTAACTGTTGCTAATACATTTGTAAAAGATCTTAAAGAAAATTAGCAGCACCTAAAACATCTTGTTAGTTCCCTGATGACAGAAAGGTGATCTAGAAGAGGGGGTCTAATAAATCACATTTCTTTTTCTGTTTCTATCAATACTTCTTTTATCAAATTATTTACTTTGTAATAACAGCGGAATAATTGATTTGATAACACCCCTTCTAAATCAAGGATTACAAAAAGTCAGTTCTGTTTTGAAATTAGGCTACTGAAATGTTATTGCAAATGATAAAGCAGTTAAATGCAATTAAAACATATAATGCAGTTATAATATAAGTTAGTAAAGAACATAAGAGAGGACACCGGAATTTTAAGTGGTTCAGAGCCTAAAGATCTCCTACTCCACTCTTCTGTATATCTAGCAAGAAATTCACTAAGGACATTTTTGCTCATTACAATCAGATCACTAAGATTTGTCACATTTGAACCATTAAGGTTCCTTCGAGTTGTTCAGTCTCGGAACACTTGGACACTCATTCCCTTCGAGTCACTTAGTCTCAGAATTTTGATCACTAAGACATGGTCCACTCTTGGACATTAAGTCCATCCCATACATGGTCTGATTCACTCATAATTAGGCAAGTCACTTAGTCTCATCCTTTTGCTATTTGTTGATAAAGATGTTTAAGGTGATGCTAAATTAGCATTAAGTTCTTCTCCTTTAATAGAACTTACCAGCTGAGCGATTCATTCTTGACGTTATCCTCTAGAGCCTTTTGATATGTCATATTTTCTAATCCTCTGATTTATGGAGATCACTCTTGATTGATCCTCCAAAGTATGTCTTAACTTTGAGTTAATGATATGTATACCTAGCAGATCAATTTTCTTCTCCACTCTTTTATCTTATGACTCTATAATTCAGAGGTTTAATTCATACTCTCTCTTTTGTCCATTTTGGCTTGTTCCCCTCTCTCTCTCTCTACGTAGATTTTAAATAAGAGTTTATATTTTTAGAGAGATGTCTGCTGAAATGTCCATTGGATAGTAGTCGTTACTTTGATCTCTGTATCAATCTTTGAAGATCTCTGATATTGACACTTAAGGGTAAATGTCAGTTTTGCTTTTGGCTCAGTCTTTATTTATAGTATGCTAAAAATGGTAATCACGTGGATGACATCATACTATGAATCTTCTCCTGATAAGCATCTAACGGTCAAGTGATATTTCAAAATAAAATTAGCCAGTAGACACAAACATGTTCCGATTCCCAGATTTTCATTTTGACTTGGAGTGATTGCATCGGGCTCTTCAATCTATGATTTGTCTACTTTCAGTCATTTGACGACTTTTTATTCTTAAAGATTGATTAATCGTATAGTAGAGATAATACGTTTAGAGCTTTAATATGATTGCGTTCTTATACATTCTTCCTTTTTAATACCATCATAAAAATTGAATCCTTCAATACGATCTTGTCTTCATAATACGATATGAGTTCTTCTATACGATCTTGTATGCTTTTGTCTTTACAATACGATCTGAGCTCTTTTATACGATCTTGTATGCTCTTGTCTTTATAATACGATCTGAGCTCTTCTATACGATCATGTATGCTTTTGTCTTCACAATACGATTGGAGCTCTTCTATATGATCTTATCTTCACGATACGAGTTAAATCCTTTTATACGATCTGAACTTGCAATACTATTTAACTTGCAGTATAATTTAGCGTCTTGCAATACGATTCAACTTCTTGATTCAGCTGCTGTTATATGATTCAACTTTCAACTTCTTCCAATATGATTTAGCTGATGCTATATGATTTAGCTTGTAACATGATTCAACTTCTTGCAATACGATTCAACTAATACTATACAATTCAACTTGCATGTTCTGAGACTTGAAAATTCTACAATCTGTAATTCTCCTTACTTAAGCTTGAAGTGGCTTAAGCAACATTATAACTTTCTTTGTGAACTTTGAGAATGTTCTGTATTCATTATCTTGAACTATTTGTGATCTTAGAGCTTCGTTTGTGAGGTCTTCATTGTGCTCTTTAGTTCTTCATACCCTTCCTCTTCTTTAAGTCCGTTGTACTTATCTAAAGACTCTTACTCCTATAAGTTGATCCTTTATTTGAACTTCTTACTTAAGTTCATTTTCTCTTTCTTGATTAGCTCCACAGCCTTCACATGACTTCTTGTTGTTTATTATCCTTCATTCACTAATTTACATCATGCTCCTTGTTTGCTTCAGACTTCTTTGCTGGAGAGTTCCTTGATAATGGTACCTCAATCACATGTCATAGTGTTTCCATTAATGTTGTGACTCTATGGTCTGCATCATGATCTCTTGATAGCATATGGGTAGCTTATCTTTGCAAACGTAGAGCTGTCTTACGATCTTCTCTTCTCTTCCAATGTCTTCAGTCTTTTACTAATGTAACATATTCTCTTTAACCATTTATGTCTTCAGAATTGTTGGCTTGCTTTTTCCTTTCTACTTCTTAGAAGAGTGTCTAATCTTATCAACTTTGTGCTTAATCATTCTTCATTATCAGTTCACTGCTTAGCACGTGGTCTCTTATAATTCTTCTTTTTTATCCTTAGTGATTTTGTTGATGAACCTTCGGTTTGCTTCTTACTCAACGATCTTGAGATTTGCTCTGAGCTTTACGATTATGTTCTGCTTCTCTTAGTAATTTATCTATCTTTCACTTGAAAAATATGTCATCATTAGCTTAGCCTTCTTTCTTGACAATCTGACTGTTTTGACTTGTTCTCAAGAGTGAGTTATTCTTTGAGTTGAATTTCTTTGCTCATCAATTAAATCCTTTAGTTTTGTTCTACGATCTAAATTCTCATCTCGATGATCTACTCTTTGCTCTTACTACGAACTGGCTTTGTCATACGATCTTGAACTTCCTGTACGATAAGAACTCTTATACGATCTTCCTTTCTGGTATAATTCTTGAGTTACTTTATGAATTTATCTTCATCATACTATTAAAAATGAGCTCTACGAATTCGCCTTAAACCACCCTTATGCATCTATGATCAGCAATACAATCTTTGACTATACGAATTTCTCATTTTGCAATCTCCTTCTTGATCACATCTTACCTTACGTTCTCAAACTTTCTATATGATTCTGCTGTTGATCTTTCTATATGATTTTGTTGTTGAACTTTCTGTATGATTCTGCTATTGAACTTGTTGTCATACGTTCTTGATTTAGCAATACAATTCTGAATTGACTCTACGATCTGATCTTTTTTTAATATGATTTGATGTTGCTATATGATCTTCTTAAGTTAAACACCTAATTCCTAAAGTCTATACAATATTTTTTTCTCAGTAGATCAACCTAATAAGTTTAATCTTTTTCTACATTAAGTCCTTGTACATTAATTTCATTATTAAGGACTGTACAAAAGTTACAATTTACAAATATACAGTATCAATCATATCAATTCTAAGTCCTTGTACAATACGATCTTTTATAAGGACTGTACAATTTTCTAACATAAACAATTTACAGTTTAAGCACTGAACTATACGAATGTCATTTAGCAATACGATCATCACATCATGCATCAAACTATACGACCATCTATACAATTAACATTGTCATCATCTTTAACTGTACAATCATCATCAAATCATTTAACTATGTGCACTAACACATCTTATTCTTTGTGATTGTATTATGATCTTAGTGATTTCTATATTCCAAGTATTTGTGACCTGAAGGATCCTAAGTGAATCAAGAATTATAAAAGTTCTTAGTGAACTACAATTATTTGTAACTCTCATCCGTAATAGATTGTCCTTACTCTCGGAGTAAAAGAGAGAATTATGAGACTTTTGTGCTCCAAACCTCTTAAAAATCTCTATGTTCATTAATTTTTTGTACTTATATTTTTTTCTCAATAAATTTTATCACTTTACAATTTCTCACTGTAACTAGTTTATGTAATTACACTAAGTTTAGAGTTTTGAATTTTTATTTAGTCTTTGAAGAGGTTTTCAAACTAATTATGTTGTGCGTATATCAATATAAAATAATCTTATTAATTATTTGATAATATATTTAAAAAAAATTAAAAGAATCTATTCTACCCCCTTCTAGATCTCTTTTATACTTTTGAAAATAACAAAAAATATTTAAGTATTGAAATAGTAAAGTCTGGGGACAATGGTAAATGTGAAGAATGGGACCTTTAAACTGCCTTATTCGCAAAAATTGAATTTTTATTTTAGCGTAATAGTTTATTCACCTAAATTGATCACTAAATATATTATTTTTTATTATATTTATTTCTTTATTATATTCTTTCAATTCAAGCATAATATTGTATTGTAGTAACCTCACCCACAAAAAATGACTAAAGTATAAAAAAACTTGTCTCACAAATAGTATCTAAATTAAATAATTCAAATTTATAATGTCATATAATGTTTAGTTCACTCACAGAACTATATAAGTAGTGATCAATAGGCATGCACAACAGGCCGGCCTGGCCTGGCCCGGCCTGGGCCTGCCAGGCCTTGATCGTTGACCAGGCCAGGCCGGGCCTTTGACTTTTGGCCTGCAGGCCGGGCCGGGCCGGGCTTAATGCTCAAAAAGGGGGCCTGTTGAGGCCTGCAGGCCAGGCCAGGCCAGGCCTTGGGCCAGGCCAGGCCAGGCCAGGCCTTGGTCCAGGCCAGGCCAGGCCTTGGTCCAGGCCAGGCCAGGCCTTGGTCCAGGCCAGGCCAGGCCTTGGTCCAGGCCAGGCCAGGCCTTGGTCCAGGCCAGGCCAGGCTTTGGGCCAAGCCAGGCCAGTCCAATCCGATTCGATCCATTCAAACAATTTTTTTAGTAATTTTAAATATTATTAAAACACCAATTAAAATTTTAAACTTAATTGATGTATTAATTAAAAGTAATGTATTACAAGTTACAGCTTTCAAATTACAATAATGAAAATTATCTTTTTTATTATTATTTTGCAAATGACTTTCTAGTTGTTACGCTAAATATCTATTAAAATAAAGATGCAATGAAAGATCTGTAAGAAGTGTAGGTTGCTAGCTAGGTAAGGAAAATCCTTATATATTACACTAGTCAATGTGTTTTCATGGATTTCTTTATTTATATATAAACAAACATGCATGAATGAACGTATTAAAATACGTCAATTTTATTTTATTTATTGAATGAGTTGTTACAAAGATGAAGTTTTCGTCCGCAGTGGGAGAATTGAAGTAGCGAATAAAGAAAATCTGCAGACCAGACCAAGCTTTTGGTGAACCAGGCCAGGCCAGACCCAAGGCCAGGCCAGGCCTGATCGGGCCGGGCCAGGCCAGGCCTCAGGCCAGGCCCCAGGCCAGGCCAGGCCTCAGGCCAGGCCCCAGGCCGGGCCAGGCCTCAGGCCAGGCCGGGCTTTTTGGCAGGCCAGGCCAGGCCGGATCTGAGCCAAAAAAATGTGGCCTGTTCGTGGCCTTCAGGCCAGGCCGAGCCAGGCCAGGCCTTGACCAGGCCGGGCTTTGACCAGGCCGGGCCCAGGCCGGATCAAGGCCGGGCCGCAGGCCGCAGGCCATTTGTGCATCACTAGTGATCAATACTTTCAAAAAATGAAAGAATTTTAGTGTACTTGCGTGGAGTTCATTATCGATAGAATGCATATTTATTTAGACTATTACTTCTATTTTTATTTTATCTTAATTATGTGAAAAATATACTAGAGACATTTTTATGAGACGAAGGAAATAATAGATTAAGATACTCCCCCGTCTTACAAAAGATGACAAAGAACAAATATTTTTGTCTCATAAAAATATCTAAAGTATAAAATTCAAAATATTATATAAAGTATATTTTATCCTTAAAAACTACTTAAATAGAATTTATTGGTTTTAGGGAGAAAGGATTTTTTTATTTTTAATGTACATGTGTTTGCTGATAAAATAGGAACTTATTTATACTATTTACATTATTTTTTTTGCTCTTTCTAATTTATGTTTAAAAATATATTTAAAACATTTTGTGGAAGGGAGTATTCAATTTCTTATATATTTGTTATTCTAGCCATTATACTATTTCAAAAGTATTCAAGTTATATTGTGTTAATTAAATTATGTTTATGAGACATAAGGTCATGATTCTGTAATAAATTTTATTTATTTATTATTATGTACGGTTATATGTTCAAAATTAGTTCGCAATAAAATTAACAAAGGTGATATAATGAAAGTAGATTTTTTTTTCTCTAAAAACTCGTATATCTTTAAAATTGAAATGTAGTCTTAAAATTGAACTTTAATAATAATAGAAATTTGTAAATGAGTTGGTGAGTATGAGAATAAAAATGAGAATAAGAGAATGAAAAGAAAAAAAAGAAGAGAAAAAGTGACACAATTTTAAGAGAGATTATTTTTTTCCTCCTTCATTATAAAATAAATTTGTTGCAATAACTTTTAATATGTTTAAATGTTTAAATATATTATATAAATTATATTTAAAATAAACTATTTATAAACGAATAAAATTTTCAATACATTTAAATTTCAAAAAGCTACAAACAAACTAATCGCTCCAACCAATCAAACATACATTATACATAAAAATATTGTGTGGCCGATATGAGTGCAGAAAACAACACGCAACAACCTTCACTGTTTAGTCTCTCTCTACTCCAATGCCTTCTTTTCCTCTTCAAAGTTCAAACTCCTACTCTGTCCTTCCACAGCCAGTCCTCGAAGGAGAAATGGCCCTTTTTCAACCATTTCTCTCTCATATTTACTCTAATGCCACTCTCCACTACTCACACCCTTCTTACAAACCAGCTCTTTCCCCTCTGCATCCGCCAATCAGACCTTATCATCAGCAAAGACCGAGGCAAATTGGAAGAAAATGGACAAAAAGTCTTGCAATTTCAGAAATTGGTGGTGGGTTATCGGTAGAAGATGATCAAAGTCTTCTTGTGGATCTGGATAGTGAAAATGCAGTGCGGAGGGTGAAAGAAGTGGTTGATTATGATTGGACTGAAGAATGGTACCCATTATATCTTACAAAGAATATACCGGAGGATTCTCCTTTAGGACTCACCGTTTTTGACAAGCAAGTTGTGTTGTATAAAGATGGGATTGGTGAGCTTCAGTGTTATGAAGATCGGTGCCCCCATAGGTAACCCAACTGTAGTTTTATTGTATTTTTTTAATTTTCATTTTATTGGGATGGTGCTTTTCAATTTCATGCTTAATCCAATTTTTGTTGTTTCTGATTGAATGCATATTTTGAATTGGCTGTAATAAGTTAATGAGATTTTTGGTTTGTTTATTAATTATGCTGGAATTTTGTGGATTTTTTCAAGTGGTAATTGAGAATTGTACCTCTGTTGAATTAAAATATTAGAGAGGAATAAGATCAACTAGAAGAATTTGAAAATCTTCAATATCTATACTTAAATTGAAAGCTTTGACAGAAATTAATTTTGGATTTCTTCTTATTTCAGTATAGCAGTAGGATTTGATATTAGGTAACTTTGTAAATTCAGCAGTTCATAGTTAAAACAATTCTTAAGCCTTTGAAGACTGCATTTAAGTCCTGATTATCACTATTTGACATAAATTGTGACCATGATGAAGTCCATATCTAGAATTTTTTAAATGAATGTTAGTAGTTAGCTTTTCAAAGCTAAGTTCAAGTGAAAAGGAAAATGAAGGAGGTGTCACATAAATCAAGCATGGACCATGGAACCATGGAGGATATGGAAGTGGCGGAATGTACAAGGTACTAATATGAAAAGGGCAATGTGAAGAAGATTAGACAGTCTCTGGCTGTTGTCTCTGCTATCTGAGAGTTAATGATTGAATGACTTACCAAATGAATGACCAGCTGACCCTTGTGGCAGAGAAGTTTTATAAGGCATAGCTGCCTGTCAACTCTAAGCATATGCATATGAGCACTCTGATGTAGCAGCCAACTGTGAGTCTAAGATGAGTTAGCACCTGAGAATAGGTTTTACAGTCAAGGATACATTAAATTAAGCTCTTTTACTACCCTTAGCATGTCCCCATAGGCCACATAAGCTTTCTAAATATTGGGAGGCCCACAATTGTTGTTTTAGGCTTTCAAATCCTGTGGTGGTCGTTTGACAATTTCTAGATGCAGTTATTCTATATTACTCCATATTGCAGCTTGCTACAGTAATCTCTTGCACCTAAATTTTTGTAGGGGTACTTGAACTACCTTGTGGAAAGTTTTAGAAATATGAATGTGGAAGAAGAGGTTGTCATGTCAACCAAAAGACAAATTAGCTCATATATAGCGTAAATAGAACAAGGAAGAGAAAATTTAAACCTCTCTAACCAACACACAGCACAAAAACTTATTATATTTTTACTTAGCCTAGAAGCAGTTTCTGAACTTTAACTTGGAACATTGACTATTTTTTTCTTCTTGTAATTTTTTTTTCCTTTCGAATTCAGTTTCTATTTTGTGGGCTGTTTAACTTTTATAGATTGCATGAAAGTGTCCTGCATAAGTTTTATGTCTTCATTGTGTCAAATTTGCAATGATCCATTATAATTTCATATGTTCTGAAATAAGCAATTTAGTCCTCAGTCAATGTATGTGTTTTTTATATCCGCTTTTTGAATGGTCCATGGTATAGGAAAAAGTTGTACCTTTACTTGCTTTATAATTTTTATTACAATAGCTATTTGCTAGGGAATAATGCACCATATCTGAAGTTCCGAATAAGCAAAAGATACGTTTTTAAAAAAATAAAATCTTATTGACAATGAGTTGCAGTCCTGTGCTTGCACTGCAATTTGCAAAAGCTAGCTTGTCTAGTGGCTTAGAGCTGCGTTACCAAGACTATATCCATTAAAAAACGCGAATGTGTACACACATAAACATGCAGGCACACACACACACACACACTCTCACAAACATGCAGACACACACATATTTGTTGAACTCATATACATATGTATATATGAATACCATGAATAGTATATCACTTCTCTCTCAATTTCGCAATAACAGTAAGTAATAAATTCCGAGTCTAAAACTTCTTCTGTTTGGTGCTTCATTAAACAATGGTGGTTTTGTGTGTGTTCTCCCTTTGTTTATGCAGGGTGGTCTTCTAATTATAGTTATAAACTGTAAGTGATAATTTTGTATACATCGTTTCTGTAAGACTTGTGAGTTAATCATCAGCTTTTATTATCATTAGGATTTTGACCATGAAAAATAAATGATTTAGGTTAGCAAAACTCTCAGAAGGCCAGCTGGTTGATGGAAGACTGGAATGTTTGTACCACGGCTGGCAATTTGAAGGGGAGGGTAAATGTGTCAAGATACCTCAGGTCTGTCATTCTATGTTACAAATTTACTTCGTATTAAAAATAATTGAAAGTCCAATAATAATCTAGAAGGGGGGTTGAATAGATTATTACCGATTAAAAATTATCTTAGGCCTTTTTGAATTTTTGATTAATTAATTTGCAGTGTAATAAATTAATATGCAAGATAGTAAAAATTCAATCACACAATGCATAGAAATTTAGCTTGTTCACAACATACAGCTCGGGTATGTTTCTACGTCTAGTCTCAAGCTCCTCTTCAGGACTTGAGATTATATTACTATCAGTAATTAATTCTCCTTCAATAGACGGAGAAGCCTTTATAAAGTTTTAAAGATTAACTTCTAACTTTACATACAACTATTTATCTTGGACAGTAGCTCCTCGCTTCTTCCTCAAACGTAGCTATACCTGTTTTTGAGTTTAGCTCTGCTTTACTATCTGGTCTTGAAACAAGAAGTCAGTTTCTTACCTCACAAGTACACTAGAGACTCAACTACCCATTGACCTCTCTAAGACTTTGGTCTTGGTCAAAGAATCACTCTTTTTTTCTCACAAATTTAAAGACAACTAACTCACTTAACCTTTTTAAATAAATAATTGTTTTTGAAAGATGCTTCTTTTTTAAGCAGATATATATTTTCAGTATAAATTTATAAAGGTTTACTTTTCCTTTATAAATAAAAATATGCTTCTTGATTTAAGCAGATAAAATTTTAAGTACGGATATAAAAGTTTAATTTACTTTTATAGTGAGTGATATGCTTCTGTGCAAGCAGATATAACAATTATATTTAATGCAACAAGTATTTATGAATGAATGAGTTTAAGATCAAATACTTGCAATGACAAATATCAAGTATAATAAATAAAATAATTAAATAATACTTGATATAAATTTGTTTTACTCAAATCTATATATATTGATATATTTGATCTATGATGTGATCATTTTAAATAAGGCTACTTAGTCGGGCAATACGCGGTAACTAAGTATTTAACCAAACTTAAAGCTTCGCAACGATGATTTATATAAAACTTAATTTATATAGATCACTATATCGATAAATGTCTTTCTAAAATCTTGGTTAACAAGTCCCTCGTTTAGGAGGAATATCATCACCTGGCATAATCTAAGCTCAGAACATTTATCTGATATAATAGAAGAAATATAGATATATATAAATGTGTATAACAATTTATAGTTGTATATCTATAAATATAAATGAGTATGAGATAATGCAAATAATATCAATCTTTTCTTTCTTTTGAATTGGTGAATTGAAATGAATGAGAAGCCTCCTATTTATAGAATTTAGAAGCTTGGGGTAGAAAAGTCTTTTTGGCATATTAGTTGTAATCAACGGATGAGTACTAGTTGCTGAAAATTTAATGGCCAAGATAATGCAAACATCACACGGATTGCCAAAGAGAAAAGAAAGCCCGGACTGCCCAACTATTTCTAGCACTTAAAATCCCAACGGACCAATAAGGAGGAGAGAGAAAATCATGGTTATACATGACCAAGGAGAGATAATATCATAATGCACGCAATTTTCAAATTCCCAGCAAAGACAGTTTACGGTTGGACCAATAAGGAGGAGAGAGAAAATCCATGGTTGTATATAACCAAGGAGAGAGAAAATTCATGGTTATACATAACCAAGGAGAGAGAAATTAAATTTGTGCTAGCCATTCTCGGCTAAAGCTTCCCAGCAATTACAATTCGGATGAAATATCATTTTTGGATAAAAGACTTTGGTTTTTTTTTTTATTTTTCAATCTCCTTAAAAAATAACTTTAATATAAAATATTTTTGGTCAAAGTAATTAAATAAATATTAACCTATGGAGAGGATTCTAATATTAATTTAGTCCAATTTACTTAATTTGTTATCATCAAAATAAATGCACTAAAAGTTGGAGACCTATCAATTTTCCCTTTTTGATGATGACAATTATGTAAAAATATTTTTCATGCTTCCCTTAAATTTGTGCATACATTTTGAAGAAATTTTTAATTTGAGAAATTCAAGAAACATATATCATTTTGTTGTCGAATATAATATTTTTCTTCTCCCATTTTGTCAATATTAATATTTTTCTTCTCCCCCTTTGTTATCACAAAAAGTGATGGAGAGTAGAAATATACTTTTCAGAACCTGCAGAATTTAGGTTAGTATTTGAAAAACAGTCTTTGCCTGTAGATAAAAAATTAGTAAAGATAAAAATTCATTTAACAATCAACTAAAAAAAATCATACATATTTGTATATAGTATATATATATAATATAAGTATATTTAAATTATAAATATAAAATTTCTAGAAATTTTGTTATTATGTATAAATAAGCCAATTAATAAACCTGAAAACACATGTTAGAAAGCATAAATAATTATGAGGAAAAATCTAACATGCCTAAATCCATACGTAATTTACAAAATCTGTCAAAACTCAATGGCTTAGTAAATATATCAGCAATGTTTAAATTTGTATCAATATGATCTAATTTAATGCTGCCATTGTTCACATGATCATGTAAGAAATGATGTATGACATTTATATGTTTTGATCTAGCATGCAACACAGTATTTTTACTTAAATTAATAGCACTTGTATTATCACATAATATAGACATGCAATCAAATTTTAAGTTATAATCAACAAGAGTTTGTTTCATCCATAATATCTGTGCACAATATCGTGCAGCAGTTATATACTCTGTTTCGGTGGTTGAAATGGATACTGAGTTTTGTTTCTTAGAGAACTAAGAAACTAAACAACCACCCAGAAACTGACAAGTGCCACTTGTACTTTTACGATCAACATGGTGACCGGCATAGTCAGAATCTGAAAAGCAAACAAGATCAAATGATTGACCTTTAGGATACCATAATCCTAAGTCTGTTGTTCCTTTAAGATATCTGAAAATTCTTTTTACAGCAACCAGATGTGATTCTTTAGGATTTAACTGAAATCTAGCACATTTACAGACACTGAACAAAATGTCAGGTCTGCTGGCAGTGATATATAATAGACTTCCAATCATTCCTCTATATTTCTTTGTGTCAACACTTTTTTCATTTTCATCAGCAATTAATTTATCAGTGTTGAGAGGTTTTACAGACTCAAAACCAAATTTCTTAATTATGTCTTTGCAATATTTAGATTGAGAGTTATGAATACCTTTTTCACCTTGTATGATTTGCAAGCCTAGGTAGAAGTTTAATTCTCCTATCATACTCATTTCAAATTCCTTACTCATGCTTTCAGAAAAATCATTGCACATTGTAATGTCAGTAGAACCAAAAATGATGTCATCAATATAAATTTGAATAATAAGAATATCATCATTTTTGTATTTAGTAAAGAGAGTAGTATCGACAGTTCCCCTTTTAAAATCATTTTCAAGTAAAAATTTACTTAATCGCTCATACCATGCTCTAGGGGCCTGTTTCAAACCATATAAAGCTTTATTCAATTTATAGACATGTTCAGGATGATCAAAATTTTCAAAACCAGGAGGTTGTTTAACATAAATTTTTTCTTCAATAACTCCATTTAAAAATGCAGATTTGACATCCATTTGAAACAGTTTAAAATCTTTATGGCATGCAAAGCTAACAACATACGTATAGACTCAATTCTAGCAACATGAGCAAACGTTTCATCATAATCCATACCTTCAAGTTCATTATATCTTTGTGCAACTAACCTTGCTTTATTGCGTATGATTGTTCAATTTTCATCGATTTTGTTTCGAAACACCTACCGGGTTCCAATAATGGAAGTATCATCGGGTTTTGGAACTAGTTCCCAAACTTTGTTTCTGGTGAACTGTTCAAGTTCTTCTTGCATAGCAATTATCCAATCGTCATCAAGTAATGCATCTTTTATATTTTTAGGCTCAATTTAAGATAAGAAAGATAAATGACCAGCTAAGTTGTGTGCTTGTGATCTAGTAAGGATTCCTTTATCCAGGTCACCAATCACATTTTCTAAAGGATGATTTTTAACAATATGTGAATCTTTAGGCAAATCATTTAACTGAGGATTGGAAATTTCAAGAGGATTTTCATTGACAGGTGGAGATGTTTTATCTAGTTTTGGTTCCTCCATATTTCTGAGAATGTTTTCAATGACAAGGTCATTATCTACTAATTCTTTATATTTGGGAGGTGGTTGAGACTCATCGAAAGTTACATTCATTGATTATTCAACAACTAGACTTCTTTTGTTAAAAACTCTGTATGCTTTACTATTAAGTGAATATCCCAGAAATATTCCTTCATCAGACTTGGGATCAAACTTTGACAAATGTCTTTTTGTATTTAAAATAAAACATTTACTACCAAAAACACGAAAATAATTTATTTTTGGAGTTCTTTTATAATAAAGCTCATAGGGAGTTTTGAGCAAAAATGGTTTGAATAAAACTCGGTTTAAAATATAATAGGATGTTGCCACTGCTTTAGCCCAAAAATATTTAGGAAGATGATATTCATTTAACATAGTATTAGCCATTTCTTGTAAGGTTCGATTTTTCCTTTCAACCACGCCATTTGACTGTGGTGTGTAAGAAGCAGAAAAATTATGATTTATACCGTGCTCATCACAAAACATAATAAAATTAGAATTATCAAATTCTCTTCCATGATCAGAACGAATATAAACAATAGAGCTTCCTTGTTGATTCTGAATTTTCCTGCATAAAGTAGAGAAAGAATTTATAGCTTCATTTTTAAATTTCAAAAAATCAACCCATGTAAATCGAGAATAGTCATAAACAAAAACTAGAATGTATACAGCACCACCCATGCTATGTTTAGGAATAGGTCCAACTAGGTCCATATGCAAGAGTTCTAGA
Organism: Hedera helix; assembly: GCA_947179155.2. Taxonomy (NCBI): domain Eukaryota; kingdom Viridiplantae; phylum Streptophyta; class Magnoliopsida; order Apiales; family Araliaceae; genus Hedera; species Hedera helix. Next base: position 19,602,462 of record OX359273.1, on the reverse strand, counting down.
GGTCGTGAGGTTGACACTGTGAGTTTAAGTTTGTTAGATGCATGTATTTGTTTTCCCAATTCACAAGCTTCACAAATATGGTCTTTTAAAAATTTTATTTTTGGAAGGCCACGAACATGTTCTTTAGATGCAATGTTGTTAAATAGTTTCATGTTAATATGACCTAATCTACGGTGCCAAAGCTCGTCATTTGCAGAAACTAAGCAAACATTATCTAGGTGAGAATATGCATCTAAGTCACATGTATACACATTTTGATTTCTAGGACATAATAAAACTAATTTACAAGATTTGTCAAATATTGAACAGTTATGGGAACTAAAAGTTATTTTAAAACCACTATCACATAATTGGCTAATGGATAGAAGATTATACCTGAGTCCTGTGACTAATTGAACGTTTGAAATTGTTATGTGTTTATTACCATCACTTCCAATTCCAATTACTTTTCCTTTGTTATTATCTCCAAAAGTTACCTTGCCACAGTCTGTAGCTTGTATGTTGTTCAATTTAGATTTATCTCCGGTCATGTGTCTTGAACAACCGCTATCGAGATACCATTTGCTTTTACTATAGTCAGCTGTAAGACATACCTGTGGTAAATGCTAAATTCACAAACTGGTACCCTTTAATAAGAAGGGTCCTTTGGGTAAGTTTTTCATTTTTGTATAAGGAACACGTGTGCTTCCTTTTACAAATCTGGGTACAGGATAATCAGTCTCAATTGATACAAGCATTTTATTAGTAGCAACAGGTCTATAAAAAGCATGTTTTACTCTATTTTTATATCCTGAATATTTTTGATGAATATGAAATTCTTTTCTTGCATTTTTAATAATAATCGGTGAAGTATAAGTTCCTTTTGGTACCCAAATCATTTTTCCTTTATAGTTTTCATTTCGAGCATTACACATGTGAATAGAATGACCATTTCTGTTGCAGTAAGAACATTTATTAAAAGGAGATGTATGACTTTCTTTTTCTTTACTCTTAACATGATAAAGTCCTTTATCTTTTGTTTTACTAGTTTCTCCAATATATCTTAATCCTTCTTTATTAAATCAACATCTTTGTTGACTAAGCATGACATCAAGATTTTCTTTCCCTTTTGTGAATTTAATAACTGTAGTGTGTAAATCGTCACGTTCTTTAGTTAATAAATCAATTTGATCTCTTAAATCAGAATCTTCATTTTGTTTTTCTAGATCTAATTTTAAAAATAAATTTTCAAGTTTAATATTTTTAATATCTTCACTTAATACTTGATTTTGTATTTGAGTGTCGTTATTAATTAAATCAAGTGTTGAATTTTCACCTTCAAGATTTTCATTAGAAATAATAAGTGTTGAATTTTCTTTCTTAAGGTCTTTGTTTATTTTTCTCAATTTTTCTAACTCTTCCTTTGGTAATAAAATTTCTGAAAAATCTTTTTCTTTTTCTTCTTTTAAATTTTCATTTACAGTAATTAAATTTGAATTTTCTATTTCAAGATTTTTATTACTTCTAGTTAATTTCTCTAATGAAATTTTTTGTTTAATAAAATCTTCTTTAATAATTTCATTATCTTCAAATAAACAGTTATAAACTTCTTATAATTCATGAAGTTTTTCAGTTAGATTATCTAAGGTATGTGTGAGAGATGAAGTACTTGGTAATTCAAAATTTACCTCAGATTTTGATGACGATGGATCATTGTCTGCTATTAAACATAGATTTGCAATTTCTTCGATTTGTTTAGTAGCTTCTTCATCTTCACTTAGATCCCAACCTTCTTCAACTACTAGCACTTTGTTGTTGGCTAGTTTTGGACAATCCTTTTTAAAGTGACTAGGCCGTTTGCATTCAAAACATGCGTTTGAATTTTCATTTGAGTTAGCATTTCGGAAATTACTGTTATTATTTGCTTTGAAATTTCTTCCCTGTGCCTTTGGTTTGAAAGCCTGTTTGCCTTTGAAGTTGTTGTTTGTTTTTAGAAAGCTTTTGCCATATTTTCTGGCTTTGCTTTGGATCACTCTCCTGAGTTGTCTGGTTAAAAGAGCAACTTCATGATTATCCAAGCTCAAGAGTGCTTCATTCAGCTCATCATCATCGCTTTCTTGATCTACAAGTAGAGCTTTGAAAGAAATTCCTTTCTTCTTGAGATCTGTATCCGATCCAGCTTTTTCAACGAACATATCAACTTCGTGAACACGAAGATTTTCAATAAGGCTATCAAGAGGATAGGTGGTTAGATCTTGCATTTCCTTGATGGTTGTGACCTTCATTTTCCAAACGGATGGAAGGGCTTTGAGAATTCGTCCGTTTTTCTCATTTGTTGTATAAGCCTTCCCAAGTTGTTCTAGTTCATCAATGATTCTAGAAAAACGAGTTTCCATATCAATGATTTTTTCATCTTCTTCCAGCTTGAAACTTTCATATTCTTGGATTAGAGCATCTTTTTTGGTTTCTTTAATATGATTGGTTCCTTCATAGGTTACAATCAATTTTTCCCAGATTTCTTTAGCATTTTTGCAATTGCTAACTCTTTTGTATTCTTTTTCAATAAGCGCACTAGTTAGCACCATTTTAGCTCTAGAGGCTAAGTTCATAGTTTCTTCATCCTCAGTAGTAAACTCGTCAGCATCTTTTTCAACGATCTTTTCTTCGATGATGTTTGAAGGAATTTTCACACCTCTTTCTATTGCAAGCTAAATTTTGATTCCTTGTGATTTGGCATAGATTTTGAATCTGTTTTTTCAGGTGGCAAAATTTGTGCCATCAAATAGTGGGGGTCTGGACATGGATACTCTACGCAACCGGTAACATTTGTGTATGCCATAGATGGATCTACTATTTGTTATGCCTGTAATTACTCAACAAACAAGTTAAAGAGCACTGCTCTGATACCAATTGAAAGTCCAATAATAATCTAGAAGGGGGGTTGAATAGATTGTTACTGATTAAAAATTATCGTAGGTCTTTTTGAATTTTTGATTAATTAATTTGCAGTGTAATAAATTAATATGCAAGATACTAAAAATTCAATCACACAATGCACAAAAATTTAGCTAGTTCACCAACATACAGCTTGGGTATGTTACTACGTTCAGTCTCAAGCTCTTCTCTAGGACTCGAGATCCTATTACTATCAGTAATTAATTCTCCTTCAATAGGCGAATAAGCCTTTACAAAGTTTTAAATATAAACTTCTAGCTTTACATACAACTATTTATCTTGGACAGTAGCTTCTCGCTCCTTCCTCAAACGTAGTTATACCTGTTTTTGAGTCTAGCTCTGCTTTACTATCTGGTCTTGAAACAAGAAATCGGTTCTTTACTTCACAAGTACACTAGAGACTCAACTAACCGTTGACCTCTCTAAGACTCTGGTTTTGGTCAAAGAATCACTCTCTTTTTCTCACAAATTTAAAGACAACTAACTCACTTAACTTTTTTAAATAAATAATTGTTTTTGAAAAATGCTTCTTTTTTAAGCAGATATATATTTTCAGTACAGATTTATAAAGGTTTACTTTTCCTTTATAAATAAAAATATGCTTCTTGATTTAAGCAGATAAAATTTTAAGTACGGATATAAAAGTTTAATTAACTTTTATAGTGAGTGATATGCTTCTGTGTAAGCAGATATAACAATTATATTCGTGATATAAAAGTTTAAATAACTTTTATATAATGCAACAAGTATTTATGAATGAATGAGTTTAAGATCAAATACTTGCAATGACAAATATCAAGTATAATAAATAAAGCAATTAAATAATACTTGATATAAATTTGTTTTACTCAAATCTATATATATTGATATATTTGATCTATGATGTGATCACTTTAAATAAGGCTACTTAGTCGGGCAATACGCGGTAACTAAGTATTTAACCAAACTTAAAGCTTCGCAAAGATGATTTATATAAAACTTAATTTATATAGATCACTAAATCGATAAATGTCTTTCTAGAATCTCGGTTAACAAGTCCCTCGTTTCGGAGGAATATCATCACCTGGCAGAATCTAAGCTCAGAACATTTATCTAATATAATAGAAGAAATATAAATATATATAAATGTGTATAACAATTTATAGTTGTATATCTATAAATATAAATGAGTATGAGATAATGCAAATGAAGATAGTAATTTTGAATAGAACTTTGAAAGCTGTTTAGAGAGAGTATGTTGACAAAGAGTAAGTTTTTCTTTCTTTTGAATTGGTGAATTGAAATGAATGAGAAGCCTCCTATTTATAGAATTTAGAAGCTTGGTGTAGAAAAGTCTTTTTGGCATTTTATTTGTAATCAACGGATGGGTACTAGTTGCTGAAAATTTAATGGCCAAGATCATGCAAACATCACACGGATTGCCAAAGAGAAAAGAAAGCCCGGACTGCCCAACTATTTTCAGCACTTAAAATTCCAACGGACCAATAAGGAGGAGAGAGAAAATCATGGTTATACATGACTAAAGAGAGAGAATATCTTAATTCACGCAATTTTCAAATTCTCAGCAAAGGCAGTTTACGGTTGGACCAATAAGGAGGAGAGAGAAAATTCATGGTTGTATATAACCAAGGAGAGAGAAAATCCATGGTTATACATAACCAAGGAGAGAGAAATTAAATTTGTACTAGCCATTCCCGGCTAAAGCTTCCCAGCAATTACAATTTGGATGAAATATCATTTTTGGATAAAAGACTTTGGTTTTTATTTTATTTTTCAATCTCTTTAAAAAATAACTTTAATATAAAATATTTTTGGTCAAAGTAATTAAATAAATATTAAACTATGGAGAGGATTCTAATATTAATTTAGTCTAATTTACTTAATTTGTTATCATCAAAATAAATGCACTAAAAGTTGGAGACCTATCAATAATTAAATTAATTTCCTGCCCAATTTTGGTCTCCACAGCTTCCTGCAGATGCAAGAATTCCACGATCAGCTTGTGTCAAAACATACGAGGTGAGGGACTCACAAGGAGTTGTTTGGGTATGGATGTCTCGCAAGACTCCGCCAAATCCCAACAAAATTCCTTGGTTTGAACACTTTGCCAGGCCAGGGTTTCAAGATTTTTCGACAACACATGAGCTTCCATATGATCACTCCATCCTTCTCGAAAACCTCATGGATCCAGCCCACGTCCCTATATCACATGATAGAACAGATTGGAGTGCGAAAAGAGAAGATGCTCAAGCACTGCTTTTCAAGGTATCTGAAAGGACAGATCGAGGCTTTGCAGGCTGGTGGGGCAGAGAAAAGGATCAGTCCATGCCAAACTTCTTACGCTTTGAAGCACCATGTAACCTACAGAATAATCGAGAAATTATTGACCCGAAAACAGGGGAGAAAAACTTTTTCTCAGGGCTCTTCCTTTGTAGACCATCCGGACAGGGGAAATCAATGCTAATTGTGAGGTTTGGGACCACAAAAAGATCCCCTCTAGCAAAACTTTTCCCTGAGTGGTACTTTCACCAGAATGCCAGTACGGTTTTTGAGCAAGATATGGGATTCCTCTCATCCCAGAATGAAATATTACTGAAAGAAAAAGTTCCAACAAAGGAACTGTACATAAACTTGAGGTCCTCCGACACCTGGGTGGCTGAATACAGGAAGTGGATGGACAAAGTTGGGCATGGTATGCCTTACCATTTTGGGTATAGCACTATTTCACTGCCCAAGGAGCCTGCTGTGGTGGAACATGCACCGGCTGGCTTGGTTGCAAACATTTCAGCCTCTATGCCTGCCAAAGGAGGGATAGGATCGTTGCATGCTCCGAATCTGTCCAACAGATATTTCCGGCACGTAATTCACTGTAAGGAATGCAGTAGTGTTGTTAAAGCTTTTGAGACCTGGAAAAAAGCCTTTTTTGCTATTGCTCTAGTATCAACAGCATTAGCAATTCTAGCGACTGGAAGGCAGTGGAAAGCTCTTCTAATGGTTTCAACAACTCTATGCTTGGCTGGCGTTTATGCGTGCTCAACTGCAATTTCCATGAACACGACAAACTTTATAAGGATCCATAGAAGATTGTGAGTCGGTTACTTCTTTTTTCTATTTTTTTTCCTGGAAGAAAACTGTTCCTTGAATGTAATTGTTTCAGATTGATGAATCCAATATTGTACAGGTTATTGAAAACTCCTACCAGGATCATACTAGAGTTAAATGCTATACAAGTTTACTAAACTTAAACAACACTCTGGTTTGTTGATGTGGTGCTTTGTCGCAGAAGTTGACATATTTAGTAGCTCTTTCCACTCTTATATTGATTTCTGCTGACTTGGCTCAAGCAGTTTGGACATTTTCTTAAGAGAATGATATTCTACATGTGTGTGATATTTTCACGTGTTCCTCTCTCATGAAAGTAGGACTCACTCCAATCTCGTGTGAGAGGTAACTATGTGAAAATATCAAATATTCATGTGAAAATAGTGCTCCCATGTTTTTAGTCATTGATAAAGTATTATGTTACTTTGGGATTGAAGGAATGCAATAGAGAAAGAACTGGAATGATTTTCTAGCATCTAAGTCCATCTTTGATTGTTGGTGATGGTGGGTGGTGTGATAGGATGACATAGTAGATCCTATTCCACCACCTCCCCCGTGAAATGAAAATTAAGGAAATGTAATGAATTTTTATCTACCGGAAAGTTCACCAAATACATTTTTTTTTTCATTCCATCTATTGCTCTATTCCATTCTTTCTCGACTTTACTTTACCCTCATTTGGCATCTCATTGATTGAGACATGCAAAGCTTAATACTCAGGGTGGAATTATGCAAGACTGAACTTTATTGCAGCTCTCACTTCAAGGCAGAGATTTATGTAAAAGATAGGAATGAGATAAATTTGATGGCAAGCAGCTTGACACTAATGATGTTATTAAAGCTTTTTTAGTTCAAGTCATAAAGATTACTTATTTTTTTGCTCATATGTTCTCCACCTTAGCTTTCATGATATTATTTGTCCTAGATCTCTGGCAGTCCCTCCTATAGATCTCTGGCAGTCCATATATAAGCAAGGTTCAAAAATAAAAAATGCATATGGGTTTCTTGGCATCCCCCATTGGCATTATGCAGATGGGTTCTTCTGCTCCAATGGTTTGTGAAAAGAATTCCCTAAAACTGTAAACTGACAATTAATGCTAAAAAGTTTTCATGCTAAAATAGAAGAGTATATATATATATATATATAGACAAATCTCATAACAAAGTTGAATTGCACTGACGTGGAACTTTAAGTAATAAGATACAATAATAATGTGTGAATTTCTTCTTAATTCTCTTCTATCCAGTGAATGTATCCACCTAGATCAATATTTACTATCAACATCGTTACATGTAGCAAGATTCTTCAACAATCAAGCCATATCACAATCTGACCGGTGACCATATTCATTCCACATTACAGATTAGTGCCCTTTTTTTTTCTATTTTTTTTTTGGGTACTATTAAGATTACATTTCAACAGAGAGGGATGGTTGTGTTTGTTTAGTTCTTAATATCTCTTAATAAACTCATGTCTAAATCGGTAAAAGCCAAAAGTAATTTGTTAAAATTTTACTTGCCTTTTAATCGGTAAAACATAAAATGAAATCCAAATCATTAAGAGCTACTTCTTAATGAAAAGAATTTGGTAATTTTTTTATATATAAATACTTTCAACAATATTATCCACTTATTTTTATTAAATTGAATATTTAAAATTATTAAATAAAATTTTATCCTTTAAAATAGTAAAAGTGTCATTAAAAGACAACTTATTTTTTCAGTTATCAAACAGTTTTTTAGATTTAAATTTTACTTCATTCAGATGATCTAATTTATTAAGATATACTAATCATTCAGATCTTAATAATTCAGTTTTATCAAACACAACCGAAAATTTTATCCCACTAGTTCTGGCTATGTAGAGGCGAGTTCCTACCATCTGACCAAAGGGTCGGTGTTTTGCCCTGCTGTTGAAATTGCTAGAACTTGGAGGCTCTACAACTAGCCTAACAATATATAGAAAATGAAAAAAATTAACTCGTCTGTAATGTGAAGGAGAGAACACTGAATACTATTTATCTAAAAAATTTGTCAAGGGTGATGCTATATTCTCTTAAAAAGATGGACCAATTTCGTGCCAAGTAGAATAGCATAAGCTGTTAATAATTGCATGTTCCAGGGGCATTTGATCACCATGTCGCTGGGCAAAAAAATTGGCAAGTTTTTTTCTTTTTAATAGGATATATCATTTTCTTTCTATATTTTCATTGTAAACCCATGGGAATTATTGTAAATCCCATATAGTTTACTAAAAACAACGGCAACTACAATTACAATATATAAGAAACAGAATAATTATCAGGTGACCAACTGATTTGTTATATATATATATATATATATATATATCCTCTGTTTCAGCAGTAAAATTCTTTAAGGAGACCAAAATTTTCCTATTCTGCAAAAAAGTACACACCAACTATTTAAGGTGAGTCTATTCTAATTGTATATGAGGGATTTTCCTCAACTAACTATGCCTATATATATATATATATATATATATATATATATATATATATATATATATATATATATATAATTTAGGTTTTTGCGAAACATAAGGAAATATCAACGAATCGATATTTAGGTAAAACTTTGCCTATCGCACTATACAATGATATATGTAAATATGTACAAGTTTCTAACAAGCAGCCTTAAAATAAGTGAGTTTCCCCATTTGAGTTACAGTCAGTGAGATGGGATGAGATGCCTCCGGAATCCAGTGGTACCTACCATTTAATACTTGAGTTTGAAACTTTGGGAAGAGACGTCTGCCACAACCCGGTCAAGTGTCTGTAAACATAAAAACATCAAGGGAGATTCAACTAAAATAATTAAAATTATTGGAACAAGAACCAAGGACAACCTAAACTTTGCTCGAGACAGCAAATTTATCAATATAAGGGAATTGTTATTTCTATAAATGAAATTTGATATTTCTACGAGGTTTTACTTATACAAATGTATGTCCTATTTACTATTCATATGGAGAAAGTATTGTGAAACTATCATATTCCCTTGTGAAAATATCAATTCCCATAAGATCTAATGCGGATGGAAGCAAAAAAAATTTAATATTATTATTATTTTATATTATTATTTATGGATAATTTTAATATAATTAATGTATTTAATAGATAATATTATAATACATTTAATTATATTAGTAAAATATTCTAGAGTATTTAATTATTTAAGGTAGTATATGATTAGAAGGATTTTATTTTCTTATTTAATTTACTTAATAGCTTGCTTAGCTTCCAATTATTAGGGTTTTTCCTATTCTTATAGAAACAATTGTAATCCATTATTATTAATTATCGAATGATTAATATTATTAAATTTTAAGCCTTGTGCTTGTGGCTTTTAGCTTATTATTTTCTTTAAATCCCTTTTATTTTTTCATGCATCCTTGTCCTATATCATAATAGTATCAGAGCCAAAAGTTTTTAATATATTTTGATTTTACCCAATTTCTTTCTACCTAAATTTTTTGACATCCATCAATTATTGAAGTTCGCAAGAGAGTCGACAACAATATTCAAGACGACAACGTAGTCTCAAATCTATCGCAATTTTTTATCCAAAAAAATGCAAAAAAAAAAAAAAAACCTACTACAATGTTGCTACTACAGTTCCACCGCTACAGAGATTCCGTGGGAGTAATTATGGTATCTAAAGGTTTCTGAAACTTTCAACTCAACTCCTAAAGTTTCTAAAAATTTTCAATTCAGCCCCTGAAATTTAGGAAAAGTTCAAATAAGCTCTCAAAATTTCAGTTTTTGTCAATTTAGCATGCAACTAAACATCCCGAATCTTCGCCCAAATGATTCTTCAAAGTGTGACACTACTTTTTATACTTTTCTTCGTTATGGAGGAAAGCAATGTAAAATTATCATCGAAGAAAAATGTGCAGTTAATATTGTATCTCCACATGCGATAAAAAAATAAAACCTTCTTGTTGAATCACATCCAATACTTTACACTATTCCAAGTAATACTTCTTTTCATGTTACAGAAAGATGTTTAGTCCCTATACAGATGTCCATCTATTTAGTATAGTGCGATGTTATTTCCATGAATGTTGCACATTTTATTAGGTCAAAATTGGATTGAATGCTTAAATGTGGATCATGAAGAAGATGATATATACTCTTTGGACATGAGCATTATACTATTAAATTAATTTCATTTAAGCCTAAGGAGAAAATTTAACAAGATGCAATGAAAGAGAAATGAAAAATTCCGCAACTCAACGACAAGTCACGTGAGGATAAAGTTGAAGTGGAAGATACAATGAGCGAGAGCGATATTGAACAAAAAGTTGATTATGTATTCCCAAAGCAATTACTTGATAATCTATATTAAGAAACTAACGATCAAGTCATTGATTTCGTTATTAACGAGGGCTCCAACTAGAAGGAATACAAAGAAGTTCACTCCTTTATGTTTTCTACATAGGATGATATGTCTACAAGGAGAATCAAAATTTCTTCCATGTTTGGAGTCCAGTTTATGGAATGTAGATTCTTCAACACTTCAAAACTCGTGAACAAGTTTTTTTCAAAGAAGAGAAGAATGACATAAATGGAAGCAAAATAAATTTAATAATATTAGGTTATTATTATATATGGATAATTTTAATGTAATCAGTTTATTTAGTCGACAATATTAGGATATATTTAATTATATTAGTGGAACATTCTAGAGTATTAATTATTTAAGATAATATATATTTAGTAGGATTTTATTTCCTTATTCAATTAAGTTGCTTAATATTTTTCTTAGCCTCCAAATATTAGGGTTTTTCCTATTTTTATATAAACAATTGTAATCCATCATTATTATTAATTATTGATATTATTGAATTTTAAGCCTTGTGTGTGTGGCTTTCAGCCTAATTATCTTATTTGAATCTCTTTTATTCTTTCACCTACATCAAGATCAGCATAAGTGTCTTAGCATTAATGTCTAGTTTAGCAGTGTTATATTCATATGTTTAGGCACCTGAACGGCTTGTTGTAGGACATGGAACAATTTAGTGGTCTGTTTTCCTTCATCCTGATCCTGCAACAACTCCTCGAAAAGATTCTCTATGCACGGACATCATATAAAAAATTATCACAAGTGTCATGCTACAGAAGTCATTAAGTGGCACAGAAAACTTTGTACAGTGCTGTGAACTGGCTTTCTAAATATACTACCTCCATTTCAAATTATAAGATCGTTATTGACTTTTGAAAGTCAACTTGAGACATTTTCAAATTCAAAATTGAGATGATTAATTAAAAATTATGAAATAATAAATCTTATAATGAGTAATAATTTTTAGATCATTTATAATATTTATCATTAGATTGACTAAAATTAAAGCAATTCATGTTAATTTTGATTTTGAAAATATCTTAAATTGACTTCAAAAAGTCAATAATAATCTTATATTTTTAGAACGGAGTTTAATAGGGAAAGGACATTTATGAACTACATAAGGGATCAAAAATAACAATTCGTGGACTACATAAGGGGTCAGAAATAACAAGTTCATATATACCCAAAAAAATTAAGGAGTAGCTAGTAAAGAATATATTCCTAAATTAATTGTTGTGGATGTTTTTTGTTTTACAACACATCACATATATCCACTCTATAGAAGCTATAATGTGGAAACTAAGCGGAAGTAAAAGTCAGAAGTCATTTCTTGTCCTATATTTTATATTTTACCTAGTAAATAACAATTATAAATATATATATATATATATATATATATATATATATATATATATATAGGAAACGATCCATAACAAATGGTTGATATTGACACTATTCAAGCAAATGTATCTTACACCCTCCATAAGTAGATCTAGTAGTTCAAAATGACTTTTTTCCCCCTGCCTCTAGGAGTGGCGACATACCTGAGCTACCATTACTCCTCGCGACAGAGAAAAAGCCCAGCCATTACTCCTTCAAGCAGCACGCATTGGCACGTATCGGCAGACATCAACTGATGCATGCATTGGAACCAAGTCCTGTATGTTCTTTCTAACAATATCATAGTAAGATCCCATAAGTAATCTGGTTACTATTATATTCACTGCTTTGTTCTCCGTTTGTATTTCCAGTGGCCTTAATGTGGGTGGTGGCTAAAAATTACCAGAGAGGGATGAATCAGGAATATGAAAGAAAATTTACAACTTATATATAATGAATAAAACTTCACAGAGAGAGTTAAGAATCAGGAGTAGAAATGGAAATTCACAACTAAATATCATGCAATTAAAATAATACTATACAATCCCGTCAAGCATGCTACCTCTCTCAACTGAATGGTAGACGGCATCTGCTCAATATCATGTGCAGTAGGAACAACAAATCTATCAGAAGAACTCCCAGCTACTGATCCCCAGTACCCTAATATGGATGAAATACCCCATAACCTAGAGCTTGAATTACCTACAAAATATATCAAGGACTGTGTATTGGCAAAGGTTCTGTATTTGTAGCAGAGTAGTAAAAAGGAACAAGGTGGGCAGAGTCATCCTTTATGCAAAGACATCCAGAGTTGGGCAATTTTTTTAAAACCCTGTCATAACATAGAGACTTTCTGTATGTACTGTACATATTTTGATCTAACTTATCAAAAAAAACAATATTTTTGTGATTTATATGACATTTATGCCCTCTGTTCCTTAAAAGTCTTTTGCTAATATGACAGATTTCAAGAAAGCCGCTTATTACTTCAATAAATCAAATATTTATGAATCCAGATCCAGTAATACCTTCATTCTTATCGTGATTTCTTCCCTAGGAATTGGCATGAAAGGGGTAATTTATGTCTTGTCAGCAAGTAAAGAGGCAATTTATGGCTTTCTAGCGAGTAAAGGGGTAATTTATGGCTTTCCAGCAAGTGACACTTAGTTTTGGCACGTTTTTAATATCAGTCAACCTCAAAACAAAATTGTGAGACAGATAATATGTAATAAAGTTGTATGCAATTGCAATCTTGGAAATCAATCCTCTAATTTAAGCGATAATCAAGCGTTGAATGGAACCAATAAAAGATAAATAAAATACACAAACAAATTAAAAAAAAAGTAAATAATAATCATCAATCCTTCAATTGTCACGTTCATGTGTGTACCCGCATATACTTTCATGTGTGTACCCGCATATACTTGTGCTTATATTATGATAAAGATAAAACAATATTTCCCGTTCTGATAGTATTGATAACAGTTCGAGGCATACCATCCCATTTCTTCTTGGACTATTACCAGTGAATTACATATTTCTGCATTCTCTACAACACGAGCCTCATTCAGAACCCCACCACTTTAGCATAAAGCCACCAATCTCAATCAAAGAATCAAAGAGAGAGTGGTGAGCCTCGAGTGTATGAGGAGTTTGGCAATGTTAAATATTCGGTTATTATCTAGAATAAGTAAAAACACATGCCCTTAAAGATATGGGTCTCTATATAATTAATTTACAAGAATGGCTCGATGAGTTTCCATTAACTTTAGATAGGGTGTCCTTCTGTGCCCCTCTTTGGGCCTCCTCCATGGGAACTTTCCAAGGAGTTTTGTTATAAGACTTGCATAGGAGTTTGAGGGCTTTCATTTTTTTCACCTGTAATAATTTTAATTTCTATATGGAGGTCTCTTTGGTCCTCCACTCCAATTGTATTTTCTCTATATTATTTATGATAAAATCTTCTTTTATACAAAAAATTTACAGAAGAGGACCTTTTCTTGTGGAATGTGAAAAGACCGATAAGACATGTCTTTCACAAGAACAAATTACCCTCCTTCAGGAATTACTTTTGTTTATCTCAGTCATTAATCGAATCTTAAGAATTTGAAATATTAGTGGCAGGGAAGGGGAAGGGTTATTTATTAATTTGACAAGGAGCCTACCTGTTGATACCAGTCTGTCACAATTAGTTTGAGGTCGACTTGCCTGCCAGACAAAATGTATAATGTAATTGAAATAATGTATTTCAAAGCTAATATTGATTAACAAAGAGTCAACAAAAGCAGAGCAATATCTTTCCTATGCCATATGATGCATATGTAATAGTTATCCAAATTAAAGATTGAATGCCCTCTCAAAGGAAATTTTGTTTAGTCAAAGCTGTTACTTTGTTCGTTTAATGGGTAAAAAATGGGAAGGAGGTGAAAGAAAATAGGAGATGACTAGAGTTCACAATATTTGGTATGAAAAAAGAAGAAAAAGAGAATGGTAGAAAGGAATCCCTTCGCTCTTCCAGCCAAAAGTGTGAGCAAACCTTTTTCACCCTTTAAAAACAACACCATTTTCCTAATATGTATCAGTAACATACTAAAAATAAGAATGAAAGAGCCCTGCCTTTCTTACTCTCCCTCAAAATCAACTCAACAAAATTTCACAATGTTGGATCTACCTTATCCATAATGATACTTATTGAAAAAAGCCTTTGGGCCACCCCACATCACAATTGAGAATCCTTATCTATTATGTTTTATTTTTAGGTTCTGAGAAAGAAGTCATACTGCACTGTAAAAAAAAATTGTTAGGGGAGGACACTCGTTGCTATAAACTCATGTGGTCATGTGAGAATAGATTAAAACGGCCATTAGGTATCTGCACCTAACACATGACACATCAGATTTCTAGAGATAGAGTAGCTTCCTCCAACTTGAATAAAAGTCATCTTATTAAAATAATAATTAAAGAAAAAATAAATTAAAGTAGTTCAGCGTAAGAGTGAAAACTACAAATATTACTTAACTACATTTTTTTTATTATTGACCATTAATGAAACTAACATTGTCATATTTATATATTATGGATTAAAAGCACTCAGTCATTTTCAAAGCATCAGAAGTGAAAAAAGAACATACCTGATTCGGCAAGATACCATTCACAACCGACTTAGACAGAAGTGCTTGTGATTTCTGGACCATCTCTGACATGGAATACTGAACAGCATTACCATCCTGAATAATATACAAAAGCACACTCAATCGTTCAATCGAAAAAACATTAAACTGTATAATGCTCAAAAGTTTAAAAACTACAAGTCTTTGTTCAAAAATATACATATAGTTTCACTAAGGGGTACTATATACCTCAGAAGATCCCACTTGCTGCTTAGCAATCTCCATTGCTTTATTCCCACCGGATGTGAAGAATTTATATAATCCATCTGAAATTGGACAAATATATATATATATATATTTATAAAATTGGAGAATGCAAACTAATGAAAACTAAAAGTCTAATCTTTCTAGCATATATGTCAATAATGAACTTTGCACATTGTTTGTACTTCCTCCATTCCAAAATTAGAGATGCATTTTTAAAACAATAATTTTTATGGATAATTTTATGTTCCCAATGTACCCTTAAAACTATTAAGTAACAAGGTAAATCTGAATATCATATCACTTTATAGTCCTAAAGTTAAAATGTTCTTATTTAATGGATTAAAAAGGAAAATGTCTCTAATTTTGGAACAACGGGAGTATTTTTTTAATGAAAGTGAAAAGTCATTTATGGCTTAGATTAATCAAAAGGACAAAAGGCAAAGACAAGCACACCAAGAAAAATTAAGACTTATAATATTTTGCACAACATTTACTTACTTCTCAGTGAAATTAAACCGTCCAAAACTTCAATTTAACTTTATTATGTTGGAGATGTACTAGAGAGATTGATTTAAAAATTAAAAGCTTATTAAAGATCCCCTCCTAATCGCAAACTAAATGTTGATAAAAAAAATTATGTTAGTTGTGTAATTCATTTTATATCTCCATGTAAAACTAAGTTCGAAGTACTATATTTTGTCAAATACTCAACTGTGCTCGAAGAAATTAACAAAGTAATGAGATAACCTCCATCTCAATAATGTTTGCTATCATTCTTTCAGCAGGTTTCACTCCATCACGTAAAAATTTTCCTATGACTTCATCCAGACGCGTCTCAATATTGGAAATCTTCGTACATCACCTGCTTCACAAGCACGACTCACCTGCATGAAAAGATTAAAATAACTGATCTCTTCCCAGTTATTGGATATAATAAAAATTTGCACGCTCAGGTTTCGCCAACCTGTATCAGTTCCTCATAAACATATCGCAAACACTGGAGGCTAGGGTCCAATAACCGTGCAATTTGTCTTCTAACCAGAATTTCAAAAGGGATCTGTAACACGAGTACCAGAATATACCATCACTCACGAAAAGAAAAAAAAGAAAGAAAAGGCATACACCACTGGAGCAGAAGATTTACCAGGAAAACAAAATTAAAGAGAATATAGGCATAGTTTGCAGTCATGACATGTACCTCCGGAACAAATAAAGCATTTCTTGGACCTGTCACATTTTTTATAGCCATTCTAATATCCTGATCAGTGAGATCCTCGAAAGGATCAACTTCCTGCACAAGTATTGAGACGCAACCAGTAGAAACAAATACAATTTGTTCAACATTATTAAAAATTTCAGCCTAAAACTTGAGCCATATAGAAATTTCAAGTGGAAGATAGCACGGAGTTCTAGTGAAAAACATATTTAGGTTAAATGTTCCAAATAGATGACGTTGGTCCATGAAGATTTGAACCAATTGAAAAACTTAACGCTATTGTGAGAAAGCACTTCACACCTCCAAGCTCTTTGCAAAAATTGACTGGAAAATGTAGTGAATTCTGGCTCCCTCATACAACTCTTTGGTTGATATCGCTGGACTTTTTCCATCCATCAAATCAGAAAAAGCTGTAAATGGTGAGAAAAATGCCTATAAAAATTGAGGAACGGGAAGTACTATAGAAAGGGAAAAATAAACAAGGGAATTAACCCAAAAATAAAAACACAAAAGATATAAGACTAGCAAAAAAACAAACAAGCAGGTTGCTCACACAACGAATGGAAACAAAGAAGGTAATAATTACACAGGATAAACTATAAGCAAGATAGCAAAAAATAGCTCAGCAACTAACATAAAAGATGTCTGTTATATCTATTCTTCCTTCTATGTAAATCTTGTTCCTCATTCATGTGAGGCTTGTTTCCTCCTTTATGTGAGGCTTGATTGATTACTGTTATTTCTTACCGTTAGTGTGGGTTTTTTGATATTATAATTGTAATTACTTGATTATAAGAATTCATTGTACTGATACTGCATCCCCAAATTGGGGCTTCAAAAAAATGGACAGCTCAACATGGTGAACAACAAACTGCAAAAATAAAAGAAATAAACTAGAGGCAAGAAGGGTTGGACAAAACTCCCCAGTTAAGGGTTAACCAACAGAAATCATTTATTGGACAATATCAGCTACAATATCAATAGTCTAGAGTTAAGGATTTAGTTCAAATACAATTAAGAGACAACAATTTTAGGAGAAGTGATGAATAACAACATCAAAGAGTTTGGACAAGGAGATTTGGAAAACAAGAGAGGAAAGGGGAGGGGGATCGAGGCATCTCACATCACTAGAACAATAGAATGAACATTTCTGGATCAAGGACAATCGACAACCAATATAAGCCAAACTCTCGTGGAATCATACCAAAAGGTAATAACGGAATCAAGCCACACAAGCACTATAGGATACAGTATTAGTTTTCATTTAAAAAAAGGAAATATAAGATTATTTTAGGAATATCAACTTGGGTTCAACAAGGAATCACCCCAAGTAAGCGAATCACGACTTAGAGTTGGCCGTCAATGAATAGATTCTGAAGTATTTACCAAAGCAATCATCTCCTTCATTAGCTCAGACAAAATTCTCAGAAGTTTTTCTAATTTTCTATTCTCTTTGAACAGTTTTTTTCTTGCTTAAGCTTCCTATAGTCTGGCATCATCAGGATGATACCAAAACAATCTGATCCAGAAAATAAATGGGATACAAATCTTAAAGTTAAATGAAATGCCTGCTTAATATGTAAAGTTACTGCTAAGATGATGTTACATACTGCACAAGAACAATACATATTTTTTTTGTTAGATAAAAGAAGAAGATTTTATTGATGCATGGAGAAAAAACTATAAAGGATGGCAAGTATAATAAATATTAAAACATGAGCAAAAATCAAAACTATCAAATGTAACAAACAGCTATCACCATCAGAGTATCTTTCCAGAATTTTCAAAAGCATTGCTGCTTGTTCCGCCTAGTTTATGACAAGCAACCAAATGAGTACAGAAGAAAGATTAAAGAGTTTAAAAGTTCTAAAAGTTATTTGTGATATTCAGGAATGTGAGAATATGAAAATCTTTGAGCAACCATCTACATACTGAAGCACATTGTGTCTCATCAGCAGTTAGTATATGGGACTATGACTTTGGCGCAAAAAGATAATGTACAAAAAAGGGTTCTCAAAATTATGCTGATTCCAGAGTCGCCATTGAATAGAAACAGATGCACACTTCGAAAGCATATTAAGATATTAAGATGTTTGTCTTTCATACGGTATCACAAAGTATATCATCTCAAATGTCTATTTGCGATCGTATTTATGACAACACAATGTTTGTCTTTCATAGAGTACCTATTAATTACAAGTTATGTTCAAAGAGAAGTGGAGCAGCTACAGGGAAGATGCAATACATGGCCAGTAGGGGATAAAGAATGCTCAAGCAAATTTCTAGTATAGGGTATACATTTAATTAAATTTAGCTTTTTGGTAATACTCCCATACAGGGACGGATCCAGAAATTTTTTTCAGCCGGGGCAAGCTACTCGGTAAGGCTATTCGGCGAAATTTTTTTACAGTTATTTTTTATATTTTTATAGTTAAGCTGTCGTTATAAATGTATAGCGTTAGTCAAAATCGTTGTTATACATCTATAACGATGATTTAACTGTAAAAATAATATTTTTATTTATTGTAAAATTATTAATTTCCAATTTTTTTTTTTTTATAAATACAATATTTTTTAGTAGTTGTACATATATACCAGTGCTTGCTGGGACTAATACATCTCTAAAATTTATTTATTATCTACTTTCTTCAACTAATACACCAAAAGGTCCCAAATTAATATTTTATTTAAGACAATAACAGCTAAGCTTGGCCAAAATGTTATTAGGGGAGATTTTAAAATATCTGATACATTTTAGTTTATTTTTTAAAAAAGTGACTCTTATTTTAATGCAGTGATCTTTGGAATCCGATCCCCGGGCATTCTTTTTTTTGACAGCGTAGTATTCTTTTTTTTTTCCTCTTCTTTTCCTTTGCCTTCCTTACAAAACTCTTCATTTCCTCTCTCCTCTCACTTCCCCTCCTACAAAAGCAAAAAACTACTGAAACTCTCTCTCATGACTTCTCGTCGGAAAATTACTTCTGGATGACTGGATCTTTTCGAACTTGCCACCCCAAACCGACAGCCTCGCCGGACTTCTGGATGACGCTCTTGTGGGATTAGCCAAACACTTATTTCCACCACATCTGGCTGCCGCTGCCGCTGCGCTGCCGGGGCAGAGAAGGCTGAGAAGCAGGGGCCGGTCGGTGGCTGCCTGGGCAGTTGCCCAGGTATGCTAAAACATAGATCCGTCCCTGCTCCCATAGTCCACCAAAGAAATACTCGGTTATTTTAACAAAAAAAGATGTTCACTAAAAGAATGCCTCAAGCACAAAAGTGGGAAAAATACTATATTACCCCGTACTTGTGTCATAATTATATGGGGTTCACTAGTGATGTATTAAATTCATATAAAAGGGTGAAATAGAAAATTTATTTATACTTTTTGCTCTAATAAGACATTCTATTCATGAGAAAGTTGTAACTAAGCCATTCTTTTGAGGATAGAGAATGTAGTATGGAATACTTATTGCATGTTGTACTTTGTGCATACAATGTTATACTCTTTTATGTTTTGTACAATTATGTATTCATGAAGTACAAGACTCCTGACTCTTTAATAATAACTTTGTTACAGACCGTTGATCTCCCATTTTCTCTTTAATAAACTCTATAGGCAAATTTATTCGTTCATGAATATAAAACCAGAACAAAGATGAGCAATACAACCAAAGCTCATCACTTCTTCCATATCAAAGTTAAAGCTCTAATCCTCTTTTTTTTTCTTACGCTACCGAAAACGTTATGAAGTAACTTAGCTCGTTTTCCTTTTTAAAAAATCAAGGGCACTCTGCTGAACATGTTAAGAAAAATCCTCCACATGTACGTAGCTCCCTCACAGCAGCTACCAAATGAGAATTTAGCTCAGTCCTCAATTTAGGGAGAACTGTTTGAATATGCATCTCCAGAATCTGAAACGGTATTATCATTAAAGCCCAAAAGAAAAAGAAGAGAGAGAGAGAGAGAGAGAGAGAGAGAGAGAGAGAGAGAGAGAGAGAGAGAGAGAGAGAGAGAGACGATATTAAGAAACACTACCCACTCAATCATTTTTCTTTTGATAAACACTACCCAATTCATCATTTAACAACTATCAACTCTTATATTATGTTCTCATATCTACAATGTCATTTAAAAATGTTAACTAAAAAACCACTTTATGGATGAACTATTTACTTTCTCAATGCAATTAATTTTATCTGCTAAAGATTAATAGCAAAACAGAAGGCAGGAAAACAAAAGAGAGAAAATCAGCAACAACAAAAGTATCATCCCATCTTTGACGCCCAATCTAGTGCAGTAGAATCGAAGACACATCAGCAATATGCAGGCTAACTAATCTTAGTGCTATAGTAAACCTCTAGACATCTTTGTTTGTTTAGTCCATGCATAAATATTTATTACTCCAGAGCTTTTGCATGGAGTTATGCCAGGCATCATTCAGGTAGGGGTGAGCAAAAAATACACCGGAAACCTTAAAATCAAACCGATAAAAACCGAAACCAAAAAAAGTCGAACCGCACATTTGGTTACAACGGTTACTAGCAAAAAGTTGCACCAAATTAATCGAACGAAACCAATATACACACACACACACACACATACACACACACACATATTAATTACTAACTTAATAATAGAAAATGCATCCACGAATAAATTAAATGTCTACGTTTTCTACCTTTTTAGTTGTTTATATAGTTTTTCGTATACTTGTTCATATCATACATGTATAACAAACTTGTGGAGAGTATTCATAACTTTTTTTTACAGTATAATGTTTCTTCTAAATTCTAATAATTTTATAGATACATTAGTCGCAAGCTGTGATTTAACTTTTAAACTCCTTTTATTATTGCCTTGCTTATTTACTTTATTTATTCTTTGAATAGCATGTTAACCGGGGGGAAAACCGTAACTGTAAAATATTAACCGAAACCATTAGTAACCGAGCGGTTTGGTTAACCGCGGTTACAATTACTTCTATAATATTAACTGCCCTATACAGTTTGGTTACGGTTACATCTAGTAACCGCAGTAAACCGCACTGTGCACACCTGTACATTTAGGTCAAGTATAGGTACAATTATTAGTTTTACAAATTGTGCTAATAGTCATTGTTTTCTTCCATTAATAATTAAACCCATAATTCATATCACTAATAATGACCGTCTTTGTAGGACCACCCACCACAAACACATACGGACACAGCTGAAACTGGACTATTCAAACACTTTAATACACCAATAAGCACTTGAAATGTTAATTCTTCTCCACATATCTACATGTGCTCAGTCATATATAGCTATATATTTGACAGATTAATTTTAAATTAAAATATATATTGATTATTTTCTAATTTATTACATGGTTAAAAAGAATATGAGTCCTAAAAGACAGATGCACACAAACACATTGTGATACACAAATCATGGATATATATCCCCATTATTTTTGCGTTTGAAATTAATTCGGAAGCTAAAATTATGGACCAAATTTGTCATGCTCAGGTATTGGCATTCTATCCTTAGGAGAAAGTTTCAAGATTGGGAACTTGAAGAAAAGGATGGTCACTAGATAATCCTTGCCTGCACTGATCCTCCTAGGGAATAAAAAGATAGATTGAGGTGGGAGGAATACAGTAGTGGTTGTTTTTCTGTTTGATACTATTTTAGTGCTCTTAAGTAGAATGATGATTTTGATTTTCATTGACAAAGTATTCAGAAACTAGGCCCCCTAGGAAGGTGGACTTTTTCTTTGACTGTAGCAAGAGAGAGGAGGCTACTTTTACCAATGATAAGCATAGGACGAGGCACAAGTTTATCATAAAATTTGTCTTTCTTGTGTCGATGTGCAGAAGAATTGGTGAATCACTTGTTGATTCATTACGAGGTGAGGACATATTGTTGAGTCTTTCAATTATTTTCGCATAATTAGGTGTTCCAGGTTTAATAACGTCGTTTGTTGATTTTTTATTTTATTTATTTTTTGGGGTGGGGAGAAGAAGAATAAAAAAATAGTGTTGCGAGCATATATAAATACGGACAAGTTCTAAAAAGCGCTAGACAAACCTAGGCGACAGATGGGGCACATAGACGGTCTTCATTATTTATATTTCTATTGCATTTGCATTTATTTGTATATAACTATATCAAGCAAATAGTAGATGTAATCCAAAAATCTTATGAGGCACAACAAATTCATTTCAAAGCCTTCATTAAATTGATATGGTAGACTAATCCCACCTAGGCGGGAACTTGCGCGTCTAGCCAAATCGAGGCAGTAGAGGACACCTAATGCCTAGGCAGGGGCTTAAGTGGATCTAGGCAATTTTTAGAAGTCTGAAATGTAGAGATGCCGATGGACAAAGAGATAATAGAGATTGCACATTTGGAAATAACAGGTATTCTCGCACAGAATAACTATGTAATTGGGAACTTTGTCAATTACTTATTCGAGAAAAATGTAACAAGAAAAGAGCAGATCTCAATTGTTCAGCAACACACGAACTATATTATCCCATGAATAATGGAGGAGAAAGTTGTGCTTTGGCAAATGGTAAACATAATGAGTGACCACAGTGCATCAATATTTGAGTATATGTTCTACAACTTGATACAAGAGTAATAGTGAAAAATCCATAGCAGGTAAATAATTCCATACAAGCGAAGAAATTGAATGTAGTAAGCCAACCTGATTCAACTTCTTTGCCAACTGGGGGATACTGCAACAATCATAGAGACCATTATATATCTTCAACATACATGGCAT
This sequence comes from Hedera helix, assembly GCA_947179155.2. Taxonomy (NCBI): domain Eukaryota; kingdom Viridiplantae; phylum Streptophyta; class Magnoliopsida; order Apiales; family Araliaceae; genus Hedera; species Hedera helix. The sequence goes on along the minus strand of OX359273.1, from coordinate 19,579,317 downwards.
TCAACAAATACAAAATAATTCAGAACCAGCAACACAGCTTTCCAATGATCATCAAAACATAATAATCTTTAAAAGCAACAAATAGTACAGGATAATCATGGAAGAACTTTTCCTCATAAGCTAGTGCTTCTGCAATGCTCCGTTTCTTATCAATGTCCTGAAATAAATGTCCAAATTCAAATAATCCTAATTAGACCGATCAATATTTACAGATTTATAGGGTAATAAAATCAAAACAATACCCAAAAAACGGTTTTGAAGTCAAAATTGTTAAAATAATCCATCAATACTGTTCTGCTAAGTTACTTGCTTTAGCTAAGTGTCACATTTGAGAGTTATCCCTTTCCAGGGATTTGTGATCCCCATTGACAATGATTCAGGCACAGCCTAAATTACAATTTTTCACTTAAATCAGCATTACCCCTTTTTTTAACAAAAGAAGAAACTTATTAAAAGAGAGTAGTACATAAGTTGAGGAAGAGAAGATATCCTCCAATCATGAAAGAGAGAAAAACCAAGTATTCTAATCATTTTCACTTTACCACTAATACACCAACAAAAAAATTATAAAATATTTAAAGAACCATACACTGCATATTATAAGGATTAATATATACAAACCGTCGGAAATGTTCTACATAGTTAAGAAACTGCCCCTTTTATTTTTATTTTTTTATTACTTCTTTTTCTTTTTGTGTAGCTGGTGATCTAAATAGAATCAAAGTTTCGGTAAACCAACGTTCAAGTCTTCCCACTTCCAAATTTACCATTAATTTAGTTTCCTCTTTGTTCTATTTGTACATTAGATGCACCACACAAGCTAAGTCTTAGAAGGAGAGTGCTTAACATGATAGAAATTGTTAAAACCACTTTCTGTACGAATAAATTGAACAACCATCACCAATGATGTATGCCTTGCTTTAAACTCTAAATCACTGGGCAAAGTTTTTCTTATTAATAATTTTAGTAATTCATAATTTCTGGGATCTCCAATAGTATCAAATAAGGGTTGACTGAAAATAATAATAGTAACAGGACAGTGGAAATGTTACCAATGTGGCAAACATGATGAGCACGACATTAAAAATAAATAAATTAAGCATTACCTCCTGACACCGATTCACAACTCCAACATAGCCTAGATGAAGTGGCACAACTTTACCGAGGAGAAATTTACGAGAATCAGTGCCCCTGTCCATTATATCAAGCAACATCCATGACAAAATTAAGAAGTATATATCAAGTAAAGTAACTGGTATGTGACCATAAGGAGTTAAAATAGGGAGAAACTAGAGGACTCTTAAATAAATGAAACACCAACCTTTGTAATCACACCAATTGTCCGAGAACCCGTTGAACAACTTAAAAGTCAATGCAGTGCAAATGAAGATTGTCAAAAATGGTGTTGTGTGTCTCTGCGTGTGTGTATAATTGCATCTACTAAACATCTAAACAAATATTAGCGAGGATCGGATTGAATAATAGTCCACGGCATTATCACTAAAGAAAGTAACATCAATAACATACCAGTTGGATCCGCCTCTTTAGCCATCTATAGTGCATCTGAATTAGCCAGATCAGAATTTGCAGGACTAACAGCCAATATAATACAGGTTTCTTGTTTGATGTACGAAGTTAGCATCTTTCTGATCCTTGTTTCTATAACAGTTGGTTGATCTCCCACAGGAACCTTAGTAATCCCCGGTAGATCAACAAGAGTAATATTAAGAACATTTGGAGAGGAATTTTTTAACAGAATTTGTTTATCCGAAACGCCTTTGTTAGATCCTACTTCTCTTTCAGTCTCAGTCTGCAATAATGAATTAAAATTGGATCAGCTAAGGAAATGATCACCTTTTAGAGAAAAGCATTTATAGCATGAAGGAATATCGGCTTTACTTACTGACCTCCAATTAAAGAAATGGTCCAAGATTAAAAAATTAAAGCAATACAGGGAGTAATTCAAAATACATAGAGCTTGTTTATTTAATGAAGAGAAGTCCTCAGCACAAGAGATACAAAATTAATAGCATTGCTATCTTTGAGTTTAAGAATATGCGACTAATACACTCATTCTTTATGAACCTATGCCCATCTGTTAACAGCTCTCTGATGACCAATTACCTAGCAAGGACAAGAAACAAGTTTGAAATAAAAACCCACAAAGATATCACTCCGTCAGATTGTAGAAAACATGATATGGCAACTTTATATTGTATAATAGCCATATGCGAAAAGTTCTGATGCCATTATAGTGCCACTGCCACTAAGTTTATTCCACTTGTATTTCCCTGAAGGCACTTAGTCAGAAGGAACAAGTCCCTTCTTTCATAATTTGAAAACAAAAATCAGTTAATAGATTGAGTTTCGCAGGTAGGAGAAGATAATCTGTTATTTCCATGCAATGATAATGAGTAACTACAACTGCTTGATTTAATGTTTAGCTATGCTAGATTGCCTTGTAATATAAACTGAGGATATTCCTAAAAGATATAGGACTACCTCTCATCAATGGATATTCAAAAGTTTAAGTAAATGCTGCTTATCGGAGATTTTTAGTATCCATAAGGGTGCAATCAAAAAAGGAGGGAAGGAGGAGGTAGAACCTTTGTCTTACAGTTTTCTACTCAGCAAGTGGCCAAGTGGCAAGCACCTATGATAGATACATATGAGCAGTCCCTAGATACCTAGTTATTTTTGAATTTATTGAAAAAAAAAGCAGGGTGGACAAATCAATATACTAGCAGGGAGGAGGGGTGAGGAAGCAGCAACAGCCTAGACCCAAGAAGAAGGCAACGAGATCAGGTTGCTTCCCAACAAAAACCTGTTTATTAATTGAACCCTCCCAAGAACTATACATTACATCTATTCGCTAAAAGCAAAACTGCCTTTCAGCAAACTCATCTAAGTTGCCAAAAATGGGGTCAAAATCCCAGCCACTAATCTTTGCACAAAATGATTATAAGATTTAACATCAAGCTACAAACTTTGCAGACAGTATCTACACACCCTCAAACTATCTCATGTTGCATTCACTCCGAATTGAAAACAAAAGACAATGCGGGGATGCATCCAACTCCTTTCTTGCCTGCTTACCCACCCAAGCACCCCCACCAAGTCAACACCACTCTAAATAAACGGTCATTAACCAACACACCCCAAAGAAAGCCAAAAGAATACTACACAAGCAGCTAGCCATCTCAAAGCATATGATCATTGCTATCCTCTAAATACCAAAAAGGTAAAAAAGAGAAGTAAACATCTCCCATAGGAGCAATCATTCTCCAAATGGATATTAATAATGTATTTATTAATGCATCATCATTGTTCCAATTCATTATGAACACTAAAGAAATTATCAAAAAACAATATCAAATTTATTCCCTGTTTAGTAGCAAATTCGGGCTCACTTTCTGTTTTTACTTTCAACATAACAGAAAGCATGTGGTTCATTTAACATCAGTTTCAGTAAATATCTGAAACAATCTCCACTTGGCGAGATGGTCAAATGCTCATTTGTTGATGTTTTGTTACGGGTTCAAGTTCTGGAAATAATTAGGTAAGGTTGTGTGCATTGGGTACGGCCTTTTTATCCATCTTCAAGACAACCAAGCAAATCATGTGTTTGTGCATTTGCAGAAGCTACTATGACACTTCAAATAATAAAGGAAGTCCCTTCTCCTTTATTTAACTTTTTCTGGTAATTGTTTTTTTGGTCTTCCTATACTTTTTAAAAAAGGATAATAACCATATACACTTCACATTATCAGAAAATTCCAGAAAGAAAATTAATCAACATCAAGAACAGGAAAGTAGATATGCGAATCAAACCTGACCTTAACTCAAAGGTAAAAGCATACACAAAAGGATTGCTTTCTATACCCCAAAATCCAAATCATGTGTTTCCTTCAGTCTAAGGTATTTTAACTATTAAGGCTATCTTTGGAACTTAAAAAATTAAAAATAAAAAACAAATGAACTTTTAGATACCAGCGGCCTACGAGTACAAATATCGTAATAATAATAATAGTAATAATAATAATAATAATAGTAATAATAATAATAATTATTATTATTAGTACTACTACTATTATTATTATTATTATTATTATTATAGTGTAGTTGTGAATTTGATTTGGGCAGAAAATGTGAGTGGATAGATTTTTGAAAACAAGATATTGATTTGGGGGAAAAAATAAGAGATAGATTAGTGACCGTTGGATGTTGACGCCCCAAATAATTTTATACTGTTGGATGTTGAAGCCTAAATTGATTTGAGACTGTTAGATGTTGAAGTATTGAGATTTGAACCGCTATGTTTTATATTATAGATTCTTAAACCATTTAGGAATTAAATAATAATAATAATAATAGTAATAATAATAATAAGACCTCTTTTATTAATTTATAATTAGTATTTTTAAAATACTAAATAATAAATATTAAGCTATTTAATTTAGTATATCCCCATAGAATAAATTAAATATACTTAATTCATTATTACAATTATGCCATTTACTTCTTAAATAATTATTTTTCTTTTGCGGCGTGACTCTTTAGGTTCTTCATACTAAACCGGTTATAGAATAAATTAATTAGAACTATTCTAATCTTATTTATATAAATAAATTAAACTATTTAATTTATTTAAATAAATATTATTTATTCCATAATAAGGGTAAGTCCCCTTAGTGATCAATGACTTTTCAGATAATATAAATTTCAACATTTAATCACAAAAGAATCTATTCAGTGAATAATTACCGTAACATTCAATTCTTCTACCTCATAATGTCCCAATCAAATATAAGACATGGTATTACTGTCAAGTTTTATTTTATTTGATTATATATATTTCGATCATTAAATGAATAACTCTAATTAATGTAAATTAAAAACTACTTTCTAATTTTCATTCTGCCTTGGCCAAGGACTACTGAGTTGTCATTTATCGAATCGCATACATTCAATTCTTCTACCTCATAATGTCCCAATCAAATATAAGACATGGTATTACTGTCAAGTTTTATTTTATTTGATTATATATATTTCGATCATTAAATGAATAACTCTAATTAATGTAAATTAAAAACTACTTTCTAATTTTCATTCTGCCTTGGCCAAGGACTACTAAGTTGTCATTTATTGAATCGCATAGGACATTCACTTTTTTTACTAGAAGTGGTAGATTCTTTGTTGATCATTCAGCTATCTCTATGTATAACTTATTATATCCGATCATACCATTTGATACACCCTAAAGGTTTTAAGGAATATTCCAAAATACAATTCATTATATACAAGATACTATGATGATCTCAAGTCTAAGGATCACTTGTACTATTATCACAAAAAGAACTCTTATTGACAAGTGCAAGTAAGACTCCATTAGGTGTTCCTTGAGCAAGTCACGTTTAGTGAACTTATTCTCTAATAAGCACTCACATACTTACATTAGTGTCTCTACACAAATAATTACGAGATCAATCATCCTCTTCATAAGAGCAAGCATAGTATGTACTAATCTATCCGAATTTACTAATCCTCATTTTAGTAATCCCACAATTAGGAACAATTTTAGTTTTGAGCTATCTTGAATTTAGATCTCATTAGCATGATCATCATCATGATTCTAAAAGTATTGCTCAATAATTATGAGTTTATCACAATTAATATTTTATATTAAATATGGATAAAGAAAATATCTTTGTATAAATAAACTTTTATTAATAAACGAATAAGATTACAAAGTACATGCTACATCATATCAAATATGGTGTGCATACTACTTTCAATCTCTCACTTACACTAAAGTCAATCGACATGGTATATAATATACATATTCTCTAAGTGACGATTAAACTGCTTTTAAGTTAAAACTTTAGTAAATGGATGTATTATGTTGTCAAGAGAGTCGACATGCTTTAAGACGACATCTCATCTTTCAATGATTTCTCTAATCATATGAAAGTACTGCAACACATGTTTAGATTTCAGATGAGACCTAGGTTCCTTGGCGAATTAAACTTCTTTAATGCTAAGAAGAACCATTATAAGTTCTATAATGAACTTGTTGATCCAAACAATCACCTTTATAGCTTCACTTGTAGTTATTTACTATGTCTTTGTCACTAATTCAACAACTCTATGCTATTTGGAACTTTTTCCATTCATTGTACTACCGTTCAGGGTAATCATATAACTTGAAACGGATATGCTGTTGTTTTGGTCAGTCTGAAAAAACTTGAGTCTGCTAAGTCATCTAGTTTTATATCAGACCCATCATTAGAAACTCTTTTCTAATATTCTTTTTCAGAATTGAACTGATATCATACATAAGCAATATCAAGTCTAGTACATATCAATAAATCAATGTACGTTCCTTGGGTCAAGCCAAACATCCTTTACGATCTATCTCTATAGACCTTTATCTTGAATAGAATGTTAGGATGCTTCTCCCAAATCATTTACGGAGAAGTTTTTAGATAACCACATCTTTACTTATTGTAGCATCGATATGTCATTCCTTATCGGTATTATATCATCATATAATACTAGGAATGTCACAGTGCTCCCACTAACTTTTGTACATACTTGGTTCATCATCGTTTTTGATAAAATCAAACTTCTTTGATTGTCTCATCAAAACGGATATTCCATCTTTAAGAAATTTGTTTTAATTCATAATTAGATCCTTGTAACTTTCATACTTGATTTACTCCATCTATATGGAGATAAATTCTCTTGGTTGTATCATACATACATTCTTTTATATAGTAAGCTACAACTGCAAGTAAAATCCGAATTGATATATGCATTTTCACTAGTGAAAAGTTTCATTTTAGTCAACTCATTGACATTGTTTAAAATCTTTTACCCCTAGTCAGGTCTTATAGGTCTCCACCTTACCATTTGCTTTAGTCTTTCTCTAAAGACTCATTTCGGATTTTATAATCATCAGTCATTTCTCTTGAGTATCTAATATTCATACCTTACCGTATGTAACCGGATCATCATCCACTATGATGCGTACCTCATCATCATCATATATGATAAATCTATATCATTTAGGTATCTTCGGTGCTAAACCATATTTACGACTTGGTTGTGGTACAATAGGTTTATCTGCTTGTACAGATTCCTTCACTTGATCTATAGTGTTTTGTGGTTCTTGAACTTCTTCAAGATCTATTTTACTCCCACTAACCCTTTAAGGAAAAAACTCATTTTCTTATAAGGCAGCGTGTTTCAATAAACACCTTTTAATTAGTTGGATTATAGAAGTGATACCCTAAACTTTTTTTAGGATATCCCACAAGTTTACACTTATTAGATATTGTCCCAAACTTATCACTGTCAAACCTTTATGACATAAGCTGGATAACCCAAATATTAACATACTTAAGACTTGGTTTCCTCCCTATCCATAACTCATATGAAGTCTTATGGATAGAATTTGAATGTATCTTATTTAGTAGATATACAGTCGTTTCTAGGGTATAACCCTAGAAGGATACTGGAAGATCGGTAATACTCATTATGGATCATCACTATGTCCATTCTGTGAGAATACCATTTTTCTTAAGATGATCTAGAAACTTACTGCTCAAGTATTCCCTTCTCGATCTAATCGAGGAACTTTAATACTTTTGGCCTTTAGTTTCTATACTTTATTTTTGAATTCTTTGAACGTTTTCAAATGATTTGGATTTTATATTTCATTAAATACATATTTCGAAATCTAGAATTATCAGTGAAAGTAATGAATGAATACTCTCATCTTGCATTTGTTGTCATAGGTCCCACACACGACTGTGTGTACTATCTCTAACAACTCTGTAACTTGCTCTCCATGTCTACTAAATGGAGATTTAGTCATATTGTCCATGATACAAGATTCACAAGTTGTATTTGATTCATAATCAAAAGGCTATAAAAATCTATCTTTATACAATCTTGTTTGGTTTTGTTTCATTAACGTGACCGAGTTAACAATGTTACATGAATGTATGATTCATATCATCTCTTTGCCTTTAGTTTGTTCAAATTAGAATATTTTTCATGTAAGTCAAATATACAAAGTTCATCAAGTAATCAACCAGTTCTAAATAAAATATTATTATTATAAACAGAACAATGATTGTTCATTATTATAACGTCAAAAACCCTTCCTTGTCATCACATGGAACTGAAATAATATTTCTAAGAATGGAAAAATAGTAACAACTTATTAACTTAATAGATGTGCCTATAGGTAGTGCTAAACGATAAGTTCATATGGCTAATGCAGCAACCTTTGCTTCATTCCCTTCGCACATGATTACTTCTCTTTAGTTCAACCTTCTACTTCTGCCTAGTCTCTGCAATGACTTGCAAATGTGAGACCACTAGCCGGTATCTAATATCTAAGTAGAAACTTGACTTATAAAAAGTTCTATTTCATTATGAACAAATCTATATCTGTAGTAGAAGCTTCTCCAAGCTTCTTCTGTTTAGGTACTGCAACTCTCTTGCAGTTGTTCTTCCAGTGTCCTAACTTATCACAATGAAAGCAAACTCTTTTGTACTTGGAATAACTTTTATTTATGTCCTTTAATTAGTGCTTTTCTTTTGCCTTATACTCTTTTTGACTCCTCAGAAATACCTTTGGTCATCTTCTTCAACTTAGAAGATTCATTTACAAGTAAGACCTGATTTTTCTTGGAAGGAAAGTAACTCTCAACAGTCTTCAACATATTAAGCAAATTAGTTAAACTGACGTCTAGCTTATTAATGTTTGAAGTTCACAACAAATTGTAAATAAGAGTCAGTGAGTGACTGCAAAATCGAATCTTGACTCAACTCTTCATCCTTGACAAAACCTATTGTCCTAATTGATCAATCCAATTGATCATATTTAGGACATTTGTCTTTTACTGTAGTGCCATTGGTTATTATAGATCGGGAGAGCTCCTTAGATATCTTATATCTAGTTGACCTATTTTGCTCACCATACAACTATTGAATGAGTAGCAATATAATAGGTGCACCAATTTTCTTGTATTGATGCTGTAACTCAATACTTATGGATGCGCGCATGGTGCATTAAGTCACCTTTGCATCATCTTGACATTTCTTAAAATAGCAATGTGTTTTTCAGAGGCTTAATCTGCAACGTTTGCAGGGATAGACAAATTAAGGACATTTTACTAGCTTTTCAGTATTGAGAACTATTCTCAAATTTGTTTAATCAATTCGAACAATTCGGTTCGATTAAATTATTAGCATCCAATATGCTATGCAGTGTTATTGAATTAAACATAACTATATTTTTTTAAGTGAATTAATAACAACATTAACATGCATTCATTTTATTAATCACCAAGTTAATTAGGCCTTTATTTAAAATGGTGTCTCATACTATTTTCATCAAACTATATTACCCTATTTATATAGTTCGACAAATTTAGTTAAAGATATGTTAGTGAGAAAATGACCCTATCGACATAAGTATAGCTTTGTGTGTGCACAACAAATTATAGTTTATTCAATAGGTAGACAACTCCTTGTCAATTACATCAACATGTAACTCCTTTGTATTTTGCCTATTAGATTATTATGATCACGTGTGTGCACATCCAAATAAAATTATCTAAGTTAAGTTCGACTAGCACTTCCATATAAGTAAAGAGAAAAAGACTGTCCTTGTGTGTGTGCACAACAAAATAGTAATGTTCAATTCCTTTATAAGCATCAAATGTGATAAAACGACATCTCAAATAATCGATATAAGCCTTGTGTGTGCATAACAAACGTATATTGACTATTTGATGCTCTATCGTTTTATCACGCTAGAATGCGACAAATATCTTTGAACGTTACAACTTAATATTATGAGTAGTAAAATAAATAAATTAGAACAATTCTAATTTTATTTAATTGAATTAAACTCCTTTAATTCATGAATTAAACATTTTAATTCATTTTTATAAATAATATTTATTCTATATTATGAGAGTTTGTTAATATTAATTGTCTCATCTTGTTTAGCGCGCGCGCGCGCACACACACACACACACATAATATATATATATATATATATATATATATATATATATATATATATATATATATATATAATACGCTTCATATTATTTAACATGCAAATCATGTTTTGATAATATATAATAAATATATATATTAAACATGCACATATAGAATATTATATTCTACTTGGATTGATTATAGACTTTATTTTAGTTTGGTTCACTTGAGCTACCAAGTGAACCAACAGGTCAAATCTAGCGTGCAAGAATAAATTAAATGTAACTATTACATTTTAATCCGGGTTCCATTACAAACGGGTCTTCATGCGCTCCTTACTTCTTTGCTCCAATTCTTTAAAATAATTCTAACTAATCCTATTACAAAATTATTTATAATAAATAGAAACCTTGATCAACAGTCAAGGAAAAGTACATAGGAGGGAGATAGAATTCACATTAGAAAATTTTGAAAAAGCGAGGTACGCAGACCCCATTTATAGAACCCATTCATTCATGCATTTAATTAAAATTAAATCCAATCATATTGGTCAATAGTTCATAATCAATCACATTTATTATCATATATATCAATATATATATCAACAAATAATATTCATTGCATGAATTAAATAAATTATTCCATATAAATATTGGTATCATTTAATGGGCAATTAAAGTTGCATGAAATTCAATTTCATGTTTAAAATAAACTTTTTATTTTAATTATAAAATTATTTAAAAAATAAACTATTTATTTTTATTATTTTAAAATTACCCAAAATAAACTCTTTTATTTTAAAATTTTAAAATCTGCACAAAATTATCAAATTGTTTGGCTAATATATATATATATATACATAATCGGTTTGTATATATATATATAATAAACCGAAAAAAGTGGCTTTAAATCTACTAAAATCGTGGCTGCTAGTCACTCTTTATCAATCTAATATATATTATATCAGTACAAATCCGAAACTGTAGCCTTTTCCTATACACCAATACCGAAAACAGGCTATATATCTATATAATAAAGTAGAACCATTTTTGAATCTCAAATTTGACAAACCATAACACCGTCTCAGATTAATTTATCCAAATTTAATGGCCCAGATTGATTCCTTCATAATAAATTTCCCCCCAAAACTCATACAAAGTTTTCTCCCATAAGACTGAGAATGAACAACCCTAAATAAGGGAGATTTTTATCTGTCGAGAAACCGAATTTGCCCAAGATGTCTTAATGTTATGCATATATATAGGGTACAAGAGGCTGATCCCCTCACTTATCCTGTTTTTTGAGGTGTTAGATATATATGTCTGTTCTACCTTAGTAGCAGTTCATAGTCCTTAAAGACCACTCAGCAGTAAAAAGTCAATCTATTCTTTTATTGAAAAATTGATTCTTGATTCCTTTCACAATTGTTATCTATTGTTGAAAACCCTGATTTTAATTTTCCTTTCACTCATGATATAACTTATGCTATTTGTTTTTAAACTTGCTGAGCCATTTAGTTGCTCATTCTTGCTATATTATAACTTATTTCAGCTAAGTCGGAATGTTCTAAACAAGACAAAGGCAAGGGAGAAGCCAAAACTTAGATTAGCTTGATGCATGCTAGATGAATTACTTATATGTACTTTTTTTTGTAAACCTTTTGTATTTCCTTAAGATATGTAATGTTTATGTTAAGGTTAATCGACATTGGGAAGTGTAACATTTTTATAAGGAACCTTTTGTATTATTCCATGGAGTTTGAATGCAAATTATGTATTTAATTGTTATTAAGTATTATTTCGTGAGAACCAAACCCGAGGTTATGGAACCCGGATTTGGGGTCGTCACAATCTCACTTTGTGGAATTGATTTATCAAGTAGCTTCAAGGAATTCATAAGTACTAGGAACATTGATTTTTCCACCTTGATGGATTCATCTTTTTTTCAAGCTTGAACATTTCATGAGCATACTAAGCTTGACTTCTCTTACTTTTGATGTACATTTATGGCTTACTTTCAAGGTGTCCCGTATCTCTTTATCCTTGTTGCATGAGGATACTTTGTCAATCTTAGATAACACCATATCACTACGAAGTATATTCATTACTTTAGAATCATAGGAAACCATGTAAATCTCGGTTGAGATTGTAATGACCGAAAATATTAGTCACTAAAATTTAATTTTGAATTAAAATATTAAAGTGGAAATGTGGTGAGAAGTGAGTAAGTTGGTTGAAATAACTAAAGAGTGAAAAAGAAAGCCAAAGATGAATAATTATCTAAACAAGAAGCAAGATGAAGTTTATGTTATGAATTAACATAGCTTAAATGATTGTCCTTGAATGACAATATGAGAAATATAAGTTAAATCCTTGGATTAAGCCTCAAGTTGGGTTTAAGTAATGTGATTATGTAACTAGTAATTAGCCCAAGTGGTTATTAATTATGTTAGTCCAAGAAGGTAAATAGTATTAGCCCAAATTAAGTTATGTGGCTAAATGTAATATGAGCCCAATTTATAGTGCACTAGCCCAATAATGGAGATTAAATGGTCCAATATGTATATGTAAGGTGTTTTATGATGGTGGTCCAATTGAATTAAATGTCAAGCCGAATATATATATATATATTGGTAATGTGTTATAAATTATGGCATATTGGCCCAATGTATGTTTAAAATACTAGCAAGCTAGAAGCCTAATACTTGAATAAATTAAGTCCAATAATTAGCCCAAATTGGGGGCTCCAAGTTCTTGAAAGGTAATATATATATATATATATAAACAAAACAAAAATAAGGCCATAACCCTCCCCCATGTCCTAATTCCCTAAATTTTAAACTCTAGAATGGATCTCATGATGGCCTCAAAGTATGGGTGATGATTTCTTTTAACCTAATCCTTTTTAACCTTTGGTTAATATCTAGCTTGGTTGGATAAATACATGTACATTATACATGTATAAGGATTTCATGTATACTTGGAAGTTCCCAATAAATAAGGCTCTCCCAAGTCATTTTTGAGAGTTTACTTCATTTGGGAGAAGTAGAAAGAAAGGGGAGAAAAGAGAGAAAAGTGTAGGAGATAAAAAGAAAGCTAGGAGAAACTCTTACACTTTAGTGAAGCAAGAAGCTCTAACGAGGAGAAGAAGAGGAAGTAGAAGGCTTATACAAGTTCATAGCAAAGAGGAGTAAAGCTTCAAGAGGTATAAACATAATCTAACCCTAAATCTTTAGCTAAAATAATGTATTTAAGCTTATAATGTAGTTATGCATGCTTGGTTGTGGGAATCATAGTGGATTCCAAAAGTATAAAGTGGTTTTGATGGAGATTATATGATATTATGTATTAAAATATGTAAGAGCTTAAAGTGAAAAGGAAATAATAGCATAAACGATTTACCGAGAAAACCCTTAAAACAAAACAAAAAGTTTGAATGGGTATAACTCTATGTGATTTTATTATTTTTGCAATTCGAAAGCTTTGGGTGATAGATTTATGAGTTTTTAAACCGATCCAAGTGGAACGAATGAAAAATATAAATTTTCAATTTATGGTGATTTCTCTGCTACAACTGTCCAGACAGCAAAAAAACCAAAAAACATTCTGCTAGAAATTTATGGCCCCTGTTTGGGCTAGTTATTCTACGCTAAAAATTATGAACTTTTGGATTCTGGTAGATTATGGTATAATTAAGCTCCAATCCAAAAATTGAGCTCAATTTGACTCCGGATGAGTGAAATATGGCCAATTAAATTTTAGGATTTGAACAACTAAACCTAGAATAACCGGAGTTCTATAACTTCGATGAGGCTGAATTTTTTTTTAAAAAGTTCACAATGATGTAAGGAAATTACTGTATAAATTTTATAATTTTTGAATAAAATCTCGAATTATGAAAAATGTTAAGGTTTTAAGCTTACATGTCCTTTTAAAAATAGTAAACGACGTTGAAAAATTAAAAGAAAAATATTTTGTGTTAAATAATATTAAAGAAGTGATTCCAGAAGGAATAAAAATAATAAATTCTTTAAGTATTTTTAATAAATGAGATTGAGTAAAGAAAAATACGGAAGATAATTAAAGAGAAATCGAAAAATGATGTAAATTAATTTTACCATCAAGTATGTGATAAAAATGGATAAATAAGACTTGTTAAGGATATTATGGTCTTACGATCATGTTATGTTAAAAAACTTCTTTTATGAAAATGCGAAATGTTATATTTATGAATTTAGCTTGCTGGATTACTAGTTTATCAGAACTAACAGAAAATTGTTTGTTGATACAGTTTTGTAAATTAATTAACTTATACCAAATAAAGACTTGAGTTGAGATAAATAATTTTTTGATGAATAATATGTGTCCAAGTGTTTAGATTATACTTTACAATTTGAATTGGATTCTGCAGTGGATAAGTAAAAACAATCACAAATGCATATATAAAAAATTTATGGCTTAATCCACATTCAATACCAACTAGTATTGGAGACTTTTTTTATTAATCAACTTTAATTATAATTTGACACATTCACACAACAAATTTATAAATCACCTTTAGTGCTTTTACTCACTGAGCACCTATGCTCTCTTTGTGCACCTATGCACCCCAAACACTTATGCTTCCTTAAACTTATTTGTAAAAAAAAAGCTAATCCAACTTAGATTAAAAAAAATAGACTAAACACTTGGTCTGTCAATTGACCTTGAAATAAGTAGAAGATGGTTATATAATATTCTATAATCAAACCAACAAGTATGTCAATAATCAAAACTCAACTAGTATGCAATTTGATCAAATATTTAGTAAGAAAAGATATCACCATTTAAGCTTAAAGTTTTGTAGAGCTAAAGTTGAACTAGTTTCACTTGATGAACCGACAGCTTTATTGATTGAAAATATTCCTCACAGAAAAATAATATTACTTGAAAAAAGTATGTGAAGAAGAATTAGCAGGAACTTTTCAATTTTTGTATGCATATTTGTCATGGCTAGAAGGCTATATATATCCAAAGGATTTTTGTAGCCATTAAGATCAAGGAGTGAATTGGGGAGTTAGGCTAATTCGTAACACAAATTTCCAGCCCATAAATCACATTCCTTTAATTAAGTTATAACTAACAAGAAATCTTTAATTAAGAATATTGTTTGATAATTGATTTGACTTACCAAAATAGAATTATTGGAAAGATTTACCCAATTAGGTGCAATTAGGAGGTAAGGCTACCTTGAATGCCACTTTCCTCACTCGCTTCAAGATTTCGAATGGCCCTATAAACTTGGGACTCAACTTTCCCTTCTTTCCAAATCTTATTTTCCTTTTCCAGGGAGACACCTTCAAAAAATGCAAAGCTGCTAACTTTAAAGTCTCGCTTTTGACGATGCAAATCAGTATACTTCTTCTGGCGTTCCTGAGCTGTAACTAGACGAGCTCTTATTACTTTGATAACATCTACGATCTGTTGTACCAACTCAGGTCCCAACAATCTCCATTCACCAACTTCACCCTACCATAATGGAGTCCTTCATTTCCTGCCATAAAACGCTTCGTATGGCGGCATGTCAATACTAGCATGATAACTGTTATTGTATGCGAACTCCACTAGCGATAGATGATCCTCCCAACTACCCTTCATATCTATCATGACTGCTTTAAGCATGTCTTCTAACGTCTGAATGGTTCTCTCACTTTGACCATCAGTCTGAGGATGATACGTTGTACTCAGCCTCAACTGTGTTCCTAATCTCTCCTGCAACCTTCTCCAGAATTTTGACGTATAGTGCGGATCTCTATCGGACATAATAGATACCGGTACTCCATGTCATGACACAATCTCTTTCACATACAACTTCGCTAACTCTTCCAAACTATATCTAATCTTTATTGGTAGAAAATGTGCAGACTTTATCAAACAGTCAACGATCACCCAGATCGCATCGTATCTTTTCTGAGTAATTGAAAGTCCTACAATAAAATCCATTGTGATGTGCTTTCACTTCCACTCCGGAATTTCCAACGGTTGCAGCAGCCCACTCAGTTTCTGATGTTCTTCTTTTACCTTTTGATAAGTCAAACATCGCCCCACATATTCTGCGACCTCTCTCTTTATGTTTGGCCACCAGAAGTGCTGGCGTAAATCCTGATACATCTTGGTACTTTCAGGGTGTATCGAGTACCTTGTACTGTAAGCTTCTTGTAGGATCTCTTCTCTTAATTCTAGAACCATCGGTATCCAGATCCTCCCTTTAAACCTCAGTAGCCCTATGTTATCAACTCTGTATTTCAATTTTTCACCTTCTGAAATTCTCCTTCCGATACTAGCACACTCTTCATCCTACTATTGAGCCTCCTTTATTTTATCTAACAAAGTCGGACTCGCCTCTATTGCAAATAATTTCTCATCTGCCTCTTTCGGATACCTTATTTCCAACTCTAATCTCTACATCTCCTTTATCAGTTCTTCTTGAGCTGTTAGCATCATCAACTTTTCTCTGCCCTTCCTGCTTAAAGAATTCGCCATCACATTGACTTTACTGGGATGGTACAAAATTTCACAATCATAGTCCTTGATCAATTCTAACCACCGCCTCTGCCTCATGTTCAGCTCCTTCTGAGTGAAGATATACTTTAGACTTTTGTGGTTTGTGTATATTTCACACTTCTCCCCATACAGGTAGTGCCTCCAAATCTTTAGGGAGAACACTACTGCTGCTAACTCCAGGTCGTGAATTGGATACCCCTTCTCAAAGTCCTTCAACTGTATTGATGCTTCCGTGTTGCATTAGTACACAGCCAAGCCCCTTGTGTGACGCATCACTGTACACCAAAAACCCCCAGTATCATCAGGCAATGACAACACCGGTGCTTCACTAAGCCTCTTCTTTAACTCCATAAAACTTGCTTTGCATTTCTCCATCCATACAAACTTAACCGTCTTCCTCGTCAAATTGGTTAGCGGTGTCGCTATTTTTGAAAAATCCTGAATGAATCTCCGATAGTAACCTACCAAACCAAGGAAAATTCTAACTTCTGTCGGTGTCTTTGGCTGCTCTCAATTTATAACTGCCTTCACTTTTGCTAGATCCACCGAAACACCTTTCTTATCAATTACATGCCCTTGAAACTGTACTCTTTGTAACCAAAATTCACACTTTGAGAACTTCGCATACAATTTCTCCTTCTTTAGTGTCTCTAACACCACTCTTAGGTGTTTAGTGTGCTCTTCCTCAATCTTCGAGTATACCAGAATTTCATCAATGAATACGACAACAAACTTGACCAAGTGCTGTTTGAACTCCCTGTTCATTATATCCATAAATGTTGTTGGCACATTCATTAGTCCGAATGACATTACCAAAAACTCAAAGTGTCCGTATAGGGTTTTGAATGCCGTGTTTGGAACGTCTTCTTTCCTTACCTTTAACTGGTGATAACCGGTTCTTAAGTCTACCTTTGAAAAGTACTTCACTCCTTTAAGCTGATTAAACAAATCATCAATTCTAGGTAGCGGGTACCTATTCTTGACGTAACTTTGTTCAACTCCTGATAGTCGATACAAAGCCTTAGGGATCCGTTTTTTGTTTTTACAAATAACACCGGTGCTCTCCACGAAGACACACTTGGTTAAATATAACCCTTGTCTAGAAGCTCCTGCAATTGTATCATTAATTCCTTCATCTCCACTGGCACCATTCTATGCGGTGCTTTCGAAATTAGTGCAGTTCTTAGTGTTAGTTCAATTGTGAACTCAACTTCTTTATCTGACGGTAAACCCGGTAACTGTAATGACTACGAATTTTATTTGTCATTGTAATTATAATTATTAAATAATTAGCAGTGAATTAAAATTTTGTACTAATTATTGCGCATTAAATAGTTTAAGGAATATACTTGTGTATGTGTATATTTATCTAGTGATGAAGTAAGGTGGTAAAATTAATTAAAGCAAGTCTAATTGAATTATATTATAAGTTCAAATGATGTACTAAACTAGGTTCAATAAATTAACCTAGTAGTCCATGTAATTAAATAAACCTTGATCCATGTAATAATTAAACTAGCCCAATGCTTGTTTTAATTAAATATAACATATGTTATTTAATGCTAGCCCAATATAATAATTAAATTGAGCCCAACCAAATTAAATGAATAAGCCTAACATATTTAATTCCTAAGTCCAAAGTGGAGCCCAATAGAAAGTCAAACTTGTGGTCAAACAATATATATATATATATATATATATATATATATATATATATATATATATATATATATATATATCTGTGTGTGTGTGTGTGTGTAAATGAGCAATAAAAATAAACCAAAAATGGGGGAATAATCCCCATTTGGCTAGGTAGGGGGGGGGGGGCACTTTGGGTGGCTTGATTGCTTCATGTTGCTTCACTTGTACACTTGGTTTTGGTAGTTCACCAACCCTTGTCATTCATAATGTCCATCACTTAGTCATTCAATCAAATAGTAATCACCATTAGCTCCAAATTTGACCAATGTTAGTTGATTAAGAAAGTTAATGAAGGGTTACCAAACTACTATAAATAGAGTGCTTCACCTATATGTTATGTTTGTTGGGTCATATAATAGAGCATTCTAGCGAGAAAAGAGAGAGCTTCTTTGAGAGAAAAGTAAGAGAACTCTTGTGAGTTGAGAATTCACTAATGAAGATTGCTAGATAATAGTCAAGGTAGAGTCCCTACTGAAGTTCCTAGCCGAGAGAAGAAGAGAAGAGCATAAGGTTCAAAAGTGCTCTATCTCCTTCTTAGCTCATTTTTGTTATCTATATATATGTTTTATATGGTCAAAGAGTATTTTTAACCGATCAAAAGTTTTTTTAATGGTCTAAAAGTATAAAATTATGTTATATTGGTAGATTCATGGTTTGATATGTTTAATACATGTTTTAGGATGTGTGGTATGCTAATAAATGGAAGAAAAATCCATATTAAGTATTACCGGTAAAATCCTAGGTGACCATGTGCTATTTAGTGATGTAGTTTGAAATATACAAGTTGGAAAGTAGATTTCTATGGCTAGAAAGTTACATATATGAGTTATAAAGAAAACCCAACTTGAATCTCTAAAAAATATGAAATAACAAAGAAGTTATGGCTTTTACCGCAAAACATGTCGATTTTGAAACCCTAGGTGGTTTGATCTTAAATTTTATGTCAAAACGTTTTCAAAAATATGATCGAACCATGAAATATTGCAAAATAAGAAGTTAGGAAGATGTCAACACTGATTTTGTATCATTTGGATGTGTAGATTTCATTTTATGCAAGTTTGAATCAAAAGTGTTAAAATTGAAAAATCTAGAAAATATTTCTGCAGTACTGCGTCGGGGTGCCATGTCTTTTCCAAGAATTTGAATTAATTCCGGACAGAGTCGGGTCAGAAAGTGAAAAATATTTTAAAAATTATATTATTATTTTTTGAATCAATAAATGTAATTTAAACATTATGAAAAGTTAATTTAATATGTAAAAGAGGATACATATTATTAAAGGATTAATAATATAATTGAATTCATAAAATGTTAGTAAATGAATAAAATATTATATTATTAAATAATTAATAATATTAAAAAATGAATAAAATATTATTAAATGATTAATAATATTAGAAAATAAATTAAATATTATTAAATAATTAATAATATTAGAAAATGAATTAAATATTATTAAATGATTAGTAATATTCGAAAATAAATAAAATATTATTAAATGATTAATAATATTATAAAATGAATAAAATATTATTAAAGATTAATAATATTAGAAAATAAATTAAATATTATTAAATAATTAATAATATTAGAAAATAAATTAAATATTATTAAATGATTAATAATATTAAGGAATAAATAAAATATTATTAAGTACTTAATAATATTAGGTATTAAAATATTATTAAATAATTAATAATATTAGAAGGATAATAATGTATTATTAAATTATTAATAATATTAAATAGGAGTCTGAACTATATTAAATGATTAATATAGGTTTTATGTGATTTAAATATTATTAAATAATGATAAAATTTCCTAAGTGATTAATATAACTTAATTATTTAATTATGTGATTAAGTGTAATTAAGTTAAGATGTACAAAGGTTATTATATTAACCTATATATGATGCTAATTGAAAGATCAACTTGATAAATTGTTAGGTCTGTTCAAATGATAGTAAATTGAATTGGTTAGCAGTAATCAATAAGCGAAGCAAGTTCTCTGACCCTTAACTTATATTTATTTTTGCAAATTCTTTAAACCTATTCAAATTGAGATTGAGCAAGTTCCTAGACTTGCATTTAGTTTGTCAGAGATTTAAGTGGTTTAATTATTTAAAGTTATTCCACATCCGTATTGCTATTGTATTCGCATATAGTGCATTTGCAAGACTTGTAGTTTATTAAATCAAGAACTTTTTAAGAATGTCTATGCTAATTTGTTTTGACTAGACATTGCAGGTATAAATTCATCAACTTGAATATTTTAAGAGCTTATCCAAACCATTGGTTGGTGCAGATTCTTATAGGTGGTAAAAGATTCTGTCAATTTTTTTTTCCTTTGTTCAATTTTTCCACATTGATGCGATGCTTTGATAGTACCTGAAATTTTAACATAGATTTATCAAAAACTAAATAACTAATCACAATTTTAACTCAAAAACTTAGAAATTGCGATTAGTTATAAAGCTAATTTTTAATTATTATTATAATTATACAAATATACTATATAAAACTTATGTAACTAATCAAAATAAAGCAAAATGACTAAAAATTAAATGCAATGAACATAATACTAAATTGACAATAAAATTGGGTTGCCTCCTATGTAACGCTTCATTTAAAGTTTTGGGCTTGACTACTTCTTGTTTCACTTCGGGTCGGTGAGAATGACATAAACTTTTTGTTGATCCACTTCACCCCCTATGTATTGCTTTAGACGTTGGCCATTTACTTTGAATGTGTTCAAGGTTTTAGCGTCTTCCATTTCAACCGCTCTATGCGGGAATACCGTTTTGATAGTGAAGGGGCCCGACCATCTGAATTTCAGCTTTCCCGGGAAGAGTCTTAACCGGGAATTATACAGAAGCACTTTCTATCCAATATTGAACTTCTTCTCCAAAATTTTCTAATCATGCCACCGTTTGATCTTTTCCTTATAATTTTTTTCGTTCTCGTACGCTTGGAGGCGGAATTCATCCATTTCGCTCAGTTGGAGCATCCGTTTCTCACCAGCTGTATGTAATTCAAAATTAAGTTTTTTAATGGCCCAATAAGCATGATGTTCAA
Organism: Hedera helix; assembly: GCA_947179155.2. Classification (NCBI taxonomy): domain Eukaryota; kingdom Viridiplantae; phylum Streptophyta; class Magnoliopsida; order Apiales; family Araliaceae; genus Hedera; species Hedera helix. The sequence continues at coordinate 19,557,976 of OX359273.1, read as the reverse complement.
GTTCAACCGGCAAGTGGCAAGCTTTTTCAAAAACTAAGCGATACGGTGACATCCCAATTGGTGATTTAAAAGCTGTTCTGTACGCCCATAATGCTTCATCCAATTTCCTAGACCAATTCTTTCTGTTGGGATTCACCGTCTTTTCCAAAATACGCTATATTTCTCTGTTAGAAACTTCTGCTTGACCACTTGTTTATAGATGATAGGCCGTAACAATCTTATGGGAAACCCTATACTTAGCAAGGAGGGTAGCAAAATATTTATTGCAAAAGTGTGAACCCCCATCACTGATAATAGCCCGGGGAGTGCCAAAGTGCGAAAAAATGTTTTTTCTTAGAAAGTTAAGAACGACCTTGGAATCATTGGTCAACAGAGCAACAACTTTGACCCATTTGGATACATAGTCCACAACGACTAGTATATACTGATTGTTAAAAGATGACGGGAATGGTCCCATGAAGTCTATGCCCCAAACATCAAAAATTTCAATTTCTTGAATACTGTTAAGGGGCATTTCATGTCTCCTTAAAATATTTCTCGTTCGTTGGCAATTGTCGCATTTTTCTACAAAAGAATGAGTGTCCTTAAATAAAGATGGCCAATAAAACCTAGACTGTAGGACCTTTGCTGCCGTTCTCTCCCCACCAAAATGTCCTTCATAATAAGAGGAATGACAGTGATGAAGAATATCACCTATTTCTTCATTGGCCACACACCTCCTTAATATTTAATCAGCGCATTGCTTGAATAAGAAAGGATCATCCCAAACAAAGAACCGCACATCACTTAAGAACTTTTTTTGTTGTTGATAACTTAAATCTGGGGGGGGGGGGGGGGGGTCACATTGCTCACAATGTAATTTGCAAAATCCGCATACCAAGGTAATTCATTATGTATGGCAAATAACTGCTCATCTGAAAAGTGTTCATTAATCGCCCTACCATCTCCACTTTCTTGCTCAGATTTTTCTAATCACGAGAGATGATCAACACCTTGATTTTCTGTCCCCTTTTTATCTCAAATTTCGAGATCAAATTCTTGGAGCAACAGAACCCATCTAATCAGCCTTGGTTTTGCGTCTTTCTTCGATATCAAATATTTAATGGCAGAATGATCTGTGAAAACTATAACCTTCGTTCCAATGAGATAAGAACGAAATTTTTTGAATGCATACAAAACTGCAAGTAATTCTTTTTCAGTGGTTTTATAGTTGAGTTGTGCATCCGACAATGTTTTACTTGCATAATAGATAGTGTGGAAAATTTTCTCTTTCCGCTGCCCCAACACTGCTCCAATAGCATAATCACTTGCATCGCACATTAATTCGAATGACAACTCCTAATTCAAAGAAACTACTATTGGAGCAGAGATAAGTTTCTTCTTCAGCATCTTAAATGCATCAATGCATGCTTTTTCCATCCTGAAGGGCACATATTTTTCCAAAATATTACACAGCGGCTTAATGATTTTCCAGAAATCCTTGATAATCTGTCTGTAGAAACCCGCATGGCCTAGGAAACTCCTAACTCCCTTCACAGATGATGGTGGTGGAAGCTTTTCCATAGTCTCTATTTTGGTTTTGTCAACTTCAATTCCTTGAGCAGAGACTCTATGTCCGAGAATAATCCCTTCTCCCACCATGAAATGACACTTTTCCCAGTTTAACACCAGATTAGTCTTGACACACCTATTCAACACTGCCGATAAATTTTCAAGACAAGCATCAAAAGAATTCCCGAACACCGAGAAATCATCCATAAAGACTTTCAAAGTCTGTTCTGCCATATCTAAAAAAATGGACATCATGCACCGCTGAAATGTAGCAGGCGCATTTCATAATCCAAATGACATCTTTCTAAAGGCAAATGTGTCGTATGGACAGGTGAACATGATTTTCTCCTGATCTTCCGGCACTATGGATATTTGATTATAACCAGAGAATCCATCCAATAAACAATAAAATTCATGCCCTGCCAGTCTATCTAGCATTTGATCGATGAATGGAAGAGGGAAATGATCCTTCCTAGTCACCTTGTTAAGCTTTCGATAGTCCATGCATACTCTCCAGTCGGTGACTGTCCGAGTAGGAATTAGCTCATTGTTTTCATTAGACACAACAGTCATACCCCCCTTTTTCGGAACGCACTGCACAAGGCTCACCCAGGGGCTGTCGGAGATAGGATATATGATTCCAGCATCAAGCCATTTAATGATTTCTTTCTTCACTACCTCTTTCATAACGGGGTTGAGACGCCTTTGATGCTCGATGGTTGGCTTGGCATTATCTTCCAATAAGATTTTATGCATACAAATGGATGGACTGATCCCTTTTATGTTTGATATAGTCCACCTTAAAGCTATCTTAAACTTCCTCAGCATACTTAAAAGTTCACTTTCCTGTTCCTAATTTAAAGCTGCGGAAATTATAACAAGATAAGTGGATTCTTTTCCAAGAAATGCATATCGCAAATGATTTAGCAACGGTTTGAGCTCCAGCACTGGTGCTTCCTCCTTGGATACATTTGATGTAGAAGCTCTTGCTTGTTCCAAAGATTCATAATGCGGTTTGAACTTGGCAAATCGAGGAGATGCATCCAAATATTTCATGCATTTTGTATAAGTAGGATCTTCTACAGTAGTGGTTCCAATGATCGAAGCCTTCAATGGATCAGAAATACAAGTTTCCATGAAAACTTCATGTACAACCCTGTTAACCACATCAACTTTAAAGCATTCCTCGGAATCACTTGAAAACTTCACAGATTTGTAGACGTTGAACTTTATCTCTTGATCTTGAACCCTCATGGTGAGATCTCCCTTTTGAACATCGATAATAGTTTTCCCAGTGGCTAGAAATGGACGCCCTAATATAATAGGCACTTCTCTGTCCTCCTCAAAGTCCAAAACTATAAAGTCAACTGAAAAGATGAACTTGTCAACCTTTACTAGCACATCTTCCACAATTCCTTTAGGGTATGTCAGAGATTTATCAGCAAGTTGCAGAGTGATGCTGGTAGGCTTGGCTTCGTTTAACCCCAACTTCCTATAGATAGACAATGACATAAGATAAAGCTTTGCCAGTAAATTCACTTCCAATGGAACAAGGAATTGTGAAACTCTCAGGGTCCTTTAGTTTGGGAGGAAGCTTCTTCTGCAGAATTGTGCTGCATTCCTTTGTGAGTGCAACCCTCTCATAGTCACCAAGCTTTCTTTTCTTGGACAGTATATCCTTCATGAATTTCATATAGCTTGGCATTTGCTCCAAAGCTTCAGCAAATGGAATATTGATGTGAAGCTTTTTCAAGACCTCCAAGAATTTAGAAAACTGTTTATCCAGTTTCTGTTTTTGCTGCCTTTGAGGAAATGGCATGGGTTGAACTCTTGGAATGATTTTGTTGATTATGGGGTTTGGCTCTTCATCTTCCACAATTTTAGGATTTCCTCTTGTTGTATTTTCTGTCTCAATGTTGTATTTTCTGTCTCAACAACTACTTCCTCTTCCATTAGAATTTGTGGCACTATAGGAGTTTCTCCAGTGGTATTCAGTAAGGGTCTACCACTGCGCAGTGTGACTGCCTTGCATTGCTCCTTCCCATCCCTCTTTAGATTGACCTCAGTGTCACTAGGCAAGGTTCCTTGCGAACAATTGTTCATAGCATTAGCAAGTTATCCCACTTGGTTTTCAAGATTCCTTATAGCAACATCTTGGTTATTGATCTTTGTCTCATTCTGGGAAATGTATCTAGTCAGAAGTTCTTCCAAGTTAGCTTTCTTCTCCGTAGGAGGAGGAGGATGAGGAACTTGTTGTTGTTATTGTGGAGGTGGTTGATGTTGTTGTGGATTGTATTTTTGATATCCTGGAGGATATGGCTACCTTGAAGATGAAGATTGTCCTTGATTATTATTATTACTCCACGAGAAATTAGGATGATTTCTCACTCATGGATAATAATGTGTCGGCACATTATTGTTCTGTTGCCGATTGTAGTTACTGACATACTGTACTGATTCTTCTTTGATAGCACATTGCTCACTCGAATGTTCTCCATCACATATATCATATATCACTGCTACATTCTGCATAGGTCTTGCTCCCATATTGTCAATTTTTCGAGCAAGTCCAACCATTTGTGCAGATAATGATGTAACTGCATCTGCTTCATCCATTCCCGCAGCTTTCCTTGGAGCGAACCTCTCAAAAGGCCACTGATAATTATTTGCTGCCATGATCTCCAACAACTCATACGCCTCATCGTAACTCTTTCCCATTAAGGCTCTACCAGCTACGGCATCAACACTTTGTCGGGTAGAACTCGATAAACCGTTATAAAATGTCTAAACTTGTAACTACTTAGGAATACCATGGTGGGGACATCTTCTGAAAAGATCCTTAAAACATTCCCACGTCTCTTAGAGAGACTCAGAATCCATTTGGCAAAAGGCTGTAATGTCGTTTCGCATTATTGCTGTTCTAGCAGGCAGGAAGAACTTAGCCAAGAATTTTTGAGCTAGGTCAGCCCATGTGCTGATAGATCCCGCTAGTAGAGAATACAACCAACTCTTTGCCTTATCATGTAGAGTAAAGGGAAACAGACGAAGTCTGAGAGTGTCTTTAGAAACTCCTTGATATCGAAATGTGTCACAGACTTCCAGAAAATTAACCAAATGAGCATTCGGGTCATCATTTGGCATCCCACCGAACTGCACATGATTCTGAATCATTTGAAAAGTGCTCGGCTTGATCTCAAAGCTAGCAGCTATGATAGTTTGTCTATTGATGCTCGTATGGATATCTGTGATTTGCAGCATAGCATATTCCCACAATTTTTTATGATCTTCTTCCGCCATTGAATCTTGATGATGAATAACTTGACCCCTCCTTTTTCTTCGCAATACACGCAAAGTTCTTTCAATCTCAAGATCAAAAGTTACGAGATTAGGATCTTGAAAAGGAAGCATGCACAATCAAGAGTACCTAGAAGAAAAAAAATAAATAATAAAAAAACAAATTAAACAGATGTAACTGTTTAAACGAAGATTATATTGATACAACTTAATATTGTAGAGAAATTAGATAAATAACTCCCTGGAAACGGCGCCAAAAACTTGACGGTCATTTTCATAATTGGTATTTAAGTGCAAGTATAAACGGCCTTCAAGTAGTAAAGAGTATTTCTAAGTCGATCCCACAGAGAGTTACACTAATGTTATACAAATATTAAACTTAACACAATCTAATCTGATTTAAACTATGATTAAAGATGGTGATTTTGGTTAATATAGATTCTTAAATTAATTAAAACTTGGCAACAAGAATTAAATTTAAACAAGCTAAGATCACAACTTCACTCACTACCTCATTTAAACCTCACACCCCTCTTTTTAATGCTAAGATCGAATGAATGAGAATACTAGCAATCAATAAACCTCTTTCGAAAGTTAAATGATTCACACCCTACTAATTAGTTCACACCCTACTAATTAGTTCACTATATTCCTATGTGATCATAATTAAGCAAGACGACAATAAAAACAATTCTCAACAAGGCTACACAAGATATCCCGGTATATTCCTATCCGAGATATAAGTTAAGTACTCCATCCGAAGATAAAGAATCCTACAAATGCTAACATGCTTTAGGTCAAGTTATTTAATCAATTTTTCAATATCATAAACAACACCGCATTACATACAAGGTACATAATCCATACATGAAGAACAAAACATGATAACCATTCATTTGCAATCCATACATATCAAAAAGAGAGATATTAAATTAAAACAAAGTAATGAGCTCCATTGTGATCCTAAAAATGAAGTTAGTTCATAACTAAATGAATAAAAACCATTAACAAGTCACTCATCAGCCTTAACTACACAAAATGACGATAACTAGATGAATGAAACTTCTTAAATCGCAAGTTTCATGCACATAAACTCCCTTCAAAATATACCAATCCAAGCTTGATAAGTCTTCTTGTTCTTGAGCTTAAAACCAATCCAAGCTACTTTGAAGGCTTGAAAAACTGAAGAAGAGCAGCCCTTAAACATAAAATCCCCTATCTTTAGGTCAAGCAACGAATTAGATTAAATAGCAAAAATCCCGTCTATTTCAGCATGTTCGACCGCTGCGGTGGTGCTCTCCACCGCTTTGGCGGTGGTTCTGGATGGAAATTATCGATTTGCCCTTTTAGCTTAAAAATTCTACAAATCACCGATGAGACATTAGGAACCATAAAAATCATAAATATAAGCAATAATAACTCTCAAAAACTCACAAATCATTAAGCCAAAAGTAATAATTCGCAAGTATAAAACCCACTCATCACCAGCCCTATTCTGATTGGCTTCCCACCAGAAATTGGCTTTTCCTTTCATCATATAAGTAGCAAAAATAGTCTTTTGCTTCTCCGCCTCTCTCGAAATGACGAACGCCTTTTTTATTTTCTTAATCCATGACTAGGCTTCTATTGGGTCTATCGTTCCCCTAAACTCTGGCGGTCCGACCGTTTTGAAGTCTTTAAAGTTTGTCAATTGATTCTGCAGTGGTGGTGGATTGGCAACTACTGGGTGACGTTTCTACATTGCCTCGGCTAACATGTCGACGAAGTTCTGCATTGGGTCTACATTGCGTCCCCCCTCATCGTTGTTAACCGATTCTTCTACTTCTTGGTTTCTCGGTGGTTGTCTACGTGACGGCATTTTCTGTTATAAATAAAAATTTAAGTTATTATACTTGTTTCCTCTTTTCACTTTTGTTTTGTATCTTAAGCAATTTTAGCTAAAATACAAGTAATCACATCACACATATAAACATAAACCTGACTGCATTTATATTCATATGCTAAAACAATAGTGCATATCACCTTACATCATAAGCATACTGCTATAAATGCCTATATCCCTGAAAGGCTACAAAAGATGGGATCTCTACTAAACATATCCTACAACTTCCTAGAGTTGGGATTTACGGACATATTAACCCTCTGTCAAAACAAAAGTTGAGTTTTTACTGCATCTATATACATACAACATAAATAGAGAAACTACTACTACTGATTGCGCATCCCTCGACTAATCACATCATCATACTCCTCGTCCCCAATGGCCATTACCACATTCCTGCTAATAATATGCATGGACTGGCCTTCCTCAGCTGGGTAGTAGTGCACCCTGCTCTGAAATCTACCAAAGGAAGAACGATAGACATAGGTAAGCCTATCGATCCTTACCTTCTTCTCACGAACCTCCTCCTCCAACTCCAGCATCTGCCCATGCACTGCATCTCGCCGAGCTTCAATCTCTATTCTGTCCTCTATCACCTCTTTTCAATGGGCCCGGATGGCGGCCTTTTCTGCCTGCACTTGCTGAACTTTCAGCTCATTTTCTGCTAACCTAGCCTCAGTCATCGCTAGCTTAGCCTGTAGCTTGACGTCCTAAGCAACTAACTGATGAGTTAGCACCCTGAAGTGCTCTACTGAGTCCTCGTACTCATGTACCTACTTCTCTAGTCCTGTTATCCTCTCCTTCAGCTCTGTGTTCTCGCCAGAGAACTGATAGGCTGCATCCTCATACTGATCCTCCATATGCTGGTGGGTCAGATTCTTCTCCTTTAAATGCTGGACTCTTGTCCCCAGCTCCCCATTCCTTGTAGTCAGTGCTTTGATGATGTCACTTGCAGTAGTGCCCATGCCATCAGCATACTCAGCTGACTCCTCTTCCTCATCTGACTCCTCAGACTTGGCCTCATCCTCACTGTATGACCTCATCACTCCACCTTTGACAGGCTCCTCTCTATCCCCCATCTCTGGATCTGACTCTGGATCTTCTATCGACGCAGCCACCAGCGGCTGTGCCGTATCCATGTGGATATCAATGTAATCCTCCTCAGGGATGTGACTAGTTTGTCCAATCTCAGGCATCCTATAATCATATAAACAACACATGTCAGTACAGCAATAAAATATATTCACTGATAAAATGAAATGATATTTTATCACGTACAACTCGACTCGATGAATTTCTTCAATCCACCTCCAAAAATACACAACATGATGAATCTCCATGATTCATCTCATAACGCGCTCGATATGAGTTTAGTACTAAGGTTTACAGCTCTGATACCAACCTGTGACAACCCCAAATCCGGGTCCCATAACCTTGGATTTGGTTCTCATGATCTCAAAACATAATATCAACTACAACATAATTTTCATTTAAACTTCACGGAATAATACATAAGTTTTCTTATAAAAAGGTTACAAATCCTAATGTCAACTAACCTTAACATAAGCAATACATATCCTAAGGGATTACAAAAGATTTACAAAAGAAATTATATAGAAAGCAATTAATTATCATGCATTGAAGTAAACTAATATTTGGCTTTTCCCTTGCCTTTGTTCTTTTTGGAGCATTCAGGCTTAGCTAAAAATAAGTCATGATATAGTAAGGGTGAGCAACTAGCTTGCTCAGCAAGTTTAAGAATAGATAATACAAGATATATCATGATTGAATGGGAAATAAAATCAAAGGTTTCAACAATAGATAACAATTGTGAAAGAACAAAAATCAATTTTCAATGTAAAAGGAATAATTGAATCTATATTTAATTCCTAAGTCCAAAGTGGAGCCCAATATGAAGTCAAAATTGTGGTTAAACAATATATATATAAGTGTGTATATATATAAATGTATAAATGAGCAATAAAAATAAATCAAAAATGGGGAAATAATCCCCATTTGGTCGGGTATGGGGAGAGGGGGGGGGGGGGCACTTTGGGTGGCTTGATTGCTTCATGTTGCTTCACTTGTACACTTGGTTTTGGTGGTTCACCAACCCTAGTCATTCACAATGTCCATTACTTAGTCATTCAATCAAATAGTAATCACCATTAGCTCCAAATTTGACCAATGCTAGTTGATTAGGAAAGTTAATGAAGGGTTACCAAACTACTATAAATAGAGTGCTTCACCTATGTGTTATGTTTGTTGGGTTATTTGCTAGAGCATTCTAGGGAGAAAAGAGAGAGCTTCTTTGAAAGAAAAGTAAGAGAACTCTTGTGAGTTGAGATTTCACCAAGGAAGATTGCTAGATAATTGTGACACCCCCAAATCTGGGCCCACACAGCCCAAACTTGAGTTGTCAAAATACATAACAACTATCACAATACAACGTACAACATATCACCGAACAGTATTTAAAAACACATAACTATGTCTTCATTATTATTGTCACACTATTTTACAACTTATGAAGACTAATACAACTACAACTCGGACCATCACTCCATCCCCCGACTAGACCCAGCTACTCTATCATCTCCTGTTGAAAAACAATGGAACAAAAGAAAAGGGTGAGCACAATTAGCCCAGTAAAGAATATCATGACTAAGATAATGACAAATAAATTATCATTAGCTTTCAACAGTTGAGTTTTTGATAGAATAATTTAAACAACAAGTTTTAATTCAACAACTGTAGTTAAGTTTTTAGACAAGGGTCAGATCAATAACTGCAGCAGAATAACAACCATTAGAAAAACCATATGGACCATGATGTCCACATGCGTCTCTTTTTAAGAAAAACATCATTAACTTTTATCATCTGAAACAGCACTGGTTATGATAGTACAATTTCACAGTTTCTGGTCATAATCATGAAAGTCAATAATTCATCTTTGCACTACGAGCCAAAGATATTCAATATAGCATCACCGGTCATGATTATACCATTCTACAGTCTTTGATCATAATCATACCAAACAACAGTTCATCTTTGCCCCAGACCAAAGAGAACACTCACCTCGTGCCTTAAAAGACACATCATCAAATATATCTCTTTTAACCTATCAACGCCTTTAACCTATCAACACCTTTATTCAATCTGTGCCCCAGGCCACAGATATCCACAACAATTTAATTCTTGACTATTAGAATCATAACAGAGATATCAACAAAGAATAGAAGAAACATGGTAAATAATAAATATCGAAAGTTTATAATTTTACTTTGTGCAGATTCAAATAATATCCAAATTGTCAACATGATGTGGAGTGAAATTCAAAAATGATATTCAAGATCCACAGTTCATAATAACGGTTACAGTTCAATAGAAAGGTTCACATAAATAGGAAGGAGCAATTGAAATGATATTAAATGAAGTGCAAACTATTAAGAAACATATAATCATTTCAAAAGTTTTACCGAATAATATTTATCATAATAAGTTTAAGAGTATAAAAGAAATGATATCCCTTACCATGGTAAGTTTGAATAATGGAAGGTGAAAAAGATGGTATCCCTTACAAGTAAGAAAATAATACCATTTATGATGATGAAAAGAATGATACCCCTTACAGCGGTAAGTTTGAATAATGGAAAATGAAAAAAATGGTATCCCTTACAAGTAAGAAAATAATACCATTTATGATGATGAAAAGAATGATAACCCTTACCGTGGTAAGTTTGAATAATGGAAGATAAAAAAGATGGTATCCCTTACAAATAAGAAAATAATACCATTTATGATGATGAAAATAATGATACCCCTTACCTTATCACGTGACTATATATTGATAAAAATGAGGTTGATCAACCTATATATTTATAATATAATTAGTAATTACCACATATAAATTTCAAGGTGTATGATAACTCATATATTATGAACTATCAAAATTATTTATATAATATAAATTTTTGTAGTGTAAAATAATAACTTTAAAAATAATTTTTGAAATAATATTTCAAAATAAATCTTCCAAAGAAAGCTTTTTAAAAATAAATCTTTTCAAAGAAGAGTCTTCTGAAGGAAGATTTGTGAATACCGTGTGAAATAGGTATTTATACAATTACTACACTTTAATAAAACACTTACTTGAAAAATTCATGCACTCCTCTTGATTTCCAAACACTCAAGATAACCTTACTATTCTCAGAGAAAACTCATAAAATGCTTATAGAAAATTTTTATGTTTTATATGTGATTTTTCTATTTAGCTGAGCAAGCTATTTATAGGAGAAAAGAAGTTACTATGCGGTGGCAGGTGGCTGGCGTGCTGCACGCCAGCCTGAGAAATTTCAGCATCAGCCAGTTCATCAACCCCGGCAATTTTTTCATGCCTATTTCTCATGTGGCCCCTAATAAAGGGCTCACATGTTTCCTATTCAAAATAGTAAAAATTATTATTTTTTAATATTTTTTCTGTGGGTCCAACATATATAGTAAAATAACGCTACAACAATAATTTAACAATAATGTAAGAAACCCATTACAGATTATTATTAATTTAATAATGTAAATTACTATATATTTATTACTGTGACAATTATTAGGTTCAATAATTTTAACATACAGTGCAATAACAATTATTGGTTCAATGATATAAACTATAGTGTAATGACAATTATTGAATCAATAATGCAAAATAATATGTAACAACAATTATTGATGAATACTGTGCAATGACCACGTTATTAGATCAATAATATGAGATACTATGCAATACCGTGTGCTACTATAGAATACCGTGTGCTACAATAAAATACCATGAATTATCGTATGACACTATTCTTTTATCACCAGTATTTTAACAGTTAAAAGTGATAACACCGTTGACTATTTTTATTTAAAAGGTTACTTCTGTCGTTTTCTATATCCGACAAATATTCCGTTATGGAGTCCACCAACGATTAGTTATTTCGGCGCTGTCGTATGACCCGAATATTTCCCGACAAAACGAATATTGTCTGACAAAATAAAATTTGCACATAACATCCTTAACTTCTAACTTTATCAATTTAACTACTTACTGTTTCAGGAAGAAATATATATATATAAAGAAAAATTAAATTTTGTATTTCATAAAATTCGTGATCTTACAACGTCCCATCCTTACGAATTTTTTTCCCCGAAATTGATGTACCTGGCATTTTGAAGAGATAAGGATACTTAGATTTCATCTTAGATTCTAGCTCCCAGGTCATTTCCTCAGTATCTTGGTTCCTCCATAAAACCTTGACTTGAGGTATAACTTTTGAGCGTATGATCTGCTACTTCTTATCTAGGATCTTAACAGGTACCTCCTCGTACGTTAAATCCTCTGCTATAACGTCCGATTCTATCTCAATGACGTTGTTTGGATCCTTCATATATTTACGTAACATATATATGTGAAAAACGTTATGGATGTGGGACATACTTGATGGTAAAACTAGTCTGTAGGCCACGATTCCTACTCGATTGAGGATTTCAAATGGGCCAATAAATCGAGGGTTGAGCTTTCCTTTCTTTTCGAATCTCGTAACTCCTTTCCATGGAGAAACACGTAAAAATACATGGTCTCTGATGTTGAAACTTTCGTCCCTTCGATGAAGATCAACATAACTCTTTTGTCGTTCTTGTGCGGTCTGTATTTGTTGTCGAATCATTTGAATCTTTTCTGTTGTCAAGCGTACCAACTCAGGTCCCAATAGTTTTGCTTCTCCTACCTCATTCGAACATACTGGAGAGCGACATTTGCATCCATATAAAGTCTCGAATGGAGCCATACTTATACTTGCTTAGTAACTGTTGTTGTAGGAAAATTCAACCAATGGTTAATACTTATCCCAACTTCCTTTGAAGTCTACTACGTAAAGTCTCAAAAGATCTTCGAGGGTCTAGATCGTCCTTTCTGATTTTTCGTTCGTTTGAGGATGGTATGCAGAACTAAAACATAGTTCAGTGCCCATAGCTTTTTGTAGACTGATCCAAAAGCGTGAAGTGAATCTAGGATCTCGATCAGAAACTATAGAAACTGGCATGTCATGCAATCTCACAATCTTATTTATGTATATACCGGCAAGATGCTCAAGTGAAAAGTTTTCTCGTATAGGTAAGAAATGAGCTGATTTGGTCAATCTATCTACGATGACCCAAATTGCATCTAAGCCTTGTGAAATCTTGGGAAGACCCCTCATGAAGTCCATATTGATATGTTCCCACTTCCATTCGGGAACCTCAAGTGGTTGTAATGGACCTTTAGGCACTTGATGCTCTGCCTTAACACGTTGACAAGTTAGGCACCTGGAGATAAACTCTGCAATCTCCCTTTTCATATTGTTCCACTAAAATGTATGTCGAAGATCACAATACATCTTTGTACCTCCTGGGTGGATTGCAAACGGCGTGTTGTATACCTCCATCATTATTTTACGCTTCAATTTAGGATCGTTAGGAACACAGAGTCGAAAGTTGGCTCGAAGTATTCCTTTTTCATCGATTCATGCTTCGGGAATGACACCTTCTTGTACTTTCTTCTTCATGTTTAGCAATTCTGGATCGATAGCTTGAACAACTTTAATTTTATCTATTAAAGCCGGTTCTACTCGCACGTGCGCAGTCTTCAAGTGGGTCCCTGGTATCTTTAGCTCTATCTCCATCTTTCGTAAATCATACAAAATACGTTTTTGTGTTGTCAGTAGTGCACTTGTACTCGCATAAGATCTTTTGCTCAAAGCATCAGCTACAACGTTTGCCTTTCCCAGGTGATACTGGATGGTGTGATCGTAATCCTTTAACAGTTCAAGCCAACGTAGTTGTTGCATGTTGAGTTCTTTCTGAATGAAGAAATACTTGAGGCTATTATGATCCGTATAGATATCCACTTTTTCTCCGTACAAGTAGTGTCTTCAGATTTTCAACCCGAAAATGACCGCTGCCAACTCTAGATCATGAGTAGGGTAATTTTTCTCATAATCTTTGAATTGTCGAGATGCATAGGTTATATCCTCTTCATGTTGCATAAGAACATAACCTAGACCTTTGCCTGATGTATCGTTGTAGATGACAAATTCTCCCGATACTGATGGTATGGTCAGAACATGAACTGAAACAAGTCTCCTCTTGAGTTCTTGAAGACTCTTATCGCATTCCTCGCTCCATACGATTTTGGTTCTTTTCCGAGTAAGCTGAGTTAATGGAGTGACGATTCGAGAAAATCCTTCAACGAATCTCCGATAATAACCAGCTAGACCCAGAAAGCTTCAGACTTCCATTACTGTCTTGGGTTGTTCTCAATTTAGTATTGCTTCAATCTTCGCAGGGTCAACCGATATTCCCTATTTTGAAATTACAGTTCCCATGGAACGTGACTTCCTCAAGCCAGAACTTATATTTTTTTAACTTGGCATATAGTTTGTTCTCGCGAAGCTTTTGAAGTATCAATCTCATGTGTTGTTCATGATCCTCACGACTCTTGGAGTATATGAGGATGTCATCAATAAAGACAACCACAAAATGATCCAAATATTCTTTGAATATTCGATTGATCATGTCCATGAAAGCTGCAGGAGCATTGGTTAGTCCAAAAGGCATGACTAAGAACTCATAATGCCCATAACGAGTTTTCAAAGCAGTATTTGGAATGTCCTCAGCTTTAACCTTTAACTGATGATATCCAAAACGGAGATCAATCTTTGAGAAATGTTGAGCACCCTGCAATTGATCAAACATGTCATCAATTCGAGATAACGGGTACTTGTTTTTGATGGTGACATGATTTAATTCTCGGTAGTCAATGCATAATCTCATACTCTCATCTTTCTTCTTCACAAATAGAACAGGAGCACCCCAATGTGATGCACTTGGACGAATGAAACCAGTATCCAATAATTCCTGTAGTTGGACTTTTAACTCTTAAAGTTCAATGGGAGCCATTCGGTATGGGGCTTTGGAAATGGGCTTAATACCGGGTTCAAGATCGATACAGAATTCAATTTCACGGTTTGGGGGTAAGCCAGGAAGTTCCGCAGGAAAAACGTCAGAAAACCCATTAACAATGGGGATATCATTCAAGTTTGACGTGTTTTTGTTCAAATAAGTAACACGAGCTAAAAAGGCTTGACATCCGTTTTTCAATAAACGAATGGCTTTATGGCTAGAAATAACAGTTATAGATTTCATTGGTTTAGTTACTTGAATTTGCATGACAGGTTGATTAGGAATATGAAAACTAATAATCTTATGAAAATAATCAATTTTAGCATGATGGGTAGTCAACCAATCAATTCCTAAAATCACATCAAATTTATACATTTTCAAAGAAATAAGGTCAACATGTAATGTGAGGTTGTTGATTTGAACTATGCAAGATTTATATACAGTAGATGTAATGGTCATTTCTCCTAATGGGATTTCAACTGATAAGTCAAAGTCTAAGCTTTCAGGAGTTAAGTTTAATCGTTGAGCACACGTAGGTGAGATAAAAGAATGGGTATAACCAGTATCTAGCAGGACATAGACTTCACGAAAATTTATGAATAGCTTACCGGTTATCACTTCGTTCGAGTTTCGTGCCATTTGGGATGTCACAACAAAAGCTCTCCTTTGAACTACCAATTTTCCCTTATCCGTGCTACCTTTTGGTATCATCATTGCAGCTGGACTGGATTTTGTAACAGGACAGAATTGAGCAACATGACCCTCCTTCCCACAATTGTAGCACAACTTGGACTGCTGAGTACAGTTTGGGCTGATATGAACCTCCTGACCACACCTGTAGCATCTTACCGGTGGTCGATCTCCTCCCCTTAAAATTGGTGCCGGTGCTGGTACTGGTATCGGTGTCCTTCCATAATTATTATGGGATCTCTACCTTTTGAAATTATTCCCACTGGATTCTCCTCTTCTGTTATTCGATGCTGGATTACCACCGAAGTACTGGTTACCTCCTTTAGGGTTTTCATTCCTATGGTTGTTGTCATTTCTCTCTTTATGTTGATCATTAACTCTTGGCTGCAATATTTCATTTATTTGCTTTACCCTTTGAGCCCTATCCATAACATCTGAATACAAACTAAATTTATGAGAGCTAAGTTGTTGACGAATTTTGAATCTCAAATCTCGTAGGAACATCCGACTCATTCGTGCTTCGTCATCCACTAGATGGGTGGCAAAATAAGATAACTCGGCAAACTTAGCTTCATATTGTGAGACTGTCATGTTTCCCTGCTCCATCTTAATGAATTCCACCTCTTTCATATGGTGGATGCTTTCTGGGAAGTACTTTTTATTAAACAACTCTTCAAATTCTGTCCAAGACATTTCGAGTGCTGAAGGGTGGATACGTTTTACCGCTTTCCACCAATGGTCTGCCTCACCTCGTAACATAAAAGTGGCGAATGACACCGTCTGATCATCAGCGCATTGTAAGACATCAAATATTTTTGTCGTTTGCTTCAGCCACACCTCCGTTTTGAGTGGGTCAGGCTTCCCGAGGAATTCAGGTGGTCCCAATTCTTTAAATTGTTTGATGGTGACCGTCCTCGAATTACCAGTATTTCTTCCGTTATTGTTGATTGGATTTCCTCTTGCCTAATTTTGCATGAACTGCATGAAGTTCCTAAAGAATCCATCGTTCATCATGTTATCAGGAACATTATTTCCTGAGTTGGTAGGAGGATTGTTTGTGGCCTCTTGATTCTCAACTACATTGGCTTCGGGCACTCCATAGTTAACTTCCTGATTTTCAGATGCCATACTTAACTGTGATCACAAAATAAATGTTAGTTTAAACAAATTAACTCATCACTTCATGTCCCTATATTTAAATCGACTCATTAGATAACAAAATATCATTTAGGTGGGACACACTAGTGACTGATTCTATTCGTCTCTCCCCTCCTAGTTCTAACCCCAGATCTCTATTAAAGACCATATCCCTAAGCTCTGATGCCAACTATGACACCCCCAAATTTGGGTCCACACAGCCCAAACTTGAGTTGTCAAAATACATAACAACTATCACAATACAACATACAACGTATCACCGTACAGTATTTAAAAAAAACACAACGATGTCTTCATTATTATTGTCACACTATTTTACAACTTGTGAAGACTAATACAACTACAACTACAACTTAGACCATCACTCCATCCCCAGACTAGACCAAGCTACTCTATCATCACCTGTTGAAAAACAATGAAAAAAAAGAAAAGGGTGGGCTCAATTAGCCCAATAAAGAATATCATGACTAAGATAAAGACAAATAAATTATTATTAGCCTTCAACAGTTGAGTTTTTGATAGAATGATTTAAACAACAAGTTTTAATTCAACAACTGCAGTTAAATTTTTAAACAAAGTTCAGATCAATAATCGCAGCAGAATAACAACCATTAGAAAAATCATATGGACCATGACGTGCATTCGCGTATCTTTTTAAGAAAAACATCAACAACTTTTATCATCTGAAACACCACTGGCCATGATAGTACAATTTCACAGTTCCTGGTTACAATCATGCAAGTCAACAATTCATCTTTGCACTACGAGCCAAAGATATTTAATATAGCACCACCGGTCATGATTATGCCAGTCTACAGCCTTTGGTCATAATCATACCAAACAACAATTCACCTTTGCCCTAGGCCAAAAAGAACATTCACCTTGTGCCTTAAAAGACACATCATCAAATATATCGTCTTTAACCTATCAACGCCTTTAGTCTATCAACACCTTTATTCAATTTGTGCCCCAGGCCATAGATATCCACAAAAATTTAATTCTTGATTATTAGAATCATAACAGAGATATTAACAATGAACAGAAGAAACATGGTAAACAATAAATATCGAAAGTTTATAATTTTACTTTGTGCAGATTCAAATAATATCCAAATTATCAACATGATGTGGAGTGAAATTCAAAAATTATATTCAAGATCCACAATTCAGAATAACGGTTACAGTTCAATAGAAAGGTTCACGTAAATAGGAAGGAGCAATTGAAATGATACTAAATGAAGCGCAAACTATTAAGGAACATATAATCATTTCAAAAGTTTTACCGAATAATACTTACCATAGTAAGTTTAAGAGTATAAAAGAAATGATATCCCTTACCGTGGTAAGTTTGAATAATGGAAGATGAAAAAGATGGTATCCCTTACAAGTAAGAAAATAATACCATTTATAATGATGAAAAGAATGATATCCCTTACCGTGGTAAGTTTGAATAATGAAAGATGAAAAAGATGGTATCCCTTACAAGTAAGAAAATAATACCATTTATGATAATGAAAAGAATGATACCCCTTACCATGGTAAGTTTGAATAATAGAAGATGAAAAAGATGGTATCCTTTACAAGTAAGAAAATAATACCAATTATGATGATGAAAAGAATGATACCCCTTACCTTATCACGTGACTGGATATTGATAAAAATGAGGTTGATCAACCTATATATTTATAATATAATTAGTAATTACCACATATAAATTTCTAGGTGTATGATAACTCATATATTATGAACTATCAAAATTATTTATATAATATAAATTTTTGTAGTGTAAAATAATAACTTTAAAAATAATTTTTGAAATAATATTTCAAAATAAATCTTCCAAAGAAAGCTTTTTAAAAATAAATCTTCTTAAAGAAAAGTCTTCTAAAGGAAGATTTGTGAATATCGTGTGAAATAATTATTAATGCAATTACTACACTTTAATAAAACACTTGAAAAATTTCTGCACTCCTCTTGATTTCCAAACACTCAAGATAACCTTACTATTCTCAGAGAAAACTCATAAAATACTTATAGAAAATTTTTATGTTTTAGGTGTGATTTTTCTATTTAGCTGAGCAAGTTATTTATAGTAGAAAAGAGGTTACTATGTGGTGATAGGTGGCTGGCGTGCTGCACGCCAGCTTGGGAAATTTCAGCAGCAGCCAGTTCACCAACCCCAACAATTTTTTCATGCCTATTTCTCATGTGCCCCCCACAAAGGGCCCATATGTTTACTATTCCAAATAGTAAAAATAAATTTTTTTAAAATTTTTTTTATGTGGGTCCAACATATATAATAAAATAATGCTACAACAATAATTTAACAATAATGTAAGAAACACGTTACAGATTATTATTAATTTAATAATGTAAATTACTGTATATTTATTACTGTTACAATTATTAGGTTCAATAATTTTAACATACAGTGCAATAACAATTATTGGTTCATGATATAAAATACAGTGTAATGACAATTATTAAATCAATAATGCAAAATACTGTGTAACAACAATTATTGATGAATACTGTGCAATGACCACGTTATCAGATCAATAATATGAGAAATTGTGCAATACCGTGTGCTATTGTAGAATATCGTGTCCTGCAATAAAATACTTCTTCTTACAGTCAATAACCGCCCCGTGACTCGATAGCCAATCCATTCCTAGGATTATATCAAACTCCCCCAGACGAATCGATATCAAATCTACGTTAAGTCTAAACCCTCGTAATTCAGCACAACAGTTCCTATGAATGTAGTCTACGGAAATGATTTCTTTGTTTGCTACTTCTACGTTCATAGGGTGTTCTAGCTTTTCTTGAGGTAAATCTAATCTCTTAGCAAAATCTTCAGAAACAAAAGAGCAGGTAGCACTCGAATCAAACAATACATATGCATTAATATCATTGATCGGGATGATACCTGACACCACGTCCTTGGAGTCGACTGCATCCTGCACAGTCATGTTGAAGGTGCGTGCTGTGGGTCGGTTGGCCTGACTGGCTGGCCCTCCGATGCTCAGCCTGTTGTTGTTGTTGTTGTTGTTGCCTCTGTTGCCACTCCCAGTGTCTCCCTTCCTCTTTGGGCAGTCCTTGGCATGATGATCGGTTGCTCCACAGGAGAAACATACTCCCTTCATCTTCTTCGGGCATTGTGGAGCCATGTGCCCTGGCTGTCCGCAGCTATAGCAAACACTCTTCCCTTTCAAGCATTCCCCGTGTGGTTCTTACCACAATTGTTGCATTTGCCCACTTTCTTAGCCTCTCCTCCGGATTTGTTACCTCCGGATGATTGGCTCTCATTCCACTTTCATTTATTGGGGTTGTTGCCTCCACTGCTCCCCGTCTTCTGCCCGTCATGACCCTTCTTCCTCTCCTGGTTGAATTTATTTAGGGCCTCACTGCCACCCTCTGCAATGATTGCCCTTTCCAATAGCTCTGTAAAGCTCTTGATCTTTAATACTGCCACAGAACGGTACACCCACGGCTTCAAACCTAGCTCAAATCTCCTAGCCTTCCTAGCCTCCGTATCTACTTGATGAGTTGCAAACCTTGCCAACTCATTAAACTTGGCCGCATACTCGGCCACAGACATACTCCCTTGTTTTAGCTCGAGGAATTTCACCTCCATTTCTTGCTGCATGCTTTCTGGAAAGTAGTTTTCCAGAAACATTTCCTTAAAGCGTTCCCAGGTGATGACGCCTTCTCCCACACGACCCTTGTTGGCCTTCCACCAATAGTTCGCCTCCCCCTTCATCATAAAGGTAGCGAAACTAGTCTTCTGTTCTCCGGCCACTCTAGCGACCTCGAACACCTTCTCCATTTTCTCGATCCAAGTCTGTGCTTCGATCGGGTTTAGAGTTCCCTGAAACTCCGGGGGTCCAACCAGTTTAAAGTCCTTGAAATTTGCCAAGTGCGGTGCTGGCTGCGGTGCTGGTTGTACTATCACTGGTGGGGGTCTAGTTTGCATGACTTCTGCCAGCATTTCAGCAAACATTCTCATAGGGTTGGGTTGATCCCCAACCTCACTCTCTGACTCTGGGATACGTTGATTGCGTGGTCTACCTCTCGGCATGATCTGCTAAAGAGCAAATCTTAGACTTATGCTTATAGTTCTACACATTATGTTAGCCAAATTAACATTTAAATTTAAAACTATATATCAAGCATATTCGATTTAAACAAGGAAATAACTGCATTTATATTCGTATACCAATGTTTTAGTACAGACTCAACAAGTGGCATACTTCTATAAATGCTCAAGGCACAAGTTGCCTAATAACGACTATCCTCTGACGAACAAAAGTGAGGATTCACTACCATCAACCCCCCTAACAGAACCAAAAGTTGGGGTCTAACTGACATACTATGCATACATCAAAACATAATGACTTACAACAGCTGAAACGTCCCTAATAGAAACAAAAGGTGGGATTCATTACAACCTATCAATACAACTAAAGATCATAACTAACAACAATCAACGCCTGCTCCGACGAACTGCCCGACGGTAAGCCTGTCGAACCAACTCATCAACCACACGACGTCTAATCACGCGGCGACTACTGCCCGTCTCCCGAGGATACCTCATAACCCGGTCCCTCAAACGATCAAAGGAAACGTCCAAAGCATACTCCAGAGTGTCAATCCTGGTGGATCTAACTTGAGTCTCTCTCTCCAAGTTGCCTACCCTCATGGTAGCCCTGCGCCAAGCCTCATGAATCTGAATCCGATCTATTCGCTCCCGGTCGAGCTCAGCTCTGGTGGCATAAAGAACTGTCTGACTATGCATTTCTCTGGCGTTTAGCTGATCTACAGTCTGCCTAAGTTGCCTGTTTTGCAATGCTAGCTGCTGTACTGATGGATTCGGCTGAGATGCAGCCTGCTCCAACTGCTGTATTTTGGCCTGTAATTCAGCCATCTTCTCCTTTAGCTCCACGTTCTCACCAGAGAACATGTAAGCTGCGTCCCTATACTGCTCCTCAGTCTGCTGGTGTATCTGGTTCTGCGCCTCTAGGTGCTGAACCCTATCCTCTAACTCATCATTAGCCGTAGTCAGAGTATCAATGATGTCACTGGCGGTAGTGCCCATGCGATCAACATACTCAGCTGGCTCCTCATCCTCAGTATCGGTCTCCTCCTCGCTGTACGGTCGCATCACTCCGCCCCAGACAGCGTCCTCTCGATCTCCCTCCTCGGGATCTGACTCTGACTCCTCAACCGGGGATACAGGTGCAACGGGTGCATAACCTACATCCTGCTGCGTATCCATATGGATATCAGTATAAATCACCTCATCCACTACAGTACTCGACTGTCCTATCTCCGCCATCCTACAATCACACAAATAACACATGTTAGTGCCGCAATAAAATATATTCATTGATGAAATGAAATGATATTTTATCATGTACATCTCGGCTCGATGGATTTTCTCAATCCATCTCCAAAAATACATAACATGATGAATCTCCCCGATTCATCTCCTAACGCACTCGATAAGAGTTTAGTACTAAGGTTATAACCTAGGTTTCGCAATCCTAGCGTTTCTAACCTACAGCTCTGATACCAACCTGTGACGCCCCCAGATTCGGGTTCTAAATACCCGGATCCGGTCATCACGATCCACTACAAACATTCATCTCTAAACAACATACAATAACTAAATGCGGAATAATAAACATATGTTGTTCATTCAAAAGGTGTTACTAGTCCCAAGATACGATAACCTTACACAAAAGTACACAAATACCCTTAATAAAGTACTTAGGGTTTATATTACATAACAGTTAATTTAATTAACTACAGGCTGCATCTCGAAGTCTATTACTTCATCTTTCCTTTACCCTTGCTCTTTCCCGAAGTCTCGGGTTGCACTGCAATAAGGTTTCATGATATGGCAAGAGTGAGCAACTAGTTTGCTCAATAAGTTTAAATAACAACAAGGAATAATATATCATGAATGAAAGGGAATAACTGAACAATTCAATAATGTGAATAACATAAGCAGGAATAATAATTTGCTTTTAAAATTAGGATAGTCAAATAGACTATGAACTATAAATATCCACTGGAGTCAATAGCAGGTTGACCTAATGGTTACTACCAGAAATATGTACCTGAGGGGATCAGCCTCAGTATAATATGTGTATGCATAACATTTAATTTTCGTATTTTTGTACCTGATATTAGATACAGGGTACTCCCCTATAATAAAGGGGTGTTCATAATAGTCTGAGAATCCGCATCTTCAATGATTTGGATAGCTTTTAAAATCTTTAACATAATGTCTAGCCGAATAATGGCTTAGACCTACTTTGAACAGTTCTTTAAACAGTAGAACAGTAATTAAGTACAAGTCAATGACTGTACAATCTCAAGTGCAACAAGTGCGAATAACAATAATATCGATGTGGAATAATTGTAAAGTAATTAAACCACTCAAAGCATGCTTGGAAATAACAGTTCAAGCTTAAATAAATAATTTGCTCAATGAAATGAGTTTAGAGATAAAGAACTTGCCTGTCTGCTCAGCTACAATAAATGTCTAGCTTTAACTAACTGGCTTTGAAAAGACCTAACATTAATAAAGTTGGTCTAATAATTAGTACGGCGTATTTGCACAACTATACGCTCACTAAGGTACTTATTTATCATATAAGTACTAACACATAAATTTACATTAGTCGAAATAATATTATTAACCTTATAGACCCTCAATCAAATTAGGTTAATAATTTAATAAGTTAGAAAATATTTTTCTTAAGCGCTGGACACTTATTAAACCCTTAAACAACTTATTATAATTGTTTAATAAAAGTATAATTAAATTAAATTTATTTTATTAATTCAATCTCTATTTAATTACTATTTAATCTTGGTTAAATAGAAATTAATTAATTAACTCTAGTTATTATTTAAAATAAATAATAACTAATTGTACTTACTTATTATTTAATCACAATTAAATAATAAATAATTATTGATTTAATTTTAACCTTCTTTAATTTAATATTAATCAACTAATAATTAATTAATTAATTAACCTCACTTATTATTTAATTTAAGGAAATTAAATAATAATTTACTAATTTTAATCCTCTTTAATTATTATTTAATGCCAATTAAATAATAATTAATTATTTAATTATTTTTAATTATTATTTAAGGTTAAATAAAATAAAATTTATTTTATCCTTATTTATTATTTAAATTAAATAACTTAATTTCCCTTAATCATTATTTAATGCTAATTAAATAATAATTAATTACTTAATTATCCTTATTTATTATTTAATAATATTTAAATAATAAATAGTTAATTTATAAAAAAAAATTATATCTTCTTTAATTATTATTTAATGGGAATTAAATAATAATTGCTAATTTATCTCCTTTATTTATTATTAACATTTTAAATAATAAATAACTAATAAATTTATTTAACTTAACCATGATTTAGCTAACTAGATTAATATTTAAAATATTTAAATATTAAACTTAATTAAGAATATCCTCCCCAATATCATTTTTGAATTATTATTATTTTTGTTATAATTTTAAATTAGTTTTTAAATATTTAAATTAATTAAATTAAACCCGAATGACATTTCTATAAATAAGTTAAAAACTGAACCGCGGGCAAAATCGTAATTTCGCCAAGAAAAAACACGGAGGGGCAGTTTGGTAATTTCGCGTTATCCGTAAGCAGACCCAAAACGGTGCTGTTTTGGGACACTGCTGATGGCTTCCGCGCGTACGCGCGGATTGATTTTTTTTCTTTAAACAAAACGACGCCGTTTTGTCTCCGCGTTTTCGGTGAATAGTGCTACGCGCATTGCGCGGAAACCCTTAAAAAAATTTTCCTTTGCAGAATGTGAATAGTGTCCGGCAATACCCATTTTAAATAAAAATATACCATCAAGTAAGCTTTAAATCCTCAATAAAAATTTAAAAAATTTACCAATCACTTAATATTAATTTATAACATGAAAAATTAATTTTTCATGATATAATATCATTCTTTTTTTTATAAAATTTTTTACATCACATAAACTACCATAAATAATAACTTTTTGTATATAACTCCATTTTGAGTGATTCAAACTTTGTTTTTCTCATGATTTAATGTTCTATAATATTAGAACATCAAACCTAAGTTTTATAAAAATATTTTTGGACATGAATTCCAAAACTTGTTTACACACTATTAAACACATATTTTAGCATATAAAATATACCAAAATACAAACCAAACATATTAAACTCAAGCATGGCATAAATATTACAACTACACATTAATAACTATATTAACATGTTTATACTAACATGATGATTTATTTAATTTAAAAACAAACTACATTTAAAATAACCATTACCTTGTTTTAATGGCTATCTTCCTTTTTCTTCCAAAGTAGGTTGTGAATGTCATGAACAAAACTAACTTCTCCTTCTTACTCCTTAGTCTCTCAAATATTATGCTCTCACTAAAGCTTTTTCTCTCAACCCTCTCTTTTGGTCTTGGAGCAAAAATGAAGTGTAAATGCCTTAATAAAACAAGTATACTAGTAAAATTCTTAGATACAAAATTATATCTATAATTCATGATGCTCCTACTTGGATACTTGCACAAGAAAGTTAGCCCATACTTAGTTGGTGAAAAGAGGGATGGTGTCCATGTACCAAAAAATAAAATAAAACTCATTTTCTCTCTCCTTGTATGCTCTCGGCTGATAGCTTTTCTTGTCCCAAATTGACAGTCACAATTTACTTTTTAAATTAATAATAGTTAAATTAAGTATTTTCCAAGTGGGCCAATCATTGGGCTTTAATTTAAAATATCAATTGGACTTCTATTAAATTGTTTGGGCTACTAATTTGTCAAATTTTATTATTCTCCACTTGGGCTACTAATTGACCCTTGTTGGGCTAATTTAATAATTTACACATTAATTATTCAATCCATGATTAAATAAATAATTAGATTGAATAAATAATTAAATACTCTAACTTATTAGTATTAAATTACTAAATGGACTAATAAATATTATTATTAATATTTCACATTATTTACATTAATTAATAATCATATTAATTAATTTATTATATTTAATTCACTCATTATATTCAATTTAATTGAATATTTAATTAATAGGAAACTTATCAATTATTTTGATATTAAAACTTTAGGGTTTGTTCACTAATTTAATAATATATTAGTGACCCCCTTTAATTAATTTTTAGTAATTAATTACATAATCACATAATTAATTAATCACATAAAAAGATTTAAATAATCTCGTAAAACTAACTTGTTGGAAATTAAATTAATAATTTAATTAATAAAGACGTGGAAATTCTAGGACATTACAACTGCACCGAGGTGCAAGGCCTTTTCTAGGAATTTGTATTAATTGCGGACTGAGTCGGTTCGGCTCAGAAAGTGAAAAATATTTTAAAAATTATATTATTATTTTTTGAATCAATAAATGTAATTTAAACATTATGGAAAGTTAATTTAATATGTAAAAGAGGATACATATTATTAATGGATTAGTAGTATAATTAAATTCATAAAATGTTAGTAAATGAATAAAATATTATATTATTAAATAATTAATAATATTAAAAATAAATAAAATATTATTAAATGATTAATAATATTAGAAAATGAATTAAATATCATTAAATGATTAATAATATTAGAAAATAAATTAAATATTATTAAATAATTAATAATATTAAAGAATAAATTAAATATTATTAAATGATTAATAATATTAAGGAATAAATAAAATATTATTAAGTACTTAATAATATTATGTATTAAAATATTATTAAATAATTAATAATATTAGAAGGATAAGAATGTATTATTAAATGGTTAATAATATTAAATAAAAGTCTGAACTATATTAAATGATTAATATATGTTTTATGTGATTTAAATATTATTAAATAATGATAATATTTCCTAAGTGATTAATATAGCTTAATTATTTAATTCTGTGATTAAGTGTAATTAAGTTAAGATGTACAAAGGTTATTATATTAACCTATATATGATACTAATTGAAAGATTAACTTGATAAATTGTTAGGTCTGCTAAAAGGATAGTAAATTGAATTGGTTAGCAGTAATCAACAAACGAGGCAAGTTCTCTGACCCTTAACTTGTATTTATTTTTGCAAGTTCTTTAAACATATTCAAATTGAGATTGAGCAAGTTCCTAGACTTGCATTTACTTCGTCAGAGATTTAAGTGGTTTAATTATTTGAAGTTATTCCACATCCGTATTGCTATTGTATTCGCACATAGTACATTTGCAAGACTTATAGTTCATTAAATCAAGAACTGTTTGAAAATATCTAAGCTAATTGTTTCGGCTAGACAATGCATGTATAAATTCATCAACTTAAATATTTTAAGAGCTTATCTAAACCGTTGGTTGGTGCAGATTCTTATAGTAAGATTGAGAACGAACAACCTTAAAGAAGGGGATTATTTTGTCGAAAAACCAACCTTTGCGCAAGATGTCTAATTGTTATGCATATACATAGGGTACAAGAGTATCAAACTACTAAGGTGACAGATCTATATCTGTCTTACCTTTAGCAGCAGTTCATGATCCTTAAAGACCACTCAGAAGTAAAGATTCAATTCTTCCTTTTATATTGAAAATTGATTCTTATTGTTTCACAATTGTTATCTATTGTTGAAACCTTTGATGTTATTTTTCATTCAATCATCATATATCTTGTATTATCTGTTCTTAAAATTGCTAAGCAAGCTAGTTGCTCACCCTTGCTATATCATGACTTATTTTCAGCTAAGCCCAAATGCTCTAAAAAGAACAAAGGCAAGGGAAAAGCTAAAGATTAATTTACTTCAATGCATTATAATTAATTACTTTCTATGTAATTTCTTTTGTAAATATTTTGTAATCCCTTAGGATCTGTATTGCTTATGTTAAAGTTAGTTGACCTTAGGATTTGTAGCCTTTTTATAAGGAACCTTATGTATTATTCCGCGAAGTTAAAATGAAGATTATGTTGTAATTGATATTATGTTTTGAGATCGTGAGAACCAAACCAGAGGTTATGGGACCCGGATTTGGGGTTGTCATAGTAACTCATCCTGGAAGACGTCTGAGAATTCTCGTACCACAGGTATCTGACCTAATTCACCCTCTACTCTTCGAGTATCAACCACATGAGCTAGATAACCCATGCACCCCTTCCTCAACAATCTTTTCGCTTGCATCATCGTCGGAGAACGAGATTGTCTCGGTAATTTACTCCCATGAAATACCACCATCGACTTGTTCGGATTTTTTAGACTTATACTCTTCTTCTGGTAGTCGATCACCGCTCCATGTTTTGATAACCAATCAATTCCAAGAATAACATCGAACTCTCCAAAATGAATCAAATTCACATTCACTCCTAGTTTATGTTCTCCTAATTCAACGCAACAATTCCTATGAATGTATTCTACGGGAATAATTTCTTTATTGGCTATTTCTACATTCAAAGGATTTTCTAATTTTTCTCGGATAGTTCTAACCTCTTAGTAAAATCTTCAGATACAAAAGAACAGGTAGCTCCCGAATCAAATAACGTAAGCATTGATATTATTGATCAAAAGAATACCTGACACCACACCCTTAGATTCCACAGCATCCTGTACCGTCATGTTAAATGTGCGTGTTGTCGGTCTGTTTAGTTGAAAGGCTGACCCTCCAATTGTCAATTTGATGTTGTTGCCCTTATAGCCACTAGTTACGTCACTCTTCCTGTTAGGGCAATCCCTGATTTGATGGTTCGATGATCCACAAGAGAAACACACACCCTTCACCTTCTTAGGATAATGAGGAGCAATGTCTCCTTGCTGACCACAATTGTAGCAAATCCCTTTGCCCTTCATGCATTTGAAAGTAGTATGCACACAAGCCAATCATATTTGATATGATGTAACATGTACTTTGTAATTTTATTCATTTATTAATAAAAGTTTATTTATACAAAGACATTTTCTGTATCCATATTTAATAGATAATATTAATTACGATAAACCCATAATTATTGAGAAATGCTTTTAAAATCATGATGATGATCATGTTAATGAGATCTAAATTTAAGATAGCTCAAAACTAAAATTGTTTCTAATCGTGGGTTCACTAAAATAGGGATTAGTGAATTCGGATAGATTAGTACATACTATGCTTACTCTTATGAAGAGGATGATTGATCTCATAATCATTTGTGTAAAGACACTAAAGCAAATATGTAGGTGCTTATTAGAGAATAAGTTCACTAAGCGTGACTTGCTCAAGAAACACCTAATGGAGTCTTACTTACCTGTCAATAGAAGTTCCTTTTGTGATAATAGTACAAATGATCATTTTAACCGTTCAAAACATATATAGACTATAAAAACGAACTTAGAAAGGTTTAGAGCACTTTTTAACCTTAAGGATTTGTGTACTCTTCTTCTTCTCCTTCCAAAGTATGTTGTGAAGCTTTGTGACATTCACCAAGCTCCTTCTCTAGCTATTTTCTTCAACTCACAAGTATATGCTCTAGCTTTTCTCTCTATTTTCTCTCTAGCAAATGAAGCAAACTCTCTAACACTTACTCAAGGCTCTTATTTATAGCCAAGAGTTATCATCCAAAATGTAGACATACATATTCTATATGTATACAAATCTCCTAGCTCATCTTATCCTTTATCTTCAATTTAGCTAAATTTTAGGGATTTTCTTACAGGAATTACTGGAGTTGGTAGGAGTTGATAGCTTGGCTCAACAACTCTTGTACTCAAAACAAAGCAACACAAAATTTGAAATTCACCCCAAGTGGGCCCCCCCTTGACAGGCCAAATGGCCATTTTTGTGATGCCCCCAAATCCGAGTCCCTTGAACCACGGGTTTGGTGCTCACGTTATTATTCTACCCTGTCATCACATCCATCAATTCAGAATAAAATAATCATAAGACTTAATTTACATTCATACATAACTATTCCCAGGTTCTACATACCTTTATACATATACACATTTGTATCTGATATATTACAAAAGATAATAACATTAACTCTTACAAAAGTTCTCTAACTAGGCTTTTACTGTTGACCAGTCTTCCCTTTCCTTTTGTCTACTTATGATCCTTCGACCTTCTCAGGTTTAACTGAAATATCATGTTTAAAGGCAAGAGTGAGCATACAATCACTTAGCAAGTACATAAATAAAAGATGACACGATACTTCAAAATGATGACTGAAAATCATTATAATGGAACTAAATTATTTTCAATCAACTGGAATCATTTCCAATAAGCTGAATCATTTCTAATAGCGGAATTTAATATCAAGAACTGAATCGTTTACAATTAACTAAACTGATGTTAATAGGTTGAATTATTTTGAATAAACGGAATCAATATCAATAAGCTGAATCAATATCAATTCAATGTATGAACATGAGAATTATCCATAATCTTTACATGATTAATTGAAAACATGGAAATTGTTTGCTGTACGGTCACAAGACCAAGAACATATTAAGAACAATACCAGTCGTATAGAATGATATTGCCCAGATTAGTCAAAAGACTGTTGTTCCAATTAGCTGTGTACTTTGGGTGATCAGCCCATCGTACCTTTATATTGTGCACAACATAAACATATATCGACGCAACCACGTCATAAAATTATATTATATATACGTTACTTCCCTTTTATCAAGGTTGTTCTGTTACAGAATATCAGAGAATCCACACCACAACAATGTGGATTGGAGTACATAACAATAACCATCTGATTACAACATGTATCATTATATGTGTCTAGCTGGAATCAAGATTGGCCAACCTTTTCAAAGTAGTTCAATAGTGAATGAACTTTACATGATCATATGACTGCATAGCATGAATGATTTTTCAATGAACTATAATTAGAAGTTCGGATAGAAGACTTGCCTGTATCCTCGTCTACCACAACTGGTAAAATTTTATCCCGTCTATAACCTACATGACCATAATATTGGTTCATGCATTAGTTACATACCCATGCATGTCATAACTTGCTAAACAAGCTACCATTTAGCTCAACATAACCCTAATAAGTAACACACTATTTATTTACAACTTAATGTCTACTATATTGATCATTTTTATCAAATTATGGCCTACATACATGTTTCTACCATTTAATATCAAAACATTGCATTTTAGAAATAAAATAAATTATTTTTCAAATTTTAGACAATTGTCGCCATACACAACAAATGACTGCCAATTCAATCCTAACATGTGTATATACATGTAACTTAGCTATGTGTCCTCATTTAACCTTTACTTTCACAAAATGACCAACAATCACACTTTAATGGCATTTTACCAAAATTCCACAACTTGAAACTTCAACCATCCTTGAGTTATCAACTCTACATGTGACACCCCCAAATCTGGGCCCACACAACCCAAACTTGAGTTGTCAAAATACATAACAACTATTACAATACAACGTATAACGTATCACCGTAAAATATTTAAAAAAAATACACAACTAAGTCTTCATTATTTTTGCCACACTATTGTACTACTTATGAAGACTAATACAGCTACAACTCGGACCATCACTCAATTCCCCGACTAGACCCAGCTATTCTATCATCTCATGTTGAAAAATAATGGAACAAAAGGAAATGGTGAGCTCAAATAGCCCAGTAAAGAATATCATGACTAAGATAATGACGAATAAATTATCATTAGCCTTCAACATTTGAGTTTTTGATAGAATAATTTAAACAGCAAGTTTTAATTCAACAACTGCAGTTAAGTTTTTAAACAAGGTTCAGATCAATAACTACAGCAAAATAATAACCATTAGGAAAATCATATGGACCCTGATGTCCACTCGCTTCTCTTTTTAGGAAAAACATCACCAACTTTTATCATCTGAAACACCACTGACCATGATAATAGAAACTCACAGTTCCTGGTCATAATCATGCAAATCAACAATTCATCTTTGCATTACGGGCCAAAGATATTCAATATAGCATCACCGGTCATGATTATATCAGTCTACAGCCTTTGGTCATAATCATACCAAACAACAATTCATCTTTGCCCCAGGCCAAAGAGAACATTCACCACGTGCCTTAAAAGACACATCATCAAATATATCGCCTTTAACCTATCAACGCCTTTATCCAATCTGTGACCCAGGCCACAGATATCAACAACAATTTGATTCTTGATTATTAGAATAATAACAGAGCTATTAATAATAAACAGAAGAAAAGGGATAAACAATAAATATCGAAAGTTTAATTTTACTTTGTGCAGATTCAAATAATATCTAAATTGTTAACATGATGTGGAGCGAAATTCAAAAATGATATTCAAGATCCACAGTTCAGAATAACAGTTACAATTAATCGAAAGGTTCATGTAAATAGGAAGGAGCAATTGAAATGATATTAAATGAAACACAAACTGTTAAGAAAATTATAATCATTTCAAAAGGTTTACTGGACAATACTTACCATAGTAAGTTTAAGAGTATAAAAGAAATGATATCCCTTACCGTAGTAAGTTTCAATAATGGAAGATGAAAAAGATGGTATCTCTTACAAGTAAGAAAATAATACCATTTATGATAATGAAAAGAATGATACCCCTTACCTTATCACGTGACTGTACATTGATAAAAATGTGGTTGATCAACCTATATATTTATAATATAATTAGTAATTACCACATATAAATTTCAAGGTATATGATAACTCATATATTATAAACTATCAAAATTATTTATATAATATAAATTTTTGTAGTGTAAAATAATAACTTCAAAAATAATTTTTGAAATAATATTTCAAAATAAATCTTTCAAAGAAAGCTTTTTAAAAATAAATCTTCTCAAAGAAGAGTCTTCTAAAGGAAGATTTATGAATACCATGTGAAATATGTATTTATGCAATTACTACACTTTAATAAAACACTAACTTGAAAAATTCCCGCACTCCTTTTGATTTCCAAACACTCAAGATAACCTTACTATTCTCAGAGAAAACTCATAAAATACTTATAGAAAAATTTTATACTTTAGGTGTGATTTTTCTATTTAGTTGAGCAAGTTATTTATAGGAGAAAATATGATACTATGCATGGTAGGTGAACTGGCGTGCTGCACGCCAGTGTTGAAATTACAACAGCAGCCGTTGGCTGCTTTTTTTTTCTTTCACCAACCATTTCCAGCAAAACACATTGGACATATTTCATGTGGGCCCCACAATGGGTCCACATACTATTCACATAAATAGTTAATTAATTTAAATTTTTTATTTTTTATTTTTTTTCTGTGGGTCCAACATATATAATAAAATAATGTTACAACAATAATTTAACAATAATGTAAGAAACACGTTACAGATTATTATTAATTTAATAATGTAAAGTACTGTATATTTATTACTGTGACAATTATTAGGTTCAATAATTTTAACATACAGTGCAATAACAATTATTGGTTCAATGATATAAAATACAGTGTAATGACAATTATTGAATCAATCATGCAAAATACTGTGTAACAACAATTATTGATGAATACTGTGCATTAACCACGTTATCAGATCAATAATATGAGACACTGTGCAATACCGTGTGCTACTGTAGAATACCGTGTGCTACAATAAAATACCATGAATTACCGTATGCTACTATTCTTTTATCACCGGTATTTTAACAGTTAAAAGTGATAATATCGTTGCCTATTTTTATTTTAAAATGTTACTTCTGTCCTTTTCTATATCTGACAAATACTCCGTTATGGGGTCCACTAATGATTAGTTATTTCGGCACCGTCGTACGACCCGAATATTCCCCGACAAAATGAATATTCCTCGATAAAACGAATATTGTCCGATAAAAGAAAATTTGCACATAACATCCTTAACTTTTAACTTTATCAATTTAACCACTTACGGTTTCATGAAAAAATATATATAAAGAAAAATTAAATTTTGTATTTCATAAAATTCGGGGTCTTACAACTTTCCCTTCTTATGAAATTTTGTCCCTGAAATTGACGTACCTGACATTTCAAAGAGGTAAGGATACTTAGATTTCATCTCAGATTCTAGCTCTCAGGTCATTTTCTCAGTATCTTGGTTCCTCCATAAAACCTTAACTTAAGGTATAACCTTTGAGCGTATGATCTACCCTTCTTATCTAGGATCTTAACAAGTATCTCCTCATACGTTAAATCCTTTGCTATAACGTCCGGTTCTAACTCAATGACGTGGTTTGGGTCCTTCACATATTTACGTAACATAGATATGTGAAAAACGTTATGGATGCAGAATATACTTGGTGGTAAAGCTAGTCTGTAGGCCACGGTTCCTACTCGATCGAGGATTTCAAATGGGCCAATAAATCGAGGGTTGAGATTTCTTCTCTTTTCGAATATCGTAACTCCTTTCTATGGGGAAACACATAAAAATACATGGTCTCCGATGTTGAAACTTTCGTCCCTTCGATGAAGATCAGCAAAACTCTTTTTTCGTTCTTGTGCGGTCTGTATTCGTTGTCGGATCATTTGAATCTTTTCTGTTGTCAAGCATACCAACTCAGGTCCCAACAATTTTGCTTCTCTTATCTCATTCCAACATACTGGAGAGTGACACTTGCGTCCATATAAATCCTCGAATAGAGCCATGCCTATACTTGCTTGGTAACTGTTGTTGTAGGAAAATTCAACCAATGGCAAGTATTTATCCCAACTTCCTTTGAAGTCTAGTACGCAAAGTCTCAAAAGATCTTCGAGGGTCTAGATCGTCCTTTCCGATTGTTCGTTCATTTGAGGACAGTATACAGAATTAAAACGTAGTTCAGTGCCCATAGCTTTTTATAGACTGATCCAAAAGCGTGAAGTGAATCTAGGATCTCGATCAGAAACTATGAAAACTGGCATGCCATGCAATTTTACAATCTCATTTATGTACATACCGGTAAGACGCTCAAGTGAAAAGTTTTCTCGTATAGGCAAGAAATGAACTGATTTGGTTGATCTATCTACGATGGCCCAAATTGCATCTAAGCCTTGAGAAGCCTTGGGAAGATCCATCACGAAATCCATATTGATGTGTTCCCACTTCCATTCAGGAACCTCAAGTGGTTGTAATGGACCCTTAGACACTTAATGCTCTGTCTTGACACGTTGAAAAGTTAGGCACTTTGAGATAAACTCTACAATCTCCCTTTTCATATTGTTCCACCAAAATGTATGTCGAAGATCACGATACATCTTGGTACCTCTTGAGTGGATTGCAAACGGCGTGTTGTGTGCCTCCATTATTATTTTACGTTTCAATTCAGGATCGTTAGGAACACAGAGTTGAGGGTTGACTCGAAGTATTCCTTTCTCGTCGATTCTTGCTTCGGGAATGACATTTTCTTGTACTTTCTTCATCATGTTCAGCAGTTCTGGATCAGTAACTTGAGCAGCTTTAATTTTATCAATTAAAGCCGGTTCTACTTGCACGTACGCAATCTTCAAGTGAATCTCTGGTATCTTTAGCTCTATCTCCATTTTTTGTAAATCATACAAAATACGCTTTTATGTTGTCAGCAGTGCACTTGTACTCGCATAAGATCTTCAGCTCAAAGTGTCAGCTACAACATTAGCCTTTTCTGGGTGATACTGGATGGTGTGATCGTAATCCTTTAACAGTTCAAGCAAACATCGTTGTCGCATGTTGAGTTCCTTCTAAGTGAAGAAATACTTGAGGCTTTTATGATCCGTATAGATATCCACTTTTTCTCTGTAAAAGTAGTATCTCCAGATCTTTAACGCGAAAATGACCGCTTCCAACTCTAGATCATGAGTAGGGTAATTTTCTCATAATCTTTGAGTTGTCAAGATGCATAGGCTATAACCTTTCCATGTTGCATAAGAACAAAACCTAGACCTTGCCTGAAGCATCGTTGTAGATGACAAATTCTCCCGATCCTGATGGTTTGGTCAGAACAGGAGCTGAAATAAGTCTCCTCTTGAGTTCTTGAAAACTTTTCTCGCATTCCTCGCTCCATACAAATTTGGTGCTTTTTCGAGTAAGTTGAGTTAATGGAGTGGCGACTCGAGAAAATCCTTCTATGAATCTCCGATAATAACCAGCTAGACCTAAAAAGCTTCAGACTTCCGTTACTGTCTTGGGTTGTTCCCAATTTAGTGTTTCTTCGATCTTCGCAGGGTTAACTAATATTGCCTGTTTTGAAATTACATGCCTAAGGAATGTGACTTCCTCAAGCCAGAACTAACATTTCTTCAACTTGGCATATAGTTTGTTCTCGCGAAGCTTTTGAAGTATCAATCTCAGGTGTTGTTCATGATCCTCATGACTCTTAGAGTATATGAGGATGTCATCAATAAAGACAACCACAAAATGATCCAAATATTATTTGAATATTCGGTTCATCATGTCCATGAAAGCTGTAGGAGCATTTGTTAGTCCAAAAGACATGACTAAGAACTCATAATGCCCATAACGAGTTCTGAAAACATTTTTTGGAATGTCCTCAGCTTTAACCTTTAACTGATGATATTCAGAACAGAGATCAATCTTTGAGAAATGTTGAGCACCCTGCAATTGATCAAACATGTCATCAATCCGAGGTAACGGGTACCTATTTTTTATGGTGACATGATTCAATTCTCTGTAGTCAATGCACAATCTCATACTCCCGTCTTTCTTCTTCACAAATAGAACAGGAGCACCCTAAGGTGATGCACTTGGACGAATGAAACCAGTATCCAATAATTCCTGTAGTTGGACTTTTAACTCTTGAAGTTCAATGGGAGCCATTCAGTATGGGGCTTTGGAAATGGGCTTAGTACCGGGTTCAAGATCGATACAGAATTCAATTTCACGGTTTGGGAATAAACCAGGAAGTTCCGCAGGAAAAACGTCAGAAAACTCATTAACAATGGGAATATCATTCAAGTTTGACGTGTTTTTGTTCAAATCAGTAACATGAGCTAAAAAATCTTGACATCTGTTTTTCAATAAACGAATGGCTTTATAGCTAGAAATAACAGTTATAGATTTCAATGGTTTAGTTGCTTGAATTTGCATGACAGGTTGATTAGGAATATGAAAACTAATAATCTTATGAAAACAATCAATTTTAGCATGATGGGTAGTCAACCAATCAATTCCTAAAATCACATCAAATTGATGCATTTTCAAAGAAAAAGGTCAATAGGTAATGTGAGGTTGTTGATTTGAACTAGACAAGATTTATATACAGTAGATGTAATGGTCATTTCTCCAAATGGGGTTTCAACTGATAAGTTAAAGTCCAAATTTTTAGGAGTTAAGTTTAAACGTTGAGCACATGCAAGTGAGATAAAAGAATGGGTAGAACCAGTATCTAACATGGCTTAAACTTCATAGGAATTTATAAATAGCTTACCGGTTATCACTTCATTCGGTTTCTTGACTGTTATCGTCAAATCGAATCCCGAATACTTCATCTGGATCTTCACGTATTTCAACCATGGGAATACCACTGAATAATATTTTAGCAAACTGTGTCTCAGGTTCATCAACTTCATCAGTAGTAACGTACTAATGATTTCCATTAAAATAGTATTTTCGATAGACTGCAGTTTCCACGATAGTGACTAACTTAACCTGAATTCATCGAAATTATAACGCCTAAAAGTATATAAACATCATTTTTAAATAATATTGAAAATCATAGCTAGAACACCATAAATCCCAAAGACTGATATGAAAAGTCCATATATTTTGATTTTTTGTTATAGAGCATAACTAGGTGATATGACTCTCCTAATTAGTGAGCAGATTAAAGGCAATAATTTTTACAAGTTCATTACATTCTTTAATTGCTTTTAAGAACGGATCTGGAACGACTGTAGTAGAGCTTTTACCTTCATCCTTCCTCGCTAGAAAATGAATAAATTTTGCCTTAGGCAAAAGATTCAACTCTGAGTTTGTAGGAGAATTGTTTGTGGCCTCTTGATTCTCAGCTACATTGGCTTCGGGCATTCCATAGATAACTTCCTGGTTTTCAGATGTCATACTTAACTGTGGTCACAAAATAAATGTTAGTTTAAACAAACTGACTCATCACTTTTTGTCCCTATATTCAAATCGACTCATTAGACAAAATCTAATTTAGGTGGGACACACTAGTGACTGATTCTATTCGTCTCTCCCCTCCTAGTTCTAACCCCAGATCTCCATTAAAGACCAATTCTTAAGCTCTTATGCCAGTTGTGACATCCCCAAATCTAGGCCTACATAGTCCAAACTTGGGTTGTCAAAATACATAACAACTATTACAATACAATGTACAACGTATCACCGTACAGTATTTAAAAAAAAAACCTAACTATGTCTTCATTATTATTACCACACTATTATACAACTTATGAAGACTAATACAGCTACAACTCGGACCATCACTCCATTCCCCGACTAGACCCAGCTACTCTATCATCTCCTGTTGAAAAATAATGGAACAAAAGGAAAGGGTGAGCTCAAATAGCCTAGTAAAGAGTATCATGACTAAGATAATGAAAAATAAATTATCATTAGCCTTTAACAATTGAGTTTTTTAATAGAATAATTTAAAAAGCAAGTTTTAATTCAACAACTGTAGTTAAGTTTTTAAACAAGGTTCAGATCAATAACTGCAGCAGAATAACAACCATTAGGAAAATCATATGGACCCTGATATCCACTCGCTTCTCATTTTAGGAAAAACATCATCAACTTTTATCATCTGAAACACCACTGACCATGATAATAGAAACTCACAGTTCCTGGTCATAATCATGCAAATCAACAATTCATCTTTGCACTACGGGCCAAAGATATTCAATATAGCACCACTGGTCATGATTATATCAGTCTACAGCCTTTGGTCATAATTATACCAAACAACAGTTCATCTTTGCCCCAGGCCAAAGAGAACATTCACCACGTGCCTTAAAAGACACATCATCAAATATATCGCCTTTAACCTATCAACGCCTTTAACATATCAATACCTTTATCCAATCTGTGCCCCAGGCCATAGATATCAACAACAATTTGATTCTTGATTATTAGAATAATAACAGTGATATTAATAATGAACAGAAGAAACGAGATACACAATAAATATCGAAAGTTTAATTTTACTTTGTGCAGATTCAAATAATATCCAAATTGTCAACATGATGTGGTGTGAAATTCAAAAATGATATTCAAGATCCACAGTTCAGAATAACGGTTACAGTTCAATAGAAAGGTTCACGTAAATATGAATGAGCAATTGAAATGATATTAAATGAATCACAAACTGTTAAGAAAATTATAATCATTTCAAAAGTTTTAATGGACAATACTTACCATAGTAAGTTTAATAGTATAAAAGAAATGATATCCCTTACTGTGGTAAGTTTGAATAATGGAAGATGAAAAAAATGGTATCCCTTACAAGTAAGAAAATAATACCATTTATGATGATGAAAAGAATGATACCCCTTACCTTATCACGTGACTGGATATTGATAAAAATGAGGTTGATCAACCTATATATTTATAATATAATTAGTAATTACCACATATAAATTTCAAGGTGTATGATAACTCATATATTATGAACTATCAAAATTATTTATATAATATAAATTTTTGTAGTGTAAAATAATAACTTTAAAAATAATTTTTGAAATAATATTTCAAAATAAATCTTCAAAAGAAAACTTTTTAAAAATAAATCTTCTCAAAGAAAAGTCTTCTAAAGGAAGATTTGTGAATACCGTGTGAAATATGTATTTATGTCATTACTATACTTTAATAAAACACTTACTTGAAAAATTTCTGCACTCCTCTTGATTTCCAAACACTCAAGATAACCTTACTATTCTCAGAGAAAACTTATAAAATACTTATAATTTTTTTTATGTTTTAGGTGTTATTTTTCTATTCAGCTGAGCAAGTTATTTATAGGAGAAAATAGGGTACTATGCATGGTAGGTGAACTGGCGTGCTGCACGCCAGTGTTGAAATTGCAGCAGCAGCCACTGGCTGCTTTTTCTATCTTTCTCCAATCATTTTCAGCAAAACACATTTTACATATTTCATGTGGGCCCCACAGTGGGTCCACATACTATTCACATAAATAGTTAATTAATTTAATTTAATTTTTTAAAATATTTTTTTCTTCTGTGGGTCCAACATATATGATAAAACAATACTACAATAATAATTTAACAATAATGTAAAAAACACGTTGCAGATTATTATTAATTTAATAATGTAAATTACTGTATATTTATTACTGTGACAATTATTAGGTTCAATAATTTTAACATACAGTGCAATAACAATTATTGGTTTAATGTTATAAAATACAGTGTAATGACAATTATTGAATCAATAATGCAAAATACTGTGCATTGACCACGTTATCAAATCAATAATATGAGACACTGTGCAATACCGTGTGCTACTATAGAATACCGTGTGCTACAATAAAATACTATGAATTACCATATGCTACTATTATTTTATCACCAGTATTTTAACAGTTAAAAGTGATAACATCGTTGACAATTTTTATTTAAAAATGTTACTTCGGTCGTTTTCTATATCCGACAAATATTCCGTTGTGGGGTCCACCAATGATTAGTTATTTCGGCGCCGTCGTACGACCCGAATATTCCCCGACAAAACGAATATTCCCCGACTAAACGAATATTGTCCGACAAAATAAAATTTGCACATAACATCCTTAACTTTTAACTTTATCAATTTAACCAATTACTGTTTCATGAAAAAATATATATAAAGAAAAATTAAATTTTGTATTTCATAAAATTCGGGGTCTTACACTACATCTCATATACATGGACATATACACATTTACCAACTTTGTGTGCACATGTAGCTTCTACATGCACTTCCCAAAACACTTTATAGATTATGGTTTGGTTTAATCATAAATCCTAGCCTAATATTGTAACCTTCCATAACAAGTCATACTTTTAAACCTTCCATCCATCTACTAAGCTACCATGCAACAATCAACACATATATTCAACATGTTTAACACCTTCAACCATGTTTTCATCAATTCAATTAACATATAACACATGATCACACTTAAATCATGCTTTCTAGCTTTGAAACTATACATGAATAGTGCACCACCTTTGCCACACAACTTGAGCACTTAGGGTTTCATGATCAACCAATCAAATAGCACATGTACTCACAAAAATTCACATAATCAACATGTATAACCAAGATACATGCATGGTTACTTCATTTCTTGCATGTAAACACATAAACAATAAGTTTCATGGCTTGAACCATAATTATACCTTTTCTTTGCTACTCTCCTTCTTGAAATAAGGTTAGCTAGAGCTTGATTCTCTCATTTACTAGCTACTTACTTCTCTCTTGATCACTTGTTGACAATCCTTCAAGGCTCTTCTTCTAAACCCTAGACTTTCTCTTCTCCTTTCTCTCTTTGAACTCTCTTGCTAGTATTTTTGGGTGATGGAAATGGGAATATGCTAACACACTTGCAATGATATATATATATATATATATATATATATATATATATATATAATCTGTGTGTTTGCGTGTGTGTGTGTATTATGTTACTCCAACAACTAACCATGCATTGGTTAGGGCATTCTTGACCTTTCACATGTCTAGCTAGGGACTTATTAGTCAATTCTCACCACAAGGATACCATGGTCCTTTTTCATATTGTCAAGGGCATTAAGGACATTTGCCAAATTCTCTAGAGAAATAATTATCCATAATTTATATTTTGCTCAATTTTTAATCAAATTTAAATTCATTTTGATCCAAACTTGTTTCATTAAGTTTGAATTTAATTCCACCATTAAATACACCATAATTGCCTTGTCCCAAAATACTTTTCACATTCCAAAATATTAATTTCCATCAGTAACATATTAATTTACAATATTTATAAAACTTCTAATTTGCATATCATTACATTCTTCCCTCCTTATAAGGATTCCGTCCCCGGAATCACTATTACAAGTCACATGAACAAACTTGGATATTCTTTCTTCATTTTCTATTCTAAGTCCCACGTTGCTTCCTCAGCATTGTGGTTTTTTCATATTACGTTTACAGAAGGTATCCCTTTGTTCCTCAAAATTTGCTCTTTTCTGTCTATGATTTGCACAGGAGCCTCTTCATATGTCAAGTATTTCTCAATCTGAAGTGGTTCGAATTCAATCACATGTTTGTAATCCGGCTTATACGGCCTTAACACTGATACATGGAACACGTTGTGAATGTGTTCTAACTCTGGAGGTAATGCTACAGCATAGGTTACCTCTCCAATCCTTCTTAACACCTCAAACGGTCCAATGAATCTTGGGTTTAACTTCCCTTTCTTACCAAATCTTATCTTTCCTTTCTAGGGTGATACTTTTAAAAATACATGGGACCCTACTTCAAATTCTCTTTTCTGTCGATGTTGGTCTGCATATTTCTTTTGTCTATCCTATGCTGCTATGAGCCTTGATCTTATTACTTTGACAATTTCGGTAATCTGTTGCACAATTTCTGGTTCCAATAACTTACGTTCTCCTACCTCATCCCAACAAAGAGGTGTCCTACACTTTCTTCCGTGTAACGCCTCATACGGCGGTATACCAATACTTGTGTGATAACTGTTGTTGTATGCAAATTCCACTAACGACAAATGATCGTCCCAATTGCCCTTAAAGTCCATTACACATGCTCTTAGCATATCTTCTAATGTCTGGATCGTTCTTTCACTTTGGCCATCTATTTGAGGATGATACGCTGAGCTCGACCTTAATTGCGTACCCATACGTTCCTGAAAACTCTTCCAAAAATTTGAAGTGAATCGCGGATCTCGATCTGAGACAATCGATACCGGAACTCCATGCCTTGACACTATTTCCTTCACATATAACTTTGTTAGTTGATCCAGATTGAATTTGACTTTGATTGGCAAAAAGTGAGCGAACTTTGTCAGTCGATCAACTATTACCCATATTGCATCATAGCCTTTCTGTGTTGTTGGGAGTCCTACGACAAAATCTATTGTGACGTGCTCCCATTTCCAATCTAAAATTTCTAACGGTTGTAACAACCCACTAGACCTTTGATGTTCTGTTTTGACTATTTGACAAGTCAGACATTTACTTACACATTCTGCTACATCCTTCTTCATGTTAGGCCACCAAAAATGTTGTCTAAGGTCTTGATACATCTTCGTGCTTCCTGGATGGACTGAATATCGCGAACTGTGCGCTTCTTACAGAATCTCATCTTTTACTTTGGATACTATCGACACCCAAACTCTTCCTTCAAATCTCAATAACCCACTATCATCAATCTTGAACTTTGTCTCTTGTCCATCAGTTATACGGTCTCTGATTTGACCACATTCTTGATCTCGCATTTGAGCTTCTTTAACTCTATCCAATAACGTCGGATGAGCTTTAACCACAAATAACTTTTCTTCTGATTTTATCGGATACTTCACTTCTAGTTCCAACTTCTCCATTTCTCTGATTAACTCTTCCTGAGCCATTAACATTTCTAATCTTTCTCGACCTTTTCTACTTAAGGCATCGTCCACCACATTTGCTTTCCCTGGATGGTACAAAATCTCACAATCGTAATCCTTGATTAATTCTAACCATCTTCTCTGCCTCATATTCAAATCCTTCTGAGTGAAAATATACTTCAGACTTTTGTGGTCTGTGTATATCTCACACTTTTCTTTATATAGGTAATGCCTCCATATTTTCAAGGCAAATACCATTGCTGCCAATTCCAAATCATGGGTTGGATACCTCTTCTCAAAATCTTTTAACTGTTTTGATGCATATGCTATGACCTTACTGTGTTACATTAATACACAACCCAATCCTTTGTACGATGCGTCATTGTAAACCACAAATTCTCCTTAATTATCAGGCAACATCAACATCGGTGCTTCATTCAACCTCTTCTCGAGTTCTAAAAAACTCTCCTCACATTTATCTGTCCATATAATCTTTACAGCCTTCCTCATCAAATTAGTTAGAGGTCTTGACAACTTTGAAAAATCTTTGATGAACCTCCTGTAATATCCTGCTAACCAGGAAAACTACGAACTTCAGTTGGTGTCTTTGGTTGTTCCCAATTAATTACTGCCTCAACTTTCGCCAGATCCACTGAAATTCCTTCTTAATCAATCACGTGCCCCAGAAATTGCACTCTTTGCAACCCAAACTCACATTTCGAGAACTTAGCATATAATTTAGCTTCTCTTAGCTTTTCTAACATAATTCTTAGGTGTTCCGCATGCTCTTCTTGAGTCTTTGAATAAATCAATATGTCATCAATGAACACCACCACAAACTTATCTAGATATGGCTTGAACACTCGATTCATCAAATCCATAAATACAGCTGGTGCATTTGTCAATCCAAACGACATTATTAGGAACTAGTAATGACTGTAACGAGTGTTAAATACTGTCTTAGGCACATCTTCAGACCTCACCTTTAACTGGTGATACCCACTTCTCAAATCTATTTTCGAAAAATACTTGGTCCCCCTTAGCTGATCAAATAAATCATCAATCCTTGGTAGCGGATACTTGTTCTTAATCGTCACTTTGTTTAATTCTCTGTAATCAATACAGAGTCTTAACGAGCCATCTTTCTTCTTTACAAATAAAACTGGTGCTCCCCAATGAGACACACTTGGCTGAATATACTTCTTGTCCAGCAATTCTTGCAACTGA
Organism: Hedera helix; assembly: GCA_947179155.2. Classification (NCBI taxonomy): domain Eukaryota; kingdom Viridiplantae; phylum Streptophyta; class Magnoliopsida; order Apiales; family Araliaceae; genus Hedera; species Hedera helix. The sequence continues at coordinate 19,513,572 of OX359273.1, read as the reverse complement.
ATCATCAATTCTTTTAATTCTACTGGGGCCATTATATACGGTGCCTTTAAAATTGGCGTTGTTCCTGGCACAAGATTAATAACAAATTTGATCTCCCTGTCTGGTGGAAGACCAGGTAATTCATCCGAAAATACATCAACATACTCCCTTACCACGAGTATCTGACCCATTTTTGATCCTATTATGCGTGTATCAACCACATGAGCTAAGTATCCCATACACCATTTCCTTAATAGCATTCCAGCCTGCAACATTGTTAGATAACAAGATTGTCTAGGCGATTTGCTACCATAGAACACCATCTTAGACTTGGTAAGAGTCTAAAGGTTTACACATTTACTCTGGGAGTCGATAACTGCTCCACAGTTATACAACTAATCCATTCCCAATATCACATCAAATTCTCCAAACTGAATAAGAATTAAATCCACTAATAGTTTATGTCCTCTTATCATTAGACAACAACCCCAACAAATATTCTCCACCCAGATTACTTCTTTATTTGCTACTTCTATATTCAACGCATTTTCTAACTTTACTTGTGGGAGGTTCACTTTCTTAGCAAATTCATCAGAAATAAAAGAACATGTAGCACCCGAATCGAATAATACGTATGCATTTACATTATTAACAGGAATGATATCTAATACCACATCCTGTGATGTCACTGCATCTTGCACGGTCAAATTAAATGTGCGAGCTATCGGTCTCCTAGGTTGTAGAGGTCCTCCAATAGTCAACTTCCTACCAGTATTACCCTTGCTCCCACTTCCTCCTTCAACTTTCTTCTTAGGGAAATCTTTGATCTGATGTCCCCCTTCTCCACAATAAAAGCAACCTTTATTTTTCTTCGGTACTGGGAAATTTGGTGTTATATGTCCTTTTTGGCCGCATCTAAAACAAACATTCTTCCCCTTTAAGCATACCCCTGAATGTCCCTTCCCACAATTGGGACATGGCTTCATCTTTTTCTTTGGTTCCCCTTGTTTAACCACAACAGTAGTATTGGTATTACTATTCTATTTTCGTTTGTTGGTGTTACTTCCTCCACTGCTTCCTTCCTTATTAACCTCATCACTTCTTTTCTTCTTGCTCTGTTGTTCTTGCTTATACTTAGTTAAGGCTTAACTTCCTCCCTCTGCTAAAATAGCGTTTTCCATTACTCCAGCAAAGGTACCAATCTGAAACATTGACACCTTGCTATATATCCATGGTTTCAATCCACGCTCAAACCGTCTGGCTGTCCTCTACTCTGTGTCCACCTGGTGTGGAGCAAACCTTGTCAATTCATTAAACTTAGCTGCATACTCGGCTACTATCATATTTTCCTTCTTTAACTCCAGGAATTGCACTTCCATCATATCATGTGTTACTAGAGGAAAATAAGCCTCAAAGAAAATTTCTTTAAATCTCTTCCACGGTGCAGTTCCTGTTCCCAGTCTTCCTTTATTGGCAGTCCACCAATAATTCTCTTCACCTTTTAACATAAATATGGCAAAAGCAATTTTCTGTTCTTCTGCCACGTTCGCTACATCAAACACCTTTTCCATTTCAATCACCCAATTCTAGGCCTCTACTGGATTCATCGTCCCTTTGAATTCTGGGGGTGCTACCACTTTAAAATCTTTGAAGGTAGTAATTCTGGCAATTACCGGTTGATCAACCACCGAGTTTACATTCCTGTTCTGAAAACCTCCCATCAATAAATCTACAAACTGTTGCATGGGGTTAATTGGCTCCTCTAGAGCATTTACTGATTCCTCTAGTGGAGGTTGAACATTTGGCATTCGTCTAGTCGGCATTTCTGTTTAAGAATTTATATCACAATTATTTCATAACATTTGCGTATCACATTTGTATGAACTTTAAACGTATAACTGTGTTAACCCACATTTAATAACTGAATTCATATTCATAATAACTTGGTTAATATGTAGCATATTACATACATACAACACATTGCTATTACCCTTTTCATCCCTTCAGACTACTTAAGTCGGGATTCACATAACTCTATTCAATAAACTTAGACCTTCCCTCATTACAAAAGAGATTACATGAAACTTTCTATTCTTTTTATAACAAAAACTAGGGATTCACATAACATACACACGTACTTATACATACAAAACTATATACATCTATTACAACTTCCTAGGAAAGCATCCCACATCTCACTACGTCTTCATATTCTTCGTTCATTACTGCTACCATCTTCCACCAGCTCAAAGTGTCTCTTGGTTGGTTATATTCTACAGGGTAATAGTGTACCCAATCTTGTGCCCTTCCAAATGCCATGTGAAATGCATAACTCATGTCTTCCATTCTTACACCCATACAGTCAATTCTAGCTTTCTTGGACCTCACTTCTTCCTCTAATAAATCTATTCTTCTCATTACTTTAGCCCCAGCATGCTCATACCTGGCTATCTCAACAGTTACATCTCTCAGTTTAGCCTCTAAGGCTTCCTTGTCATTCTTCAACTCCTGAATCTTCTTTTCCTCCTCTTTTAATTTATCTTCCATTTCCACATTTTTATTAGTTAATATTTGAACTGCCATCTCGTTCTGATCCATAACTGTTTGCCTTTCAGCTGCTTGAGCCTCCAATTCCAATATTCTGTCCACATATTCACTATTTTGCTGTATGAGACCTGTTACCCACTCCTGATCTGCTTCTCTATGCTCAGATGATGCATTATCCGGCAATGCCCCATCCGAGTCTCCTTCTAACTCATCTGGATCTTCCTCCTGTTCACTATCCTCAGCTGGTAGTATTTTCATAGCTGGAATAGTCGTCATTACGTCTATCTGAATATCTTTGGGCTCTTCTTTTATTTCCCGACTGGATTCTCCAATCTCTGGCATACTATAAAATTATTAGGACAGTTATTTAGTTACATGCAACTTTTCTTTATCTCAACTTATATAGCAATTAGCACGTAGCACATAACACCTATTGTGGAAAATTGTAACCTTGACAACTTCCACCTTTTGCCTCTTAGAACTCTAAATGAGTTTTACTATATTCCCTAAGGTCATATTTCTAAGGTTTCCCCACCTAAGGTTTATAACCTATCAGCTTTGATATCAACCTGTGACGCCCCCAAATCCGGGTCCCTTGAACCACGGGTTTTGTGCTCACGTTATCATTCTACCCTATCGTCACATCCATCCATTCAGAATAAAATAATCATAAAATTTAATTGACATTCATACATAACTATTCCCAGGTTCTACATACCTTTATACATATACACATCTGTATCTGATATATTACAAAAGATAATAACATTAACTCTTACAAAAGTTCTCTAACTAGGCCTTTACTGTTGACCAGTCTTCCCTTTCCCTTTGTCTACTCATGATCCTTCGACCTTCTCAGGTTTAACTGAAATATCATGTTTAAAGGCAAGAGTGAGCATACAATCGCTTAGCAAGTACATAAATAAAAGATGACACGATACTTCAAAATGATGACTGAAAATCATTATAATGGAACTAAATTATTTTCAATCAACTGGAATCATTTCCAATAAGCTGAATCATTTCTAATAGCAGAATTTAATATCAAGAACTGAATCGTTTACAATTAACTAAATTGATGTCAATAGGTTGAATTATTTTGAATAAACGGAATCAATATCAATAAGCTGAATCAATATCAATTCAATGTGTGAACATTAGAATTATCCATAATCTTTACATGATTAACTGAAAACATGGAAATTGTTTGTTGTACGGTCACAAGACCAAGAACACATTAAGAACAATACCATTCGTATAGAATGATATTGCCCAGATTAGTCAAAAGACTGTTGTTCCAATTAGATGTGTACTTTGGGTGATCAGCCCATCGTACCTTTATATTGTGCACAACATAAACATATATCGACGCAACCACGCCATAAAATTATATTATATATACGTTACTTCCCTTTTATCAAGGTTGTTCTGTTACAGAATATCAGAGAATCCGCACCACAGCAATGTAGATTGGAGTACATAACAATAACCATCTGATTACAACATGTATCATTATATGTGTCTAGCCGGAATCAAGATTGACATCTGATTACAACATGTATCATCTGATTACAATAGTGAATGAACTTTACATGATCATATGACTGCATAGCATGAATGATTTTTCAATGAACTATAATTAGAAGTTCAGATAGAAGACTTGCCTGTATCCTCGTCTACCACAATTGGTACAATATTATCTCGTCTATAACCTACATGACCATAATATTGATTTATGCATTAGTTACATACCCATGCATGTCATAACTTGTTAAACAAGCCCTTTAGCTCAACATAACCCTAATGAGTAACACACTATTTATTTACAACTTAATGTTTACCATATTGATCATTTTTATCAAATTATGGCCTACATACATGTTTTTACCATTTAATATCAAAACATTGCATTTTGGAAATAAAATAAATTATTTTTCAAATTTTAGTACATGGCGCCCCGACGCCATGTTTTATTCTTTCAATCTCGCTGGCTGGGAGATTGGCTCGGCCCAACTTCACCCTGGCTCGCTCTGATCTCGTCCCGGCGTGGTCTTCGCAGCAACACTGCGCCACGGCGCAGTTCACAGCACAAAAGATGGCGCTCCGGCGCCACGCTGGTTTTTTTGAATAAAAATTCTATTCCAAAAACCTTGCTATCTTTGGCCCTAAATTGAATTCTTCAATTCCCACACTTCACATAGCACATATAACATGTATTTGACTTGCATAGGCCTTTAAAATATTTAAAAATCATAATTTGGCCATATTTTTTCAAATAATTCCTTTCGGTCGTCGGCAAACGTTTTAAAATGTTTAAAATTGACAATTGTTGCCATACACAACAAATGACTACCAATTTAATCCTAACATGTGTATATATATGTAACTTAGCTATGTGGCCTCATTTGACCTTCACTTTCACAAAATGACCAAAAATCACATTTTAATGGCATTTTACAAAAATTCCATAACTTGAAACTTCAACCATCCTTGAGTTATCAACTCTACATCTCATATACATGGACATATACACATTTAGCAACTTTGTGTGCCCATGTAGCTTCTACATACACTTCCCAAAATACTTTACAGATTATGGTTTGGTTTAATAATAAATCCTAGCCTAATATTATAACCTTCCATAACAAGTCATACTTTTAAACCTTCCATGCATCTACTAAGCTACCATGCAGCAATCAACACATATATTCAACATGTTTAACACCTTCAACCATGTTTTCATCTATTCAAGTAACATATAACACACGATCACACTTAAATCATGCTTTCTAGCTTTGAAACTACACATAAATAGTGCACCACCTTTGCCACACAACTTGAGCACTTAGGGTTGCATGATCAACCAATCAAATAGCACATATACTCACAAAAATTCACATAATCAACATGTATAACCAAGATACATGCATGGTTACTTCATTTCTTACATGTAAACACATAACCAATAAGTTTCATGGCTTGAACCATAATTATACATTCTCTTTGCTACTCTCCTTCTTGAAATAAGGTTAGATAGAGCTTGATTCTCCCCTTTGCTAGCTACTTACTTCTCTCTTGATCCCTTGTTGGCAATCCTTCAAGGCTCTTCTTCCAAACCCTAGACTTTCTCTTCTCCTTTGTCTCTTTGAACTCTCTTGCTAGTATCTTCGGGTGATGGAAATGGAAATACGCTAACACACTTGCAATGATATATACATATATATATATGTATATATATGTGTGTGTGTGTGTGTGTGTGTGTGTGTGTGTGTGTGTGTGTGTGTGTGTGTGTGTGTGTGTGTGTGTGTATTATATTACTCCAACAACTAACCATGCATTGGTTAGTTTAACCATGCATTGTTAGGGCATTCTTGACCTTTCACATGTCTAGCTAGGGACTTATTGGTCAATTCTCACCACAAAGATACCATGGTCCTTTTTCATATTGTCAAGGGCCTAAAGGACATTTGCCAAATTCTCTAGAGAAATAATTCTCCATAATTCATATTTTGCTCAATTTTTAATCAAATTTAAATTCATTTTGATCCAAACTTGTTTTATTAAGTTTGAATTTAATTCCACCATTAAATACACCATAATTGGCTTGTCCCAAAATACTTGTCACAATCCAAAATATTAATTTTCTTCAATAACATATTAATTTACAATATTTATAAAGCTTCTAATTTGCATATCATTACAATTTTTCTACCAATTTGGATACACACACACACACACACACACACACACACACACATACACACACTTATATATATAACCATTGACCAACATTTAACTTCCTTTGGGCTCCATATTGTACTTAGAAATTAAATATATAGGGCTCATTCATTTAATTTGGTTAGCTCAATTTAATTGTTCTATTGGGCTAACATTACATAACCTATGTTACATTTAATTAAATCAAGCATTGGGCTTGTTTAATTAATTACATGAATTAAGGTTTAATTAATTACATGAACTACTTGGTAAATTACTTTGACCTAGTTTAATACCTCATTTGGATTTAAATTATAATCCAATCAGACTTGCTTTAATTAATTATAACACCTTGCTTTATTGCTTTAAATAAATACACACACACACACACACACAAGTATATTCATTCAATTATTTGATGCATAATTAATTAGTACGAAAATTTTAATTCATTGCTAGTTATTTAATAAATATAATTACAATGTCTAATAGAATCGTGGTCATTACAGAGATCAACCGTAAGTTACTTTGGGCTATGCCCAAGAGGTTTGCTTCTAAAGTTATAACTCTTCAAGATTCTCCTAATATTTCTTCTATGATACATTAACTCTATTTGGTGAATTAGAGGAATTTGAATATCAATTAAGGAGATATGATGATGATGAGGAAACTCTTTGAAAGAAAGTATTGGCTCTTAATGCAGGAAATGAAGAAGAGCTAAAAGATGATTCAAATGAGGAAATTGCAATGATTTCAATGAAGCTCAAAGGGCTACTACAAAGAAAGAATAAAAGAAAGAATGTTATCGTTTCAAACAAGCTTAAAGGAAAGAAAAATAAAGATACTTATTTTAAACGAGGACTATGACACCCCCAAATCCAGTTCCCTTGAACTTCAGATTCAGTGCTCACGATTCAACACTTAAATCACATTTACAAACTTAATCTGTGATATCCCAAGTTTTTTGACAAGATTTTTAAATTAGGATCTTTGTTAATTAAGTAAAGGTTAGAAGTTAAAACCTAGTTTGGAATGACAGAAAGTATTAAGAAGTGATTAAATTTAATTTATTATTTAATCAATGTGTTAAGTATGACCTATGTAGTTGAATTTGTAAAGAGGGACTCCTAATGTAAAAGGGGGGGGGGAGTCTATAGAGCTTATAAAGATCAGTCATTAATAAAGGATACATAAGTGGCTTGATATATGATGAAATTATATTAAATATAAATTACTATAGTTGAATGGGAATAGAACAGATTAAAGGCGAAAGATAGAATGTAATACCTAAGATTAGGTAGTTAGAAAAGAATTACTATAAGACACTGTATTGTGTTAGAATGTTGTAGATTAAATGTGTATATATATATATATATATATATATATATATATATATGATCTAATAATGAAAGAAAAATTAAGACTTAGAGAAAAGTAAAATGATGAAAGAATGTGCAAATTAAGCTTTAGTTATGAACGATAATAACTAGCTTGATGAATAGGCCTGGAAAGGCTAGGTTGCGAGAATGACAATGTAATGTATGGTAGAATATGTAACGCACCAAGATCCCTCATTCCCTTAATTAAGTCCAATTATGTCTGGATAGGATAATCAATAATCTTAAAATCAAATTTTATAATCATAAAACATATTAACGGCGATCTTGTGCGTTAAAACTTAACCTGTAACCTTTAAAACCAATCATTTGACCATAATGCGGTCTATATATATTTTTTTAAAACTTACTATCAATATCTGCCACAGGATCGGAACATTCACTTTACTAGAACTTAGATCATATACAAATAAGTTATGACCTAGTCTATTACATTTTTAAAATCATATATATATATATATATATATATAATGATTCTACATAGCATACCCTGTGCATACATTCCACCGTTAAACTATCCATACATGATCCTGTATGCTAATTCATGTTCCATACACTTTTGTTATACATGCAAGTTCTATTACATACCAGACTTGACTTACTAATAGTACATAACCTCACCTCATTACAATCTTGCTCTGAATAATACATACATGCATATTCCTTGCTATGAATTTACAAATCATAAATCCCTTATTACCATTGCAGGTTTACATTTAACTATTTGAATGGACATATTACACAAATATACATAACAAATTTCTTTCCTGCTTATCTATACCCTTATCAATCTTTTACCTTTAGCTTAACCGGAATCTCCGGCCTTCTTGCACTTCACCTAAAATTTTAGTTCATGGCAAGAGTGAACACATAGGCTCAGCAAGTCAATCAAATAACATATTTTATGCTTACAGTTTATATTCGTGCGTCATGCTTCCTTTACTCTACAATGCTATGCTTAATGTCACGTATTTCATTTAACAATTAATCACATAGTTGCATATAAGGCGCATTTCAAAACATTGACTATCACATTTAAGTCTGAATAACTTGTCTGGTATGCTTTATATACTTAAGCTTTACGCTTCTTCAAACGTCTTTCATGTTCGTCTTGTCGGTTTGCTACTTCGAGCTTTATCTGTCAATACACAACCTATATATCATTATAGGATAATAAAACATTTTATAACTTGACAAACTTAATCCATAATCACTTAACCATTAATCTCTATTCATTTCACTTTTGATGTATTATACCTTATATAGGTTAATACCTTATATAGGTTAATAACATATCCTAACTCGTCCCCGACCTTGTACACAAGCATAACATGCCTTTACTTGGCTTTTGAGTATGTTAGATTATACTGTTTCTTGTTTCATTATACTTTAACACCCTTTACACTGACCATTTTTATCAATTATGGGGTTTATATAATTTGTTTCTATCATCCCATATCAAAATAAAGCTTTTTGGAAGCTTAAAGTTTTTTTAAATGTAGAGCAATCTCCCCCCGGTGCCGCCAGACTTCGCTAGCCACGAAATCTTCTCGGTCATGAACAGTACACTTGGGCCTGGCGCAATGTTTAGTACAAAACATTACGCCTAGGTGCAATGTTCAAAAATAGGATTTCTAATTTTTGCACTACCTTTGCTGATTTTTAACTCATTCGTCTTACATCCAATTAAGCTCAAATTTGGACCACATCTAGAAATTACTACCTAATATTTAAAAAAAAATTACTTACCTCATTTGGCTTCTCAAAATCATAGAAACAATAGCCCATAAGAGGGCGTTTAAACTCGTTTTCAACCTTAAAACCAAATTTTATGAACTTTGTGATTTTTGGCCATTTGTTTTAAAACATCATTCTAACACTCAATAAAGTTCATATACGTCATATATGATATGCCCAAACTTTTAATACCATAAAACTTCGCATAAGGAGATATTTGTCCGTCAAAATTCATTTTGAATTAAAATGATCAATTTCGAATGCTCGAATCGCCTTTTTTGCTAAAATTTTCATTCGTTGATTATCAAATCAACCTAAACACGTGTAATAACATAAAATTAAGTCGTTTGACTTCATTTCACTTTTAATTGTCCAAATTTGCCAAAAATCAACTATAAGTTGGATTTTCAATAACTTTGTAAACTTTTCAAATTTCAATACCTAATTCCCCTTGACATTTTAAACTCCATGCACCACATAGGCAACCATATATACATTCAACAACTTTGTAAGTCCACATAGCTTATACATGCACCTTCCAACGCACTTTACAGATTATCAATTGGTTTACATAAGAAATATAGCCTAATATTGTATATTTCCATAACAAGTTATGCTTCTCTTCCATTTATGTATCTTTAAAGCCATTAATCATGAAATTTCTCATGCTTCAAACATGAACATCATTTCTAACTAGGTTTTCATCCAAAATAATCTCCAACATATTACACATGATTCTCCATAAATCATGATCCTTAGCTTTGAATTTGTGCATAAATAGTACACCACCTTTGTAACACAACATATAAGCTTAGGGTTTTATAAATGTTAACACATACGGCACATAACTTACATAACTCTTACTTCTATCCATGAATACATACATGGCTACATCTAAACTTTCATTTACTCACATAAACCTCAAATTTTAGAGCAAGAACAAGATTATACCTTCTTGTAGCTCTTCCTTTCCTTACTATGAAGCTTGCTAGCCTTGTAATCTCCATTTTGATGACCTTATGATCCTTCTCTTGATCATCTTCTTGAGATTTTTTGATCACTATCATGAGCCCTATCTTATTTCTCTTCTTTTCTCTCTTTCTCTCTTATGCTAACAACTTTCGAAAATGCTGAAAATAGATGAACTTAGCCAACTTGATATGTATTGCATCTCTTTTCCAACAACTAACCATGCATTGGTTAGTTTAACCATGCATGGTTAGGGCATTAATGGCATTTTCTTTTACTAATCAAGGATGATTTGGTCAATTCACCACTCTAGGACACATTTGCCATATCATAAAATGTCAAGGGAATTATGGTCTTTACACCACATAGGACATAATTGTCATTCTATAATTTGTTAAGGGTAACATGGTCATTTGCCAAGTTTCCTAGAGAATTAAATTCTCAAATAAATCATACATGCTTATTATTATTATTTTTAATCTAAATTAATTCCTTTTTTAACCAAATTTGCTTCATTAGGCTGCATTTCATCAATTAATAATAACAATTCACAATAAATTGTCAATTTACATAATATTCATTCTCAATTGTCTAAGAACCCTTTTTGTTTTCACATTCAATCAATTTCACCTTCCGATATATCAATATAATCAAATTGCTCATCTTTCCATAAACCGCTTCCTCAAGAAGCGAACCTCGACCGTATTACCACAATCCATCCCTTTACTCATATAAACTCATAGTACATTCATTTCGTCTTTACGTCCCTTTAACTTATTTACATAACACATAATACAAATATACATCATACAAGAAATCTACATTCTTTCTTCTCATTCTCGGGATATTATATTTTGTACATACACGTCATATAGATACTCAATTCAATTATTATGGAATTATCAATCCATCTCAACCTTTAATTTCATAATCCTCGACATTTAAAAATTTTCTTTTTGCAGTCACAGCCTTACCTTACCTTACCTTATTATTCACATAATCTAGCCTCTTAAGGCCTATTCAACAAGCTTATCTTTAATATTCATAGCTAAAGCTCAATTCACATATACATTCCTCATTTCCATCATTTCCTCTATTTTTGACTTTTGTTTCCTTATCATATCAAATATACATATACGCATATTCAGTCAACCACATAGGTCCTTGCTAGCACATTAATCACATAATAGTTCATATTAATCATTTCTTAATACATTATGTCATTCAAATTAGGTTTTATCTAATAATCTTTATTTAATTAATCAAAATCCTTATTTGGAATTCTTATAAAATCCTGGGGTGTCACAGAATATGCAAAATTGATAGAACAATTTAACCTAATCGGTATATTAGGGATTAACAGAATAATAATGATTATGATATCTAAAATTGACTAAGGAATCAATATTAATTGATTAAAATGAACTGAATGTTTATACTACGTGTAAATGTAGAAGGTAATACTTCCGAAAATGAGTAGAAGGAATATAATATGCATGTATGATTCAAATTGTTATATGTGTATTAAGTATGAACGAAAGGGTGTAAAAGTCATAAAATGATAATATGAGCGTAAAAAAGATTTTAAAAAATGGAATTTGGTAATCCGGTCAGGGTTTGCTTTTCGAGAAAGCGATTTTATAAAAAAGTGAGCATTTCTACTATTTGAAATGGCGAGAATTGAAATTTAGTAAAGGTGGAACCGAGAAGGTTCATAGAAAAATAGAAATATAATTTTAGTTAAAAAAAAGTTATTTAGTTGGTTTGTGATTAAATAACTAATTAAACTATAAAATGAGACCACGTGAAAGTAGCAGAGTAGAAAATGAATGACGTAGTCGGTTGATTGAAAGAAAAATCAATTTAAATGAACATGAATTAAATTAATGAGAGAAAACTATAAAAGTTCTATTAAATTAAAATTTTCCATAATTGGCAAAATCTAACAAAAAATGGCAATTGACCAAAACGCCCTTAATAAATGGATTAATGACCCTTATGTCCTTTAAGGTGAAATGACCAAAGTACCCCTAACAAATTAAGTAATGACCATTGTGTCCCAATAGGTGAAATGTCAATAATGCTCTTGACTAATTATTTGAAATGACCAAAATACCCTTGGGTTGAATTAGCCATGATTAAGTTAACTTAATCCAATTTGGGTTAAGTTACATAAAAATCAAGCAAGAGCTCTTCTTCTTCTTCTTCTTTTATTTTACTAAAAAATAAAACCTAAGAGAAAGAAAGAGAGAAAAGCCATGGAAATAGAGAGAGAAAGCTTGATTAATGAAGTTAGAAGGCTTGGATGGTCATAGAGTAAGAAGAAAAGTTGACGATCTCATCATGGCAAAGCTTTCTATGTAAGAAAATTTATCATTTATAAAGGTTTAAGAGTTTTCCACACTTAAAACTTAGATTTATGTATGTTTAAGCATGTATGTATGGTTAATAGCATGAATTATGAAAGAAAATGTATCTAGAGTTGGAAGATTTTGGTGAAACATTGAGCTATAAAGTTGAATATATGTATATGAAGTGTAATTGCATGATAAATGCTTAAAGTATAGAGAGTATGAATTTGAAGGCTAAAATTTAGCTAAGATAGTAATATGTTCATGTAAACATATATTAAAAGTAAATGAATTTTAAAAAATTCATATATTTGTAGTATAATACTACAAAGTTTGAAAATAGACTATTTAATGAGTATATAAAAAGTGAAAACTAAGAGTTAGAAAGGAATTTTACAAAAAGTTTGTGAAGTGGATGAAAATCCAACTAAAAGGTGATTTTTGATAATTTTGAATAATTAATGGTGAAATGAAGTTAATTGACTTAGTTTTATGTTATTACACATGTCTGTGTTGATTTGGTAGTCAACGGATGAAAGTTAGAATGAAAATGCGTTTAGAAACGATCGAAATCGATCGTTTAAACCTAAAATGAATTTTACGGACAAATCTCGTCTCTTAAAGACCTAAGTTGTTTTAAAGGTCTAGACATGTCTTATATTATGTATAGAGACTATATCAAGTGTTGGAATAAACTTTAGAATTGAATGGCCAAAAATCACAAAGTTGAGGAAAAGGTTGAAAATAAGTCTAAGTGTAAAAATGAGTTTAAACGCCATTTTACGAGCTAATGTTTCGATAATTATAAGAAGCCAAATGAGCCAAGTAGTACTTTTTTTAAATACTAGATAGTAATACCTAGCTATGGTTCAAATTTGAGCTTAATTGAATGTAAGATGAAGGGGTTAAAAATTAGCAAAGATAGTGCAAAAATTAGATTTTTGGATTATACAGAACTGTGCCTAGGCGAGATGTTTTGCACTAAACATCTCACCAGGGTGAGGTCAGCTGAGAAGAATTCACTGGCAGCGAATTTAGTCACCGCCAGGGCGAAGTTATTGTTCCCGAATTTATTTATTTTGTATCCGAAAAGCTATGTTTTGATGTGGGATGATAGAAATAAGTTATGTAAACTCTAGATTGATAAAAAATGGTCAATATAGAGAGTGCTAAGGTATAATGAAATAAGAAACGGTATAATTTAACATACTCAAAAGCTAAGTAAAAGCATGATAATACTTATGTAAAATGTCAGTAACGAATTAGGATATGTTATTAAACTATTTATGTAAGGTGCAATACATCAAAAGTATAATAAATAAAGACTAATGGTCAAGTGATTATGGTTTAAATTTGACAAAGATACGAAATGTGATATAACCTTATAATGATATATAGGTTCAATATTGACAGATAGAGTTCAGATTGACAAACTGACAAGATGGAATGTGAAAGACATTCGAGGAGTGTAAATGTTTAGTATGGTAATATGTAATAGTCAAGTTTTTTAGAACATGTTAAAATATAATAATTATTTTATGTGAACTATTTGACAAATTATGTGACATCAAACATTTTGAAATGTGCACTTCGTGCAACTATGAGTTTTAATTGTTAAATGCAATATGTGACATTTATCTCTTGAAAATGCACATCATGGTAAAGTAAAGAATGTATGACGCATATATATGAACTGTAAACATGAAATGTGTTATCTGTTAGACTTGTTGAGCCTTTGTGCTCACTCTTGCTATAAAATGACATTTTCAAGTAATGTATTTTCAGGCAATATATGAGAAGACCGGAGGTTCCAGTTAAGCTAAAAGGTAAAGAATGATAAATGCATAGAAAGGCACATATGTATAAACAGGATTATGTATGGATAGATATAATTGGTGATTGTATTCATAGAGTAAGTTAAGTTAAATCATAACATATATGATTTTGAAATGTAATAGACTAGGTTACGATTTATGTATGTATGACCTGAGTTCTAATGTATAGAATGTGAAGGTTATGATTCTGAGACAGGTGATGAATGTAAGTTAAATAAACAGAATTATGGACTATGTTATAATTGTTTAATATGATTTTTAAGGGAAAATGTTGGAAATTTTATATTTTAACACACAAGATCGCCATTAGTAAATGATGGGGTTTCAGGGTCATTACATAATCTCCAGAAACTTACAAAAAATATAAATAGATTAATTACAAAACATACCATCAATCGTATGTTTCACCAACCTTAAATATATCACAACTACCTTATAACACAAAAGGTTTACAACAATACGAAGCATATTAATAAAACTACTAATTACTTCTACTCGTTCGTCTTTTATTTGCCTTTGTCTCTCTCAGAGCACTCGGACTTAGCTGGAAAATATCCATGATATAGCAAGGGTGAACAACTACTTTGCTCAGCAAGTTTAAATAAACAATAAATGATATATCATTAATGAAAAATAAATAAATCTTTTGGACTTCAACAATATACAACAATTACAAATAAATGTAACATGCCAACGATATTTAATACAAGGATTGTTTTATAATATTTATTGCTAAGGTTGGCCACTAAAGACTTAGAACGTCTTGGAAAAATTAATAGTCATTCAACTGAATTTCATAAAAGTATTTAACAATCACCATAATTGTAAATACTTAAACAGGATACTCAAGGGGATCAGCCCTCTTGCACCCAATATATATGCATAACATTCAGACATTTAGTGCTCAAATCAGATTCCCGATAAAAATACCCCTTTATAAGGGTTGTTCTGCTCAGTCTTACTATAAGAGTCCACACCTACTACTGGTTTGGATAAGCTTTTAAAAATATTTAAGTTAATGAATTGATACATGCAAATGTCTAGCCAAAATAATTGGCATCGACCTACTTCTTTAAACAGTTCATATTTAGAACAAATGTCAATACTACATACAATTGTCTAGTCGGAACAATTGGGCATAGGCCTACTTCTGAAAGAGTTCATATAGCAAAAAGAACTTTAAAGCTCCAACAATTCAATTTAGAATGTCTTTAATTGCACCAAGTGCAAAATTCAATAACGATATCGATGTAAAATAATTTTCAATAATTATCCTACTTAGAATATTTGCAAAATAAATACAAGTTTAAGTTAAGAAACTTGTATAATAATAATTGAGTAGGGTTAGGGAACTTGCCTGTTCTGCTGGCTACTGTTAATCAACTTAAATTAACTTCTTTTGAATGACCTGGCATTAATAACGCTGATCTACCAATCAGTATATCACATACAGGTTTATTTGATATTAATAACCTTTATATACATCACTTAAATCATTTAACACTTAATCACATCCGTAAACATTTAATCATATATTAAACATTTCATAATATCATCAACCCTTGAAAATATTTCGATCACTTACAAATATTATTAATCATTTAATAATATTTTAATCATCCACAAATATTATTAGCCATTTAATAATATTTTAATCAATTACTAATATTATTAAGCATTTAATAATATCTTAATCATTTACTAATATTATTAATCATTTAATAATATTTAAATCACTTATTAATATTATTAATTATTTAATAATATTTTACCTATTTACTAATATTATTAATCACTTAATAATATTTTAGTCACATAGTAGTATTATTAACCATTTAATAATATTTTACCCCTTTGATAATATTATTAGTCATTTAATAATATTTTAATCCCTTATTAATATTATTAATTATTTAATAATACTTTAATCACTTACTAATATTATTAATTATTTAATATTATTTTATTCACTTACTAATATTATTAATTATTTAATAATATTATTTAATAATATTTTCTTCACTTACTAATATTATTAACTATTTAATAATATTTTAATAATTTATTAATATTGTTAATCATTTAATAATACTTTAATCATTTTCTAATATTATTAATTATTTAATAATATTTTAATCACTTACTAATATTATTAACTATTTAATAATATTTTAATCATTTATTAATATTATTAATCATTTAATAATATTTTATTCATTTAGTAATATTATTAACCATTTAATAATATTTTAATTATTTATTAATATTCTTAATCATTTAATAATATTTTATCCACTTACTAATATTATTAATTAAATATTTAATAATATTTAATTACTTAATTTTAGTTTAATAATAATAATATTAATTTATACATTTTTTTACCCATTTTGGACTCAAAATATACGATCCGACCCGTATAACCTGACCCAACCCTACAAGATTAAATAAATAATTTTTTTCTAAAAATTCGGGCTGGTGCTACAACGCCCGATTTTGTACGGACAACCGACATTGCAGTACGCCACTGTGTAGAATTTGTTTTTCAAGTTTTCAGAAATTTTCAACTTGTGTTACTTTGATTCAATCTTCCATAAAACATGTTATACATGTGACGACCCTGAATCCGAGTCCCTTTAACCTTGGATCCGATTTGCTACTGTACAACATTTTCCTTATCATTCATAACTTACAACAATATTATAATTTCTAAATAATCATTTATTTAAAACTTTACAACATCTATTTCTATTCTAGAATCGCAATCTTTACAAATTCCTAGCATGTCTTAATATCATACATGATACAACATTCTATTACAATTAATTTGAGCATTTAAACACTCAAGATACATATTAACCATTTCTTATAATTACATAATCATTTTACATGTCCAATTCGGACTCATATCTACAACAATCACTTAAACTTTTGGTGAAAGTAATACGCATTCCTAATCCTTGATCTTTAACGAAATCTTCGGATATCTTGCACTTATCTGAAAGTGTCGGTTTTATAGCAAGAGTGAGCACGATGGCTCGACAAGTTTAACAGTTACACATAACACATTGCATACTTCACATATTAAACATATTCTGCATTTTATTATTATATCATGCATTTCATTTTATGAATACTTCATGCTTCTTATGCATCACATATAATGCACAACTAGCCTCTATCAAATCATACTTCATATTTTTGTACATATTTCACATGTAATCATATTTCATGCTTATCACATACTTCACATACACTCATACTTTATTGGCTTCACATAAACTAAATAACATCAATATATCTTTATATCAATAATTTAATATCACATTATAGCATAACATTGCACATAAGAGCAAGTTCTAAAAAAACTTGTCAGGTTCGCTTCTACCATTTACACTTATTTTGCATTTTTCGATCAACCTACAATTTATATATGAAATTGATATCATCATTAGTTACAATGATTATTACATAGTCTTTATATAAGACTCTAACTTCAAATTATTAACTCTTAAGATGTCCGACAAACGAACCATTAAGTTTCGGACAAAAACCCTAGCCCAAAATATAGTTCGGACATGTCGGGTGCGCTTAACTAATTTACGCCTTCACTACACGTTCTTCGTACGACCCACTTTTAATAAGTTGTCTAAATTAGTCACAAATGAACTATTTACATTGGTTTAATTCAATTACACTTTCTTCTTTTACACAACTTAATGATTTGGACATTTAATAATGTATCAAATACCTCAAAATATTATCTATCTTTGATAATATACAACTACAATCAAATATTAGTAACTATTTAATAATATTTTAATCACCTATTAATATTATAAACCTTTTAATAATATTTTAATCTTTTACTAATATTATTAATCATTTAATAATATTTTAATCATTTATTAGTATTATTAACCACTTACCATTAATTATAAATTATTTAATGATAAATTACAACCTTGGTAATAATTAAAGACTTAAATAATTACATGAAAATTGTATACTCAATTTATTATCCTTAATTCCTTCACATTATTTATTTAATATTAATTAAATAAATAGTTAACTCAATTAACTTTACTTGTTATTTAGCATTACATAAGCAATTTTCCCATTAACCTTAATTCACTTTAATTATTAGTTAATATCAATTAATAATAATTAATTAATTAACTAATCTCATTTATTATTTAATATTAAATAGCAAATTATTATTTTATTCACTTTATCTCCCTTTAATTATTATTTAATGTCCTTTAAATAATAATTATATAATTAATTATCGCCTTCAATGGTACGACCTACAAGATATGTAAGCTTAACATAACCATTAGTCCTAACAAAGACTCTTTACAATAGTTTATCTTTATTTAAATAGTGCAATTACCTTTTGTTAAGTTTTACAATGCCCGACAAACAAAACTTTAAGTTCCAAACAAGTTTGGACCAAAAACTTAATTTTTGAGAAGTATGGTCGTATATACGTTGGCCCAAGGCATTTATGGGGCATATATACGTCTAGACGTCGGGTGTTCGAATTTTCACTTTAACTTTGGTTGTCGAAACCTCTCTCAGTAATTTGGCCATAACTTTGTCATACGAAATTATTTGGAGGTGATTCTTGAGTTTAAATTCATTAGAATTTCATGATCTACAACTTTTCTTTAGATCACAAATCCAAATTCAAAATGGAATCGGACTCAAAACTGCTCACAAGGACAAAGTGAAAACTAACTTTACAAATCCTTGGTTTTATTGGTTCAAACTTGAATGAAATAAAATCTTCACATTCAAATGGCACCAACTCAGTGTTGTTGACCTTCTAACTTCTTGTTTTACAACATTTCATGGTTTGATCACATTTTTTAAAATATTTTGACATGAAAATTAAGATCGAACCATTTAGGGTTTTAAAATGACCTATTTTGCGGTAAAAGTCATAACTTCTTTGTTTTTTCATATTTTTGAAAGCTTCAAGTTAGGTTTTCTTTAAAACTCATATACCTATCATTCAAGACTCATAGATCATAAAAACAACTTACACATTTCAAATCATAAGTCATCAACCTAGACATTTAGTTAGAATTTTAAAACTAATCATGCTCATACTACCATTTCTTCCATCATCTTCCATAAAAAAAAAACATGTTAGAACATATATCTAGCATATTTAACCATATATCTTCTTCAAATAGACTCTTCTACAACTAACATGATAAAACATACTACAAACAATAATCTACCTCTATGAACTAAAGTTTTGAGATGAGAAAACTTTTAAACCTTATAAATCTCGAATGTGTGATATTGCTATCTCTCTTGCTTCTTCTTGGATGAACTTTTAGAACAATATCTCACACACATGAACACTCAAGGTGTTTCACTCAATCTCTTAAGAACACTCTTAAGCTTATCCTCTTTTCTCTCTATAATATAAGAACACTAACAAATGTCAAACTCTAGCAAATGAAGTGTGATATCCTATTTATAGAACTCTCATAATCTTGATTAACAATTACTAATCATCTAACATTGGTCAAATTAGGATTAATCTAGACTTACTATAACATGGAATGACCACTAGAATGATACTTTGATTGACCATATGAATGACTAGGGTGGTTGGGAAGTTGTTGAACCATTTTTCACTCAAAAATCATCCAACAAGCAAGCTTCACATCCATGAGGAACCCAAAATTCGGGATTTGCTCTAATATTACACTAATTTGGCTTTATTTTTATATCTTATATAATTATATAAGCATCCATATATATATATATATATACACACACATACACACACACACCAATATATGTAGACATATTCACCTACATATGCATAATACTTGCATTTTTCTCATATTTGACCATCATTTGACCTTTAAAATGTCACTCATCAACTTGACTACAAGCAACATAGATGGTGAAGTGCAAAATAAGCAGCATATCACTAACACTTAACCCACATGTGGTTAACTCTCTAACTCCCATAACACATAGGGTTAAAGTACTACACTTAACCTTGGTCACTCAATTACCCAACATTAGTTAAAACTCATCTTATTTATATATACATATTTATATATCTCCTAACAATTAACCATAATGTAGTTAACTTTCTACATTTAAATGACCTAGGTTGGTCCACACACCTAACCATGGTCTTAACTCATCATATAAATAGATATACTTATTTTATCATTTTACTCAATTAACCAATACATGGTTAATTCTCTACAACATTCAACCCATGGTTACCTACCAATTCTATCTTGGTAAATTATATACATACATAATTGTATCTATAATATTCTTCCTACAACTAACCCATGCATAGTTAAATCTTTAATTTATTTACTACACAGGATTACTCAATTAATTCATTTATAGTTAATTCTAATCATCACATCCATTCACCTAGCAATTAACCAATGTTTGGTTAATGCTCTCTCTTGTCTACCAACTAAGGTTATTCAATTAACCCTACATTAGTTAATTCTATACACTTAACCATACTTGAAATTATTTTCCCAACATATTCACTAAAATTTGACTTTTTAAGTGTTTGGGCTACATAGTTTACTTTTCATTGAACTCTTCATTTAAATTGTTTGGCCTACCCAACACAACTCACACATCTTTCATAACTTGGGCTAAGTAATTAATTCAATTGGACTTCTACACCATTACATACAATACTTGTCAACATAATTTCATTGGACTTATATTATTTATCAATTAACATAATACTTATTTAATTACTCACCTTCATACAAATATTCTCATATTGGGCTAACACACATAATTCTTTTGAGCTAGTCCACTATTAGTAATTAAATTACTTGGACTCTTTATGAGGGTAAATCCTAAAATTTATTTGGACCTCCTTATAATTACCAACATGACTTAAAATAATTAACATATTGGCTTACTTTAATCCATTATTGGACTTTATATAACAACTTCATAATTAAGTTATTACTTAATTAATTTCTTGATATTGTCATTCTAGATAAGCATTTTAGTTTTTCTATAACTTTAACTCATAACTAATATAATTAACTTAATTAATTATATTTCACAACATTAATTCTTGCTCCATATTAAAACTAATTAATTTATTAGTTTTGTTGAGTATTAATTTACTCATCTTCTTATTTGGCTAAAAAGCACACTTTAGGTATAGTTGTATTAATATAATCACATTCACTTCTTAATTGAATTTATTTTAAGCGGGTGTATGCATGATACACATGATGGGTGACTATATTCACCGAATAAGTAAGTTAAATCAGTTACATATATGATTTTGAAACTATAATAGACTAGGTCACAATTTATAAATGTTTGACCTAAATTCTAATGAATGGTAAGTGAACGTTACGATCCTAAGACAGGTAAGGAATGTAAGATAAATAAATAGATTTATGGACTGTATTATGGTCAAGTGATTGGTTTAAAGGTTAAAGGTTATGTATTAAAGCACGAGATTCCCATTAGCAAATGATGGGGTTTCGGGGACGTTACAGTATGCACCCCGGAGTAAAAGTTATAAAGGAAAAGTGTGCCCCGGTGCATGTGTCGGGCCAAAATTTGATTTTGGCGCTTTTTTGATGTTTTTTTTTACTTCGAATTGGATTTATTTCTCCACTTATGTTAGGGATTTGATATGTAACCTATAAATACCCATCAAAACACATGTTTTTAAGCGGAATAACATAGATTAAAGTAGGAGTAGAGTAGATTCAAGCGAGGTTTTATCATATCTGAAGGAGAAATGAAGGAAGGATTGTAAGGATTAAAAAAGAAGATTGAAGATTACGTTTCAATTCAGATTTTTCTCTGTAACTCTTCTATTTAACTTTTGTGTTCTTGGGATGATTTTTATATATATGATATTGATTTCTTTTTCAGTTATGAGATAATTCTTAATTAAGATTGTATGGAACCAAATACATAATTTTTATTAATTTGCTTTCTCTCGAATTATATTTGATTATATATGAATTATTTATTATATTATGTTTATTTAAGTATTAATTAACTGTAGTAATTAATTCGATAGTCTATATGAAGTTAGTGAATGGATTATAGATTTAGATCAAAATATTTTTGTGCTAAATATTAGTGGGCATTCATGTATAAATTATTTTTGGGTAATTAATTGGGATAATCTATATGAAATTGAGTTTATGGGTAATTTAGATATGAATATGGTAACATGTGTATAATTTATTCTTCTTCGGATTAAATAATTGAGTTTGTGTGTAGGATGAAAATACTTCTGTGCCGCATGTAACTTTGTTGAGAGTTTGGGCTTAATGAGTTTATTTCAAGTTATCTTGCATAGAAATATAGCATTATAATTAGAATAGATCCTTTTATTAATCATTGGAAAAGGTTAATGAATAATTAGGCATTCTCAATTTATAATTATATATAATTAATTAATTAAAAAGAGAGTGAAGAGATTTAAATGAAATATTGGGAGAAATTGTAATATTAAGTCTGTTTATTTCAAGTTATCTTGCATAGAAATATAGCATTACAATTGGAATAGATCTTTTTATTAATCATTGGAAAAGGTTAATGAATAATTAGGCATTCTCAATTAATAATTATATATAATTAATTAATTAAAAAGAGAGTGAAGAGATTTAAATAAGACATTGGGAGAAATTGTAATATTAAGTCCGTTTATTTCAAGGTATCTTGCATAGAAATATAACATTATAATTGGAATAGATCTTTTTATTAATCATTGAAAAAAAAAATAATGAATAATTAAGCATTCTCAATTAATAATTATATATAATTAATTAATTAAAAAGAGAGTGAAGAGATTTAAATAAAATATTGAGAGAAATTATAATATTAAGTCTTTTATAATCTGATTTAATTCATTGTTATTAGTTTAATTATTTATTTAATTTTAATTAGATTATATTTTATAGTTTCAATCAATTGTTTAAATAAAAATAATTTGATATAAAATTAGTACTTGATAATAATTGTTAAATAATTCTCTGTGGGAATGACACTTTATTTGTCATTATATTACTAGTCGATTGCGTATACTTACGTGTATTTCCTAAGTAGTAAATTCGGTAAACACCTACGACCACTGAATTACCTCATTTGAAAATGAAGTTTAGTTGAACGTTATTTAACACAGTTTAAATCAATTATTAAACTCTAATTCTTTAAATCAAATACCTTGAGATTTACATTGACATTTATTCATTCCATATGAAAGTTTTTTATTCTTGAGATTATTAAATCTTTAAAACTTGTGATAGAGTTAAATTATACGATATTTTTATTCCCCAATACTTAGTTTTTATATTTATTGTGTGCTTAAATGTTTAATTATTTAGTTTATTTTGGTTTTAATAGGTTTTATAGGGTTTTAGTTAATTTATGTTAATTTAGGTAATTTTATAGTATTTTTATATTTATTTTTATTTATGTGTTTTTATTTATTTTTAGTGTTTTAGGGGTTTTATTAATTATTATGTGTTTTTATTATTTTTATATTATTTTTATATTATTTTTAAGTATTTTATATTTTATTTTGTAGGAAAAATAAGCTTTGGGGGCAAAATCTGTAAATTCTGCAAAGCTTTGGGGCCAAATATGTAATTATCGGAAAAGACAGCGCGCGCGCATGGCGCGGGTAAGGAATCAGCTGGCGTGCACAAGGAACGACGCCGTTTTGGTCTTAGCGGTAGAAACAGGGTCCGCGCAATGCGCGGATGCGTTATTTTGGCACAGGCGCGTGTCTTACACGCGCCAACGGTAACAAAGGAAAATGGCGGCTGGCGGCTGGCGTCTCTTCCTCTTTCTCTCTCCGCGTGGCGGCTGCTGCGCTGTTCTTTTTCTTGCCTTGTTCACGTGTGGGGCCCGGGCGCAATTCATGGATTGCTTCAGCATATTATTAATTCGAGTGTTCCAGATTTCCACGTGGTCCAACAGCAGCAAATAAATTAAAGTGTTCCAATTTTAATTTGGAAAAGGAAGCAATAATTCTTTATTTTATTTTTAATATTTTATTTAGACTTCCAATTAGGGTTAGGATAATAATTATTTTTCTTTTTCTTTTATTTTTAATTGTAAATCCTACTAGGGTTAGGAGAATTTTGGAGCCTATAAATAGAGGGCTTGATACACATTGTAAGACACAACTTTTCTTAGAATAAAAATTCTCTCTTTTATTATTTAGTATTCTTTAGTATTATGAGTAGTTAATTTATTTTTCTTGGTTTAAGTTATTGAAGTCATCAAGATTTATACACTGTGAGATCTAATTTATTTTAATTGTTCAATTTATATTTTGAGTATTGAATATTTTTCTGTGTTAATTTTATGATTAATTCGTTTAATTGCTAGGATGCATACTAGCTTATTATTCGTTGAAATCTACTGCTAAATTAAATATCAAATCCGTAATTGTTTGGTCACTTTAATTTGCGAAGCAACTAAGGTTAATAATTATTTTGCTTATCAAAATATTATTTTATCTTAGGAAAAATATTCATCTAAATTAAATGCAGACGCTTGGATTGTGTTGTTTAGTTCAACGATCTCTCTATTTCTTTATGCTGCTACTAGGTTAAATCTTTAGCGCTTGTCTGAGATTATTTAGTAGTAAGGGTTATTTAGATCGCTTGTTTCTGCTTAACTAAAATTAAGGAGAGATAGGAAAATTATTCGAATGGGAGTAATTATTCCACGTTGAATATTTAAAATATGAATTGATTTATTCTTGCATCAGTGATCAGTTGTAAATTCTTGATGGTGGATGTTGACTTAAACCAAGGTTTTTTCTTCTTATTTATTTCTTGCATATTTATTTTAATTAATTTTATTTAAATTATTTCTTTAATTCAAAAAACCCCCTATTTTTATTTGCAAAAATATAAAATTAAATTAATCATTCTATGTGGGTTCGACTCTTACTTGCACTACTACATATTTATTTTTCAAAAGTAAGATATTATTTTTGGGTGCTTGCGACATCACACCAAATTTTGGCGCCGTTGCCGGGGAATGATTTAAATTTACTTTTATGCTTTTGTAAACTGTATTTTAATTTATTAATTTTTGTTAGATTTTATTATTTTAGTTTTTCATAATTTAATTGAGTTGTGCAGGTTAAGGATGGAAGTGAGGCATGATTATGCCAATGAGGTAACTATTTCTTCTCTTGAGCGACAAATTGATACATTAACTTCTCTTGTTTATCAAATGGTTGCAGATCGTACACAACCAATGGAAGCTTGTAGGATTTGTGCGGTGGTAGGACATCCGACTAATATGTGCCCCATTCTTCGAGAGGAGTCCTATGAACAAGTCAATACAACAAGTGGTTTCCCTGGTCAACCCCAATGGAGATATGATCCCTATTCAAACGCGTATAATTCAAGATGGATGGATCATCCTAATTTTGGCTATGAGATTCCACAAATGAATCCGCCCGCAAATCAGAATTTTTCAAGCTATCAACAATACATGCAGCTATATCCCCAACAACAACAGGGCCAATCATTTAATTCTGATATGTCTTTAGAGGATATGATTAAATTAATTGAAACTAACACTTTGCAATTTCAACAGGAAACGAAGGAAAATATACAGAATTTGGAAAAACAAATGGGTCAAATGGCAATTGCACTCAGTCACTTGGAGGAACTAGATTCTGCAGAATTACCTTCACAAACAGTGAATAATCCAACGGAGCATACAAGTGCACAAGTGTTAGGAAGTGAAGATCCAGAAAAGAAAGTCCCTCCATCACCAAATCAAGAGAAAACAAACAACATCAATGAAGCAGACAGTGTTAATGTAGACGATGATGTTAGTTTTAAAGATGATATGCCTAAGGTGGAGGAAGTTGTTGAGGAAACAAACAAGGAAGAGTTAGAGATTGCGATTACTAACAATTTGGAGTTAGAGGAAGAAGAAGCAATTGAGCTGAAACAAGATTTGGAGGAGGATGAAACTCCATTAAAATCTTTGCCAATGATTTTTGATAATAATGCAATTATTTTCATTCCATTACCTGTTACTCACGAAAATTTTCTATCTTTTATTTTGCAGGATCCCATTCCAACTATAAAGACTCTCTCCAATCATATTAAATATCAATTCGTTGACGAGGGAGTCAAACGTTCATGTCACGTGCAAGAGAGACTGAATCTACCGATGAAGAATGACGTGATGGATGGAGTACTCAAAATTCATGAAGTTGGAGTAACGTAGTACTTTGGCCTGCTGTCGAGCCAATGACGATAAACAAAGGCGCTGCTTGGGAGGCAACCCAAGAAAACAGATTTGCATTTCTTTTCCTTTTTCTTTTTATAGTTATTTGTGCCTTTTTCTTTGCATTTATTTTACATTGGGGACAATGTAAATTTTAAGTGTGGGGGAAGGGATTTATGATTTTTGTTATTATTTTTGAAAATTTTAGGGAATTTTAAAAATTTTGAAAATTTGAATTTTGTGGGTAAATTCACTGCAAACCCTCACGAGACAAAACTCGTCCACTTGGGGTAACCTTGGGGTTTAAAGGCTTGTTGCACATGCTAAGTGTAACCGTGTTTCCTACGAAAATGGGGTAGTTTTTTTTTATTTTTTTTATTTTATTTTTAGGATGTGTCACTTGAGCAATGAGCTAATTGAATTTTAATTTTTAGCCAATGATAAAATTTTGATTTTTATTTAATAACTTTTGGAAAAATGATAAATTTTTGCTTAATTTGAATTTTTGACTTTTTATTGATTATTACTTTGTTCGACATTCTTTTAAATTTTTATACACTTATATCCATTTGTTTGAGCTAGTTTTAATTAAGAGAAAGTTTAAATGGTTAAATGCTTATGGAAGATATTTTTGAACTCTATATCTTATTTGATCATTATTTGAAGTAAAATATAAGACAAAATATAATTTGGAAGAGATGATTTAGGTAATTTTTATAGGATTATTATCGAAAAAATTATGTGGTGGGTTGAGATGGAGCGTAAAACGCACTCACTCATAAACACATGAAAAAGCGAGATGGAGCGTAAAACGCACTCGCTGGTGAGATGGAGCATAAAATGCACTCACCGTGGAAAAAAAAATGAAAAAGTGAAAAAAATGAAGAAAGAAAGAAAATGGGATAGAGCATAAAATGCACCCATTAAAAGAAAAAAAAATTTGAAAAAAAAAATGATATTAATAATCCTAATGTATATAATTGATTAAAACCTTTTGATCTTCTACTTTATATTTGTCTGTATTAGCTGAAAGTGATGAGAAAAATAAGTATATTGAGTTTTGTTGTTTGTCTTTTATAAGGTAATTAATAACCTAGACTTATCTGAGTTTTAATTAGTTTGATACATTTGGATTCACACACACACGAACGGTATTGAGTAGAGTAAGATTAATAAATATGTCAAAGTTATAGATTTTGCATGGTTTTGAAATTTTCTTTGAGTTATCATTTAAAAAATCTTTGAGGCTGATGTTGAAATTTATATTGCTCTGTTGCTCAAGTAAGTTGTTTGGTTATTAGTTTTATTTTATAGTTTTTATTTTTGTTTTGCCCGAGGACGAGCAAAAAGCTAAGTGTGGGGGTATTTGATAGAGTTAAATTATACGATATTTTTATTCCCCAATACTTAGTTTTTATATTTATTGTGTGCTTAAATGTTTAATTATTTAGTTTATTTTGGTTTTAATAGGTTTTATAGGGTTTTAGTTAATTTATGTTAATTTAGGTAATTTTATAGTATTTTTATATTTATTTTTATTTATGTGTTTTTATTTATTTTTAGTGTTTTAGGGGTTTTATTAATTATTATGTGTTTTTATTATTTTTATATTATTTTTATATTATTTTTAAGTATTTTATATTTTATTTTGTAGGAAAAATAAGCTTTGGGGGCAAAATCTGTAAATTCTGCAAAGCTTTGGGGCCAAATATGTAATTATCGGAAAAGACAGCGCGCGCGCATGGCGCGGGTAAGGAATCAGCTGGCGTGCACAAGGAACGACGCCGTTTTGGTCTTAGCGGTAGAAACAGGGTCCGCGCAATGCGCGGATGCGTTATTTTGGCACAGGCGCGTGTCTTACACGCGCCAACGGTAACAAAGGAAAATGGCGGCTGGCGGCTGGCGTCTCTTCCTCTTTCTCTCTCCGCGTGGCGGCTGCTGCGCTGTTCTTTTTCTTGCCTTGTTCACGTGTGGGGCCCGGGCGCAATTCATGGATTGCTTCAGCATATTATTAATTCGAGTGTTCCAGATTTCCACGTGGTCCAACAGCAGCAAATAAATTAAAGTGTTCCAATTTTAATTTGGAAAAGGAAGCAATAATTCTTTATTTTATTTTTAATATTTTATTTAGACTTCCAATTAGGGTTAGGATAATAATTATTTTTCTTTTTCTTTTATTTTTAATTGTAAATCCTACTAGGGTTAGGAGAATTTTGGAGCCTATAAATAGAGGGCTTGATACACATTGTAAGACACAACTTTTCTTAGAATAAAAATTCTCTCTTTTATTATTTAGTATTCTTTAGTATTATGAGTAGTTAATTTATTTTTCTTGGTTTAAGTTATTGAAGTCATCAAGATTTATACACTGTGAGATCTAATTTATTTTAATTGTTCAATTTATATTTTGAGTATTGAATATTTTTCTGTGTTAATTTTATGATTAATTCGTTTAATTGCTAGGATGCATACTAGCTTATTATTCGTTGAAATCTACTGCTAAATTAAATATCAAATCCGTAATTGTTTGGTCACTTTAATTTGCGAAGCAACTAAGGTTAATAATTATTTTGCTTATCAAAATATTATTTTATCTTAGGAAAAATATTCATCTAAATTAAATGCAGACGCTTGGATTGTGTTGTTTAGTTCAACGATCTCTCTATTTCTTTATGCTGCTACTAGGTTAAATCTTTAGCGCTTGTCTGAGATTATTTAGTAGTAAGGGTTATTTAGATCGCTTGTTTCTGCTTAACTAAAATTAAGGAGAGATAGGAAAATTATTCGAATGGGAGTAATTATTCCACGTTGAATATTTAAAATATGAATTGATTTATTCTTGCATCAGTGATCAGTTGTAAATTCTTGATGGTGGATGTTGACTTAAACCAAGGTTTTTTCTTCTTATTTATTTCTTGCATATTTATTTTAATTAATTTTATTTAAATTATTTCTTTAATTCAAAAAACCCCCTATTTTTATTTGCAAAAATATAAAATTAAATTAATCATTCTCTGTGGGTTCGACTCTTACTTGCACTACTACATATTTATTTTTCAAAAGTAAGATATTATTTTTGGGTGCTTGCGACATCACACCAACTTGTTGAGCAAATTTTTTGCTCACTGTTGCATTTCATATATATGTTACAGCTATAGTAAAAGGACCAGAAGTGATAAGATCTACGGTACGCTTGTATAAAGTGGTAGCTATCCAGATCGTTTTCTAGCAAAGTCGTATTGATGGAACACGTACGACACCTCAACCATTCGCTTATATGGAAGCGATAACCTTGGTACAATTGCTTGTGCAGTGAATCTTGTGTTGAATGAAACTTCAACCCGTTGTCTATATAAAGATAAGAACCTTGGTATAGGTAGAAGACGCCATACCCAACTATGTATTGTTGAATGATAAGTCAAGATTGAATCTTAAGAACACTAAGAATGGCTTAGAAATTCTTAAAGAACCAAAAGATGATAAAATTCTCACAAGTATTTGATTAATCTAAAAATTATAATGTTTAGAATAGCTCTTAACTCCTATTTATACTAATCATATGAATCCTTAATCCTTAAACAAAAGGAAGTAAAATTAAACCAGACACTGAACATTCTTACACTTGGCATTGCAGCGCAAGCCTTAAGCGTTGCGGTGCGGTGCTTACGTGAATGATAGTCTCGGATGGAAGGTGCTACAATACTTTTTTGGAGGGCTGCTGCTCGCTGGAACAGGTTTTGGGTTCGTTTGTTAGTCTTGATTTGGGACTCCTTGACTTGGGCTTGCTTGAATCACTTGGTGTGACGCCCCCAAATCTGAGTCCTTCAAACCACAGGTTCGGTGCTCACAATAATACACTACCATTCAATCCCGACCATTCATTTCTGAATAATAAAACTTAATTTTTACAGTTATACATAACTATCCCAAGTTTACAGATCTTTAAGTATTACAACACATTCATACCTGACATATTACAAAAATATAATATTTACGTTAACTCAGCAGTCCAATAACTATATAATCACTGTTTGCTGACCTTTCCCTTTCCTTTATCTATACCTGACCCCTCTGCATATTTGGGCTTAGCTGAAATATCATGTTAAAGCAAGAGTGAGCATATAATATCTCAGCAAGTACATAAATAAGTAATGACATGATATCTTAGAATAATGAATGAAAATCTGATATAATAGGGTTGAACCATTAAAGGGTTTCATGAAAATTTAAGAATACAACATGAATCTTTGAGCGATTAACTTGAAACATGAATCTTGCTAGCTGTAAGGTAACAAGACGAAGAACTCGTTAAGAACAATACCAATCACAAAGACTGATACTACCCAGTTCAGTCATAAGACTGCATTTCTTTTCACATGTGTACTCTAGGTGATTAGCCTATCGTACATTTACATTATGCACAACATAAACATCTAGCGACGCAACCACGCCATAAACGTATATACCTTTCTTTACTTTTATTCTCCTTTTTATCAGGGTTGTTCTGTTATAGCATTTCATGGATTCTGCTCTATAACAATATGGATTGGAGCACGTAACAATAAATATCTGAATTTAACATGAATTATTACATATGTCTAGCCAGATCAAGAGTGACTTCGACCTTTCTAAAGAACACTTGCATTCGTCCTCTTTTATGTCTAATGATAAAATCGTATCCCGTTTATGTCATACAGAACCATAACATTGGTTCATGCATTAGTTATATACACAAGTATGCTATACCTTGCTATACAAGTTACCATTTACCTTTACATAACCCTTATCACATAACACATTATTCATTTATACCTCAATGCCAACCATATTGATCATTTTTATCAATTTATGGGTTATAGCACATATCTCTATCATTTAATATTAAAATATTTTATTTCGGATTAAAATAAAAAAAATTCAAAACAACCAGGACTGCGCCTTGGCGGAGAGAACCTCGCTAGCCGCGAAAAGCTCTTAGTCCAACTGTGCCCCGATGCCATCTTCAGTACAAAAGAGCTCGCCCTGGCGTAGTGCTGCAAAATTAGTTTTTTTAGAAAAAAATTTCATTCCAATTTTGATGCTATTTTTGGCCCCTTTTTACAAATCTTGATTTCAACACATGTTTTAGCATATATAACATATATATGACATATATAGGCCTTCAAAAACATTAAAAATCTTTAAACGACCATATTTTTCCATAAATTCAATTTTAGGTACCGGAGAATGTTTTTAAACGTTTAAAATCCTCTTTTATCGCCATAAGCGCCAAATGACATCCAAATTGATACTAACACGTGTATTTACCAAAAACTTGGTTGTTTAGCTTCATTTTACCTTCATTTGCATAAAATGGTCAAAAATCACCTTTCGGTAGAATTTTGTCAAATTAACAAAATTCACACTTAAACTCATGCCTGAGTTCTTGTACTCTATACATCATATACATTAACACATGCTTATTTAGCAACTTTATATGTCCACATAACATCTACATGCACCTTCTAAAGTACTTTACAGATTATGATTTGGTCTACATGTAAATCATAGCCTAGTATTGCAATTTCGTTACACAAGTCATACTTTTCATGCAATAGTGAACATATGATGCTATATAAGAAATTTTACATGCTTCTTATATGATCAACACTTCTAAGTATGTTTTCACCATAACTTCCAACGAATAACACATGATCTTCCATCAAATCATGGTTTCTAGCTTGAATACATACATGAATAGTTCACCACCTTTATCATACCACACATTAGCTTAGGGTTTCATAATATATCACTATATAGCACATAGACTCATATAAATCTTACATCTAGCGACAAATACATGCATGACGACACTTAATCTAGAATTTAAACACTTAGATGATAATTCTTCAAGGCAAAACATTTTTATACCTTCTTTGGACCCTTCTCCTCATAGCTTTAAAGTTCCTTAGGGTTAAATTCTCCACTTTGATGATAGTTTCAAGCCTCTTGCTCACCTTTCTTGGAATCTCTCAAGCTATTTAATCAAACTGTAGCTTTTCTCCTCTTTCTCTCTATAAACTCTTAACACTGAGCTATTTGGAGATATGAAATGAGATAAAGATAGCTAACTTATTGCTTACAAAATATATATACAAACATATGTTGTATATAATTCTCCAACAACTAACTCAACTTGGTTAGCTTAACTCTTGCATGGTCAAGGCTATTTATGACAATTCACATTGCCAAGTAAGGAAATATTAGTCATTAAATCATCATAGGATACCATGGTCATTTCTCAAGTTGTCAAGGGTACTTTGGACTTTTTCAAAAATCCTAGAGAATTAATTTCAATAAATTCATAACTTGCTTATTTTTTTATCAAATTCAAGTCATTTTTTTATCGAAATTTGTTTCATTAGGCTTGGATTTTATTCTATAATCACATAATCCATAGTTAATTTGTCCTAAAATACTTGTCATACTTCAAAATTTTAATTTCATTAATTAATTACAACATTTAGAATATTTTTCCAAATTTGCATATCATTACAATCTTTCCTCCTTATAAGGATTCTGTCCCCGGAATCACTATTATAAAGTTACACAAATAGATTTGGATATTCCTTCTTTATTTTCTCTTCTAACTCCCACATTGCTTCATCAGTATTACTACCTTTACAGAAGATATTTCCTTGTTCCTCAAATTTTGTTCCTTCAAGTCAATAATTTGCACAGGAATTTCTTCGTATGTTAAATCCTTCTCAATTTGGACAGGTTCGAATTTAAACACATGCTTGTAGTCTGGCTTATACGACCTTAGTACAGATACGTGAAATACATTGTGTATATGCTCTAACTCTGGAGGTAATGCTATAACGCAGGCTACATTTCCTATCCTTTTCAGCACTTCAAAAGGTCTAATGAATCTTGGACTCAGCTTTCCCTTATTTCTAAATCTGATTTTCCTTTTATAGGGAGATACTTTTAAGAACACACAGGACCCTACTTCAAAATCTCTCTTTTACCGATGCAAGTATGTATATTTCTTTTATCTATCTTGTGCTGCTATGAACCTTTATCTTATTACTTTGACAATTTCAGCAGTCTGTTGCACTATTTATAGTCCCAAAAGCTTACGTTCTCCTACCTCATCCTAACAAAGAGGTGTTCTGCATTTTCATCCATATAATGCCTGATAAGGCGGAATACCAATACTTTCATGATAACTGTTATTTTACGCAAATTCAACTAACGACAAATGGTCATCCCAATTCTTGAAATTCATTATACATGCCTTCAACATATCTTCCAGCATCTAAATTATTCGTTCACTCTACCTGTCTATTTGAGGATGATATGATGTACTCAACCTCAATTGTGTGCCCATATGCTCCTAAAAACTCTTCCAAAAATTGGATGTGAATTGTGGATCTCGATATGAAATAATTGATACCGGAACTCCATGTCTGGACACTATCTCCTTCACATAAAGCTTTGCTAGTTGATCTAGGTTGAATTTGACCTTGATTGGCAAGAAGTTTGCAGACTTTGTCAGTCGATCCACTATTACCCATATCGCATCATAACCTTTTTTCATAGTTGAAAGTCCCACCACAAAGTCCATTGTAATGTGCTCCCACTTCCATTCTAGAATCTCTAGGTGTTGTAACAACCCATTAGGACTCTGATGTTCTGTCTTAAATGCATTTACTAACACATTCTGCCACGTCTTTCTTCATGTTGGGCCACCAAAAGTATTGACGAAGATCTTGGTACATCTTCGTGCTTCCCGGATGAATCGAATACCTTGAATTATATGCTTTCTGCATAATCTCTTTTTTCAATTCGGATACCATTGGCACCCATACTTTCCCTTCAAATCTAAGTACTCCATTATCATCTACTTTAAATCTTGTCTCTTGCCCATTAGCTATGCGTTTTCTGACTTGACCGCATTCTTGATCTTGAATCTGAGCTTCCTTCACCCTATCCAATAATGTTGGATGAGCTTCAACAATATATAGCTTTTCTTCCGACTCCATCGGATACGTTACTTCTATTTTCATTGTTTCCATTTCTTTGATTAACTCTTTCTGAGCAGTTATCATTTTTAATCTTTCTCGACCCTTCCTACTTAAGGTGTCGGTCACAACATTAGCTTTTCCTGGATGGTATAGAATTTCATAGTCATAGTCCTTGATTAATTCTAACCATCTCCTCTGCCTCATATTCAAATCTTTCTGAGTGAAAATATACTTCAGACTTTTGTGATTTGTGTATATTTCACATTTCTCTCCATAGAACTAATGTCTCCATATGTTCAAGGCAAAAACCACTGCTGCCAATTTTAAGTCATGGGTAGGATATCCTTTCTCATAATCCTTCAACTGTCTTGACACATATGTTATGACCTTGTCGTGCTGCATCACTGCATCAACACATAACCTAGTCCTTTATGCGATGTGTCACTGTACACTACGAATCTCCTGTATCATCAGGAAATGATAATACAGGTGCTTCACTTAACCTTTTCTTGAGTTTTAAAAAACTCTCTTCACATTTCTTTGACTAAACAAATTTTACAACTTTCCTCGTTAAATTAGTCAGAGGTCCTAATAATTTCGAGAAATCTTAAATGAACTTCTGTAATATCCTGCTAAACTAAGAAAACTCCTCACCTCTGTAGGTCTCTTCGGTTGTTCCCAGTTTATTACTGGCTCTACCTTTGCTGGATCCATTGATATTCTTTCCTGATCAATCACGTGCCCCAGAAATTTCACCATTTCCAACTAAAATTTCCATTTCAAAAATTTAGCATACAACTTTGCTTCTCTCAACTTTTCGAGTACAATCCTTAAATGTTCAGTTGGTTCATTTTTCAAACCAAAAGACATCACTAGGAACTCCTAATGACCATAACGAGTCCTAAATGTTTCCTTAGGTACATCTTTAGGCCTCGCCTTTAACTAGTGATAACCACTTCTCAAGTCTATCTTCAAAAAATACTTTGCTCCCCGTAGTTGATCAAACAAATCGTTGATCCTTAGTAACGGATACTTATTCTTAATTGTCACATTGTTCAACTCCCTTTAGTCGATACAAAGCCTTAGCGATCCATCCTTCTTTTTTATAAATAAAACTGGCGCTCCCCAATGAGACACACTTGGTTAGATATACTTCTTGTCCAACAACTCTTGCAGTTGAATCATCAATTCTTTCAACTCAACTGGAGCCATTCTGTACGATACCTTTGAAACTGGTGCCGTTCCTGGTACAAGATCTATAACAAATTTGATCTCCCTATTCGGCAGAAGTCCCGACAATTCATCTGGAAATAGATCTGTATAATCCTTTACTACTGGTATCTGACTCATTTCTGATCCCACTCTCTGAGTAGCAACCACATGAGCTAAATATCCCATACACTTTTTCCTTAACAACTTTTTGGCCTACAACATTGTCAAATAACAAGATTGTCTAGGCGATTTGCTACCATAAAATACTATCTTAGACTTGGCAGGTGTCTAAAAGTTCACACATTTTTTTTGCAGTCAATCACCGCCCTGTGGTTATACAACCAATCCATTTTCAATATTACATCAAATTCTCGTAACCGATTAGGAATTAAATCAACTGCTAGCTTGTGCCCTATTATCGTCAGACAGCAATTCCGATGAATATTTTTCACCTAAATTACTTCCTTGTTTGATACTTCTATATTTAACACATTTTCTAGTTTCGTTTGGGGTAAATTCAGTCTCTTAACAAATTCATCAGACATAAAGGAGTAGGAAGCACCCGAATCAAATAATACAAAGGCGTTTATATTATTAATAACAATGATACCTGACACCATCTCTTTTAAGGCCACTGCATCATGTACTGTCATGTTGAATGTACGTGTTGTTAGTCTCCCTAGCTGAGTAGGTTCACTAATTGCTAGCTTTCCGCTGGTATTCCCCTTGCTTCTAATTCCTCCATCAGTTTTCTTCTTCAAACAATCTTTAATTTGATGCCTATTTCCCCACAATGGAAACATCCCTTGCTTGCCTTTGAAATTGGATAATTCGGTGCAATGTGCCCTTCTTGACCGCATCTGAAATATATAGTTTTCCCTTTTAAACATACTCCTGAGTGTCCCTTCCCACAAGTGGCACGGTTCCATTTTCTTCTTCTGTTCCCCTTGCTTATTACCAGATATGTTGCTATTGCTGTTCCACTTTCATTTATTAGAATTGCTTCCTCCACTACTTCCTTCTCTATTAGCCCCATCACCTTTCTTACTACGATGTTCTTCCTTATACTTTGCTAAGGCATCACTGCCTCCCTCAGCCAAAATAGCCTTTTCTAATACTCCAATAAAGGTCCCAATCTGAAACATTGAAACCTTGCTGTAAATCCACGACTTCAGTCCGTGTACAAATTATTTCACCTTTCTCTTCTTTGTATCCACCTAATGTGGAGAAAATCTTTCTAACTCATTAAATTTAGCCGTATACTCAGCCATAGTCATATTTCCTTACTTTAATTCCAGAAATTGAACTTCCATCATGTCTTATGTTACCAGAGGAAAGTAAGCTTCGAAGAACAATTCTTTGAATCTCTCCCACGATGCAACTCTCGTTCCTAATCTTCCTTTATTAGTTCCCCACCAATAGTTAGCTTCTCTTCTCCTTTTAGCATGAACGTAGCAAATAGAGTTTTCTGTTCTTTCGCCACGTTAGCTACGTCGAATACTTTCTCTATTTTGATCACCCAATTATGGGCCTCTAATAGATTCATAGTCCCCTTGAACTCTGGGGGTCCTACAACTTTGAAATCTTTAAATGTAGCAATACAAGCAGTTACCGGTTGATCACCCGCAGGGTTTATGTTTCTATTTTGGAAAGCTCCCATCAACAAATCGACAAATTATTGTATGGGATTAACTAGCTCATCAAGAGCATTTACAGACTTCTCTAGTGGAGGTTGAACGTTCTGTCTGAATCTAGGCGGCATTTCTATTTAATAATTTATATAATGATTATTATTTATCATTCACATATTGCATTCTCATGTTAGCTTAAACACATAACTATAAAGAAATACATTTAATAACTGAGTTTATATTCATATGCAAGTTGACTAGTGCCTAGCACCTTATATCACATTTAGCATTTTGTTATAAACCATTCTATCCCTTTAAACTACAAAAGTCGGGACTCGCATTTGATAACTTTATACAAAAAACTTAGAGCTTCTCTCCTTAGATTACATGACACATTATATCCCTTCTATAACAAAAACTATGGATTTACATTACATACACACATAGATATATACATAACCTTATACATTTATTACATATATCCTACAAAAACATTCCACGCCGAACTGCGTCTTCATATTCTTCATCCATAATAGCTATCATTTTCTACCTACTCAAGGTATTACTCGTCTGATCATATTTTACAAGGTAGTAGTACACCCTATCATGCGCCCTTCCAAAAGTTGTGCGAAAAACATAGCTCATATCGTCCATCTTTACGCCCATGCTATCAATCCTGACTTTCTTAGCCCTCACTTCCTCCTCCACTAGATTTATTCATCTAACTACTTTAGCCCCATCATGTTCGTACCTGGCGATCTCAGCAGTTTCCTCTCTCAGCTTAGCCTCCAAGGCTTCCTTATCATTCCTCAACTCTTAAACCTTCTTTTCTTCCTGCCTCAACTTATCCCCCATCTCCATATTTCTATTAACTAATACCTGCACTGCAGTCTCATTTTGCTCAACAGTTATTTATCGTTCTACTGCCTAGGTTTCTAATTCCAAAATTTTGTCTACAAATTCACTATTCTACTGTATTAATCCATTTACCCACACTTGATCAGCCTCCCTTTGCTCAGATGACACATTTTCCAGTAATGCCCCATTAGAGTCTCCTTCTAGTTCCTCTAGATCTTCTTCTTGTCCACTGTCATTAGCTGGTACTATGGCCGTAACTGGTACAGTAGTCATCACATCCACTTGAATGTCCTGGCATTCTTCCTCTACTGCCCGACTGGATTCTTCAATCATGGCATACTATAAAATCACAAGAACAATTATTTTAGTTCAATGCAATTTTTCTTACCTCTATTACACATAACACTTAGCACATAACATATATTGTGAAAATTTTAACTTTAATAATTTCCACCATTCGCCTCCTAAAACTCTAAATGAGTTTCACTATATCATTTAAGGTCATATTCCTAAGGTTTCTCCTCCTAAGGTTTATAACCTATCAGCTCTAATACCAACATGTGATGCCCCCAAATCCGGGTCCCTTGAACCACGGGTTCGGTGCTCACGATACTACACTACCATTCAATCCCAACCATTCATTTCTGAATAATAAAACTTAATTTACAATTATGCATAACTATCCCAGGTTTACAAACCTTTAAGTATTACAACACATTCATACCTGACATATTAAAAAAATATAATATTTATATTGACTCAGTAGTTCTATAACTACATAATTACTACTTGCTAGCCTTTCCCTTTCCTTTATCTGTACCTGACCCCTCGACCTGTTCGGGCTTAGCTGAAATATCATGTTAAAGCAAGAGTGAGCATAAAATAGCTCAGCAAGTACATAAACAAGTAATGACATGATATCTCATAATAATTAATGAAAATCTGATATAATAAGGTTAAACCATTAAAGGTTTCATGAAAATTTAAGAATACAACATGAATCTTTGAGCGATTAACTTGAAACATGAATCTTGCTAGCTGTAAGGTAACAAGACGAAGAACTCGTTAAGAACAATACCAATCACAAAGACTGATACTACCCAGTTCAGTCATAAGACTGCATTTCCTTTCACATGTGTACTCTAGGTGATTAGCCTATCGTACATTTACATTATGCACAACATAAACATCTAGCGACGCAACCACGCCATAAACGTATATACCTTTCTTTACTTTTATTCTCCTTTTTATCAGGGTTGTTCTGTTATAGCATTTCATGGATTCTGCTCTATAACAATATGGATTGGAGCACGTAACAATAAATATCTGAATTCAACATGAATTATTACATATGTCTAGCCAGATCAAGAGTGACTTCGACCTTTCTAAAGAACACTTGCATTCGTCCTCTTTTATGTCTAATGATAAAATCGTATCCCGTTTATGTCATACAGAACCATAACATTGGTTCATGCATTAGTTATATACACAAGTATGCTATACCTTGCTATACAAGTTACCATTTACCTTTACATAACCCTTATCACATAACACATTGTTCATTTATATCTTAATGCCACTATATTGATCATTTTTATCAAATTATGGCTTATAACATAGATCATTATCATTTAATATTAAAACATATCATTTTGGATTAAAATAAAAAATTTAAAAACAACCAGGACTGAACCTCAGCAGAAAGAACCTCACTGGCCGTGAAAAGCTCTCAGTCCAACTGCACCCCAGTGCCATCTTCAGTGCAAAAGAGCTCGCCCCGGTGCAGTACTGCAAAATTAATTTTTTTTAGAAAATTTGCCTTCCAATTTTGATGTTATTTTTGGACCCTTTTTACAAATCTTGATTTCAACACATGTTTTAGCACATATAACATATATATGACTTGCATGGGCCTTTAAAAACATTAAAAATCTAATAACGACACTATTTTTCCATAAATTCAATTTAAGTTCCAGCGAACGTTTTTAAACGTTTAAAATCCTCTTTTATCGCCATAAGCACCAATATGACTTCCAAATCGACACTAACATGTGTATTTACTAAAACTTTGTTGTTTAGCTTTATTTTACCTTCATTTGCATAAAATGGCCAAAAATCACCTTTTGGTGGAATTTTGACAACTTAAAATTAATTCACACTTAAACTCATGCTTGAGTTCTTGTACTCTATACATCATATACATTAACACATGCTTATTTAGCAACTTTATATGCCCACATAACATCTATATGCACCTTCTAAAGTACTTTACAGATTATGATTTGATCTACATGTAAATCATAGCCTAATATTGCAATTTCCTTACACAAGTCATACTTTTCATGCAATAGTGAACATATGATGCTATCTAACAAGAAATTTTACATGCTTCTTATATGATCAACACTTCCAACTAGGTTTGCACCAAAATTTCCAATAAACAACATATGATCTTCCATCAAATCATGGTTTCTAGCATGAAAACATACATGAATAGTTCACCATCTTTATCTTACCACACATAAGCTTAGGGTTTCTTAATATATCACAAATATAGCACATAGACTCATATAAATCTTATATCTAGCCACAAATACATGCATGGCTACACTTAATCTAGTATTGAAACACTTAGATGATAATTCTACAAGGCAAAACATTTTTATACCTTCTTTGGGCCGGCCCTTCTCCTCCTAGCTATGAATTTCCTTAGGGTTAGATTCTCCACTTTGATGGTAGTTTCAAGCCTCTTTCTCACCTTTCTTGGAATCTCTCAAGCTATTTGATTAAACCCTAGCTTTTCTCCTCTTTTTCTCTATAAACTCTCAACACTTAGCTATTTGGAGATATGAAATGAAATAAGGATAGCTAGCTTATTGCTTACAAAATATATATACATACATATGTTGTATATAATTCTCCAACAAATAACTCACTTTGGTTAGCTTAACTCCTGCATGGTCAAGGCTATTCATGACAATTCACATTGCCAAGTAAGGACATATTGGTCCTTAAACCATCCTAAAATACCATGGTCATTTCTCAAGTTGTCAAGGGTACTTTCAACTTTTTCAAAAATCCTAGAGAATTAATTTCAATAAATTCATAACTTGCTTATTTTTTATCCAATTTAAGTCATTTTTTATCCAAATTTGTTTCATTAAGCTTGAATTTTATTCTATAATCACATAATCCATAATTGACTTGTCCCAAAATACTTGTCAAACTTTAAAATTTTAATTTCATTCATTAATTATAACATTTTTCCAAATTTGCATATCATTATACTTGGACTAACTTTGAATTAACTTCCTTAGTTAATTCCCTTAAATTTTGATCAGCCCAACACTCTTGAATCAATCCACTAAGTCCTTCCTTGAATCTTGTAGCTCTTACCCTCGTGACTGACCCAATGGGAATTTGAATTGGATCCGCCCAAGCTTTGATTCCTTGACTCCCATACAAACTAAGCACGTCCTCAACATTCATCTCCTCTTGAAAATTAAAGGATTTTTCCTCAAATCGTTACCTGCATCAAACAGATTTTGATTAGAAACATTGAATGTAGCACTAACATTATACTCACTAGGTAAGTCGAGTTTGTAGGCATTGTCATTGATACACTCGAGAACGTGAAATGGACCATCTCGCCTCGGAAGTAACTTAGAACGCCTTTGAGCTGAAAATATTTTCTTCCTCAAATGTAATCACACCCAATCATCCAACTCAAAGATCATCTGCTTACGTCCTTTATTCGCTTATCATCCTCCTTTAAATGTTGAGTCTAGCTTTCTCATGTATTTTCTTAACAAAATCAGTCTTTTTCTTTCCATTCAAGTTAGTATATTTAAAAATAGGTAATGGAGATAAATCTAATGGTGTTAAAAGCTTAAAACCATATACAATCTCAAATGGCAAAAAATTAGTAGCAAAATGAATAGATCTATTATATGCAAACTCATCAAGTGATAAACATTCTTCTCAATGTTTAATATTCTTTTAAATCACAGCCCTTAACATTAATGATAAAGTCCTATTAACTACTTCCATTTGACCATCAGTTTGTGAATGACAAGTAGTACAAAACAACAATTTAATACCTAACTTGCATCACAAAGTCTTCCAAAAGTAACTCAATAACTTAGTATCTCTATCAGAAACACTTTTCTTAGGCCTGCCATGCAATCTAACAATCTCTTTAAAGATTAAATCAGCTATATGGGAAGCATCATTAGTTTTAGGACATGGAATGAAATGTGTCGTCTTAGAAAATCTATCCACTATCACAAAAACAGAATCATGATCATTCATAGACCTAGGCAAACCTAACAAAAAATTCATAGAAATATCAATTCACAGTTCACTAGGAATAGGTAATTGTATGTATAATCCATGGGGTCGCACATGGGATTTAGCTT
Source organism: Hedera helix (assembly GCA_947179155.2). Lineage (NCBI taxonomy): Eukaryota > Viridiplantae > Streptophyta > Magnoliopsida > Apiales > Araliaceae > Hedera > Hedera helix. The sequence goes on along the minus strand of OX359273.1, from coordinate 19,470,645 downwards.
GATGACAAATAATACATCTATCACAAATTCACTCTACATCTTGTTTCATGTATGGCTAATAAAATGTTCTTGCAAAACCGCTAAAGTTTTATCCACACCAAAGTGCCCCATTAATCCCCCTCCATGTGATTCTTTTACTAACAATTCACGTAAAGAACAAGCAAGTATGCATAATTTATTTTCATGAAACAAAAATCCATCATGCTTAAAGTACTTACCTACTACATTCTTTTTATAAGATTTGAAATCTTCACTAAAATCATGGTCTAATGCATATAATTCCTTAATTTGCTCAAAATCAAGTAATTTTACATCAAGAGTAGATAACAACATATAACTTCGCGAAAGAGCATTTGTAACGATGTTTTATTTATCTTGTTTGTACTGGATGACATATGTGAATATCTCAATGAACTCCATCCACTGCACATGTCTCTTGTTCAATTTATATTGACCCTTCAAGTACTTCAAAGACTTATGATCTATATTTATCACAAACTCTTTAGGCCATAGGTAGTGCTACTATATTTCTAGTGCTCGAACTAGTGGGTACAACTCCTTGTCATAGGTAGGATAGTTTAACACCAGCCTGCTACCGGTCTTCCTTCTTGCATCAACTGTAATATCCCGGATAATTATGAGTCTGGTAAAAATGATCTTAAATAATTAACATGATTGCATAATACGATGATCCTTATATAAGGAAGTGAAAGATAGTCATTGACGTAATAATGAGGCTTGTAATGTAATTGAATGAAAATAAAGGTTAAGATGAAAAACTTAGTGTTAGTAAATCGATATACGACTAGTGAAAGGTGTAAGGTTTATATTGTTGACCGAAAATAAAGATGATTAAACACAAAGGATAGTGATGTTAAAGAGAAGAAACAAGAAGATTTCGATAGATGGAGTCTTATGACTAGGAAGAAGAAAGCTAAAATAGAAGTTATAGAGATTAACGATTTTTTGTATATATGTTAAGGTTAAACCTTTTCATGAATGAAAGGGAGAATGTGAGGCAAGTATAAGAATGATAGAGAGCTAAGGATAAAGAACTAAGAGTACAAAATGTTGTGATCGTATGAGGATAGGACGTATCATGACCAAATTGATGAACACAAATGAGTAAAGAATGTATTAGCATAGTATTATGCAGAAAGATAGGATAGTGAGCCAAAGGTTATGAGATTAATAGTATCGATTAGAGTAATGTAAAATAAAGTTATGCATAAATATAAGAGATATAAAGATGATAATTCCTTAACGTAAACAATAGTAATAAGCCGAGACAAGTCAAATGAGACTTAGGCGAAGAAATAGTCATGCCTATGAAAGTGATAGAAAAGTGTAAATGAAATAAGAGGTAGTATAATGCCTAAGATGAAGTGGTTCAAGAAATTATTTGACATAAAAGAAAAAGTGAGAGTTAAGAAGTAAACCGAACATGAACATTACAGTAAGAGTGATTCCGATTATGGAATCCTTATAAGGGTTGAGGTTTAAAAGCTGATTTTGAAAAAGATGAATGTGTAGAGACAGTTAACTAATTTAACATAATATGTGTGTTAGGAATTAAATGTGAGCAAGTATGGGTTATAAGGTTTAAAACTCGATAACGGGAATGATAAGTACACTTTGATGTATATATGAGCTAATTTTTATACGACATATAGACACATGAAACCCCTATTAAAATACGGGTATAATAAGAACTATTTTATGAATTTAATATGTAAGAAGGAAATGATCCAAAAATTCTGTAAAGCTTGTAATGTGATTGTAAGTAATCTATAAAAATTGATTTTTGTGATCTAATCAATGTGTTAAGTGATGAAATATATGTGTTAATGAACTGTGAAAGAAAAATATTTTCCCAAAAAAATAATGCAGAAAACATTATTCATGTATAAGGCATTTTTTGTTTTTTCAAAAATTCACAATCATGAATAACGTTTATACTGAGTTTAAGAGCATATTTACTATTCAAAAATACAAGAATCCAAAATTGACTAAATACCTAACTAAGCTAGCCGGTATGAAACTAAGAGAAGAAAACATAGTTATTAAGTGCATTCAGTTGGAAGTAAACTAGGTAAGCTAACTAAGTTACAAGAAACCAAACTAGGAAAAAACCTAGTTTGGAAAAGAAAACCTAGTTAGACTAACTAGGTTATTTCAATCCGTGTGAAGGTGGGAGACCCAATTAAAAGAAAGGAGTGGCAATCCATGTGAGGAAAAATGGACTAATCAAAATAGAGTAAATTTTTTCCATAAAAAGAAAGTTTATGAACTTTCCATAAATAGAAAGTTTCCATAAATAGAATGTTTAGAGAATGGAAGAGAAAAAAAAGGGTGGATCACACTTGTTGGTGATTGTATATATATATATATATATATATATATATATATGGATAATGAAAGGAAAAAGGAAAATTAATGATTTTAGAAAACTTTCCATTTATGGAAGGTTTAGGAGAAGATGAAGGATGACTAAATTACCCTTAATGAAATAGTGTAATTATTTTGGTGTCGTAGCAAAGACCTAATGACCATAATACCCTTAGTTGGTGTTGGTTAAAGACAAGGTTGTCCTTAGAAGGAAAATGCTAAAGCTAAGTCAAAGCATGATATGAATTATGAAGAAGGTTGAGGACAAGCTAGAATGTATTATTAATCTACATATGGTATAATACATCAAAAGTGAAATGAATAGAGATTAACGATTAAGTAATTATGGATTAAGCTTGACAAGTTATATATAAAGTTTTATATAAAGTTTTATGATCCTATAATAACATATATGTGCAATGTTTACAGATAAAGCTTAGAATAGTAAACCGATAAGACGGTTATGACAGATGATTAAAGAATAGTAAAGGTTAAGTAAATAAATGCAGATCATGCTAGTTTTTCAGACTTAAATGTAATAATTGTTCTATGTGAACTATGTGATAGTAAAGATTCGAATTGTGCACTCCGTGCAACTATGTGTTTTGACTATTAAGTGAAATACATGACATTTATGCATAGCATGGCAAAGTAAAGGATGCATGACACATGGATATAGATTATAAGCATGAAAGGTGTTATCTGATTGACTTGTTGAGCCTTTGTGCTCACCCTTGCTATGAATTAACATTTTCAGGTACAGTACGAGAAGACCGAAGGTTCCGGTTAAGTTAAAGGTAAAAAAATGTGAATGTATGGATAAGCGTGAAAGAAATTTGTACATGTATTTGTCATGTAAATCAGTTAAATGTAAACCATGATAGTAATAAGAAATGAATGGTTTGTAAATTCATAGTGATATCAATGAATGTAAATTGTCCCGAGAAATGTTGTAAAAAAAGAATATGGTTGAGGTATTATTGGTAGTCGAGTTTTACATGTAATAAACTCGTATGTATGGTACAGATGTATGGAACAGGATTATGTATGAAATAGGTATAAGCAAGTGGGGTTATATATGGATAGACTAATGGTGAAATTATTCACAGGTTATGCCATGTAGATCATAATATATATGATTTTGAAATATAATAGACTAGACCATAACTTATTTGTATATGATTTGAGTTCTAGCGCAAGGAAATTGAAGGTTATGATTTTGAGGCAGGTAACGAGGTAAGATAAATAAACAGATTTATGGACCGTATTATGGTCAAATGAATGGTTTTAAAGGTAAAATATTTATATTAGCACACAAAATTGCCATTTGTAAATGTTGGGGTTTCGGGGGCGCTACACTATATGATTTACTTGTATGCTATAATACATGGTTGATTGAAAATTAACAATGATTAAGTACTCAAAACATGTCTGATCATGATCGACAAGCCCAGAAAGCAAAATTTTTTAGTACATGGTACAAGAAAAAAGATTCAGCTTAGTCAATTGAACGAAATAGGCCAAATAGCAGTGCACCTCTTGCATCTGATAAGCATCAACATGTTCCTTCTCCTATACTCCAGCCTAGAGAGTTTGTTCATACTGGACAGTCTGTACTTGCATTAGATACTGACACAGAGTCTATTCCTATAGTTGAATCAAGTCAATCAACAATACCAGAGACTAGAGAGAATGTCCCTACTTTTGATTCAACATCTAGAGAATTTATTCCTACTCCGCCAGTATGCAATGTTAACAATACAATGGTCAATGAGCAACCTGATGTTATATCTGAGGCTCTTGAAGGTACAGATTTTGATGTTGGTGATTTAAAACGAGATCCGGGGAAACGCAAGCAAATATATGAATATCCTATTAATCAGCATGACCGAATTCGACGTGCTTATATAAACTTGGGGCCATATCATTATACACTTTTTGAGTATCCAAGAGTTCAGTCAAGAAACCAGTATCATCGGTTCAATTATTCTTGGTTCAAAGATTGAGCATGGTTAGAGTATTCACCTCTTAAGAATAAAGTATTTTTCTTCCCCTATTTTCTTTTTGCAAAGGGTCCAAAAGTTAATCCTGTACTGATTACTGATGGATTTAATGACTGGAAAAGAGTTCAAGATGGAAAGAATTGTGTATTTTTAAATCACATTGGAGGTCCTTGCTCATTACATAATAGTTGTGAGAAATGTGTTGCGGATTTGATGAAAGCACCTCAACATGTAGACATAATTCTGAACCGACAAAGCAGAGATGAGATTTTGAAGAACCGACTAAGACTCAAGACAACCATTGAATCTGTTCATTTTCTTGCATATTAAGGGTGTGATTTTCGGGGTCATGACAAGTCTTTAGATTCCAAAAACTGTGGTAATTGTGTTAAACTTATAAAACACACAGCAAAGTTTAGTTCGGAAGTTGCTAAAGTTGTTTTAGGAAATGCCTCAAAAAATGCTACATACACCTCACCCACAATCGAGAAGGAGATTTTGAATATTCTAGCAAACAAAATGAGAATGCACGTTCGAGGAGAAGTTAGGGATCCTGGCTTTTGTATTCTTGTTGATGAAGCACAAGACTCAGCTCATAAAGAGCAAATGGCTATTATTTTGAGATTTCTCGACAAAGAGGATTTTCTAAGAGAACGATTTTTTGATATTGTAATGGTTGAAGACAATACTGCCGAGACATTTCATCAAGAGATATCTAAAGTTCTTGTCCATCATAATTTGCAAGTTAAAAGATTAAGCGGTCAGGGGTATGATGGTGCTAGTAATATGATAGGTGAATGGAATGGGTTACAAGCATTATTTATGAGGGATTACTCATATGCATATTATGTACACTGTTTCGCCCATCAGTTACAATTAGTCTTGGTTGCAGCTTCAAAAAAAGTTGATCCTATTTGGAAATTATTTTCTTCCTTGAGTTCTATTGTCAATGTCATTTACGCTTCTCCAAAACGTCATACTAAATTTCATGTTGCTCAAGCTATGCATATTATAAAATTGGTTATAACAGGTGAGCGTGGAACAGGTAGAGGACTACATCAGATTGGTACCTTACATAGTTCTGGAGCTACTCGTTGGGGTTCTCATTTTACTTCATTTTATGACTTGATAGATAGATATGATGCAACTTGTATCATTCTTGAATTTATTATGGATGATAAAACCACAGAGTCTTTACGTGCGGAAGCTGATGGTGCTTACAATGCAATTAGATCATTTTAATTCATATTCATCTTGCATTTGTTGAAAGACATGATGGGACTTACTGATGTCTTATGTCGAAAGTTGCAGCAAAAATCTCAAGATATTTTGAATGCTATGAATCTGGTGGAAATTACAGTGAATTCTCTTCAAAAATTAAGAGAAGACGGTTGGGAAGATTTTCTTGAAAAAGTGATGTATTTTTGCAGAAAGCATGATATAGATATTCCTACCATGGACGGTTAATTCAGTATGAGTTCATGTCGCCGTAATTGTCAACAAAGAAACATAACAACTGAGCATCATTATCATGTTGACCTATTTTATATTGCAATAGATTTCAAGTTGGTGGAATTGAATGGCAGGTACAGTGAAAGAACAAAGGAACTTCTTATTCTTAGCTCATCTTTGGACCTTGCAGATGGTTTTAAGGCATTAACATTGATAATATTTGCAAACTTACAGAGAAGTTTTATCCTCGAGATTTCTCTAAACAAGAGTCGCATCGCTTGAGAAGCGAGCTGACAATTTATGAGTTTAATGTACCTCATAATGATGTGCTCAAAAATGTTACCACTCTTGCTGAGTTATGCTAAGGATTATTTGAAACAAAAAAATCAACGACATATCAAATGATTGATCGGTTAATTCGTCTTGTTTTGACTTTGCCGGTTTCCACAACAACTACAGAGAGATTATTTTCAGCTATGAAACATATCAAAAAAATATTGCGCAACAAAATGGAGAATGACTTCTTAGCTGATAACATGATTGTCCACATCGAAAAGGAGTTGACTGAGAACTATGATGCAGACTCAATAATTACAGAATTTGCTTTTATTCAAGAGCGAAGAGTGCAATTTGACTAGGTATGTTATTATGTCTTGGACGTACGTTCGTTATCAAAATTTTATTAATGTTATAGTGAATTAGTGATGATTTTGTTTATTATTCAATTAGCTACGTGATTTTATGACATATACAGTTATCTTAATATATGGCTTAATTTAAAAAGAAAATGTATGTAGTGAACGTTCATGAATTTTTTTTCTAGCCCACCCCAAATCATAATCCTAGCTTCGCCCTTACGTGTTTTATGAACGGTAGGATGAAATTTAAACATACCAATTAAGGTAATCCTTCATATGGGAAAACATGCCAATAGTGTGGATGTGTGTAGACTCGCTAAGAGACTTGGTTATCTGAATATTCTTATAGAGTGGCCTCATTGTATTTCCCATATTAATTATATATGGGTGACTTTTGGGCTAGGAAACCCTGAAAAACTGATTTCAAAATCCTAAGAGTTGTGGATGTCAAAAAAAAATCTCCAAAAATAGGTTTTAATTTTTGTTAATAAAATATGATCATTTTTATGATTTTATACAAAATAATAAATATATGTATCATGTATCTACAGTATAAAATTGTTATATAGTGTTTGGTTAGATAAACACGTTTAAATATTCGAACAGTCTCTAGTATCCTTAATATCTTCCTTTCTTTGACCTTATGTTGAATCTGGAGCGTAACATCCAAAGCACCCTTTTGGAAAGAAAAAAAAACTTTTACAAGGTTTTTTCCGAGAGAATACGTAATTTGATATTTTACTCTATTTAAAAAAATATTACGTACGTTTCTGATCATTGATATATTTATATCAATATTTATCCTTATCCCCTCTTATAAAACCGAGTCATATTAGGCTAGGAATAAGATCCTGAGGAATTTTTTTTCTGACTCCAACACTTATTTAGATATTATTATCTAAAAATAATGTACAAAATAAATATTAATTATAATTAATTTCATTAAATAATTGTAATTGGACTTCAGTACAGGAATTAATTATAAACCATTTACTGATAAACTATAATTATTTTCTCTGTAGATGTACATAAATATATTTCAGAAATAATATAATACCGATATATTTAAACTAATTTCGTAATTCTATAATTTATCTTTATTTGATCATAAATTGATTTAACAATTAAATCAATCCTTTTAATAACAAATATAAAAAGACTCAGCCAAGATTCTATGATCAATAATAAATTATCTTATAAATTTTTTTATAGATATTTTGAAAACAACAATGTTCTTAATATTAATTAAATATATTAATCAACATTCCGATGTATTAATTAACACGATGTAATTTCACTCACTGGAACATTAAATTAATATATATAACAATATTAAGTCCATTAGTATTTCAAAATTAAGAAAATTCACAAATTAGTATTTATGTAAAATATTTTACAAATAAAATATTATCACATGTTTCGTTCAATACACACCATTAATACACTAGTAATTTAATTAGAAGTCAAACTTTCATTATCAAGATAAATCATTTATGTTAAAACATTATAACTTACATGATAATATTTCCAAATTATCATAGGTTATAAATTATTATACATTTATTTATATATGTTACATAAATATTATATTTTCTGTATATAATATTTATTTATACACATAAATCATAAATACATATAATTTGGAGATTCATATAAACAATTTAAATGGTCATTTAATGAATAATGAATAATATACTTTTATTAATAAATAAATATCAAACTTAAATTAATAAATATTAAATAAATAAATAAGATTTTTATAACAAAAATCTAACTGGAGACTGACAAATACTCTAAATTTAATAAGAAACGAGAGTCTCAAATATTCACTACTTTGTCGTACGAAAATGTAATGTTCCATGCAAGTGACTTTCCTAGCATGCACTACTTTGTCATATGACAAAGTAGTGCATCCAGGAGGTCTGAGCAATGTTTTTGTACTTTGTGAACTTGTAAATTGTCTTATTTTTTAAAGGACAATATTATATATATAATATTTAGTGATAAAATTAAATATTATATCTATTTTAATTATTAAAAAGTAATACTTGACATAAATTTCGTGTCGAACTTTATTTTTTAATAATTAATATGTATTTTGTCACCAGATATTGTGTACTTATATTTTTCTTTCTCAAAAGCTTGTTTTTAATGTGTTTAATGTGTTGCGGTTCGTAACTCTTAAGTGATTTGAAAGCTATGGTCAAGATGAGGTTAGGGTGTCAAAACGCTGTCCTTCCTAGGAAGAAATTATTCGGTATTTTAAGAGCAAATAAGTAATATATTCTCCTCTCTCACATAATAGTAGGGTCCACAAATAGTGGGACCTTTATAGACTCCACTGTTATGTGAAGAAAAAAAATATATTATTTATTTATTCATGAGACAAGCGATGTGTAATCAAAGTGAATTGGGATATGAGGCGTCTACGTTCGCCAGCAATATTATCACTACTTACTGAATTTTGCAACATAACTATAGTGTATACCAAAATTTAATTACTATTTGTACCCGAATCCTATACTTCATAATCAATGATAAATTTAATGTCTTAATTATTTTCTATTATGCTCACTATTTTCCTTATTTTTTAAAAACAAAATCTCATTTAGATAATAGGATTATGTGTAATAAGATTCCTTTATTGATTACTTAAATGGAACATATGACTATTACTTAAAATCATATCCTCTTTTCCAAATGCCATTATGCCATGGTTTAGTAGGGGTGTTCATCCATTTTGGTATTTTCGATTTTTCCAATTTTTCGGACCGACTGATTTGGGATAAAAAGATTCAATCCGGTTTCGGTATAAAAAAAATTGATATATTCCGATTTTTTGGTATAAAATATTTATGATTTGGTATTTACCAAACCGTACCAATTATATCGATTTTCTAATGTTGTTGTTATTATTATTATTATTAAATAATTAATAATAATTATTATTATTATTATATTAAATTTCGGTATTTATTCAGTAAAAACTTATACCAAATCGATTTACTGGTTTGGTAAACCAACCCAACGGGTATTGATACCAAGATATATCTAATTTCAGTACCGGTCCGGTTCTGTAATTCACCCCCCCCCCCCCCCCCTACCCTATATAATAACTCCATCTCTTGGAAGTACTTTAACATATTCAAGCTTTAGCTAGCACAATTTTTGACAATTCTCTATGGCCACTTTTAAGCGTCTATTTTTGAACTTGTTCTATTTTGTTCTTCTTTCCCAGTTTGTTGTCAATGAATGTATGTATATTTCCTATTCTTTCGTTCTACATTCTATTAGGAAATTTAAACTCATTTTCAAAATTTTGATTTTCGAAAAGGGGATAATTTGAATTGATATTTTTTACAAGTAAAAGTGATAGTTCCGAAAGATCTATCTTGTGTGTATAGTAAATAGATCCAACACTCATATAAGAGAGAATTTGTAAAAATATCAAATTTTACTTGTCGAAATATAAAATTTTATTTTTGAAAATATCATCTCTCTATTTTTAATACTAATTTACATAGTTTTTGTTTTTTCTTGAAACAGGTGTGCTCAATAAGAAGTCTTACATAACGGATAACAGGGATGTTATATCAATTGAAAATGTAAAAATAAATGCAATATTGGATCAAAATGTTAAGTTTGGCTTGTGTGTACCATCTATTTGTGAAGCTTCTATCTTAGGTAATTGTTGGTGTTGTCTTGCGGCGAGAACATTTTGCACGAAAAGGAGAACAGATTGTAATACCTTTTGTGGACATTAATCAGCCATCATCTATTGTCAAAATGAAATGACAATTTTAATATAAAAAAATTCTCTAGTTTTATGTACTTTTGTTGTATGCTATTCCTTAATTTGTAATAACCTAAAAAAATGTTATTTTCCTATAAAAATAGTATTAATTTTGAATAAGAAATACAAGGACTTGAAGCATTTTAGTCATTGAATTTTTATAATATCTTTTAAAGATTATAAGTTTGTCATTAAAAAAACAACAACAAAACATGTGATATTATATATGCATGTTAAGCAAGCGAGTAACATTGTATAGAGTAATAATAACTTTCAAGCTATTCATTTATGGGTGCTAATATATGCATACCCTCAATGGATAGTTGTACATCATAATATAGGAAAGTAATTAGTTTATCATTTTTCATTCTTACCTTAAGTCAATAACTACTAAACGAGATACAAATTTTAAAATAAGCATTTACAACCATTACTAAGTATAGTTCAATAGTACTATATTTTGAGTCCCAGTCATAATTTGACCCTTTAAAATATTTATATTTTTTCGCTAGACCCCTCAAGATTTTTGGTAAAAGTTAATAATATAAAGAAGAAAGGTTGAAAACTGTGGACGTTTAATATAATCATCGTTTTTATTAAATAATTTTGAAGTTATTATTAATAAAATATATATATTTATAATAACTTTTTATTAATAAAATTATTTTACATTTAAGCATGTTATCTTGTTTCTGTCCCTCCCCCGCATGCACTATTGTCATAAGACAAAGAAGTGCATCTAGGAAGGTCGGAGCAATGTTTTTGTATTTGGCACACTTGCGAATTATCCTATATCTCAAGAGCTTGGTTTTGAAAGATATGGCCAAAATAAGGTTGGGGTGTCAAAAATTTTGGGCTTTGCGTAATTTTAAACTTTTTTTTAGTTATTATTTAAAAAATATTTGAGGCTAAAGTTGAAATTCATATTAATTCATTATTTGAGTAATTTTGGTTGATTTAGTATGATATTATTTTTATAATTTTTATTTTTATTTTACTTGAGGACAAGCAAAGAGTTAAGTTCGGAGTATTTGATAATAGGTTTTTATACCTATTTATTATTTATTTTTAGGCTTAATTATTTGTTAGTTTTTAAGCATTTTAATTGATTTTAGGTAATTGATTAAATTTTATGTGTTATTATTATTTTTAATATTTTTATATTATTTTTATTTATTTTTAATTATTTTATGTTTTATTTTGTAGGAAATAAAGAAGGAATGACAAATTTGTAAAATCTGCAAAGTTCAATGGCAAAATGGAAATTCGCCAACATGTAGTGGCAATTTGTAATTCCAAGCTAATGGCAGAAGCGTAAATAAATGGAAATCAGCTAGGCGTGTCTTGAGCGAACGAGTTGGTTGATCAGCTGTGCAGCACGACGCCATTTGGCTGGATATGGAGATGAAGAAAAGACCACTGCGAGAAAGGAGTAGAAGTAGTAATGACAAAGAAGTTCTTGAAAAAGATGTTAAAAACTTAGTTGCTAAACAACAATTTGCAAGATGGCAATCTTTATTGGCTATATTTGACTTTCATATTGAATATATTAAAGGAGAATTAAATTCTTTCCCTGATTATTTAACCCGTGAATTCTTACAGGGAAAACAGTCTCCTCTAAAAGAGGAGGAAGATGTGGTTATACCACACGTGGTGCCTCTACATCAAGAGGTAAATCCATCTTAACTATGAAAGATGCCCTTCAAAAAGAGGAAATGGATAATATCTGCATTTCACAATTTTGTGAAGTGGTTTTAATGGTTGAAAACCAGGATGTTAAATGGTTTAAAAATCCTAACTATGTTGCCTCTAGATACTTTGAACCAAACGTTAATTACCCTTTAAAAGGTTCTCAAAATATACGATTATTTTATGAAAATATTTTGAGTGAAACTCAATCTGTGGATTTTGAGCACTTTTATCGTGGTGGTGACACTGCAAATAAACATGCTCCTTATAGCTTTTCTAAAGCTTATTTCAAAAAAATGCTTTCTCCAACTGATTGGGGTCTAGATCCTAATAGGACTAGACAAATGACTAATTATCCCCATCAAGGTTATACTTATTGGGATTATAAAGATGCATGGTACAATTGTTTTTACTATGAAAATCCAATGAGGAAACATACTTGGTTCCTTAGATTTAGCTCAGATTTCGGTAATACTGAATTACCAAATTGGTCCTATAATTGGTGGCAACGAATAGGCCCAGAACCAGAAATTCTGCCAAAGGATTTATATCCTGTTTTCTTAAAATTTGTTGAGTTATATCCTCAATTCCAAGGAAAACATTTTATAAATTTCCAATATCCCCTGTTTAAATTCTTTTTAAATTATCAAATCCCATGGATTTGGGATTGGCAGTTTGGAACGAAATTCCAAGAAAAATTTAATTATGGCCTTCCCACTTTAATTCGCCAGTTTAAATACAAATGGTGGAACAAGTTTGAATATTCAGATATTTTACATCTTGCCGTTGATCATATTCAACACTATGAAAATATGCAAAAGAAAGCCTCAAAGGCTAAAGACAAGGAGGAAATAATTGATCCTATTAAGTCCTTAAAGGAATCTTTGAAGAGGAAATATCCTAATAAAGACAAGGAGGAAATAATTGATCCTATTAAGTCCTTAAAGGAATCTTTGAAGAGGAAATATCCTAATGCTTCAAAAGCAGAGATTCAATAAAAGTTGCTGGAATTGACTACACTGTCTGACAGCGAGGATGACAAGGATGATACATCAATGCAATCTAGAACAATGGCTTCTGATTCAGACACTAGATCAGAAACTCAAGAAGAAATATCTCCTGAAGAATTTTCTGAAAATGTTCAAAATATTTTAAACACTGAAGAATTTCCAGACATTGATTCACAGACAGATTATTCTCAAAGAATAATGTTAATGGAAAAACAAGTGGAGTTCCTCAAATGTCTCAGAAAAGTGGTGAATGACAGCACTGCAAGAATAATAAAGGAGGTTGATAATCCATCCAAAGAAAAGGACAAGGACAAAGATAAAATGGATGATTCGTAAAATTGGAAACGCGTGAAGAATCTACTTTTCATAAAGTAGTTGTCGACAGACTTTAATAAAGTATTACTTTTATTAAAGTTGTAATAATTAAAGTTGTATGATTATTAAAGTTGTAACTTTTACTTTATTTCTGTCGAGGTAATTATGCAGCATATTGCATCATTGCTTACGTTTTCATTTTTCTTTTCAGTTGTATATAAGCGTAGCCAAGGATCAGTTGTAGGCACACTTTCTTTAGATTCCGCCAATCTCTCTCAGTTTGTAAAAATTTCTAATCAATAAAGTTTGAAAGTTTTTGTATATTCTCCGGTGTGCTTTTGCCCTGCAACTTCCATGGATTCCCCATGTAAGTTTTCTTAATTTTTTTATTTATGTATTTTTATTGTGATTGTATATGTGATTTAGTTTTTATATATTTGATCCTGTATGTACTAGTTTGGATGTTTTATGTCTGTAAATTATTTAGTTAATTTGTTTAATATTTTAGATTGTAATAATAATATTTTGGAAAATTATTATATTAATCATCTCAATTCTACTAATAATTTTAATAAAGAATATTATCTTAATAAGATTATTGAAACTGAAAATCTAATAGATTCTGTGAATTCTGAAATTTATAATCAGATCCTCCATCTAGTGCTTCTTTGGTATCAGAGCCATCATACTAGTTGATAACAGATATTAAGTTTTTGTAAAAAAAAAAAAAAAAAAAAAGAGTATTGGTAACAGTGTTTGATTACCTGCTTTAATTTGTTAATTGTTCTTGATCGTTCGATCCTAAGTCGCGTAGTGGTATTCACCCTTTAGCCGAGGTTAGGCGTTTTGGGTCTTGTGTCCGTGTAAATCGTTGACAGCCGAGTCTTGAATAATTAATTAATTAAAGTTGAGAGTCGAATGCTGAGATCAATTGGATTAGATTCTAGTACTAATAGTACTAGAGATGAATATATTAAAAATTCTGATAAGATAGAATATGAATAGTTGGAACAACATCTTAAAGATTGGTCATTGCCTAAGGTAAAACCTACCCAGATTTATAAGATTGGTACTTTTGATTTAAAATCAAAGACTATTATTAAGACTGTTGAAAAAACTATTCCTATTTCTGAAACTTATGAAACTATACAATTACTTTCTAATGATATTAGAAGATACAAAGCTGATTATAATTTTATTCATCTTGGTTGTGTCCAAATTGGACTTAAACCTTTAACCAGGGAAGGATTAAATACTTTTATGTGTATTGCCCTTTGTGATTCAAGGCATAATAAATTTTCAGACTCCTTATTAGGACTTATTGAAACAAGTTTATGTAATGGTCCCGTTTATTTTAACTGCTTTCCTAATTTTGAAGTTTCTTTAACTGATAAAAGATTGCTTGATGTTTTAACTTTATATATTCAAACCAGTGGATATGATATGAAAATGGGTGTTGAAAACATCGCTTTAATTTATAGAGTTAGTTTTAAGGTATTAAATACTTTGGCTCCTAAAGCAAAAAAATTTGATGTAAAAGGAAAGACTATTTTATTTGAAGCTAATATGTCTAAAAGTTTTGTTAATATTCCAAAAACTATTGCTTGGTCAGATATTAAATTACCTGAACAATGGATCTTACCTGGATTGTCTATATCTGCTCCTGAAAATATTGAAAATAGAGATATAGAACAAATTGTTGAGACACCTGATGGTAATGTTGAAATTAGCTTTGATCAAAAAGGCAGAGTTGCTAAATTTAATATAACTAATTTTGATCAATTAAGTCATACAGGTAGAGCGTCTACTTCTGTTGCTTCTACATCTGGTATAAAACCTTTTGAAAATCCTAGAATTGAAACAGAAAATATAGTTGGAATTAAAGAATCAGATAATAAAATTCCCCATGCTGTTTATAGAAGCAGATCTATGCACATAGGTTCACCCACACCTAGTGATATGAATTTTTCTGTTAATGTAATTGAATGGTCCGATGAATCGAATTTTGTAATTGACAGAATCAAAATTAATGCTGAATTTCAATTATCTAAATATAAAGAATTCAGAAGTTGGTTTTTTAAATATTATTCTAAAAAACAAACTCTAGAATTCAAAGAAATGTTTTACAAATATATTGAAGAAAATAAACAAGTTATATCTTTTGTTGATTGGTTTTTCCAAACTCAAACTAATTTTCCTGAAATAAATGTTATTTCTGATTTTTGGAAAAATTGGCAAACATCTAAAGGTCCTATTATTAGGGTTGTTCATCCCCCTATGAATGACCCCTTAATTTTGTCACAACAAAATAATAACTCTGTTAAGGCTTACGCTATTGTTGAAACCTTTGTCAATGATCTTGATTCTAAAGTTATAAATGAAAAATTATTTGCTCAAAATAATTTTACAAATGTTCACCTACATACTATAGGAAATCAACTTTCTAGGGTGGAAGAGATAACAGACAATATTTTAAGAAAAGTTGAACAACCTGTTATACAACCAGTTAGTCAAACTGTTTCTGATAAGAATACGAAATATCCTAAAGTTATACCTAGACCTATTTATTCAGATTTTAATTTAACTTCAAAAAAGGACAGTGATTTTATGAAAAAATTGCTAGAAGAAATTCAAAAAATGCAAGATAAAGGAAAAGGTCCTTCTATTTCTGTAATAAATGAAGAAAATTATGTTGAAGAAGATATTGAAAATCTTACTTCTCAATTTAAAGCTTTAAGTCATGAGAATCAAAATGATAAAATTAACAAGATAAGTTTTAATAATAAAAAATCTCCTGAGAATAGAGTTCCTTATGGAAGATATTATTATCCTAGACCAACACCAATGGATGTTTTATTTGAAGAAAATTTTATAAATATGGATAGAGTCAGTTTTTCACCTGATCAGATTTATGAATGGAATATTGATGGTTGTGGAGAACAACAAATTTTCCATGTTATGCATAGAATGCTAATGTATACTACTATTTGCAAAGCTAATAATAATACATCGGAATGTTGATTAATATATTTAATATTAATTAAATATATTAATCAACATTCCGATGTATTAATTAACACGATGTAATTTCACTCACTGGAACATTAAATTAATATATATAACAATATTAAGTCCATTAGTATTTCAAAATTAAGAAAATTCACAAATTAGTATTTATGTAAAATATTTTACAAATAAAATATTATCACATGTTTCATTCAATACACACCATTAATACACTAGTAATTTAATTAGAAGTCAAACTTTCATTATCAAGATAAATCATTTATGTTAAAACATTATAACTTACATGATAATATTTTCAAATTATCATAGGTTATAAATTATTATACATTTATTTATATATGTTACATAAATATTATATTTTCTGTATATAATATTTATTTATACACATAAATCATAAATACATATAATTTGGAGATTCATATAAACAATTTAAATGGTCATTTAATGAATAATGAATAATATACTTTTATTAATAAATAAATATCAAACTTAAATTAATAAATATTAAATAAATAAATAAGATTTTTATAACAAAAATCTAACTGGAGACTGACAAATACTCTAAATTTAATAAGAAACGAGAGTCTCAAATATTCACTACTTTGTCGTACGAAAATGTAATGTTCCACGCAAGTGACTTTCCTAGCATGCACTACTTTGTCATATGACAAAGTAGTGCATCCAGGAGGTCTGAGCAATGTTTTTGTACTTTGTGAACTTGTAAATTGTCTTATTTTTTAAAGGACAATATTATATATATATAATATTTAGTAATAAAATTAAATATTATATCTATTTTAATTATTAAAAAGTAATACTTGACATAAATTTCGTGTCGAACTTTATTTTTTAATAATTAATATGTATTTTGTCACCAGATATTGTGTACTTATATTTTTTCTTTCTCAAAAGCTTGTTTTTAATGTGTTTAATGTGTTGGGGTTCGTAACTCTTAAGTGATTTGAAAGATATGGTCAAGATGAGGTTAGGGTGTCAAAACGCTGTCCTTCCTAGGAAGAAATTATTCGGTATTTTAAGAGCAAATAAGTAATATATTCTCCTCTCTCACATAATAGTAGGGTCCACAAATAGTGGGACCTTTATAGACTCCACTGTTATGTGAAGAAAAAAAATATATTATTTATTTATTCATGAGACAAGCGATGTGTAATCAAAGTGAATTGGGATATGAGGCGTCTACGTTCGCCAGCAATATTATCACTACTTACTGAATTTTGCAACATAACTATAGTGTATACCAAAATTTAATTACTATTTGTACCCGAATCCTATACTTCATAATCAATGATAAATTTAATGTCTTAATTATTTTCTATTATGCTCACTATTTTCCTTATTTTTTAAAAACAAAATCTCATTTAGATAATAGGATTATGTGTAATAAGATTCCTTTATTGATTACTTAAATGGAACATATGACTATTACTTAAAATCATATCCTCTTTTCCAAATGCCATTATGCCATGGTTTAGTAGGGGTGTTCATCCATTTTGGTATTTTCGATTTTTCCAATTTTTCGGACTGACTGATTTGGGATAAAAAGATTCAATCCGGTTTCGGTATAAAAAAAAATTGATATATACCGATTTTTTGGTATAAAATATTTATGATTTGGTATTTACCAAACCGTACCAATTATATCGATTTTCTAATGTTGTTGTTATTATTATTATTATTAAATAATTAATAATAATAATTATTATTATTATTATTATATTAAATTTCGGTATTTATTCAGTAAAAACTTATACCAAATCGATTTACTGGTTTGGTAAACCAACCCAACGGCTATTGATACCAAGATATATCTAATTTCAGTACCGGTCCTGTTCTGTAATTCACACCCCCCCCCCCCCCCCTATATAATAACTCCATCTCTTGGAAGTACTTTAACATATTCAAGCTTTAGCTAGCACAATTTTTGACAATTCTCTATGGCCACTTTTAAGCGTCTATTTTTGAACTTGTTCTATTTTGTTCTTCTTTCCCAGTTTGTTGTCAATGAATGTATGTATATTTCCTATTCTTTCGTTCTACATTCTATTAGGAAATTTAAACTCATTTTCAAAATTTTGATTTTCGAAAAGGGGATAATTTGAATTGATATTTTTTACAAGTAAAAGTGATAGTTCCGAAAGATCTATCTTGTGTGTATAGTAAATAGATCCAACACTCATATAAGAGAGAATTTGTAAAAATATCAAATTTTACTTGTCGAAATATAAAATTTTATTTTTGAAAATATCATCTCTCTATTTTTAATACTAATTTACATAGTTTTTGTTTTTTCTTGAAACAGGTGTGCTCAATAAGAAGTCTTACATAACGGATAACAGGGATGTTATATCAATTGAAAATGTAAAAATAAATGCAATATTGGATCAAAATGTTAAGTTTGGCTTGTGTGTACCATCTATTTGTGAAGCTTCTATCTTAGGTAATTGTTGGTGTTGTCTTGCGGCGAGAACATTTTGCACGAAAAGGAGAACAGATTGTAATACCTTTTGTGGACATTAATCAGCCATCATCTATTGTCAAAATTAAATGACAATTTTAATATAAAAAAATTCTCTAGTTTTATGTATTTTTGTTGTATGTTATTCCTTTATTTGTAATAACCTAAAAAAATGTTATTTTCCTATAAAAATAGTATTAATTTTGAATAAGAAATACAAGGACTTGAAGCATTTTAGTCATTGAATTTTTATAATATCTTTTAAAGATTATAAGTTTGTCATTAAAAAAACAACAACAAAACATGTGATATTATATATGCATGTTAAGCAAGCGAGTAACATTGTATAGAGTAATAATAACTTTCAAGTTATTCATTTATGGGTGCTAATATATGCATACCCTCAATGGATAGTTGTACATCATAATATAGGAAAGTAATTAGTTTATCATTTTTCATTCTTACCTTAAGTCAATAACTACTAAACGAGATACAAATTTTAAAATAAGCATTTACAACCATTACTAAGTATAGTTCAGTAGTACTATATTTTGGGTCCCAGTCATAATTTGACCCTTTAAAATATTTATATTTTTTCGCTAGACCCCTCAAGATTTTTGGTAAAAGTTAATAATATAAAGAAGAAAGGTTGAAAACTGTGGACGTTTAATATATAATCATCGTTTTTATTAAATAATTTTGAAGTTATTATTAATAAAAAATATATATTTATAATAACTTTTTATTAATAAAATTATTTTACATTTAAGCATGTTATCTCGTTTCTGTCCCTCCCCCGCATGCACTATTGTCATAAGACAAAGAAGTGCATCTAGGAAGGTCGGAGCAATGTTTTTGTATTTGGCACACTTGCGAATTATCCTATATCTCAAGAGCTTGGTTTTGAAAGATATGGCCAAAATAAGGTTGGGGTGTCAAAAATTTTGGGCTTTGCGTAATTTTAAACTTTTTTTTAGTTATTATTTAAAAAATATTTGAGGCTAAAGTTGAAATTCATATTAATTCATTATTTGAGTAATTTTGGTTGATTTAGTATGATATTATTTTTATAATTTTTATTTTTATTTTACTTGAGGACAAGCAAAGAGTTAAGTTCGGAGTATTTGATAATAGGTTTTTATACCTATTTATTATTTATTTTTAGGCTTAATTATTTGTTAGTTTTTAAGCATTTTAATTGATTTTAGGTAATTGATTAAATTTTATGTGTTATTATTATTTTTAATATTTTTATATTATTTTTATTTATTTTTAATTATTTTATGTTTTATTTTGTAGGAAATAAAGAAGGAATGACAAATTTGTAAAATCTGCAAAGTTCAATGGCAAAATGGAAATTCGCCAACATGTAGTGGCAATTTGTAATTCCAAGCTAATGGCAGAAGCGTAAATAAATGGAAATCAGCTAGGCGTGTCTTGAGCGAACGAGTTGGTTGATCAGCTGTGCAGCACGATGCCATTTGGCTGGATATGGAGATGAAGAAAAGACCACTGCGAGAAAGGAGTAGAAGTAGTAATGAAAAGCGACCCCGTTTGGCTCCTAGGCAGGAAGAAAAGGTCACCGCGCCATGCGCAGTCGAGTCGGCCTGGGTTAGAGCGGTTCGAGTTGGAGTGGTTAGACGGGTTGGGTTTGAGTGTTGACTTGGTCAAAAGACGCGAATGTTATGTTTGGCAAGCGCACTAATTGTAGAAAATGAGATTATTCACGATTTTTGATTCAATTCGATTTCGAATTGAATTTCTTTTTCAATAATGCTTAGGATTATTATTGTACTCCTATAAATAGACTATGTAACTCTTATTTTCACAAGATTAGCATAGAGTATAATATAGTAGATTTATTTTAATAGTTTAAGAGTAATTATTCAACGCGAAGAATTGAATAATAAAAGGCGGAACTTGAAAATTGAAGAATGTGATTCGAGTGACAAACGAATATCAAAACACAGATTCGATTTTTTTCTTTTACTTTTATTTTTGTAATTTTGAGATGTTGAATTAGTTGTGGATAATTTATTATTTAGTTATGAATTAATTTTATATTGAGATTGCAATTGAACCCAATGTGTAGTTTATATTATTATTATTATTATTTTTTAATTATTGATGATTATATATGAGTTGTTTATCATATTTAGTATGTTTATATATTAATTATTTAGCTAGTAATTAATGATATAATCTATATAAAATAAAAAGTGAAGTACAGGTTTAGATTCAGATATAGTAACGTGTAATTTGTTTATTCATTTTAGGAAGAATTGCATGATAGTGTATAGTATGGGTACATCTATATGCCGAATGTAACATATTAAGAGTTTGTTTTTAATGAGTATATTTTAAGTGGTTTGCATGAACATAAAAGAACTAACTAAAATAGGTCTTTTTATTAATTTTTGATAAATATTAATAAATAGTTAAGCATTCTCAGTTAACAATTTTATATAGTTAATTAATTAAAAGGAAGCGAAGAGTTTTAAATGATGCATTGAGGAAAATTGTAATCTTAACTATTTTTAATTTGATTTAATCATTTTTATTAGTTTAATTTAGATGGTAATTTTAATTAGTTTATTTTATAATTAAATTATATTTATTTAAATAACGTTAATTTGATATAAAATTAGTATTTGGTAATAATTATTTTTAATTTCTTGTGGGTTATACACTCTCTTTATTATTATATTACTTGTGGACCGCGTATACTTGCGTGTAAATTTCTATTTAAAATTAGGTAAAAACAAATTTTTTGCGTCGTTGCCGAAAAATTAATTTAATAATTTTTGCCAATATTAATTTTAGTCAAATTAGTATTAATTTAAACTTGTATATTTTTATTTATTTTATTTTATTTTTATTTTTATTTTCTTTTTAAGTACAATGACTGCATTTAATTATCAATGATCTTTTGAGAGGACCCCATTCAACCAAGTATGGCAAATATAACTGACCAATTGAATGCACAGTTTGCAAAACTTGATAGAAAAATTGACACTTTTGGGAATCAATCCATTCAGAATGCTTACTATCAGTAGCAACCTAATTACACCCAAATTACTATCATCCGGGTTGACAGGATCATCCGAGCACTTCATGGAATAACAATCAAGATCAATTCTTTGCCCCGAATTATTATCATCATGATTTTCAATACCCGCCTCCACAACAAATGTAATGTCCTAGAATTTTCACGTCATTATTAATTAAAATATTAATTTAATTTCTAACGAGTTAGTTTTACGAGATTATTTAAATCTTTTTATGCGATTAATTAATTACGTGATTAAATGATTATGTGATTAATTGCTAGAGTTAATAAAAGGGTCACTAATATGTTAATTAAATTAGTGAACAAACCCTAAAGTTTTAATATCAAAATAATTGATAAGTTGACATTAATTAAATATTTAATTAAATTGAATATAATGAGTTAATTAAATATAATAAATTAATTAATATGATTATTAATTAATATGAACAATGTGAAATATTAATAATAATATTTATTAGTCCATTTAGTAATTTAATACTAATGGGTTAGAGTATTTAATTATTTAGTTAATCTAATTATTTATTTAATCATGGATTGGATATTTAATGTGTAACAAAATTAATAACCTATAATTTGGATTATAATTAATTAGTCCAATGATAAATTAAATGGACTTGACTAATTAATAGCCCAAGTTATTTAATAGGAGTCTATTAGATTTTAAATGAAGTCCAAAATATGAGCAACTTGGAATTTATTTTGTGTAACTTATTATTTAGTAAAAAGTGAGCATGTGACCATCATTTTGGGACAAGAAATCCCATCAGCCGTGAGCAAGAGAGAAGAAGAGTAAAATGTTGCTTTTATTTTATTTTTCATGTATTTAAATATTGGTTGCTTGTTTTGTTTTTATAGTTCATGAACATCATCCCTCTTTTCACCAACTTAGGTACTTAGTCCATTTCTTGTGCAAGTATCTGTTGGTCGAAATCGGAACTCTTTTATTTATATTTTATTTATTAGATAAATTCCAATCTCAAATTCTTTTGAATGAATAACGTGCAAGCATACACGGTCAACAAGTAATAAAGTGAAAGTAAAAGTCGATCCCACGAGGAATTAGTTCTAACGAGTTCCAAATATCGACTACATCGAGTCAATCTTAGTTCAAACGTTTAATTAAATGAAGAAGTGGAATGTAAAAGGACATAACACAAATTAATAATTAAACTAGAAAGCATTTAAAGATAGGTGAATCTAAGTCTGTAATTTCTCTCAATATGTTATTTTCATCTCATATCTCTCCTCTCAATCTTACGGTCACGACAAATGGCTAACCGAGAATACGATAGTACTTATAGGCATCTTTCGATAGTCAGATAAACATATCTCATCCAAACCTATCCCATTCGACAAAATTCAGACAAGAACAACCCAAGCAAGATAATTCACTATATTTCTATGAGAACTAACACGAGTAGGGTTTTTAACGCACAGATTCTCACATAGGCTAAACGAGGCACAAAGGTATATGTCTATCCTTTAGGCAAATATGAATTCAATCCTAAGACCAAATAACATACACGTGTTAACATATTCAAGCCCAAACTTATAATCCATCTTCCGATTTCATACAAGTTACCAAAGTGATTACAAAGCCAAACAATTAACAATTATCACAAAACATGATAACCCACTCATATGGTCTTAACCAACGAATGGTCAACCAAGAACACATCAATACTTATACGCCTCTCTCGATAGTAATACAAGCATACCCAAGTCTAAATAATCCACTATATTTCTATGAGAATTACAATAAACAAGGGTTATGAAGCTCAGGTTCTTAACTGGTTACACATGGCATACAGGTATATTTCTATCCAATACGCAAATCATACATCCCAACTATGTAGAATAGCACAATCACATGTTATCATATTTAGGTCAATCCTATAATCCATTTGTCAATTTCATATAGAAACCCACATTAATCACTAAGCCAAGAAATCCAGACATGAAAAACTAAACATGATAATCCAATTCATGGTGCCAATCAAGAGAGAGAGAATTAATTCAAACAACTATTTGGGTTTCAAAACAATACTTAGATTCCAATGAATGAAAACTAGCAAATATTCATTACAAATCCCACAAGATTCAACAATAAAATGAAATACAAAGAATAATAAGAGTCTAAAAGATTAAAGGGATATCACCCAAGCTTCAATCTCCAAATCTCATCATCCATGGCTTCCATCCATAGCTTTCTTTGCTTGCTCTTCATCTTCTTCATCCATTGCTAGCTAGTTCCAAAAATTGGGGATCTAGGGTTCAATAATCAATGGTTAGGTAGTTCCCCATGAGGGAAACCACCTTCCCTTCTCTTATCTCTCCATAGAATCGCCCCTCTCTCTCCCCAAATGAAAAAGGAATTCAAAGATAATGAAATTAGGGCTGAAAATGAACTTAAAATCTGCAATCTGCGCATGGGAATAGTACCACCGCTGCGGCGGTAGTAGGGGAGCGCCGCGGCGGTAGTGTTAACTTTTAGTTGCAGAAACTTTGGGCGCCGCGGCGGTGAAACCTGCTGTTAAATTTGATTTTGCTCTACCACTGCGGCGGTGACCTCTGTGCAAAATTACCAAAATGCCCTTCCAGCTATATTTTCCTATAAAAATCAAATTAGAATAATTACAATATATATAAATAATATAAATAACCTAAACTACAAATAACACACATAATAATAATATTAAATCATATTATACAATAATAACATAAGAACTAACTAAAATGCTAAAGAATTCACAATAATATTAAGTTCAAAGGTATTAAATACATAGGTATAAAAATCAGTCATTAGTATCCAATATAGGTTCATGATAGCTATAATTATAGATATTTATTTTATATCTATAAACTAAGTACTTAGATTATTTGTAGCAAGTGTTATACATTTTCTCCTAGCTCGTTGTTCAAGTTCTAGAGAGAAACTAGAAAGAAAAATCCTTGTGAGAGTAAATATTTTGAGAGATTCAGGAGGAAGAAGGAGAAGCTTAGATTGTTCATACCTTCAAGGCTTATCACCTATTTTGGAAGAAAAAGAAAAATAGCCACTAAAACAAGGTAATGGTTATTTTAAATCTAGTTTTGTTTTTAAATTAAATAAATCAACATGTTAGTATAAGCATGTTAATATAGTTATTAATGTGTAGTAGTTGTATTAATGTCATACTTGAGTTTAATATGCTTGGTTTGTTCATTGGTATAATTTGTAAGCTAAAAACATATGTTTGGTAGTGTGTAAACAAGTCTTGAAAATAATGACCAAAAATATTTTTTATAAAACTTAGATTTAATGTTCTCATATTATAGAACATTGAATCATGAGAAAAATAAGGTTTGAATCACTCAAAATGGAGTTATACATAAAAAGTTATGATTTGTAGTAGTTTATGTGGTAAAATAATTTTTATGAAAAAATATGGAATTAAATCATGGGTAATTAAAATATCATGTTATAAATTGATATTAAGTGATGGGTGATTTTTTTGAATTTTTTATTGAGGAGTTAAAGCTTACTTGAAGATATAATTTTTATTAAGTGGTGTAGTTCTGGGTACTGTAGACATTCTGCTAAAGAAAAAAAAAAGGGTATTGGTCGCGCATTGCGCGCCAGCATATTGGCTGACAGATCGCGGAGCCAAACGACGCCGTTTTGCATAGGAAAGAATTTACTCCGCGCGTTATACGCGGAAGCCGTCTCCGACTTTTCAAAACGGCACCAACCTGATCTTACTGAGCACGCGCAATGCGTTGGAGTAAGTTTTCGGAGAAATTACTAAATTGCCCCTCCGTTCAGTTTTTCAGTTTATTTAAAAGTTTACCATTCTATATATTTTTAATTAATTTAAATGTTTAAAAATTAATTTAAAATTTTAATAAAAATAATAATAATATAAAAGTGATATTTGAGATTATATTTTTCATTTTGATTAATATTTAAATATTTTAAATATTAATCTAGTTAGCTAAATTTATGGTTAAGTTACATAAATACAAATTTCATTAATTATTTATTATTTAATTAAAAATTTAATAATAAATAAGGATAAATAAATTGATTATTATTTAACATTAAATAATAATTAAAGAGGATTAAAATTAATAAACTATTATTTAATTTCTTTAAATTAAATAACAAGTGAGGATAATTGCCTAGTTAATTATTAGTTGATTTATATTAACTAATAAGATTTTAGAATCATTAATTATTATTTAATTAATAAATAATAATTAAAGATAAATAAAGTTAATAATTTAATTATTTATTATACTAAATAATAAATAAGGATAATTAAGAAATTATTATTATTAAATAATAATTAAAGAAATATAAGATTAATTAATTAATTATAATTTAATTAAGATTAAATAATAATTACATAAGATTATAATAAAGTTAAACAATTAATTACTATCTAATTAATCTTATGTACTAATTAAGAAACATTAAAATAAATAAACTAATTATTAGGTAAGATTAATTAGTTATTATTTATAATTAAATAATAACTAAAGGTAGTTAATTAATTACTATTTAATTAATGAAAATAGTAATTAATTGAAGAAAAAGTTAATTAAATATAGATTATTTAATATTCACCAATTAAACAATTATATTAAATTGTTTAAAGTTTCCTTAAGTGTTTAATACCTAGGATGAGTACTCCCACATTATTAAATCATTAACCTAAGTGTGATTACACGTCTATAGGGTTAATGTTAGCATGTCAAATGATATAAATTATGTGTTAGACTTATTTGTTAGATAAGTTCGTAGTAAGTGTACAAACGTGTCTATAGGGTTAATGTTAGCATGTCAAATGATATAAATTATGTGTTAGACTTATTTGTTAGATAAGTTCGTAGTAAGTGTACAAACGTGTCAACATACACTGTACTAATTGTTAGACCGATTTGATTAATGTTAGGTTATTCAAAGTCATTTAATTAAAGCTTGTTTGTTATAGCTGAGCAGACAGACAAGTTCCTTATCTCTAAACTCATTTCATTGAGCAAGTTATTTATTGAAGCTTGAACTATAATTCCAAGCATGCTTTGAGTGGTTTAAATTACTTTACAATGATTCCACATCGATGTTGTTGTTAGTCGCACTTGGTGCACTTGATCTTGTACAGTCTTTGACTTGTACCTTATTTATTGTTCTACTGTTTAAAGAACTGTTCAAAGTAGGTTTAAGTCATTGTTCGGCTAGACATTTATGTTAAAGATTTTAAAATTTATCCAAATCATTGAATATGCGGATTCTTAGACTATTATGAACACCCCTCTATTATAGGGGAGTACACTGTATCTATTATCAGGTACAAAACACTGAAATTAAATGTTATGCATACACATATTGTACTGAGACTGATCCCCTCGAGTACATATTTCTGGTAGTAACCATTGGGTCAACCTGCTATTAACTCCAGTGGATGTTTATAGTTTATAGTTCATAGTCTATTTGACTATCTTGATTCTAAAAGCAAATCATTATTCCTGCTTATGTTATTCATATTGTTTCAACCATTCCCTTTCATTCATGATATATTGTTTCTTGTTGTTATTTAAACTTGTTAAGCAAACTAGTTGCTCACCCTTGCTATATTATGAACATTATTGCAGTGAAACCCGAGAATTCTGGGAAGAACAAGGGTAAGGGAAAGATGAAGTGATAGACTTCAGGATGTAGCCTTTTAGTTAACTAAATTACTTGTTACGTAATGTAAACCCTAAGTGCTTTATTAAGGGTATTTGTGTATTTTTTTTGTAAGGTTATCGTATCTTGGGACTAGTAACACCTTTTGCATAAACAATATATATTTATTATTCCGCATTTAATTATTATATGTTGTTTAGTGGTGGATGTTTGTATTAGATCGTGATGACCGGATTCAGGTAATTAGGACATGAATTTGGGGGTGCCACAACAACAAGAGTAGAAAATCTAATTTGGAGGAAACTCTTGATAGGTTTTTAGAGTGAACTGAGACAGGAGTGAATATTCAAGAATTTTTTGCTCCAAATTCATCACACCCGTTAGAATTTTCATATCAACCCCAGTCATATGAAATCTAGTATCAAAAATCTCCACCGCAGCAAGAGAAAAAATCAAATTTGGAGAAAATTCTTACAAGCTTTACAGAGAATATCGAGATGAGTACTAAAAGCATTGAAGAATCAATACGAGATTGGAAAATTCAAAGGGACGAGATGGAGATTCAAAGAAAAGATGATGAGATACGAAGGAAACAACTTGCCAATTTAGTCAACAATTTCCATCGCAATATGTTACCTAGCAATATAGAGATAAATCTCGAGGAGGAAAGTAAAGAGTTATGTGAGGCAAATACATTAGAAAATGACAAGGAGTTATAAACGGCTAAAAAAGTAAATCTTATGAGGTCTCGTTCGGATAATTAAGATGATGATGAGGTTGAAAAGAAGAGGAGAAAGGTTTGGGATGAATAAGAGAATGACGATGATGATATAGTCTTGAATTCGAACGGTAGTAAGAAATATCTAATTGTACCTTCCGTGCAACAAATTCAGAATTTTGAAGAGTACTATCGGGTTGACTTTGGTGAATTCTTTAATAACTTGGATGAATTTAAGTTTGGGGGTGGCCATCAATCATGTAAGAATGTCATGGAGACCAAAGAAAAGACAAAGAGGATGCATGAAAAGATAATTTTTACGATTGAGCCTAATTGAAGAAAGGGAGTAGTTAGACTAAGACTTAAAAACAAGAGCCTATTAGGAGGCAACCCAAGTTTTAAGTTTTAGTTTTAGTTTTTTATTTTTTATTTTTATTTTTAGTAGATTTTATTTTTAGTAGAAAATTTTAGTTAGTTTTTTTTATTTTTTTTATTTAGTTATTTATTTTAATATTTTATTTTTATTTTATTTCAGGTTTATTCAATGTAATCCAAGCTTAGCAGATGAGAGAAAAAATGTTACATATTCAGGGGAGTAATTTGTTTTTAAATTTCTTTATTTTATACATTGAGGAGAATCTATGTTTCAAGTTTGGGGGTGTGGGTAAATTTTGAAATATTTTTTTTTAATTAATTTTTTTTTGTTTTGTTTTATTTTAGTTTAAATTTTAGAATTTTGTGGGTAAATTCGCTGCAGACCCTCACGAGACACAACTCGTATACTTGGGGTAACCTTGGGGTTTAAAGGCTTGCTACATATGTTAAGTGTAATCATGTTTTCCTACGAAAATGGGGTAACTTAGTTTTTAAATAAAGTCTCTTAGGTAATGAATTACTTAAATTTAAATTATGGTCAATGATAAAATTTTGGTTCTTATT
The DNA here is from genome assembly GCA_947179155.2 of Hedera helix. Lineage (NCBI taxonomy): Eukaryota > Viridiplantae > Streptophyta > Magnoliopsida > Apiales > Araliaceae > Hedera > Hedera helix. The sequence goes on along the minus strand of OX359273.1, from coordinate 19,441,456 downwards.
TAACAACTTTTAAAATATTGATGAATTTTTGTTAATCTGAATTTTGGCATATTGTTGGTTATTATTTTATTTGAGATACTAAATTTTTATGCACATATCAATTTGTGTTAAGTTAGTTTTAATTTAGAGAATATTTATATGGTTAATTGTTTATAATAGATATTTATGAATTCTATAACTTATTTGATTATAACTTGAAGTGAAATATGAGGTATAATATAATTTGGGAGATATGATTTAGGTGATTTTTCTAGGATTATTTAATATTGAGTTTCCCAAGTTAAATTGAAGAGAAAAAAAATATGGTGAATTGAGATGGAGCATAAAATACGCTCACTCATAAACACATGCACAAACGAGATGGAGTGTAAAACGCACTCATATTGAAAAAATAGGGGATATGGAACATAAAATGCACTCACCTACGAAAAGAAAAAAAATATAATGAAAAAAAAGAAAACTAAAAAAATGATGGCCACCTATTTTAGTTAAATATTTGGAAAATTATGTAGTTAATGCAAATAATGATCCTAGTGTGATTAATGCATTGCAACCTTTTGATCTTTTCATTGTATTTTGCCTGTTTATTAGCTGAAAGATATGAAAAAGTGAGTTATAGAGTTTTACTTTGTAATTCTTTTATTGTGTAATATCTTTTATGATGCAATTAATTACATAAATTTATTTGAGTTTAAATTGTTGACTTGGTCACACTCCGTTATTTGGTTTTGATGATGACTTTATCCTTGTGTACTAAAATCTTGAAATTGTATGATAAGTTACATGCAGCAAAATAATGCAATAAAATGGTTAGAGAGATGGATACTACACTGGCATACAACATCCTTAATAACAGATCTAGATTAAACATGACAAGCATCGTCATACAGCAAGCTGGATAAAAGGCTGGATACAAGTTGCAGAATACCAAGAGTTTAACGGCTGAAATCTTGAAGATCTTCAAAAGGGCTTCTAGGATATCATGTAAGATCTTAGCTTTATTTATGTCTAAATCAAAGCTCTAAGATTTCATTGCATGGATATAATCATGAGAGTAATTAATTAATAATTATGAAAATAATTAATTAAGCGTTCAAAATTAACTTGGGTTAAAAAGTTAATAATATCTTATTTTGAAAAGCTAATGTTTTAGCATTCTCATTATTAAATAAGTTAATATATTTTTTATACATGGGATTGAGTTGTCCATAATTAATCTTTCCATGTAAGCATATGCAATATGTAGATATGATGGTCACGTTGTTTCTTTTTCCTGGACAAGATTTCAATTGACAAAGTGAGTCGTTGCCTTATATCTTTCCTAATTAATTTCTCCAATTAGTTTATATTTCTTATCTTGACAAATCTTTTATTAAAACTAATAGAGTTATTTTTGCAAAACTTTTTCCAAGATGGTTTTGTTATTCAAATAAATATATCTTTAATTATGAAAAAACTATTTTTAAATGTGATTTTACTCATTCCCATAATTAGTGGAGTTAATTTATAAACAAGATTTTCATTGTATATTTTTTTAATCTTGTTAACTTAAATATTGGATTTGAGTTTTCAAAAATCATAGAAGTAATTAATTAAATATGGAAACAACTAAATGGGTTTTCAAAATTAATGAGGTTCAAAATATTTGGTAATCATGTTTAATTTTGAAAAGTTAAAATTTTCCATTACTATAATTAATTGATATCATAGTGGTGGACATTAACTATTGCATAATTAGTTTCTTTTAACTACCCACCGTGTAAGCAAAGTGATTCAATTAAGTGATTCACTTTTGTCCATATGTGCATGAATCAATTATCAAATATCCTATTATTAAGTCAATCTCTCGCCACATCACCTTTTATTAAAGGAATCATGTAGTTTATATGGTGATTGATTTATTATAATAATAATATAATCATTTTCATGTATGGATAGTTGTTTGAGTAAATCAATTAAAGGGAACATAATTCATGAAGTTAAAATGGAAACTTATGTTCTACGGATATATGAGCTGTAATTGTTTTTAAACTACATGATTGGCTTTTTAAAAAACGTAATCTTTTGGAATCATGTACTAATAGTAACATGGCTATGATTAGGGGGATTAAAATATATCCATGTTTGTAAATATTCTAATTGATTCACATGTTATCATAAGTTGCCAAATTATATCCTAATGGACCTACTTTCTTAAAGCAGCATGACGTCATAATATCTTTGATGGTTGAAATCTACTTTGACCAAAACATATGCAACTCCAACGGATATACATAATCTTTCAAGGCAATGGCTATATAATGTTCCTTTCACATTGCAACGAATATAATATTCCTATTATATATAAATTAGTCTAGCCGTGGTTAAAAGAGAGAAGAAGAACAATAAAAAAATCTCTCCTATATTCTTATCTCCACATATAATTCATAGAACGATTAAATTTTATATTGTGAAGAATATACAAAGCTGTTATGCTACATCAAGTCTCTATTAATTTAAGTTTTTCTACATTGCGCTTTAAACTGGTGATATCTTTACTTTTCATATTGATCATTGCATATAGAATTGAGCTTTGAATTGTGATTTTATCTTGTGATTATTTTATATTAATCTCAAAGTCTTTCGAGTATCTAATCCAAGTTGGGTTAGGATCTTTATAATCAAGTTACAGGTGAGCTTAGGAGCTCGGTGAGTAGAGGTACTCAAGGGGTGCACAGGTTTGCACAAAGTGAGCAAAAGTGCTCGGGAGGAAAAGTCCTCAAAGGTTTTGGTAACTTGAGTTGTAAATGGGTTTTATTTGTAAACTAAGTTAAATAATAAAGGAGTCTCCAATACCAGTTGGTATTGGACGTGGAGTAGGCCACTAAAGTAGATGATAGGGGTCGAACCACGTAAATATCTTTTGTGTTCGTGTGGTTGATTGTTTAATTTTATTCGTTCATTGCATCTTTCAATTTTGAATTGTAATACACATTTTGAATACTTTAACATATATATTTTATGAGAAAATTATTCATTACAACTTAGGCCTTCATTTAATATAAGCAAACTAATTATCTTATCATATCATCTAAATTACATTAGCAGTGTAAATCAGTTTCCTAATCAGCTATTCAGCAAACTGTTTTACCTACTGGTTTATTAAATCACAAAAATTGGACATAGTTTTACTCCACACTTATTCAACCCCCCATTCTAAGTGAGCCTACTTATATTTCATATATTAGTTTGATACATTTGGATTCACACACACACGAATGATCTTGAGTAAAGTGGGATTAATAAATATGTTAAAATTTGTGGGCATTGCATAATTTTAAAATTTTCATTGAGTTATTATTTAAAACAATCTTTGAGACTAAAGTTGAAATTCATATTGATTCATTGTTTGAGTAATTTTGGTTGATTTAGTAGGGTCTTTTTTTTATAGTTTTTATTTTTGTTTTGCTTGAGGGCAAACAAAGAGTTAAGTTTGGGGGTATTTGATAATGAATTTTTATACCTATTTATTATATATTTTTAGGCTTAATTATTTTTTAGTTTTTAAACATTTTAATTAATTTTAGGTTCTTTATTTAATTTTATGCGTTATTATTATTTTTAGTATTTTTATATTATTTTTCTTTATTTTATATTTTATTTTGTAGGAAATAAAGAAGGAATGACAAATCTATAAAATCTACAAAGTTCAATGGCAAAATGGTAATTCAGCAACATGTAATGGCAATTCTGTAATTCCAAGCTAATGGCAGAAGCGTAAATAAATGAAAATCAGCTGGGCGCATCTTACGCGCATGAGTTGGCTGATTAGCAATGTAGCACGATGGCGTTTGGCTGGGTGAGGAGATGAAGGAAAGGCGACTGCGCCTAGCACGAGAAAGGAGTAAAAGTAGTAATGAAAAGCGACGCCATTTGGCACCTGGGAAGGAAGAGAAGGCCATAACACCATGTGCGGTCAGGCCGGTCTGGGTTAGAGCGGTCAAATGGGCCGGGTTTGAGTGTTGACTTGGTCAAAATACGCGAAGGCTATGTTTGGCAAGCGTACTAATTGTAGAAAATGGGATTATTCGCAATTTTTAAATTGAATTTCTTTTCCACTAATACTTAGGATTATTATTGTACTCCTATAAATAGACTATGTAGCTCTTAGTTTCAGAAGATTAGCATAGATTAGAATATAGTAGATTTATTTTATTAGTATAGGAGCAATTATTCAACGCGAAAGATTAAATAATTAAAGGCAGAACTTCAGAGTTGAAGACTGTGATCCGAGTGACAGATGGATGTCAATACACATATTTGATTTCCTTTACTTTTATTTTTATAATTTTGAGATGTTGAATTATTTGTAGATAATTTATTATTTAGTTATGAGTTAATTTTATATTGGGATTGCAATTAAACCTAATGTATAGTTTATATTAATTTTATTTTTAATTATTGATGATTATATATGAGTTGTTTATCATATTTAGTGCATTTATGTATTAATTACTTAGCTAGTAATTAATGAGGTAATATATATGAAATCAAAAGTGAAGTATAGGTTTAGATTCAAATATGATAACATATGAATTCGTTTATTCTTTTTAGGAAGAATTACATGATAATGTATAGGATGAATATATCTATATGTTGTATGTAACATATTAAGAGTTTATTCTTAATGAGTCTATTTTAAGTGGTTTGCATGAACATAAAAGAACTAATTGAAATAAAACATAAAAGTTTATTCTTAATGAGTCTATTTTTTATTAATTTTTTATACAGGTTAATAAATAGTTAAGCATTCTTAGTTAACAATTTTATTTAGTTAATTAATTAAAAGGAAGGCAAGAGATTTAAATAAAACATTGAATTTTTTTTAATCTTAACTATTTTTAATTTGATTTAATCATTTTTATTAGTTTAATTTAGTTGGTAATTTTAATTAGTTTATTTTATAATTAAATTGCATTTGTTTAAATAAAGTTAATTTGATATAAAATTAGTATTTGATAATAATTATTTTTAATTCTCTATGGGTTCGACACTTTCTTTATAATTATATTACTTGTGGGCTGTATAGACTTGCTTGTAAATTCATATTTAAAATTAGGCAAACATATTTTATAAACCGAGATGTACAAGATATGCAATGGATGTTTGATGAATGTATAGCGATAAACGCTAACTGAGGCAAGTTCTTTCAGTCTTACTTGACCTAAGTGTGAATGTGTTATACGTGAACTATGTGTTCAAATAGGTGAAAGTATTTTCATGTTACGTGAAATACTTAAAAGCATGATTAAGTGTGTACTTTATGTTATTACGTGATTATAATTGTTATCTATGAACTATTTAGATGGTTACAATACGAAGTATGAAAGTAGATAGCATAAGATACATAAATCAAATGCACAACATGATAAATATGATACAAGAATGAAATGTCGAATATGAATGAAACGTGAAGTATGAAATGTGTTAACTGTTGGACTTGCTAAGCAGTCGCACTCATTCTTGCAAATATGTTTATTTGCAGTCAAATGAAGATGTTTCTGAAGAACATGGCAAGGGAACATTGAAGTTTGCATAGGCAACAATTGTTTATTGTATTTCCTTAGCTAATTATGTGTTAAGTCAAAACGACTTATATATTGAAATTGAATCAAGTTATAATAACTTTGATGTCTTTTGAATAAAAGAAATTCATTTTAAAACAAGTTGTAACTTTATATTTACTTTGTAAAGTAATCTTGTACGATTAAAATACTATATGAAAGACAGTATATTTATATATGCACGTTTCCATATTAAAGTTCAGCTTGTGATTTTGAAATCCAGCGTGTATTTTTGCTCATTTAATTTCTTAAATTTCAACAAAGCGTTTAGAAGAATGAATCTAATATCAAAGATTGAATTCTATATATTCATAACTAACATATTGAAATAAATCATGACATATATATGGTTTTGAATGGTAAGTTGAATTATAGAGGTTGCAATTCAGGAAATGAAGAATGATAAAAAAAAAGTTTTAAATAACTAAGTTTTAAATATCTATATGGATATTGAAGATTATAAAAAAGTTTTTAAAATTCATGAAATTTATTAATGATATTATTGATTATGATGTAAAATCAGACTAAGGTTGCATTTTAACACACAAGATCGGGATTAAAAATAGTACGAATTTGGGGGGGGGGGGGGTATTACAAATGCCATGTCTATAAATAACATACGCATTCAGACAATTGAGACAAGAAGTTTTTCATGAGTTTTCATTCATATTTAGAGCCACATTTGAGAGAGAGATTAGAGCATTATTTTGGTTCCTTGTGTGTGTTATTTGTAGTGTTGTTATAGTACACATGATCATTGTATCCTGGGAGACAAGCGCTGTAAACTCTGAGCACCTAAGGAGGACGTAATTGTCTTAAGGACATAGTACCAAGTACTAGCCTTTATATTTTGTAATTATTTTCTGTATTTACGTTAATATATCAAATAAGTGTATTTTATTTTATTTTTGAATAATAACTACAGAGTAGATTCAGACAGGTAATACATGTTTGCTTTACTGTTTGTTGATTTATATGTAATCCAGACGGGTATGTTTGTCTGCTTTGGTGTCTACTTTTAACAATACTATTTTAGATGTAATCCAGACAGGTATTGTGGCGACCCCAAATTCGGGTTCAATAACCTCGGGTTTGATTCTCCATTGTACAATACTTACTAACAATTAAATACATAAATTGTATTTAAACTTTGCGAAATAATACAAAAGGTTCCTTATAACAAGGCTACACTTCCCAATGTCGATTAACCTTAACATAAACATTACATATCTTAAGGGAATATAAAAGATTTACAAAAGAAATTACATTAAAAGTAATTTAACTAGCATGCATTAAGCTAATCTAAGTTTTGGCTTTTCCTTTGCCTTTGTCTTGTTTAGAACATTCGGACTTAGCTGAAAATAAGTCATGATATAGCAAGAATGAGCAACTAAATGGCTCAACAAGTTTATAAACAATAGCATAAGATATATCATGATAAAAGGAAGATTAACGTCAAGGTTTTCAACAATAGATAACAATTGTGAAAGATATCAAAAATCAATTTTCAAATAAAAGAATAGATTGACTTTTTACTGCTGAGTGGTCTTTAATGACCATGAACTGCTACTAAGGTAGAACAGACATATATATATCTAACACCTCGAAAAACGTGGTACACGAAGGGATCAGCCTCTTGTACTCTATGTATATGCATAACATGCAGACATATTGCGCAAATTCGATTTCCCAACAGATAAAAATTCCCCCTAATTAGGGTTGTTCATTCTCAGTCTTACTATAAGAATCACCACCAACCAATGGTTTGGATAAGCTTTTAAAATATTCAATTGATGAATTTAAACATGCATTGTCTAGCCGATATAATTAGCTTAGACATTCATAAATAATTCTTAAATTAATGAACAAAAATATTTGCAAAATCACTATGTACGAATACAATAATAGTAATGATGTGGAATAATTTTAGATAATTAATCCACTTAAAGCTCTTTCAAATATCTACGAGTGTAGGTGCTTGCTCAACAATAATTGAATTGCTCAATGTAAATAAAGTTAAAGAAAACTTGCAACAATAAATACAAGTTAGGGTTAAGAGAAACTTGTCTCGTGCGTAGTCTACAACTAACCAAGTCAATTTAATTCTCTTTAGATAGACCTAACAATTAATCAAGTTGATCTTTAAATTAGTATCATATTCACATTCATATGATAACATCTATACATCTTACATCTCTAATACTTAACCACATAATAATATAATTACGAGTATATAAACACTTAGAAAATATTATCATTACGTGATAATATTTCAACCACATAAAATCTATATTAATTATTTAATATAGCTTATACACTTATCTAATATTATTAACAATTTAATAATATTTAATTTTCTTGTAATATTATTAATTATTTAATAATAATTTATTAATATTCTAATATTATTAATCATTTAATAATATTTTATTCATACTCTAATATTATTAATTATTTAATAATATTTTATTATCTTATTTATATTATTACTTATTTAATAATATTTTAATCATTATCTAATATTATTAATCATTTAATAATATTTTATTTATTATCTAATATTATTACTTATTTAATAATATTTCATTGACTTATTAATATTATTACCAAAGTAGTAATATTTAATCATTTACAAATGTTATAATCATTTAATAATTTTTTAATCACATATTAATATTATTAACCACTTAATAATATTCAATCACAAACAATACCAATAACTAACTCTTTAATTGTGCTAACGTTAGCCTTTATTTTAAATATTTAGCTACCAATTAGTTACTAATAAACTCTATATATTGGTTTAATATCCAAACACATTCACTTTACACTTATTTTAACTCAATTTATCAAAGAAAACTTGACCGGGACCGACTCGACCCGACCCGACCCGACCCGACCCGACCCGCCAAAATCTGCTAGGCAGATTGTTCTGGTGCAGGTGCACCCGACCAATTTCTTCGGAAGTCAACTTTTTGACTGCTCGACCCTCTGACGCTCCGACAGCCATAACTTCTTCATTTTAAATATTGCGAGATAATTCTTAAGTCCATTCGCATCATAATTTCCCCCTATACAATTTCTCTTTAGATAACAAATTCAAATTCCAAACATAACTAGACTCAAAACTGCTCACAAGGATAAAATGAAAATTAACTTCACAAATCCTTAGTTTTAATAGTTCAAACTTAAAATAAATAAACTCTACACATTCAAATGACACCAACTTAGTGTTGTTGTCTTCCTAACTTCTTGTTTTACAATATTTCATGGTTCAATCACATTTTTGAAAATGTTTTGACACGAAAATTAAGATTGAACCCTCTAGGGTTTAAAAATGACATACTTTGCGATAAAATCCATAATTTCTTTGTTTTTTCATATTTTTAAAAGCTACAAGTTGGGTTTTCTTTAAAACTCATATATGTAACTTTATAGCCATAAAAATCTATTTTCCAACTTGTACATTTCAAACTACAACATTAAATACCACACACTCAACTAGGGTTTTACTGGTAAAGTTTAATATGGACATTTCTAATATTTTTATGCATTCCACACATACTAAAACATGTTATAAACACATCAAACCATGAATATACATATATAACATAGTTTATGACTTCTAGACCATCAAAAATTTTTTTTGATCAGTTAAAAATATATTTTTGACCATAGAAAGCATATATAGACAGTAAATATGAACTAAGAAGAGTTGAGAGCACTTTTGAACCTCTTGGACTTGAATGCTCTCTTCCTCTTGGTTATGAACTTTGTTAGAGACTCCACCTTGATAAATCTCTAGCAATTTTTCACAACTGACAAGTGTTTCTCTCTTTTTCTCTCAAATGCTCTCACTTTCTTCACTCTAGAATTCTAACAAATGAACTAACAAACATCACCAAGTGTGTGGAGTACTCTATTTATAATACTTTATTAATACATGATTAACTCTACTAATTCACCAATATAGTCAATTTAGAGCTTAATTTGGATTACTATTTGATTGATGGATAAGTTGAATTATTAGGTGATTGACTAGAGTTGTTGAGCTACTATGACAAAGAGTCAATTGGAAGCAATATTGCAAAATCAAGCCACCCCAAGTGCCCCCCCTACAATCTCAGCAATAATGGGATTTAATCACCCATTTTTGGTTTATTTTTAATGCTTTAATTATATATATATACTCCTATATATATATATATATATATATATATATATATATATCAATGTTGACTAATTTTTACTTCCTTTTGGGCTCCTCCTTGGACTCTAGAGTATAATAAGTTGGGCTCATTCAATTTACTTGTTTGGGCTCAAATTAATTAACACATTGAGCTAACATTTAATAAACTATGTTATCTTTAATTAAAATAAGCATTGAGCTAGATTAATTAATTACATGGGCTACTAGGTAAATTAATTTGACCTAGTTTAATACCCAGTTTAGATTTAAAGTATAATCCAATTAGACTTGCTTTAATTAATTTTAACACATTGCTTCATTGCTTTAAATAAATATACACATACACAAGTATATTCATTGAATTATCTAATGGACAATTAATTAGTACAAAATTTTTAATTCATTGCTAATTATATAATAATTATAATTACAATGTCTAATAGAATTCGTGGTCATTACATTCTCCCCCCTTATAAGAATCCCGTCCTCGGAATTACAAATTTAAAGCTACTAAAAAAGATGCGGATATTCATTCCTCATCTTTTCTTCTAGTTCCCACGTAGCTTACTCAGTGTTGTGGTTCCTCTAAAGGACTTTGATGGAATGTATAACCTTATTTCACAATTTTTGCTCTTTCATATCTAGTATCTGGACAGGAATTTCTACATAAGATAAGTCTTTCTCGACTTGAATTTGCTCATAGGATATGATGTGCTTGTAATCTGGCTTGTATGGTCGTAACACTGACACGTGAAACACATTGTGAATATGCTCTAACTCAGGAGTTAGAGCTACATCGTACGCCACTTCACCCACTCTTTTTAATATCTTGAACGGTCTTATGAACGGTCCTATGAACCTTGGACTTAGCTTCCCTTTCTTTTCAAATCTGATATTTCCTTTTCAGGGAGATACTTTCATGAACACAAAACTCCCTACTTCAAAATCTCGCTTCTGACGATATAGGTCTGCATATTTCTTTTGACGGTCTTGAGCTTCTACTAGTCGAGCTCTTATTACTCTGATAATTTCTACAGTCTGTTGAACCAATTTTGGTCTCAACAGTTGACGCTCTCCTACCTCATCCCATCATAGAGGTGTTCTACATTTCCTCCCGTACAATGCTTCGTAAGGAGGCATGCCTATGCTCTCATGATAACTATTATTGTATGCAAATTCAACTAATGGTAGATGGTCTTCCCAAATGCCCTTGAAATCCATCACATAGGCTCTGAGCATGTCTTCTAATGTCTGAATTGTTCTTTCACTTTGCCCATCAGTCTATGGAAGATACGTAGTACTCATTCTGAACTGCGTCCCCAATCTTTCCTGAAGACTCCTCTAAAACTTTGACGTGAAGCACGGATCTCTGTCTGACACAATCGATACTGACACTCCATGTCTTGAAACTATCTCTTTAATGTACAGTTTGGCCAACTAATTCAAACTGAACTTAATCTTAGTCGTCAAAAAGTGCGCTGACTTTGTTAGTCGATTCACAATCACCCATATAGCATCGTATCCCTTCTGCGTTGCTGGAAGTCCTACCATAAAATCTATCATGATATGCTCCCATTTTCACTCAAGAATCTCTAACGGTTGTAGTAATCCACTTGATCTCTGATGTTCGGCCTTTACCCTCTGACAAGTTAGGCATCGACTGACACATTCTGCAACCTCCCTTTTCATATTCGGTCACCAAAAATGTTGACGTAGATCTTGATACATTTCTGTACTTCTCGGATGTATCGAGTATCTCGTACTGTGAGCCTCTTGCAAAATCTCCTCTCGTAAGTCAGGCACTAATGGTACCCAAACACGATTCTTGAACCTTAGCAATCCTTTGCTATCTACTTTGTACTTGATCTATTCCCCATCGGCCATCCTCTTTCTTATGCTGTCACATTCTTCATCTTTATCTTGAGCCTCTTTTACCTTATCTAACAAGGTTGGGCTTGCTTCCACTTCGATTGACTCCTTTGGATTTTTTACCTCCAATTCCATTCGAGCCATCTCTTTCACCAATTCTTCCTGTTCTGTTAATACAAACAACTTCTCCCTGCTCTTTCTACTTAAAGTATCTGCTACTACGTTGGCTTTGCCGGGATGGTATAGAATTTCACAATCGTAGTCTTTGATCAACTCCAACCATCTCCGTTGTCTCGTGTTCAACTCCTTCTGTGTGAAGATATACTTCAGACTCTTATGGTCTGTGAATATGTCATATTTCTCTCCATATAAATAATGCTTCCAAATCTTAAGGGCAAACACTACCACTGCCAGCTCCAAGTCGTGGGTAGGGTATCCCTTCTCATAATCCTTTAATTGCCTTGACGCATACGCAACGACTTTGCTGTTTTGCATATGCACACAATGAAGTCCCTTGTGCAATGCATCACTCTAGACCGTAAAACCTCCTGTATCGTCCGGTAAAGTTAACACATGTGCTTCACTAAGTCTCTTCTTTAGCTCATGAAAACTCTCTTCACACTTCTCCGTCTATACATATTTTACTGTTTTCCTTGTCAAATTGGTTAACGGCGTTGCTATCTTCGAAAAGTCTTTGAAGAATCTTCGATAGTAACCCATTAAACCTAAGAAACTCCTAACCTCCGTCGGTGTCCTTGGTTGTTCCCAATTCATCACCGCTTCTACCTTTGTTGGATCCACTGAAACTCCCTCCTTATCAATAACATGACCTAAAAATTGAACTCTCTCCGACTAGAATTCACACTTCGAAAATTTAGCATACAACTACTCCTTCCATAATATCTCCAATACCAATCTTAGATGTTCCGCATGCTCCTCCTCCATTTTAGAATATACCAAAATATCGTCAATGAACACAACTACAAATTTATCAAAGTACTGCTTGAATATTCTGTTCATCATGTCCATAAATGTGGCTGGTGCATTCGTTAGTCTAAACGACATCACCAGAAACTCATAATGACCATATCAAGTTCTGAATACCGTCTAGGGTACATCCTCTTTCCTGACTTTCAACGGATGATAACCAGTCCTTAAGTCAATCTTTGAAAAGTACTTCGCCCATTTTAATTGATCAAAAAGATCATCAATTCTTGGCAACAGTTACTTGTTCTTAATTGTTACTTTATTTAACTCTCTATAGCTTTATAGTCCATACAAAGTCTCATCGATCCATCCTTCTTCTTTACAAATAACACAGGTGCTCCCCATGGGGAAACACTCAGCTGAATGTACTTCCTATCCAATAACTCCTGCAACTGAACCATCAACTCCTTCATTTCTACTGGAGCCATCCTATATGGTGCCTTTGATATCGGTGTTGTCCCTGGTACTAAATCGATCACAAATTCTATCTCCCTATCTGGCGGTAGACCTGACAGTTCCTCTGGAAAAACATCTATGAACTCCTTAACTACTGGTATTTGCTCCATCTCGGGATTCACTATTTGTGTAACCATCACATGAGCCAAATACCCTACACAACCTTTCTTCAATAGTTTCTTAGCCTGCATTATCGTCAGACAAGAAGATTTTCTTGACGACTTGCTGCCATAAAATACGACCTTAGACTTATTTGGTGTCTTAAGGTGTATACACTTTTTCTGACAATCAATTATTGCTCCATGATTAAACAACCAATCCATTCTAAGAATAATGTCAAACTCCCCAAAACGTATAGGAACTAAGTTCACATTCAAATTCTGACCCCTGATTTCAGCACAACAATGTCTATGTATATACTCTACATGAATCACTTCTTTATTAGTAACTTCTATGTTCATTGAGTTCTCTAGTTTTTCTCTAGGGAATTCTAACCGTCTAGCGAAATCATCAGACACAAATGAACAAGTAGCACCCGAATCAAACGATACATAAACATTTATATTATTGATCGGAATAATACTTGACACCACGTCTTTTGATTCAATGACATCTTGCACCGTAATGTTGAAAGTCCTATTGGTTTGTTCTGTTGTACCGGGCCTCCAATGGTGAGCTTATTGTTGTTTCCCTTGTATTCAGTACTTCCCCCGTCATTCTTCCTTTATGGACAATCCCTAAACTGATGATCCGCAGCTCCACATGAGAAACAACCTCTTTTCTTAGGTGTGGGACAATTAGGAGCGATATGCCCTTCTTGCCCGCAGTTGTAACAGACGTTCTTTCCCTTCATACACTCCCTTGAGTGATTTTTCCCACACTTACTACATTTGTTTCCTTTCTTCTGATCGCTTCCTTGGGGTGTCCCCGAACTGTTGCTGTTGTTGTTGTTGTGACGACCCCAAATCCGGGTTCCTTGAACCTCGGATCCGGTTCAACACGAGTACAACATTTTCCTTATTGTTTAAGAATCACAACAATATTATAATTGGTAAATAACCATTTATTTACAATTTTACAACATCTCTTTCTATTCCAGAATCGAAATCTTTATACATTCCTAGTATGTCTTAATATCATACCTGATACGACATTCTATTACAATCAACTTGATGTATTTAACACTCGTATGACGTACCAACAATATCTTATGCTACGCAATCATTTACCTGTCCAATTCGGACTGATATCTATAATAGATATTTAGATCTTCAATGGAAGTAATATGTTTTCATGTTCCTTGTTCTTTATCGAGAACTTCAGGTAACTAGCCTTATCTGAAAATGTTGGTTTAGGCAAAAGTGAGCACGACGGCTCAGCAAGTTCAACAGTTACACATAACACATTACATGCTTCACATATTATACATGCTCTACATTTTATTCTTACATCATGCATTTCATTTTATGAATGGTTCATACTTCTTATGCATCACATACAATAAACAACTAGCATCTAGCAAATCATGCTTCATATCGGTACATATTTCACATGTAACCATATCTCATGTTATTCATATATCACAAATATCATCAAAATATCTTCATGTTAATAATATAACATCAAATTGTAGCATTTTAATGCACATAGGAGCAAGTTCTGAAAAACTTGCCTGGTTCGCTTCTACCAGTTACGCTTATTTGCGTCTTGCGTTCAACCTACAATTTATATAGGAAATTGAAATAATCATTAGATATAATGACTATTACCTAGCCTTTATATAAGACTCTAACTTTAAATTATTAACTCTTAAGATGTCCGACAAACGAACCCTTAAGTTCCGGACAAAACCCCTAGCCCAAACCTAGTTGGACATATCGGGTACGCTTAACCATCTTTCACCAATACCTTGCGTTCTTCATACAACCTATATTTTATAAGTTGTCTAATATTTAATCACTAATGGACTCTTACCTTGGTTTAATTCAATTAAACTTTCTTCTTTACGCAACTTAATGATTTGGACATTTAATAATGTACCAAATATCTCAAAACATAATTTACCTTTGATAATATATAACTACAATCAAATATTATTAACCCTTTAATAATATTTTAATCACTTATTAATATTATTAACAATTTAATAATATTTTAATCACTTATTAATATTATTAACCATTTAATAATATTTTACTCACTTATTAATATTATTAATCAGTTAATAATATTTTAATCACTTACTAATATTATAAACCTTTTAATAATATTTTAATCACTTATTAATATTATTAACCATTTAATAATATTTTAATCACTTATTAATATTATTAACCTTTTAATAATATTTTAATCACTTATTAATATTATTAACCATTTAATAATATTTTAATCACTTATTAATATTATTAACCATTTAATAATATTTTAATCACTTATTAATATTATTAATCATTTAATAATATTTTAATCACTTATTAATATTATTAACCATTTAATAATATTTTAATCACTTATTAATATTATTAACCATTTAATAATATTTTAACAATCCTCAAATCCTTTAATGATTATTTAAATAATAATCTCTTAGTTAATTAATCTCATTTATTATTTAATATTCATTAAATAACAAATGATCATTTTGTTCACTTTATCTCCCTTTAATTATTATTTAATATCATTTAAATAATAATTAACTAATTATCCTTATTTATTAAAATAATAAATAATTACCTTATTAACTTCATCTTTCTTTAATTACCATTTAATATCCTTTAAATAATAATTAATTATAATAATAGTTTTTATTTACATTATTTATTATTTATTATAAATAATAAATAATTATTAAAGTTGGGTCCCAAATTAATTATATTAATTTTTAAGCAATTTTATCAATTTTGGACTTAAAAGACCCGAACCGACCCGACCCGAATGGCCCGACCCGACCCGGAACGGAAAACTCACTGGCCGTGAACAGTGACCAAGGGCCCCGGCCCTCCTTTTACAAAGGAAACAAGGGCCCCGGCCCTCCTCTTGCAGAATCTGCAAAATTGCCATTTTCTGATTTTTCAACTTTTGCTCCTTTGATTAAAACTTGAATAAAATGAAATCTACAAATCCAAATGAGCTCAAATTGGTATCGATGGATTCGTATCTTCCTAAACTACAATATTCCATCATTGGATCAAATTTTTGAAAAAGTTTTGGTTTTGAAAAATATCCACAAAGTGGACTATTTGTACACTGGGTTCTTAAAATGACCTTCTTTGGTCTAAAAATCATATCTTGATCATAACAACTCACATGAACATTATACCAACTAGGTTTTGTTCTTAACTTATATATTTACCATATCAAAGAAGAAAATCTCATACCTAACTTTTAGGTTTCAAAATATAAAGCTCCGAATCACACGTTCGTTTAAGGTTCCGTCGGTAAAAATCGTTTTCATACATTTTGCTAAACTTTTCAACACCAACACCCATAAATATTCATGTTACACCCATGTAACCCTAGATCTACCAATCTAGCATGGATCTAAACCTTTAGAGCTTGAGAATAACTTTTCTACCATAAATATTCAATATAAAACATAATGAACTTCAAAACTAGGGTTTAGGGTTAGTGTTATACCTTTTAGACTTGTGAGCTACTTTTTCTCTCCTTCCAAAGATAGATGATGGAGTTAGATGACATCCAAGCACACTCCTCTTGAAGAATTAGACTTGGCTCACTTGACTCGACAGTAACTCACTAAAAAACTCACTAACTCACTACCCTTTTTCTTTAACTCACCGAGTTAACTCACTAAAATTTACTACTCTCTATAGAAGAACTCTAGCAACAATTTTGTAAATTCTAACTTAAAAGTGCTAGCCTCTATTTATAGTAATATAAGATTATACATATAGCACATATATGTATATAATGGATGTCAACCATTTCTCAAAAATGCTAACAATAACCTTGAGTGTTCCATACACTTTAACAATAAATCAAATGAATGAATTTTAAAGTCCAAGTACTCCATTCCATCAATCCACCGGTCATGTCCCTTAAATGGCTCAATTTCCATTTATTTTTATAGCCTAAATTGATTTAATTAACCTTCTAGAAGCTCTTTTCAAATGGGCCAATGTTTGGGCTTTGGAATTTAATCTTTTTGGGCCATGGATACTCCTTTGATCCATTGAAATGTTGGGCTACTTGTAACGCCCCCAAATCCGGGTTCCTTAAACCCTAGACTTGGTACGTCACGATACATCATCTTCATACACGTTCTATAACTAATGCGGAATATATAAACATAAATTGTTTATTCTACAACATTTCCCAAGGTTTCTAACCTTAACTTACATATATACCTTTAGATTTATAAAAAGGTTTACAAAATTACTTACATCATATAACAATTTAGTTATAATGCATAACACTATAATCTTGTCTGTTGCTTCTGTCTCCGTCTCTCCTCGGACATTCGTATTATTCTGAAATTTGTTATCATGATATAGCAAGAGTGAGCAACGACTTTGCTCAGCAAGTTTAAATACAATAACGATATATCATGATTGAAAGAAAGAATAAGCTTTTGGATTTTCAACAATATAATAATTGTGAAAGAGTACGAATTATAATTTCAATAATTGAATAACTGAATCAATTAATGTTGAATGCCAATAATGACCATGAACAAATTTAACTAAACCTTATGGTAATGAAGGTGATCAGCCTTTCATACCTAATGAACACATGCAACGTGCACTATGTGCGAATCAACAATTTAAAGAGGTGGAATAATTATACCGAATTAAACCACTAGCATGCTTGAAACATAATAACTTGAGTTTGAGTTAGGAACTTGAACAATAAAATAATATATCCTGCTCGAATATAAATTGAGTAGGGTTTAGGAAACTTGCCTGATAGTCGATCTACAGCTAACTAGCTTTAAATAACTCTCTTTGAATGACCTAATATTAACAATATTGGGCTATCAATTAGCACTACGTAAAATTTACAATTATGCGCTCAATTATGCTATTTATCTAGCAAATAAAAGTTACATAAAAATTAATTTAATATACTATCATTAACCTATAAAACAATTAATCAATCTTAGGTTAATAATTTAATTAATTTATATCAATTTTCTCAAGTGTTAAACACTTATTAAACTATTAAACAATTTATTATAATTGTTTAAACAAATGCGTTAAAAGACATTTTCTTTATTTCATTAAATCTAATTTCATTTAATTACTATTTAACATTATTAAATAGTAAGTAATTAAATACCTTTAGTATTATTTGATAATAAATAATAAGTTACTAGATTTATTTATTATTTAAAGTTAATCAAATAATAAATAATTATATTATATTATAAATAATCAAATATCCTTAGTTATTATTTAATATAAATAATAACTAACTAACTAGATTCATTTATTATTTAAAGTAAATTAAATAATAAATAATACAATTATATAGTAAATACTCAAATATCATTAGTTATTATTTAATAATAAATAATAACTAACTGAATTTATTTATTATTTAAAGTTAATCAAATAAGAAATAATTAAATAATCAATCTTAGTTGCCTTTAATTATTATTTAATGGTAATTAAATAATAATTAATTAATTTATCATCTTTGTTTATTATTTAATATTAATTAAATAATAAATAATTAATTTAATCATAAATTCAGAAAATATAATATTAAACTAACTAGATTAATATTTAAAACATTTAAATATTAATCCAAAATATTTATATAAAAGTTTTCACCAAGCTTCATAATTTCCCAATATTTATAGAATTTTTCATGAATTTTCACTTATTTTTACATTAACTTTAAATAGCTATAAAATACAATAAATATCCATGCTCAACAATAATTCACCAAAATTTTTAGAAAAATCAGAAATAATATTACCATATTTCTGTCCAGAAATGATTTCAGTACAAAAATATTTTTAATAATTAAATTTTAATTTTTAAATGCGTTGAAACTTCCGAAATTCATATAAATTAGCTCGTTTATCAGAAAATTACGAATCTTAAGTCCATTCCACACGAAATTTAATTCTCTACAACTTTTTAGAAGGAAACAATTTCAAATTCTGCACCGAAATACACAGGATATGGACAGATCCGGTTTTACGGCGCTGAATCTTCCGAAATTCACAGTAATTAGCACGTTTATTCGAAAATTATGAATCCTAAGTCCATTCCACACGAAATTTAATTCTCTACAACTTTGTAGAAGGAACTTTTCCCAGATTCTGTACTAAAACGGACAGAATCGCCCCTGCTACGGCTGTGCGAATTTAACAGCATTATTAATTATTTTTGCTCCAAATTTTTCCACAATAATTACTCTAAACATCATATAATCCACATATATACCTCTAAAATTATCAATACTAATTATTCCAATTATTCACTGATTTTCCACAAAAATAAATTAATACCACAATAATTAAAATAAACTAATAAACATGATTTATACCTCCTTGATGCTATAAAAAAAACATCCATGAGCCTTGAAAACCTACTAGATCGCTCCAAATATTTTCTTCTCCTCCTTGGTGGATTCGGGTGGTGAGAAAGAAGATAGAGAGAGAAAAATGAGATAGTGTTGTTTCTTAATGTGGTGTAATTTGTTCCTTCTTATATATATATATATATATACAGATATTATTTCTTTGGATGACTCCCGAAGGAGTATAAGCTAAGAAACAAAAGTATATACTGCTATACTTTAGCACGCAAGAAGATGGGAGGCTTGGCCAGAGCCTACTCTACCATACTTTTAAAAATTTATTGTCTTTTCCTTCTATATATATATATATATATATATATATATATATATATATATATATATATATATGTATTGGGTGGAGTGCCAACAGCTTTCGGTTGTACTACCGCCAAGGTGGTTTCCCCTCCTATTTCCTTCTCTCTCTATATATAACCCATGATTCTTTACCATTACCAGTAATTAATTATACGCATCGGTTTAATAAAAATTTATTGTTATGCGTTGATTGGACCATACGACTGACCAACTCAGGAGGAGAGCATGCAGCCTGTTAGGTATAGGTAACCACAATTTCCATAGTGGCAGGGTACATAAACCATCATTTTTTTTTTTTTGATGGGTCCAATGCATTTCAATTCCATTGTTTTTGCTTTTCGGTAGTCCATTCTCACGAGGACTATATATATCTTACATAACTACCACATGAAATATAATTATACTCATTAGTTCATATACTTACTAATATGAATAATTATATTTAATTCAATATGTGTATTGTTTATAATACATAATCTATTAATCCATACATTTATAACTAGGTATAAATTCATTTCACTAATTATGGGATAACTCCATAATTTGATTTAACATTTTTTTTTTTTTGTGCAACGAAATAACTCTTTAAATAATTAATATTCATTCCATTATTTATTTTAATTAACTCATTTAATTTACACAATCATTATTGTATAACTAAATTTAACCATTTCTTTCCCTCCATAAATTGTTTCAAACAATTTATTTAATCATTTATTAAATTAATATTTTTAACTGTAAATTAAATATAAATTTAATTTACTAATTTGACCTCCAATATTTATTTAATACATATTGGTCATTTACCCCATACTCTTAATTCACCTACAAATGATATATAGTATTATATCCTTATTCATAATTCTCATTAATAACTTAAATAAAAAAAAGTAACTTTCTTTATTCAATTAATCAATATATCAATCCATAACTTTTCAATTAATAAATTAATTAACTCATTCAATGTTTAACTTTATATTTGTTGGGCATAATATGTATGTTACGCCTGTGACGACCCCAAATCCGGGTTCTTTAACCTCGGGTTTGGTTCTCACTGTACAATACATAACAACAATGAAATACATATATTGTATTCAAACTACGCGGAATAATACAAAAGGTTCCTTATATAAAGGCTACACTTCCCAAGGTCTATTAACCTTAAATTGTAACATTACATATCTTAAGGGAAATACAAAAGATTTACAACAGTAATTACATAACAGCAATTTAAACTAGCATGCAATTACTAAAACTAAGCATTCGCTTTCCCCTTGCCTTTGTTCGATTTAGAGCTTTCGGGATTGGCTGAAATATAGTCATGATATAGCAAGAATGAGCAACTAAATGGCTCAGCAAGTTTATAAACAACAATCATACGATATATCATGATGAAGGGAAATAACTTCAAGGTTTCAACAATAGCAATTGTGAAAGATAATAAGAATCAATGTTCAATAAAAGAAGGAATTGACTCTTTACTGCTGAGTGGTCTTTAATGACCATGAACTGCTACTAAGGTAGAACAGACATACAATGTCTGACTCCTTGTTAAAATAACGGGACACTTGAGGGGATCAGTCCTCTCATGTCCTATGTATATGCATCACATTTAGTTTTCTTGCGCACTGTCGGGTCTCCGACAAATAAAAACCCCCTTTAACTAGGGTTGTTCTATCTCAGTCTTACTGTAAGAATCCGCACCAGCCAATGGTTTGGATAAGCTTTTATAATATTCAATTAAATGAATTTAACATGCATTTGTCTAGCCGAAACAATTAGCTTAGACGTTCTTAAACAGTTTGCAAAAGCACTATGTGCGAATACAATAATCAATAATGATGTGAAGTAATTTTTGATAATTAATTCACTCAAAGGTCTGTCAAGTAACTACGGGTGTAGAATACTTGCTAAACAATAATTGAAATGTAAATACGGTTGAAGAATATCTGCAACAATAAATACAAGTTTAAGGGTAGAAAACTTGCCTGTCTGCACAGCTACAATAAATGTCTAGCTTTAACTACTTGCTTTGAAAGACCTAACATTAATAAAGTCGGTCTAATAATTAGCACGGCGTATTTGCATAACTATACGCTTGATAATGAACTTATTTACCACACATAAGTACTAACACATAATTTACATCAGTCAAAACAATATTATTAACCTTATAAACCCTTAATCATATTAGGTTAATAAGTTAGAAAATATTTTTCTTAAGTGTTGGACACTTATTAAACCTTTAAACAACTTATTATAATTGTTTAATTAAATTCAATTTATTTTATTAACTCAATCTCTTTTTAATTACTATTTAATATTGATTAAATAGAAATTAATTAATTAACTCTAGTTATTATTTAAAATAAATAATAACTAATTGTACTTACTTATTATTTAATTATAATTAAATAATAAATAATTATTAACTTAGTTTTAACCTTCTTTAATTTAATGTTAATCAACCAATAATTAACCAAGTAATTAACCTTACTTATTATTTAATTAAGAAAATTAAATAATAGTTTACTAATCTTAATCCTCTTTAATTATTATTTAATGTCAATTAAATAATAATTAATTATTTAATTAATTTTAATTATTATTTAAGGTTAAATAATAATCAAATCATTCTTATTTATTATTTAAATTAAATAATAAATTATTACTCGAATAACTTAATTTCCATTAATCGTTATTTAATGCTAATTAAATAATAATTAATTACCTAATTATCCTTATTTATTATTTAATAATATTTAAATAATAAATAATAAATTTATAAATTTTATCTCTCTTTAAGTATTATTTAATAGGCATTAAATAATAAATGCTAATTTATCATCTTTATTTATTATTAACATTTAAAATAATAAATAAATAATAAATTTATTAATCTTAACCATGGTTTAGCTAACTAGATTAATATTTAAAATATTTAAATATTAAACTTAATGAAAAATATCCTCCCCAATATTATTTTTGTATTATAATTATTTTTGTTATAATTTTAATTTAGTTTTTAAATATTTAAATTAATTAAATTTAACCCGAATGGCATTTCCGTAAATAAGTCGAAATCTGAACCGAGGGCAGAATGGTAATTCTGCCAAGAAAAACACGGAGGGGCATTCTGGTAATTTCACCGGAATTTTCCTACCGCGCATGGCGCGGGTTACAGATTTAACGGGCCAAAAACGACGCCGTTTTTGGAATGCCGGATACGGCTTCCGCGCGTACGCGCGGAGTAACTTTTTACGGACACCAAACGACGTCGTTTGGCTCCGTGTTTTCGGTGAACAGTGGCTGCGCGCGCATTGCGCGGAAACCCTTAATTTTTTTCTTCTTCGCAGAATGTGAACAGTGTTCCGGCACACACATTTTAATTAAAAACATACCATCAAGTAAGCTTTAACTCTTCAATAAAAATCCAAAAAAATTACCAATCACCTTATTTTAATTTATAACATGAAAAAATAATTTTTCATGATTTAATATCATTATTTTTTTATAAAAATTTCTACATCACATAAACTACCATAAATCATAACTTTTTGTGTATAACTCCATTTTGAGTGATTCAAACTTTGTTTTTCTCATGATTTAATGTTCTATAATATTAGAACATCAAACCTAAGTTTTATAAAAAATATTTTTGGCAATAAATTTCAAGACTTGATTATACACTACTAAACACATATTTTAGCACACAAATGATACCAAAATACAAACCAAACCTATTAAACTTAAGCATGGCATAAATATTACAACTACACATTAATAACTATATTAACATGTTTATACTAACATGATGATTTATTTAATTTAAAAATAAACTACATTTAAAATAATCATTACCTTGTTTTAATGGCTATCTTTCTTTTTCTTCCAAAATAAGTTGTGAAGGAAGATGGCATGAATCAAGACTCCTTCTCTTCTCTTAGTATTTTGCTCTCAAATTTTCTAACCCTCTCAAATGCTCACACTTTGCTCTCTAGGAAATTCTCTAGCAATTAACTAACCAACCTAAAACAAGTGTGGGGGGTTTCTTTTATAGCCATCTACTAACACACCATTAACTCACTAATTCATCTATGTTGGTCAAATTAAAGGCTAATCAAGCTTACTATTTGATGGATTGACATGGTGATTGACTAGTTGATTGACTAGAGTTGTTGGCCAACTTTGATCTAGTGTAAAAGAGAAGCAATCTAGCAAATCAAGCAACATCAAGTGGGACCAAAAAAAAATCAGCAAAATGGTATTTTCCATGCCATTTTTCCTTTATTTTTCTAGCTTTTAATGTGTATTTATGCATATACAAATATATCTATACATGGGTTCAATTGTTGACCAATTTTGACTTCCTATTGGGCTCCATGTTGGACTTAGGAAATTAATATATTGGGCTCATCCATTGAATTGGTTTGGGCTCAATTTAATTAACACTTTGGGCTAGCATTTAAATAACTATGCTAACTTTAATTAAAATAAGCATTGGGCTTGTTTAATTAATTATATGGCTAGTAATTAAATTAATTACATGGGCTACTAGGTTAATATCTTGGACCTAGTTTAACAACTCATTTGGATTAAAAATATAATCCAATTAGATTTGCTTTAATTAATTATACCCTTGCTTTAATTCTTTAATTAAATATATGCACGAACAAGTACATCTATTTTATTATCTAATGCACATTTTATTAGTACAAAAATTTTAAATTCATTGCTAATTATATATTAATTATAATTACAATGTATAATGAAATTCGTGGTCATTACATTCTCCCTCCCTTATAAGAATTCCGTCCCCGGAATTACAATTTAAACTACTCAAAAAGATTCGGATAGTTAGCCCTCATCTTTTCTTCAAGCTCCCACGTAGCTTCCTCAGCGTTGTGGTTCCTCCATAGGACTTTGACAGAATGTATAATCTTATTCCGTAATTTCTGCTCTTTCCTATCTAGTATCTGGACAGGAATTTCCTCGTACGATAAGTCTTTCTCGACTTGTATTGGCTCATAGGATATCACATGTTTGTGGTCTGGCTTGTATGGTCGCAACACTGATACGTGAAACACATTGTGAATATGCTCCAGTTCAGGAGGTAAAGCTACCTCGTACGCCACTTCACCCACTCTCTTTAATATCTCGAACGGTCCTATGAACCTCGGACTCAGCTTTCCCTTCTTTCCAAATCGGATCTTCCCCTTCCAGGGAGATACCTTCATGAACACAAAACTCCCAACTTCGAAGTCTCGCTTTTGTCGATGTAAATCGGCGTATTTCTTCTGACGGTCCTGAGCTGCTACTAGCCGAGCTCTTATTACCTTGATAATCTCTACCGTCTGTTGGACCAATTCCGGTCCCAACAGTCGGCGTTCTCCTACCTCGTCCCAACATAGAGGTGTTCTGCACTTCCTTCCGTACAATGCTTCGTAAGGCGGCATGCCTATGCTTGCATGATAACTGTTGTTGTATGCAAACTCAACTAATGGTAGATGGTTCTCCCAACTGCCCTTGAAATCCATCACACAGGCCCTGAGCATATCTTCCAAAGTCTGTATTGTTCTTTCACTTTGCCCATCGGTCTGCGGATGATATGCTGTACTCATTCTCAACTGTGTCCCCAATCTCTCTTGAAGACTCCTCCAAAATTTTGACGTGAAGCGCGGATCTCTGTCTGACACAATCGATACCGGCACCCCATGTCTTGAAACTATCTCCTTGATGTACAGTTTAGCCAACTGGTCCAAACTGAACTTAATCTTGATCGGCAAAAAGTGCGCTGACTTTGTTAGTCGATCCACAATCACCCATATTGCGTCAAATCCCTTCTGTGTTGCTGGAAGTCCTACCACAAAATCCATTGTGATATGCTCCCATTTCCACTCAGGAATCTCTAACGGCTGTAGTAATCCACTTGGTCTCTGATGTTCGGCCTTTACCCTTTGACAAGTTAGGCATCGGCTGACACATTCTGCGACCTCCCTTTTTAAATTCGGCCACCAAAAATGCTGACGCAGATCTTGATACATCTTCGTACTCCCCGGATGTATCGAGTATCTCGTACTGTGGGCCTCTTGCAAAATCTCTTCTCGTAGTTCAGGCACTAGCGGCACCCAAACACGATTTTCAAACCTTAGCAATCCCATGCTATCCTCCTTGAATTTGACCTCTTCCCCTTCGGTCATTCTCATCCTGATTCTGACACATTCTTCATCTTTGTCTTGAGCCTCTTTCACCCTATCTAGTAAGGTTGGGCTTGCTTCCACTTCCATTGACTCATTTGGATTTCTTACCTCCAACTCCATTCGAGCCATCTCTTGAACCAATTGTTCCTGATCTGTCAAGATGAACAATTTCTCCCTGCTCTTTCTGCTTAGAGCATCTGCTACTACGTTGGCCTTGCCGGGATGATATAGAATTTCACAATCATAGTCCTTGATCAATTCTAACCATCTTCGTTGCCTCATATTTAACTCCTTCTGTGTGAAGATATACTTCAGACTCTTGTGGTCCGTGAATATCTCACATTTCTCTCCATATAAATAATGTCTCCAGATTTTAAGGGCAAACACTACCGCAGCCAGCTCCAAGTCGTGGGTAGGGTATCCCTTCTCGTAATCCTTCAACTGTCTGGACGCATACGCAACGACCTTGCCGTTTTGCATAAGCACACAGCCAAGTCCCTTGTGCGATGCATCACTGTAGACCGTAAAACCTCCCGTATCGTCCGGTAAAGTCAATACAGGTGCTTCACTAAGTCTCTTCTTTAGCTCCTGAAAACTCTCCTCACACTTCTCCGTCCATACGTATTTCACCGTCTTCCTCGTTAGATTGGTCAGCGGTGTTGCTATCTTTGAAAAATCTTGAATAAATCTCCGATAGTAACCCGCTAACCCCAAGAAACTTCTTACCTCCGTCGGCGTCCTTGGTTGCTCCCAATTCATCACTGCTTCCACCTTTGCTGGATCTACTGAAACTCCTTCCTTGTCAATGACATGACCTAAAAATTGAACTCTCTCCAACCAGAATTCACACTTCGAAAATTTAGCATACAACTGCTCCTTCCGTAAAATCTCCAACACCAATCTTAGGTGTTCAGCATGCTCCTCCTCCGTTTTAGAATACACCAGAATATCGTCAATGAACACAACAACAAATTTATCCAAGTACTGCTTGAATATTCTGTTCATCATGTCCATAAATGCGGCTGGCGCATTCGTCAGTCCAAACGACATCACCAGAAACTCATAATGCCCATATCGAGTTCTGAATGCCGTCTTGGGTACATCCTCCTTCCTGACTTTCAACTGATGATAACCAGTCCTCAAGTCAATCTTTGAAAAGTACTTCGCCCCTTTCAATTGATCGAAAAGATCGTCAATTCGTGGCAACGGGTACTTGTTCTTAATTGTCACCTTATTCAGCTCTCTGTAATCCATACATAATCTCATCGATCCATCCTTCTTCTTTACAAACAGCACCGGTGCTCCCCATGGAGAAACACTTGGCTGGATGTACTTATTATCCAACAACTCCTGTAATTGCACCATCAACTCTTTCATTTCTACCGGAGCCATTCTATATGGTGCCTTTGATATCGGCGCTGTCCCCGGTACTAAATCAATCGCAAATTCTATTTCTCTGTCCGGCGGTAAGCCTGGCAATACATCTGGAAAAACATCCATAAACTCCCTAACTACTGGTATTTGCTCCATCTCGGGACTCACCACTTGTGTATCAACCACATGAGCCAAATACCCTACACAACCTTTCTTTAATAATTTCTTGGCTTGCATCATCGTCAGACAAGATGACTGTCTTGACGATTTGCTGCCATAAAATACGACCTTAGACTTATTTGGTGTCTTAAGGTGTATGCACTTCTTTTGACAATCAATTAAAGCTCCATGGTTAAACAACCAATCCATTCCAAGTATAACGTCAAACTCCCCCAAGCGTATTGGAATTAAATCTACACTCAACTTCTGACCCCTGATTTCAGCACAACAGTCTCTATGTACATACTCTACAGGAATCACTTCTTTATTTGCAACTTCTATGTTCATTGGGTTCTCTAGTTTTTGTCTAGGCAATTCTAACCGCTTAGCGAATTCATCAGACACAAATGAACAGGTAGCGCCCGAATCAAATAATACATAAGCATTTATATCATTGATCGGAATAATACCTGACACCACGTCTTTTGATTCGACGGCGTCCTGCACCGTCATGTTGAAAGTCCGTGCCGTTGGTTTGTTCTGTGGCACCGGCCCTCCAATGGTCAGTTTGGCGTTGTTGTTGTTGTTGCTGTTGCTTCCCCTATAGCCCGAACTCCCTCCGGTGTTCTTCTTCTTCGGACAATCTTTAAATTGATGGTCCATGGCCCCGCAGGCGAAACAACCTCCTTTCCTTTTTGGTGTGGGACAATTAGGAGCGATGTGCCCCTCTTGCCCACAGTTGTAACAAACATTCCTTCCCTTCATGCACTCCCCTGAGTGATTCTTCCCGCATTGACTGCATTTGCTTGCTTTCTTTGACTCACTGCCCTGGGGTGTCCCCGAACTGCTGTTGTTATTCCACTTGCGTTTGTTCGAGTTGCTACCCCCGCTGCTACCCTCTCTGTTTCCCCCATCGCTTCTCTTCTTGTTCCGTTCTTGATTGTGCTTATTCAAAGCTTCATTTCCACCCTCAGCTATGATAGCTTTCTCCAACAGTGTTGCAAAATTTGTGATCTGGAGAACAGCTACCCGACTGTAAACCCATGGTTTCAGCCCCTGTTCGAATCGTCTGGCGCGTCTTGCCTCCGTGTCCACCTGATGTGTAGCAAATCTTGCCAATTCATTGAACTTGGCGGCATATTCGGATACCGACATGTTACCCTGCTTAAGCTCTAGGAATTTAATTTCCATCCTAGCCTTTGTACTCTCTGGAAAGTAGTTTTCCAAGAATACCTCTTTGAATCGCGCCCATGCGATCGTTCCCTCCCCTGCTCTACTCTTATTGGCCTTCCACCAGTGGCTGGCCTCTCCTTTCATCATGAAGGTAGCAAATGAGGTCATTTGCTCCTCCCTAACTCGTGCAACCTCGAAGACTTTTTCCATCTCCTCTATCCAGGTTTGTGCTTCTATAGGATCTGTGGTCCCTTTGAACTCGGGTGGTCCTATCAGTTTGAAGTCTTTAAAGGTTGCTAGTGGAGCGGCAGGGTTTGTTGCTCCAGTAGCCTCTGCGTTGCGTCCGCGAAATGCTCCCATTAGCATTTCTACGAACTCTTGGACAGGGTTGGGTGGTACCCCTCCGGCATTGACTGACTCTTCGACTGGTGGTGGGGGTAGTCGTTGATTTCTTCTCTGTGGCGGCATTTTCTGTATAAAGAAAATTTAATTAATTAAAGTTGTTTCAATCTTTTTACTTTCGTTTTGTAGCTTAAGTATTTTAAACTAAAGCACAAATAATCATCTTGACACATATAAACATAAACGAAAATGCATTTATATTCATATGCTAAAACACAGTGCGTAGCACTTTTACATCATATGCATACTGCTATAAATGCTGCTAACCCCGATAGTTAAAACAAAAGACGGGATCTAACATATCCCACAACTTCATAGAGTTGGGATTTACAACATACTAACCCTCTATCAAAACAAAAGTTGGGTTTCTACTGCATCTATGTACATACATCATAAATAAAGAAAATACAACTAACGGCGCATCCCTCGACGAACCGCATCGTCGTACTCCTCATCTCCAATAGCCCTGACCACACCCCTACTGATGGTGTGCAAGGTCTGGCCTTCCTCGGCAGGGTAATAGTGCACCCTACTCTGGATCCTACCAACTGATGAGCGATAGACGTAACTAAGTCTATCTATCCTCACCTTCTTCTCCCTAACCTCCTCCTCCAGCTCCATCATCTGCCCGTGAGCTGCATCACGCTGAATCTCCATATCTAGTCTATCCTCAACTGCCTGCTGCATCTGGCCCCTCATGGCCTCCCTCTCTGCCTCTGTCTGCTGAATCTTCAGCTCAGCGGCTATCAACCTGACCTCCATCTCGGCCATCCTCGCCTTCAGCTCTATGTTCTCGCCAGAGAACATATAAGTTGTATCTCGGTACTGATCCTCTGTCTGCTGGTGGATCTGGTTCTGCTCCTTAAGGTGCTGAACCCTCTCCTCTAGCTCCTCATTAGCCGTAGTGAGAGTATCAATGATGTCACTGGCGACAGTGCCCATGCCATCAATATACTCAGCTGGCTCCTCATCCTCATCATCATCAGTATCAGCCTCCTCCTCACTGTACTGCCCCATAACTCCGCCCCAGACAGCGTTCTCTCTATCTCCCTCATCGGGATCTGACTCTGGCTCCTCGATCGGTGCAGCCACCTGTGGCTGTACTGTATCCATGTGGATATCAGTAAAAATCACCTCCTCTACAGCAGTGCTCGACTGGCCTATCTCCGTCATCCTACAATAACATAAATAACACATGTTAGTACCGCAATAAAATATATTCATTGATGAAATGAAATGATATTTTATCATGTACATCTCGGCTCGATGGATTTTCTCAATCCAACTCCAAAAATACACAACATGATGAATCTCCCCGATTCATCTCCTAACGCACTCGATAAGAGTTTAGTACTAAGGTTATAACCTAGGTTTCGCAATCCTAGAGTTTCTAACCTACAGCTCTGATACCAACCTGTGACGACCCCAAATCCGGGTTCTTTAACCTCGGGTTTGGTTCTCACTGTACAATACATAACAACAATGAAATACATATATTGTATTCAAACTACGCGGAATAATACAAAAGGTTCCTTATATAAAGGCTACACTTCCCAAGGTCTATTAACCTTAAATTGTAACATTACATATCTTAAGGGAAATACAAAAGATTTACAACAGTAATTACATAACAGCAATTTAAACTAGCATGCAATTACTAAAACTAAGCATTCGCTTTCCCCTTGCCTTTGTTCGATTTAGAGCTTTCGGGATTGGCTGAAATATAGTCATGATATAGCAAGAATGAGCAACTAAATGGCTCAGCAAGTTTATAAACAACAATCATACGATATATCATGATGAAGGGAAATAACTTCAAGGTTTCAACAATAGCAATTGTGAAAGATAACAAGAATCAATGTTCAATAAAAGAAGGAATTGACTCTTTACTGCTGAGTGGTCTTTAATGACCATGAACTGCTACTAAGGTAGAACAGACATACAATGTCTGACTCCTTGTTAAAATAACGGGACACTTGAGGGGATCAGTCCTCTCATGTCCTATGTATATGCATCACATTTAGTTTTCTTGCGCACTGTCGGGTCTCCGACAAATAAAAACCCCCTTTAACTAGGGTTGTTCTATCTCAGTCTTACTGTAAGAATCCGCACCAGCCAATGGTTTGGATAAGCTTTTATAATATTCAATTAAATGAATTTAACATGCATTTGTCTAGCCGAAACAATTAGCTTAGACGTTCTTAAACAGTTTGCAAAAGCACTATGTGCGAATACAATAATCAATAATGATGTGAAGTAATTTTTGATAATTAATTCACTCAAAGGTCTGTCAAGTAACTACGGGTGTAGAATACTTGCTAAACAATAATTGAAATGTAAATACGGTTGAAGAATATCTGCAACAATAAATACAAGTTTAAGGGTAGAAAACTTGCCTGTCTGCACAGCTACAATAAATGTCTAGCTTTAACTACTTGCTTTGAAAGACCTAACATTAATAAAGTCGGTCTAATAATTAGCACGGCGTATTTGCATAACTATACGCTTGATAATGAACTTATTTACCACACATAAGTACTAACACATAATTTACATCAGTCAAAACAATATTATTAACCTTATAAACCCTTAATCATATTAGGTTAATAAGTTAGAAAATATTTTTCTTAAGTGTTGGACACTTATTAAACCTTTAAACAACTTATTATAATTGTTTAATTAAATTCAATTTATTTTATTAACTCAATCTCTTTTTAATTACTATTTAATATTGATTAAATAGAAATTAATTAATTAACTCTAGTTATTATTTAAAATAAATAATAACTAATTGTACTTACTTATTATTTAATTATAATTAAATAATAAATAATTATTAACTTAGTTTTAACCTTCTTTAATTTAATGTTAATCAACCAATAATTAACCAAGTAATTAACCTTACTTATTATTTAATTAAGAAAATTAAATAATAGTTTACTAATCTTAATCCTCTTTAATTATTATTTAATGTCAATTAAATAATAATTAATTATTTAATTAATTTTAATTATTATTTAAGGTTAAATAATAATCAAATCATTCTTATTTATTATTTAAATTAAATAATAAATTATTACTCGAATAACTTAATTTCCATTAATCGTTATTTAATGCTAATTAAATAATAATTAATTACCTAATTATCCTTATTTATTATTTAATAATATTTAAATAATAAATAATAAATTTATAAATTTTATCTCTCTTTAAGTATTATTTAATAGGCATTAAATAATAAATGCTAATTTATCATCTTTATTTATTATTAACATTTAAAATAATAAATAAATAATAAATTTATTAATCTTAACCATGGTTTAGCTAACTAGATTAATATTTAAAATATTTAAATATTAAACTTAATGAAAAATATCCTCCCCAATATTATTTTTGTATTATAATTATTTTTGTTATAATTTTAATTTAGTTTTTAAATATTTAAATTAATTAAATTTAACCCGAATGGCATTTCCGTAAATAAGTCGAAATCTGAACCGAGGGCAGAATGGTAATTCTGCCAAGAAAAACACGGAGGGGCATTCTGGTAATTTCACCGGAATTTTCCTACCGCGCATGGCGCGGGTTACAGATTTAACGGGCCAAAAACGACGCCGTTTTTGGAATGCCGGATACGGCTTCCGCGCGTACGCGCGGAGTAACTTTTTACGGACACCAAACGACGTCGTTTGGCTCCGTGTTTTCGGTGAACAGTGGCTGCGCGCGCATTGCGCGGAAACCCTTAATTTTTTTCTTCTTCGCAGAATGTGAACAGTGTTCCGGCACACACATTTTAATTAAAAACATACCATCAAGTAAGCTTTAACTCTTCAATAAAAATCCAAAAAAATTACCAATCACCTTATTTTAATTTATAACATGAAAAAATAATTTTTCATGATTTAATATCATTATTTTTTTATAAAAATTTCTACATCACATAAACTACCATAAATCATAACTTTTTGTGTATAACTCCATTTTGAGTGATTCAAACTTTGTTTTTCTCATGATTTAATGTTCTATAATATTAGAACATCAAACCTAAGTTTTATAAAAAATATTTTTGGCAATAAATTTCAAGACTTGATTATACACTACTAAACACATATTTTAGCACACAAATGATACCAAAATACAAACCAAACCTATTAAACTTAAGCATGGCATAAATATTACAACTACACATTAATAACTATATTAACATGTTTATACTAACATGATGATTTATTTAATTTAAAAATAAACTACATTTAAAATAATCATTACCTTGTTTTAATGGCTATCTTTCTTTTTCTTCCAAAATAAGTTGTGAAGGAAGATGGCATGAATCAAGACTCCTTCTCTTCTCTTAGTATTTTGCTCTCAAATTTTCTAACCCTCTCAAATGCTCACACTTTGCTCTCTAGGAAATTCTCTAGCAATTAACTAACCAACCTAAAACAAGTGTGGGGGGTTTCTTTTATAGCCATCTACTAACACACCATTAACTCACTAATTCATCTATGTTGGTCAAATTAAAGGCTAATCAAGCTTACTATTTGATGGATTGACATGGTGATTGACTAGTTGATTGACTAGAGTTGTTGGCCAACTTTGATCTAGTGTAAAAGAGAAGCAATCTAGCAAATCAAGCAACATCAAGTGGGACCAAAAAAAAATCAGCAAAATGGTATTTTCCATGCCATTTTTCCTTTATTTTTCTAGCTTTTAATGTGTATTTATGCATATACAAATATATCTATACATGGGTTCAATTGTTGACCAATTTTGACTTCCTATTGGGCTCCATGTTGGACTTAGGAAATTAATATATTGGGCTCATCCATTGAATTGGTTTGGGCTCAATTTAATTAACACTTTGGGCTAGCATTTAAATAACTATGCTAACTTTAATTAAAATAAGCATTGGGCTTGTTTAATTAATTATATGGCTAGTAATTAAATTAATTACATGGGCTACTAGGTTAATATCTTGGACCTAGTTTAACAACTCATTTGGATTAAAAATATAATCCAATTAGATTTGCTTTAATTAATTATACCCTTGCTTTAATTCTTTAATTAAATATATGCACGAACAAGTACATCTATTTTATTATCTAATGCACATTTTATTAGTACAAAAATTTTAAATTCATTGCTAATTATATATTAATTATAATTACAATGTATAATGAAATTCGTGGTCATTACAACGCCACTACACTAATATATTACATTCTTATATAATATATTAATCCATAAGTATATTACATTTATTTGTAATATATTAAAACAAGGAGTTTAATTTACTACCTCGTTTTATTAAAATAAAATACATACACTAATTCACTCTTTTATGTAATTGAATTAATAAGTCATTTATGAAATTCATAATAAATCTATTACCGTTCAAGACTAAATATTCAAATTACATTATTTCAAAATATAATTTTTCACTTAATCTCAATTAATTAATATAAATTAATTAGATTTTGCATCTTCCATATTCCCTCTCTCATTTAATTTAAACTATAAACTTAATAGTTAAATTAACTATTCAGTTTCATTTACAATCAGATATATATATATATTTCATTTATAAATATATACATACTTTACTCACCACCTTTAAATCACATAATATATAAAATTACTATTCTCCCTTTATTAATTTAACTACTTTATATAATTTATAATTATATAAATTACATAATTATTCCTCACAAATAATTTATCAATAATTTGCATAAATATTGATTAATGAATATAATCAATATATTAACTAAATTAATTCCACAATAAACCTTTTAATTCAATTCGGATTAATTAAATATTAATCCCTTTATTTACCATAATTTATTTAACCATTAAATTATGTTACTAAATACGCACATACATATATTCATATAAATACATATTTAATTTACATGCAACCACGTCGCATAATTACATAACTCCACTAGTTAAATTCTCTTAATCTAATTAGACTTGCTATTAGCCAAGTTCATTGAATTATCACTGTACTTGCTAACTTAAAGAAAAAATTTGATATCCCCATGTCTAAGTTAGTCCGTTAAATTTAATTTGGACCTCTATTTATCTACCACTGCTAGGTTATCAAACTCCAACCTTTATTAAATATTAGATATTTTATTTCTAATTCATTTAAATATCCGGGATATTACACTACTAAATTAATTTACTAGGCTCCCAATTAATTAAAACATTGGGCTAGATTAATAAAATACCCAATCACATAGAATTTTCCACAAGTCCGTCACTTAATTTAATTAATTGGCTTGTTTAAATAATTAAGGAACAATTTAATAATCAAATTAAATTTAATTTATGTAATCAAATTGGACTTGCCATATTCAATATTAATTAAATATTTAATTAGTGTTCCTCCCAAAAATCTTAGGTTAGTCCGTTAATTTAATAAATTCATTAATCGGACTTCCTTTATTAAACTTAATTCAATACCTTCCTCGGACAAATTATATAATCCAATTCACACTTTAATTTCCTTAAATTTAATCTACTAGTTTAATTCCTTTAGGGCTCCCAACAATTAAAATAATTAAACTCTAAGTTGGGCTACCGTAATTAATTCATTGAGCTAAGGTTTGACACAATTTAATTAGATCATTGACTTGAAAATTAAATCTCACCATTGGGCTTCTCTACATCTCCGTTGGGCTTGCTACACCATTTCATTGAGCTAGTCAGTTAAATCAATATTGGGCTCTATACCACAATTTAACAATTAAGTTAATTACTTAATTAATTAACTTCTTAATTATTGTCATTCTAGACAAACATTCTAGTTTTTATATAACTTTAACTCATAACCAATATAATTAACCTAATTAATTATATTTCATGATTTTATATTTAAACTAATTAATTTATTAGTTTAATTGAGTATTAAATTTACTCCTCTTCGTATTTGGCTAACAAGCACAACTCTAGGAATATATAACTATGTATATATATCCTTATAACCGTCTTCACTTCTCAAATGAATTTATTTCTTTAATAAATTCTCTATATGCATCATTACAATATTCTCACATTTAATTTCTAACAAATACATTATGTTAAAAAAAAATGTTCACCCAAATTCTACAAATCTCACTTTTCAAACTCTAGGTTTTAAACCATAACCTTTAATAAAATCAATTAAGATATTATTTAAAATCTTGAAAATATCTGGGATATTACATTCACCCATTCTTATAAGAATTTCGTCCCCGAAATTTCAACATACTCATTTCTACCAATTTTTCATCTCTGAGAATATCTCTTTACTCATCAATTTATATGACTACCATTTTCTAGGAAGTTCATACTTTTCACTATTCCAGAACAATGGAATATCTTGCAGAAGAATAAATTGAAAATCAATATCTTACAAAAGAATAAATTGAAAATCAAAATATTCATTAAAACTTTCATACTATTATGAGGAGTCATAAAGACTGTGAACATACTGCGAGAATGTTTATCAATCACAATGACTGAAAACATACCACAATGGTTTCGTACGCTAGGTGATCAGCCTACCGTACTCTAGCGCTGTGCACAACGACTTCTTTTGGGGTCGAACTCTTTGGATTTACCAACCTATATCAGCATGCTACCACTGTTTGGCGCCCCCTTGCGGGTTCTTTATTCATGGCTCTGACATATCCCCCATTATGGGGTTGTTCACCTCAGACTTACTACAAAATTCCGCTCCAGCATACGTTGGATTGGAAAATAAAACTTGAGTCATTTCTGACCAAAAGTGTCCAGTCAAAATAAATGACATAGACTTACATCATTAGACTGTTCGTATATTACGAACTGAAAATTATTTCAGATTAAAACAACCGAAATACATTTTTAGGACTTCATGATACTGCACCGTTGCAACAGTACGTTGAGGATTCCGTCTTTTTCATCTCTGCACCATGGCTCTAATGGCGTGTGATGATTTTATAAATACATTTTGATATCTTTAAATCAATTTGTCTAGCCGAAACAATTAGTATAGACTCTTTTCTAAGCGTTTCAAAATACTGAAAATCATTTTGACTTTGTCATATTACATCGTACCATAGTGGGCTTAAAAATACATCCAATACTAGGTTACTCTGCATTGATGACTCCATCGTTTATCATCTCTGCACTAAATGCATTAATGATTATGAAAACACATTTTGACATTTTCAAAAGCATAAAAGTGCGAATTTAGCACGATTTTAAGAATTTTAAAGTCTAGCATAGCTAGAAGATTTGGAATATCCTAAAACCTCAAATTTTTCCTCCACATTCTTTTCCAGCTTAATAACTATATCTAGTATAGCCTTAACCTGACTACTTAACTCTATCCATACTCACTATTCATCAAACTCACCACGTATTTGGGTTCAGGAACTTACCACAATCATATGGTTTGAGGAACTTGTCCTAGTCAGGCCAAAGTCGCCCATTCGCTGAGGGGTTCCACTATATACCTATGAGTCACGAACTTTCCAAGCGTGTCGGTTCTCAGAACACGAACTTAACTTAACATCCTCTACCTATTCGTTATACATGAGAAAAGAATCACCTTCTCAACATTCATATAATAAATAGCGCGACATCAGGTTTCAATCGATTATCACTATAGGAAGCTAAGTGGTCGTCAAACCAAACACAATCTCCTGCCCATACAAGAAATTGGTCTACTCGGCCACCAATCAATATAGAAAGTTAAGCGGTCGTCAAACCAAGAACAAATACATCAGTTTCCCAACTCTTCAACACTGTAAGGAACACCTGCCATCAGTGCATACGTTTATTCTACGATACACCCTGATCGTGCCAAGTTTCGCAGCAGCATCTCCCAAATTGGTTCGCTGACATATCATAACCTCCGCCCATACAAGGGTTCGTTCAACTCAACCACTATATTAATATAGGAAGCTAAGCGGTTCTAAAACCAAAGCACAAATTCACTGCCCATACAAGGAATCGTACAACTCAACCACTAATATGAGTCCGCAATTAAAAACCCACAAACCACTAATTTTTCTTAACTGAATACGAATTTTATCCATTCATATTTTAGCATATCTGCCTCATTACGAGTTCATCTCTCTAGATCATTTCATGACCTTATTAGCATTTTCTTTATGCTTCTCAAAATCTTATCATAAGATATTTTCTATCATTTCTTCAAATTAGGTACAACATGACCTTTTTCGTTCTTCTCAAATCCATCTTTGGATAATCTTCTATATATGAATTTTCCAAATTCATCTTTTATTACTTAAACTCTTCCTGAGTTTATTCATTTACCATTTTACTTATCTTCTACACGGTTATAGCCTAAGGTACTTTTACCTAAGGTTTATAACCTATCAGCTCTGATACCAACTTGTGACGACCCCAAATCCGGGTTCCTTGAACCTCGGATCTGGTTCAACACGAGTACAACATTTTCCTTATTGTTTAAGAATCACAACAATATTATAATTGGTAAATAACCATTTATTTACAATTTTACAACATCTCTTTCTATTCCAGAATCGAAATCTTTATACATTCCTAGTATGTCTTAATATCATACCTGATACGACATTCTATTACAATCAACTTGATGTATTTAACACTCGTATAACGTACCAACAATATCTTATGCTACGCAATCATTTACCTGTCCAATTCGGACTGATATCTATAATAGATATTTAGATCTTCAATGGAAGTAATATGTTTTCCTGTTCCTTGTTCTTTATCGAGAACTTCAGGTAACTAGCCTTATCTGAAAATGTTGGTTTAGGCAAGAGTGAGCACGACGGCTCAGCAAGTTCAACAGTTACACATAACATATTACATGCTTCACATATTATACATGCTCTACATTTTATTCTTACATCATGCATTTCATTTTATGAATGGTTCATACTTCTTATGCATCACATACAATAAACAACTAGCATTTAGCAAATCATGCTTCATATCGGTACATATTTCACATGTAACCATATCTCATGTTATTCATATATCACAAATATCATCAAAATATCTTCATGTTAATAATATAACATCAAATTGTAGCATTTTAATGCACATAGGAGCAAGTTCTGAAAAACTTGCCTGGTTCGCTTCTACCAGTTACGCTTATTTGCGTCTTGCGTTCAACCTACAATTTATATAGGAAATTGAAATAATCATTAGATATAATGACTATTACCTAGCCTTTACATAAGACTCTAACTTTAAATTATTAACTCTTAAGATGTCCGACAAACGAACCCTTAAGTTCCGGACAAAACCCCTAGCCCAAACCTAGTTGGACATATCGGGTACGCTTAACCATCTTTCACCAATACCTTGCGTTCTTCATACAACCTATATTTTATAAGTTGTCTAATATTTAATCACTAATGGACTCTTACCTTGGTTTAATTCAATTAAACTTTCTTCTTTACGCAACTTAATGATTTGGACGTTTAATAATGTACCAAATATCTCAAAATATAATTTACCTTTGATAATATATAACTACAATCAAATATTATTAACCCTTTAATAATATTTTAATCACTTATTAATATTATTAACAATTTAATAATATTTTAATCACTTATTAATATTATTAACCATTTAATAATATTTTACTCACTTATTAATATTATTAACCTTTTAATAATATTTTAATCACTTACTAATATTATTAACCTTTTAATAATATTTTAATCACTTATTAATATTATTAACCATTTAATAATATTTTAATCACTTATTAATATTATTAACCTTTTAATAATATTTTAATCACTTATTAATATTATTAACCATTTAATAATATTTTAATCACTTATTAATATTATTAACCATTTAATAATATTTTAATCACTTATTAATATTATTAATCATTTAATAATATTTTAATCACTTATTAATATTATT
Source organism: Hedera helix (assembly GCA_947179155.2). NCBI lineage: Eukaryota > Viridiplantae > Streptophyta > Magnoliopsida > Apiales > Araliaceae > Hedera > Hedera helix. The sequence goes on along the minus strand of OX359273.1, from coordinate 19,401,245 downwards.
AATCATTTAATAATATTTTAATCACTTATTAATATTATTAACTATTTAATAATATTTTAATCACTTATTAATATTATTAACCATTTAATAATATTTTAACAATCCTCAAATCCTTTAATGATTATTTAAATAATAATCTCTTAGTTAATTAATCTCATTTATTATTTAATATTCATTAAATAACTGTAACGACCCCAAATCCGGGTTCCTTTAACCCTAGACTCGGTACGTCACGATACATCATCTTCATACACGTTCTATAATTAATGCGGAATATATAAACATAAATTGTTTATTCTACAACATTTCCCAAGGTTTCTAACCTTAACTTACATATATACCTTTAGATTCATAAAAAGGTTTACAAAATTACTTACATCATATAACAATTTAGTTATAATGAATAACACTATAATCTTGTCTTTTGCTTCTGTCTCCGTCTCTCCTCGGACATTCGTATTATTCTGAAATTTGTTATCATGATATAGCAAGAGTGAGCAACGACTTTGCTCAGCAAGTTTAAATACAATAACGATATATCATGATTGAAAGAAAGAACAAGCTTTCAGATTTTCAACAATATAATAATTGTGAAAGAGTACGAATCATAATTTCAATAATTGAATGACTGAATCAAGTAATGTTGAGTGTCAATAATGACCATGAACAATTTTAACTGAACCTTATGGTAATGAAGGTGATCAGCCTTTCATACCTGATGAACACATGCAACAAGCACTATGTGCGAATCAACAATTTAAAGATGTGGAATAATTATACAAAATTAAACCATAGCATGCTTGAAACGTAATAACTTGAATTTGAGTTAGGGACTTGAACAATAAAATAATATATCCTGCTCGAATATAAATTGAGTAGGGTTTAGGAAACTTGCCTGTCTGCTCAGCTACAGTTAATGTCTAGCTTTAACTAACTGGCTTTGAAAGACCTAACATTAGTAAAGTTGGTCTAATAATTAGTACATCGTATTTATACAACTATACGCTCATTAAGAAACTTATCTACCACACATAAGTACTAACACATAATTTACATCAGTCAAAACAATATTATTAACCTTATAGACCCTCAATCATATTAGGTTAATAATTTAATAAATTAGAAAATGTTTTTCTTAAGTGTTGGACACTTATTAAACTATTAAACAATTTATTATAATTGTTTAAACAAAAGAGTTAAAAGACATTTTCTTTATTTCATTAAATCTAATTTCATTTAATTACTATTTATCATTAATTAAATAGTAAGTAATTAACTACCTTTAGTTATTATTTAATAATAAATAATAACTTACAAGATTTATTTATTATTTAAAATTAATCAAATAATAAATAATTATATTATATTAAAAATAATCAAATATCTTTAGTTATTATTTAATAATAAATAATAACTAATTAACTAGATTCATTTATTATTTAAAGTTAATTAAATAATAAATAATAAAATTATATAGTAAATACTCAAATATCATTAGTTATTATTTAATAATAAATAATAACTAACTAAATTTATTTATTATTTAAAGTTAATCAAATAATAAATAATTAAATAATCAATCTTAGTTGTCTTTAATTATTATTTAATAGTAATTAAATAATAATTAATTAATTTATCATCCTTGTTTATTATTTAATATTAATTAAATAATAATTAGTTTAATCGTAAATTCAGAAGATATAATATTAACTAGATTAATATTTACAACATTTAAATATTAATCCAAAATACTTATTATATTTAAAAAAATATAATATTAAACTAACTAGATTAATATTTACAACATTTAAATATTAATCCTAAATACTTATTATATTTAAAAAAATATAATATTAAACTAACTAGATTAATATTTACAACATTTAAATATTAATCATAAATACTTATTATATTTGAAAAATATAATATTCAATACCTAAATATCATTTTTGTATTATTAATATTTTTGTTATAATTTTAAATTAATTTTTAAACATTTAAATTAATTTAAATTATCCAGAATGGCAAAATCGTAAATAAACTGAAAACCGAACGGAGGGGTAGTATCGTAATTTCGCAGAAAAAAGGCCGGAGGGGCAGTATCGTAATTTCCGGAAAAAATCTGTTTCCGCGCATTTCGCGCGCCGACAAACTATATTCCCAAAACGGCGCCGTTTTAATGTCGCCGAAACTGGCTTCCGCGCATAACGCGCGGAAGAAATTTTCATTCGCCCAAAACGACGTCGTATTATAGCGCGTCTGGCGGTAAACAGTAGCTCGCGCATTGCGCGGACAGTGGTTTTTTTCTTCTTCCAAGCAGATTGTGAACAGTAACTTTAATACACCACTTTAATAAAAAATACACCTTCAAGTAAGCTTTAAAAATCCAAAAAAAATTACCATTCACTTAATATCAATTTATAACATGAAAATTTAATTTTTCATGATTTAATATTAAAATTTTTTTATAAAAATTTTTACATCACATAAACTACCACAAATCATAACTTTTTGTGTATAACTCCATTTTGAGTGATTCAAACTTTGTTTTTCTCATGATTTAATGTTCTACAATATTATAACATTAAATCTAAGTTTTATAAAAATATTTTTGGACATAAATTCCAAAACTTATTTACACACTATTAAATACATATTTTAGCATATAAAATATACCAAAATACAAACCAAGCATATTAAACTCAAGCATGACATAAATATTACCACTACACATTATTAACTATATTAACATGTTTATACTAACATGATAATTTATTTAATTTAAAAACAAACTATATTTAAAATCATCATTACCTCATTTTAATGACTATCTTCATTTTTCTTCCAAAATGGGTTGTGAATGTCATGAACTAACTTATGCTTTCTTCTTCTTCCTTGAAGCTTCACCCAAAATCTCTCTCAAATATTTATCCTCTCAATATTTTGCTCTCAAGACTTAGAAGATGAAAGATAGAAAATGAATAACAAAACTCTTAAATTGTAAGTATACTTACAATTTGGATAGATATAAATTCTATATCTATTAAAATTTACCATCATGAGAGTAGTTGGAGACTTGTGCAAGAGATTTAAGCCAAGGACTAAGTGGGTGAAAAGAGGTATGGTTCATGGACAAAAAAAAATCATACAAGCAACCTAATATTAAATAATAAAATAACAAAATAAAACACATATCATTTCTCTATCTTTTCCTTCCTTGCCGGCAACCACTTTAGGTGTCCCAAAATGTTTGTCACATATGTTTACTTTTAATAATTAATAGTTTAATTAAGTATTTTTCAAGTGGGCCAATCATTGGGCTTTAATTTAAAATACCAATTGGGCTTCTATTAAATTGTTTGGGCTACTAAATTGTCAAATTTTATTATTCTCCACTTGGGCTACTAATTAACCCATGTTGGGCTAATTTAATAATTTACACATTAATTATTCAATCCATGATTAAATAAATAATTAGATTGAATAAATAATTAAGTATTCTAACCCATAAGTATTAAATTACTAAATGGACTAATAATATTATTAATAATATTTTACATTATTTACATTAATTAATTATCATATTAATTAATTTATAAAATTTAATTCACTCATTATATTCAATTTAATTGAATATTTAAGTAATGACAACTTGTCAATTATTTTGATATTAAAACTTTAGAGTGTGTTCGCTAATAATAATATATATAATCTATATATATTATTTATACACACTACCTTACCTCGAAAACAATTTCACAATAAATTATGAAATTAAAATAAATACAATATATAATTTAATATATATTATATAGGCCATAAATTAAATTATTTAATATATTTATATTAAATAATTCATTTCTCATCAATTATGGAAATAATTCCATTTACCCGAAAATACATTGAAATAATAATATATTTACTCAATTTCTTATTTAAATAATTTATTAAATTATTTAATTAATATTACACAAATAATTGTATAATTCAATTTCTCACTCTCATAAATCATTTACAATGATTTATTTAATTATAGAATATATTCATTTAATATTTTCAAATTACTATTTAAAATTACTTAATTAATTTAATCCCTTTATATATATGTACATATATATGAAATTAAATGTTGTACATATATACAATTACTAATCTCCTTTAATTAATTCATCTACTTTATATAATTTATAATTATATAATTTACGTAATTATTCCTCACAAATAATTTATCAACAATTTGCATAATTGTTGATTAATGAATAAATTAATTCCACAATAAACCTTTTAATTCAATTCGGATTAATTTAATATTAATCTATCTATTTATCACAATTTAATTAACCATTAAATTATGTTACTAAATATGCACGCATATATATATATATATATATATTCATATAAATACATATTTAATTTACACGCAACACGTCGCATAATTACATAACTCCACTAATTAATTCTCTTAATTTAATTAGACTTGCTGTTAGTCAAGTTTATTGAATTATCACTTTACTTGCTAACTTATCAAAAACTTTGATATTACCATATCTAAGTTAGTCCGTTAAATTTAATTTGGACCTCTATTTATCTATCACTACTAGGTTATCAAACTCCAACCTTTATTAAATATTAAATATTAAATATTTTATTTCTAATTCATTCAAATATCCGGGATATTACAATAACAAATGATCATTTTGTTCACTTTATTTCCCTTTAATTATTATTTAATATCATTTAAATAATAATTAACTAATTATCCTTATTTATTAAAATAATAAATAATTACCTTATTAACTTCATCTTTCTTTAATTACCATTTAATATCCTTTAAATAATAATTAATTATAATAATAGTTTTTATTTACATTATTTATTATTTATTATAAATAATAAATAATTATTAAAGTTGGGTCCCAAATTAATTATATTAATTTTTAAGCAATTTTATCAATTTTGGACTTAAAAGACCCGAACCGACCCGACCCGAATGGCCCGACCCGACCCGGAACGAAAAACTCACTGGCCGTGAACAGTGACCAAGGGCCCCGACCCTCCTTTTACAAAGGAAACAAGGGCCCCGACCCTCCTCTTGCAGAATCTGCAAAATTGCCATTTTCTGATTTTTCAACTTTTGCTCATTTGATTAAAACTTGAATAAAATGAAATCTACAAATCCAAATGACCTCAAATTGGTATCGATGGATTCGTATCTTCCTAAACTACAATATTCCATCATTGGATCAAATTTTTGGAAAAGTTTTGATTTTGAAAAATATCCACAAAGTGGACTATTTGTACATTGGGTTCTTAAAATGATCTTCTTTGGTCTAAAAATCATATCTTGATCATAACAACTCACATGAACATTATACCAACTAGGTTTTGTTCTTAACTTATATATTTACCATATCAAAGAAGAAAATCTCATACCTAACTTTTAGGTTTCAAAATATAAAGCTCCGAATCACACGTTCGTTTAAGGTTCCGTTAGTAAGAATCGTTTTCATACATTTTGCTAAACTTTTCAACACCAACACCCATAAATATTCATGTTACACCCATGTAACCCTAGATCTACCAATCTAGCATGGATCTAAACCTTTAGAGCTTGAGAATAACTTTTCTACCATAAATATTCAATATAAAAGATAATGAACTTCAAAACTAGGGTTTAGGGTTAGTGTTATACCTTTTAGACTTGTGAGCTACTTTTTCTCTCCTTCCAAAGATAGATGATGGAGTTAGATGACATCCAAGCACACTTCTCTTGAAGAATTAGACTTGGCTCACTTGACTCGGCAGTAACTCACTAAAGAACTCACTAACTCACTACCCTTTTTCTTTAACTCACCGAGTTAACTCACTAAAATTTACTACTCTCTATAGAAGAACTCTAGCAACAATTTTGTAAACTCTAACTTAAAAGTGCTAGCCTCTATTTATAGTAGTATAAGATTATACATATAGCACATACATGTATATAATGGATGTCAACCATTTCTCAAAAATGCTAACAATAACCTTGAGTGTTCCATACACTTTAACAATAAATCAAATGAATGAATTTTAAAGTCCAAGTACTCCATTCCATCAATCCATCGGTCATGTCCCTTAAATGGCTCAATTTCCATTTATTTTTATAGCCTAAATTGATTTAATTAACCTTCTAGAAGCTCTTTTCAAATGGGTCAATGTTTGGGCTTTGGAATTTAATCTTTTTGGGCCATGGATACTCCTTTGATCCATTGAAATGTTGGGCTACTAAATTAATTTACTAGGCTCCCAATTAATTAAAACATTGGGCTAGATTAATAAAATACCCAATCACATAGAATTTTCCACAAGTCCGTCACTTAATTTAATTAATTGGCTTGTTTAAATAATTAAGGAACAATTTAATAATCAAATCAAATTAAATTTAATTTATGTAATCAAATTGGACTTGCCATATTCAATATTAATTAAATATTTAATTAGGGTTCCTCCCAAAAATCTTAGGTTAGTCCGTTAATTTAATAAATTCATTAATCGGACTTCCTTTATTAAACTTAATTCAATACCTTCCTCGGACAAATTATATAATCCAATTCACACTTTAATTTCCTTAAATTTAATCTACTAGATTAATTCCTTTAGGGCTCCCAACAATTAAAATAATTAAACTCTAAGTTGGGCTACCGTAATTAATTCATTGAGCTAAGGTTTGACACAATTTAATTAGATCATTGACTTGAAAATTAAATCTCACCATTGGGCTTCTCTACATCTCCGTTGGGCTTGCTACACCATTTCATTGAGCTAGTCAGTTAAATCAATATTGGGCTCTATACCACAATTTAACAATTAAGTTAATTACTTAATTAATTAACTTCTTAATTATTGTCATTCTAGACAAACATTCTAGTTTTTATATAACTTTAACTCATAACCAATATAATTAACCTAATTAATTATATTTCATGATTTTATATTTAAACTAATTAATTTATTAGTTTAATTGAGTATTAAATTTACTCCTCTTCGTATTTGGCTAACAAGCACAACTCTAGGAATATATAACTATGTATATATATCCTTATAACCGTCTTCACTTTTCAAATGAATTTATTTCTTTAATAAATTCTCTATATGCATCATTACAATATTCTCACATTTAATTTCTAACAAATACATTATGTTAAAAAAAATGTTCACCCAAATTCTACAAATCTCACTTTTCAAACTCTAGGTTTTAAACCATAACCTTTAATAAAATCAATTAAGATATTATTTAAAATCTTGAAAATATCTGGGATATTACAGTTGTTGTTCCATTTGCGTTTATTCGGGTTTGTGACGACCCCAAATCCGGGTTCCTTGAACCTCGGACCCGGTTCAACACGAGTACTACATTTTCCTTATTGTTCATGAATTTCAACAATATTATAATTGCTAAATAATCATTTATTTACAATTATATAACATCTCTTTCTATTCCAGAATCGCAATCTTTATACATTCCTAGTATGTCTTCATATCTTACATGATACGACATTCTATTACAATCCATTTGAGATCATATGTATAATGACTCATTCACACCATCCTATTATCCTTATTCATATAGGACAACGTCTGAAAATGATATTCAAATAATATGTAAATGTTCTCTTAACATTTTAAGTTTGCTAATCTATAGCACAACAAAACATAAACTCTTCATATATACTTACACAAGTAAATGAATTAATCTACCCCAAGGTTTTACTACGAAAGCACCTACGCTTCAATCTTGATGACTCGTTAGTCAATCTTCATCTTTGCCTCTACTGAAGTAATCGGCTTCTTCAAGCTACTCTGTAATGTTTTGTTTTAAGCAAGGGTGAGCACGACGGCTCAGCAAGTTTAACAGTTTCACATAACACGTAAAAACAGTTTAATTATGCTTCATGCATCTTATGCTTTGCAGTACATACCTATCTCATGCATGTCATACCTCGCATTTAATTTATGCTTCATGTCTAGCTTCTATCATGACATATAGTTCAATGCAGATCAATTGTCTTAAGTCAACTACCGCATATCAATAGTTCAAATCAACTTATTTTATCAAGGCACATTAAAACATCTTTGCACATAACCACGTATGAGCATATCACAGTTTAATAACATCTTATAAATCATGCATATAATGCAACACGTTCTGAAAAACTTGCCTGAACTTGTATAACCAGCTTACGCTAATCTTTCACGTTCCTTGCATCACCTATACAGTATGTGAGATCAACGGTGTGCAATATTAGTCACAGTTTGACTTAATACTAAATCTTTAAAGATATGTATTTCTTCTTATCGTCCCCTTTTTAAATCCATAGGGTTAATTTCCTATTTTAGTCTCTCGTTGTCTTGACTCAGCGTTTCATATTTCAACACCGTAAATCTTTTGTGCAAACTATGCAGTTTTGACATTTATTATTGTCACTGTATTAATGTCCGGACCTTATTTCTGGTTAGGTCGAACAACTACTTATTCACTAATGGACCATACCCTTGGTTTAACTTAATCACAACATTTAACTCGATGAATTATCATAATATTATCCATCTCGAGAAATATTTTAAATCTTACTATCAATTAGTAATAACTTATAATGTTATTTAATTGTTAAATAACACTTTAAATAATCATTACTATTATTAATTCCTTTTAATAATAATTTACCTTAATCATTGTTGCACAATAATTAATTATTTCCTTAATTCACTTTAATTATTATTTAATATCATAATAATTAATTTAATTATCTCCATTTTCCTTAAATTATTAATATCTTAATAGTAATTAATTAATGGCAACCCTTTTTAAAAATTACATAGTTACCAACCAATATTATCTTCCTTGGATAATATTTTAACTACCCAACGATATTATTATCCACGTAATAATATCCGACTAATCTACAATTGATATTAACAAATTTGTAACATATTACTTATACATTTATATTATTAATTCTTCAATAATATTAAACCATGTTCGGTTATTATTTAATCACATAATAACAACTTAACCAATTACCCTTATTATTGAACATTTAATAATAATTAACTCCACTTACAATTACTATTAATCCTAAAAAAATTTTTTTTTTTTTTTTTATTTCGGTCCTCGGTCTTCGACCTTCTTCCTTCTGTCTTCGGCCTTCGGCCTTCGGCTTCGGCCTCGGCCTCGGCCTTCGGCTTCGGCCTCGGGCCTTCGGCTCCGGCCTCCGGCCTTCGGCTTCGGCCTTCCGTCTTCCGGCTTCGGCCTTCGGCCTTCTTCCTTCCGTCTTCGGCCTTCGGCCTTCCGTCTTCGGCCTTCGGCCTTCCGTCTTCGGCCTTCGGCCTTCTTCCTTCTGTCTTCGACCTTCCGTCTTCTTCCTTCCGTCTTCGGCCTTCGGCCTTCGGCCTTCCGTCTTCGGCCTTCGGCCTTCGGACAGCCGACTGCCAGAGAGTGTTCTCCGACAGCAGGGTAATTGTTAGAAATATCATAACTTCTTCGTTACTAGTCCGTTTTTGACCAACTTTATATCAAATTAAACCTTATGAAGTCTACTTTAAATCTTATTCAGACCTTAACTTCATCCGATGTACCAAACAACACAGATCTAACGTTTTACACAACCTGTCCAAAGAATGAAATCTCCAGGACAGTCACACAACATTAATTCATTCAAAAATGCTCTACACCATAAAATCGTTAAATATTTTGGGTACTTTTAGATAACTTCCATATCTATAACTTTGTTCCAAACACATGATTTTATATGATTTTTACAATGAACAAAAATCGCTACAGTTTCTGGGCAGCAGCATTTCGGTCTGACCCAAACTGATTCAAACAGGCACTACGAACAAACCACAAAGAATTTCTGAGATCTTAAAATTTCTACGTGTAGCTTACTCCCGTAGCTTTAATTTGGTACCTTACCCACTCTCTAACTCCAAATATTCAATTTTATAAAAATCATCAACCGACAGTAACACAACACCGCTTTCCTGCGAATTTGTGTTCTTTAACTTCCTTTCATTTAATTTAATCCGTGAATCATCTACTAGATTCATTTAAATCTATGGTTAGACCATTACCCACAAAATATTCATGATCTAATACAATTAATCTCATTAAAACTAACATTTACCCAATCAAATCAAACATTAAACAAGTGTATAACAATATACCTTCATAGCTTCTTCATTTCTCCTCTTGGCTTTCTTCTTCTTCACAAACTCTTACTCTTTCTCTCAATGGGACGCTCACAGAAGGAAACATAGGAGTGAAGAATAATAACACTACCCTGCTTTTCTATCTCACTCTTATCAGACGAAATGGAAAATAAAAAGGAGAAGAAATGGAGAAGGCTTAGTTAAATAAGAACATTCCACTCTCTCTCCTGTTCCATCAGTGACCTTACCCTGCTCACCAACTCCCTCTGACGAGCATCATGCTCTCTGCTCACAACCACCTTACACGTTACGTAACACAGACACCGGCTCTTACAACTAACCGAGTCTCTCTTCCTATTTTGGTTAACGGATAACCAATTACAAGCCCAATATATACGGCCCAAATTGAAAGAAATGGACCCAAATCATATTGGTCCAATAAATAATTATTGTACTATAATTAAATAATTACTTTAATTATTTAATTATTTAAATTTCCATTTTTTTTATAATATAATACATATTTAAATTATTTAATTTAATAATTTAAATATAATACACATTCAAATTATTTATATTCCATATTTTGAATTAACACCATAATTAATTATAGCACATTTCTTGCTATTTCACACTTCAGGTTTGTTCACTAATTTAATTACTATTAGTGACAATCTTTAATACCGAAGAACAACAAGAATACACAAATGTTTAATAAATCTCATAGACTACTAAGTTAATTAATTTGACCTAGTTTAATACCTCAATTGAACTTATAATATAATCCAATTAGACTTGCTATAATTAAGTCTACCACATTGGTTTACTTAATTAACTCATTCATAGTTAATTCTTAACACCGCCTTTATATACCTAGCAATTAACCAATGATTGGTTAATGCTCTCTCTTGTCTACCAACTAGGGTTATTCAATTAACCCCACACTAGTTAATTCTCTACACTCAATCAATACTTGAAATGCTTCTCCCAACCATTGACCATCATTTGACTTTTAATGGTTTGGGCTACATAACTTACTTTTTATTGGGCTCCCTTATTTAATTACCCATTTCATACAAATATCTCCATATTGGGCTAACATCTATAATAACTTATTAATTAAGTAATTTACTTAATTAATTAACTTATTAATATTGTCCTTCTAGACAATATTCCACTTCCCTACTTGTTACTCATAACCTTAATTCATAACTTATATAATTAATTCAATTAATTATATTACATGACTTTCTTTTTTAATCCATACTAAAACTAATTAATTTATTAGTTTTATTGAGTATTTAATTTACTTCACACCTCATCTTGTTTGACTAACAAACTCAACTCTAGGTATATATATAGATATTAATATAATCACCTTCACTTCTCAATTGAATTTATTTCCTTAATAAATTCTTTACATGCATTATTAAAATATTCCCACATTTAATTTCTAACAAATAAATTATGTTAAAAAAAATGTTTACCCATTTTCTACACATCTTACTTCTCAAATTCTAGGTTTTAAACCTTAACATTTAATAAAATCAATTAAGATATTATTTAAAATCTTGAAAATATCTGGGATATTACAGGGTTACTTCCCCCGCTGCTACCCTTTTTATTTTCTCCTTCACTTCTTTTCTTGTTCCGCTCCTGATTATGCTTGTTTAGGGCTTCATTTCCCCCTTCTGCGATTATATTTTTCTCCAGCAAAGTTGCAAAGTTGGTAATTTGAAGAACAATGACCCTACTGTAAACCCACGGTTTCAGTCCCTACTCAAATCTCCTTGCGTGCCTTACTTCAATGTCCACTTGGTGTGGAGCGAATATTGCCAGTTCGTTGAACTTGGCAGCGTCATCAGATACGGACATGTTACCCTACTTGAGTTCCAAGAATTTGACCTCCATCCTGCCTTGAGTGCTTTCTGGAAAGTAATTTTCCAAAAACACTTCTTTAAATCGCACCCACGCGATCGTTCGTTCTCCTGCTCTGCTTTTGTTGGCCTTCCACCAGTAGTTCGCCTCCCCCTTCATCATAAAGGTAGAAAATGAGGTCATTTGCTCCTCTGCTACACATGTGACCTCGAATACTTTTTCCATCTCTTCAATACAAGTCTGTGCTTCTATAGGATCTATTGTTCCCCGAAATTTAGGTGGTCCTATCAGTTTGAAATTTTAAAGTTTGCTAGTGGAGCGGCAGTGTTTGGTGCTCCAGTAGCATTTGCGTTACGTCCGTGGAATGCCCCCATTAGCATTTCCACAAACTCTTGCACTGGGTTTGGCGGTGCTCTCTCATCGTTGTTAACGAATTCTTCTACTCCTTGGTTTCTCGGTAATTGTCTACGTGGCGGCATTTTTTGTATAAAGAGAATTTAAATTAATAAAGTTGTTTCATCTTTTTACTTTCGTTTTGTAGCTTAAGCACAAATAATCATCAGCATAACACTTTTACATCATAAGCATACTGTTATAAATTCTATTATCCCTGAAATACTACAAAAGACGGGATTTAACCAAAAACATATCCCACAACATCATTGAGTTGGGATTTACATCATACTAACCCTCTGTCAAAACAAAAGTTGAGTTTCTACTGCATCTATATACATACAACATAAATAAAGAAACTACTGCTACTGACTGTGCATCCTTCGACGCACAGCGTCATCGTACTCTTCATCCCTCATAGCCATCACCACGCTCCTGCTGATAGTGTGCATGGATTGGCCCTCCTCTACCGGGTAATAGTACACCCTACTCTGCAATCTACCATAAGAAGAACGATAGACATAGCTAAGTCTATCAATCATCATCATCTTCTCTCTAACCTCATCCTCCAGCTCTAGCATCTGCCCATATGCAGCATCTCTCTGGATCTCCATCTCGATCCTAGCATCTACTGTCTGCTGCCATTGGCCTCTAATAGCCTCATTCTCTGCCTGAACCTGCTGAACCTTCAGCTCAGCTGCTGCCAATCTAGCCTCTACGGATGCCATCATCTCCTTCAGCTCCGTGTTCTCACCAAAGAACTGATAAGCTGAATCCCGATACTGATCCTCTGTATGCTGGTGAGTCAGATTCTGCTCCTCTAAGTGCTGAACCCTAACCTCCAGTTACTCGTTCCTCGTAGTCAGAGACTCGATGATGTCACTGGCAATAGTGCCCATGCCATCAGCGTACTTAGCTAGCTCCTCGTCCTCAGACTCCTCGGACTCGGCCTCATCTTCACTGTATGGCCTCATCACTCTGCCCCAGACGGGCTCCTCGCGGTCTCCCTCCTCTGGATCAGACTCAGGCTCCTCTATCGGTGCAGCCACCAGCGGTTGTGCTGTATCCATGTGTATATCAGTGTAAAACACCTCCTCAATAGTATGACTCGACTGTCTAATCTCAGGCATCTTACAATCATACAAATAACATACGTTAGTACAAAAATGAAATGTTATTTTATTATTTACATCTCAGCTCGATGGATTTTCTCAATCCACCTCAAAAAATAATACCCATAATGATGAATCCCCTCGATTCATCTCCTAACACACTCGATATGAGTTTAGTACTAAGGTTATATCCTAAGTTTCGCAATCCTAACGTTTCTAACCTATAGCTCTGATACCAACCTGTGGCGACCCCAAATATGGGTTCCATAACCTTAGGTTTGGTTCTTCAATGTATAATACTTACTAACAATTAAATACATAAATTGTATTTAAACTTTGTGGAATAATACAAAAGGTTCATTATAAAAAGGCTATACTTCCCAAGATTGATTAACCTTAACATAAACATTACATATCTTAAGGGAATACAAAAGAAATTACATAAAAAGTAATTTAACTAGCATGCATTAAGCTAATCTAAGCTTTGGCTTTTCCCTTGTCTTTGTCTTGTTTAGAACATTTGGGCTTAGCTGAAAATAAGTCATGATATAACAAGGATGAGCAACTAAATGGCTCAGCAAGTTTATAAACAATAGCATAAGATATATCATGATAAAAAGAAAATTAACGTCAAGGTTTTCAACAATAGATAACAATTGTAAAAGATATCAAGAATCAATTTTCAATAAAAGAATGGATTGACTCTTTACTGTTGAGTGGTCTTTAATGACCATGAACTGTTACTAAGGTAGAACATACATATATATATCTGACACCTCAAAAAACGTGATACGCGAGGGGATCAGCCTTTTGTACCCTATGTATATGTATAACATTCAGACATCTTGCACAAATTCGATTTTCTAACAGATAAAAATCCCCCTTAATTAGGGTTGTTCATTCTCAGTCTTACTATAAGAATCTGCACCAACCAATGGTTTGGATAAGCTTTTAAAATATTCAATTGATGAATTTAAACATGCATTGTCTAGCCGATACAATTAGCTTAGACATTCTTAAACAGTTCTTGAATTAATGAACTAAAACATTTGCAAAAGCACTTTATACGAATACAATAACAGTAATGATGTGGAATAAATTTAGATAATTAACCCACTTAAAGCTCTGTCAAATATCTGCGGGTGTAGGTACTTGCTCAATAATAATTGAATTGCTCAATGTAAATAAAGTTGAAGAAAACTTGCAACAATAAATACAAGTTAGGGTTAAGAGAAACTTGCTTCGTGCGTAGTCTACAGCTAACCAAGTTAATTTAATTCTCTTTAGACAGACCTAATAATTAATCAAGTTGATCTTTAAATTAATATCATATTCACATTCATATGATAACATCTATACATCTTACATTTCTAACAGTTAACCACATAATTATATAATTACGGGTATATAAACACTTAGAAAATATTATAATTACCTGATAATATTTTAACCACATAAAACCTATATTAATTATTTAATATAGCTCATACACTTATCTAATATTATTAACAATTTAATAATATTTTATTAGTCTTATAATATTATTAATCATTTAATAATATTTCATTATCCTTCTAATATTATTAATTATTTAATAATACTTTATTAATATTCTAATATTATTAATCATTTAATAATATTTTATTCATACTCTAATATTTTATATTAGAGTATTTTAATTATTAATATTATTCATACTCTAATAATGAATAAAATATTATTAATTATTTAATAATACTTTATTAATATTCTTATTTATATTATTACTTATTTAATAATATTTTAATTATTATCTAATATTATTAATCATTTAATAATATTTTATTCATTATCTAATATTATTATTCATTTAATAATATTTTATTCATTATCTAATATTATTAATCATTTAATAATATTTTATTCATTATCGAATATTATTACTTATTTAATAATATTCCATTTACTTATTAATATTATTACCAATGTACTAATATTTAATCATTTACACATGTTATAATCATTAAATAATCTTTTAATCACATATTAATATTATTAACCACTTAATAATATTCCATCACAAATAATACCAATAGTTAACTCTTTAATTATGTTAATGTTAGCCTTTATTTTATACATTTAGCTACCAATTAGTTACTAATAAACTCCATATATTAGTTTAATATCCAAACACATTTATTTTACACTCGACCGGACCTGACCCGGACCCGACCCAACAAAATATGCTAGGCAGATTGTTCTGGCGCAGCTACGCCACACCGGGTGTAGGTGCGCTCGGCTAATCTGTCCGGAAGTCAACTTTTTGACTGCCCGACCCTCCGACTCTCCGATAGCCATAACTTCTTCATTTTAAAATATTTTGAGGTAATTCTTGAGTCTATTCTTATTAGAATTTTTCCCTCTACAATTTCTCTTTAGATAACAAATCCAAATTCTAAACGTAACTAGACTAAAAACTGCTCACAAGGATAAAATGAAAACTAACTTCATAAATCCTTGGTTTTAATAGTTCAAACTTGAAATAAATGAACTCTACGCATTCAAATGACACCAACTTAGTGTTGTTGTCTTTCTAACTTCTTGTTTTACAATATTCCATGGTTCAATCACATTTTTAAAAACGTTTTGACACGAAAATTAAGATTGAACCCTCTAGGGTTTAAAAACGACATACTTTGCGGTAAAATCCATAACTTCTTTGTTTTTCCATATTTTTGAAAGGTACAAGTTGGGTTTTATTTAAAACTCATATATGTAAGTTTTTAGCCATAAAACTCCATTTTCCAACTTGTACATTTCAAACTACAACATTAAATACCATACGCTCAACTAGGGTTTTACCGGTAAAGCTTAATATGAACATTTATACTATTTTTATGCATTCCACACATACCAAAACATGATATAAATACATCAAACCATGAATATACATATATAACATAGTTTATGACTTCTAGACCATCAAAACTATTTTTGATCAGTTAAAAATATATTTTTGACCATAGAAAGCATATATAGACAATAAATACGAACTAAGAAGAGTTGAGAGCACTTTTGAACCTCTTGGACTTGAATGCTCTCTTCCTCTTAGCTATGAACTTTGTTAGAGACTCCACCTTAATAAATCTCTATCAATTTCTCACAACTCACAAGTGTTTCTCTCTTTTTCTCTCAAATGCTCTCACTTTCTTCTCTCTAGAATTCTAACAAATGAACTAACAAACATCACCAAGTGTGTGGAATACTCTATTTATAGTACTTTACTAATACCTCATTAACTCTCCTAATTCACAAAGATAGTCAGTTTAGAGCTTAATTTGGATTACTATTAGATTGATGGACAAGTTGAATGACTAGGTGATTGACTAGAGTTGTTGAGCTACTATGACGAGGAGTAAATTGGAAGCAATATTGCAAAATCAAGCCACCCCAAGTGGCCCCCCCTACAATATCAGCAAAAATGAGATTTAATCACCCATTTTTGGTTTATTTTTAATGCTTTAATTATATATATATATATATATATATATATATATATATATATATATATATATATATATACACTCCTATGTATATACATGTATATATATATCAATGTTGACCAATTTTGACTTACTTTTGGGCTCCACCTTGGAATCTAGAGTATAATAAGTTAACACATTGAGCTAATATTTAATAAACTATGATATGTTTAATTAAAATAAGTATTGGGCTAGATTAATTAATTATACGGACTAAGGTTTAATTTAATTACATGAGCTACTAGGTAAATTAATTTGACATAGTTTAATACCCCGTTTGGATTTAAAATATAATCCAATTAGATTTGTTTTAATTAATTTTAACACCTTGCTTCATTACTTTAAATAAATATACACATACACAAGTATATTCATTCAATTATCTAATGCACAATTAATTAGTACAAAATTTTTAATTCATTGCTAATTATATAATAATTATAATTACAATGTCTAATAGAATTCGTGGTCATTGCAGGTATGCCTGTCTACTTTGGTGTGTGCTTTACCCAATTTTTTAAACAATCTTAAGGCAATTAACTATGTTGTATTTTAATTTGGTTAAAAAATCATAATACTTATAATTCATTACTATTGTAGTAAATGGATAGAGAATATGTAATTGTGGTTATTGTGTAAAATGAAACCTACAACCAATCGAAGGTATGTGACTTTGGTTGATTAGATTGCAACACATGAGTTTATGGTAAATCTAGAAGAAGATGGTGTCAAAACTTTGTTGGATTAACTAATGCCACTATGATGCGTTTGGGCAGAGGCATGAAGCTATTTAAGAGGGATCATTGGTTACAATGAAGTAAAAGAAATTGGTGGTAGATTTTGTGGAGGAAAATGTTGTCAGAATTTCATGGGACTAATTGATGCTACGATGATGCACTTAGAGAACAGGCTCTAAGCCACGTTTGCATGGGCAATTGGTGTTAAACTTTGTTGTGGCTGTGAATAGAACCAAGAATTGTTATCTTGCATCAAATATGGGTCTTTGATGTGGAAAATAATTACTTAAATTATTTAAATTGTGGTGAATAGTCCAGGGAGTTTAGGAACAACGAATGACTGTTAAAGTTTGGACTTTGGGTAGAAAGTTTGTTCC
This sequence comes from Hedera helix, assembly GCA_947179155.2. NCBI lineage: Eukaryota > Viridiplantae > Streptophyta > Magnoliopsida > Apiales > Araliaceae > Hedera > Hedera helix. The sequence goes on along the minus strand of OX359273.1, from coordinate 19,383,039 downwards.
ATTAATGTTAAGTTTTATGAATCTGATTGGTACTGTTGGGAAGCATTTAGGTAGTGAGTCTAGCCATTTGGGAATGGTCAATTGATGCAAAACAAGGCTATGGTATGGTGTAGAACCAAGTGCAGTGAATGCTAGCATAGAGAGGGTTTTGGTAGTGCATAAATCTTCTCCAATGATGGCTAATTTAGGCATTTATGTATGTTAGAATTTGTGTACATGGACAAGAAGTGTTCATGTTGATGTCGGAAAGAGCAAAGGGCTAGTGGACATAACATAAAATTAGTGTATTTCAAGGCCAAAGGAAGTGGTGTCCAAAGGAAATTCCTTGAGAGTTCATTGATAGCGATGTTTTTGTGACAATGGCATGAAAAAATTGTGATCAAGGGCAGATGAATTTGTTCTTGGTATGGGTAGAATCACGTAGTTAGCATGGACTAACGGACTTGTTCATGATAAGGATTCAAAGTTTGCTGAATTTTAAAGGCAACTAAGCAGCTTGGGTAACTGAACATTGTTGGGAACAATAGTTCAAGGCCAAAATTTATTCAAAGGAATAAGTTGGTTGACTTTGAGTTGATTTGATGAGGGCGTCAAAATCTTTAAGTGGGGATATTTGTTACGGGCTTTTCAGGTGGCATGTCGATAGTGTGCGGCTGATTCGGGAACTGTGAAGTATTGTTAGATAACATGTACTAGTGCACGAGATTGCAGGGCAGCGTGTATAGGGACAGTGCATGGGCGCGGTTACTAGGCAATGACTCATGGTAACAAATTGTGGCATTCAGATTGGAAAAGTAACAAGTGATCCTTAGACATTTAATATATGGCATGGGAAAGGTCGTGACCGTGGAAAGATTTCTCACACGTTTGTATGCATTTGTCGGTATAATTCCTAATTTATTGATGAGTTCAATAAAAAGGTTGGGGATTTTCCTTGTAATTATGTGTGCTTCTCTACATTTGTGTGATTGTGTTAAACATGTTGTATGCTTGATTTATACACTAAATATATAGGAAAATACATGGACATGTATAATGGCAAGTCTAGATATATTCGTCATAGACACAATACCATAAAACAATTATTTTCTAATGGCATTATGACTATTGAGTACATAAAGTCAAACAAAAATATAATGGATCCGTTAACGAAAGGTTTGACTAGAGAGCAAGTAAAAATAACATCGAGAGGAATGAGTTTAAAGCCTATAAATAAGAATCGTCATGATAAATACCCAACCTAGTTTATTGGAGATCCCAGGATTTAGGTTCAAAGGGATAACTAAATTGTGAATTATTCAACTAAAACGCTATGAAGAAATTAATTTCTTCTACTCATTCCTATGATACGAGATAGTGATATATACCTACAGCGGCTTTAGGATAAGCTTTGCTTTAAATGGTTCATATATCTTGATAAAAAAGTGGGGTATGGTAGATACTTTTAATAAGAATCACCTATGTAAGTGTGAAATGGGCCAATTATATGTAAATAACAAGGCTATACTTCTCTAGAGCACTCATTAATCTAGGAATGTTTGGGGACGAAATGAACAAAGTCATGAGAACCAAACAATGTTTGGAAAAATTATGTGTGAACTTCTATTATATTGGTTTACACAAATGGTTAGGCAGTTCAAGACATCACGTTCACTGAACAACTAGTAAACCTGATAGTCTTTTACAAGGGAAGGTTCAAAGCCAGAAGCCACCTCTCTCTATACTTATGATTAACCAAATTTTCTAACATAGGTGTGTTAGTGTGATTTTTTCTCCCTTATATAACTCCATCTCCTGAAGTACTACATATTCAAGCTTGAGCTAGCACAATTTTGGCAATTTCCTATGGCCACTTTCACGCTTCTATTTTTGAAAATGTTCTATTTTGTTCTTTTTTCCCAGTTTGTTGGCGATGAATGTATTTATATTTCCTATTCCTTTGTTTTCCATTCTTTTAGGAAATCTAAACTCATTTTCAAAATTTTGATTTTCAAAAAGGTGAAAAACAAAAATGATAGTTATAGAAGGTCTCTCTCGCATGTATAATATATAGGTCTCATATTTATGTGAGATAGATCTTGTAAAAATATCAAATTTTATTTGTCGAAATATCAAAGTTTATTTTTGAAAATATCAGTTCCCTACTTTTAATACTAATTTACAAGTTTTAGTTTTTTCTTGAAAGGATAAGTATATGTACGTAAAAACCAACCACAAAACCAATTATAACATTGATCATAGCCATTAAAAAGTATGTTTATGGCACTAATTTCAATGTAAGCACACACTTTTTAATGACTAAGATCAATGTAGTGGTTGGTTATTGTTTACCTAGACTTATCCTTCTTGAAATAGGTGTACTGAATAACAAGTCTTACGTAAGGGATAACAATGACATTATATCAATTGAAAATGTAAAAACCAATGCAATATTGGATGAAAATGTTAAGTTTAGCTTGTGTGTACCTTCAATTTGTGAAGCTTCTATGTAGGTAATTGTTGGTGTTGCATTGCAAGGAGAACAATTTGTACAAAAAGAAGAACAGATTCTAATACATTATGTGGACATTAATCAGCCATCCTCTATTGTCACAATTAAATAATAATGTTGACGCGTGATTTTGTTCACCTGATGAAACCACCAAACAGTGAGCAACATACACTAGAAATAACCGTTAGCCACCCCAGATCAAGTGATGACTTGGGTCGTCCGGGGATGCTCCGGTGTGAAAATAAGTACAGGCCAAAAAACATAACAATGGAGAGTTTGCTATTGTTGAAAAATAATAGGAATTTAGGAAGAAAGAATTGTCACTTAGACCTCCACACTTGTAGCTGTTAGTTGAAATCGGAACTGTAAACGTTCCAATTTCAAAAATTGATTGAATCAAATTACGCGCAAGTATATATGGTCAACAAGTAATAAAGTGAAAGTAAAATGTCGCTCCTACGAGGATTACATCTAACGCTTTCCAAGTACTAATTCTATTAGGTTGATTCTTATTTGAACGAAATTTAAGCTAGTTAACAACGGAATAAAGAAAAGATAGAACCTATATTGCCATATTTCCCCAATGTTGTTAAGCAAAATAGGAATATTCAGGCTACTGACATTACGCCAATGCTTGTGCAAACCTATCAATTTATTTTCTTGCATTCTTGTAATCCCAATTCTCCCAACACATCGTTCGAACATCAAACACTCTCCCATTGATTAATTAAACACGCAAAACCAATGTTATGACTCCAAGATACAAAATCCCCAAGGTTTCGAATCACAAAAACATGCCAAATACAAAATAAACTCACTTAGGTATTTCATCGAACAATTGGCGAGCACAACTCATTTCTACCATGAATGAAGTTTATCCTACTAGGATTAAGCCACCTCACTACAAGGTTTATCAAGCACGACAATAAGAAGAGAGGTATAATGTAAAGAATACAATGGGATCCATGGAAATCAAATGTTATATACTTAGTTCAAATCAAATGAGTAATAAACCAAACTCAACGAATAATGCAATCCAAAGCAAACAAAATAAACACATTCAATTGAAAAAAACATAGGTCATAGATAAATTATTCAGTACAATGATCAATACATCAAGTAATGACTAATACATTATAAGAATCAAGCATCAACGGTTACAAATATTAAAGGAAAGAAGAGTGAGAAGAGACAAATCCTAAGATGCAATCTCCATCTCCAAGCAATCCATCAATCATTAGCTTCCATTGTGTTGCACTTGCTACACTAGAGACCATTTCTGAGTTCCAGCCATCGCGAAAATGAGAGATTGTGATTTAGGGCTGTAAAAATCCTTTTAAAAGTTGAATCTGCGCATTAGAACAATAGACTACGACAACGGTAGTAGGGGAGCACTGCGACGTTCCTTTATATTTTTATGGGCAGTTCACTTGAGTACCGCGACGGTGGCTTGGAGCGCTACAGCAATGATTGTGCCTTAACGCTGTCTTGTAGTTCAAACTCTACGCCCCGACGCTGGTCCAGTTCAACAAAATTACAGAAATACCATTCCAGCCATATTTTTCTACAAAAACATAATTAAAATACATAAAAGACATATAAATAATATAAATGACCTAAAATACAAATAAAACACCTAAAATTAATATTAAACCATATTTTACAATAATAACATAAAAACACATAAAACTAACTAAAATGCTAAACAATTCACAAATTATCAAATTCAAGAGTATTCAATAATTAGGTATAAAAATCAATCATCAGTAGCCTTATTTACACTTTTCATCAATCGCCAAAGTCCCCGCAACTGATTAGGATGTGGAATCGCTTGACAGAATCTAACTATAATTATGATGTTGACCGGTCAATTTCTTCTTTCCCCAAGATCCGGGATCACAATATAATTTAGAATCCTAAGTCAATATGGACATTGACATTCCTAATTTTCTTAAACTGTCCCAAAAGAGGAACACCTGAATGGGCAATCCCGTCCTGGGCCCATCATAGTGTTTGGAATATAACCCATCACATGATCCAAATAAAGAATAACTTTCACGCCCAAGTCAATTGCAAGGACTGATAAATTACATCCCAACATTGCCCTCCATAGTGTTTAGAATATAACCCATCCCATTATCCAAATAAAGAATAACTTTCATGCCCAAGTCAACTGCAAGGACTGATCAATTATATTCCATCATTACCCTCCACTCTCTTATTTATAAAAATTTATAATAAGGGAGTAATATCAAAAAGTCAATTAATTTTGCTGAACAAAATAAACTGCTTTCCTTTATTATTACCAATCATTTTAGATATCAAGAGTACCAAATACATTGCACTTCACCCCACGAACCGCTACACGCCTCATTAATTACCTTAATTAATTTCGTTGTGTCCGTCAAATCAGCCGTCATCACTTATTGCGCCCATTATTACCTTCTAAAAAATATACTGCTTTCCCTACAAATTTTACTTTACCCTCTTAAAAAGTTGCCCTCTCACCTTCCCATTCTGCAAAAATAACATTCAGCAACGTTGTACTCTTTTCTGGCAAAACCCCATCTTTTTCATCAATCATCTCCATTCCTCAATCAATGGCTAAAAAACCAACTTCCACTCTCTTCTTCGAAGAACCAATAAGCCCTATTAATGAAGACTTGGTAAGCTTTATCCTTACCGAGGCTGAAAAAGTTGAAAACGCTGTCCGAAATCTTTATAATACAACCAAAACTTACATCAACGCCAATATTATCTCCAAAATTACATCAAAATTACTTCCCAAAATCAGAAAGTATTTTCAAATCCCTGACCAATATGACCTTCAAGCTCCGCTCCACATAGACATAATGTATTATAAAGCCGATATGAAATACATCGCCGTCCACACACAAGCATTGAAATATGGTCTCCGCTTTCCCTTTCATGATTTCATCAATACCTTATTTACCTTTATTGGTATCGAATTATCTCAACTCCTACCTAACTCTTTCATCCACCTCATCTGTTTTATCGCCTTCTATCGTAAACTAAAAATGACACCATCCACCGACTTTTTTTTTATTTTATACATTTTCAACCTTACCAAATCCAGAGAATTAGGTTTTCGATGCCTAAGCAAGATCTCCAGACAAAGAGTCTAGATGCAGACCCCTACAACCAACAAAAGATGGCACCCAAACTGGTTCTATATCTATAGCATTGACATTAACCAACTGCCTTCATGGGGAGAACTACTGAAGTTAGCCCTCGGATATGAGTATTTATCTTCTACCCGAAAAAAAGAATTCCATAACTTCTGTAATAAATTTTGACTGAACCCTACAACCTAGATCTCCTTTTCAGCGAACAATGGTTGTTCGACCATGGATGTAATTCTCCGAACTTGTCTTTATTTTGTTTAAATACTCCTTCCCTTAACTTATGACCTTACTTCTACTTTTCTTTTTGGTGTGTTGTATAGTAGTGTTGACTAAACCTAACATTGAAGCCCCTCTCCCTCCTCCATCAGGTCCCCCTATTCATCCCAAAATATAATATTAAAGAATCCCCTAACCACGTCATTTTCGAAGCAAAAACCACTACTCCTAAAGAACCCATCTTGGTACAACTGTACCAATCTGTTCCCATTTCCACTCCAGCATCAACTCCTCGCCCCACCGGCTCGTCTGTACTTCACACCGAATCTCCAGTATAACCACTTAAGAAGAAAAACAAAAAACAAAGAGCCTAAAAACATAAGTTGACCATCCATACGACACATTTTCCTTCTACATCTGATATACTACCCTCTGAAGACCAAAGGTCCCCACTAACTGTAGAAGTTACCTCCACTAGAACCGAACCCATCTAACCAACCACAATAATTTCTTAGCAATCAATCGATGCCTCCCAACCATCCCAGAAAAGAGACATCTCCCAATTAATCAAAGTCGATAAACTCGACATCGACAAGAAGAAGCGCCGAAGATTAGTGAAAGTCCACCTCAAACCTACATCCCAACCTTTGCCAATTTCACCATAACTTATTTTTACAACCCAAACTTCCATATATCACATCCCTCTTCTTCATCCATCGCAGCCTATACCATATCTCAAGTACAACCAATACCCCACAGGCACCCCAAGAAACCCCCATTCCCACTGAAATCCCTCGTCCAACCGAACCACCTCATGCATGATCTAATCAAATTCCTACTGTACCCCTCAACCAGTATTGACTCCCTTAATAATCGCCTCAACCTTTGGCTCTTCCAGACCGAACAATCCTACTTTTTTCTTTCCCAATTCCTAGAATAAATTCCTATACTCCCGCATGACACGGAGGATAGGTAATTTCCCACCCATGTATTTTCCCTTTATCTAATATTTTATTCTTTATAATACTAACCACACAAATCTGATCTTGTAATGCCCGATCGCCTTCAGTCGGATCCTAACACATGAAAAAGGCTTGTCGAACTCTAACACAGTGTTTGTCGATTTAAAAGGTAAACTTGCAGTCGCAGAAAAAGAGAAGGCTCAGCTTCAAGCTGAACTTCAAAAAATCACCGATAAATACCTAGAACTTCAATGACAATCTACCGAAACCAATGAAAAGAACATAGATCTTCAACAGCAACTGGCCGACGTTGAGCGCGAAATGGAGACCCTCAACTAAGAACACCGATTAGAACAAGTTGGGCACATTCGTCTAGTGAACCTTCATAAAGGAGAAATTAAACAAATCCAATGGCAAAATTAAAACCTAGAAGAGAAGAACGCATATCTTACTTTCGACATCCAAAAACTCTATGAAGCCCATGGTGTTACCATCAACTCATTGAGATAATTTGAAGCTGCCAACAGAGAACTCCATGTCCAACTTCAACAACAAGCTGAACTTCCCCAACAAAACGAAGAACTTTAGAAACAGGTCCAACAACTCCACCAAGACATAACATCCAAATAAGACAACATCACCAGACTTCAAGACATCAATAGAAAAAGATTTACCAAACATAAAGAATGCCAGAATTACACAGGTAAACTCAAGGAAAAAAATAGTTCCCTTAAAAAATGTCGAGAATAAATCATCGCCAAATACCGAACTTCACCAGAACTCACCGAAGAGATAGTCGAAGAATTTGGCAAAGGGTGTCGAGCGGGCCTCACGTAGATCCAAGCCTCCAGAATTGACCCCAAGTCAATTAGCTTATCCGAAGATGAAAACGATGACAATCCCAACACTGACACTCCAAATGATTAAACTTGTAACTTTTTCTCTTTTTTTTATTTTATTTTATTTTACGGATGATTGTAATGCTTTTAGAACTTCTCATGTACACACAATTAGTAAATAATAAGATAGTACTTTATTTTATTAATATCTATTTGCATGTTACATATAAATAATCCTCTGACCATTTAGAATGACTTAATAAAAATAAACTATTGACTATTGATAATACTTTATCAACCGAGTAGAATGGCAAGTATTCTTAAGTTCCAATCCAGTCATAGTCCAAAGCTTGTAAGTTCCTGCCTTTAATACTTCCATAACTTCATAAGGTACCTCCCAGTTAGGCATGCGTGTCCAAGTATTCTGTGAAGTCGAAGCCTTTGCCTCCCGAAGAACTAAGTCCTTGACAATAAACCTCATTTGCCTGATCCTTTGATTATAATGTCTCGATGTCTTCTGCTGATATATTACTAAACATAAAATTATAGCATCCTGAACTTTATCCAACAGATCGAGATTAAGTCAAAGTCCTTTGTCATTATATAACTCTTTAAAATTTGATACTTTAAATGATGTGGATCCAACCTCAATCGAAATTAATTCTTTAGTACCATACGTCAACCTGAATGGTGAATCTCCCATAATAGTTCATGGCTTTGTCTGGTATGCCTATAAAACACTTATCAATTCCTCGGGCCATCTTCCCTTCGTCTCACCCAATCGCCTTTTAATCCCATTAAGTAACATTCGATTGGTCACCTCTACTTGACAGTTAGATTGAGGATACGTAACCGAGGTCCTTCGATGTTGAATTCCCAAGATTGATAGAAACTATTCAAATTTAGCACCCATAAATTGCAGACCATTATATGAAACCAACACCATCTGAATCCCAAACCGATACACCATAAATTCTTTCAAGAACTTTAAGTAATCCTCCTTGATTATACGTTTAAGCAGTTTAGCTTCAACCCATTTCGTCATGTAATCTATTGCTACCATAATATATTGGAGTTGTACCCTTGCCTTTAGCATTGGCCCCAACATGTCTATCCCCCAGACTACAAACGAGATCAGGGATAACACTGATGATAACTCTTTTAGAGCCTGATGTGGAACTAAACTATTCAATTGACACTTCAGGTACCTTTTAATATATTATTTAACTTCATGAAACATCGTTGGCCAATAATATCCTTGCCTAATCAACTTGTATGCCAATGACTTCGCCCCCATGTGATCCCCACAAATTCCTTCATGCACTTCCCGAATAGAATAAGATACTTTTGATAAGACCAAACATTTCAACAAAGGTGATGAATAGGCTCACCGATATAAATTCCCATCAATTAAACAGAAATAAGAACTCTGATGTTTGATATTATTTGCCATGAGTTTATTTGTCGTTAACTTTCCATCAGCAAGGTAATCTAAATAGGGAGTCATCCAATAGTTAGATCTTTCGATGCACAAAAGCTCCCTGATATTAATGTTAGGTTCACTGAAGACGTCCAAATACACTAGACCTCTTAAATCTTTCAGCTAGGTTGCGACAAGTTTAGACAATGCATTTGCAACTGTGTTCCCCTCACATTTTATACCCCAAAGATCATAAGACTTGAATATCTGCAATAACCCTTTCACTTCGGACAGGTATCTAGTCATCTGAACTCCCCGAGCCTCATATTCCCCCCAAATCTATTTCACCATTGACTAAAAATAGCTAAATATGATGCACCTCCTAACTTTTGGCCAACTTTAACCTTGCCAACATTATTTCGTATGCAGCCTTATTATTAGTGACTTGAAATTAGAACCAGTTAGCCTATTGCACCTTAAATCCCTCCGGACTAGTTAAGATAATCCCTGCACTACTAGAATCGGCATTAGAAGATCCATCTACGTAGAGCGTCCAAGAAAAAGTGGGAACTTGTTGCCCCCCAACTATAACACCAACAACTTCAGCCATCTCATTTGCCTTCTCCCTTTCCGAGAAAGCAGACTCTAGCACAAAGTCCACCAATGCTTGCCATTTAATAGTAGTCTGAGGATGATAATCTAAATAATACTAACTTAATTCCATAGCCCATTCTACCAACCTTCCCGAAGCATCCGGCTTATACAACACCTTCTTCATGGGCTGATTTGTGTAAATAATGATAGTTTGACCTTGAAAATAGTGGCAAAGTTTTCTACTAGCAATCACCAAGGCATACACACATTTTTCCAAATTCGGATGCCGTGTCTCCTCGTCCTTCGAAGCATGACTGACATAATAGACAGGTCACAGGACTCTTCCCTCCCACCAAATAAGGACCGCTACCAACGCTAATGAACTAATATCCAAATACAAGTAAAAGGGTTCCTTAGGCATCGATTTTTACAGCAACGGAGCGGACAATAAGTACTTCTTTATTTCCTAGAAGGTGTCTTCACATTCTTAAGTCCACTGAAATATTTTTTCATTCTACGGTTCTTTCAAGGTATCAAAGAAGGGCGAATACCTTTCTGCCAATCGGGACATAAACCTTCTTAAAGCCCCTACCTATCCTGTGAGTCTTTGTACATCTTTGAAATTCTGTGGGGGTTTCATATCTAGAATTGCCTTAATTTTCTCTAGGTTGGCCTCAATTCCTTTTTGGCTTACCAAGTACCCCAAAAACTTTTTTAATATAAAGCCAAATGTACACTTGGTGGGGTTAAGCAACATATTGTAATGTCTAACAATTTGAAAGCATTCCTCAAGATTCTGTAAATGGTTTGGGACCCTGGAACTCTTGACAATCATATCTTCCACGTATACCTCCATATTTTTCCCAATAAATTTTTGAAAAATCTTGTTTATCATCCTCTGGTATGTGGTTCTGACGTTAATTAAACCGAATGCTATTCGATTGTATGCATAGATAGCCTGATGGGTGATGAAAAATATTTTTTTAATATCTTCTTTTGCCATCAAAATTTGATTATACCCCGAGAAAGCATCCAAGAAACTACGAATTGCATTCCTAAATGTCATGTCAATAAGTTGATCTATATGAGGTAGTGGATAAAAGTCCTTCAAGCATGCCTTGTTTAAATTTGTGTAATTAATACAAACCCTCTACTTCCCATTTTGTTTCTGTACCAAGACCACATTTGTCAGCCACTCCAGGTATTCTATCTCATCTATCACTCCAGCATCTAAAAGTTTGACAACTTCCTTATCTATTATCTTTTGTCATTCTGGTGCAAAAATTTGTCATTTCTGGTGAACTGGTTTTCAATTCGGATCAACCGACATCCTATGAACAACCATATCTTATGTAATTTTGGGCATGTTGTGAGTTGTCCAGGGGAAGATGTCTGAATATGTCTATAGTCGCTCCACTAACCCTGCTTTGACTGTACTTTCTAACCTAACACCTATTTTCACAATCTTGGTTATGTTGCCTAGTATCATCTCTACCTTCTCGGTTTCTTCCGTAGGTAACACCAATGGTTCAGTAGTTCCCTTAATAAAGGGCTCAATGTCTATTGTCATTGTCTGCCTCTATTTACATGTCCCTACAGCTAACGTTACGAGCGTAGTCCAATAACACCTCATGCTATGTCCAAATCTCCTTTCAACTCACCTACTCCATTAGGCATAGGGAATTTGATATTGAAGTAATTGATGTGACGGTAAGCAAAGCAGATAAAATTGGTCTCCCCAATATAACATTATAAGCTAAATCAACTTAAACCACAAAGAACTTCACTATGACCTTCATGTCTCATGGAGCTGTCCCGAAGACCACTGGTAATTCTACAGTCCCGACCATAGGTACAGGCCCATTCCCGAACCCATATAGGGCGACTCGTGCCCAACTTCTAACTTCACCCCTTGCAAATCCATCGATTGGTATGCATGATGAAAGTAGTATGCTCTTAAGTCAATCACATTAGATGTGATAAAGCATATACTTTGTAATCTTATTCATTTATAATAAGAGTTTTAATTAAAGACATTTCTTATTCATGATTAATTGGTTGAATTAATAAAATAGATAAACCAATAGTTTTGAGCAATATTTTTAGAATCATGATGTTGATCATGTTAATGAGATCTAAATTATAGATAGCTTAAAACTAAATTGTTCCTAATCGTGTGATCACTAAAATGGGAATTAGTGAATTCGGATAGATTAATACATACTATGCTTGCTCTTTTGAAGATGACGATTAATCTCACAATTATTTGTGTTGAGACATTAAAACAAGTATGTAGGTGCTTATTAGAGGATAAATTCACTAAATGTGACTTGCTAAAGGAATACCTAATGGAGTTTTACTTATCTGTCAAAAGGAGTTCCTTATGTGATAGTAGTACAAGTAATCATTGGACTTGAGATTGTCATAGTAGTTTGTGTATGATGAGTTATACTTTGTCATATTCCTTGAAATTATATGGGCATAACAAATGATATGTTTGAGTATAGTAAGTTGTACATGGAGGTAGGTGAATGATCAAGAAATGATCTACCACTTCCAGTAATGGAGGATAATGTCTTATGTAATTCGATAAATGACAACACAAAAATTATTGGTCAAGGTTGAATGAAAATTAGAAAGAAGTTTTTAATTTACATTAAAGCTGTACATTTGAGAATTAAAATGCATATGATCAAATAAAATGAGACTTGATAGTAATTCCATATCTTATATTTGATTTAGACATTTTGTGGTAGAAGGATTGTCGCGGAATAGATTCTTCGTGATCAAATGTTGAATTTCATATTATCCGAAAGCCATGAATTATTAAGGGGGCTTACCTTATTATGGAATAAATAAGTATTTATTTATTAATAAATTAAAGGAGTTTAATTTATTATTATAAGTAATATTATAATGATTCTAATTTATTTATTCTGCAAACATTTGATAGGGTTAAATTATACGATATTTTTATTCCCTAATACTTAGTTTTTATATTTATTGTGTGCTTAAATGTTTAATTATTTAGCTTATTTTGGTTTTAATAGATTTTATAGGATTTTAGGTAATTTGATAGTATTTTTATATTTCTTTTTATTTATTTATTTTTGGAATTTTATTTATTATTATGAGTTTTTATTATTTTTAATATTTTTATATTATTTTTAATTATTTTATATTTTATTTTGTAGGAAAAATAAGCTTGGGGGCAAATTTGTAAATTCAAGAAAAGGCTGATGGCATTTTGGTAATTAAGCAGCACGGTGGCAGAATTGTAAATAAACCATCTGGCTGTTCGTGCGTTGCACGCTTAAGGAAGAAGGAAAGCGGAGCGACGACGTCGTTTGAGCAAAGAAACGGACAGAGCAGCGACCGCGCAAGGCACGGATAGTAGATCAGCAACAGCAAATGAAACGACGTTGTTTAGAGCTTCAGGGGGTCCGCGCAATGCGCGGCGGCTGGCGCGCTGACTTGGTCACTATAGCGAAGAGCGTGTTTGGTAGCGCATTAATTGTTCCAGATCAGATTATTTCACGAATTTTTCATTAATTTGATTCCAAATTGGATTTTAATTCCAATTAGGATAGGATAATAATAATAATAATTATTTTTTTTAATTATAAATCCTATTAGGGTTTGGACAAATTAGAGACTTATAAATAGAGGGTCAATCTCTCATTATTCATTGTAAATTTTTGGGAGATCTTTCTTCTAGTTTCTTTGAGAGAGCTTTTCAACTAGTGGAGATTATTTTGAAAAATGTCAGGCTAAGTTTCTATTTTCAGTTCTAAAGGGATGTTGAACTTTATTTTTAATTGATGTTTTAATTGAGTTTTATAATCTATTCCTTCATGCATGAGATTTATTCTTGATAATCTGTTTGAATTGTTTTATGATATTTGCTTGATTAATTTGATAAGGGCCTATTAAGTTAATCAATAATTTATCAAATGTTAGATTAAGATTTAATATTAAGCAAACGATATTTTATCTTATCATAAGTAGCAATTAATAATATTTGATTGTGGACAAACTTTTGAATATTGTTATGATTATCAAGATGACAAGTTAAATAATCTGCGATGTTATGATTGTTGCTTGGAATAATCTAATTCTCTAATTTTTAATGCAACTGTTATATTAAATCTAGACTGATAGTTCTAGGTTGTATGATAGTTAGGGTCTTTTATGAGTGATTGCTCCATTAGATTTATAATTTAAGGAGGATTTCGGGTAGCTTGGCGATTGTCGGTTATCTAGGATTATTAATTTCAATTGAAGGAAAAAAATAATAATAACTTGATTAATTTGTTGATTAAAACAAGGGAATACTGAACTAAGGAACTGAAGTTTGTTTTAATTGATTTTTCTCATCTTCATTATTTATTATTTAGTTTTATTTGTTTGAATTTTAATTAGTTAATTAATAATTCAAAATCCCCCATTTAATTAGATATTTTTGAAAATATTAGAATTTATTAAAACAATTCACTCTATGTGGGTTCGACTCTTACTTTCATTACTACATTAATATTTTTCAAAGTAAGATTTTAATTTTGGTTGCCTACGACAGCATCTCAAATTTTGGCGCCGTTGCCGGGGAGTGTTATTTGTTTTATTTATCTTTGTTTTCTTTAGTTAACTATTTAATTTGTTTTCTTTGTTTTGTAGTGTATGACACGATCCTCTCAATTTGGTGAATTGAATTTTGATCCAGAAATCGAGAGAACTACAAGAAGGTTAAGAAGAGAGACTCGTCAAGCTAAGAGAGCAGTTGAGGAAGAAGCTTTCATATCCTCACCAGGCCTCAACGTTGCACTTGGACTCTATTTCAATAGTTCACCTAGCGATTCCGAAGAGAAGAAGATGGCTGTAAATCATAACAACAATAGGACTTTAAAGGAGTTGACTAATCCTAATTTAAATCAACAACCATTGTGTATTGAGTATCCTACTTTAGATGCTTCTTTTGAACTTAAATTTGGACTAATTCATCTTTTGCCTACTTTTCGTGGTCTTACAGGTGAAGATCCATATAAGCATCTAAAGGAGTTCCATGTGGTATGTTCAACCATGAAACCATAAGGAGTCACTGAAGAGTACATCAAGCTGAGAGCATTCCCTTTCTCTGTGGGAAACCTAGCAAATGATTGGTTGTACTTTCTCCCTTCAGGTTCAATACAATCATGGAGTGACATGCAAAGGCTATTCTTGGATAAATACTTTCCTGCTTCAAGAGTTGCCAACATAAGGAAGGAGATATACGCCATCAGACAGTACAATGGAGAAACTTTGTACGAGTATTGGGGAAGGTTCAAGAAGTTGTGCTCAAGCTGTCCACCACACCAAATCGATGAACAACATCTTATCCAATATTTTTATAAGGGATTATTGTCAATGAATAGATGTATGATCGATGCTGCAAGTGGTGGAGCACTAGATGACAATACTCCCGACGCTGCAAAGAACTTGATTGCAAATATGATAGCTAACTCACAGCAGTATGGAACTAGGGTGGATCACTCACCGAAGAGGGTTAATGAGGTGAACACAAGCAATATTGAGCAAAAATTGTCAGATTTAACTGCTTTAGTTTTAACGATGTCCGCGGGAAATACACATGTTGCAAAGACTTGTGGGATTTATTTGTCATCAGATTATGCTACAGATGCTTGCCCCACATTACAAGAGGATGACACCACACAACAAGCCAACAAAGTGGGGAACTTCCAAGGACAACCTAAACGCGGATATGATCCCTATTCTAACACATACAATCCAGGATGGAGGGATCATCCCAATCTGAGCTATGGAGGAAATAGGCCACCACCACCGCCACAAAATGCTTTTCCAAATAGACAACAAGGATTCCAACAACCTCAATAGCAGTATCCACCTCGTCAAGGAACACCTGTAAATTTTGGGACATCTTTAGAAGACATGTTCAAAACTTTCATGAGCCAAACACAAACTTCCATCCATAATCTAGAAAATCAGATTAGTCAGTTGGCTACAACTGTTGGCCAAATGCAAGCTCAAGGCTCAGGGAAGTTACCATCTCAAACTATTGTCAACCCTAAAGAGAATGCAAGTGCTATCACCTTGAGGAGTGGCAAACAACTGGATGCACCAAAAACTACTATTGAGCTCGATGAGAACAAAGCTAAGGAGGAGGCAGAGACATCAAAGGTAATTCATAAACCTCATGTTCAGCTTAAGACTAATCATTTACCTTTCCCTCTCAGGAATCACAAAACTTCAAAGAAAGATGAGCAAGAGAATGAGCTATTGGATACTTTCAAGAAGGTAGAGGTGAATATTCCATTACTCGATGCGATTAAGCAAGTTTCAAGATATGCCAAATTTCTAAAAGAATTATGCACGAGTAAAAGAAAATTGAAAGATGATGAAAAAGTGACAGTTGCAGAGAATGTGTCAGCGATCCTCTAAACAAAGATGCCCCCTAAATGCAAGGATCCATGTATGTTCACTATCCCATGCAAAATAGGTAATACTATATTTGAGAAAGCCATGCTAGATTTAGGAGCTTCAATCAATGTCATGCCATTATCTATTTATGCTTATTTAAATCAAGGACCTTTGGAAAATACTGGTGTTATTATTCAATTGGCTAGCCGTACTAACACATACCCGAAGGGGTAATTGAGGATGTGTTGGTGCAGGTCAATAAGCTTATATTTCCTGCATATTTTTACATCGTGGATATGGAGGATGATACATCTCCAAATCTCGCCCATATACTGTTAGGGAGTCCATTTTTGAAGACAGCAAGAACCATGATTGATGTGCACAATGGAACCTTGACTATGGAGTTTGATAGCGAGAAAATTCAGTTCAATATCTATGAGGCCATGAGGTATCCTAGCGATGTCAATCCTGTTTTTGCTATTAACGTCATTGATTCATTAGAGCAGGATTCATTTGATCAAGTGCATAAGGATAGCTTGGAGGTTGCCATCACAAAGAGTTTGGAGAACCAAGAGGATGAGATTGAGCAAACACAAGAATTGAAAGAGACAATAGCTGCCTTGCATTCATTGCCAAAAATTTCAGCTAAGTATGCAGTTTCATCTATTCAATTACCTGTGACTCATCAAAAACTGTTACCTTCTGTTTTGTAGGATCACATTCTAGATTTGAAGCTTCTTCCTAATCATTTCAAATGTCAGTTCATTGAAGAAGGAGTAAAACATTCATATCCACTTCAAGAGAGTTTGAACAAGTCCATGAAAAATGGAGTAAAGATGGATCAGATTATCAAAATTCATGAAGTAGGAGTGACATAGTGATTTGGCATGCTGTCAAACCAATGACGATAAACAAAGGCTCTGCTTTGGAGGCAACCCAAAGGGGAGTATACTTATTTTTTTTCTGTCTTATTTATTTTTTTTAATTATTATATGTTAGTTATATGTGCGTTATCTTTGCATTTTTACTTTACATTAGGGACAATGTAAGTTTTAAGTGTGGGTGAAGGGTTTTGATTATTTTATTTTATTTTAAGAAAATAAGAAATTTTTTACAAATTTTGGAATTTTGTGGGTATATTTGAAAGTAGTATGCCCTCGAGCTAATCACAATTGATGTGATAAGCATATACTTTGTAATCTTGTTCATTTATTAATAAAAGTATCAAGGTATTTCTTTATTCATGATTAATTATCTGAATTAATCAAATGGATAAACCCATAGTTTTCGAGCAATGCTTTTAGAACCATGATGAGGATCATGCTAATGAGATCTAAATTCAAGATAGCACAAAACTAAAATTATTCCTAATCGTTGGATCACTAAAAGGGGGATTAGTAGATCCGGATAGATTGGTACATACTATGCTTGCTCTTATGAAGATGATGATTGATCTCATAATCATTTGTGTAGAAACATTAAAGCAAGTATGTAGGTACTTATTAGAGAATAAGTTCACTGAACATGACTCACTCAAGGAACACCTAATGGAGTTTTACTTGTCTGTCAATAGGAGTTCCTTATGTGATAGTCGTACAAGGGATTCTTGGACTTGAGATCATCATATTATTTTGTATGTACTAAGTTATACTTTGACATATTCCTTAAGACCTGTTGGTATATCAAAGGACATGCTTGGGTATAATAAGGTACACATGGAGATAGATGAATGATCAACAAAGGATCTACCACTTTCAGTAAAGGGAAAAAATGTCCTATGCGATTTAATAAGTGACAACTCAGAAATCTCTAGCCAGGGTTGAATGAAATTAAAAAGGAGTTTCTAATTTACATTAACTAGAGTTATGTATTTGTGAATTGAAATGCATATGATCAAATAAATAAGACTTGACAGAAATTCCGTGTCTTATATTTGATCGGGACATTTTATGGTAGAAGGATTGAATTGTACGGTAACTATTTGCTGAAAGGTTATTTTACGATCAAATGTTGAAATTTATATTATCTGAAAAGTCGACTAATCGCTAAAAGGGCTTACCCTTATTGTGGAATAATTATTTGTTCTAAATTAAAGAGTTATTTCGTAATAAATGAATTAGCATTGTTCTAATTTATTTATTATACAACTGGTTTAATATGGGGAACCTAAAGGGTCACACCGCAAAAGAGTAATATTTATTTTAGACGTGAATGGCATAATCGTAATAATAAATTAAGTATATTTAATTTATATTATGGTAATAGAATAAATTAAATAGCTTAATATTTATAGTTTAATATTTTATAAATACTAATTATAAATTAATAAGAGGAGTCTTATTATTATTATTATTATTATTATTATTATTATTATTATTATTATTATTATTATTATTATTATTATTATTATTATTATTATTATTATTATTATTATTATTATTATTATTATTATTATTATTATTATTATTATTATTACTAGTATTATTTAGTTCCTAAATGATTTAGGAATTAATTAATAAGTAGTAGCATTATTGTGAATAATTAAGTTCCTAAATAGTTTAGGAATTATAATTATTATAATTAATTAAGTTACTAAATGGTTTAGTAATTAATTAATAAGAAGTACTCTCATTATTAAATAATTAAGTTCCTAAATGGTTTAGGAATTGTAATTAATTAGTTTAGTTCTTCATTAAATTGAGAATTAAATTAAAACCCTAATCCTAAATAGTTTAGGAGGGTTTACTAGATCTATAAATAAGAGGAGTCTTATCATAGATCAAGGTTACACACACTTTCATTAGAATAGAGAGAGTACTTCATAATTCTCTACATCTAAAGAGTTAGAGAGAGGGAGAGAGAGAGAATTAGGGCTAGCCACCCATGGTTTGGAGAAACCATAATCTACTTCTTTAATTCATAGATCTCTTGGTGGATTACCTTTAGAGGCTTCACACTTGGGGAGCTAACATTGATCCGTGGAATCTAATCGATGAATTTGAAGAAGAACGTGAATGATTAAAGGGAGATGAACTTATACCCGTGGAAGCTTGGTTATACAAAGGTAAAAATTCTTTTGTCCTTTCTCAATTAATAATAGTCGCATAAGAAAGATCCGGGTTATTGGTTTGTACAAAAATTTTAAAATATGATTTTTATTGCTTCCGTTGCGCTTATATAATTTGATTATATGTATGCCATATTTTTGTAAACCAACAGTGGCATCAAGAGCCAAACTTATACGAATTATTAATTATTTTAATTTTATATATATATGGGTATGTGTTTAGAACAATTTATTGGACATAAATTGTTGTATAAAATTATAATTTTTTGTTAACTAAAAGGTTTCGGATTATATATATATATATATATATATATATATATATATATATATATATATCAAAGGCAACCCTGTTTCAGATTTGGTGGAAATATATGATTATCGAAATTTGAGTCACTTTACCAAAAAGCAAACTTCCAACTTTCGGTTTTGTATATTAGTATATATATTATATAGTTAAAGTAATTGTTGTTTTATAATACTTGCCAAAACTGGAAAAGGTGGCTTTTATTCTAATGTTCGGATTATATATATACTACTACTACTACTACTACTACTACTACCGATTATATATATATTATTAATATATATGATATATTTATAATAAATATATTAATTAGCCAAATAGTTTGGTAATTTTGTGCAAATTTTAAAGTTTCAAAATAAAAGAGTTTATTTTGGGAAATTTTAAAATAATAAAAATAAATAGTTTATTTTTAAATAATTTTATAATTAAAATAAAAGTTTATTTTAAACATGAAATTGGATTTCATGCAACTTTAATTGCCCACTAAATGATACCAATACATATATGGAATGTTTTATTTAATTCATGAGATGAATATTATTTATTAATATATATGTTGATATATATGTTAATAAATGAGATTGATTATGAACTATTGACCAATATGATTGGATTTAATTTTAATTAAATGTATGAATGAATGAGTTTTAATAAATGGGGTATGCGTATCTCGTCTTTTTAATTTTTCTTATGTATAATTCTATCTCTCTCCTATGTACTTCCCATTAACTGTTGATCAAGGTTTCTATTTATTGTAGATAGTTTCGTAATAGGATTAATTAGAATTATTTTGAAGAATTGGAGCAAATAAGCAAAGAGCGCATGAAGACCCATTTGTAATGGAGCCCGAATTTAAATATAATAATTATATTTAATTTAATTTATTCTTGCACCCTAGGTTTGACCTTTTGGTTGACTTGGTAGCTCTAGTGAACCAAATTAGAATAAAAGTCCATAATCAATCCAAGTAAAATATAGTATTTTATATGTGCATACTTATTTATATATATTATATATTATCAAACATGTTTCGCATGTTAATTAATATGACACGTATTTTATATATATATGTGCATGTGCGCTAAACAAGATTAGACAATTAATATTAATAAACCCCTTATGATGTAGAATAAATATTATTTATAAAATGAATAAAAATGTTTTAATTCATGAATTAAAGGAGTTTAATTCAATTAAATAAAATTAGAATGGTTCTAATTTATTTATTCTACTACACATAATATTACGTTGTAACGTTCAAAGATATTTATTAAAAATATCGAACGTTGCCTTCTAGCATGATAAAACGATAGAGTATCAAATACTTGATATAGTTTGTTGTGCACACACAAGACTTATATCAATTATTTGAGATGTTGTTTTATCACATTTGATGCTTAGAAAGAAATTGAACATTACTGTTTTGTTGTGCACACACAAGGGCGGTATTTTTCTCTTCACTTATACGGAAGTGCTAGGTTTGACTTAACTTAGATAATTTTGATTTGGATGCGCACACACATGATCATAATAATCTAAGAGGCAAAATACAAAAGAGTGACATGTTGATGTAATTGACAAGGAGTTGTCTACCTATTGAATAAACTATAGTTTGTTGTGCACACACAAGGCTATTCTTATGTCAATAGCATCCTTTTCTCATTAGCAGATTTTTAACTAAATTTGTCGAACTATATAAAGAGGGTAATATAGTTTGATGAAAATAGTGGGAGACACCATTTTAAATAAAGACCTAATTTATTTTGGTAATTAATAAAACGAAAGCATGTTAATGTTGTTATTAATTCACTTAAAAAATATTGCTATGTTTAATTCACTAACACTACATAGCATAATGTATGCTAACAATTAATCGAACCAAATTGTTCGGATTGATTAAATAAATTTGAGAATAGTTCTCACTGTTGAAAAGTTAGCAAATGTCCTTAATTTGCCTATTCCTGCAAACGTTGTAGACTAAGCATCTGAGGAAGAGATTGCTATTTTAAATGGCAAGATGATGCAAAGGTGGCTTAATGCATCATGCTCACATCCACGAGTATCGAGTTACAGCGTCAACACGATAAAATGGATGCACCTACTATATTGCTAGACATCCAATAGTTGTATGATAAGGAAAGTAGGTCAACTAGATATAAGATATCTAAGGAGCTCTTCCGATCTATAATAACCAATGGCACTACAGTAAAAGACACATGTCCTAAAGATGATCAATTATATTGATCAATTTGGACAACATGCTTTGTCAAGGATGGAGAGTTGAGTCAAGATTCGATCTTGCAGTCACTCACTGACTCTAATTCACAATATGTTGTGAACTTCAAACATTAATAAGCTAGAAGTCAGTTTAACTGATTTGCTTACTATGTTGAAGACTGTTGAGAGTCACTTTCCTTCCTAGAAAAACCAAGTCTTACTCGTAGATGAATCTTCTAAGCGGATGAAGATGGCCAAAGGTATTTCTGAGGAGTTAGAAAGAGTAGAAGGCAAAAGAAAGGCTAAACAAATGACATAAATAAAAGTGATCCCGAGGGCAAAGGAGTTTGCTTTCATTGCGATAAGCTGTGACACTTAAAGAACAACTGCAAGAGAGTTGTAGTAGTTAAGTAGAAGAAGTTTAATGAAACTTCAGCTACGGATATAGATTTGTTCATAATGAAATAGAATTTTCTATAAGTTAAGTTCTACTTAGGTATTAAATACCGGCTTGTGGTCTCATATATGCAAGTCGTTGCAGAGACTAAGCAGAAGTAGAAAGATAAACAAAGGATAAGTAATCCTGTGCTGGGGAATGAAGCAAATGTTGTTGCATTAGCCATAAGAACTTATAGTTTAGCATTGCCTACGGGCAAGCCTATTAAGTTATTAAGTTGTTACTACGTTCCAGTTTTTAGAAACATTTTTTCAGTTCCATGTGATGACAATGAATGGTTTTTGACATTATAATAATGAACAATCGTTGTTCTGTTTATAATGATAATGTTTTATTTAGAACTGGTTGATTACTTAATGGATTTTGTATAATTGACTTACATGAAAAATATTCCAATTTGAATAAACTAAAAACAAAGAGATAATATGAATCATACCTTCAGGCAATACTGTTAACTCAGTCACGTTAATGAAACAAGACCAAACAAGATTGTATAAAGATAGGTTTTAGAGCCTTTTGATTATGAATCAAATACAACTTGTGAATCTTGTATCATGGACAATATGACTAAATCTCCATTTAGTGGACATGGAGAGCGAGTTTCAGAGTTGTTAGAGATGGTACACACAGTCCTGTGCGGGACCTATGACAACAAATGCAAGATGAGGGTATTCATTCATTACTTTCACTGATGATTCTAGATTTCAATATATATATTTGATGAAGTACAAATTCGAATCGTTTAAAACGTTCAAAGAATTCAAAAGTAAAGTATAGAAACTAAAGGCCAAAAGTATTAAAGTTCTTCGATTAGATTGAGAAGGGAATACTTAAGCAGTAAGTTTCTAGATCATCTCAAGTGAAATGGTATTCACACAGAATGGACATGGTGATGATCCATAATAAGTATTACTGATCTTCCAGTATCCTTCTAGGGTTATGCCCTAGAAACGATCGCATATCTACTAAATAAGATACCTTCAAATTTTGTGCCTAAGATTTTATATGAGTTATGGATAGAGAGGAAACCAAGTCTTGAGTTTGTTAAGATTTTGATTATTCAGCTTATGTCAAAAGGTTTGACAGTGATAAGCTTGGGACAAGATCTGACAAGTGTAAACTTGTGGGATATCTTAAAAAAAGTTTAGGGTATCCCTTCTATAATTCGACTAACTAAAAGGTGTTTGTTTGAAACACGTTACCTTATAGGAAAAGGAGTTTTTCCTTAAAGGTTTATTGAGAGTAAAATAGATCTTGAAGAAGTTCAAGAATCACAAAACACTACAGATCAAGTGAAGGAATTTGTACAAGTAGATAAACCTATTGTACCACAACCAAGTCGTAAATCTGGTTTAGTACCGAAGATACTTGAATGGTATGGATTCATCATAGATGATGATGATATGGTATGCATCATAGTGGATGATGATCCAGATATGTACGATGAGGTATGAGTATTAGATACTCAAGAGAAATGGTCAATGACCATAAAATTCGAAATGGGTCTTTGGTGAAAGACTAAAGCAGATGGCTAGGTGTAGACCTATAAGACTTGACTAGTGGTAAAAAGATTTCAAATAAGGTCAATGAGTTGACTATGATAAAAAATTTCACTAGTGAAAATGCATATATCCATTCGGATTTTACTTGCAGTTGCAGCTTACTATACAAAAGGATGTATGTATGATACAACCAAAAGGATTTGTCTTCATATAAATGGAGCAAATCAAGTATGTAAGTTACAACGATCCAATTATGGATTGGAGCAAGTTTCTCGAAGATGGAACATCCGTTTTGATGAGACAATCAAAAGAGGATGAACCAAGTATGTACAAAGGTTAGTGGGAGCACTGTGACATTCCAAGTATTATAAGTTGATATAATATTGATAAGAAATGACATACCGATGCTACAATCAGTAAAGATGTGGTTGTCTAAAAACTTCTCTATCAAGGACTTGGGAGAAGCATCCTAACATTCTATTCAGGATAAAGATCTGTAGAGATAGATCATAAATGATGCTCGGCTTGACCCAAGGAACGTACATTAATTTGTTGATATGTACTAGACTTGATGTTACTTATGTATGATAAGCAGATATCAATTTAATTTTGGAGAAGAACATTAGAAAAGAGTTTCTAAAGATGGGTCTGATATAAAACTAGAAGGCTTAACAAACTTAAGTTTGTTCAGACTAACCAAGATAACAGCATATCCGTTTCAGGTAATATGATTACCTTGAACGGTGTTGCAGTGAGTTGGAAAAGTTTCAAACAGCAAAGAGTTACTGATTTAGTGACAAAAACATAGTAAATAACTATAAGTGAAGCTGTAAAGGTGATTGTTTGGTTCAACAAGTTCATTACAGAACTTATAATGGTTCCTAACATTAAAGGAGTTTAATTCACCAAGGAACCTAGGTCTCATATGAAATCCAAACATGTGTTACAGCACTTTCAAATGACTAGATGAATCATTGAAAAGGAGACGACACCATAAAGATGGCAGACTTCAGAACAGCATTACAGATCCACTAACTAAAGCATTTACAATGTAATTTGTATGCCACTTAGAGAATAATGGTATGGGGATACCAAATGGCGATTGGCTTTAGTGCAAGTGGGAGATTGAAAGTAGTATGCCCTCAAGCCAATCACATTTGATGTGATAAGCATATACTTTGTAATCTTGTTCATTTATTAATAAAAGTATCAAGACATTTCTTTATTCATGATTAATTACTTGAATTAATCAAATGGATAAACCCATAGTTTTTGAGCAATGCTTTTAGAACCATGATGAGGATCATGCTAATGAGATCTAAATTCAAGATAGCTCAAAACTAAAATTGTTCCTAATCGTTGGATCACTAAAAGGGGGATTAGTAGATCCGGATAGATTGGTATATACTATGTTTGCTCTTATGAAGAGGATGATTGATCTCATAATCATTTCTATAGAGCCACTAAAGCAAGTATGTAGGTGCTTATTAGAGAATAAGTTCATTGAACGTGACTCGCTCAAGCAACACCTAATGGAGTTTTACTTGTCTGTCAATAGAAGTTCCTTATGTGATAGTCGTACAAGTGATCCTTGGACTTGAGATCATCATAGTATTTTGTATGTACTAAGTTATACTTTGACATATTCCTTAAGACCTGTTGGTATATCAAAGGACATGCTTGGGTATAATAAGGTACATATGGAGATAGATGAATGATCAACAAAGGATGTACCATTTCCAGTAAAGGGAGAGAATGTCCTATGTGATTCAATAAGTGACAACTCAGAAATCCCTGGCCAGGGTTGAATGGAACTAGAAAGGAATTTGTAATTTACATTAACTAGCGTTGTGTATTTGTGAATTGAAATGCATATGATTAAATAAATAAGACTTGACAGAAATTTCGTGTCTTATATTTGATTGGGACATTGTATAGTAGAATGATTGAATTGTACGGTAACTATTTGCTGAAAGGTTCTTTTACGATCAAATGTTGAAATCTATATTATCTGGAAAGTCAACTAATCGCTAAAGGGGCATACCCTTATTGTGGAATAATTATTTGTTCTGAATTAAAGAGTTAATTCGCAATAAACGAATTAGAATTGTTCGAATTTATTTATTATACAACTGGTTTAATATGGAGAACCTAAAGGGTCACACCGCAAAAGAGTAATATTTATTTTAGACGTGGATGGCATAATCGTAATAATAAATTAAGTATATTTAATTTATACTATGGTAATAGAATAAATTAAATAGCTTAATATTTATAGTTTAGTATTTTAGAAATACTAATTATAAATTAATAAGAGGAATCTTATTATTATTATTATTATTCTTATTATTATTATTACTATTATTATTATTATTATTATTATTATTATTATTATTATTATTATTATTATTATTATTATTATTACTAGTACTATTTAGTTCCTAAATGGTTTAGGAATTAATTAATAAGTAGTAGCATTATTGTGAATAATTAAGTTCCTAAATAGTTTAGGAATTATAATTATAATAATTAATTAAGTTACTAAATGGTTTAGTAATTAATTAATAAGAAGTACTCTCATTATTAAATAATTAAGTTCCTAAATGGTTTAGGAATTATAATTAATTAATTTAGTTCTTAATTAAATTGAGAATTAAATTAAAACCCTAATCCTAAATAGTTTAGGAGGGTTTACTAGATCTATAAATAAGAGGAGTCTTATCATAGATCAAGGTTACACACACTTTCATTAGAATAGAGAGAGTACTTCATAATTCTCTACATCTAAAGAGTTAGAAAGAGAGAGAGAGAATTAGGGCTAGCCACCCATGGTTTGAAGAAACCATAATCTACTTCTTTAATTCATAGATCTCTTGGTGGATTACCTTTAGAGGCTTCACACTTGGGGAGCTAACATTGATCCGTGGAATCTAATCGATAAATTTGAAGAAGAACGTGAAGGATTAAAGGGAGATGAACTTGTACCCGTGGAAGCTTGGTTATACAAAGGTATAAATTCTTTTATCCTTCCTCAATTAATAATAGTCGCATAAGAAAGATCCGGGTTATTGGTTTGTACAAAAATTTTAAAATATGATTTTTATTGCTTCCGTTGCACTTATATAATTTGATTATATGTATGCCATATTTTTGTAAACCAACAATATTCACTGCAAACCCTCACGAGGCAAAACTCATCCACTTGGGGTAACCTTGGGGTTTAAAGGTTTGTTGCATGTGCTAAGTGTAACCGTGTTGCCTACGAAAATGGGATAGTTTTTTTAGGATTAAGTCAGTTGAGCAATATTTTGATTTGAATTTTAATTTTTAATCGATAATAAAATTTTTATTTTTATTTAATAACTCTTGAAAAATTGAAATTTTTGCATAATCTGAATTTTGACATTTTTGTTGATCAACACTTTGTTTAAAATTTTTTATTTTATTATTTGCACATATCCATATGTTTGAACTAATTTTAATTTGGAAAAAATTTATTTGGTTAAATGTTTATAATATATGTTTTAATTCTATATCTTATTTAAACATTACTTGAAGCGAATATAAGGTAAATATAATGTGGAGAAATGATTAAGGTAATTTTTTCTGGGATTATTAATTTGACCTTAACCGAAGTAAAAAAAAAAGTGAAACAATTGTCATGTGGTGGGTTGAAATGGAGCGTAAAACGCACTCACTCATAAACACATGCAGCAAGATGGAGCGTAAAATGCACTCGCTGGTGAGATGGAGCATAAAATTCACTCACCGTAAAAAAAAAAAGAAGAAAAAAAGAAGAAGAAAAAGTCTTGCTAGCGGATTTTAATAATACTTGAGAAGATATGTGATTAAAGTTAAATCCTAGTATGGTTAAAATATAAAACTTTTTGATTTTCTAGTTTGTATTTATCTGTATTAAATGGAAAATGATGTGAAAATAAATGTATAGAATTTTAATATATTTTGTGATGTATTTGATTAGATGAATTGATCTAAATTTTTATTAGTTTGATATATATGGATTTTCACAAACACACACGAAGGATTGGGAATAAAGTGTAATTAATAATTGAGTTAAAATTTTGGATGATGTATTATTTTAAAATTTTCTAAGACTTGTTGATTATAATCTTTGAGATTAATGTGAAGTTCATATTAATTTATTGCTCATGTAAAAGGTCGAGTTGTTTGAGTCAGGTATGTCAGGTTAGTTGAGTCGCTTTAGTCTGTTGGGCTAGTTAAATTTATTTTATTTTTGTTTATTTTTATTTTTGTTTTGCCCGAGGACGAGCAAAAGCCAAGTGTGGGGGTATTTGATAGGGTTAAATTATACGATATTTTTATTCCCTAATACTTAGTTTTTATATTTATTGTGTGCTTAAATGTTTAATTATTTAGCTTATTTTGGTTTTAATAGGTTTTATAAGATTTTAGTTAATTTAGGTAATTTGATAGTATTTTTATATTTCTTTTTATTTATGTATTTTAGGAATTTTATTTATTATTATGAGTTCTATTATTTGTATTTATTTTTAATTATTTTATATTTTATTTTGTAGGAAAAATAAGCCTGGGGCAAATCTGTAAATTCAAGAAAAGGCTTAAGGTAATTCGATAATTAAGCAGCACGGTGGCAGAATCATAAACAAACCATCTAGCTGTCTGCGCGTTGCGTGCTTAAGGAAGAAGGAAAGCGGAGCGACGACGTCGTTTGGGCAAAGAAACGGACAGAACGGCCGCGCAAGGCGCGGATAACAGATCAGCAGCAGCAAATGTGTAACGACCCCAAAATTCGATAAACCTTATTACCTTAAATTTCATATTTATCATACATTATCTTTCTAACGTCCAAATTTCGGTTCGTTAATAAATCTTAAATTACCTTATTTAATCAATTAATTGATTTTACATCATTAACAATAATTGAATTAAAACTTTTTGGCATTTAAAACTTAACACTTCGATCCTAGTCCCTGGATCGCAACCAATACATTTTCTTTCTATTACAAGTATCGTAAAGCTCAACATTCAAAATTTATTATTGTTTCTATTCATACAAATAAATTTTATTTGTTTCATAATTCATAATTAGACATATAATGCTCTCTATCGTAACAACTATCTTGAATAATTACAACTGTTGACGTCTAATTCTTGCTCTTGCTATAATCACCCGTCAGCAAGATACCTGCACACGTAACAAACCGTTATCACCCCACATAACAGTCACAGCTTGGGCTGTCCGTGGATGCTGGATGCTCCGGTGTGAGAGTAAGTTCAGGCGATCAACGTCACAATGGAGAACCTTAAAATGTACACTGGAATACGTTAGATATTTAAAGCTGAGTGTTTCTTAGAAAAACCTTACCATTCAGTTTGGGAGCTTGCTTGCATATATTCGTCCCTGCACCCACGAACGTCCCATCGCCCCTTCATGAGTGAAGACAAGACGTTTTTTCTCCACCTTCCCCAGTTAGCCCATACTAGTAGATACTAGTATGGGCTACTCTTTGACCCAATCTGTTGGAGTAAGCTGAACCGCACCAAACGTCCCATCAGCCCTCCTTGAATGGGATGGATGGGTTGTCCCCTGACCCAATTACCCCCTGACCCACCTAGCCCAGTCCTCATAGAAGATAATTTTCGGGCCCAAAGCAGAAGGGCTGAGCCCAATAAATCACATCCCAACATTCCCCCCCCCCCCCCCCCACTCTCCTATTTTTTAGAGGACAGACCAAATAGGAGAGTATTCCGGCTCCCCAAAGGTGGGTGCGAAAAGTAAGTGCCCCTCCAAAGTCAAACTACCACCACGCCCCTCGTTAACTTTTCCCATTGTCGACGCCGGGATTTTCGTCGTTTTGTTTTTTATAATTAAAAGCCCTTTCCAATTTTAGCCTTTTGAATTAAATGTGATTTTGAAAAGGATCGACTTAATGTCGACGGGTTTTGAAAGATCGATCTCTTTATGAGCCAATTGACCAGAGTCGCCAGTTGGTATATTTGAAATGGATGTACCAACTCATCCGAATTTTGTTTTCGTAATCGCTGGCTCATATGTGACTCCGAGTTAATTGGTCCGCAAACCGAGATTCATAGAGTTCGGGGGCTTGCTTAAGCGAGGGGAAGGTGTTAGGCACCCCCCGACTTCCGTGAAACACGGTTACCGCAATCTTGATGTTTTCCTATCCTTTTAAATCCTAAAATGTGTGTGTGCGCGTGCGTGCCTAGGTGATGGTTGTGGTGAATTTTGCGTGAAAATCGCTTCGATTTCTTATGGAAAACGTGTTTTGTAGGGAAAGCGTTTAGACGTCCTTTTGACCCAAATGACGAGGCTTCGCTTTTTATAATAAAGATTGATTTTAATTACGAAAACGATGAAGTTTTTTATTAGATGTCATTTTTTGAAGACAATAGTTTTAAACGTTTGCCAAATAGGAATTGAGACTATACATTGCCCTCTAACAGTAAATTTAAATGAAACGAAGGCAACTTCTAGAACTCTTTAACCATATGCACAAAGTTTAATGAAAACGTTTATTTATTATTTTTTTGTTTTTTACGAAAACATCTTTTATGACATTTCAAAACCAAATGGAGCCTTTTCGTCAAACAAGGATCAAAGTTCGCCAAAACTCTTTACTTTTTAAACCTCGTGTATCTAATATCCTAATTTGATTCTTTTTAGAAAATCTTTATCGTTTGCCTTATTTTGGAAAATCGTTTTTGTGTCGTAAATCAAAACAAGCATTCAAAACGTGTAGGGGCTACCCATGGGCATGTGAGCCGTCTAAATAACCCCAAACACCCACAATCACATATTTTACTATCATGGGGCCTTAAACCCGACTTTCAACTCGATGTCGTTTTAAGGCCCAAAATTTACATATTTACATAAAGGTGCATCGCGATCGCTACATACTGATGAGTGGGTTTTATACCTATGAATTGAATACATTTAAGCTTGATAATTTGTGGATCTTTAAGTGTTTTAGGTGATTTTATATGTGTTTGTATGTTATTGTATAATATGGTGTTTTAGATCATGTTTAAGTATTTTATGTATTCTAAGTCGTTTTCTGTAATTTATTCGTAATTTATATGTTAATGGTTTGTTTAGTTGTATGTGTTTTTGTACCACATTGTGTAGGATGTGGTGTTGTATTGTTTTTATGTGTTTCTATTTCATTTTGTAGGAATTATAATAAGGGCTTGGTGGATCAAGGCTTGGAATTGCCCGGTTCGCATTTTCTGCGCTCCGTTTACGCAGCAGCCAATTAACGTCCAATTTTGGCTTTGATCATTTCCGAATCTTCAATTTTGTTAAGAACGAAAGTTGTAGGTCTACGAGTCTAATTTCCAGAACATCTTGAATCACCTCAATCGGAGTTCCTATGAAGAAGATATGCCAAAAACACGGAAGGAGGCTGCAGCAGTCCAAAAACCAAAATTAAGCCTACCGCCGCAGCGGTGGTTTCCACCGCCGCAGCGGTCCTGGAGACTGCCAAATCAGTGTGTTTGAGCGCCGCAGCGCCCGGACCAGACCAGTTCGCGATTTTTAGCCTTTTTAAAGTCATTTTGAGCCCTAATCTTGGATATCTTTCAATTTTCTCTTCAAGAAAGAGAGGGAGGCGGCTGGGTTCATGCTTGGATCATCAAGAACAAGGCTTGAATCAAGGATTGGAGAGCTTGGATTGAAGGATTGAGCTTGGAGATTGGATTCCCATTTGGTTTTCTCTTTCCTTCCTTTTCCTTTGATTTTGTTCTCTATGATTTGATGAATATCTTGTTGGTGGGATTTAGTTTCCTTGTAATGAACTAAATTTCCATTCTAGGATTGTAATGGAACCCATTGTGTGGTTTTGATTGATTATATCTCTCTTGGATGATTGTTTGGCATTTGTGGTTGGTTTATCATATTTAGTTATTCATGTATTAATTGCTAGACATAGTAATTGATTTGGTACCCTATATGAAATTGATAGATGGAGTATAGTGGGATGGCCAAGGATATGATGACGTATGTATGTATTTGCTCTTAGGATTGAATGCATAATTTGTTTAAAGGATAGACATATACCTTTGTGCCATGTGTAGCCAATGGGAGAATTTGTGCTTGAAATCCTCGCTATTGTTAATTCTCATAGACATATGGTGAATTGCTTTGCTTGGGTGTTCCTGTCTGAATCGACAGATTTAGATAGGATATGTTTATATGTTATCGAAAGAGACATATAAACGCTATAATGAATTCTCGGTTAGCTATTCACTGTGTCCATGTAATTCAAGAGATTTATATGATTGAGCTTACTTTGGGGGAAATTGCAATCCTAGCTTATGTCCTATTGAATTTCAGTCGGTATTAGTTAGTTAATTGTTATTTACATTTCTTCATACCAAAAACCCAAAAAGCTCTTCGACGAATTAGAACCAAGTTGATTTACTTTTAATACTTTGTTTATATTAATCATAACTCCTCGTGGGATCGATACTTTACTTTCATTATATTACTTGTTGACCGCGTATACTTGCGCGTTATTGTTCATTCAAACGAACTCGGAATCCCGTGCTTTTTATAGGTGCCGATTCCGCTCAACATATACATAAAAGCTATAAAATAAACTAGAAGGATATCATCGGGAGGTTAGGAGGAGATTTCATCCGCAATAAATCCTCCCTAACCATCTCTAATCCACATATCTACAACATATATGGACTACATTGGATCTAACTTCAAAATACACAAATCAAACTATTTAAATAGTAATGCACCAAATATTTTCGGATCTACAGTAGATCCACCCAACAAATGCAATAAGAACAAAATAAAACTATATCTAAAAGATTTACTAGATGAAACACAACGAAGCTATGAAACTTGGATTTTTCACATTCCAAATGATGAAATAAACGCTTTAACACTTGGAAAACAACTAGGATACAATATATGATATTAAGATCTAACCAAAGATGGAAGAATCTCACATTTCTCACTCTTTTTCTCTCTTTTTTCCTCTTCCCGCCGCCTTTCTCTCTCTATTTTTCTTTTCCCGCCCACGTCTGCCGAAGAAATGAACTGGAAGTGGCGATTTAGATCTTCAGATCTTGGCCGCAGGTGCAACTGCGGCCAGCCGCAGGTGCAATTGCGGCTGTCCTCGGTGCTTCCTCGATTTTCGCATCTAATGTCGGTCTTTCATTTTTTCGCTGGAAGGCTCGTATTTTGCAATCCGAAAATCCCTAGGAAACGTGCCATATTGTTTTGGGAGGCTAGTTCGGAGGGCCGCAACTTGATATAAAGTTTGCTAATTGTGCTTGGCTTTGTGCGTAAGCGTAGTGGCCATTAGTCGTCTTTTGTGATCAAATCAGGTTCTTCTGGATCAATTGTTCGCCTCGCCTCAAGTAACCTGATGCTCGTTGTTCATTGTGGTGGCTTTAACCGTAAGTCGTTGGGGTGACCTCGTGTTGGGGTCCACCTTCCTTTTCGCATGTCGGGTCAAGTGACGACTTTGCCCTCCTGCCAGGGTTAGTAGAGAAGTGCAAAATTTGGGTGTCTACACCCATCACACCCCTTTCCATTAAATGCAGTCGTCCTCGTTTTACGCACCACTTATCGCCATTATCAGTGGAAACGTCGCCCATTTGTCAGTCGGTTTTCTTGATACCATAATCTTTTTGCTTCCCAACTCGATGTACCTCCTCTGTATCGGCAACTTCGGCAGGAACTTTCCTCAGCTTCTCCGACCAGTTCTTTCTGACCCACAACCATGGCTCAAAAACCCGATTCTCCCCCTTTCTTCAGTAGCCCCATCGATAGTCCCATCACCGAGGATCCAAAAACCCCTGTTCTTATCGAGGTTGAAAAAGAGGAGGAATCCATCCGCCTCCGATACGGCTCTACCAAGGCCTACGACCACGCCAACACTGAGTCGACCATCAAGGAAACGGACCTAGAAGCAATCCGGAATGATTTACGAATCCCCCTTCAATATGAACTCAAGGCCCCCGGAGAATGTGATAAAATGTATCATCGGGTGGATATGAAGTACACAGCAATCCATATCCAGGCTCTACGATACGGGCTTTGCTTTCCCCTACACGACTTTATCATCTCCTTTTTCACCTTTACCGGCATAGCTCTATCCCAACTTCTTCCCAACTCCTACATCCATATCGTCTGTTTCATCGCCTTCTGTAAAGAGGTCGGTATTGAACCCTCGATTGACTTTTTCTTCTCTTTGTATACTCTGAACAAGGCCCATATCCCCGGGTTTTGCTATCTGAGCAAGATCTCCAGGCACCGAAGCTTAGCACAACCCCCTTCCACCAATAAGGGGTGGCACTCAAAGTGGTTCTACATCTATAGTACGGAGGTCGACCAATTGCAGAGTTGGAATGAGCCCCACAAGATTAACCTGGGGTACGAACGGATGGAGGCTGACTGACAGAGGGAGTTCGATGCCTTCATGAGGAAATTACTGTTGGAGCCATGGGACATAAGTGTCCTATCCAATGAGGACTGGCTATTCCGACACGGATGTAAGTCTCTTTATTCGCGTAAGAGTTTTATTATGTTTGTGTTTACATCCCAAAATGCCTTGTCTTAGTATTTCTTGTTTTTTCCCCAATAGTGATGACCAAACCTGAAGGTCGGATTAGTTCTCCTCCCACATCAAGCCCTCCCATGTTCACCGAGGAGTTCAATGTGGATGTGCCTCCGAACCGTAACACCGAACCCCCGTTTTCGGTTCAACCAATTCAAATCGTCCGGGCCCCCCAAGCCGACCCCAAACCCAACACCCCTCTTAAAGTTCACCGTATGAAGAAACATGCCAAGAAACCCGCCAAAACTACTTTGGTTATCCGCACTCTCCAGGGAGGGAATATTCTCGAAGGGCCCCCCACTTCAACTGAGGTACGCCAACATGTGCCTGAGGTGGCTCTGACCTCAGCTGAGGTACGCCAACAAACACCCCTTGGGGGCACTTCGATTCCTAAAAGAGATGTTTCCCAGCTGAATGAGGCTGACAAGCTGAACATTGCGATGCAAAAACGTAGGAGGCTTGTAAAGTCTCAGACCATACCTCCGGTTTCAGCCTCCAACGATTCGCAGCCCGGGAAATTAGGACAAGCGGAGACCAACCATTGTGCCCCCTCCTTGGCCCAAGTTGGAGGAGCCACAACGGGAGTGGCTGACCCTCAACAGACTGACGCTCCCAGGACCTCCGTGGGCCATTTTGATCCCCCAAGTCTACAAACTGGAACGATCGCTTCAGCTGACCCCGGTCCATCCAGCACAAGGCTCAACCCGTTCTCTGATTAGGAACTTCAGCGACTTTTCCCCGAAGTCACCTTCTGGCCGACCAGTGACAGTGCCGAGCTCCCCATGCAATACTTTGAAGTTTTTAACTTTCCCCAAGATGATGCGAGACTCGACAAACTCTCCACACAGGATCTTCTTCTCGGCTCCATGGTTCAGCAGGGTCGGGTAAGAATTCCCATCATGTTTGGCTTTTCATTTGGGTGTCTTTCGCCTTTCCGTAGGTTAACTTTCATTTTTATGCAGTTTTTGGCCCTGTTTAGCAGACTTTTTAGTCGGGAGGGTTCGAGACCAAGCTCATATCAGAGGGTTGAGGAGCTAGAGAAGAAGTATTCGAGGGCTAAGCGAGAGATTCACAACCTTGGTAACCAAGTGACTGAGGTAGCCCAAAAACACCGTGATGTTGCCCGTAAAAACCATGATCAAGATATGGAGATAAAGAGACTCCGGGCAGAGAACCAGGGGCTTGTCCAAACCAATCAACAACTGGTGGATGCTGCAAAGGTCCAGACCAAAGGTTTGGAGGATTCTCAGCAACTGAGGATCCGATGCCGAGCCCTCGAAGAGAGCAACAAGGAGCAGGCTTCACGCATCCAACAGCTGGGCGAGTCATAGGTTGCCACCTAAGCTTCTCTTCAGCAAGTTACGGAAGAGAACCGGGTAGTCCGCCAAAAGCTGCTGCAATAGGCAGAGCTTTTCGAGTAGAATGAAGACCTTCGTCAGCAACTGTTGGAAGCTCAACGTCAAATAGAGACCTTGGAAACAACAGTTCGCTTGGACCAGGCCTTGCAGGCTTCTACAGAAGAACATCATCGAATAGAAGTTGCCCGCCTGGCCCAACAACATGATCAACTTGTTACCCAAATACAGGAGCTGAACAATCAATATGCCCAATTAAAGGAAATCAACAAAAAGGGTTACGCCGAGCACGCTGAGCTCCAGAAATACGCCACCGCCCTAAAAAAGGCTTATGATGAATTCAGAGAAAGTACAAAAGTAATGGCCATGAACTCGAGACAGATCATTGCTGAGTATAGGGATTTGGCAGAGTTGATGGAAGAAATAGCCTCGGAGTTCGGCAAAGGTTACCGAGCTGCCCTTTTGAAAGTCCAAGCAGCCGGTAAGGACCCTAGGTCCGTTGGCTTCTCCGATGAAGACTTGCTCTGGCTCAAGGATGATATTACCAATGAACCCGAGCAGGGAATGAGCGTCAACCCTCCAACCGATCCCCCACACCCTTGATTGACCTGTAAACCGTATTTTTCATGTATATGTCTTGTAAATAGGATCTACTCATGTAATTTTAAACAAATCATGTTAGTGAAATAGCAATATCAGTTATGTATGGAATCTCAAGTGTAGCCGACTAAGGAAGACAATCAACAAAATACATCTTCCTATTTTATTGAAGCTTGATAACACTGTTACAATTGAGTAGTTTTTACAACTGCAATGTACGACCCACTAAGGAGCGGGCGGCTTACTACTGATAGTATTTTTTCAGACGACTAACATGCCATGTATTTTTTAACTCAATCCCCTCCATGTCTTTAAGGTGAAAAGTCCCCTCTTTGAGCACTTCAATGACTTCGTAAGGGCCTTCGCAATTAGGCATCAATTTCCCAGTGTTGTGAGGTGTTGAGGCCTCGGCTTCCCTAAGCACCAAGTCTCCTACCTCGAACCTTCTGACTCGAACTTTTTGGTTGTAGTACTTGGCAGTTCTTTGTTGGTAAATGGCCAACCTCAGCATCGCCGCATCACGAGCCTCTCCTAGCAGGTCGAGGTTATGTCGAAGTCCCTCCTCGTTATACAGTTCCCTGAAATTAAATACACGAAACGAGGAAGACCCAATCTCGACTAGGATTAAGGCATCTGTCCCATACGCCAACCTAAAAGGTGAATCTCCCGTGGTCGTTCGAGGAGTGGTCCAGTAAGCCCATAGGACACTTTGTAACTCCTCGGGCCATCTCCCTTTAGCCTCATCCAGCCTCCTCTTAACCCCGTTAAGGAGGGTTCGGTTAGTGACTTCAACCTGACCATTGAACTGGGGATGTGCCACTGAAGTCCTTCAATGCTGAATTCCCAGGTCGGCCAAGAAGTCTTCAAAACTCTTACTGATAGGGTTAATTTATACGATATTTTTATTCTCTAATACTTAGTTTTTATATTTATTGTATGCTTAAATGTTTAATTATTTAGTTTATTTTAGTTTTAATAGGTTTTATAGGATTTTAGTTAATTTATGTTAATTTAGGTAATTTTATATTTCTTTTTATTTATGTGTTTTTATTTATTTTTAGTGTTTTATTTATTATTATGCATTATTATTATTTTCAGTATTTTTGTATTATTTTTATTTATTTTATATTTTATTTTGTAGGAAAAATAAGCTTTGGGGGCAAATCTGCAAATTCCGCAAGAATCTGAGGCTAAAATGGTAATTAACCAGCACCGGTGGCATTTCTGTAATTATCGGAAAAGAGGCGACCGCGCGCATTGCGCGAATGGATTTGCGGAACATATAAAACGACGCCGTTTCATTACAGTGACCGCGCCATGCGCGCGGTGAGCAGACAGTGGCAAGAAAGTAGCAGAATACGACGTCGTTTTATGCTAGTGCCGCGCAATGCGCGGGCGTGCCTGAGTTGACCGGTCAAGGGGCGCGAAGGGCTTGTTTGGTTGCGCGGAAATTGGCCCAAAACGGAATTATTCGCGAATTTTGCTACTTTTTGATTCCAAATTGGATTTTAATTCCAATTAGGGTTAGGAAAATAATTATTTTACTTTTCTTTTATTTTTAATTGTAAATCCTATTAGGATTTGGACAAGTTAGGAGGTTTATGGAGCCTATAAATAGAGGGTTTGACACACATTGTAAAAGACAACTCTCATTAGAATAAAAATTCTCTCTTCTATTCTTTTTAGTGTTCTTTATATTTATGAGTAGTTAATTTATTTTTCTTGGTTTGAGTGATTGAAACCATCAAGATTTATACACTGTGAGATCTAATTTATTTTAATTGTTCAATTTATATTTTGATTATTGAATATTCTTCTATGCTTAATTTTATGATTAGTTTGTTTAATTGCTATGAGCGCTACTAGTTTATTATTCATGTTAATCTACTGCTATTTTTGAAGCAACTAAGTTTAATAATTGTTTTGCAGATCAAAAGATTATTTTATCTTAGGAAGAATATTCATCTAAATTAAATGCAAACAAGTGACTTGTGTTGTTTAGTTCAACGATCTCTCTAATTCTTTATGCTACTATTAAATTAAATCTTTAGCAAGTGCCGGAGGTTGTTTAATAGTAAGGGTATTTAGACCAAGTGGCTCTACTTATCTAAAATTAAGGAGAGAGGAGAAAAATTATTCCACCTGCGAGTAGTTCTTTCTACGGTGAATCTTCAAAATATTAATTGATTTATTTTTGCATCAGTGATCAGTTGTAAATTCTTGATGGTGGATGTTTACTTAAACCAAGGCTTTTTATTTTTATTTATTTCTTGCATAATTATTTTAATTAGTTTTATTTAAATTATTTCTTTAATTACAAAACCCCCCAATTTTTATTTGCGAAAACATAAAATTAAATAATCATTCTCTGTGGGATCGACTCTTGCTTACACTACTACATTAATATTTTTTCCAAAGTAAGATTTTATTTTTGGGTGTTCGCGACATCACACCAAATTTTGGCGCCGTTGCCGGGGAATGATTTTAATTTAATTTTGTGCTTTTGTAAATATGTATTTAATTTAGTAATTTTTTTTATATTATTTTTAGATTTTCATAATTTAATTTAGTTGTGCAGGTTAATAAAGGAAGTTATGGCAGCCTCTAATTATGTTGAGGAGATAGAAATTTCTTCTCTTAAGCAACAAATTAATGATCTAACTTCTCTTGTTTATCAAATGGTTGCAGATCGTACACAACCAAGGGAAGCTTGTAGGATTTGTGCGGTGGTAGGACATCCAACTAATATGTGCCCTATTCTTCAAGAGGAGTCCTATGAACAAGTCAATACAACAAGTGGTTTCCTTGGTCAACCTCAATGGAGATATGATCCATATTCAAACGTGTATAATTCAAGATGGAGTGATCATTCCAATTTTGGCTATGAGAATCCACTAATGAATCCGCCCACAAATCAGAATTTTTCAAGCTATCAACAATACATGCAGCCATATCCCCAACAACAACAGGATCAATCATTTTATTCTAATATGTCTTTAGAAGATATGCTTAAATTAATTGAAGCTAACACTTTGCAATTTCAACAGGATACTTTGCAATATCAACAAGACATGCAAGCACGTATTCAAGAAACTAATGCAATTATTTAGCGTTTGGATACTCAAAAGGGACAAAACACAATTGATCAATCGGAGGAGTAAAGTTCTGAGCAAGTACCTTCTCAAACGATGAATAATCCAACGGAGAATACAAGTGCACAAGTGTTAAGTAGTGAAGATCCAGAAAAGAAAGTCCCTCCATCACCGAAGCAAGAGAAAGCAAACAA
The DNA here is from genome assembly GCA_947179155.2 of Hedera helix. Taxonomy (NCBI): domain Eukaryota; kingdom Viridiplantae; phylum Streptophyta; class Magnoliopsida; order Apiales; family Araliaceae; genus Hedera; species Hedera helix. The sequence goes on along the minus strand of OX359273.1, from coordinate 19,343,553 downwards.
CATCAATGAAGCAGACAATGTTAATGTAGACGATGATGTTATTTTTTATGAAGACATACCTAAGGTGGTGGAAGTTGTTGAGGAAATAAACAAAGACAAGTTAGAGATTGCAATTACCAACGATTTGCAGTTAGAGGAAGAAAAAGCAATTGAGCTGAAACAAGATTTGGAGAAGGATGAAGCTCCATTATATTCTTTGTCAATAATTTTTATAATAATACAATAACTTCCATCCCATTACCTGTTACTCATAATAAATTTTTATCTTTTATTTTGCAGGATCCCATTCCGAATATAAAGACTCTCTCTAATCATGTTAAATATTTATTCGTTGAAGAGGGAGTAAAACGTTCATATCACGTGCAAGGAAGACTGAATCTACCAATGAAGAATAACGTGATGGATGGGGTACTCAAAATTCACGAAGTTGGAGTGACGTAGTACTTTGACCTGCTGTCGAGCCAATGACGATAAACAAAAGCGCTGCTTGGGAGGCAACCCAAGAAAACATATTTGCATTTCTTTTCCTTTTCCTTTTTCTTTTTATATTTATTTTTGCCTTTTTCTTTGCATTTTATTTTACATTGGGGACAATGTAAATTTTAAGTGTGGGGGAAAGGATTTAGGATATTTATTTTATTTTTAGGGAATTTTATTTTATTTTTAGGGAATTTTAAAGTTTAGTTTTATTTTATTTATTTATTATTTTTTTTTAAAAAAAAATATTTTATTTTAGGAAATTTTAAAAAATTTTGAATTTTTGAATTTTATGGGTAAATTCACTGCAAACCCTCACGAGACAAAACTCGTCCACTTGGGGTAACCTTGGGGTTTAAAGGCTTGTTGCACATGCTAAGTGTAACCGTGTTTCCTACGAAAATGGGGTAGTTTTTTATTTTTATTTTTTTAGGATGTGTCACTTTAGCAATGAGTTAATTGAATTTTAAATGTTTAGCCAATGATAAAATTTTGATTTTTTATTTAATAACTCTTGGAAAAAGGATAAATTTTTGCTTAGTCTGAATTTTGACTTTTTACTTTGTTTGAGATTTTTCAAAATTTGTATGCACTTATATCCATTTGTTTGAGCTAGTTTTAATTTAGAGAAAGTTTATATGGTTAAATGCTTATGAAAGATATTTTTGAACTCTACATCTTATTTAATCATTATTTAAAGTGAAATATAAGGCAAAATATAATTTGTAAGAGATGATTTGGGTAATTTTTCTAGGATTATTATTGAATAAGAAAAAATTATGTGGTGGGTTGAGATGGAGCGTAAAACGCACTCACTCATAAACACATGAAAAGGTGAGATGGAGCGTAAAACGCACTCGCTGGTGAGATGGAGCATAAAATGCACTCACCGTGGAAAAAAAATGAAGAAAGAGAACAAAATAAAATGGGATATAGCATAAAATGCACCCATTAAAAGAAAAAAAAAAGAAAAAATATTTGAAAAAAAAATTGATATTGATAATCCTAGTGTGCTTCATTAATTAAAAATCTTTTGATCTTCTAATTTATATTTGTCTGTATTAGCTGAAAGTGATGAGAAAAATAAGTATTTTGAGTTTTGTTGTATATCTTTTATAAGGTAATTAATAACCTAGACTTTTCTGAGTTTTGATTAGTTTGATACATTTGGATTCACACACACACGAAAGATCTCGATTAAAGTAAAACTGATAAATATGTTGAAATTCTAGATTTTGCATGATTTTGAAATTTTCTTTGAGTTATCATTTAAAAAAATAAAAAAAAAATTAAATCTTTGAGGCTGAGGTTGAAATTTAAATTGATCTGTTGCTCAAGTAAGTTATTTGGTTATTAGTTTTAATTTTATAGTTTTTATTTTTGTTTTGCCCGAGGACGAGCAAAAAGCTAAGTGTGTGGGTATTTGATAGGGTTAATTTATACGATATTTTGATTCCCTAATACTTAGTTTTTATATTTATTGTATGCTTAAATGTTTAATTATTTAGTTTATTTTAGTTTTAATAGGTTTTATAGGATTTTAGTTAATTTATGTTAATTTAGGTAATTTTATATTTCTTTTTATTTATGTGTTTTTATTTATTTTTAGTGTTTTAGGTGTTTTATTTATTATTATGCATTATTATTATTTTCAGTATTTTTGTATTATTTTTATTTATTTTATATTTTATTTTGTAGGAAAAATAAGCTTTGGGGGCAAACCTGCAAATTCCGCAAGAATCTGAGGCTAAAATGGTAATTAACCAGCACCGGTGGCATTTCTGTAATTATCGAAAAAGAGGCGACCGCGCGCATTGCGTGGACGGATTTGCGGAACATATAAAACGACGCCGTTTCATTACAGTGACCGCGCCATGCGCGCGGTGAGCGGACAGTGGCAAGAAAGGAGCAGAATACGACGTCGTTTTATTCCAGTGCCACGCAATGCGCGGGCGCGCGTGAGTTGACCGGTCAAGGGGCGCGAAGGGCTTGTTTGGTTGCGCGGAAATTGGCCCAAAACGGAATTATTCGCGAATTTTGCTACTTTTTGATTCCAAATTGGATTTTAATTCCAATTAGGGTTAGGAAAATAATTATTTTACTTTTATTTTATTTTTAATTGTAAATCCTATTAGGGTTTGGACAAGTTATGAGGTTTATGGAGCCTATAAATAGAGGGCTTGACACACATTGTAAAAGACAACTCTCATTAGAATAAAAATTCCATCTTCTATTCTTTTTAGTGTTCTTTATATTTATGAGTAGTTAATTTATTTTTCTTGGTTTGAGTGATTGAAACCATCAAGATTTATACACTGTGAGATCTAATTTATTTTAATTGTTCAATTTATATTTTGATTATTGAATATTCTTCTATGCTTAATTTTATGATTAGTTTGTTTAATTGCTATGAGCGCTACTAGTTTATTATTCATGTTAATCTACTGCTATTTTTGAAGCAACTAAGTTTAATAATTATTTTGCAGATCAAAAGATTATTTTATCTTAGGAAGAATATTCATCTAAATTAAATGCAAACAAGTGGCTTGTGTTGTTTAGTTCAACTATCTCTCTAATTCTTTATGCTGCTATTAAATTAAATCTTTAGCAAGTGCCGGAGGTTGTTTAATAGTAAGGGTATTTAGACCAAGTGGCTTTACTTATCTAAAATTAAGGAGAGAGGAGAAAAATTATTCCACCTGCGAGTAGTTCTTTCTACGGTGAATCTTCAAAATATTAATTGATTTATTCTTGCATCAGTGATCAGTTGTAAATTCTTGGTGGTGGATGTTTACTTAAATCAAGGCTTTTTATTTTTATTTATTTCTTGCATAATTATTTTAATTAGTTTTATTTAAATTATTTCTTTAATTACAGAACCCCCCAATCTTTATTTGCGAAAACATAAAATTAAATAATCATTCTCTGTGGGATCGACTCTTGCTTACACTACTACATTAATATTTTTTCCAAAGTAAGATTTTATTTTTGGGTGCTCGCGACATCACACCACTTACCCACGAACTTTGTTCCATTGTCTGAAACGAGTATCATAGGGATGCCGAATCGATATACCATTGAGTCCCTCATGAATTTTACACAGTTTTCTTCAGTGATGTGGCAAAGGGGTTTTGCCTCAACCCACTTTGTCATGTAGTCGATAGCCACTATTACATACTGGAGCTATCCCTTGGCCTTGGGCAGTGGTCCCAACAGGTCAATGCCCCATATAGCGAATGGGATAGGGGACAATATCGATGACAATTCCTCTGGAGGTTGACATGGAACCGAGCTATTGATCTGACATTTCGGGCACTTCTGAACATACCCCTTAGCTTCTTGGAACATAGTCGGCCAATAATACCCCTGCCGAACCAACTTGTACACCAACGACTTGGCACCCATGTGATCTCCACAGATACCCTCGTGAACTTCTTTGAGTGCGTACGACGCCTCAGATGGAATCAAGCATTTTAGCAATGGGGATGAGTACGACCTCTTGTACAACTCCCCGTCGATCAAGAAGAAGTACGAGCTCCGATATTTAATTCTCTTTGACATAACCTTATCTGTCGGAAGCTTTCCGTCAGCCAAGTAGTCAAGGTATGGCGTTATCCAACAATTCGACCTTTCGATGCACAAGAGTTCCTTCCTATTGATGCTTGGCTCGGTCAGGACCTCTAGATATACTTATCCCGCAAAATCCTCCACCTGCGTTGTAGCTAATTTTGTCAAAGCATCGGCTGTAGAATTGCCCTCTCTTTCGATTCCATTGAAAACGTAAGATTCAAACTTATACAACATCATTTTCACTTCGGCCAAATACCTGGTCATTCTCATTCCTCGAGCTTCATATTCGCCCTGAATCTGTTTCACAACTAGCTGGGAATCACTAAAGATGATAAAACGCCGAACTTCCAAACTCTTGGCCAACCGCAGCCCGGCTAATACCGCTTCATACTCCGCCTCATTATTAGTTGCTCGAAATTTAAACCGTATGGCCTGTTGCACCTTAAAATCTTTAGGACAATTTAGGATGACTCCTGCTCCGCTAGCCTCTGCATTGGTCGACCCGTTGACATACATTGTCCAGCAAAAACCAAGTTCGGGCTGCCCCCCAGCTGTAAGGATGACCTCAAACGGTGGGACAGCCTCACTTTCTGAGAAAGTACACTCAATTATAAAGTCTACCAACGCCTGACCTTTAATGGTCGTCCGAGGGTGGTACTCTATGTTGTATTGGCTCAGTTTGACAACCCAGGTCATCATTCTACTCGAAGCATCGGGTTTACCCAAGACCTTTTTTAGGGGTTGAGTAGTGTAAATGACAATATGCCGACCTTGAAAATAATGTCAGAGCTTTCGACTAGCGGCCACTAAAGCATACGCGCATTTCTCCAGGTTCGGATACCTAGTTTTTGCATCCCTCAAAACATGATTGACATAGTAAACTGGTCGCTGAATACCCCCTTTCTCTCTTACCAAGGCTGCTCCAATGGCCAACAAGCTAACAGATAGGTACAGGTACAGAGGCTCCCTAGACACTGGTCTTTGTAGTAAGGGGACCGTCATCAAGTACCTTTTGATCCCTTGGAAAGCGTCTTCATACTTAGAATTCCATGAAAAAGTTTTTTTGATCTTCGGTCCCTTCAAAGTGTCAAAGAAAGGTAAACACCTCTCGGCTGACCTCGACATAAACCTTCTTAGTGTCGCGATGCGACCAGCAATCCTCTGAACATCTTTAAAGCTCTGCGGGGATCGCATGTCTAGGATTGCCTTGATCTTTTCTGGGTTGGCTTCTATCCCCCTTTTACTTACCAGGTAACCCAAGAATTTTCCTAAGCCGAGACCAAAGGTGCACTTAGCGGGGTTGAGGCGCATATTGTGTCGTCGGACAGTCTCAAAACATTCCTCCAGATCCCGGAGATGGTCTTGTGTTCGGGGGCTCTTGACGATCATATCGTCTACGTATACTTCTATGTTCCTCCCAATTTGCCGTCGGAAGACGGTGTTCATCATCCTTTGATAGGTGGCCCCAGCATTTATTAACCCAAAGGTCATTCTCTTGTAGGCATAGATGGCCTGATGGGTGATAAATGCCATTTTGGGAATATCTTCCTTCGCCATATGAATCTGACGATAGCCCGCGAAGGCATTGAAAAAGCTCATAACCGAGTTCCTCGAGGTTGCGTCAATTAGTTGATCGATGTATGGGAGTGGATAAAAGTCTTTGGGACATGCCTTGTTCAAATCAGTGTAATCTATGCAAACCCTCCACTTCCCATTCTACTTCCTGACCAACACTACATTAGCCCGCCACTCTAGGTATTCAATTTCTTCAATTACTCCGGCATCCAAAAGTTTTTCGAGCTCGACGTCGATAATCTTTTGCCGCTCGGGTGTAAATATCCTCTATTTTTGGCGCATCGGCTTCCTGTCGGGGTCAACTGCCAATCTGTGAACGGCAACCCCCTCAATAATCCAAGGCATATCCCTTGGGGGCCAAGCAAAAATGTCGGCATAGTCCTACAAAAGCTGAACCAACTGGGCCTTAATTGATGCGGGTAATTCGACACCTATTTTCATTATCTTAGATTGTTGTCATCGATTCCACTTCCTCAGTTGCCTCGACAGGAGATGCTAGGGGTTCAGTATCTCCCTCTGCGTATGGCTCCATATCGACGGTCATGGTGCGCTTTTGTCTGCTGACCCCTACAGACGACGCCGTCACCGCATGGCGGTAGCACCTTCGAGCAATGTCAACGTCCCCTTTTACCTCGTCCACACCCTCCGAAGTAGGGAACTTGATCTTGAAGTGAGGAATAGAAGTAACAGCATTTAAAGTCGTCAACGTGGTTCGCCCAAAGATTGCATTGTAGGCCGAATCAACTTGAACAACAAAGAATTTTACCTACAACGTCACCTGTTTAGGGGCTGTGCCGAACACCATAGGAAGTTCCAAAGTTCCGATCACCGGTACCACCTCATTACCGAACCCGTACAAAGGTGACTCTGTCCCCACTTCTAACCTCACACCTTGAAGATCCATCCTCTGATAGGCATGTCTGTACATTACATCCATCGACGACCCATTGTCAATCATTATTCTTTTAATGTCTACCGGTCCGACCTGAGCGGTTATAACCAAAGCCCCCTCATGTGGTTCGACAGCCTCGGTCGGGTAGTCCTCATCTGAAAAGGAGATCACCATTTTGGGAAAGGGCCGAGTAACTGTTGGGGGAAGACCTGTCAACGTTGAGACAGAACTAGAGGATCTATACCTTTTGCCCATGCGCCCTAGAGTAGACCCACCTATTATAACATCAACAACCTTCCGAGGGAGGTTTCCCAGTTTAGCCTTTTTCTCCTCCTCAGGCTGATGATTATCTGCCCTTGCCCCTCGGCCAAGCACGAACTGTTTCAATTCACCCCTCTGGACTCTAGAATCAATCAAGTTCATTAACCCAATACATGCCTCCGTGGTGTGTCCCATCCGATGGTGATATAAACAATAAGGACCAGGCCTATTCGACCTATAACCCGAAGGCTCAGGCCTCGACCCCTCTTCATTTCTTATGGCCTCCAAAACCTTGACGCGATCACCGCTTAGGGGCGTGTAAGCTCTGTTCTCTACCCGAGGCTGATAAGGGGGCCTACCCAAACTTGGCTGCCCACCCCTAGGCTTTGTTCAGTCAAAAGCATTCGGTCGGTTGTCACCACCTTTATTCCCGCCATGGAATTTGTTTTTCGTACTCTTGCCCTTAGGTATCAAACTATCCATTGCTTCCTCCACTACTATAAACTTTTTAGCTCGGTCATATGCATCTAAGAGATCTTTGGGAGGATTGAACATTATATCTTTCATCATTTTTCTGTTCCGGGTAACATCCATCCCTGTAGTGAAGAACCCCAACGTTTGTATCATATTGAGGTCGGTAATAGTTTCCACCGCATCCTGGAACCTCTGTAAATATTGGCCCAGTGACTCTTTTGATTTATGCTTCACCTGCATAAGAGAAGCCGTTACCTTGCCTCTTCTCTTGTTACTTCCAAACCGTTCATGGAATCGAACACTCAATTTGGCCCACGATTGGATACAATTGGGGGGCAATGACATCATCCACTGCTTAGCCCCCTTCTTGAGTGTTGTTACAAAGATCTGACACATCCCTGCATCGGAATGGTTGTAATATCTCATTACCCTCTCATATGAGCTTGTGTGGCCGTACGAGACTCCCGAGCCATCGTACATTTCGAGGGAGCGATAATTTCTTCTTGGGGTCGGCCTTTTCCTGATCAATAGCTGTCGAGAAGGGAGATTTTGGGTCTAAGGGCATGGGCCTGGATGACTCGGGCTCGGAGCCAGTCGTTAGTCTTGCCTCTGCCACTGCGAGCCTTCTTTCTAACTCTGAAATCCTTTCCATAACCGGGTCGGCAAAGGGCACATAAGGGACCATCCGCTGATCTTGCCAATTAGGTTCCGCCACGGGGCCTCCCTGTCTGGTCCCATAACCCGGGGTCCTCGCCCTCTCCCGGGAGCTTCGACTGGTGGAAACATGATGTGTTCCTACTTCCGATCTATCCCAACCTACATTGTCGAGGCGTCCCCTGCCTTCCTGAGATTGGTGTGAGCCCTTTATACCGTTCCGACCGTCCCAGTCATGGCTCATATGACCCTGAGCTGGGTGTGTTCCCCTTATACCGTCGTGACCATACCAGTCATGGCTCATGTGACCCTGAGCTGGGTGTGTTCCCCTTATACTGTCGCGATCGTCCCGGTCATGGCTCATGTGACCCTGAGCTGGGTGTGTTCCCCTTATACCGTCTCGACCGTCCCGGTCATGGCTCGGGTACTGGCACGTATCCTCCCATCCGTGCTGTCTTAGCCGTTCTGGCCCTGACTTAGGACGGCTCTGTGGGGTGTCGTCTCACTCCTTGCTGTCAATAGTTGTGGGTGGTCCCTTTTCCCGTAAATCCAACAAGTGGTTCTACCAGTCCTAAGGTTTACGTCGTAAAGTTTCCAACTCTAATTCAGCCTCTCTGATGCGGTATTGCCTTTCTCTTTCAACATGCCCTCGTTGCGAGACCCTTCTCGATGGGGCTATCTCCACTTCTGTCCTCTTTCTGCATGAATCATATCCCAACATCAAGGGGGTGTAAACAAACGCCTCCTAACGGGTTCGGACTGGGCGTGTCCATGTGTCTATCCTGACTGTTTGGCCCCCGCCCGTCGCTTCCTCGAGGCTCTGCTGCCCTCCTCACGGGGATCGAATGAAGATTCCTGATACCCCTCATTCGAGCTTCCTTTCTCCGCTATGGGAACAACCTTCTTTCAAAAACAACTGGGTGACTTAAGTATCAAACACCAGGCCCTCCTTCTAGCGCCAATGTTGACGTCTAATTCTCGCTCTTGCTGTAATCACCCGACAACAAGATATCTGCACACGTAATAAACCGTTATCATCCCATAGAACAGTCACAGCTTGGGCTGTCCGGGAATGCTCCGGTGTGAGAGTAAGTTCAGGCGATCAATGTCACAATGGAGAACCTTAAAATGTTCTCTATCGTAACAACTATCTTGAATAATTACAGCACACCATTTAACTCTACTCGTCCTATCCGGACCAAAATCATATGTACATACAGCGCATCAATGTAAACTTCGCAAATTTACCCACATTGAATTATGAGATTGAAAATATAATAATTATGTTCACAACCTTCTAAGGTAATCCATTTCTAACACAATCCGATATTCCTGAAATTTGTTCATTTACCTTCAAAAGTTTATATTATGCAAGAATGAGCGCTAAGGCTCAACAAGTTCGACAGTATGCACATAGCACATAACACAACATGCTCTGTGTGTGTCATACATCATGTGTTGTGCTTCTACTAAAGTAATATATCTCATATGTCTCATATCTAATTTAGATTAGCAATTACGTAAAGCCAACATTAATCAAATTCACATATATTCACATCATTGCACCAAGTACACATCGTGGTCATATTATCCACAAATCATATAACACATAATTTCTATATGCATTTATACAAAGCAAGCATATAACATCATATGAAAATTAATATCAAGTACTGGAGAACTTGCCTCGATGTCTAGTTATTAAATTAACGGCTAATAATCCTTTCTTGGACAACCTATAATAAATCAATTAAATAAGATTTGATTAGCACTTTACTATATTAATTTTAATTAATATAGAACGCATTCTATGCGAACAACCCGGCTCGTCGGATAAAACATAGCGTATTCGGTTGTTCGAACTTTCATTTAACCATTTTCTAAATTTTAACTTTATTAGATTAATATTTAAATATTTAAATATTAATCTCAAATATTTAATATTTTTGGAAAATATTAAATTTAATGCCCAAATATCATTTTTTATATTTTTAGTTTTTTTCTATAATTTTTAAACAATTTTTAAACATTTATTTCAATTAAAAATAATTTCCGAGGGCATTTTTGTAATTTCCGCAACTTCAAGGACAAAATCGAAATTTCTGTAAAAGACAAGGGGTCTGCGTGTCATTTGCCAAGGCTAGGACACGCTCGGCATTTCTGAAAAAGTGCAGGGGCACGCTGGTAATTAACCAGTCGTGCCAGCCGCGCATTGCACGGCATTGACTTCCGTTGCGCCAAACGACGTCGTTTGGCCTAGCGGTTCCTGAAACTTTACAGCTGCGCATGGCACGACTCCCATTTTTCCTCCCAAAACGACGCCATTTATATCCCTGCGTCTGAAAAAAATTTGGCCACTGCGCCATGCGCGGGCGGCCTTAATTTTAAATTTTTTTTTCTTCTTCTTCTTCCGCTTAACAGTAGCCAACCCAAAAAAAACAATACCTTTTTTGTTCACAATTTCTAAAACGTAATTACTCTAAACATGATATAATCCTCATATATACATCTAAAAATTATCTAGAATAATTATTCTATTTATTTTCTAATTTTTCACAAAAATAAATTTTCACTAATAATATCAAAATAAATCAAATGATTTAATTTTATACCTTCCAAAGCTTGATAATCCTTTAATAAATCTTGATAAGCTCCTTGTTGACACCAATATTTCTCTCTCTCTTGGCGGCTATGGTGGTCGGGTGGTGGGGGTCGGGTGGTGGTGTTCGGGTGGAAGGAGAAGGAAATAAGAAGTGGTTATGTTTTGTGTTGTTTTTGTTGCTTTTTTTTATTTTCTTATTTTCTCATTCATTTACTTGATAATATTTGTACACGCATAATGACATGCATGTAATTATATGAGGTAATTTATACTTCCAAAATTAATAAAATAACACATACAACTTATAAAAATTAATTTTCATATTTTTTCACTTCGTTACATGGACAACATGTTTAATTAACATGTTTACGTTTCTGAAATATTATTTCCCATAAAAATCATAACAATTCCATTATATAATAACATAATTATAATAAATAAAAACATTCATTCTCCTCATTTATTTTTCATTTCCTTACTATTTGGCACACTATAAATATCCCCCATATAATAAAATATTGTACCATTTGTACAATTATATTTCATTTCTTAATTAATATATTCTTCTTATATAAATTATATAATCATTTTTATATAATTTATATAATTATTATTTCCTTACTATTCATTTTGACTTTCTTATATAAATTATATAATTTATTATCATATAATTTATATAATTACTTTCTCCTTTTTAAAATAATTTCTAAAATTCCTCCATAATTATTGATTAATTATATAATCAATAATTATACATTTATTAATTCTCATTATTTTCTATTTTCTTCATTACTCACTACACTTTATGTAAACTATACAATAAAATATTGTACAGTTTATATAAAAAAATTTCCTCATTTAATTTAATCCTCTTATATAAATTATATATTTTATTATTATATAATTTACATAATTAATTTTCCCCTAAAAAATTTCTAAACTTTCAACATAATTATTAATTAATTATATAATCAATAATTTCAATTTTACTAATTTTCGTCTTTAGCTTTTCATTAAAATTTTGGATTAATTTAATTATTAATCCATTTTATCTCTATTAGCAATAAACTTTATAATTATAACAATTAAACATGCATACATATGACCACCCCAAATCCGGGTTCCTTAAACCTCGGATCTGGTTCAACACGAGTACTACCTTTTTCTTATTGTTCACGAATTACAACAATATAAAATTGGTAAATAACCATTTATTTACAATTTTACAACATCTCTTTCTATTCCAGAAACGCAATCTTTATACACTCCTAGTATGTCTCAATATCATACATGATACGACATTCTATTACAATCAAATTGAGTATTTAACACTCATATAATATACCAACTAAGTATTATACTATACAATCATTTTACCTGTCCAATTCGGACTGATATCTACAATGGTCGTGCTAGACCTTCAGTGAATGTAATATGCATTCCTGTTTCTTGATTCTTATCAAGACTTCAAATACTTGTACTATCTGAAAATATTGGTTTAAGCAAGAGTGAGCACGACGGCTCAGCAAGTCTAACAGTTACACATAACACATTACATGCTTCACATATACTCTGGAATTTATACTTACATCATGCTTTTCATGCATTTCAGTTTATGTCATACTGCTCATGCATCACATATAACATCTAGCAATTCATGCTTCATATTTATACATAATCTACATGTAATCATACCTCATGCATATCACAATTATCATCAATATTTTTCTATTAACAATTTAATATCACATCATAGCATGTTAAGGCACATAGGAGCAAGTTCTGAAAAACTTGTCTGGTCGCTTCTACCATCTACGCTTATTTGCGTTATTTGCTCAACCTACAATTTATATAACAAATTGACATAATCATTAGCTACCAGGACTTTTAATTAGTCTTAACTTAAGACCTTAACTTTAAATTATTAATTCTTAAGATGTCCGACAAATGAACCTTTAAGTTCTGGACAAAAACCCTAGCCCAAACCTAGTTGGACATGTCGGGTACACTTTAACCATCTTACGCCTTCACTACACGTTATTCGTACGACCCACTTTTAATAAGTTGTCTAAATTAGTCACAATGGACTATTTACATTTGTTTAATTCAATTAAACTTTCTTCTTTTACATAACTTAATGATTCGGACATTTAACAATGTACCAAATACCTCAAAATATTATCTACCTTTGATAATATACAACTACATTCAAATATTATTAATCATTTAATAATATTTTAATCACTTATTAATATTATTAATTATTTAATAATATTTCCTTCCATGGAACATACCAATACATGTATTAAACATACTAAACCATGAATCTACCTATATATCATAGATTTAGACTTCTAGATCATCAAAATAATTTTTGATTGGTTAAAAATATATTTTGACCGTTTAAAACTTATATAAATTATAAAAATGCACTAAGGAAGAGTTAGAACACTTTTCAACCTTCATAGTTCCTTCCATGGAGGTCTTCTTCTTGCTAGGTCTCTTCCTCCTTCTTAACTAAACCATTAGCAAACTAACTCACAAGCTCTCTAGCTTTTTCTCTCTAGCTTTTCTCTAGAACCTCTCTCTCTATAATATTTGATCTACTAACAAATGAGCCAACTCTAGCTTTCTCTTACTACTCTTCTACTTATAGACTACCAAAATTGATACTTACAATTATTGTAAGTCTACAATATCACCAATACTTGCAAAAGATCAAATCAAGTTTAATTATTAAATGAATGACATTTGCTTGGATTGATTTATGGAAGTTGACTGAAGCAACTAGGTGGAGTAAATTTGAAGCAATCATTCTCCAACACTTAACCAAAGTGTGGTTAAGGCTTTTATTTTTATTACCACTTAGGGTTAACTAGTAACCCAACAATGGTTGGTTCTCTACAACATAAATTTATAAGAATTGACTATCTTCATTGACTAGGGTTAGTGAACCACCCATTGGTTAATTTATTTAACCAACATTGGTTAACTCTCTACCATTTCATATACTTACAATATATATATATATTTACATATTCACTAATAACCTTTTATTTAAATCACATCAAAGCTTGAATTGACCAATTTAAATTGAATACAAGCAATATGCATCTTTTCTCAATCTCCAAGTGGGACCCCATGTTTGGTCAACACTCCACCATTTTTCCTTTATTTTTATTATATATATAATATAATACTTGCAATTTTTACTAACCATTAACCAAGGTATGGTTAATTCTCTACAACATGCAACTCATGGTTATCTACCTTGGTGAATTATATATATACATAATTGTATCTATAATATTTTTCCAACAACTAACCCATGCATAGTTAAATCTTTAATTTATTTACTACCTAGGGTTATTCAATTAACTCATCCATAGTTAATTCTCATTATCACATTTATTCACCTAGAAATTAATCAATGTTTGGTTAATACTCTCTCTTGTCTACCAACTAGGGTTGTTTAATTAACCCTACATTAGTTAATTCTCTACACTTAACAATACTTGAATTTATTCTCCCAACATATTGACCAACATTTGACTTTTAAATTTGGACTCAATATTTGGGCTACTAGTTTATTTTGCATTGGGCTCTCTTATTTAATAATTTGGGCTACCCAACACAACTCACACATTTTTATAACTTGGGCTAGGTAATTAATTTAATTGGACTACCACCACATTATATACAATACTTGCCAACATAATTTAATTGGACTTATATTAATTACCTCTTGGACTATAATATTTGGGCTTATTATTTAATTACCCATCTTCATGCAAGTATTCCCATATTTGGCTTATATTAAATCTATTAATGGACTTTATATAACAAATTAATAATTAAGTTAATTACTTAATTAATTATCTTCTTAATATTGTCATTCTAGACAATATTCTACTTCTCTACTTGCTAATCTTAGCTTTAATTCATGACTCCTATAATTAACTCAATTAATTATATTACATGACTTTCCTTCTTACTTCATATTTAAACTAATTAATTTATTAGCTTAATTGAGTATTAACTTACTCATCTTCTTGTTTGGCTAACAAACACAACTCTGGGAATATATAACTATATATATATATATATATATCCTTATAACCGTCTTCACTTCTCAAATGAATTTATTTCCTTAATAAATTCTCTATATGCATCATTACAATATTCACACATTTAATTTCTAACAAACGAATTATGTTAAAAAAAAATGTTCGCCCAAATTCTACACATCTCACTTCTCAAACTCTAGGTTTTAAACCATAACCTTTAATTGATTATTTCAAATCTTATTTACATTTCTTGTAAATATCTGGGATATTACAATACATATATATACAAATGTATATATATACATATCTAATTCATATAACTCACATGACCACATAATACTATTTAAATAATAATTTATGTACCTCCACAACAATTTAGTTATATAATTTTATTGTACAAATATGAAATTTCTCTTATTCTTTATAAATTATTTTTAAATAATTTATTTACTTTTCAATTATTTTAATTCAACACAATTTATCACCATCTCTGTATATATTTAATTTACTAGTTAAATCACATCACACACTTTAAATCACATAAAATATATTAATCATAAGAAATTTAAATAACCTTGATAATTTTGTTATTTAAATTTTTATTTAATATTATTAAAGAAATCCCGAAAATTCGGATCCTCACATTCTTCCCCCCTTAACAGGATTTCATCCCCGGAATCACAATTACCGTAATAACCTTACGTATTTCATTTGTAGCACTTTGTTCTACCTTTATCTTGATAAATAACAACTAAACCCAATAATAATCATATCTTACCTCTTTAATGGATGACACCATAATGATCATAACTGTCAGAGTATTCAACTCTTAACTCAATTTACAATTTCTTTATAGCATTACATTTCATAATTCTTAAAAAAGTTTTGTCGATAACACTTTAACTTGTTTCGTGATGTACCTATCAAGATAGTTTCTCATTCTCTGAAAAACTTCCTTTCTTTAATCGTACTTATCCTTACTTAATCAACTTATTTCATATTCTCTATTGCACATTATCTATACTCTGCACATTCAACCTTGATTTCTTACTTCATTTTCATAAATCTTCTTCACATTTCATTTTTCTTTGTAACATTCAACATATCTTTATTTCCTTCCTTTCTCAAGGTCACTGCACATTGTAGTTTTTTTTCTAATTCATTACATTTCACAGTTTCTTTGTTCCACAATTTCTACTTTCATTATTGTTCACAATTAGAAAATGCTCCCCACCCTACCATCCATTCTTCATTTATTTTGGAAAAACTTTTATAATATATTGAATGAACACGTATCCCAGTTTAACAGTACTTCACTCCAAGAGTACCTCATACTGCAAATCACTAACAGAGAATTTATCTGTCATTACATGTATCCCGGTTTATCAGTACTTCACTCCCAGAGTACCTTATACTGCAAACCACTGACAGAGGATCTATCTGTCATTAAAGTGATGGATATCTCATCCATACATTGGCACGCCAGATGATTAGTCTGCAATGCCTGTATCTTGATATGCCAGGAGACCGTTCGATCAACCAGCAATACTCGATCAACCAGTAATACCTGTAATCTCTTTATGTCCCCTTTTTACAAGGGTTGTTTATCTCAGCACTAGAATCCATAAAAGAGTAATTTGATTGGGCATAACTTTCAAAAATTATGAATTCAATAAATATTTTTCAAAATTTGTCTAGCGGAATCAAATAGCTTAGACTTATATTTCTTCAACGCTTGTCTAGCTAGATCAATTAACATAGACTTTCTTTTAATAATTTATAACTCGCAAAAATTTTAAAACATTCATCATGTCAAAACTTTTCAAAACATATAGCCGAGTCAAATGGCATTGACTTATAGCTTTGACATACTTTCATAAATCAAAATCATTTATGACTTCATGTTACCGCACCATCTCAATAACATGTTGAGCATTCCGTCATTCATCACATCTACACCGGGCTAAAAGGTGCATTGATGATTATTTTGAAATACATTTTGATGTTCAAGATATTTTTGTCAAGCCGAAATAAGTAGCATATACACTTTTTAAATCGCTTAAAAATATTAAAAATCATTTTAGTTTTTATCATACCGCGACAGGCAATGATGCGTGAATCCACACATCCATGTTACCGTGCATGCATGATAATAAAATTCATTTGCATTTTTAAAAACACATTAGTGCGAAGTTAGCTTAAGGCCAAAACTTTCGAAGTCTAGCAAAGCTAGAAGAGTGGAAATACCCTAAGTTCCAAAACATCCGCCCCCTTCTGTTTCTTCACCTAATTACTGTATTTATTGCTAGGACTATCATACTAAAATTTCTGGCTACTCCAACTTTTCTATACACCCGTATAGTTTCTCAAACTTACCACACATTATGAGTCCAAGAACTTACCACAAGAATATGAGTTTAGGAGCTTGTCCTAGCAATACGTAGTATGAGAATAAATCAAAGACTATCCATATGCTGAGGGCTCAAAAACATATCATATGATTATGAGTCATGGACCTACCATATGCATGAGTTTTAAGAACTCGTGCCTAAAGTTAATATTACCTATCTATCAAATATACATATGAGAGAAGAATCACCTCCTCAACATATGTATACCGATAGCGAGACTCTAACATTTCAATGATTATCACTATGGCAGCTAAGTGAACACAAGTCCCCTGCCCATACAAAGGCTTGTGCAACTCAGTCACCACGTGAGTTCTCAATTGAAATTTCGTACCCAAACTTTATGTCCCCTTATCATAACATTTTTGTACCTCATGTCTCATCATTCTCTGAGTTTAACTCGTACTATTTCATAGTACCATTTCCATTGATAACTTCAAGATATACCTTTTTGGATCATTAACAGGTCTTTCTGTTATTTCACAGTCTCATTGGATCACATCGTGATCTTACTTTACAATCTATTCATTATTCAATTTCCTTATCTCGTGATCGTATCGTAGTATGATCCTCTTGCTATTCCTGTTCATGTTATTATGATCTATTTTTATGCTTTTTAGACTACATTATCATCTTTATTGCTTGAATTAGGTGTCCCCTGATTTTCTTTGAGATTCATCTTTGAATCCTTTCAAATATTCCTTTAGATATATTCTTAATTGAATTTATGAATTTTCTCAATTCGTTACCTTCATTCAAATCTTTCTTAACATCTCTATCTTTTCCTTAAAATCTTATATCTTTCATATTTCCTTAACCTTAGTCAATATCTGAGAACTATATCTCTCAACTTATGGCTCCTTACTCTAATCCCCCCCGCCATGTTCATCAAACTTATCACGTATTTGAGCTCAGGAACTTACCACAATCATATAGTTTGAGGAGCTTGTCCTAGTCAGGCCATAGTCGCCCATTCGCTGAGGGGCTCCACCATACAATCATGAGTCACGAGGTTACTATACGCTTGGGTTTTCAGAACACGCAACTAACCTTACTCTTTCTTCCTAAGGTTATAACCTAATGTATCGTTTACCCAAAGTTTATAATTCTCCAGCTCTGATATTATCTGTAACGACCACAGCTCTGATACCATCTGTAACGACCCTAAAATTCGACAAACCTTATTACCTTAAATTTCATATTTATCATACATTATCTTCCTAAAGCCCAAATTTCGGTTCGTTAATAAATCTTAAATTGCCTTATTTAATCAATTAATTGATTTTACATCATCAACAATAATTGAATTAAAACGTTTTGGCATTTAAAACTTAACACTTCGATCCTAGTTCCTGGATCGCAACCTTTACATTTTCTTTCTGTTACAAGTATCGTAAAGCTCAACATTCAAAATTTAATATTGTTTCTATTCATACAAATAAATATTATTTGTTTCATATTTCATAATTAGACATATAATGCTCTCTATCGTAACAACTATCTTGAATAATTACAGCACACCATTTAACTCTACTCGTCCTATCCGGACCAAAATCATATGTACATACAGCGCATCAATGTAAACTTCGCAAATTTACCCACATTGAATTATGAGATTGAAAATATAATAATTATGTACACAACCTTATAAGGTAATCCATTTCTAACATAATCCGATATTCTTGAAATTTGTTCATTTACCTGCAAAAATTTATATTATGCAAGAATGAGCGCTAAGGCTCAGCAAATTCGACAGTATGCACATAGCACATAACATAACATGCTATGTGTGTGTCATACATCATGTGTTGTGCTTCTACTAAAGTAATATATCTCACATGTCTCATATTTAATTCAGATTAGCAATTACGTAAAACCAACATTAATCAAATTCACATATATTCACATCATTGCACCAAGTACACATCGTGATCATATTATCCACAGATCACATAACACATAATTTCTATATGCATTTGAACAAAGCAAGCATATAACATCATATGACAATTAATATCAAGTACTGGAGAACTTGCCTCGATGTCCAGTTATTAAATTAATGACTAATAATTCTTTCTTGGACAACCTATAGTAAATCAATTAAATAATAATTGATTAGCGCTTTTACTACTACATTAATATTTTTCAAAGTAAGATTTTAATTTTGGTTGCCTACGACAGCATCCCAACGATTTAATATTGAACATATAGGGTCATACTGCAAAAGAGAAATATGTATTTTTAAAGTAATGACATAATGGTAATAATAAATTATGTGTATTTAATTTAAACTATGATAATATAATGAATTAAATAGCTTAATATTTATAATTAAGTATTTTAGAAATACTAATTATAAATGAATAAGAGGAGTCTTATTATTATTATTATTATTATTATTATTATTATTATTATTTAGTTCATAAATGGTTTAGAAATTAATTAATAAGAAGCACTCTCATATAAAATAATTAAGTTCCTAAAGGGTTTATGAATTGTAATTATTATATTAAATTAATTTAGTTTCAAATTATATCAGAAGTTAAATTAAACCTTACTCTTTAAGAGTTTAGTAGGGTTAAATAAATCTATAAATAAGAGAAGTCTTATTATGGATTGGGGTTACTCATACTTTTCAAGTATTGGAGAATACTTCTAAAAATTCTCTACATCTAAGAGTTAGAAAGATTTAGAGAATTAGGGCTAGTCACCCAAGATCTTGTAGAATCTAAATTACTTTTTTAATCCATTTTACTTTTGGTGGATCACCTTTAAAGGCTATTAAAAATAAAATCTTACTTTGAAAAATATTTACGTAGTAGTGCAAGTAAAAGTCGATCCTACATAGAATGTTTAGTTTACTTTTATGCCATGTAAACTAAAATTGGAGAGTTTTTAAATAAAATAAATAATTTAAAGAAAATAAATTAAAATAAAAAGAACACACATAATAAATTAATGAATTAAATAAGAAGAATAAACCTTGGGTTAAATTAACATCCACCATCAAAAATTTACATTGATCATTGACGCAAACATAAATCAATAAATATTTTGAATATTCACCGTAGAAATAACTACTCACAGATGGAATAATTTTTCTTCTATTTTTTTAATTTTATTTAAGTAGATCAACGCGATCTAAATGACCCTTACTGTAATGACCATGAAATGTATGTACATTATAATTATAATTATTAGATAATTATCAATGAATTAAAATTTTGTGTTAATTAATTTTGTTTTTATGAGATTGAATAAATATATTAATATAGTTGTATATTTGTTCTTTTATTAGAGTATAGCAAGGTAAGTTGATGAATTAATTAAAAAAAAATCAATTTATGAGATTAAACTAAACTAGTTAACCTAGTAGCCTAATTGACTTTAATAATGTAAGTCTAATTGGATTATGTATTAACCCTAATGGATTTATTAACTAAGGTCCAAGAGAATTAATATCGTAGCCGAAGTAATTATTTAATGGGTAGTCCATATAGTGTGCACTAGAATGCATTAATGTTAGCCCAAATGAAGAAGTGTTAGAGCCCAAGCTAAGGTAACTAAATTGAGCCTAAATGAATGCAACTGTAAGTTCAATATGGAGCCTAATATAGAGTCAAAGAATGGTCAATATATATTTTTATATATATGGAGTGTGATCTAGATTGCTTGAAATTTTTTGGAAAGGAGTTCGTTGTTCACCAACTTTAGTCCTCTCATGTAAGAAAATTCCTAGAATTTAACCAATTTGAATTAGAGGATAAGATGAGCTAGGAGATTGTGTAGACTTACATAATGTATATGTATATATTTTGGATGATAGTTTTTGGCTATAAATAAGACTACTCTCCAAGCTTGGCAAGATTGTACTCATTTGCTAGATTTTCTAAAGAGAAAGCTCTAAAGCTTTAAAAGAAAAGATAGAGAGTTTTGTGAGGAGTGAGTTAGATCATCAAGAGCATGTATCCAGTAGCCAAGGTGGATTCATCATCCTCTGTGGTATACTTTGGAAAAAGAATAAGAAGAGCATCCAAGCTTAAGAGGTTTAAAAGTTTCCTTTACTTTAACCATTTCATTTCTATGGTTAATATTTGTTGTATGAATGTTTGCCATGGTTGGTTGTGGAAGAAATTTGTGTTTAATGGAGCTATGGTGAGCTCAAAGGTATAAGGATGGAAATTTGTTGGTGAATATGTGTATTTAGGTGTCTATATATACTTAGTGTAGTTTATATGGTCAAAAATTATTTTTAACGGTTCAAAACCTATTTTATACTCTATAATGCTAGGACTATGATATATATGTAGAATCATGATTTGGTATGTTTAATAAGTGCACTACCATGTTTGGTATATAAAATGATAGAAGAAGTTGTATGAAAATATGTTTCTGGTAAAATCCTAACTAGCTATATGCTACTTATTATGATAGTTTGAAATGTACAAGTTGGTTAATTAACTTTCATGGCTAAAATGCTATTTATGAGTCATAAGAATAATCCAACTTGAATATTTGAAAAATGTGAAGAAATGTACAAGTTATGGTCTTTATCACAAAATATGTCGTTTTTTAAAACCCTAGATGATCGATCCTAGATTTTGTGTCAAAAACGTTTTCTAAAATGTGATCAATCCATGAAATATTGAAGAACGAGAAGTTAGGAAGCTAACAAATCTGATTTGGTGTCTTTTGAAAGTATATATTTCATTTTATCAAAGATTGAACCAAATAAATCAAAATTGGAAAAATTAGGGTTTGAAAAAAAATAGAACTACTGCCGCAGCAGTAGGTCTCACCACCGTACAGGTGAAACATTCTACAGGACACCTCCACAACGGTGGTTCTCATCGCCACAGTGGATGTCTGGACTTTTTGAAAAATTAACGTTTATTTAACCAGGTCGGGTCGGGCCCTTTGAAATTAAAATGGGTTAGAAAATATAATTTAATATAAAATTAATATTATTATAAACTCAGTAAAATATTATTAAATAAATAATAATATTAGAAAATAAATAATATATTATTAAATGATTAATAATATTAGAAACTCAATAAAATATTATTAAACAAATTATTAAATGATTAATAATATAATTAAATGAATAAAATATTATTAAATAATTAATAATACTAGTAAATAAATAAAATATTATTACATGATTAATAATATTAATAAATGAATAACATATTATTAAATAATTAATAATATTAGTAAATGAATAAAATATTATTAAATAATTAATAATATTATAAAGTTAATAAAATATTATTAAATAATTAATAATACTAGTAAATAAATAAAATATTATTACATGATTAATAATATTAGAAAGGAAATAAAATACTATTTAATTATTCATAATGTTATTTAAGGGCTTAAATATTATTATTTGATTAATAATGTTAGATAGAAGTTTAACTATATTAAATGATTAATATAGGTTTTATGTGATTAAAATCTTATCAATTGATGATAATATTTTCATGCGTTTAATATACTCTTAATTATATATTTTATGTGATTAAGTGTTAGCAAATTAAGATATAGAAATTTTATTTTATTAACCTAGATGTGATACTAATTGGAAGATTAACTTTATTAATTGTTAGGTCTTTTCAAATGATATTAAATTGTATTGGTTAGCTGTAATCAATAATCAAGACAAGTTTCTTTTACTAAAACCTATATTTATTTTGCAAGAGCTTTAAGTGATTTAATTATTTAAAATTAATCCACATTCATATCGTTTATGTATTCGCACTTAGTGCATTTGAAGTTTTATAGTTCTTTTGAATCAAGAACTGCTTAAGAATGTCCAAGCTAATTATTTCAGCTGAACACTGCATGTATAAATTCATTAATTTGAATATTTTTAAAAGCTTATCCAAAAAATTGGTTGGTGCAAATTCTTATAGTAAGACTGAGAACAAACAACCTTGAATGAGGAGATTATATTCGAAAATCTGACCTTTGTGTAAGATGTTTGAATGTTATGCATATATATAGTGTAATAACCACGAATTCTATTAGACATTGTAATTATATTTATTAAATAATTAGCAATGAATTAAAATTTTTGTACTAATTAATTGTGCATTAGATAATTGAATGAATATGCTTGTGTATGTGTATATTTATTTAAAGCAATAAAGTAAGGTGTAATAATTAATTAAAACAAGTCTAATTGGATTATATTTTAAATCCAAATGAGGTATTAAACTAGGTCAAATTAATTTACCTAGTAGTTCATGTAATTAATTAAACATTAATCCATGTAATTAATTAAACAAGCCTAATACTTGATTTAATTAAATGTATCATAGGTTATTTAATGTTAGCCCAATGTAATAAGTAAATTGAACCGAAACAAATTAAATGAATGAGCCCAACTTATTTAATTACTAAGTCCAAAGTGGAGCCCAATAGGAAGTTAAAATGTTGGTCAATGGTTACATATATATATATATATATATATATATATATATATATATATATATATATAAGCTATAAAAATAAAACAAAAATGGGGGATTTAATCTCATTTTGTTGACAATGAATGGGCCCCACACGGGGGGGGGGGTGACTTGTTTGTTTATGTTGCTTAAATTACACTCATTTCCATAGTTAGACAACAACCCTAGTCATTCTACTTGTCTATAAACTAGTCATTCAAGTAAATAGTAATCCAAATTAGCTATTAATTCACCAACACTAGTGGATTAGAAGATTTGATGATGGATTGGCAAAGTCCTATAAATATAGTGCTCTACACTTTAGTTATGTTGGTTGGTCATTTGTAAGAAATTCTATAGAGAAAACGGGAGAGCTTCTTCAGAGAAATCTTGTGAGTTGAAAAAAATAGCTAGAGAAGGAGCTTGGTGAATGTCACAAAGCTTAACAGCATATATTGGAAAGAGAAGAAGAAGAACACATAAGTCCTTAAGGTTAAAAAGTGCGCTAACCCTTTTTAAGTTCGTTTTTATAGACTATATGTGTTTTAAACGGTTAAAATATATTTTTAACCGCTCAAAAGTTGTTTTGATGGTCTAGAAGTCTTAAACTATGTTATATATGTATATTCATGGTTTGATATGTTTAAATCATGTTTTTGTATGAGTGGTATGCATAAAAATAGAAGAAAATGTTCAGTTTGAACTTTACCGGTAAAACCCTAGTTGATCATGTTATATTTAATATTGTAGTTTGAAATGTACAAGTTGGAAAATGAATTTCTATGACTAGGAAGTTACATATATGAGTTTTAAAGAAAACTCAACTTGAAGCTTTCAAAAATATGGAAAAACAAAGAAGTTATGGCTTTTATCGCAAAGTAGGTCATTTTAAAACCCTAAGTGGTTCGATCTTTAATTTTGTGTCAAAACGTTTTCAAAAATGCGATCGAACCATTAAATGTTATAAAAAAAGAAGTTAGGAAGATAACAACACTGAGTTGGTGTCATTTGAATGTGTAGATTTTATTTTATTCAAGTTTGAACCAATAAAACCAAGAATTTGTAAAGTTAGTTTTTACTTTGTCCTTGTGAGCAGTTTTAAGTCCGGTTCTGTTTGGAATTTGCATTTATGATCTAAATAAAACTTGTAGATCATGAAATTATAATGAATTTGGACTCAAGAATCACCTCCAAATGTTTTCGTCTGAAAAAGTTATGGCCAAATTACTGAGAGAGGTTCCGACAGCCAAAGTTAAAGTTAAAATCCGAACACCGGCGTCTAGACGCCTAAAAGTAAGCCCTATCCATTTTTGATTAAGTCCATGGGCGTAGTTACACTCTAGAAATGCCTTGGGACGACGTCTTTACGCCCATGCTTGTCAAAAAATTAGGTTCTTGATCCAAAGTTGTTCGGAACTGAATGTTTCACTTGTCGGGCATTATAAAACTTAACAAAAGGTAATTACACTATTGAAATAAAGATTAACTATTGCAAGAGAGTCTATTAGTGACTAAATGGTAGCTAAATGTTTAAAATAAAGACTAAGGTTAACACAATTAAGAAGTTAATTATTGGCATTACTTGAAATAAAATATTATTAAGTGGTGAATGTTATTAATATGTAATTAAAAGATTGTTAAATGATTAATAACATTTGTAAATGATTAAATATTTTTACATTATTAATAATATTAATAAATTAATAAAATATTATTAAATAATTAATAATATTAGATAATGATTAAAATATTATTAAATAATTAATAAGATAATAAAATATTATTAAATGGTTAATAATATTAGATAACAAATAAAGTGTTATTAAATGATTAATAATATTAGATAATGATTAAAATATTATTAAATAATTAATAATATTAATATGATAATAAAATATTATTAAATAATTAATAATATTATATAACAAATAAAGTATTATTATTAAATGATTAGTACTATTAGAAGATTAATAAAATATTATTAAGGGATTAATAATATTAGAAGGATAATAAAAAAATATTATATGATTAATAATATTGTAACACTAATTAAATTATTAATAATATTAGATAAGAGTTTGAACTATATTAAGTAATTAATATTGGTTTTATATGATTAAAATATTATAAATAAAATGATAATATTTTTTAAGTATTTATTTACCCGTAATTAAATAATTATGTGGTTAAGTAAGAGTTATAAATGTTATCATATGATTGTGTTTATGATACTAATTTAAGATCAAACCGATTAATTGTTAGGTCTGTTCAAAGGATAGTAAATTGAATTGGTTAGCAGTAGACTATGCACAAGGCAAGTTTTCTTTATCCTTACTCGAATTTATATTGAGCAATTTCTTTAAACCTATTCAATTATTATTGAGCAAGTCTCTACACTTGTATTTACTTGCCATAACTTTAAGTGGTTTAATTCTTTAAAGTTATTCTACATCATTAATGTTATTGTATTCGCACATAGTGCATTTGCAAATGTATAGTTCATTAATTCCAGAACTGTTTAAGAAAGTCTAAGCTAATTGTTTCAGCTAGATAATGCACGTTACATTCATCACATTGAATATTTTAAAAGCTTATCCAAACCATTGGTTGGTACGGATTCTTATAGTAAGACTGAGAATGAACAACCCTAAATAATGGGGATTTTTATCTGTCGGGAAACCGAATTTGCGTAAGATGTCTGAATGTTATGCATACACATAGGGTACAAAAGGTTAATCCCCTCGCGTACCATGTTTTTCGAGGTGTCAAATATATAGGTATGTTCTACCTTAGTAGCAGCTCATGGTCCTTAAAGACCACTTAGCAGTAAAGAGTCAATCCATTCTTATATTGAAAAATTGATTTTTGATTTCTTTCACGATTGTTATCGATTATTGAAAACCCTGATGTTATTTCTCTTTCATCATGATATATCTTATGCTATTTATTCTTAAACTTGCTGAGACATTTAGTTGCTCATTCTTGCTATATCATAACTTATTTCAGTTAAACCAGAATGTTCTAAACAAGACAAAGGCAAGGAAAAAGTCAAAGCTTAGACTAGCATGATGCATGTTAAATTAATTACTTATATGTACTTTCTTTTGTAAAACTTTTGTATTCCCGTAAGATATGTAATGTTTATGTTAAGGTTAATCGACCTTGGGAAGTGTAGCCTTTTATAAGGAACCTTTTGTATTATTCCGAGAAGTGTAAATACAAATTATGTATTTAATTGTTATTAAGTATTGTTCTATGAGAACCAAACCCAAGGTTATGGAAATCGGATTTGGGGTCGTCACATATAGGGTCCAAGATGTTGATCCCCTTGAATACCAAAATAATAAAAGGGTCAGATACATATCTAATTTACCTTAAGTATTAACTCATGGTCCTTAAAGGCCATTTAGCAGTAAATACTCAATCATTTTTTTAATTGAAATTTGACTCTTGTTATTTCACAATCATTATAAATTGCTGAAAACTCTAAAATTATTTTTCGTTCAATCGTGATATATCAATCTTGTATTAATTTTTCTTAAACTTGTTGATCAAGCTAGTTGCTCACCTTTGCTATATCATGAACCATTTTTCAGCTAAGCCAAAGCATAGAATTTGCATACTTGTAGTATTGTTTAATATTCAAATAATTATTGTAAATCTTTTATAAACTCTTAAGATATGTTTTGTTATGTTACAGTTAAAAGACCTTTGGATTGTATTAGCTTTTTGTAATGAACAGTGATGTATTATTCTGCTAAAATTAATGAAGACTGTGTATTTAGTTGTTATTATGTATTGGATTGTAAACACTAAACTCGAGGTTATGGAATCTAAATTTGGGGGCGTCACAAGTTGGTATCAGAGCTGTAGGTTATAAAACTTTAGGGTATAACCTTAAAAGAGTCATCTCATTTAGAGTTTTAGGTGATGAATTATGGAATTCATCAAGTCGAGTGGTAACACAATTAAATATACTTTCATTTTATCAATGAATGCATTTTATTTGTGTCATTTTGTTTTTATGATTGTAGGATGTCTGAGATCTGACAACCTAGTCACATAGCTGATGAGGATTTCATTGATATCCATATAAATAGTACATAGTCGTTGGTGGCTGAACCAAGAGAGGACCCTGAGTCTGATCTAGAGATGGAGAATAACAAGGAGCCAGTCAGAGCTCGGGTGATGAGGCCCTATAGTGAGGACGAAGCCGAGTCTGAGGAAGATGAGGAGGAGAACTTAGCTAAGTATACTAATAGTATGGGCACTACTGCCAGTGACATCATCGAGGAAGTGACTACTAGGAATGATAAGTTAGATGATAAAGTCCAGCATTTGGAAGATCAATATAAGGCAGTAGCTGATCAATTCTCTGGTGAGAACACTGAACTGAAGGATCAGGTAGCTGATTTAGAGAAGCATGTGCAGGGGTACATAAACTTCGTGGATCATATTGGGGCATTGACCCATCAGTTGGTGGATCAGGATACAGAGCTGCAGACCAGATTAACAGAGTCAGAGGCTAGATTAGTAGAGACAGAGCTGAAGGTTCAACAAATTCAGGCCGTGAAAGAGGCTATTAAAGCCCACTGACAGGGGGCGATAGAAGAGGGGATTGAGATGGAAATACAGAGGGATGCTGCATATGGACAGATGCTTAAGCTAGAGGACGAGGTTCGAGAGAAGAGGGTGAAGATTGATAGGGTCAGCTATGGCTATCACTCTTCATTCGGTAGATTTCAAAGGAAGATGTACTATTACCCAGCTGAGGAAGGTCAGTCCAGGCACACTATCAGTAGAAGCTTGGTGATGACCATTGGGGATGAAGAGTATGATGATGCAGTTCGTTGGGGGATGCGTAGTCATTAGTAGTAGTTATTTTATGCCACTGTATGTATATAGATGCAGTAGAACGCAACTTTTGTGTTGATTGAGGGTAAGTATGTTTGTAAATCCCAACTCTAGAAATTTGTGAGATATGTTTATGTTAGATCTCATCTTTTGTAGCCTTTCAAGGATAGATGCATTTATAGCAATATGCTTATGATGTAAGGTGTTATGTACTATATTTTGGCATATAAATATAAATGTTGTTATGTTAATGTTTATATGTGTTGATGAGATTATTTGTACCTTAGTTTTAATTGCTTAAGAGATAAAACGAAAGTAAAAATAAAAGATAAAAATAATAACTTAAATTCCCTTATAAATAGAAAATGCTGCCACTAAGAAGGAATCAACCATCACCACCACCTGTGGAATCAGTAAATGCAAAAGGGGGACCATCGAACCTTGTACAAGAATTTGTGGAGTTATTATTAGGAGCATTCCACAATAGAAATACTAATGCCATGGGAACACCTATCCTAGCCAATCATTTGGTAAATTTTAAAGATTTTAAGATGATAGGACCACCGGAGTTTAAAGGGATGACGGATCCAGTAGAAGCCCAGATGTGGATTGAGAAAATGGAAAAAAGTATTTGAGGTTGCACGGGTGGCAGAGGAGCAAAAGATATCGTTTTCCACTTTCATGATGAAAGGAGAGGCGAACTACTAGTGGAAGGGGAACAAGAATAGAGTAGGAGAAGAAACTATTTCTTGGACTCGGCTCAAGGAGTTGTTTTTCGAGAACTACTTTTCGGAGAACACACAAGTTAGAATGGAAGTAAAATTCTTAGAGCTGAAGCAAGGAAACATGACAGTAGCCGACTATGCAGCCAAGTTCAATGAATTGGCACGATTTGCTTCACATCAGGTGGACACCGAGGCAAGAAAGGAAAGGAGACCCGAGCAGGGACTAAAGCCCTGGGTCTTTAGCAGAGTTGTTGTTCTTTAAATCAACTCTTTTCACCCTTATTGGAGAAAAATATCATAACAGAGGGTAGAAGTGAAGCCCTAACTAAGTATAACTAGGAACGAAACAAGAAGATAGGTAAAGGAGGAAGCAAAGAAGGAAACAACGGAGGTAGTAACTCGAACAAGCATAAATGGAACAACAACAGTTCGGGAACACCACGGGGAAGTGAACAAAAGAAGGGGAACAAATGTAACAAGTGTAGAAAGAATCATTCCGGAGAATGCATGAAGGGCAAAAACGTGTGCTATAATCCAAGGCATATCGCCCCTAATTGTCCCAAGCCAAAGAAGGGATGTTGTTTCTTGTGTGGCGCTGCGGACCATCAGATCAAGGATTATCCCAAGCGAAAGAATGACGGAGGAAGTGAAAATAAGGGAAGCAACAACAGGCTTACCACTTAAGGGACGATGCAATAAAACAAACCAATAGCATGGACTTTCAATATGACGGTACAAGACGCTGTGGAATCTAAAGACGTGGTGTCAGGTATTATTTCGATCAATAATATAAATACTTATATATTGTTTGATTCGGGTGCTACCTGTTCATTTGTGTCTAATGATTTTGCTAGACGGCTAGAATTGCCTGAAGAAAAATTAGAAAATCCAATGAATATAGAAGTTGCAAATAAAGAAGTCATTCCTGTAAAGTATATTCATAAAAATTGTTGTGTAGAAATCAGGAGTCAAAAGCTGTGTGTGAACCTAATTTCGATACATTTGGGGGAGTTCGATGTTATACTTGGAATGGATTGGTTATTTAACCATAGAGCTGTAATTGATTGTCATAAGAAGTGTATACACCTTAAGACACCAAATAAGTCTAATGTCCTATTTTATGGCAGCAAATCGACAAGACAATCTTGTTGTCTAACAATGATGTAGGCCAAGAAACTATTGAAGAAATGATGTGTAGGATATATGGCACATGTATTGGATACACAGATGGTGAATCCTGAGATGGAACAAATATCAGTAGTTAAGGAGCTTATGAATGTTTTTTCAGAGGAACTGTCAGGTCTTCCGCCAGATAGGAAGATAGAATTCGTGATTGATTTAGTACCAGGGACAACGCCGATATCAAAAGCACCATATAGGATGGCTCCAATAGAAATGAGGGAGTTAATGGTTCAATTACAAGAATTATTGGATATGAAGTACATTCAACCTAAAGTTTCTCTATAGGGAGCACCCGTGCTATTTGTAAAGAAAAATGATGGATCGATGAGACTTTATATGGATTATAGAGAGTTGAACAAAGTAACGATTAAGAAAAAGTACTCGTTGCCAAGAATTGACGATCTATTTGATCAACTAAAAGGGGAGAAGTACTTTTCGAAGATTGACTTAAAAACTTGTTATCATCAGTTAAAAGTAAGGAAGAAGGACGTACCCAAGACGACATTTAGAACTCGTTACGCCCACTACAATTTTCTGGTGATGTCTTTTGGACTAACAAATGCACTAGCCATATTTATAGACATGGTGAATATAATATTCAAGCAGTACTTGGATAAGTTTGTAGTTGTGTTCATTGACGATATTTTAGTTTATTCCAAAAAAGGAAGAGGAGCACTCCGAACATTTAAGATTGGTATTGGAGATATTAAGGAAGGAGCAGTTGTATGCAAAATTGTTAAAGTATGAATTATGGTTGGAGAGAGTTTAATTTTTAGGTCATGTTATTAACAAGGAGGGAGTTTCGATAGATCCTGCAAAAGTGGAAACAGTGATTCATTGGGAAAAATCAAGGACGCCGACAGAGATTAAGAGTTTATTAGGATTAGTGGGTTTTATTATCAAAGATTTATCAAGGATTTTTTCGAAGATAACAACGCCATTAACAAATTTGATGAGAAAGACAGTGAAGTATGAGTTGACGGAGAAGTGCGAGGAGAATTTTCAGGAGTTAAAGAAGAGACTTAGTGAAGCACATGTGTTGACTTTATCAGACAATAGATGAGGTTTTATGGTCTATAGTGATGCATCGCACAAGGGAATAGGTTGTGTGCTTATGCAGAACGAGAAGGTCATTGCGTATGCGTCAAGACAATTAAAGGATTATGAGAAGGGATACCCTACCCCTGACAAGGAGTTGGAAGTGGTAGTGTTTGCCCTTAAGATTTGGAGACATTATTTGTATGGGAAAAAATGCAAGATATTCACATATTATAAAAGTTTGAAGTATATCTTCACACAAAAGGAGTTGAACATTGAAACAGAGAAAATGGTTGAAATTGATCAAATATTATGATTGTGAAATTCTATATCATCCCGGTAAAGCCAAAGTAGTAGCAGGTGCTGTAACGACCCCAAATCTGGATCCCTTGAACCTCGAATTTGGTTCGCCACTGTACAACCTTTTTCTTATCGTTCATAACTTAAAACAATATTATAATTTCTAAATAATCATTTATTTAAAACTTTACAATATCTCTTTCTATTCCAGAATCGCAATCTTTACAAATTCCTAGTATGTCTCAATATCATACATGATACGAGTTCATTCTATTACAATCAATTTGAGTATTTAAACACTCACAATATACACTAACCATTTCTTTAATTACACTATCATTTTACATGTCCAATCCGGACTCATAACTATAACAATCACTTAAATTTTCAGTGAAAGTAATACGCATTCCTGATTCTTGATCTTTATTGAAAACTTTGGATATCTCGCACATATCTGAAAGTGTTGATTTTATAGTAAGAGTGAACAAGACGGCTTAATAAGTCTAACAGTTACACATAACACATTACATGTTTCATATGTTATACATATTCTGCATTTTATTCCTGCATCATGCATTTCATGTTTTTCATTTTATGAATGCTTCATACTTCTTACGTATCACATCTAATACACAACCAGCCTCTATCAAAACATGTTTCATATTTTGTACATATTTTACATTACCTCATGCTTTTCATATATCACAAATATCATCAATATATCTTCATATCCATAATTTAATATCACATTGTAGCATAGCAATGCACATATGAGCAAGTTCTGAAAAACTTACTTGATTAGCTTATCCGTCTTACACTAGTTTTGCATTTTTTGCTCAATCTACAATTATGTATGAGATTGACATAATCATTAGTTACAATGACTATTAATTAGTCTCAATTTAAGACCCTATCTCCAATTTATTAACTTTTAAAATGTTTGACAAATGAACTTTTGACTTTCGGATAAAACCCTAGCCCAAACCTAGTGGACATATCGGGTACGCTTATCCAACTTTCACCAATACCTTGTGCTCTTCATACATCCTATATTTAGTAAGTTGTCTACTATTTAGTCACTAATGGACTCTTACCTTGGTTTAATTCAATTAAATTTTCTTCTTTTACATAACTTAATGATTCAGACATTTAATAATATACCAAATACCTCAAATTATTATCGACCTTTGATAATATACAACCACATTCAAATATTTTTAATCATTTAATAATATTTTAATCACTTATTAATATTATTAACCATTTAATAATATTTTAATCACTTATTAATATTATTAACTATTTAATAATATTTTAATCATTTACTAATATTATTAATCCTTTAATAACCTTTTAATCCTTTACTAATATCATTAATTATTTAATAATATTTTAATCATTTATTAACGTTATTAATCATTTAATAACTTTTTAGTTACCTACTAAAATTATTAATCATTTAATAACATTTTAGTTACTTATATTATTAATCATTTAACAATATTTTAATAATCTTCAACCCATACTAATAGTTAATTTTTTAATTGTATTAGCCTTAATCTTTATTTTAAACATTTAACTACCAATTAGTCATTTTTAAACTTTAAATATATTGGTTTATTATACACACACATTCATTTTACACTTATTTCAACTTAATTTTTCAAAGAAAATCCGACCCGAACAGACTCGGATAGCAAAAACATGTTCTGAGCAGTGTGTTGGACCACTGCGACGGCGGGCCAAAATTTAGAAACCCTAATTTGTGGACTGTCCGACCCTATTTCACTCAAACTGCCATAATTTTTTTATTTTAAATTTTTTTTGGGGTGATTCTTGAGTCCATTCTCATCATAATTTCTTTCTCTACAACTTCTCTTTATATCATAAATTCAAATTCCAAACGGAAGTAGGCTTAAAATCACTTACAAGGATAGAATAAAAACTAGTTTCATAAATCCTTGATTCGATTAGTTCAAACATGATGCTACAAGCATTATTTTGCTAGGTCATTATGTTTTATGACTCTACAACATTATAATACATAACATACATCATATATATCTCCACTAGTACCTTTAACAACATAAAAATGAAATGATCAATGTTACGAAAACTTTTCAACCTTCATAGTTCCTTATTCTTCCTTGCTAAAGCTTTGCTAGGACTCCTCCTCTTTCTTTTTCTTCCACCCGAAATAACCAACATTCATGGTGATTCTCTTAAACTCTCTCAAGCTCACAAGCTTTCTACACTAGAGCTCTTAATTCTCTCTAAAGTACTTCTCTCTATAACTTGGTGAAATGAACAAATGACCAAACTCTTGCTAGCCTTGGTGATGAGTTATATTTATAGGACTCAACTGTTGAACATTGCATGTTTAATTTGATGATAAGAATTAAGTTGATGAATGCAGTCAATAGCAGGATTGTAAAGTCCTTTAATGGCACATAATGTACAAGGACTTTGTTAGATAAGATCAGAGTTGTTAGGTTGATCTTTTAAATATGAATGTATTGAGTTGTTAAGTCCTTTGCTTGTTTATGATGTACAAGGACTTAGTTAGAAAAGATCAAATCTGTTAGGTTGATCTTATGTTATATCTATTCAGTTAAAATGATCGTATAATAGACTCTACGACTCCAAGCAAAGAAGACTCAACGATTCAATCTGTTCGTAGAGTGGACTCTACGACTTCGCGCAAAGAAGACTTAACGATTTGGTATGTTCGTAGAGTGGACTCTACGACTTCACTCAAAAAAGACTGGACGACTAAAACCGCTCGTAGAATGGACTCTACGATCCCATTCCAAGAAAACTCTACGACCAAGGAAGAAGCCAAAGCGTAGAACGGACTCTACAACCAACAGAGTAGCCGTAAAGTAAAACTTTAATTCCTCAAGAAAAATTGTCTTATCACTGAAGCAAGGGCAATCATATAGCTAAGTAAAACCATGAGACCTTTTGAGCAAATTCATGAGATCCTTACCAGGCAAATGGGATGTCAAAACCACAACCATCAGGGAGTTAAAGAACTTGCACGAGATGAATGTACAACAACTCTATGGAAATCTTCTCACCTACGAGCTGAAGCTGAATCAGAGGGCAGAGACCCTATCTGAGGGAAAAAAGAAGGAGAAGAACATTGCTCTTAAAGTTTCAACTTCAGCTCACAGAAGCAAACTCAATGATAATTTTGATTTTGATAATGATGAATCAAATGATGATGAAGGTGCTGCCATGCTAGTTAAACAATTCAAAAAATTCATCAACAGGAACAGACCTCAGAAGTTCAGAAGCAACAACAGCAAAGAACCAACATATGACCTTTGCTACAACTGCAAAAAGCCAGGTCATTTCATTGCTAAGTGCCCTAAACCCTTAAAAGAAGAGTTGGGGAGGGATAGAACAAAAGCAAATCCAAAAAGAGAATTCAAGAGCTTCCACAAGCAAAAGAAGAAAGACAAAAGCTTCATAGCTGAAGGCTCATGGAGTAACTTAGAGGAAGAACTAAACTCTAAGTCAAGTGACGATGAAGAGCCACAGAAGGCCAACCTATGTTTAATGGTGAACGAGGAAGGACACGGCAAAGAGAAATTCAACATAGATGAGGTATTTGACTTTTACTCTCCTAAATTAAGCATTGATGATCTTAAAGAAGGCATGCATGACTTAATGGTAGAACTACACAAATACATGAAGATGTTTCGAAGACTATCTAAAGATTACTCTCATCTAAAAGAAGATAAAGAGAAAATTAGCATATAATTAAAAGCCACACTTCAAACTGCTAAACTTCATTCTAATCTTGAGACCGAGAATGAAAAGTTAAAAAGGAAAATTGAATTAAGCACTCAAAAAGAGTCTTCACTAGTATCCAAAATTCAGGAACTAGAAAAGACAATTTCCATATGGAACAATTGAAGTTTGTCTATGGACACCATGATCTCAAGCCAAAGAAATGTGACTGACAAATCAGGATTAGGTTTTGAGAATTCTTTCTCAGAGCCTAATATGGAGAATTTAAAGGAAATAAATGAAAGAAAATCCTTTAATCCTAATAAAGGAATTGTGTTCATCAAATCTTCATATTCAATCCCTCCCAGCTGTCCACATCTGCTAATCCTGCTATCATATTAGTCAATAAAACTCGTACTGATCTGGGGTTCAGAAAACTGAAAAACAAGTCAACATATGTAACTGAACCTCAAAGGATCATAAAGTCTAGTAAAACTTACTCTGCGAACCATCCTTACAAAAATCGTAGAATTTATTATCACTCCACGAAATGTGAGAATCGTAGAGTAGCATGGACGCAGAATGTAGATCAGCTCAACCGAAGGACTTTGAGCAATTATAATTCTCACAAGCCATGGACAAACAGGAATTCACATATATACATACATAATCGTCATATCAATCATAGTTATGATTTATCAGGCTATCATTATCATAAACTGCAAAGACCTAAAATCAAACAAATCTGGGTCCTAAAAGGTACTAACAAAATAGGACCCAAGCAATTGTGGGTACCAAAATGAAGATTGATTTGTTATGCAGGTAAAGAGATCCATCTGTTATCTTGACAGTGGATGCTCAAGACACATTACAGGAGATAAAGCTCATCTGACAGACTAAAAGGAAAAGGATGGTCCTGCAGTCATTTTTTAGGACAACAATTCAAAAAAAATCAGAGGATATGGCCCAACTGAAAATGGTGTAATATCTTTCAGCAAAGTTGCTTATATTGAAGGACTAAAGCATAACTTGTTAAGCATCAGTCAACTATGTGACAAAGGGCATCAAGTCACTTTTCTCAACAACCAATGCCAAGTCAGAAATTTGAAGACTAACTCTCTAAAGCTAGTAGGAGTTCGAGAAGAAAATGTCTGCGTGGTCAATCTTGCCAAATTAAGTACAGATGAAGTAGTTTGTTTCCTGGCTAAAGCCTCTGAAGATTTGTGTTGGCTCTGGAACAGAAGATTATCTCATCTTAACTTCAAGAACATGTCAAAGTTTGCCTCCAAAGACCTAGTAAGAGGATTGCCAAAGCTTAACTTCATCAAAGAAAAACCCTGCAAAGCATGTCAACTTGGAAAGAAAACAAAGATCTCTTTCTAGAGCAAGACACTCAACTCAAATGATAGAGCCCTTCAATTCCTACATATGGATTTATTCGGGCCTATCCCAACAGCAAGCCTTGGAGGAAAAAGATATTCTTTAGTCGTAGTAAATGACTACACTAGATACACATGGGTATCCTTTCTAAGCTCTAAAGATGAAACTATTTCACATCTTATCAAGCTCTTCAAACTAATCATGAATGAAAAAGGTGATAAGATCAAGGTCATCAGAAGCGATCATGGAAGAGAGTTTGACTTTTCAGATATGGACCAGTTCTGTGAAGAAAATGGAATCATTCTCAACTTCTCAGCCCCAAGGACTCCTCAACAGAATGGAGTAGCAGAAAGAAAGAATAGGACTCTGATTAAAGCTGGAAGAACTCTTATTGCAGCAGCCTATCTTCTTGAATATTTCTGGGCAGAAGCCATCAGCACGACATGCTACACTCAGAAAAGGTCACTCATACACTCAACATTAAAAAAGACTCTATATGAGTTATGGAAAGGAAGAAAGCCAAATATAAGCTACTTTCATGCATATGGCTATCTGTGTTACGTGCTCAACAACGGCAAGAAGCATCTAACCAAATTCCAGCCAAAGTCAGATGAAGGAATATTCCTTGGTTATGCAATGGATAACAGAGCATTTAAAGTATTCAACAAGGAATCCTTAACTGTTGAAATCTCTATCCATGTTACATTCGATGAATCAGATCCTGAAAAGAAAAGATCAACTCACAACGATTAATCAGATATAAGCTCAACGATCGAAGAACTCAAGATCGTAGAGTCTGACTCTACGATCATGGAACCAGCAACAGAAATTGTTGAGCAAGTAGAGGAAATCGTAGAGCACACCACATCAGACATTAAAACTCTCCGATCGAGACAAGAAGTTGATTTGGAGGAACTCAGACAAGAAGGCACCAAAACAAATGTTCCTAGCAGAATAAAGTGGACCAAAGATCACACTAAAGATCTAATAATTGGAAATCCATATGCCAGAATTAAGACAAGAGCTACAACTTCAAATGAATGCTTTTACTTAAGCTTTCTCTCACAAGTGGAACCCAAGAAGATCGAAGAAGCCTTAGGAGACTCAAGTTGGATAGAGGCCATGCAAGAGGAGCTAAATCAATTTGAAATAAGCAAAGTATGGAGATTAGTTGCCAGACCTCAGCATAAACCAGTCATTACCACAAAATGAGTCTTTAGGAACAAAATGGATGAAAATGGTGTGATTACAAGGAACAAAGCTAGACTGGTGGCCAAAGGCTATTCTCAAGAGGAAGGAATTGACTACGATGAAACCTATGCTCCAGTAGTCATATTGGAAGCCATAAGGATCTTCCTTGCCCATGCAGCACACATGAAGGTCAAAATCTTCCAAATGGATGTCAAGAGTGCATTTTTGAATGGAGAACTTCAAGAAGAAGTCTACGTGGAACAACTTCCAGGTTTTATCAATCCAACCTTTTCAAATTATGTTTATAAATTAGATAAAGCATTATATGGTCTAAAATAAGCTCCCAGAGCATGGTATGAAACCTTAACTAACTTTCTTATTAAAAAAGGATTCACTAGAGGAAGAGTAGATACTACTCTATTTTTAAGAAAACATAAGGATAAAACACTACTAGTTCAGATCTATGTGGATGATATTATTTTTGGTTCTTCGGATGAAAAACTGTGTGAAAGGTTTGCCAAGCTTATTCAGAGCAAGTTTGAAATGTGCATGATGGGAGAACTCAACTTCTTCCTCGAACTTCAAGTAAAGCAGACTGATGAAGGCATTTTCATAAACCAAGCCAAATACATCAAAGACTTATTAAAGAAGTATGACATGGAATTTGCAACTGTCATGAAAACTCTTATGCCTCCTGCCACTAAGCTTGACAAAGATGAGAATGGTAAAAATACTGATAGCACTCAGTACAGAGGTATGATAGTCTCACTCTTATACCTAACCGCTAGCCGACTAGATATAATGTTTGCTACATGTATATGTGCTAGATTTCAGGCTAACCCTAAAGAGTCTCATCTAATAGCTGTAAAAGGAATTTTCAAATACCTTAAAGGAACTCCAAATTTGGGATTATGGTATCCCAAGGAGTCTTCCTTTAATCTAATAGGATATTCATATGTTGACTATGCAGGATGCAAAATAGACAGAAAAAGTACAAGTGGAACTTGCCAGATGCTTGGCAGCAGACTTGTATCTTGGTTAAGTAAGAAGCAAAACTCAGTATCTACATTAACTGCATAAGCTAAATATATAGCCGCAGGCAATTGCTGTGCACAAATCCTATGGATGAAGACTTAGCTTGTTGATTATGGGTTTGAGCTTAAATCTATTCCTATATATTGTGATAATACAAGTACAATTAATATAACACATAATCATGTCATGCATTCAAGAACTAAGCACATAGATATAAGATATCATTTCATTAGGGATCATGTACAAAAAGCTAATATATCATTTCACTATATCCCAACTGAAGATCAAATAGCAGATGTGTTTACAAAACTTTTAGATGAATCAAGATTTAATAAACTAATAAGTGAGTTAGGAATGCTAAATCTAGAATCTTGATATATATATATATATATATATATATATATATATATATCATGTTTTAGAATCTACTAACTCTACAGGAAGAAAAGTGTTCACGGAAGTAAGTAAAGGACAAGTTCGTAAAACTCACTCAACGATCATCAAGCCGAGGATCGTAGAGTAAGCTTGTCGTAAAGCCCACTCAACGATCGACAAACCAAGAATCGTAGAGTACACTACAAACCGTAGATCTCACTCAACGGTTGTCAAGCCAAGAATCGTAGAGTACTCCCCAGTCGTAAAACTAACTCAACGACCATCAAAATAAAGGATGACAGTGTCAAGAGGGATCGTAAAGCTCAAGGGGAGACTAAGGGCAAAAGGGTCATCAACCAACTAAAAGTGCTCTTATCAGAACTTGTGCGTCGTTCATTATTCTTCAAAAAAAAAAAACCTAAACCTCTCTATCTCTCTCTCTCTCTCAAAAATCCAGAACCCTAAAATTTCAGTACTCAGTTAAATCCATTCTTCCTATTTCAAAAAATCAATCCAATGGCTCATGCTCAAGTCATTTCTGGAAACGAGCTCAACTTCGAAGCATTCACGACAGTAGATAAACAGTTCATAAGGATAATCCAGTTGCTAGAAAGGGTTGGCCTTCGAGAAGCTCTGGGAACAAATATGAGGATTCTAATAAAGCTAGTCCGAGAGTTCTATACAAATAGATCCTATGCAAATAGAGCCCTAACCACGATGGTCAAAGGGGTTCAATTCAACCTCACCTCTGAAGAGATAAACCTAGCCCTAGGTTTCAAGCATGAGGGCCTCACGACTCTCAATATGGTGAGCACAGAAGAGGGCCTGAGAAGAATGCACCACAAAAAGAATCCGGAGTTGAAAGGATTGAAGAAGAAGGAATTTCCCCAAAAATATGAATTTCTGGAGGACATCATTGGAAAGTGTCTCCTCTGTAAGGACTCTGCCCACAACTCTGTCAGCGAGCTCCAACTGAAGATAATGACAGCCATAGTAAAGAAGATGAATATCAACTATGGCTCCCTATTAGTTGAATGGATCGGGAATTGGATCCAAAATGCAGAGAAGGCGAATGGCACCAGAAAAATGCCCTATGGGAGATTCATCAGCATTCTCCTTTAATCTATTTTGGGGGACAAGATTGAGCACGATGAAGGAGAAGTCCTCAATGCCAATAAGAGGATCACTCAGAGATTGTTCGAAAACTGGAAAAGAAACCCAGTTAAAAATAGAAAACTATCCCGGTCTGGGGATAGTGAAGGAACGCAGAGTGGTGTAGAGCCCTCACTGTTAAAGAACTTACCTACAAAAGGAGAATCACAGGAGGTTAGCAAGCAATCTCTTGGTCTCATCAGAAAGAGGAAAGAAAAGAAAGCTCTTGAGATTGAAGAACCTCAAGGCTCATCAAATGAGGCCCTTGATGCTGCTCCTGAAGAGAAGGGTCTCTCAAAGGATGAAGATTCAGATCTGCGAAGAAAAACTCGCAGCAAGTATATGGCTGAGGAGGCCACTCCAAAAGAGCCAAGGAGAAAGAGAAGAAGACTAGTAAGATTAGCTTAAAAAGGTTCAGTAGCTGAGGGGGAGCTACATCAAAAATCTGACAATGATCCAGCTGAGGGGGAGCCATCAGTAGTTCCTGAGCCAACAGCTGCTCAGACTGAGGGGGGGATCAAGAAGACATTTCAATCCTTTCAGCCACAATGAATATTGATGAAGAGGATGACATCGAAATAGTGGCAGTCGGAAGAAATGAACAAATGCATCTTAACTATAACTGTCTGCTGAAGTTCTTGCCACTGATGCCATTCCACCGAGCCTTGGTGTACAATACATGGGATCAACTGTTTTGGACCTACAAAGCATATCCCAACGTGGTGATTCTGGCTCAAGGCTACCCTCATGACCTATATTTTGCCCAAAAGTTGATCTCAAACAGCTCCTTTTCATCTTCAATAGAGCAAAAGGTACACTTCATCCCTCTCACATTTATACAAAATCATACACCTGCATGGACCTTCAATCATTTTGAGGAGCTGTTTAACATAAGCACTCGAACAAGCTCTACGACCAACACTACCGCAGCCGTAGAGTCCTCACACTCTACGGCTGGTGGTTAAGGAAGCTTAAATGATCAAGACGTAGAGTGCCCTCAAGACTCACCTCAAACCCCGCCTTCAACTCACTCAATGCCTCCTGCTCAACCTTTTCGACCTCCAAGACCTCTCCTGGCACTCGAAGACATTCCCTCCACCTCTGGTCAGGAATACTTTCACATTCCAAGCTCAACGACTGACCAAGGGCAAACAACTCAACTCCTTCAAGAAATTATAGACAAGATATCTTTGTTTCCCACTACTGAGGGGTTAACTAACTTAACAAGCCATATACACACAGAGATACAAAAAGACCTTGCATCTAAGTCCCACAACACTCAACGGGGAATAGACAATATTGTTACTGTTGCCAATGAACTTTCTCAAAATTTGGGAAAATAATTCTCCTCAAGATTGAAGCAATTAAAAACAGCAGTTTCTGAAAATCTCGAGAATAGGGACAAAAAGTTTTTGGAAGCAATAGAAAATCATCAAAAGTGCGTTAAAATTCTTCAAGAAACCAGTGAGAAATCTATTGCTCATCTTGTTAACCAGTTCCTCGAGTTGAAGAAATCTATCAGAGAACAAACTCAACGATCAGATACTACTCTATCAGTGGTAGAAACGAAACAAATCCTAGTTGAAGAACGATTTCAAGAACATAGCAATGATGTAGCTGCCACCCAGACTCAACTTCAAGAACTTGTTTGGGGTGTGCAGCAACTATTAGAAGAAGTTGTCAGAATTAATGATGTTAACAAGGGGGAGAAGAAAACGAGCACAAAACAGAAGAGTTTGGTAACAGAACCAACTGTTAGTCAAAGCAGAAGAGGAATAGCACCTCAAGGGATGAGAATGGTTCAAACATCAATTCAACCTCCTAGGTTTGAACCAATACCAACTCATCCTAGATAGGCCTCAACTGCAAGACCATTTGCACCAAGTCATCAGGGACAATCTTTAACTGCGAGGCCATCTAGCTCACAAGCATGGCTCCAAGTTAAAGAATAAGAAGCTATGCAGAGGGGAACAGGAACTGAGAAAAACAGAAGAGGAAAGGAGAGCATTCTTCAGGCAGAGGGAGGAATATGAGAGAAAGCAAAGGCATGAAAACAAAAGAAGGAGACCTCCTAGTAGAAGGAGATAAGTTCTGTTTTAAAATTTTTTTACTTACATTCATTGTATAATTTACTATACATCAATAAATTCATATTTTTCATTAGAAAATATAGTTGCTCACTGTATGTTACGCATTCAATTATTCATATGCATTTTTCCTATTTAAGTTGTTCAAATTACTGTCTGCTATTTATGTTATCATCATCAAATAGGGGGAGATTATTGAACATTACATGTTTAATTTGATGATAAGAATTAAGTTGATGAATGCAGTCAATAGTAGGATTGTAAAGTCCTTTAATGGCACATAATGTACAAGGACTTTGTTAGATAAGATCAGAGTTGTTAGGTTGATCTTTTAAATATGAATGTATTGAGTTGTTAAGTCCTTTGCTTGTTTATGATGTACAAGGACTTAGTTAGAAAAGATCAAATCTGTTAGGTTGATCTTATGTTATATCTGTTCAGTTAAAATGATCGTATAATAGACTCTACGACTGCAAGCAAAGAAGACTCAACGATTCAGTCTGTTCGTAGAGTGGACTCTACGACTTCGCGCAAAGAAGACTTAACGATTTGGTATGTTCGTAGAGTGGACTCTACGACTTCACTCAAAAAAGACTGGACGACTAAAACCGCTCGTAGAATGGACTCTACGATCCCATTCCAAGAAAACTCTAC
The DNA here is from genome assembly GCA_947179155.2 of Hedera helix. Taxonomy (NCBI): domain Eukaryota; kingdom Viridiplantae; phylum Streptophyta; class Magnoliopsida; order Apiales; family Araliaceae; genus Hedera; species Hedera helix. The sequence goes on along the minus strand of OX359273.1, from coordinate 19,300,404 downwards.
GACCAAGGAAGAAGCCAAAGCGTAGAACGGACTCTACAACCAACAGAGTAGCCGTAAAGTAAAACTCTACTTCCTCGAGGGAAATTGTCTTATCACTGAAGCAAGGGCAATCGTAGAGTTAAGTAAAAGCAAGTGACCTTTTGAGCAACACTACGATGTAAACCTAAATCATCGTTTGACTCTTCTCCTGTACTAAGACAGAAGCAACTTCATTGAAAAGAACAATCTGCATTGATGTAACAGAAGAGCTTCTGCCAAAAGATCAAAGCCAGAAATATCAGGGGACTGACCCAAGCGCACTATGCAATAGAGAGAAGACTTTCAAGGCAGTAAAGTCAGAGGACTGTGTCCTATCAATCCTATAGTGTGGAAGGACTAAACGACTCTATGAAAATCGGTAGAAACCTACAACTGACATGTTTGTCCCCAAGGGAAAAGAGAAACACCTTCCATGGACTAAAATAGCAGATCAATTAATACCTCATCAGAGCATTAATGAGCTAAATGAATATAATATTCAATAGCTCTACATTGTGAGGTAACCGGCAGAAACTGAAGTTAAGGGCAGACATTCCAACGGGAAGAAAACAAAAGCTCTCATATAAAAAGTGCCCAGATCTGAAGAAGAAAATAGTGATTTACACAACAAAGAAAGAAATACGCAAGAGTTCAAAAAGATCAAACCCAAAAGAATCTTGCATCGCTACTGAGTTCTTCAGAAACTTATACTAAATGCAACTCAGTAGCACACCCAAATCTACATTACTCGAGAAGAGTTCTTAGTGAACTAGAGTATCTAAGTCTGTTAGACTTATAGAGTTCTTAGTGAACTAGAGTATCTATGTCCGTTAGACTTATAGAATTCTTAGTGAACTAAAGTTCCAAGACTGCTGCTCTTGAAGGACTCTTAGCGATTCAGAAATTATAAAAGTATCCTTAGTGGATTTGCTGCTTGAAGAGAAGATCAGTGGAGTAGGAGTCTTGTGAACTTTGAACCACTTAAAACCTGATGTCTTTCATCTTGTGTCTTTTAACTGCTATATCTGCTATATAATTTCTTGTTGAATTATTACTTTAACAAATCAAGAAGGGGTAACTAAATCATATTCCGTTGTGCTAAACAAATTGATTAAGAATTCATTATCTCTTAAAAATAAAGCAAGAAAAATAAAAAGTTTTGAAGAATCTACTCACCCCCCCCCCCCCCCTTCTAGATATCTTTCATGTCATTGAGAACTAACATCAACTAATCTCACTTATCATCCACTAATCAACTAACATAGGTGAATTAAAGGTTTAATACATGCTTACTATTTTAGTGAATGACTACTTGATTGACTTGGTGATTAACCACCAAGAATGACAATTTGATTAACTAGGGTCGTTAGGTAGTTGGTGAGCAAATCACCCAACACTTAACCCACATGTAGTAACTCTCAAACTCTCCATAAGACTTAGGGTTAAAGTATCGCACTTAACCTTGGTCACTCAAATACCCAACATTGGTTAGAGCTCATCTTATTTATATATTTACATATTTATACATCTCCCAACAATTAACTATAATGTGATTAACTCTCTATATTCAAATGACCTAGGTTAGTCCTTACACTTAACCATGGTCCAAACTCATCATATTAATAGATATACTTATTTTATCATTTTTTACCAGTTAACACAAGTAAGGTTAATTCTCTACAATCAATTATACATATATATTTAATATATTTATATATTTACTAACACTTCATTCTAGCATTGGTTAATGTTTTATTTTTATTACCACTTAGAGTTAACAACTAACCTAACAATGGTTAGTTCTCTACAAACATAAATTCATAAGAATTGACCATCTTGATTTACTAGGGTTGGTGATAGACAACTCATGGTTAATTTATTTAACCAACATTGGTTAATTCTCTACCAATTCATATACTTACAACATGTATATCTATACATATTCACCAATAAATTTATATTTAAATCACATCCTAACATGAATTGACAAAGTGAATGACCAATTAAAATTGAATACAAGCAGCATACAACTTCACTCAATCCTCAAGTGGGGCCCAATTTTTTGTCAACACTCCACATATTTTTCATTTTTCCTTTATTTTTATTAGTTATATATACATATATGTACAACACTTGCAATTTCTCCTATCAATTAACCAAGGTATGGTTAATTCTCTACAAACATGCAATCTATGGTTACCTACCAATTCTATCTTGGTAAATTATATATATATATATATATATATATATATATACATAATTGTATCTATAATATTCTTCTACCAATTAACATATGTAAGGTTAATTCCCTTATAACAATTTTACCTAGGGTGAATCCACTAACTCGCCCTTACTTAAGTCTCATCCATCATGTATACATATAATTATGTATCTATATATTTTGCTAGCAACTAACTCATGCATAGTTAAAGCTTTAATTTATTTACCATCCAGGATTACTCAATTAACCCATCCATGGTTAATTCTCATCATCACATCCATTCACCTAACAATTAATCAATGTTTGGTTAATGTACTCTCCTGCATATAAGCTAGGGCTATTCAATTAACCCTACATTAGTTAATTCTCTATACTCACCAATACTTAAAAAAAAATATTCTCCCAACACATTGACCAATATTTGACCTTTAAGTTTGGACTCAATGTTTGGGCTACTAGTTTATTTTATTTTGGCTCATTACTTTAAATTGTTACATTAACTCCATTGGGCTTCCATATTAATTTGTTTGGACTCATCATTTAAGTTGGTTGGCTACCCAATACCACTAACACATCTCCTATGACTTGGGCTAGGTAATTAATTCAATTGGACTACCTTACTTAAATCCATTGGGCTACTTATAATACATTCCAAGTACCCCATATATTAACTACATTTAAACCACTTGGGCTTCTATTAATTCTTTCATCGGACTACCCTTAGACATATTACTTGGGCTAGTCCATTAGTCACTTAATTAAATCACTTAAACTCTTTATGAGGCTTAATCCATAAATTTATTTGGACTTTTTTATAGTTACCAACAAGACTTAAAATATTGAACTTGTTTTAATCTATTATTAGATTATATACTACAATTTGATAATTAAATTAATTACTTAATTAATTAACTTCTTATTATTGTCATCCTAGGCAATCATTCTAGTTTTTATATAATTTTAACTCATAACTAATATAATTAACCTAATTAATTATATTTCATAACATTTTTTCTTTCTCCATATTAAAACTAATTAATTTATTAGTTTTCTTAAGTATTAATTTACTCATATTCTTATTTGGCTAAAAAACACACTTTAGGTATATATGTATCAATATAACCACATTCAGTTCTTAATTGAATTTATTTTCTTAATAAATTCTCCACATGCATCATTATAATATTCTCACATTTAATTCCTAACAAATAAATTTGATTAAAAAAAACTGTTTACTCATTTTCTACACATCTCACTTATCCAACTCTAGGTTTTAAACCTTAACCTTTAATTAATCATTTAAGATCTTATCTATAAATATTATAAATATCTGGGGTATTACAGATGCTCTAAGCAGAAAAAGCAGAGAGAAGTTGTTTGTATTGATCGACCAGGAAGAACTGCTAAAAGAAATGGCTCGAATGGAGATGGAGGTGAAAAATCTGAAAGAATCGGAAGAAAAGTAGATGGAGATGGAAGTAAGCCCAACCTTATTAGATAAGATTAAAAAGGCTCCAGACAATGATGAAGAACCCGACAAAATAAGGACGAGAATGACTAATGGGGAAGATGTCAAGTTCAAAATTGATAGCAAATAGTTACTAAGGTTTAAAAATTGGGTTTGGGTACCGTTAGTTCCTGAATTACGAGAGGAGATTTTGTAAGAGGCCCATAGTACGAGATACTTGATACATTTGGGTAGTACGAATATGTATCAAGATCTACATCAGTATTTTTGGTGGCCAAATATGAAAAGAGAGGTTGTAGAATGTGTCAGCCGATGCCTAACTTGTCAAAGGGTAAAGGCAGAACATCAGAGACCAAACGGGTTATTATAGCCGTTAAAGATTCCTGAATGAAAATAGGATCATATAGCGATGAATTTTGTGGTAGGACTTCCAGCAACACAGCAAGGATTCAACACTATTTGGGTGATTGTAGATCGACTAACAAAGCTAGTGTACTTTTTGCCGATTAAGATTAAGTTTAATTTGGATCAGTTGACCAAGTTGTACGTTAAAAAGATAGTTTTAAGACATGGGGTGCCGGTGTCAATTATGTTAGACAAAGATCCACGCTTCACATCAAATTTTTGGAGGAGTATTTAGGAAAGAATGGGGACACAATTAAGATTAAGTACAATGTATCATCCGCACACTGATAGGAAAAGTGAGAAAACGATTCAGATATTGGAAGACATGCTCAGAGCTTGTGTAATGGATTTCAAGGGCAGTTGGGAGGATCATCTGCCTTTAGTAGAATTTGCATACGATAATAGTTATCATTCAAGCATAGGCATGTCGCCTTATAAAGCATTGTGTGGGAGAAAGTGTAGAACACCTCTATGTTGGGATGAAGTGGGAGAACATCGATATTGTTGGGTTCTGAATTGGTTTAACAGACAGTAGAAATTATTAGTGCAATAAGAGTCCGGCTAGTAGTAGCTCAGGATCGATAAAAGAAGTATGTAGATCTACATCGTCAGAAGTTAGATTTTGAAGATGGAAGTTTTGTGTTTATGAAAGTGTTTCCCTAGAAAGGAAAAATCAGATTTGCGAAGAAAGAAAAATTAAGCCCGGGGTTTATAAGACCATTCAAAATATTGAAGAGAGTGGGTAAAGTGGCGTATGAGATGGCACTACCTCCTGAACTGGAGTATATTCATAATATATTTCACATGTTAGTGTTGTGGCCATATAAGCTTGATTACAAGCATGTCATATCCTAAGAACCAATTCAAGTTAAAAAAGACTTATCATATGAAGAAATTACTAGCCAAATATTAGATAGGAAAGAACAAACTTTACGAAATAAGGTTATACATTTTGTCAAAGTGCTTTGGAGTTACCACAACGCCGAACAAGCTACATAGAAACTTGAAGAAAAGATGAGGAATAATTATTCGAATCTTTTTTAGTAGCTTTAAATATGTAATTCCGGAGATGAAATTCTTATAAGAGGGGGGGGGGAGAGAATGTAATGACCATAAATTTTATGTATATTGTAATTATAATTATTAGATAATTATCAATGAATTAAATTTTTTTGTTAATTAATTTTGGTTTTATAAAATTGAATAAATACATTAATGTAGCATATTTGTTCCTGTATTAGAGTATAGTAAGCTAAGTTAATAAATTAATTAAAGAATAAATCAATTTATGAGATTAAACTAAACTAGTTAACCTAGTAGTCTAATTAACTTTAATAAGATAAGTCTAATTGAATTGTGTATTAACCCTAATGGATTTATTAACTAAGGTCCAAGAGAATTAATACGGTAGCCCAAGTAATTATTTAATGAGTAGTCTATATAGTGTGCACTAGAACGTATTAATGTTAGCCCAAATAAAGAAGTGTTAAAGCCCACACTAAGGTAAATAAATTGAGCCAAAATGAATGCAATTGTAAGTTCAACCCAATATAGAGTCAGAGATTGGTTTGTATATATATATATATATATATATATATAATGGTTATAAAATAAACTAAAATTTGAAGAAGAAAAAGAGGGAATGGTCAGTCAAGAGAGGGGGGGGGGACCCACTTGGGTGGAGTGTTATCGAGATTGCTTGCAAATTTTTGGAAAGAACTTAGTTGTTCACCAACTCTAGTCCCTATAATTTAGCCAATTTGAATTAGAAGATAAGATGAGCTAGGAGACTGTGTAGACTTTTATATATATATATATATATATTGGATGATAGCCTTTGGCTATAAATAAGAATACTCTCTAAGCTTGGCAAGACTTTAATCTTTTGTTAGATTTCCTAGAAAGAAAAATAGAGAGAAAGCTCTAGATATTTAAAAGAAAAGATAGAGAATTTTGTGAAGGGTGAGTTAGATCATCAAGAGTTTATATCTAGTAGCCAATGTAGATTCATAATCCTTTGTGGTATACTTTAGAAGAAGAAGGAGAAGAAGAGCAACCAAGCTTAAGAGGTTTAAAAGTTTCCTTTACTCTAACTATTTCATTTCTATGGTTAATATTTGTTTTATGAATGTTTGCGATGATTGGTTATGGGAGAAATTTTTGTTTGATGGAGCTATAGTGAGCTCGAAGGTATAAGGATGGAAATTTGTTGTTGAATATGTGTATTTAGGTGTCCATATATGCTTAATGTAGTTTATATGGTCGGTTCAAAACCTATTTTATGCTCCATAATGCAAACACTATGATATATATGTAGAATTATGGTTTGGTATGTTTAATAAATGTACTACCATGTTTGGTATATAAAATGATAAAAGAAGTTGCATGAAAATATGTTTCCGGTAAAACCCTAACTAGCTATGTGTTATTTATTATGGTAGTTTGAAATGTACAAGTTGGTTATTTAATTTTTATGGCTAAAATGCTAGATTTATGAGTCATAAGAATAACCTAACATGAATATTTGAAAAATGTGAAGAAGTGTACAAGTTAAGGTCCTTATCACAAAATATGTCGTTTTTGAAAACCCTAGATGATCGATCCTAGATTTTATGTCAAAAATATTTTTGAAAATGTGATCGATCCATGAAATATTGAAGAACAAGAATTTAGGAAGCTAAAAATCTGATTTTGTATCTTTTGGATGTATATATTTTATTTTATAAAAGATTGAACCAAATAAATCAAAATTGAAAAAATTAGGGTTTGAAAAAAAAACAGAATTACCGCCGCAACGGTGAAATATTCTACAGGACACAGTCGCAACGGTGGTTCTCACAGCCATAACGGTTGTCTGCTTTTTTTGAAAAATTCACTTTTATTTAATCGGGTCGGGTCGGGCCATAGAAAACGGGTCAGGTTGGGTCCACTGAAATTAAAATGGGACAAAAAATATAATTTAATATAATATTAATATTTGACAAGAATGAAATAATTAAAATATTATAAAATAATTAAAATATTATAAAATAATTAATAAAATTAGAAACTCAAAAAAATATTATTAAATGAATAATAATATTAGAAAATGAATACAATATTATTAAACGATTAATAATATTAGAAACTCAATAAAATATTATTAAATTATTAATAATTTTAGAAAATAAATAAAATATTATTAAATAATTAATAATATTAAAAACTCAATAAAATATTATTAAATGAATAATAATATTAGAAAATGAATAAAATATTATTAAATAATTAATAATATTAGAAACTCAATAAAATATTATTAAAAGAATAATAATGTTATAAAAAAATAAAATATTATTAAATAATTAATAATATTATAAACTTAAAAAATGATTATTAAATAAATAATAATATTAGTAAATAAATAAAATATTATTAAATAACTAATAATATTATAAACTTAATAAAATATTATTAAATGATTAATAATATTAGCAAATAAATAAAATATTATTAAATGATTAACAATATTAGAAAGGAAATAAAATATTATTTAATTATTCATTATATTATTAAAAGACTTAAATATTATTATTTGATTAATAATATTAGATAGAAGTTTAACTATATTAAACAATTAATATATGTTTTATGTGATTAAAATATTATCAATTTATTTAATTATTCATTATATTATTAAAGGACTTAAATATTATTATTTGAATAATAATATTAGATAGAAGTTTAACTATATTAAATAATTAATATATATTTTATGTGAATAAAATATTATCAATTAATGATAATTTTTTCATGTGTTTAATATATAATTAATTATATATTTATGTGATTAAGTGTTAGCAAATTAAGATATATATAAAGGTTATTATATTAACCTAGATATGATACTAATTGGAATATCAACTTTATTAATTGTTAGGTCTTTTCAACGGACATTAAATTGTATTGGTTAGCTGTAATCAACAATCAAGACAAATTTTATATACTAAAGCCTGTATTTATTTTGCAAGAGTTTTAGGTGGTTTAATTATTTAAAATTAATCCACATTCATATCGTTTATGTATTTGTACTTAGTGCATTTGAAGTTTTATAGTTCTTTTGATTCAAGAACTATTTAAGAATGTCTAAGCTAATTATTTCGGCTAGACACTGCATGTATAAATTCATTAATTTAATTACTTTTAAAAACTTATCCAAACCATTGCTCGGTGTGAATTCTTATAGTAAGACTGAGAACAAACAACCCTAAATAAGGGGATTATGTTTGGGAAACTGACATTTGTGCAAAATGTTTGAATGTTATGCATATACATAGGGTACAAGAGGTTGATCTCCTCGAATACCAAAACAATAAAAAGGTCAGATACATATCTGATTTACATTAAGTATTAGTTCATGGTCTTTAGAGGTCACTCAACAGTAAAGACTCAATCATTTATTTTAATTGAAATTTGACTATTGTTATTTCATAATCATTATAAATTGTTGAAAATTTTGAAGTTATTTCTCATTCAATTATGATATATTAATTTTGTATTAATTGTTCTTAAACTTGCTAAGCAAGCTAGTTACTAACATTTGCTATATCATGAACCATTTTTCAGCTAAGCCCGAATACTCTAAGAAAGACAAGGGTAAGGGAAAAGTCAAAGCATAGAATTTGCATGCTAGTAGTATTGTTTAATATTCATCTAATTATTGTAAATCTTTTGTAAACTCTTAAGATATGTTTTGTTATATTAAGGTTAGAAGACCTTGAGATCGTATTACATTTTTGTAAGGAACAGTGATGTATTATTTCTCTAAGATTAATGAATACTATGTATTTAGTTATTATTATGTATTGGATTACGAGCACTAAACCCGAGGTTCTGGAATATGGATTTAGGGCCGTCACACTTGCTATTAAACAACATCTGGCACGTGCTAAAGATTTAATTTAATAGTTGTTTTAAAAATTAGAGAGATCGTTGAACTAAACAACACAAGCCACGTGTTTGTATTTAATTTAGATGAGCATTCTTCATAAGATATAATAATCATTTGATCTGCAAAATAATTATTAGTCTTAATTGCTTCACAAATTCTAGTAAATTAATGGGAATAATAAACTAGCACGTGTCCTAACAATTAAACGAATCAATCATAAAAATTAAACACAGAAGAATATCCAATACTCAAAATATAAATTGAACAATTAAAATCAAATAGATCTCACAATGCATAAATTATGATGGCTTTCTCTAATTTAAACCAAAAATAAAATAATTTAACTATTCATAATAAAAGAAGAATTAAAATTATGTACAGTTAAATCCCACTAATTGTATCTAACATCATCTATTTAAAGGCTACATAATTCTTCTAACCCTAATATAAATTATTTTTCAAACCCTAATAGTATTTAAAGTACAAAATATAAAATATATAAATTCTTACTTAACTCCTTTTCCAAATTGCAATTGGATCATATATATATATATATATATATCTTTTATTATTTTTGTAACTGGACCCACGTGGAGATAATGCTTGAAAAAGTCTACTGAACCAATCTTGGAAAGGAATATGAAAAAGTCAAGCATATGCAGGACCCCACACGGTTGAAAGAAAAAATAAGCCAACGACCTCCTGACTGATCCACGTGCCTAACATAACCTAGCTCCTAAGCATTGCCCCGCCCATTGTGCCAAAATTTCTAACGTTGAACTCATCGCACTAGGCATGGTAATCTGTTGCAATGTGACCACACGGCGTCGTATTAGCCCTTGTTGCTTTGCTGATTTGCATGCCTCATGCCATGCACTGAACCTGGTTGCTGAAATTATCGAAATGCCATCCAGTTTAGTTATTTCCTACAAAATAAATAAAATCAATAAAAATAAATTATAAAAAATATAAATAAATTATAAATTATAAAAATAAATGAAATTAAATAAATTACCTAAAACACTAAAAATACTTAAAAACTTATAAATAATTAAGCCTAAAAATACCTAATAAATAAATATAAAAATTTACTTGTCAAATACCTCCACACTTAAATCATTATTTGCCTTTAAGTACAACAAAAAACAAAACTATAATTATAGAACTAATAATCAAATAACTTATTTAACTCGAACAATAAATCAATATGAATTCAACATTATCCTCGAAGATTTTAAAATAATAACTCAAAGAAAATTTTAAAATCATGCAAAATCTAAAATTTTAACATAATTATTAATCTTACTTTACTCTAGAACATTCGTGTGTGTGTGAATCCAAATGCATAGAACTGATTAAAACTCAGATAAGTTTAGGTTATTAATTATCTTATAAAAGATATACAACAAAACTTTATATACTTATTTTTCACATCATTTTCTACTAATACAGACAAATATAAACCAAAAGATCAAATGGCTATTAAACAATTAAATACAATAGGATTATTGTTAGCAATTTTTTAAATATTTGTCTATTTTTTCCCCTTTTCAATTGGTGCATTTTATGCTCCATCTCATTTTTTTTTTCTTTTTCTTACTTGGTAAGTGCATTTTATGCTCTATCTAACCAGCGTTGGGTTTTACACTCCCTCTCGTTTTTTTATGTGTTTATGAGTGAGTGCATTTTACGCTCCATCTCAACCCACCACAAGATTTTTTTCCTTTCAATTTAGGAATCCTAGAAAAATTACCTAAATCATTTCTCCCAAATTATATTTTGCTTTATATTTCACTTTAAGTTAAAATCAAATAAGTTATAGAGCTCAAAAATATCTTCCATTAGCATTTAACTACATAAATTTTTTCTTAATTAAAACTACCTCAAACAAATAGATATAAGTTCATAAAGATAAATGAACTCAAACAAAGTAATAACTAACAAATAATAAAAATTTAAACTACACAAAAATTTGTCCCTTTTCCAAAAAATAAAAATTAAATTTGTTATCATTGGCTTAAAATTTAAATCCAATTAACTCATTGCTCAAGTACTCATCCTAAAAATAATAAAAAGAAATATCACATTTTCGTAGGAAACACGGCTACACTTAGCATGTGCAACAAGCCCTTAAACCCTAAGGTTACCCCAAGTGAACGAGTTTTATCTCGTGAAGGTTTGCAATGAATATACCCACAAAATTCATAATTTTTAATTTTTTTTCGAAAAATTCTCCTACTCTTAAAATTTACATTATCCCTAATGTAAAATAAAATACAAAGAAAAAATCACAAATAACTAAATTATAAATGCAAAAATAAAAAAGAAAGAAAATTATACTCTCATTGGGTTACCTCCCAATTTCTTCTTTTTTCTCTAACTCCAAACTATTGGTAATCGTAACCTCCAAAATCTCCTGATCTATATAATCAACAACTTTCTGTAGCTTAGGTAGGTCATCATCACAAATAACATTATTGGCTACATTGACATTGTCCGCTTCTGCATTGATTTGTCTACTTCCTCTTGCGTCGGCGATGCAGGGACTGTATTTTTTGAATTTTTATCCTCTTGACCACTTCTCAACATGATTTCACTTTCATTCTCCTTTGGATTCTCCACCGGTTGATAAGGTAATTCACCATAACCTTACTCCTCCAATCGACTGAGTATAGTTGCCATTTGTCCCACCTGTGTACTTAAATTCTAGATCTTTGCCCAATTTTCTTCAATACTTTCCCTCATGTTTTGTTGAAATTATTTCATCTCCTGTTGAAATTGCAAAGTGTTAATTTCAAGTATCACGTGTTAGTTAATGTTAGTCAAATGAAATGAATTAATTGAGCCCAATATAATTAATTGAATTAACCCAAAATGGAACACAAACTAAGGTCAAAGTTTGTCAATATATATATATATGTGTGTGTGTGTGTGTGTGTGTGTGTGTGTGTGTGTGTGCTAAATCAAAATTGGGGAATAAAGGGAGCATTGGCGGGCCAAAGTGGGCCTTCTAGGGTGGAGTGTAGATTTGTGGTTGCTTGAAAAATCTTTGCAATGACTAATTGTTGAGCAACTTAACAACCCTACTCAATCAACATGTTAATCTATCAAATAGTAAACCTAAATTAGCTCTAATGTAACTAATGCTAGATGTTTAGTAAATATTAATGTTGATTAATAAAGTGCTATAAATATAAGGCTCCACCAAATTGTTATGTTGTTAGTCATTTTGCTAGAAATACCAAGAGAGAGAGAAAAAAAAGAGTTTCCTAGAGAGAAAAATAGAGAGAACTCATGTGAGCTTGATAGAAATCACTTAGAAAGTTGCTAGAGAGTATTCAATGTGAATTCTTACATACATTTCTTGTCTAGAAAGAGGAAGACTAGCAAAACCAAGAGGTTTAAAAGTTTTATATACCTTTGTCTTTTCATTTATCTGGTTAATCTTTATAGTAGATGTATTTGTCATGGTTGGTTGTGGAAAAAAATATTTGTGTGATGAAGCTATGATGAGCTCGAAGATATAAGGATAGATGTTTGATGGTGAAAATGTGTCTATATATGCTAAATACATTTTCTATGGTCGATATATAGCTTATATGGTCAAAATATATTTTTAATGGTTCAAAATCTATTTTGAAGCTCTACAATAGTAGATCTAAGATATATATATATATATATATATATATATATATATATATATATATATATATATATAAATACATGGTGTAATATGTTTAATAAATGTGTTAACACGTTTAGTATGAAAAGTGGTAGAAAGAAATGCATGAAAACATGTTACTGGTAAAAATTCTAGCTTGTTATATGGTTTGTTATATTGTAAAATAAGTTATAGATATTATTTTTATGAGTTTTATGACTTGAAAGATAGCTTTAGAAGTCATAAGAACAACTCAACTTGAATATTTGAAAATTGTGGTGAAATGTGTAAGTTATGGTCTTTATCGCAAAATATGTCGTTTCTGAAACTCTAGTCGATCGATCTTAAATTTTATGTCAAAAATATTTTCAAAAATGTGATCAATCTATGAAATATTGAAGAACAAGAAGTTAAGAAGATAAAAAATCTATTTTGGTGTCTTTTGGATGTGTATATTATATTTTAGAAAAAATTGAACTAAAGAAATAAAAAGTGAAAAAATTAGGGTTTGAGAAAACAAAATTACCGTTGCAGCGGTAGATCTCACCACTGCAGCGGTTAAACGTTCTACAGGACACCGTCGCAGCGGTGGTCCTCACCACCGCAACGGTTGTCTAAAATTTTTGAATAATTAATTTTTATGAACCGAGTCATTTCAGTTCATAGAAAATAGGTCCAGTCAAATATTTTGAAAATGAAATAGGGCAAAAAATATAATTTAATATAATATTAATATTTTAAAAGAATTAAATAATTAAAATATTAGTAAAGTTATAAAATATTATTAAAATAATTAATAATATTAAGAACTCAATAAAATATTATTAAATGAATAAGAATATTAGAAATTAAATAAAATATTATTAAATGATTAATAATATTATAAAAGTAATAAAATATTAATAAATAATTAATAATATTAGTAAGTAAAAAAAATATTAGTAAAGAAAATAATATTAAAAAATTAATAAAATATTATTAAATGATTAATAATATTAGAAACTCAATAAAGTATTATTACATAAATAATAGTATTATAAAATGAATAAAATGTTATTAATTAAAACTCAATAAAATATTATTAAACAAAAAATAATATTAAGAAATGAATAAAATATTATTAAATGAATAATAATATTAAAAAATAAATAAAATAGTATTAAATGATTAATAATATTAAGAACTCAATAAAATATTATTAAATGAATAATAATATTAGGAATTGAAAAAAATATTATTAAATAATTAATAATATTATAAAGTTAATAAAATATTATTAAATAATTAATAATATTAGTAACATGTTATTACAGGATTAATAATATTAGAAAGGGAATAAAATATTTTTTAATTATTCATAATACTATTAAAGGACTTAAATATTATTATTTGATTAATAGTATTAAATAGAAGTTTAAACTATATTAAATGATTAATATAAGTTTTATGTGATTAAAATATTATCGAATGATGATAATATTTCCAAGTGTTTAATATACCTTTAATTATTTGATTATGTGATTAAGTATTAGCAAATTAAGATATTCAAAGGTTATTATATGAACCTAGACATGATGCTAACTGGAAGATCAACTTTATTAATTGTTAGACTTTTTTAAAGGACATTAAATTGTATTGGTTAGTTATAATCAACAATCAAGGCAAATTTCTTATACTCAAACTTGTATTTATTTTGCAAGAACGTTAAGTGGTTTAATTATTTAAAATTAATTCACATCCATGTTGTTTAAGTATTCGCACATAGTGCATTTGAAGCTTTATAGTTCGTTTGATTCATAAACTTTTTAAGAATGTCTAAGCTAATTGTTTCGGCTAGACATCACATGTATAAATTCATTAACTTGAATATTTTTAAAAGCTTATCCAAACCATTGGTTGGTATGGATTGTTATAGTAAGACTGATAACGAACAACCTTAAATAAGAGGATTATATTTAGGAAACCAAACTTTTCGCAAGATGTTTGAATGTTATGCATATACATATGGTATAAGAGATTGATCCCCTTGAATACCAAAATATAAATCTGATTTACCTTAAGTATTAGTTCATGGTTCTTAGAGGCCACTTAGCAGTAAAGACTCAATCATTTCTTTTGATTGAAACTTGACTCTCATTCCTTCACAATTATTATATTGTTGAAAACTCTGAAGTTATTTCTTTTCAATCATGATATATTAATTTTGCATTAATTATTCTTAAACTTGTTGAGCAAGCTAGTTGCTCACCCGTGCTATATCATGAACTATTTTTCAGTTAAGCCCGAGTGCTCCAAGAAAGACAAGGGTAAGGGAAAAGGCAAAGCGTATAATTTGCATACTAGTAGTTTATTTGTTTAATGTTATTTTGATGATGCAAATTCTTTTGCGAATCCCTTAAGATATGTATGGTGTATGTTAAGGTTAGAGGACCTTAGGATTGTATTATCTTTTTATAAGGAACATTTATGCATTATTCCACTAAGTTTAATGAAGACTATGTATCTAGTTGTTATTATATATTGGATTATGAGCACTAAACTCGAGATATGGAACCTGAATTTGGAGGCATCACATGTTGGTATTAGAGCTATAGGTTATTAAACTTTAGGTTGCAAAACTTTAGGATATAACCATAGAAGAGTCAACTTATTTAGAGTTTTAAGTGATGGATTTTGGAATTTCATCAAGTCGAGTGGTAACACAATTTAATATACTTTCATTTCATCAATGAATATATTTTATTGCGACATTGATGTTGTTTTGTTTGTGTGATTGTAGGATGCCTGAGATCGGACAATCTAGTCACACAGCTAAGGAGGATTTCATTGATAGTCATATGGATAATGCATAGGCGCTGGTGGTTGAATTGAAAGAGGATCCTGAGTCTGATCTAGCGATGGAGGATAAAGAGGAGTCAATCAGAGATCAGGTGATGAAGCCCTACAGTGAGGATGAGGCCGTGTCTGAGGAGGATGAGGAGAATGAGCCAGCTGAGTATGCTGATGGCATGGGCACTACTGCCAGTGATATCATCGAGGAGTTAACTACCAGGAATGATGAGCTAGAGGGTAGAGTTCAGTACTTGGAAGAGGAGAATTTGACCTACCAGTATATGGAGGATCAGTATAAAGCGATAGCATATCAGTTCTCTGGTGAGAACACGAAGCTGAATGATCAGATAGCTGATTTTGAGGAGTAGGTGCAGGGGTATGTAGACTCTATGGAACATTTGGGGCATTGACCCATCAGTTGGTGGATCAGGATACCGAGCTGCATACTAAGTTAGTAGAGTCAAAGGCTGAGTTAGTAGAAGCTAAGCTGAAGATTCAGCAGGTACAGGAGAAGAAAGAGGCTATTAAGGTCTATTGGTATGAGGCGATAGAGGAGAGGATTGAGATGGAGATTCAGAGGGATGTTGCACATGGTCAAATGATCGAGCTAGAGGACGAGGTTCGAGAGAAGAGGGTGAAGATTGGTAGGATCAGTTATGTATATCGCTCTTCATTCGGCAGATTTCAGAGTAGGGTGTACTATTACCCAACTGAGGAGAGTCAGTCTAGGCACACTATCAATAGGAGCTTGGTGATGGTCATAGGAGATGAAGAGTATGATGATGCGGTTTGTCGGGGGATGCGCAGTCATTAGTAGTAGTTATTTTATGTAGTTACATGTATATAGATGCAGTAGAACCCAACTTTTATTTTGATTGAGGGTTAATATACTTGTAAATCCCAACTCTAGGAGTTTATGGCATATGTTTAGGTTAGATCCCATCTTTATAGCCATTCAAGGATAGAGGCATTTATAGCAGTATGTTTTTTGATGTAAGGTGCTAATGCACTACGTTTTGGCATAAAAATATAAATGTAGTTATATTTATGTTTATATGTACTGATGTGACTACTTGTACCTTAGTTTTAATTGCTTAAGCGATAAAATGAACATAAACATAAAAGGCAAAAGTAATGACTTAAATTCACTTTTTAAACAAAAAATGTCACCACGAAGAAGGAATCAGCCACCACCACCTACGAAATCGATAAATGTAGAAGGGTGACCACCGAAGCCAGTATAAGAATTTATGGAGCTATTATTGGGAGTATTCCATAATAGAAATACTAACGCCATGGGAGCACTAATCCCAGCTAATCCATTGGTAAATTTTAAAAAATTTAAAATGATAGGACCATCGGAGTTTAAAGGGATGGCAGATCTAATAGAAGCAAGCACATATGTGGATTGAGGAAATGAAAAAGGTGTTTGACGTTGCATGGGTGATAGAGGAACATAAGACAGGGTTTGCCATTTTCGTGATGAAATGAGAGGCAAACTATTGGTAGAAGGCAAACAAGAATAGAGAATGAGAAAGAACTATTTCTTGGACTCAATTCAAAGAATTATTCTTCAAAAATTACTTTTCAGAAAGTACACAAGCCAGGATGAAAGTTAAATTCTTGGAGCTTAAACAAGGGAACATGAAAGTAACCGATTATACAGCCAAGTTCAACGAATTGGCACAATTTGCTCCACATTAGGTGGACACCGAGGCAAGGAAGGCAAGGAGGTTTGAGCAAGGACTGAAACCCTGGGTTTTTTAGTAAAGTCATTGTTCTTCAAATAAACACTTTCTCAACCTTTGTTGGAGAAAGCTATAATAGCATAAGGTATAAGTGAAGCCCTAACTAAGTATAACCAGGAACGAAACAAGAAGAGGGGTGATGTTGGAAGCAAAGACGAAAGAAGTGGGGGTAATAACTCAAACAAGCATAAATGGAACAACAACAGTTCGGGGACACCACAGGGAAGAAAATAGAAGAATGGGAACAAGTGTAACAAGTACAGAAAGAATTATTTAGGGAAATCCATGAAAAGTAATAACGACTACTATAATTGTGGGCAAGAAGGGCATATTGTTCCTAATTGTCCCAAACTAAATAAGGGAGGTTGTTTCTTGTGTGACGTTGTGGACCATCAGATCAAGGATTGTCCTAAGAAGAAGAATGACGGAGGAAGTGGAAATAAGAGCAACAACATTAGGCTCACCATTGGAGGGCCGGTGTAATAGGACAAACCAACAGCACGGACTTTCAACATAATGATACAAGACACCGTGGAATCTAAAGATGTGGTGTTAAGTATTATTCCAATCAATAATATAAATGCTTACATATTGTTTAATTCAGGTGCTACCAGTTCATTTGTGTTAGATGATTTCGTTAGACGGTTAGAGTTGCCTAAAGAAAAATTAGAAAATCCAATTAATATAGAAGTTGTAAATAAATAAGTGATTCTTGTATAGTATATACATAAAAAAAAATATGCGGAAATCAGGGGTCAAAAGTTGGGTGTGAACTTAATTCTGATACGTTTAGGGGAGTTCGATGTTATACTTTGAATGAATTGGATATTTAACCACAAAGTTGTAATTGATTGTCAAAAGAAGTGTATACACCTTAAGACACCAGATAAGTCTAAGGTAACATTTTATGGTATCAAGTCGTCAAGACAATCTTGTTGTCTGACGATGATGCATGCTAAGAAACTATTGAAGAAAGGATGTGTAGGATATCTGGCACATATAGTGGATATACAAATGATGAATCCTGAAATGGAACAAATATCAGTAGTTAAGGAGTTCATGGATGTTTTCTCAGATGAATTGTCAGGTCTTCCGCCAAATAGGGAGATAGAGTTTGTGATTGATTTAGTATCAGGGATATCGCCGATATCAAAAGCACTATATAGGATGGATCCAGTAGAAATGAGGGAGTTGATGCTTCAATTACAAAAGTTATTGGATAGGAAGTACATTCAGCCTAGTGTTTCTCCGTGGAAAGTACATGTACTATTTGTAAAGAAGAATGATGGATCAATGAGACTTTGTATTGACTATAGAGAGCTGAACAAAATAACAATTAAGAACAAGTATCCATTGCCAAGAATTGACGATCTATTTGATCAACTAAAAGGGGCAAACTACTTTTCAAAGATTGACTTAAGGACTGGTTATCATCAATTAAAAGTAGAAAAGGAGGATGTACCAAAGACAGCATTTAGAACTTGTTACGGCCATTATGAGTTCCTGGTGATGTCGTTTGAACTGACAAATACGCCAGCTGCATTTATGGACATGATGAACATGGTGTTCAAACAGTACTTGGATAAATTTGTAGTTGTGTTCATTGATGATATTTTGATTTATTCCAAAACTGAAGAGGAGCATGCCAAATATTTAAGATTGGTATTGGAGATATTATGGAATGAGCTGTTATATGCAAAAATTTTAAAGTGTGAATTTTGATTGGAGAGAGTTCAATTTCTAGGTCATGTTATTGATAATGAGGGAGTTTCAGTGGATCCTGCAAAAGTGAAAGCGATGATTAAGTGGTAACAACCAAGGACACCGACGGAGATTAAGAGTTTCTTAGGGTTAGCGGGTTATTATCGGAGATTTATCAAGGATTTTTTGAATATAGCAACACCTTTAATAAATTTGACAAGGAAGTTAGTAAAGTATGTATAGACGGAGAAGTGCGTGAAAAGCTTTTAGGAGTGGAAGAAAATACTTAGTGAGACACCTGTGTTGACTTTACCAAACAATACAAGAGGTTTTATGGTCTACAGCGATGCATCGCACAAGGGACTAGGTTGTGTGGTTATGCAGAACGGTAAGGTCATTACGTATGTGTCAAGACTATTGAAGGATTATGAGAAGGGATATCCTACCCATGTCTTCAAGTTGGCAGTGATAGTGTTTATCCTTAAAATTTGGAGGCATTATTTGTACGAAGAAAAATATGAGATATTCACGGACCGTAAAAGTCTGAAGTATATCTTCACACAAAAAGAGTTTAATATGAGGCAGAGGAAGTGGTTAGAATTTATCAAAGATTATGATTGTGAAATTCTATATCATCCCGACAAAGCCAATGTAGTAACAAATACTCTAAGTGGAAAGAGCGGAGAGAAGTTATTTGTATTAACAGACCGGGAAGAACTAATAAAAGAAATGGCTCGAATGGAGTTGGAGGTGTGAAAAAATCGAAAGACTCGGAAGAAAGATTGGTGAAGATTGAAGTAAGCCCAACCTTATTAGATAAGATTAAGGAGGCTCAAGACAAAGATGAAGAATATGACAGAATAAGAAAGAGAATGGCCGATGGAGAAGAGGTCAAGTTCAAAGTTGATAACAAGAGGCTGCTAAGGTTTGGAAATCGAGTTTGGGTACCTTTGGTGCCTGAATTACGATAGGAGATTTTGCAAAAGGTCCACAATATAAAATATTCGATACATCCGGGTAGTACGAAAATGTATCCAGATCTACATCAGTATTTTTGATCTCCGAATATGAAAAAAGAGGTTACAGAATGTGTCAGCAGATGTCTAACTACAGAACATCATAGACCAAGCGGGTTATTACATCCGTTAGAGATTTTTGAACGAAAATGGGAGCCTATCAAGATAAATTTTGTAGTTGGACTTATAGCAACACAGAAGGGATACGACGTGATATGGGTGATTGTCGATCGACTAACTAATTTAGCGCACTTTTTGTCGATCAAGATTAGGTTCAATTTGGATCAGTTAGCCAAATTGTATATTGAAGAGATAGTTTCAAGTCATAGATGATAATTGGATTTTATTCCTATTAATTGAATATTTTTAGGCTTAATTAGTTGTTAGTTTTTAAGTATTTTAATTAATCTTAGATCATTTATTTAATTTTATGTGTTTTTATTATTTTTATATTTATTTTTATTATTATTTTATAGGAAAAGGAATTAAATTAATCACTGGTGGCATTGTTGTAATTTCTGTAAGAAGCTGAGGGCAAAAGTGTAATTACAGCAACATTGATGGCATTTTCGTAAATATCCAAAACCAAGCTTGGCGCGCCATGCGCGCAATATGTAAATAATTCCGGGAAAAAACGACGTCGTCTGGTAGCGTAGAAGCAGCAGGCAGTATCCGCGCAATGCGGATGGTTGTTAACATTTAAAATTTAAAACGACGTCGTTCGGCATCGGTTATGGGTGAGCGCGCAATGTGCGCAAGGCGGTCAGTTTGACTGGTCAATTGAGCGAAGGCCTTGTTTGGCGACGCGTTAATTTTGGAAAATGGGATTATTCGCGGAATTAAGCATTAATTTGATTCCAAATTGGATTTCTTTTCCACATTAGCTTAGGATTATTATTGTACTCCTATAAATAAACTATGTAACTTTTATTTTCAGCAAAATATATTATATTAGAGTAATTTAAGAGTATTTTTAGGAGCAAATATTCAACACGAAAGATTCAAGAATTGAAGGCAGAGCGTGGGGATTGAAGACTGTGATCCGAATGACAGACGAATATCAACACAGATTTGATTTCTTTTCTTTTTCTTTTATTTTTTAAATTTTGAGATGTTGAATTATTTGTGGACAATTTATTATTTAGTTATGAGGTAATTTTTATTTGAGATTGCAATTAAACCCAATGTTTAGTTTCATTGAATTTGTTTTCTTTTTAATTATTAATTATTATATATGAGTTATTTATCATATTTAGTGCGTTCATGTATAATTATTTGCGCAATAATTAATTGTGATATCTTAGAATGAATTGGACAAGGAATTCTAAGATTAGATCCGGATATGATAACATGTAAATTTGTTGATTCTCTCTAGGAAGAGTAGCATAATAGTGTGTAGGATGAAGATACCTATATGCCACCTGTAACTTTGTTGAGAGTTAGATCTTAATGAGTTTATTTCAAATTATTTTTCATAGCAATATAGTAACTTAATTGGAATAAATCTTTTTATTAAATCTTGAAAAATGTTAGTAAATAGTTAAGAAATCTCAGTTAACAATTCTATATAGTTAATTAATTAAAAAGAGAATAAAGAGATTTAAATGAAGCATTGGAAGAAATTGTGATCTTAACTATTTTAATTTGATTTAATCATTTTTATTAGTTTAATTTAGTTAGTAATTTTGATTAGTTTATTTTATAATTAAATTGAGATTGTTTAAATAGAATTAATTTGATATTAAATTAGTGTTCGGTAATTATTGTTATTTAATTTCCTGTGGGTTCGACACTCTATTTTATCACTTTATTACTTGTTGACCGTCTATACTTGCACGTATATATTCATATAGAAAATACCCAACAGTGGAGTATTGGTGTCAATTATGTCTGACAGAGATCCGCGCTTCACGTTAAATTTTTAGAGGAGTCTTCAAGAAAGAATAGGGACGCAGTTAAGATTGAGTACCGCGTATCATTCGCAGACTGATGGGCAAAGTGAGAGAATAATTCAGACATTGGAAGACATGCTCAGAGCCTGTGTGATGGATTTTATGGGTAGTTAGGAGGATGATCTACCTTTAGTTGAATTTGCATACAATAACAGTTATCATGCGAGCATAAGCATGTCGCCTTATGAAGCATTTTATGAGAGAAAATGTAAAACACCTCTATGTTGGGATAAAGTAGGAGAACGTCGACTATTGGGGTCAGAGTTGGTTCAACAGACTATGAAAATTATCAAAGTAATAAGAGCTTAGCTAGTAACAGCTCCGGATCGATATAAGAAGTATACAGATCTACATCGTCATAAATGAGATTTTGAAGTGGAAAGTTTTGTGTTTATGGAATTGTCTCATTGGAAAGGGAAAATCAGATTTAAAAAGAAAGAAAAATTGAGTCTGAGGTTCATAAGACCGTTCAAAATATTGAAGAGAGTGGGTGAATCAGTATATGAGGTAGTTCTACCTCATGAACTGGAACATATTCATAATGTGTTACATGTGTCAGTGTTACAGTCATACAAGCCTAATTACAAGCATGTTATATTCTATGAGCTGATTCAAGTTGAGAAAGACATATCATATGAGAAAATTCCTATCCAAATATTAGATAAAAAAAGAACAAACTTTAAGAAATAAGGTTATACATTATGTCAAAGTGCTTTGGAAGAATCACAACGCCGAAGAAGCTACGTGGGAACTTTAAAAAAGATAAGAATAATTATCCGAATCTTTTTCAATAGCTTTAAATTTGTAATTTCGGGGATGAAATTCTTATATGGGGGTGAGAATGTAATGACCATGAATTTCAAGTTACATTGTAATTATAATTAGTAAATAATTATCAATGATTTTTTTTATATTAATTAATTGTGCATTTATATGAATGAATTAATATAGGTACGTGTATGTATATTTATTAATCTAATAATGTATCAAGGTAGTGGAATTAATTAAAGAAGTGTCCAAATAATTTAATTTTATTAGTGGACTAATCCATGAGTTGAATTTAGGTATTGGTATATTATAAACTAGCCCAATCTAGTAGTCCAAATGAATTAATAATGCAAGTCTAATTGGATAATATTTTAAGTCCAAAGAAATTATTAAACTAGGTCTAATGAAATTAACCTAGTAGTCCATGAACATAGGTAATTTGGTTGTCCATGTTATGTTTAAATTAGCCCAATACTTTAATTAATTTTAAGTATCATGTGTTAATTAATGTTAGCCCAATGAAATGAATTAATTAAGTCCAAACAAATTAAATGAATGAGCCCAATAGAATTAATTAAATTGACCCAAAGTGGAGCTCAAACTAAGGTCAAAGGTTGGTCAATAAATATATGTATAATGTATACATATATGTATATATATATATATATATATATATATATATATACACACATATATGTATGTATGTATGTGTATATTTGCTATAAAAATAAATCAAAATTGGGGGACAAAAGGGAGCATTGGCCGACCAAAGTGGGGCCATATAAGGATGGAATGTAGCTTTATGGTTGCTTGGAAAATCTTTGCAAGGACTAGTTGTTGAGCAACTTACCAGCCCTAGTCAATCAACATGTCAATCCAAGTAATCAATCCATCAAATAGTAAACCTAAATTAGCTCTAATTTGACTAATGCAAGATGTTTAGTAAATGTTAATGTTGATTAATAAAGTGTTATACATATAAGGCTCCACCAAGTTGTTATGTTGTTAGTCATTTTTCTAGAAACACCAAAAGAGAAAAAGAGAGAGTTTTCTAGAGAGAAAAATATAGAGAACTCTTATGAGCTTGAGAGGAATCACCAAGAAGATTGCTAGAGAGTATTTAAGGTGGATTCTTACAAACATTTCTTGTCTAAAAGGAGGAAAGATAGCAAAATCAAGAGGTTTAAAAGTTTTCTATACCTTTGTCTTTTCATTTATATGATTAATCTTTATAGTAGATGTATTTATCATGGTTGGTTGTGGGAGAAATATTTGTGTGATATGATTGAGCTATGGTGAGCTCGAAGATATAATGATGGATTTTTTATGGTGAAAATGTGTCTATATAAGCTAAATACATTTTCTATGGTCAATATATAGTTTATATGGTCAAAATATATTTTTAATGGTTCAAAATTTATTTTAAAGCTCTACAATAATAGATCTAGTATGTCTATATATATATATATATATATATGTAAATACATGATTTCATACATTTAATAGATGTGTTAACATGTTTAGTATGAAAAGTGAGAAAGAAATGCATGAAAACATGTTATCGGTAAAAACTCTAACTTGTTATTTAGTTTGATGTGTTCTAAAATAAGTTGTAAATGTTATTTTTATGAGTTTTATGTCTTGAAAAATAGCTTTATAAATCATAAAAATAACTCAACATGAATCTTTGAAAACTGTGGTGAAATGTGCAAATTATGGTTTTTATCGCAAAATATGTCATTTTTGAAACCCTAGTCGATCAATTCTAAATTTTATGTTAAAAATGTTTTTGAAAATATAATCGATCCATGAAATATTGAAGAACATCAACTTAAGAAGATAATAAATCTATTTTGGTGTCTTTTGGATGTGTATATTTCATTGTATAAAAGATTGAACCAAAGAAATTAAAAGTGAAAAAATTAAGATTATAAAAAACAAAATTATCGCCGTAGTGGTAGGTCTCACTGCCGCAACGGTGAAATATTCTATAGGACATCGCTACAATGGTGGTCACCGCTACAACTTTTGTCTAGAATTTTTGAAAAATTAATTTTTATGAACCGGGTTAGGTCTGTTCATAGAAAACGGGTCATGTCGGATCTTTTGAAAAATAAAATGGGTCAAAAAATATAATTTAATATAATATTAATATTTGACAAGAATTAAATAATTAAAATATTAATAAAGTTATAAAATATTAGAAAATAAATAAAATATTATTAAAATAATTAATAATATTAAGAACTTAATAAAATATTATTAAATGAATAATAATATTAAGAATTAAATAAAATATTATTAAATGATTAATAATATTATAAAGTTAATAAAATATTATTAAATAATTAATAATATTAGTAAATAAATAAAATATTAGTAAAGGATTAATAATATTAATAAATTAATAAAATATTATTAAATAATTAATAATATTATAAACTCAATAACATATTATTCAATGAATAATAATATTATTAAATCAATAATAATATTAAAAAATGAATAAAATATTATTAAATAAATAATAATATTAAAAAATAAATAAACTATTATTAAATGAATAATAATATTAAAAAATAAATATAATATTATTTAATAATTAATAATATTAAGAACTCAATAAAATATTATTAAATGAATAATAATATTAGGAATTGAATAAAATATTACTAAATAATTAAAAATATTATAAAGTTAATAAAAGTTATTAAATGATTAATAATATTAGTAACATATTGTTAAAGGAGTAATAATATTAGAAAAGGAATAAAATGTTTTTTAATTATTTATAATGCTATTAAAGGACTTAAATATTATTATTTGATTAATAATATTAATAGAAGTTTAAACTATATTAATTGATTAATATAGATTTTATGTGACTAAAATATTATTAAATGATAATAATACTTTTAAGTATTTAATATATCCTTAATTATTTATTTATGTGATCCAGTGTTAGCAAATTAAGATATACAAAGGTTATTATATGAACCTAGACGTGATACTAATTGAAATATCAACTTTATTAATTGTTAGGTCTTTTTAAATGATATTAAATTGTATTGGTTAGCTGTAATGAACAATCAAGACAAGTTCCCTATACTTAAATTTGTATTTATTTTGCAAGAACGTTAAGTGGTTTAATTATTTAAAATTAATCCACATCCATGTTGTTTAAGTATTCGCACATAGTGCATTTGAAGCTTTATAGTTCGTTTGATTTATGAACTATTTAAGAATGTCTAGGCTAATTGTTTCAGTTAGACACCGCATGTATAAATTCATTAACTTGAATATTTTTAAAAGCTTATCCAAATCTTTGGTTGGTGCAGATTCTTATAGTAATACTAAGAACGAACAACCCTAAATAAGGGGATTATATTTGGGAAACCAAACTTTGCGTAGGATGTTTGAATGTTATGAATATATATAGGGTATAAGAAGTTGATTCCCTCAAATACCAAAATAATAAAAAAGTCAGATACGTATATGATTTACCTTAAGTATTAGTCAATGGTCCTTGGAGGTCACTCAACAGTAAAGACTCAATCATTTCTTTTGATTAAAACTTGACTCTTGTTCATTCACAATTACTATATTGTTGAAAATTATAAAGTCATTTATTTTCAATCATGATATATCATTTTTGCATTAATTATTTTTAAACTTGCTGAGCAAACTAGTTGTTCACCATTGCTATATCATGAACTATTTTTCAGCTAAACTCGAGTGCTCCAAGAAAGACAAGGGCTAGGGAAAGCCAAAGCGTAGAATTTGCATTCTAGTAGTTTATTTGTTTAATGTTATTTTGATGTTGTAAATTCTTTAGCTAATCCCTTAAGATACGTATGGTGTTTGTCAAGGTTAGAAGACCTTGGGATTGTATTGTCTTTTTATAAGGAACGTTTATATATTATTCCCCTAAATTTAATGAAGATTATGTATCTAGTTATTTTTATGTATTGAATTGTGAGCACTAAATTTGAGATTATAAAACTCGGATTTAGGAGTGTCACAACGCATTACATACATCCATTTGATAAACAAGAGAAGTCGGTTTCATAAGTTATTGTTTATTAGTAGAATTTTCTACCTCATTAACATAATCAACCATGACTTTCATCCTTAACCTGCTTAACTCAATTAAACTATGAAAAGCTAGAAAAAAAATTAAATTAAAATAAAATTTACAGAACACAAAAATAAATTAAAATCACTACCTGACAATGGCGCAAAATTTGGTGTGCTGTAGTAGGCAACCATAAATATATTAAGTTGTAACGTTCAAAGATATTTGGAATATCGAACGTGCCCTTCTAGCATGATAAAATATTAAAGTATTAAATATTTAATATGAGTTTGTTATACACACACAAGGCTTGTATTAAATATTTAAGATATTGGTTTTATTACATTAGATGTTTATAAGGAATTGAATGATACTTTTTTGTTGTCCAAACATAAGGACGATAGTTTTCTTTTCACTTATATAGAATGCTAGGTCATTAAAGTAATATGCCTTCAAGCCAATCACATTTGATGTGATATGCATATACTTTGTAATCTTATTTGATTTATTAATAAAATTATCAAGACATTTCTTTATTCATGATTAATTGGTTGAATTAATTATAAGAATAAACCTATAGTTTTGAGCAATACTTTTAGAATCACAATATTGATTATGCGAATGAGATCTAAATTCAAGATAGCTCAAAACTAAAATATTTCTAATCGTGTGATCACTAAAATGGGAATTAGTGAATCTGGATAGATTAGTACATATTATGTTCGCTCTTATGAAGAGGATGATTGATCTCATAATCATTTGTGTAGAGACACTAAAACAAGTGTGTAGGTGTTTATTAGAGAATACGTTCACTGAACGTAACTCACTCAAGGAACACCTAATGGAGTTTTACTTGCCTGTCAATAGAAGTTCCTTTTATGATAGTAGTACAAGTGATTATTGGACTTAAGATCATCATAGTACCTTATACATGATGAGTTATACTTTGACATATTTCTTAAGTCCTTAGGGTATATCAAAGGGTATGATCGGGTATAATAAGTTATACATGGTGGTAGGTGAATGATTAACAAAAAATCTACCACTTCTAATAAATGATGAGAATATCCTATGTAATTCGATAAATGACAACTCAAAAATTCTTGGCCAAGATGGAATGAAAATTAGATACGAGTTTCTAATTTACATTAAAGTTGTACATTTGAGAATTGAAATACATATGATCAAATAAAATAAGACTTGATAGAAATGTCATGTTTTATATTTGATTGAGACATTGTGTGGTAGATTGATTAATTTGTACGGTAATTATTCGCTAATAGGTTCTTTTACAATCAAATGTTGAAATCTATATTATTTGGAATGTCATTGATTACTACCCTTATTGTGAAATAAATATTATTTATTAAATGAATTAAATAGTTTAATTCATTCATATAAATAAGATTAGAATGATTCTAATTAATTTCTTCTACAACTGATTTAATACGGAGAACCTAAAGGGTCATACTGCGAAAGATTAATATTTATTTTAAAAGTGGAGGGCATGATTGTAATAATAAATTAAGAATATTTAATTTATACTATGGTGATAAAATAAATTACTTAGCTTATTATTTATAATTTAGTATTTTAGAAATACTAATTATAATTATTATTATTATTACTAATACTACTACAAATATTATTATTACTTAGTTCCTAAATGATTTAGGAATTAATTAATAAATAGTAGTATTATTATAAATAATTAAGTTCCTAAATGATTTAGGAATTATAATTATAATAATTAATTAAGTTACTAAATAGGTTAGTAATTAATTACTAAGAAGTACTCTCATTACTGAGTAATTAAGTTCCTAAATGGTTTAGAAATTGTAATTAATTAATTTAGTTCATAATTAGGTTGGGAATTAAATTAAAACCATAATTCTAAATAGTTTAGGAGGGTTGTCAATATCAATAAATAAGAGGAGTCCTATTATGGATTAAGGTTACACATTCTTTTACAAGAATTGAAAGAGTACTTTATAATTCTCTACATCTAAGGAGTTAGAGAGAGGGAGAATTAGGGCTAGCTACTCATGGTTTGAAAAAACTAAAATCCAATTCTTTAATTCATATATCTCTTGGTGGATCACCTCTAGAGGCTTCACACTTGAAGAGCGATATTGATCCATGGAATCTAATCGGTGAATTTGAAGAAGTACACGAATTATTACAAAGAGTTGAATTTTTACCTGTGGAAGCTTGGTTTTACAAAGGTATAAATCTTTTATCATTTCTTAATTAATAATTATCTCATAAGAAAGATCCTGGTTATTGGTTTGTAAAATATTTAAGATCTAATTTTGTTTACTTCTGTTACACTATTGCAATTAGATTGTATGTATGCTATGATTTTGCAAACCAATAATGGCATTAGAGTCAAAATTATACCAATTATTAATTGTTTTTATTTCGTATATGTATGGGTATGTGTTTCGAACAATTTATTGGGCATTATTTGTTGTATAAAGTCATTGGTTATGAAAACAAGAAACAAAAATTGAGTTTTGGATCAAAAAAGGACTGAAATCACAAAAATTATGAATTGCAGTAATAGATTATATAGAACAGGGTCGGGGTCCTCTTATACAGAGTCTGTTTTTTGGTTTTTCGTGTAGTTTTTGAAAGCTTTAAATAAAATATTTGTTTTGGATGATTTTATAATTAAAATAAAATAGTTTATTTTAAACACGAAATTGAATTTCATGCAACTTTAAATTTCCCATTGAATAATATATATATGGAATGGATCTTAAATTCATGAGATGGATATTTTTTGTATTGACATATGTGTTGATATATATGATATTACAAAGGGATTAATTATGGACTATTAACCAATATGATTGAATTTATATTATGTGGATACATGAATGAATGAATTTTTAATAAATGGGGTCTGTGCACCTCGTTTTTTTCTAATTTTATATTGTAAATTATATTTCCCTCCTATGTATTTTCCTTGACTGTTGATCAAGGTTTCTATTTTATGAAAATAGTTTGTAATATGATTAGTTAGATTTATTTGAAGAATTGAAGCCAAAGAGTAAGGAACGCGTGAAGACCCGTTTGTATTGGAGCTCGGGTTAAACGTAATAGTTACATTTATGTATTTATTCTTGCACCATAGGTTTGACCATTTGGTTTATCTGGTGGCTTGAATAAACCAAACTAGAATAAAAGTCTACAATCAATCCAAGTAGAATATAGTATTCTATATGTGCATACTTATTTATATATATTATATATTATCAAACATGTTTTGCATGTTAATTAATATGATGCGTATTTTATATATATATATGTACATGTATGCTAAACAAGATGAGACAATTAATAATAAACCCCTCAAATTAAATATATTTAATTGTAACGTTCAAAGATATTTGGAATATCGAACGTCGCCTTCTAGCATGGTAAAATAATAGAGTATCAAATAATTATTATAAGTTTGTTGTGGACAAGGCTTATATTAATTTTTTGAGATATTGTTTTATCACATTTTATGCTTATAAAAGAATTGAACAATGCTGTTTTGTTGTGTCACACAAGGACACTGTTTTTCTCTTCACTTATATGGAAGTGTTAGGTCAGACTTAACTTGGATAATTTTGATTTAGATGTGTAAGATATGATCATAATAATTCAAGTGGCAAAGTAAAAGGAGTTACATGATGATGTAATTGACAAGAAGTTATATACCTATTTATTTATGTATAGTTTGTTGTGTCACACATGGCTCTATACATTTGAAATATAATTCTTATTCTCAGTAGCAAATCTTTAACTAGATTTGCCGAACTATATATAGAGGGTAATATAGTTTGATAAAAATAGTGGGAGACACAATTTTAAATAAGGACCTAATTAATTTGGTGATTAATAAAATGAATGTTTATTAGTGTTGTTAATATTCACTTAAAAAATTATTCTATTTTAATTCACTAACACTACATAGCCTATTGGATGCTAATAATTTAATCGAACTGAATTATTCGAATTGGTTAAAGAAATTTGAGAATAGTTCTCAATACTAAAAAGCTAGTGTAATGTTCGAGAAATTTTAAATCTCATTATTAATTAAATAGAGTATTTAATTGGGATGCTGTCGTAGGCAACCAAAAATAAAATCTTACTTTGAAAAAATATTAATGTAGTAGTGAAAGTAAGAGTCGAACCCACAGAGAGTGAATTGTTTTAATAAATTCTAATATTTTTAAAAATATCTAATTAAATGGGGGATTTATTAATTAACTAATTAAAATTCAAACAAATAAAACTAAATAATAAATAATAAAGATGAGAAAAATCAATTAAAACAAACTTCAGTTCCTTAGTTCAGTATCCCATTCTTTTAATCAACAAATTAATCAAGTTATTATTATCATTTTCTTCAATTGAAATTAATAATCCTAGATAACCGACAATCGCCAAGCTACCTGAAATCCTCCTTAAATTATAAATCTAATGCAGCAATCGCTCACAAAAGACCCTAACTATCATACAACCTAGAACTATCAGTCTAGATTTAATATAACAGTTGCATTAAAAATTAGAGAATTAAATTATTCCGAGCAACAATCATAATATCGTAGATTATTTAACTTGCTATCTTGATAATTATAGCAATATTCAAAAGATTGTCCACAATCAAATATTATTAATTGCTACTTATGATTAGATAAAATATCGTTTGCTTAATATCAAATCTTAATCTAGCATATGATAAATTATTGATTAACTTAACAAGCCCTTATCAAATTAATCAAGCAAATATCATAAAATAATTAAAACAGACTATCAAGAATAAATCTCATGCATGAAGGAATAGATTATAAAACTCAATTAAAACATCAATTAAAAATAAGGTTCAACATCCCTTTAGAACTGAAAATAAAAACTTAGCCTGACATGCTTCAAAATAATCTCCACTAGTTGAAAAGCTCTCTCCAAGAAACTAGAAGAAAGATCTCCCAAAAATTTACAATGAATAATGAGAGATTGGCCCTCTATGTATAGGCCTCTAACTTGTCCGAGCCCTAATAGGATTTACAATTAAAAATAAAAGAAAAATAAAATAATTACTATCCTAATCCTAATTGGAATTAAAATCCAATTTGGAATCAAATTAATGCAATAATCCCGAAATAATCTCGTTTATGCAGCAAAACCGTGTTGCCAAACACGCCTTAACTCGACGTTGACCAAGTCAGCGCCTGAATGCCCGCGCGCATTACGCGCGTGTTTCCTGTCTCTGGTGAAACGGTGTCGTTCCAATTCTACAGTGTTGCTGCTGATATCGCGCGCATTGTGCGGCCCTTCTTCTTTCCTTCTTCGCAAACGACGTCGTCGCTCCCTTCTTCGACCTTAAGTGCGCAACGCGCGACTGCCATCCTTGTTGCTGAATTTACCATTTTGCCACTAGATCTTTGCAGAATTTATAGATTTGCCCCCAAGCTTATATTTCCTACAAAATAAAATATAAAATAATTAAAAATAATATAAAAATAATAAAAACACATAATAATAACTAAAATTCCTAAAATACTAAAAATAAATAAAAACACGTAAATAAAAAAGAAATATAAAATTACCTAAATTAACATAAATTAAATAAAATCCTATAAAACCTATTAAAACCAAAATAAGCTAAATAATTAAACATTTAAGCACACAATAAATATAAAAACTAAGTATTAGAGAATACAAATATCGTATAATTTAACTCTATCAAATACCCCCACACTTAGCTTTTGCTCGTCCTCGGGCAAAATAAAAATAAAAATAAACAAAAATAAAATAAATCTAACTAGTCCAACAGACTAAAGCGACTCAACTAACCTGACATACCTGACTCAAACAACTCGACTATTTACATGAGCAATAAATTAATATGAACTTCACATCAACCTCAAAGATTATAATCAACAAATCTTAGAAAATTTTCAAAATAATACATCATCCAAAATTTTAACTTAATTATTAATTCCACTTTATTCCCAATCCTTCATGTGTGTGTAAAATTCCATATATATCAAACTAATAAAAATTTAGATCAATTCATCTAATCAAATACATCACAAAATATGTTAAAATTCTATACATTTATTTTCACATCACTTTCCATTTAATACAGATAAATACAAATTAGAAGATCAAAAGGTTTTATATTTTAACCACACTAGGATTTAACTTTAATCACATGCCTTCCCAAGTATTATGAAAGTCCGCTAGCAAGACTTTTTCTTCTTCTTTTTTTCTTCATTTTTTCTTCACGGTGAGTGCATTTTAGGATCAATCTCACCAGCGAGTGCGTTTTACGCTCCATTTCGCTGCATGTGTTTATGAGTGAGTGCGTTTTACACTCCATCTCAACCCACCACATGACAATTGATTCACTTTTTTTTTTTTACTTCGGGTAAGGTCAATCTAATAATCCCAGAAAAATTATCTTAATCATTTCTCCGCATTATATTTACCTTATATTTGCTTCAAGTAATGTTTAAATAAGATATAAAATTAAAAACATATCTTATAAGCATTTAACCAAATAAATTTTCTCCAAATTAAAATTAGTTCAAACATATGGATATGTGCAAATAATAAAATAAAAGATTTCAAACAAAGTAAATGACCAACAAAAATGTCAAAATTCAGATTACGCAAAATTTATCAATTTTTCAAGAGTTATTAAATAAAAATCAAAATTTTATCATCGGTTAAAAAATAAAATTCAAATCAAAATATTGCTCAACTGACTCAATCCTAAAAAAAAAAAACTATCCCATTTTCGTAGGCAACACGGTTACACTTAGCACGTGCAACAAGCCTTTAAACTCTTCCCCCACACTTAAAATTTACATTGTCCCCAATGTAAAGTAAAAATGCAAATATAAGGCACATATAACTAACATATAATAATTAAAAAAATAAATTAATAAATAAAAAGAAAAAATAAGTATACTCCCTATTGGGTTGCCTCCCAAACAGTGTCTTTGTTTATTATCAGTGGCTCGACAACTTTCTGCTCTCAATCTTGGTAAACTGGATCCGTCTACTCTAGGATCTCCACGTTTTCCACTTGATGGTCGTCATAGAATGGTTTGAGTCGATGGTCGTTCACTTTGAATATTTTTCCAGTACTCAGATTATGGATTTCTACTGCACCATGAGGAAAAATATTAACAACAATAAATGGACCTTCCCACCAAGAATGAAGTTTACCTGGAAATAATTTCAATAGGGAATTGTATAGGAGGACTTGTTGACCTACTGTAAAGGTTTTCCTTAAAATTTTCTTGTCGCGGAACGCCTTTGTCTTTTCTTTATACAATTTTGAGCTTTCATATGCTTCATTTCAGAGTTCTTCAAGCTCTTGTAACTGCAATTTCTTGTGCTCTCCTTCTTGATCTAGGCTCATATTGTACTACTTGATTGCCCAAAAAACTTTGTGTTCTAGTTCCACTGGCAGATGACATGGCTTTCTGAACACAATCCTGTAAGGTGACATCCCTATAGGAGTTTTAAATGTTGTCCTATATGCCCATAGTGTATCTTCCAGTTTCAGACTCCAATCCTTTCTATTTGGCTTGACAACCTTCTCTAAAATGGACTTGACTTCATGGTTGGACACTTCAGCTTGGCCATTGCTTTGTGGGTGATAGGCTGTAGAGACTCTATGTATAACATTGTACTTCTTAAACAGAACTGCTAGCATCCTATTGTAGAAATGAGTTCCTTTGTTGCTGATAATAGCCCTTGGAGTTCCAAACCTGACAAAGATGTTATACTTGATAAAATCTGCAACAACTTTAGAATCGTCAGTCCTGGTGGCTTTAGCTTCGACCCATTTTGAAACATAGTCAACGACCAAAAGAATGTAAACGTTACCATAAGAAACAAGAAATGGTCTCATAAAATCAATACCCCAAACATCAAAATTTTCAATAATTAAGATAGGGTTTTGTGGCATTTGATTTCTACTTGATATATTTCCTGTCCTTTGGCAATTTACACATAATTTACAAAACAGATAAGAATCTTTAAAAATAGCTGGCCAAAAAAATTCAGATTCTAAAACTTTATGGCTATTCTTTTAGGTCTGAAATGTCCTCCATAAGCATAAGAGTGACAAAAAGTAAGAATAGACAAAAACTCATTATCAGGCACACACCTTCTAATTACCTAATCAGAACAAAATTTCCACAAGTACGGATCATCCTACACATAATATTTCGCATCTCGTTTTAGCTTTTCTTTCTGGAGTTTAGAAAACTCACTAAGCATGTAAGCACTAACCAAATACTTAAGGAGATTTGCATACCAGGGTACCAAATTTTCAATGGAAAGGAGATGCTCGTCTGGAAAAGAATCTTGTAATGGTAGAGAGTCTTCCTCCTTAATCAGTCTGCTCAAATGGTTTGCCACCAAGTTTTCTGCTCCTTTCTTATCTTTGATTTCCAAGTCAAATTCTTGGAGCAGTAGGATCCATCTGATAATCCTCAGTTTTGAATCCTTCTTAGTTAACAAGTACCTGAGAGCTACATGGTCAGAATAAACTACAACTTTAGTGCCAAGAAGATAATATCTGAATTTTTCTAAAGCAAAAATAACAGAGAGTAATTCTTTTTCCATTGTTGTGTAGTTAATCTGAGCAGCGTTCAAAGTTCGAGAAGCATAGTAGATGGCATGCACAGCTTTGTTTACTCGTTGGCCCAAGACAGCTCCTACGGCATAGTTGCTAGCATCACACATGTTCTCAAATGGCAAACTCCAATCTAGTGGCTGTATGACTAGTGCAGAGGTTAATAATTTCTTTAACTTGTTAAACGCCTCCTTGCAATGGCTTGAAGAGTTGGAATTCACACTTCATATCTCTATATAACAACTTTAAAGCTTCTATCCGTAAAGACGAAAAGGGTTACATCACACATTATATCCCTTCTTCTTGGCTTCCAATTAAGTTCAAATTTGAACCATAACTAGGTCTTACTAGCTAGTATATCACAAAACTATAATTTGGCTCGCTTGGCTTCTTAAAATCATCAAAACATTGGCCTGAATAAGGCCACTTCAACTCATTTGTACTCTTAGCCTCTTTTTTAACCTTTTCGTTAACTTTGTGATTTTTGGCCATTTGCATTAAAAATTGAATCCAACACTTCACATAGTTCACATAAGTCATATATAACAGGTTTAGACTTTTAAAACCATAAAACTTCGCAGAAGGCGAGATTTGTCCGTAAAAATCTATTTCGGGTCGAAACGATCAATTTTGATCGCTCGAATCGTCTTTTCATTCAAATTCCTGTCTGCTGATCACCAAATCAACCTAGACACGTGTATTTACATAAAACAAAGTCATTTGACTTCATTTCACCTTTAATTCATCAAAATTGCCAAAAATCACCCTTTGATTGGATTTTCACAAAAAATTTCAAAACTATCATTTCCAAAACTTAACCTCTATTACAATTCTTGACTCTATGCACCACATAGGCAACCATATGCACATTTAACAACTTTATACGTCTCTATAACTTCCACATGCACAATCCAGTGCACTTTACAGATTATTGCATTGTCTACACAAAAAGTATAGCCTAATATTTAGTCTTTTCATACCAAAACATGTTTTTAAATCATTTAAGCTTTTAACTTGTCATTTAGCCAAAAAATTTACTTGCATCAAACATAATAAATCTTTCAAACTAGGTTTTCATGACTTCAAGCTACTTATAACACATAATCATATACAAATCATAACTTAATATTACATTTTTCTTAAACCAACATGCTTCTTCTTCATTTGAGTATTTAAGATGATCTCTAACATAAAAATATACATGTAACATGCATGTTCAACATCTCCAACCAAGGTTTCATCAAAATTTCCAACAAATACATATGATCATCCTTTATGATTGAATTGTACGGTAACTATTCACTAAAAGGTTCATTTACGATCAAATGTTAAAATCTATATTATCTGAAATGTTGATTAATCGCTAAGGAGGCTTACCTTTATTGTGGAATAATTATTTATTTTAAATTAAAAAGTTAATTCATAATAAATGAATTAGAATTATTCTAATTTATTTATTATACAACTTATTTAATATGGAGAACCTAGAGGGTCACACCACAAAAGAGTAATATTTATTTTAGAAGTGAATAACATAATCATAATAATAAATTAAGTATATTTAATTTATACTATGGTGATGGAATAAATTAAATAGCTTAATATTTATAATTTAGTATTTTAGAAATACTAATTACAAATTAATAAGAGGACTCTTATTATTATTATTATTATTATTATTATTATTATTATTATTATTATTATTATTATTATTATTATTATTATTATTATTATTATTATTATTATTATTATTTCTAGTATTATTATTTAGTTCGTAAATGGTTTAGGAATTAATTAATAAGTAGTAGTATTATTGTAAATTATTAAGTTCCTAAATAGTTTAGGAATTGTAATTGTAATATCCCAGATATTTACAAGATTCATAAATAAGATTTTAAATATTAATTAAAGGTTATGGTTTAAAACCTAGAGTTGTAGAAGTGAGATGTGTGGAAAATGGGTGAACATTTTTTTTTTAACATAATTTATTTGTTAGAAATTAAATGTGGGAATATTGTAATGATGCATGTAGAAAATTTATTAAGAAAATAAATTCAATTGAGAAGTGAAGGTGATTATATTGATATACATATATACCTAAAGTGTGCTTGTCAGCCAAACAAGTAGATGAGTAAATTAAATACTCAATTAAACTAATAAATTAATTAGTTTAAATATGAAGTCCTGAAATATAATTAATTAGGTTAATTATATTAGTAGGAGTTAAGTTGTGGAAAATTTAGGATGATTGTCTTGGATGGCAATAATGTGAAGTAATTAATTAAGTAATTAACTTAATTATTAAGTTGTTGTATAAAGTCCATTAATGGATTTAAAACAAGCCCAATATGAGAATATTTGCTTGAAGATGGGTAATTAAATAATAAGCCCAAATGTTATGTTGATTAATAGCTCAAGAGATAATTAATATAAGTCCAATTAATTAATGTTGGCAAGTATTGGTAATAATGGGGTGATAGTCTAATTAAATAAATTACATAGCCCAAGTTATGGAAGGTGTGTGAGTTGTGTTGGGTAGCCCAAGTAATTAAATAAGAGAGCCCAATGAAAAGTAAACTATGTAGCCCAAACATTTAAAAAGTCAATTAATAGTCAAAGTGTTGGGAAATTTGGTTGAGTGTAGAGAATTAACTAATGTAGGATTAACTGAATAACCCTAGTTGGTAGGCAAGATAGAGAATTAACCAAACATTGGCTAATTGCTAGAGGAAGGAAGGTAGTGATGATAATTAACTATGGATGAATTAATTTAGTAACCCAATGTGCTAGAATTATTTATAGTAAGTCTAAAAGGAGTATATTTTAAATCCAAATCTGATATTAATCTAGGTCATATTAATTTACCTAGTAGTCCATGTAATTAATTAAACTATGTCCAATAAACTAATCTAGTAGCCTATATAATTTAATTAAACATTGATCCATGTAATATTTGAAACTAGCCCAATGCTTAATTTAATTAATTGTAGCATATGTTAGTTAATGTTAGCCCAATGTAATAAATAAATTGAGCCCAAACAAATTAAATGAATGAGCCCAATATAATTAATTCTAAGGTCGAAAATGGAGCCCAATAAGCTTGTATAGGTGAATATGCATACATATATTGGTGTGTATATATATATATGGATACTTATATAATTATATAGGACTTAAAAATAAAGTCAAATTGGAGAAATAAAATGGTCAATCCTGAATTTTGGGGCCCACATGGATGGGAATCTAGCTTGTTGGTTGATTTTTGAGTGTAAAATGGTCCAAGCAACCCCCAACCACCCTAGTCATTCATATGGTCATTCAAAAGGTCTATCAAGTGGTCATTTCATGCATA
This sequence comes from Hedera helix, assembly GCA_947179155.2. Lineage (NCBI taxonomy): Eukaryota > Viridiplantae > Streptophyta > Magnoliopsida > Apiales > Araliaceae > Hedera > Hedera helix. The sequence continues at coordinate 19,261,604 of OX359273.1, read as the reverse complement.
GTAAGCAAGATTAAGCTCCTAATTGACTAGCATTGATTGATTAAGAGATGTTAAGTACGTCTATAGAAGTTATATAAATAAGACCATCAACAAGTCTTGAAAAGGTTGTTGGTTCATTTGTTAGTTTTCTAAGTATTGTAGAGAGAGAAGCTCTAGAGAAAAATAAGAGCTATACTTGAGAGTTGAAAGTGTGCTACTCATTTTGGGGAAGAGAAGAAGAAGAGGAGTCTAGCTTTAGCAAGAATGAGATCTCCATTAAAGGTTTAAAAGTGTTCTATCTCTTCCTTAGTTCATCTTTATGGTTTAAATATGTTCTGTGTGTTCAAAATATATTTTTAACCGATCAAAAGTTATTTTGATATTATGGAAGTCTAAATCTATGATATATAGGTAGATTCATGGTTTAGTATGTTTAAAACAAGTATTGGTATGTGTGTTATGCAAATAAATAGAAGAAAATTTCATATTGCGATTTACCGGTAAAACCCTAGATGGTTTGATTTTAAATTTCTTGTCAAAACATTTTCAAAAATGTGATTGAACCATGAAATATTGTAAAACAAGAAGTTAGGAAGACAAAAACATTAAGTTAGTGTCATTTGGATGTGTAGAGTTTATTTTATTCAAGTTTGAACAATTAAAACCAATGATTTGTGATTTTAGTTTTCACTGTATCCTTGTGAGCAGTTTTTAGTCCAGTTACATTCGAAATTTGGATTTGTGATCTAAAGAGAAATTGTAGAGGGGGAAATTATGATGAGAATGGACTCAAGAATCACCCCAAAATGTTTTAAAATGAAGAAGTTATGGCTGTCAAAGCGTCATAGAGTCGAGCAGTCAAAAGTTTGACTTCCGGACAGATGGGTCGGGCGCACCTGCGCTAAGTGTGGGTGCACCTGTGCCCGAGGCCACTACCAGAAGCAGTTTTGGTCGGTCTGGGTCAGGTCGGGTCGGTCCGGGTCGAGTTTTTAATGAAATTTTAAGTTAAAATAAGTGTAAAATGAATGTGTTTGGTTATTACACCAATATTTATGAAATCCATTAACGATTAATTGATAACTAAATGTTTAAAATAAAGACTAAAGTTAACACAATTAAAAAGTTAACTATTGGTATTATTCGATGTGTATTTAAAATATTATTAAATGATCAATAATATTAGTATATGATTAAAAAGTTATTAAATGATAAATAACATTAGTAAATGATTAAAATATTAATAAATGATTAATAATATTAGTAAAAGATTAAAATATTATTAAATGGATAATAATATTAATAAGTGATTAAAATATTATTAAATGGTTAATAATATTAGTATGTGATTAAAATATTATTAAATGGTTAATAATATTAATAAGTGATTAAAATATTATTAAATGGTTAATATTATTAATGTGTGATTAAAATATTATTAAATATTTAATAATATTAATGAGTGATTAAAATATTATTAAATGGATAATATTATTAATAAGTGATTAAAATATTATTAAATAGATAATAATATTAATAAGTGATTAAAATATTATTAAATGGTTAATAATATTAATGTGTGATTAAAATATTATTAAATGGTTAATAATATTAATGTGTGATTAAAATATTATTAAATGGTTAATAATATTAATGAGTGATTAAAATATTATCAAATCGATAATAATATTAATAAGTAATTAAAATATTATTAAATGGATAATAATATTAATAGGTGATTAAAATATTATTAAATGGTTAATAATATTAATGAGTGATTAAAATATTATTCAATGGATAATAATATTAATAAGTGATTAAAATATTATTAAATGGTTGATAATATTAATAATTAACTAAAATATTATTAAATGAATAATAATATTAGTAAGAGATTTAAAATATTATTAAATGATTAATAATATTTGAACATATTTGTATATTATCAAAGGTAGATAATATTTTGAGGTATTTGGAACATTATTAAATGTCTGAATCATTAAGTTATGAAAAAGAAGAATGTTTAATTAAATTAAACATATGTAAATAGTCCATTGTGATTAATTTAGACAACTTATTCAAAGTAGGTCATACGATGAACATGTAGTGAATGTATTAGTTAGATGAGCATACCCGACATGTCCAACTGGGGTTGGGCTAGGGTTTTGTCCGGAACTTAAGGGTTCGTTTGTCGGACATCTTAAGAGTTAATAATTTAAAGTTAGAGTCTTATATAAAGGCTAAGTTATAGTCATTGCATCTAATGATTATGTCAATTTCTATATAAATTGTAGATTGAACAAAAGACGCAAATAAGCATAACTGGTATAAGCGAACCAGACAAGTTTTTCAGATATTGTTGCTATGTGTATAACTGTTGTGTCTGCACTTGAAGCATGTGAGAATTTGAATTAAATATGTTTTTGTAAAACCATATGAGGTGTCTTAATTCTATATGATAGAAAGCCTGAATTAATTGAATAAGTTGAAATGTATGTCATGTATTCATTTCAATGTATGATCAGTATGTTGGATGAATAAATGCAAAGCATGAGAAGCATGATGCATTCATATAATGTAATGTATAAAGCATGAGAAGCATGTATAAACATGAACTGTGTTATGTGTTATCTGTTAGACTTGCTGAGCCGTCGTGCTCACTCTTGCCTAAACCAACATTTTCAGATAGTGCAAATTATTTAAAGTTCTCGATAAAGATCAAGAAACAAGAAAGCATATTACTTTCACTGAAGATCTAAATATTTGTTGTAGATATCAGTCTGAATTGGACAGGTAAATGATTGTGTAGTATAATACTTAGTTGGTATATTATATGAGTGTTAAATACTCAATTTGATTGTAATAGAATGTCGTATCATGTATGATATTGAGACATACTAGGAATGTATAAAGATTGCGATTCTAGAATAGAAAGAGATGTTGTAAAATTATAAATAAATGGTTATTTACCAATTATTATATTGTTGTAATTCATGAACAATAAGGAAAAGGTAGTACTAGTGTTGAACCAGATCCAAGGTTAAAGTAACCTGAATGTGGGGTCGTCACAGTAATTATAATAATTAATTAAGTTACTAAATGGTTTAGTGATTAATTAATAAGAAGTACTCTCATTATTAAATAATTAAATTCCTAAATGGTTTAGGAATTGTAATGAATAAATTTAGTTTCTAATTGAATTGAGAATTAAATTAAAATCCTAATCCTAAATAGTTTAGGAAGGTTGACTACATCTATAAATAAGAGGAATCTTATCATAGATTAAGGTTACACACTCTTTTACAAGAATAGAGAGAGTACTTCATAATTCTCTATATCTTAGGAGTTAGAGAGAGAGAAATAGAGAATTAAAGCTAGCCACCCATGGGTTGGAGAAATCAAAATTCACTTCTTTAATTCATAGATCTCTTGGTGGATCACCTCTAGAGGCTTCACACTTGGGGAGCTAACATTGATCCATGGAATCTAATTGGTGAATTTGAAGAAGAATGCAAATGATTAAAGGGAGTTGAACTTGTACCTATAGAAGCTTGGTTCTACAAAGGTATAAATCTTTTATCCTTCCTCAATTAATAATAGTCGCATAAGAGATCCTGGTTATTGGTTTGTAGAAAAATTTTAAAATCTGATTTTGCTTGATTCCTTTGCGCTTATATAATTTGATTATATGTATGCTATATTTTTGCAAACCAACAAGAACTTCCCTGATTAGTCAAGCGTCGAACTCGACCTCATCATGATCGGCGTTCTTTGTAGCATTATCATCATCCGACTCTAGCGGTGGATAAATTGGCAACAATGGTGGAGGTAGGATCGGATGTGGTGTAGCAGTCGAGTACAGCTGATGCAGACAAAAAACTTCATGAAACTGTATATCGGTTCGCCTTTATAACCTCCGTATAGCTCTCCTTGAACCTACCTTAGTGGCATTATGTTCGGGACCACCAGGACCATCATCTGCATGTGGAGGTGACTAAGGCAAAATAAATCTCAATCCGCGAGGGTGTGACTCTCCACCTTCCCAAACCTTGTACTGCTCAATCAAATTATGGTCTATGAGAGTGGTAGGTGGTTGCACTGGTTCAGCCACGCCCACCGTACTCCAGCTCATCTACATAATGAAGTAATGAGGGACGGGAGTGGTTATCCTCCTAACATCGTCCCCTTTAAATTCCTTTTAATTGATGCCACAATAACACTCCCCACATCAATTGTCAAACCGATGATGATAGTATATAAAAGAACTACTCGCTCCCACATCACATCACTCACATGCATAGACGACATTAATTTGGCCACAAGAACGCATACCAAATCTTGTTGTACCTACTTATGGCCTTAAACGGGAAAGAACTAAGCTCATTGGTATACTTGCTAATTTTCTATTCAATTCTTGGTTTACATAAATCTTGCACTATTTTATAGTACTTTGGCCCTGCAGTTATGTACTTGGCATACTTGTTATTGTCGTACCCTCTCACATTGTAGTACTCGTTAATGGTCACCCGAGAAAAAGATACCATTTTACCTTTGACCATAGCTTCACAAGCCTCTGTATCTTCGGCATTGGCATAAAACTCTTTCATAATTGCCGCCGTCGCCGGATCCGGGTGATCCGTGAATGAGTCCCAACCTCTTTCCACTATTATAGAAACCATTTCGCCATCCAGTTCAGGTCGCAACCCCCGCTCTAGTATTAATGCCCGACTAGATAATACATGATTGAATTTGTCTTCTGCCTCGGTACTAATAAACTTACACTGATCAAAAGGTCGAGGCATAGTAGAAGATGAGCCTTGTGTTCTTTGCTTCTATAGTGCCATTTCAAATCAAACTAACACCATTTAGTGCACTAATTGTAACCCCCTTCTCTTGTAATTGGTGACATAATTGATGCAACTTTAAATACTCTAACTAATCTCTAATGTGCTCTTTCAAAATTATCAAAATTATGTGCCTTTAAGTTACAAACTAAAATAAATTCTTTACTGGGGCAATGTATAAAACAGGTTATGGGCAGTCTATAGGTCCCACCAAACTCATACCAAACTGAAAATCAAGCAAACCTTTTTTTTATTATTAGCAATTACGAGCCTATCCTAAGCTCCAGCCAATCACCCAAACAGCCAAATCTCCTCTAGTGGCCAACACAAACCAATTGGGCACCAAACAATGCACAACACCCACTGATATGCAAAAACTACTAACACAATTAGAAAATAAATCAAATAGAAGCTCCAAATATCATGTAATTATTATCAAAACCCAAAGATTGACAACCCAAGTGATGGTTTAATCTTAAACCTAATTCGTGCGTACTAACAGTGAGTTAAAAATAAAACCCTAGATTGATGAATTGGGGATGGACTGGTATATGTTTTTGAGATGGAATTGATTTGAAATTGGGGGGATGATAATGGTGATTAGACAGGATAGAAGGGGAATGATTAGGATTTAGTTTGGGTGTGAGATGAGTTAGGGTGTTTCAGCCTTAGGGAAGAGAGAAGTAGTTGCTCTGTATAATCATTCCCCGAAGGAATTTAAAAACTAGAATCGATACATTGCGTCGAGGCAAGATTATTTGGCCTAGACATCACGCCGAGCACAGTTGGGCAGAGGTAATTTCACTAGGGGCGAGTTCAGAACGCGTCGGGGTGAGGTTACACTGAGCACTTTCTACTAGGGGAGAAGTTTGTTATCGCCAAGGCGTAATCACTACGTCGGGGCGCAGTGTTATGATTTTTGAAAAATAAATTTGCTACCGTTTTTTTGATCTCTTAACACCTTAATCGTACTTTAGATCTGCAATGAGGCAAAAATTCACAAGAATTAGTGAAGCTAACATAATAAATTATATCCTACACTAGAAATTTAGTAATTCCTAAAAATTGAATAATTTAAACCAAAAGGACCTGAAAATGAAAATAAAATACGTAAAACTATAAACTAAAGTTGGGTTGCCTCCCAACAAGCCCTTGATTTAGATTCTTGCAGCCTGACTTTGCCCTTCTATTAGCTAAGGTCAAATTTACGGTTCAAGCACCGATTGGTGAGCCATCTATTGGTCCTTTCTTTATAATGTTTGATCTTCTTATGGTGTCGAAGACCTTTCCACACACGTTGATCCTTCTGCGATGGTCTTGGAAAATTTTCCTCATCCATCAGACCAGTACTCTTCTTCATAATTGCAAGATTTGGAAACATTCTTCAGGATCATCTGGCAACTTCATGGGCTTAAAAACATGGAATTTCACTTCTTAATCATTGACCCTCATTGTGAGCTCCCCTTTTTGCACGTCAATGATTGTTCTTCCAGTTGCCAAGAAAGGTCATCCTAGAATAATTGGTATATTATCATCCTCTGAGTAGTGAAGAACCAAGAAATCTGCCAGAAGAATTAGTTTGTCCACCTTCACCAAAACATCTTCAATAATTCCCCTAGGGTACGTGACGGATCTATCAACCAACTACATGGTGACGTTTGTAGGCTTTGCCTTTTTTAATCCGAGCTTCTGGTAAATGGAGAGGGTCATCAGATTTATGCCAGTCCCTAAGTCACACAGAGATTTCCCAATGTATTGATTACCAATTGAACAAGGAATTATAAAACTCCCTGGATCTTTTAGTTTTGGAGGTAGTTTTTCTAGAATATAGCACTACATTCTTCCATAAGCGCCATTGTTTCAAAATCTCCTAGATTTTTCTTCCTTGATAAGATACTTTTCATAAACTGTGCATAACTAGGCATATGCTCTAATGCTTCGGTGAACGGAATGTTAATGTGAAGCTTTTTAAAAACCTCTAAGAACTTTGCAAATTATTTATCTAGCTTTGCTCTCTTAAGTCTCTGCGGGAATGGCATTGATGGTACATAGGAACTTGGCTTGACTTCAAATTTTTCCACAGTCTTCTTCTTTTTCTTTCTAATATTCTCGTCTTCATTTGCCTTTTATTCAACTTTGCAATCATCTTCTTGTAATTGCTTTGAGTTCTCCTTTACTATTTCAAATAATTTTGTCTGACTCCTCAAGGTAATCGCCTTACAATGCTCATTACCATCTCTCCTTGGATTCTTCTCAGCATCACTTAGTAGAGAACCTTGAGGTTGGTTGTTTAAAGCACTAACTATCTTCCCCATCTGATTCATAAGATTCCTTATCTAAGCTAATTGATTATTCGTAGTCACGTCAACCAGAGTTGCCATCTTCGCTAACAAATCCTCCATTTGTGATAACTTATCAGGTTGTTGGGGTTGTTGATGTTGCTGGTTTTGGAATCCGGGTGGGTATGAATGCCTTGGAGCTTGAGCTTAAGGTTATGACTGATGAGTGGGTTTTAAACCTACGAATCGGGTATTGTTAAAGCTAATAGTTGCTACCTTTGAGTGTTTTTAGGTTCTTTTTATTTATTTTTTATGTTTATCTATTGCAGGTTAGAGCAAGAGGGACGTAGATGGCATTCTGGAAAAGAAAGTAATTAAAAGAATTGAAAATTTCTGAAAATTGCAGTTTTGTAAATACGGTGCCATTGGATAGTTTCTAGACTCCCAGATTTGTATTAGGGTTGGCGTCTAGACGCCAATAAGCAGAATCAGTCTGTTTGGAGCTTCAAAAATTCTAAAGAGCAGGGGAATTAAAAGAAAAGGAACGCGAGAGGAAGAAGAGTGGAAGTTAATTAACTACTAAGAGATGGGAACGTGGAAGAGAAAGGAAGGCTAAAAGAGTGGAAGAACTGAAAAAAGAGAGAGGTATGGAACCAGGGAAGACAGAAGAACATTGGAGGATAAGGAGCAAGAACAGAGTCTGTAGAATTCAGAGGAGTCAATTCAGAGTTTAGGAGTAACCATTAAAGTTTCTTCTAATTCTTTCTTTTATCTATGATTTTTGTAATCCCTGGGATGTATTTATTGTTAAATTTGATGTTGCTCTATTTAGTTAGTATGAACTAAATTTTACATTAAGATTGCAATGGGACTTAGATTACAGATATTATGGGACTTTTATCTACTGACTTTACTGAAGATCTTGAAGATAACACCAAGGAACCTAAATAATGTTTAGACAAGATTACTACTATTGAAGAAATATTTCCAAAAGATATGGGTAGAGAATTTGCAAAATAAATGCGCAAAATGTTTTAAGATATGAGGGAAAGCTTCGATAATTGAGATCAACCTTGACCAAACTTTCAAAATAAAAACTTGTTGTCTTTGAGTACCAGAAAGCCAATGATAACTTCATTAAACTCCTCCATGATAAAATTCTTCTGCTACACTTATCTCATTTAGACTTCAAATTAACGTTGGAAACACAAATGGATAAAGTTGTTAGCACTACTCATGATGCAATGGCATTAGTTCACCAACAAAGGGAAGGAGTAGAAAAACGATGGCAAGAGATTAGAATCAATATTGCCTCCTCTCGTCACTAATTGCAAGAACTTGTCACTGGTGTTCAACAGCTTTTAAAAGACGTCTCCTTCTTGACTGATGACAAAAAGGGGCAGTGCTCAACAACAACGACAATCATCAATTCAGGGGGAGAACAGAGGAACTAGGCAGTCATCTCCTCTAACTGATCATGCTTCACCAATAGAATCCTTAAGAGGACAATCTTCTGCTAAAGGAGAATTATGGCAAAATGTAACCTCCTCTAGTATGAGACCTCCAAATGATGATCTAATGCTTATCAACTGAATGTCTCAAGGCACTACATACTAGGAGAGAAACAATTCAATATGCCTAATCTCGGTCCAAAGGACACCATTAAAGAAATTACTGAAATAAGAAAAAGAGAAGTTAAGAGAAGAGAAGCATACAATCGCAAAGTGAAAGAAAAGAGAAGAAATTCTCTGAGCAAAAAGAGAAGTAGAAGTTAAGTAAATTGAGAACTTTTGAGATCTTAAGCCTATACTAATTTCCCCAATATCAATATATTCATGCTTTTGATCTATCAATACAGTTTCTCGATGTATTCTAAGTCATGTTTAAATTTTTGCACTGCATTAGCAAATTGATGATTTGATATGAAACTGTTGGCTTTGTCATCATCAAATAGGGGGAGATTGTTAGGGTCTACATGATTATATTTAATGATGACATAATTATAAATTGAAATGATTAATGCTTAATGTATATTTGTAAATATAGCTTTTATAAAGTCCTTATTGAATTCATGTTGTACAAGGACTTAGTTTAGAAAAGATCAAATTTGTTTGGTTGATCTTTTGAGAAAAAGTGGTGTAAGCCAAGACTTGAAGATCGCATTGAAAGATTGCAAATTCTGAATCATATTGCTATATAAGAAAAGTATTACAAGTTCTGAATTGTATTGTGACATTAGAAACATATTGTAAGTTCTGAATCGTATTGCTACATCAGAAACTTACTATAAATTCTAGATCATATTGCTACATTAGAAACGTACTACAAGTTCAGAATCGTATTACAAAGTGAAGATCGTATAATAGAAGCTAGTTCGTATGGAAGATAAGATTGCACTTCAAAATCTATACGATCTGTTCAATTTGTAGAGTAAAAGCTATCAGAGTACTAACAAAGAAAACATCATGATTGAAGGGCTTGATGCAGATCTTTAAAAGCCAGACATTATATCTAAAGGTCAGAAATGTCTGTGCCTATCGGCTAGTTAACGCAGAAAAACTAGTAAAAGAATTACCATTTTTGAAAATCTAATAACTTGACAAGACTAAAAGACATTTTGCCTATCATCAAAATACTCATACCAGAGATAATTAGAATCGAGACAATAAATGAGCAACGACTATTTTGCAACGGGAAGATTTCAAGAAGTCTATAAAAAGAATAGTAAAATCCAAGAATAGTGTGAGATGAGATACTGAAAAAGAATTAAATATCTGCAACTCTCAAAACTTACTCTACAAAGAAAAAAAACTGAACATCTCATTCAAGCTTCTAAGTACTTGAAAAAAGAATTGTATTACCAACTTAGCTACAACTCATAACTTCATTACCAACAACAGAAGAAGAAAGATGACACTGAGTGACTAGCCTGATTCTAAGTGAATAAGACCATGTGTGGGATGGACTTAGTGTTCAAGATTGGTGGTTCTTAGTGGACCAGGTCTTAGTAACCAAAATACTGAGACTAAGTGCTCGAAAGGACTCAGTGTCCAAGAGATTTCGAGACTGTGTGACTCGAAGTAACCTTAGTGGTTCAGTTGTAGCTTATCTCAGTGATCAATATCCTTAGTGGATTTCCTTCTCGTGGAGTAGAAGAGTGGAATAGGAGTTATTACATCTCCGAACCACTTAAAACTTGTTGTCTCATTTACTTTCAGTCATTTACTTTTTGCTTTATAATTACCTGTGAATGTGATTGCTTATTACTAGTTTCAAGCTCCAAACATTAGTACTCACTAAAGTTTTACATCAAAAAGGGGGGGTTTTGAATACATTCTATTGTGCTTAATTGACTCTAATTTATAAATCAACAATCAAATTTTTACTTAACAAATCAAAGAAATTTTTAAAAAGTCCTATTCAACCCCCCCCCCCTAGATCTTTTTTGTGCCTCTGGGGTATAACAGAATAGATTTTCATTCATGTAACAGATAGTTTCAATAATATATTTTCTGACCAATATAACAGCACCTTAAGTAAATTGATGATTGACTCAATCAATTAACAATCACATGGGATGATTATTTAAACAATTAGTCCCACGATATTTGTTTTAAACTTATTTAATAGATAGTCAACCTTTCACATATTATTTCCTTTATAGGCATGATTAACATATTGTGTAACTATTAGTAATCAAAATATGCCCGGTCCAACAAATATTTTTCAGCCTATAAACAATTGACCCAACCAGTTTTAATGATCATGAAACATTTATTATTTTCCAAAAACTATTTTAACTTTTGTCTGTCTTCTAAAAATTATTAATTGATTTTATCATGTAATGCACTCCTAGATCTTTGATTGACATATATATTTAGAGCTAGGATCTTACATGATATCCTAGAGCTTTAAAAAATAAGCTTCCATTTCAATAGCTTCACTGATTCTCTTTTGCTTGTCAATTCAGTGTCCAATACAGTGTGTTGTATGATCTTTCTTAATAAACTACAAGACACATGAAAACATACACAACTGCATAACTTAATAAATAGAGTCATCATCAAAACCAAAAGGATAGAATATGGATAAACCAACATTCTCTCCCTTTTTTATGATGACAATAAAATAATTTTAGCTCCCCCTAAGACCATGCATAACACCCATATAACTCCCCTAAATTCATGCATAAAAATAAATTCAGGCTTATAACAATAATTTGCAGAGTCAAGACATGCTACTGTATTTCATAATCCAATATGTCTCAAGTTGTACTATATCAATCTTAGATATTTAACACATGTGAAACATTTGCATAGTTAGGCATAAACATCAATGTAATTTAAAAAATTAAACACTAAACACCTTAAACCCGTGTTCTCTCCCCCTTTGTCATCATGCCAAAAAGAAAAGCAATCAAGATTATGATGCATAGATAAAATAACCAGAATAAATAGTGGTCTCACAAAATAAATAGCAATCAAGGCAAAATACCATAATAACGTAGTATCCAAAAGAAAACCAGTAGAAACAGTATTAGAACAACTATTAGGTTAACACTTAAATAAAAAAATATATAAAAAAACATCAGTCAAGTTCATCAATTTGAACATTAGGTGGAGGACGGTTGGTAAAATAAGGATGATGGACAGCACGAACAACATGTTCAGCCAAGGATAACTCATTTGCAAATCAAGGGGGACGAGGAATATCTATCACTTGAAGTAGGTCTAAATCTATGAAATCACTTTGAAAGTTTGCTAGCCAATAGCACTCAGGCCATTCTGGAATAGGGGAGAAAATGTGACGAATGCGAAGTTCATTTATACACTCACTAATCCTATTAAAATGGTCAACCGCAAAGTGTCCCAAAATCCCAACCTGATTACTAATAAATTTAAGCTCTTAACTCAATTGATATGTGTTTTTATTTATCTTTTTCTGCATCGCAACAACCATAGCAGCAGCCTGAATCTCAAACCCGGCTTGAAGATCAATAAATACATACTCTACATCTTAATATAAAGTAGCAGTAGGAGCAGCAGATTTCATTGACAGATTCCCTTTTTCAAGTGTGATTAGCCTTTGCTTGATGTCCAACATCTCAGTCTTCATTTCATTTTGGTTATTCAGAATTTGTGTAAGAATATTCATAACTTCAAGAGATGGGGGAATAGAAAGAAGAAGAATTAGAACTAGGTGGGCTAAGTGTAGATGACACTTCCTTAGGGATTCAGATAAATTACCCATCAACCAAAGATAGGTGAGACAGTTTGAAATTATCAGAGTCTATGAAATCAGTAAGAGAAATAGATGCTTTATTTTATTAGCTCTACGATGGTAGATATAATCTATATACGAAGATCTATGGTCAAAGATGCATAAAGTGTGTATTAATATGTTTGATATGTGAAAAGAATGAAAAAGTCTAAATATGAACTTATTTTTAAGAAAAATTCTAATTTAATGTTTAGGTTGATGATTTATGATTTGAGATGTGTAAGTCTTTTTTTATGATCTATGAATTTTGAATGATAGATCTATGTGTTATGAAGATAATCTACTTGAACGATTGAAAATATGTTAAAACGAAGAAGTTATGATTTTTCTACTAAACTATATCGAATTTCAAAACCCTAGTTGATTTGGTGAGCTCGATCATGATTTTGGTGTCCAAAATATTTTTGAAAAGTTGATCGATCTATGAAATATTGAAGAACAATATGTAAAGACGATAACAAAACAAGTTTGAAGTCATTTGGATGTGTATTGAATTTTTTGTGGAAGATTGAAGCAAAAGAGCACAAGTTGAAAATTAAGAAAAAACTTGGAATTGTTTTCTGCCTACCGGCGCCGCAGCGCTGGATCAAAATTTTGAGTTTTAAATTATTTTAATTCGAGTTGGGTCAAGCCTTATATAATGTGTCGGGTCAGATCTTTTGAGTCCAAGATGTGTAAAAAAAAATGTATATTATTATAAAATTTAATGTAAGTAATTAAAATATTATTAAATATTTAAATAATAATTAAATGATGTCACTCTACGATATTGCAGTTTCCTTCAGTCATTCTGTGATCTTGATGTCACTCTATGATCTTGAAGTTTACTCTATGATCTTACAGTTTTCTTCAGTCACTCTGCGATCTTGATGTCACTCTACGATCTTGTAGTTTTCTTCAATCATTCTGCGATCTTGATGTTACTCTACGATCTTGCATTTACTTACTTCACTTTGTGAACTTGGAGTACTTCTCTTTTTGCTATATAATTCTGCCAGATTTTCTTAGTTCACTATATAATCTTAGAGTAACTAAGTCTCCTACTTTATGATCTCTTGGACTGTTCCTTCTATAACAAGTCATGTCGATGTGATTTGGATCAATCAAACAGATTTGATCCCTAAGTCCTTTGACAATAATTATCTCTTAAGAACTTTACAATATTACTTTTTTTTTTTACACACGCACTTTAAGCTCATGTCATCATATCATCATTAAATCCAAACCAACATAAATGTACTAATAGGGTTCAATTTTTGCTAGGAATGGACTTTAGGTTTTGGTAAAGAGTCATTCAAAGTTTGTTATTCAAGGTTTTGTAATACCTTGTTCAACTTGTGAAGTGAAATTTTCAAGGACTTATGAAAGCCGAAAAGTCATTCCAAAGTCATTCAAGATTTTTTTTTATTTTAAAGTCATTCAAATGATTTTAAAAGTCATTCAAAAGTTATTCAAAGTTTAATTTCAAAAGCATTCAAAGGATTTCAGATTTCAAAAAGACATTTAAACGATTTTAGATTTTAAAAATTCAATCAAAGGATTTTTTATTTCAAAAAGTTATTCAAAGTCCTTAAAAAATCATTCAAAGTTTAATTTTAAAGGTCATTCCAAGGTTGTTTTTTAAAGCTATTAAAAAAATATGATAGTTTTTGTATTTATGGAGAAAATGGAGTTCTATATCTATGAAGTCATTGAAAAATGTATTTTATGAATTTCTAAAAATGATTCCAAACATTAATTTTTTACCCTTCAAATTTGCTCAATTTTATAAAGCCTTTAATTTTTAAAAATCATTTTGATTTACACAAAACAAGTAAAGAGGTTAGGGTTCAACTTCGGACATCAAAGTCGTCCTATTGGACCCACCGACAAAAATAAACTATTATCTACTAATTGGGCCTTAAACTCACCTTATGAAGTAACAATCCACTTAAATAGTTTTAAAACCCATAAATAATTTACAAGCACTAATCTATATTTACAAACCATAATCAAAGGTCTGTCATGGGAAGATGACTCTAATTCATTCAAATATGAATTTAAAGGTCTTAGGTATCCTTTTAGACTCACGACCCTGCAAAATCAACCAAACAAGGCATTATACAATTTTTAAACTCAAGTTCATCATGGGTTAACTCTAATTTTTATGGATAATAACCAAAAAATAGTAAATTCAACTAAGCTCACATCATACATAATCAGAATACCACAAAAATGATTACCGAAGTAAATCTAACATCCCTATAAAATATTAAATATGAGCTCACATGCTTCATATGACATTAACACCATATACTAGTCATTCAAAATAAAGCTAAACATGGAAATTAGGATCTATGTCCTCAAATCAACATTTTTACACCATGATCATGCATTCAACAAGTTCATTTCAAAATTAAAAAGAGAAGATAAGAGTTGGAGCTTGCAAAATGAAATGAAGCAAAGATTTGATGGAGATTCACCTATAATAACCTTTAAATCCTTCATATTCTTTAATTTAAAACTCAAATTTGGTAGAATGTGTTTGGGTTTTAAATTTTTCTCTCTAAAATGCTCTTTCTTACTTTGGATTATTTTTTTAAAAAAAGGTTTGAAGAGGAGTTGTCCCAGTACTCAAGCTATCTCTTCTTACTTAGAGACAAGGAGCAATAAATGAGCTAAACGGGTGAGCAAAAAATCAAAATTGGCCCCGAAATTGCACCAAAAATCGACCAAACAACACCAATAAAATCACTCCAATAGTTCCTGTGACATCCCAAAATTTGACAAGATTTCTAACCTAGGATCTTGGTTAATTAAGTAAAGGTTAGAATGTTAAAACCTAGTTTAGAAGGATAAAAAGTATTAATAAGTGATTAAATATAATTTATTATTTAATCAATGTGCTAAAAATGACCTATGTGGTTGAATTTGTAAAGAGGGATTCTTTATGTAAAAAGTGGTCTATAGAGCTTATAAGGACCGGTCTCTAATTTAAAATACATTAGTAACTCGATATATGAAGGAATGATAATAAATATAATTTATAGTGGTTGAATGAAAATAGAACAGATTAAAGGTAAATGACAGAAAATAATTATTGTAAGACACTGTGTTGTGTCAGCTTGTAGTAGTTTGAATATATGTATATGTATATATTTGATCTAATAATGAACGAAAAGTTAAAACTTAGAGAATAAAGGAAATGAGGAAAGAATATGTAAATTAAGCTTTAATTATGAATATTAATAACTAGCTTAATGAATAAACCTTGAGAGGCTAGGTTACGAGAATAGTAAGGTAAGGTAAGTTAGTGTATGTAGAAATGAATGATCAGTTTAACATAATCGGTGTATTAGGAATGAACGGAATAATAAAGATTATGATTTTTAAATATTTGGAATTTATTATGAAATTAATATTAATTGATTGAAATGAGGTAAGTATTTTATACGACGTATAAATACATAAGGTAATACTCCCAAATATGTGTAGAAGGAATGTAGATTGCATGTATGCTGAAAATTGGCATATGTGTATTAAGTAAACGAACGAAATGACGTAAAAGTCATAAAAAAGTTAATATGACCATAAAAGGATAAAAGATAATGGATTTTGGTAATCCGATCAGGGTTCGCTTTTTGAGAAAGCGATTTATGAAAAAAAGTTAGCTATCTGACTATAAGAGATGTTGGAAATTGAAATTTGTGTAATGTGAAACCGAGAATGTTCGTGGGAAACTAGAAACGTAATTCTAATTAAATAAAGTTATTTAGTCGATTTGCGATTAAATTACTAATTAAGCTATAAAATGAGACTACGTGAACATAGCACGGTGAAAAATGAATGACCTAGTTGGTCGATTGAAAGAAAACCCAATTTAAATGAGCGTGAAATGAATTAATGAGATAAATGTATAAAAGTTCCTTTAAAAGGAAATTCAATGAAAAAAGGGAAAATCTAGCAAAATGGATTAAAGACTAAAGTGACTTTAACAATTTATTTAATGACCATTGTGTCCTAAAGGGCAAAATGACCAAAATACCCTTGACAAATTAAGTAATGACCGTTATGTCCCAAGTGGTGAAATGTCAAAAATGCCCTTCATTAATTATGTGAAATGACCAAAACGCCCTTGGGTTGAATTAGCCATGATTAAGTTAACTTAACCCAATTTGGGTTAAGTCTTATAAAAATCATGCAAAGCAATCTTCTCCTTCAATTGCAATTGTTGACAACTAGCCCTAGGAGAGAGAGAGAGAGAGAGAGAAAAGGAAGCCATGGATGAAGAAAAGAAAGCTTGAAGTTTCTTAAGCTAGGAAGCTTGAATGATCATGGAGTAAGAAGTAAAGATGAAGCCCTTGTCATGGAGAAGCTTTCTATGTAAGAAGATTAAGCATCCATTAAGGTTTAAAAGTTTTCCAAACTTAAAACTTTAGTTTATGTATGTCTATGCATGTATGTATGGTTAAAATCATGATTTATGGATGAATATGCGTCTAGAGTTGGAAGATTATGGTAAAACCTTAAGTTATAAGATTGAACATAAGGATTTGAAGGGTATTTACATGTATATAGCATGTTATATACTCTAAGGTATAGAAAATGGAAATTTGGTGGCTAAAATTAGCTATTGTGGCAATATGTTAATTAAAACATATATTGAAGGTAAAGAAATTTGGAACAAGTCATATATGTGTAGTATAATACAAAAAAAAGTTGTGAATAAACTCTTTAAATAAGTATATGAGAATTGGAGTCTAAGTGTTGAAAATCAAATTTTATGTAAAGTTGATGAAAATTCAACTAAAAGGTGATTTTTGACAATTTTTAGAAATTAATGGTGAAATGAAGTCAAATGACTTAGTTTTATGTTATTACACGTGTCCACGTTGATTTGGTAGCCAACGGGTGAAAGTTAAAATGAAAATTCGTTTCAAACGAACGAAATCGATCGTTTCGACCCAAAATGGATTTTTACGGACAAATCCCGCCTTGAGCAACACAAAGTTGATTCAAAGATCTATAGATGTCTTATATGAGGTATATGAGATTTATCAAGTGTTAGAATGAAGTTTGGAAGCAAATGGCCAAAAATCACAAAGTTGGAAAAAATGAGTTTTAAAGTTGAAAATTTTTCTAAGTATAAAAATGTGTTGAAACGCCCTTCTACAGGCTATTGCTTCGACAATTTTAATAAGACAAATGAGCCTAGTAGAATTTTTCTTAAATACTAGGTAGTAAGACCTAGCTATGGTCCAAATTTGAGCCTAAATGGATGTAAGATGGAGGAGTTAAAAATGAGCAAAGGTAATGCAAAAATCAGATTTCCTGATTCTGAACACTGCGTCGGGGCTAAGTTACTGTTCATGGCTGAGAGCATTTCGCGGCTAGCGAGTTCAGAGTGCACCGGGACGAGGTTACTGTTCACATCAAATTTTTATAAGTTTTCAAAAAGCTATATTTTGATGTGGGATGACCTAACCAAGTACAAATTAATATCTAAGAAAAGTTTTACATTTATGATGCCCTCGACTTATAAGACTAGGCCTAATTTAGCCTAATGTTGCACTTGAAAATTAGGTGATTCTTTTGGTGTCTGTATTTTTTCAATCTTAATTTTTTGTATATGTTCGATTGGCTTTGAAACCGAAACTACACTAAATGAAACTGTACCATATGTTTCAAAACCGCACTGCACCAATCACGAGCGGTTCCATGTGCGATTTTGAATTTGTCAAACCACACCTAAATGGTTTTATGTGCGATTTGAGTTTCAAACCATACCAAACCGCATCATGCTCACCCTTAAAAAGGGTAGGATAGGCCACCAACTATACATGCACATTCGGCCTTGGGCCTAGGGCCTGACCCTGGTTCGGCTGGATCCAGCCTAGATCAGGCCAAGCCAGCCTGCTAGACCCTTCACATACCATGTTTTTCTCCCTCTAATCCGGCCTGGACAGGCCTGCTCAAAAGTCTGGCCTGGCCTTCGGCCTAGCCCGAACCCGCCTCTAGCCTAAAGCCTGCAACAACCAACGGCTGGACTAACCCCAACCCACTAGTAGTCCAATAAATATATTAAAATAAAGGATTGGATTTGATATAACTTATGTGTGGGATCCCTCAATTTATAGATGGGAGTTAGGGGGGTCTTCCTCTCTTGTACACGATGTGGTACTAAGGACTTGGACATAAATACAACTGTTAAAGCAGCACATCTCTCGATTTGTTTAATGAAGTTCTTCTCCTATCTTTACACAGCTGAACATGAGTAATCTATTGTCATTCCCAAGATATGAGTAATCTATTGTCATTCCCAAGTGATGAGTGTAGTTTATACTTACGAATCGATGTTCTTGGGCTTAATATATTGCTATCATTGAGTATTTTTATTTGCATTTTACTTGTTTTTATGTTTATATTGCAGAAAATAGCTTTGGAGGGTCAAAACGGTAAAAACAGAGCTTAATGGCAATTTTGTAATTTGTGAACAGTAACCGCGGCCGGGGCCGGCTTTTACAAAGGAATCCGTGGCCGGGGCCGTGGTCGGCGGAATTTATTTTAAGAGTTCGGGTGTTTCCAGAAGTTGAGCAAAAGAAGGATTGTGAAGTTGCTATGAGTTAGGAGTACTTAGTAGAGTTATTAGGGATATAAATAGATAGGATTAGAATGGTTTTAACACAACTTGGAGAGGAAGATTTTCATTGAAGATTGATTGGTGTTTTCAACTATGTTAGGCTAAGTTTTCTATTTTCAGTTCTAAGGGATGTTGAATCTTATTTATTATCTATGAATTAATTGAGTTATTAGTATTTCTTCCTTCGTATGTGGAATTTATTCTTGATGATCTATTAGAATTGCTTAATGATGATTGGTTTGATTAATTTGATAAGGGCCCATTGAATTGATTCGATTATTATCATATGCTAGATTAAGGTATAATATTAAGCAAACGATGTTATATCTGATCATAAGTAGCGAATAGTGGTATTTGATTGTGGTCAAGCTTTCGAATATTGCTATGATATCAAGAAGACAGGTTAAATATTCTGCGATCGTACGATTATTGCTTGGAATAACCTAATTCCCTAATTCTTAATGCTATTGTCATATTAAATCTAGACTGATAGCTCTAGGTTGTATGATAATTAGGGTCTAGTGGGGGCGATCGTCACATTAGATTTAAAACCAAAGGGGAATTTCGGGTAACGCGGACCGTGGTTACCTAGGGTTATTAATTTCATTGAAGGAAAGATATTAATTAACTTGGTTATATCATATTTATGAAAAGATGATACTGAACTGAAGAACTGAAGCTTGCAAATCATTGGATAATCTTAATTTATATTTCTTGTTTTCTAGTAAAATCATAGTTACAAAAATCTCCTTTTTATTTATTACTTGTTATTTACTGTTAGAAACATTTAGATAAATCATAAAATACACTTCCCGTGGGTTCGACTCTTGCTTGCCATTATACCAATTTTATATTGAAAGAGTGAAAGTAAGGAATAATTTTGGAGTGATAACGACAGCTTCCAAATTTTGGCGCCGTTGCCGGGGAAGTGATTGTTTTTATAAATTTTCTTTGTTTTCTTTCAGTTTATGACTCGATCCTCTCACTCTCCTGATTTAAAATTTGATCCAGAGATAGAGAAAACTGCAAAAAGAATAAGGAAAGAGACTCGTCGAGCACGGAACATAACTTCGGAGTTCGAAGACGATTTTACTACATCACCAGGCTTAAACGTTGCGCTCGCATTACTGACTTCCTCTAGCGATTCGGAAGAGGAAGAAATGGCTGCACCAAATAATAGGACTATGAGGGAGTTGGCTACTCCTAATTTACGCCAACAACCATTATGCATAGAATATCCCGCTTTAGATGCTGCTTTTGAATTGAAATCTGGCTTAATTCACCTTTTGCCTACTTTTCGTGGTCTTACAGGTGAAGATCCATATAAGCACTTGAAGGAATTCCACGTGGTTTGTTCCACAATGAGGCCACATGGAGTATCGGAAGAACACATAAAGCTTAGGGCTTTTCCATTCTCCTTAGCAGATTTGGCAAAAGATTGGTTGTACTATCTTCCCTCCGGCTCGATCCAATCATGGGATGATATGAAGAGGCTATTCGTGGAGAAGTATTTTCCTCCTTCACGGGTTGCCAACATAAGGAAGGAGATATGTGCCATCAGACAATTTAGTGGCGAAACTCTTCACGAGTATTGGGAAAGGTTCAAGAAGCTGTGTTCGTGTTGTCCACATCAAATTGACGATCAACACCAAATTCAGTACTTCTACGAGGGATTGCTACCGATGGATAGGAGTATGATCGATGCTGCAAGTGGAGGAGCATTGGTTGATAAGACTCCAGACACCGCACGAAACTTAATTGCTAACATGGCGGCTAACTCACAGCAATACGGAACTCGGATGGACCATGCACCGAAAAGAGTAAATGAAGTTGGTTCGAGCAACGTTGAACAACAACTCTCGGAGATAGCTGCTATGGTTCGTCAACTTTCTGTGGGGAACGGGCAAGTTACAAGAACTTGTGGAATCTGCTTGTCATCGGATCATTCGACAGATATTTGTCCTACACTGCAAGAAGATGGCACCATAGAGCAAGCCAACGTAGCAGGAAATTTTCAAGGACAACCTCAGAGAAGATATGATCCTTACTCTAATACTTACAATCCAGGATGGAGGGATCATCCTAATCTGAGCTACGGAGGAAACAGGCTACCAATGTCGAATGCTTTTCCAAATCGACAACAAGGTTTTCAACAAGCTCAACAGCAATATCAACCTCGACAAGCAGCACCTACAAAATCTGAAGCGTCTTTGGAAGACATGTTTAAAACCTTCATGAATCATACTCAACAGTTCATGAATCAGACCCAACAGTTCCAACAAGATACAAAGGCTTCCATTCATAGCTTAGAAAATCAAATGAGCCAATTAGCTACCACAGTTGGACGATTGGATTCTCAAGGCTCTGGGAAGTTGCCCTCTCAAACAATGATCAATCCGAGGGAAAACGCAAGTGCAATTACTTTAAGGAGTGGAAAACAAATGGACACACCAAGGGCTACGGTTGAATTTGATGAGGATAAAGCTAAGGAGGAGGCAGAGATCTCAAAGGTAATCCCTAAATCTCCTATTCAGCTTAAGTCTAACCCTTTACCTTTTCCTCCTAGGAATCTTAGAACTTCAAAGAAGGACGAGCAAGAGAAAGAGATTCTGGAGACCTTTAGAAAGGTAGAGGTGAACATTCCTCTATTAGATGCAATCAAGCAAGTTCCAAGGTATGCAAAATTTTTGAAGGAATTATGCACTAATAAAAGGAAATTACAAGACAATGAAAAGGTAACAGTTGGTGAGAATGTATCTGCGGTTCTGCAAAGAAAAATGCCTCCAAAATGTAAAGATCTGGGTATGTTTACCATTCCCTGCAAGATAGGTCATATCAGGTTTGAAAGAGCTATGCTAGATCTAGGAGCATCAATTAATGTCATGCCACTATCTATTTATGCTTCTTTGCATCTAGGTCCCTTGAAAAACACTGGTGTCATTATTCAATTAGCTGATCGTACTAACACATACCCTGAAGGGGTAATTGAGGATGTCTTGGTGCAGGTGAATGAACTAATATTTCCCGCAGATTTTTATATTGTGGACATGGAGGACGATACATCTCCAAATCCTTCTCATATCCTGTTAGGGAGGCCATTCTTGAAAACAGCAAGAACGATGATTGATGTGCACAATGGGACCTTGACCATGGAGTTTGACGGCGAAAAGATTCAATTCAACATTTACGAGGCCATGAGGTACCCTAGTGATGTCAATTCCGTGTTTTCTATTAATGTCCTTGATTCCTTGGTGCAGAAATCTTTCGACCACTTACACATGGAAACCTTGGAGGATGCTATCACGAATAGTTTGGAGCTGGAAGAGGAAGACGAGATTGAACAACATGCGGAATTAAAGGATACCATAGCCGCATTACACTCGTTACCGAAAATTTCAGATAAGTATGCCGTATCGTCCATTCAATTACCGGTGACTCATGAAAGGTTGTTACCTTCTGTTGTGCAGGCTCCGAGGTTGGAATTAAAGCCTCTACCAATCCACTTGAAATATGCATATCTAGGGCAAGAGGAAACACTGCCAGTGATAATTGCGAATAATCTGACCAAAGTCCAAGAGGAAAAGTTGCTTAGAGTCTTAAGGGACCACGTACAAGTCTTTGGTTGGACAATTGCAGATATCAAAGGTATTAGCCCAGCTGTGTGTATGCATCGCATTCTTCTGGAAGAAGGAGCCATCCCAAAGCGAGATGCTCAACGCAGACTGAATCCACCTATGATGGAGGTTGTGAAGAAAGAAGTTCTGAAATTACTCGATGCAGGTATTATCTATCCTATTTCAGATAGTCAATGGGTCAGTCCAGTTCAAGTAGTTCCTAAGAAAGCTGGCATAACAGTCGTTAAAAATAATAATAATGAGTTAGTGCCTACTCGTTTGCAAACAGGATGGAGAGTGTGTATTGATTATAGGAAGTTGAATGCCGTAACTAGAAAAGATCATTTCCCTCTCCCTTTTATTGACCAAATGTTAGAAAGATTAGCAGGCCATACTTATTATTGTTTCCTAGACGGTTTTTCGGGGTATAACCAAATTGTGATTGCACCTGAAGACCAAGAAAAGACCACTTTCACGTGCCCATTCGGTACATTTGCATACCGTAGGATGTCCTTCGGACTTTGTAATGCACCCAGTACGTTTCAACGATGCATGATAAGTATATTTTCTGATCTTCTTGAACATTGCATTGAAGTATTTATGGATGATTTCACAATTCATGGTGATTCGTTAGATGCATGCTTAGATAATTTAACTCGTGTGTTGGATAGATGCTTAGAGACGAATCTTGTTCTAAATTGGGAAAAATGTCATTTTATGGTAGAACAGGGTATCGTTTTAGGTCATGTAGTTTCAGCTAAGGGAATAGAAGTGGATAAAGCTAAGATAGAAATTGTTGCTGCTTTACCTTACCCCGCAAGCGTGCGGGAGATTCGTTCTTTTCTTGGTCATGCAGGTTTCTATCGAAGATTTATAAAGGACTTCTCCAAAATAGCTATGCCGTTGTGTAAGTTGCTGCAAAAAGAGGTAGAATTCCAGTTTGACGATGAGTGCAAAAGGGCGTTTGATAAATTAAAGACCCTATTGACCTCCACACCGGTGATACAACCACCGAATTGGAGTTTACCCTTCGAAATCATGTGTGACGCCAGCAACTATGCAGTAGGGGCTGTTTTGGGCCAACGAGTTGACAAAGCTGTACATGCCATCTATTATGCTTCTCGGACGTTGAATGCTGCTCAGATTAACTATTCCACAACAGAAAAAGAATTATTATCTGTTGTTTTTGCTTTAGACAAATTTAGATCTTATCTTCTTGGTACTAAAGTAATAGTTTACTCTGACCATGCTGCTCTCAGGTATCTGCTTACAAAGAAGGATTCCAAACCAAGGATCATACGATGGATCCTGCTGCTCCAAGAATTTGACTTGCAAATAAAGGACAAGAAAGGAGCAGACAATTTAGTAGCAGATCACTTGAGCAGGTTGCTTAAAGATGAAGAAGCACTTCCACTGCAAGACTCCTTTCCAGATGAACATTTATTCTCCGTTGATAAGGCTGCACCCTGGTACGCAAATATTGTTAATTATTTAGTCAGCGCTTATATTCCTAGTGAGTTCTCCAAACTGCAGAAAGAGAAGCTTAAGAGCGATGTGAAACGGTATGTCTGGGATGACCCCTATTTATGGAAATTCTGTGCTGATCAGGTAGTTAGAAGATGTGTCCCTAACTCTGAGTTTTCATCCATTTTAACTTTCTGTCATTCTTACGCTTGTGGGGGTCATTTTGGACCAAAACGAACAGCTCGTAAAATTTTAGAATGCGGTTTCTTCTGGCCTAGTATTTTTAAAGATTCCTATCTATTTTGTAAATCATGTGCTAATTGTCAAAAGACCGGAAACATATCCAGTAGGAATCAAATGCCACAAACACCCATTTTGGTTATTGAAATTTTCGATGTTTGGGGCATTGATTTCATGGGGCCATTTCCTGTCTCTCATGGTTATGTTTACATTCTTCTGGCTGTTGACTATGTTTCCAAATGGGTGGAGGCTAAAGCCACCAAGACTGACGATTCTAAAGTTGTTGCAGATTTTGTCAAATCTAACATATTTGTCAGGTTTGGAACTCCTAGAGCTATCATCAGCGATAAAGGAACGCATTTTTGCAATAGGACATTAACAGCACTGTTCAAGAAATACAATGTCATGCACAAAGTTTCAACGGCTTACCATCCGCAGAGCAATGGCCAAGCAGAGGTTTCAAACCGTGAGGTCAAGTCCGTTCTGGAGAAAGTAGTGCAGCCTAACCGCAAAGATTGGAGTCTGAAACTAGAAGATGCATTATGGGCCTATCGCACTGCATACAAGACTCCTATCGGAATGTCACCATATCGGATCGTTTTCGGAAAGCCATGTCATCTACCCGTCGAGCTAGAACACAAGGCTTTCTGGGCCATTAAACGATGTAACTGGAGCATGACTGAAGCTGGCGAACATAGGAAATTACAATTACAAGAGTTAGAAGAATTACGCCATGAGGCTTATGAAAGCTCCAGATTGTACAAGGAAAAGACAAAGGCGTTTCACGATAAGCAAATTGTGCGAAAAACGTTTGTAATTGGTCAAAAGGTCCTTTTGTACAATTCCCGCTTGAAACTGTTTCCAGGAAAGCTGCGTTCTCGGTGGGAAGGGCCCTTTGTGGTTGTTCACATTTCCTCTCACGGTGCGATAGAAATTAACGACCCACGCACGGGAAGAATATTTAAAGTGAACGGTCATCGGCTTAAACCGTTCTATGAAGGATTTCAAGTGGAGGACGTCGAGCTCGTGGACTTATTGGACCCAGTTTATCACACTTGAGTAGCAACATGTCGCGCGAACGACATTAAACAAACGCGCTTCTCGGGAGGCAACCCGAATTTAAATTAGTCATTTCATGCGTTTTTCAATTTCTACGTTTTTTTTAGCTTAGTTCATTTAGGATTTCAAAGTTATTTAGCTTAGGATATATTTCGCCATGTTCAACCGTTCTAATCCTTGGGAATTTTCTGTGTCATTATAGGTATGGGTGAGTTACGTTGCAAAAACTCACAGCGGAAAAATACAAGAAAAGCAGCACATTTTCTGCTACCGACTACACGGCCCCGGCCAGGTTTTAGCTCAGAAAATCCCGGCCCCGGCCAGCTCCTCGCAGCCATAGACGGCCCCGGCCGGCTCTAAGCCTAGTAATTCCCGGCCCCGGCCGGATCCTCTCAGTTCATTCTAGCCCCGGCCAGCGTTTTGCCTCTCCAGTCCCGGCCCCGGCCAGATATTCTCGGTCGATTCTGGCCCCAGCCAGATTAATAGAAGGAAAACACGGCCCCGGCCGTGCACGGAAATAAAACATTTAAAACCAAACCAATTGGTCGGGTCAGCTTCTATTTCTTCCAGCCGAGACCCACACCCAGATACGCACCATCTTTCTCTCTCGATTCATTCTCCCAGCCGAGACCCAACACGCACAAACTTATCCAGTCGAGACCCATTCCCGAACCCTCCTTGCCAACATCATCTCACCTCTTCCAAACTAATCCTTCCCAGCCGAGACCCACCGAAATCCCCAGTTACGAACCCTCTCCATCACCTCCTCCCAACCGAGACTGCCTCCCTACCGATTACGCTGAAGATACGTCGCGTTGTACTGTTATGATTCGGGGGAAGATGGTCTCCTTTAGTGGTGCTACGATTAATGCCTTTTATAACATAGAGCCACCCGTCTTTTGCCAATACGCGAAGTTTGTTCTTGAGCAGCCGAATTACGACACGATCATTCGCGATTTGTGCAAACCTGGGACGGTTTGGACCACTAGAGGCCATCAGGGTTCCATGATATTCCCGTCTAATTGCTTGAGCCGGTATGGGAAGATTTGGTATGCATTTATTTGTGCAAAGTTGATGCCGTCTACGCACGTTAGTGATGTCACCAAAGAACGGGCGGTATTGCTCTATGCTATAGTCACGGGCAAACACATAGATGTGGGGAATGTGATTGAAGCCTCTATTAAGAGGAATCTACGTCCTACTCAAAGCGGGTTGCCACATCCTTCGCTCATTTGTGGGTTATGTAGGCGAGCAGGTGTTAGATGGGGGTCCGATGAATCTACGCAGCAGCCATTGATCTTGTTGGATCATGGCTTGATTTCGCGCTATAAAGTCTGGGACGGTGGTGAATCGCATCCCCGTGGTTTAGGTTTTATCATCCCGAACGACCCTGTTGCTGAAACTGGTGAACCATCTACTTCTGGCGGTACACGTAAGGCCGAATTCAGCACTCAGCTCCGAAATATGCAATTGTGGGTCGATAATCGGATGGATCGCTTAGAACGGCAGAATGCACGACTCGCAGCACGTCAGGCTCATATGTTTAACTCTCAGTCTAATTTTAACAATGCTTTGACTGAGATGTTCGCGAGGATGAATCCCACGGCCGATCCAGTCCATTTTCCTGAGCCACAGCCATTGCCGGTGTACCCGCCTCCTGATGACCATGATGACCGCTCCAGTCCCTTTTCCGATTCCGATGATTGACCTATCAGGGGAGTCTTCTTGTTCTTATTTCTTCAATTCTTTATTTCTTTAACAATGAGGACATTGTCTGCTTTAAGTTTGGGGGTGGAAAAACATTTACTCTGCATATATATATAGTAGTTTTAGGACTGTTACTGTTATGTTGCATTTGCATATTTTAGGACATTGTTTAGTTGGTTTAGCATTTAGTTGTCTCAGTTTTAAAAAAAAATATAAAAATATAAAAAAAATTAAAAAATTAAAAAAATCACAAAAATATTTTTCTTATTATATTTAGTGTTAATTAATTGGTTGCATGCATTTAGGATCATATTTCATTGCATAACTTGAGCGGTAATTGATGCATGAAGTTTAATGATGGCCGATGATAAAATTTTGATGAATTTTGTAATAATTTTACGTAAGATGGATAAGGACTGCTAAATTGGATATTCTAACTATTTGCTAGTTTTATTGAACTCGAGACCCTTAATTTTTCATTGCACATTCAATATATTAAGTCAGTTGAATTTTGGTTCAATTTAATGGATTAGGTGCTAATTGAAGATAGTGGTGACTTCTATACTGTGTTGGATCGTATGATATAAGGGTGAAATACATAATTGCTTCGATGTCTGTCTTTACTATAAAAAATAAAGAAAAAAAATAAATAAAGAAGAGTAGACAGATATGAGCAGAATCTTAGCTAGTCTGTTTTTGTGGCCTCTATTGCTCGAACAAGTAAGCCCTTAGGAGTGTCTCTACATTCAGTGCCCTAAAGCCAACTGGTTTGGGAGTCACTGGTGGAAAGTTCGCTACATGGGTAATTTTGAAAAGCCTAAGAAAAATGGACATTGCACATGCTAAGTTAATATTACACGAGATGGAGCGTAAAACGCACTCGTAATATGAAGAAGGAAAAAATGAGAAAAAATGTGAAGACAAGTGTATGGAGGGGATTAAAATTCTGAGTTGATATCTTTTATTTGTCACATTGGTTCATGAGTTGTATTAAAATTTTGATTGAGTTGATATATTGAATTCACACACACACAAGGGTTGGTAGTGAATGAAATTGGTGATACGTTGGAGTTCTGATTATGCATGAATTTGAGATTTTGCTGAATTTTTACTTAAGGATCTTTGAGGCTGGATTTTTATGAATTGTGTTGATTTATTGCTCGAGGCATTAGTTGGACATGCATATGCATTCATGTAGTTAGTATAACTAATTTAGTTCTTTTTCTTGTTGGTATTTTTGCTTGAGGACAAGCAAAGTCTTAAGTTTGGGGGTATTTGATGAGTGTAGTTTATACTTACGAATCGATGTTCTTGGGCTTAATATATTGCTATCATTGAGTATTTTTATTTGCATTTTACTTGTTTTTATGTTTATATTGCAGAAAATAGCTTTGGAGGGTCAAAACGGTAAAAACAGAGCTTAATGGCAATTTTGTAATTTGTGAACAGTAACCGCGGCCGGGGCCGGCTTTTACAAAGGAATCCGTGGCCGGGGCCGTGGTCGGCGGAATTTATTTTAAGAGTTCGGGTGTTTCCAGAAGTTGAGCAAAAGAAGGATTGTGAAGTTGCTATGAGTTAGGAGTACTTAGTAGAGTTATTAGGGATATAAATAGATAGGATTAGAATGGTTTTAACACAACTTGGAGAGGAAGATTTTCATTGAAGATTGATTGGTGTTTTCAACTATGTTAGGCTAAGTTTTCTATTTTCAGTTCTAAGGGATGTTGAATCTTATTTATTATCTATGAATTAATTGAGTTATTAGTATTTCTTCCTTCGTATGTGGAATTTATTCTTGATGATCTATTAGAATTGCTTAATGATGATTGGTTTGATTAATTTGATAAGGGCCCATTGAATTGATTCGATTATTATCATATGCTAGATTAAGGTATAATATTAAGCAAACGATGTTATATCTGATCATAAGTAGCGAATAGTGGTATTTGATTGTGGTCAAGCTTTCGAATATTGCTATGATATCAAGAAGACAGGTTAAATATTCTGCGATCGTACGATTATTGCTTGGAATAACCTAATTCCCTAATTCTTAATGCTATTGTCATATTAAATCTAGACTGATAGCTCTAGGTTGTATGATAATTAGGGTCTAGTGGGGGCGATCGTCACATTAGATTTAAAACCAAAGGGGAATTTCGGGTAACGCGGACCGTGGTTACCTAGGGTTATTAATTTCATTGAAGGAAAGATATTAATTAACTTGGTTATATCATATTTATGAAAAGATGATACTGAACTGAAGAACTGAAGCTTGCAAATCATTGGATAATCTTAATTTATATTTCTTGTTTTCTAGTAAAATCATAGTTACAAAAATCTCCTTTTTATTTATTACTTGTTATTTACTGTTAGAAACATTTAGATAAATCATAAAATACACTTCCCGTGGGTTCGACTCTTGCTTGCCATTATACCAATTTTATATTGAAAGAGTGAAAGTAAGGAATAATTTTGGAGTGATAACGACAGCTTCCACCAAGATATGAGCATAATGAACCATCTTGTTGATAATTGTTAGAATGGTCCTTAATGGATACTGTTGATCCAATATCAAACTACACCCATTTATTCAACATCTCACTCTTCATGTATTAGTTATCAACTTCATTACTTGTATGAAATAATAGTTGTCCGATTTTTTAATTGAAAATTCAAAATTGGTGTAGTCATACAAACATTGGTTCACCATGCAATGAAAATGACATATCAAAACAACCTCCCAATTCAAGAATTACTCTTGCATAAATTTTCGAGTTTAGCTTAATCATTCTTTAATTGTACTATTAATTTTCATGGATCAATGATATTTTCAATTGTACCCTTTTTATATATGTACCATTTGTTGATGTAAGTTGATGTTTGTTTTTTTTCCTAAATAACTTAATCCAACCAACAAGATATGGATTTGAAGTAATATCAAGTAGTATAATACATATGTAGTATGATACACAAGTTTCATATTATTATCTAGAGTTTAAGGATGTAATTACGAGACTTATTTGTAACGTGTCACGTAATTAAATCGATTATTTTTCATATGAGAGTTGCACATTAATCATTTTGTTGAATTTTGAGCAAGGGCATTAATCATTCAGTCACATGGCAGATTTGTTATGGATTGGAATGGACAATCAAATGGAAATTATAAATAATAAAAAAAAATTATATTAATAGTATTCAATTAATTATATGAGATAATTACTTTTTATAAATGCATAACCTAAAATTATCTTCGGAGAGGGTGATGTGCAAAGATTAGGTGAATAAGATTGTAATTACTACAGATAAGTCTACACACACCACAACCAAACTCTATACCCATCTACACTATTAAAAAATGAGGCATGTTACAAATTTTAATGTCATGCTGTGACGACCCCAAATTCGGGTTCCATAACCTCAGGTTTGGTTATCCACTGTACAATACTTACTAGCAATTAAATACATAAATTGCATTTAAACTTCGCAGAATAATACAAAAGGTTCCTTATAAAAGGCTACACTTCCCAATGTTGATTAACCTTAACATAAACACTACATATCTTAAGGGAATACAAAAGATTTACAAAAGAAAGTACATATAAGTAATTAATCTAGCATGCATCAAGCTAATCTAAGCTTTGGTTTTTTCCTTGCCTTTGTCTTGTTTAGAACATTCTGGCTTAATTGAAATAAGTCATGATATAGCAAGAATGAGTAACTAAATGGCTCAGCAAGTTTAAGAACAAATAGCATAAGATATATCATGATGAAAGGAAAATTAACATCAGGGTTTTCAATAATAGATAACAATCATGAAAGAAATCAAGAATCAATTTTTCAATGTAAAAGAAAAGATTAACTCTTTACTGCTGAGTGGTCTTTAAGGATCATGAAATACTACTAAGGTAGAACAGAAGTATATATCTGACACCTCGAAAAACGTGGTACGCGAGGGGATTAGTCTCTTATACCCTATGTATATGCATAACATTCAGACATCTTGCGCAAATTTAGTTTTTCGACAGATAAAAATCCCCCTTATTTAGGGTTGTTCATTCTTAGTCTTACTATAAGAATTCGCACCAACCAATGGTTTGGATAAGCTTTTAAAATATTCAATGTGATAAATTTAACATGCATTGTCTAGCTGAAACAATTAGCTTAGACTCATATATACGCTCATATGATAACCTCTATACATCATACTCCTCTAACACTTAACCAAATAATTATATAAACAATTAGAAATTATTATCATCACTTGATAATATTTTAATCACATAAGACCTACATTCATTCTTTAATATAGTTTAAACTCTTATATAATATTATTAACAATCTAATAATATTTTATTAGTCTTATAATATTATTAATCATTTAATAATATTCTATTAACCTTCTAATATTATTAATCATTTAATAATATATTAATCATTATCTAATATTATTAATCATTTAATAATATTTTATTCCTATTCTAATACTATTAATCATTTAATAATATTTTATTAATCTTATAATATTATTAATCATTTAATAATATTTTATTATATTATTAATATTATTAATCATTTAATAATATTTTATTCATTATCTAATATCATTATTTATTTAATAATATTTTATTCATTATCTAATATTATTAATCATTTAATAATATTTTATTCAATTACTAATATTGTTCATCATTTAATAAATTTTTTAATAATCTCCAAATAATACCAATAGTTAACATTTTAATTGTCTTATCATTAGTCTTTATTTTAAACATTTTGCTACCCATTACTTATTAATAAACTTCATATATTGGTTTATTATACAAAGACATTCATTTTACACTTAGTTCAACTTAAATTTTCACATAAAATTCGACCCGGACCAAACCGACCCGGACACATAAATCTGTTGAAATGGCGCGGGGCGCGCCATTAAGGCAGAAAATTGGACTACTCGACCCTTCTTCACTAAAACTGCCATAACTTCTTCATTTCAAAATATTTTGGGGTGATTCTTAAGTCCATTATCATTAGAATTTCCCCCTCTATAATTTCTCTTTAGATCACAAATCCAAATTCCAAACAGAAATAGCCGTAAAGTCACTTACAAGGGAAGATTGAAAACTCTAAGGTTTCAAAACGCCATGTTTTGCAGTAAAAGCTATAACTTCTTTGTTTTTTCATATGTTTGATAGATTCAAGTTAGATTTTCTTAAAAACTCATAGAGATAACTTTATAGTCATAGAAATCATTTTTCCAACTTGTGCATTTCAAACTACAACATTAAGTATCAAATGCTCAACTAGGGTTTTACCGGTAAAGTTCAATATGGACCTTTCTACCATTTTTATGCATATCACAAATACCAAAATACGATTTAAATATATCAAATCATGAATATACATATATAACATAGTTTAAGACTTCTAGACCATCAAAATAAGTTTTGATCGATTAAAAATATATTTTAACCGTTCATATCATATCTAAACTACAAAAATGAAATAAAAATGGTTTGGAGCACTTTTGAACCTTAGGGTCTTGGATGTTCTTCTTCTTCTCCTTCCAAAGTAGTTTATGAAGCTACTTGACATTCACCAAGCTCCTTCTCTAGCACTCTCCTTCAACTCACAAGTGTATACTCACTTTTCTCTATCAAATGCTCTAACTTTTTCTCTCTAGAAATGCTAGGAAATGAACTAACCAACACAACAAATATGTGGAGCATGCTATTTATAGCACTTCACTAATCCATCATCAACTCTCCTAATTCACTAGTATTGGTCAATTTAGAGCTTAATTAGGATTACTATTGCTTTGATTGACTAGTTGATGGACAATGTGATTGACTAGGGTTGGTGAGCTACTTTGATTTAGTGTACAAAAGAAGCAACCAAGAAAATTAAGGAACCCCATGCGGGGCCCCTATAGCAACCGGTCAAATGTCCTTTTTAAGCCATTTTTCCTTTATTTTTTCTACATTTAATATACATACGTACATCTATATATATATATATATATATATATATATATATATATATATATACTTGTATATATATACATTTACCAATTTTGACTTTCTATTAGGCTCCACATTGGACTCTAGGATTTAATATATTGGACTCATCCATTTAATTAGTTTGGGCTAAATTTAATTATCTCATTAGGCTAACATTAAATAAACTATGCTTCCTTTAATTAAAATAAGCATTGGATTTGTTTAATTAATTACATGGACTGAGATTTAATTAATTACATGGACTACTAAGTAAATTTAATTGACCTATTTTAACACCTCATTTGGATTTAAAATATAATCCAATTAGACTTGCTTTAAATAATTTATAGCATATTGCTTCATTGCTTTAAATAAATATACACATACACAAGTTTATTCATTCAATTATTTAATGCACAATTAATTAGAACAAAAATTTTAATTCCTTGCTAATTATTTAATAAGTATAATTACAATGTCTAATAGAATTCGTGGTCATTACATTATCCCCCCTTATAAGAATTCCGTCCTCGGAATTACAAATTTAAACTACTCAAAAAGATTCGGATAGTTAGTCTTCATCTTTTCTTCAAGCTTCCACGTAGCTTCCTCAGCGTTGTGGTTCCTCCAAATGACTTTGATAGAATGTATAACCTTATTTTGTAATTTATGCTATTTCCTATCTAATATCTGGACATGAACTTCTTCATACGATAAGTCTTTCTCAACTTGTATTGGCT
The DNA here is from genome assembly GCA_947179155.2 of Hedera helix. NCBI lineage: Eukaryota > Viridiplantae > Streptophyta > Magnoliopsida > Apiales > Araliaceae > Hedera > Hedera helix. Next base: position 19,227,783 of record OX359273.1, on the reverse strand, counting down.
CATAGGATATGACATGCTTGTAATCAGGCTTGTATGCCCGTAACACTGACATGTTAAACACATTTTGAATATGCTCCAGTTCAGAAGGTAAAGCTACCTCGTACGCCACTTCACCTACTCTCTTTAATATCTCGAACGGTCCTATGAACCTCAGACTCAGCTTCCCTTTCTTTCCAAATCTGATCCTTCCTTTCCAGGGAGATACTTTCATGAACACAAAACTTCCTACTTCAAAATCTCGCTTTTGACGGTGTAGGTCTGCATACTTCTTATGTCAATCTTGAGCTGCTATAAGTCGAGCTTTTATTACTCTAATAATTTCTACAGTCTGTTGAACCAATTTCGGCCCCAACAGTCGACGTTCTCCTACCTCATCCCAATATAGAGGTGTTCTACATTTCCTCCCATATAAGGCTTTATAAAGCGGCATTCCTATGCTTGCATGATAACTGTTGTTATATGCAAACTCAACTAATGGTAGATGGTCCTCCAAACTGCCCTTAAAATCCATCTCACAGGCTCTGAGCATATCTTCTAATGTTTGAATTGTTCTCTCACTTTGCCCATCAGTCTGTGGATGATACGTTGTACTCATTCTTAACTGCATCCCCAATCTTTCCTGAAGACTCCTCCAAAATTTTGACGTTAAGAACGGATCTCTATCTGACACAATTGATACCGGCACTCCATGTCTTAAAACTATCTCATTGATGTACAGTTTAGCCAACTGATCCAAATTGAACTTAATTTTAATTGGTAAAAAGTGCGCTGACTTTGTTAGTCGATCCACAATTACCCATATAGGGTCGTATCCCTTCTGTGATGCTGGAAGTCCTACCACAAAATCCATCGTGATATGCTCCCATTTCCACTCAGGAATCTCTAACAGCTGAAGTAATACACTTGGTCTCTGATGTTCGGCCTTTACCCTCTGACAAGTTAGGCATCGGCTGACACATTCTGCAACCTCCCTTTTTATATTCGGTCACCAAAAATGCTGACGAAGATCTTGATACATTTTTGTACTTTTCGGATGTATCGAGTATCTCGTAATGTGAGCCTCTTGTAAAATCTCCTTTCGTAATTCAGGCACTAACGGTACCCAAACACGATTCTCAAACCTTAACAATCCTTTGTTATCCACTTTGTACTTAACCTCTTCCCCGCCGGTCATCCTCTTCCTTATTATGTCACATTCTTCATCTTTGTCTTAAGACTCTTTCACCTTATCTAACAAGGTTGGGATTGCTTCCACTTCTATTGACTCCTTTGGATTTTTAACCTCCATCTCCATTCGAGCCATCTCTTTCACCAGTTCCTCATGTTTTGTCAATACAAACAGCTTCTCCCTGCTCTTTCTACTTAGAGCATCTGCTACTATATTAGCCTTGTCGGGATGGTATAGAATTTCACAATCGTAGTCTTTGATCAACTCCATCCATCTCCGCTGCCTCATATTCAACTCCTTTTGCGTGAAGATATACTTCAAACTCTTATGGTCTATGAATATCTCACATTTCTCTCCGTATAAATAATGCCTCCAAATCTTAAGGGCAAACAATACCGCTGTCAGCTCTAAGTCGTGGGTAGGGTATCCCTTCTCATAATCCTTTAATTGTCTTGACGTATACGCAACGACCTTGCCGTTTTGCATAAGCACACAGCCTAGTCCCTTGTGCAATGCATCACTATAGACCGTAAAACTTCTTGTTTCGTCCGGTAAAGTCAATACAGGTGTTTCACTAAGTTTTTTCTTTAACTCCTGAAAACTCTCCTCGCACTTCTCTGTCCATTCATATTTCACTGTCTTCCTTGTCAAATTGGTTAACGGCGTTGCTATCTTCGAAAAGTCTTTGATGAATCTATGATAATAACCCGCTAACCCTAAGAAACTTTTAACCTTCGTCGGCGTCCTTGGTTGTTCCTAATTCATCACTGCCTCCACCTTTGCTGGATCAACTAAAACTCCCTCCTTATCAATAACGTGACCTAGAAATTGAACTCTCTGCAACCAGAATTCACACTTCAAAAATTTAGCATACAAATGCTCCTTCCGTAATATCTTCAATACCAATCTTAAGTGTACGGTATGTTCCTCCACCATTTTGGAATAAACCAAAATATTGTCAATGAACACAACTACAAATTTATCCAAGTACTGTTTGAATATTTTATTCATCATGTCCATAAATACGGCTGACACATTTGTTAGTCCAAACGACATCACCAGAAACTAATAATGGCCATATCGAGTTCTGAATGTCGTCTTGGGTACATCATCCTTCCTGACTTTCAACTGATGATAACCAGTCCTTAAGTCAATCTTTGAAAAGTACTTCGCCCCTTTCAAAAGATCGTCAATTCGTGGCAACGGGTACTTGTTCTTAATCGTCACCTTATTCAACTCCCTATAATCCATGCAAAGTCTCATTGATCCATCCTTTTTCTTTACAAACAGCACAAGTGCTCCCCATGGAGATACACTAGGCTGAATGTACTTCCTATCCAATAACTCCTGCAACTGAACCATCAACTCCTTCATTTCTATCAGAGCCATCCTATATGGTGCCTTTGATATCGATGTTGTCCCCGGTACTAAATCGATCACAAATTCTATCTCCCTATCTGGCGGTAAACCTGGCAATTTGTCTGGAAAGACATCCATGAACTCCTTAACTACTGATATTTGCTCCATCTTGGGATTTACCATGTGTATATCCACTACGTGAGCCAAATAACCTACACAACCTTTCTTCAACAGTTTCTTGGCTTGCATCATCGTCAGACAAGAAGATTGTCTTAACGACTTGCTGCTATAAAATACAGCCTTAAACTGGTTTGATGTCTTAAGGTGTATACACTTCTTTTGACAATCAATTACCGCTCTGTGATTAAACAACCAATCCATACCCAAAATAACATTAAACTCCCCCAAATGTATAGGAATTAGATTCACATTCAACTTCTAACCCCTAATTTCAGCACAATAATTTCTATGTATATACTCTACATGAATTACTTCTTTATTAGCAACTTCTATGTTCATTAGGTTTTCTAGTTTTTCTCTAGGAAATTCTAACCATCTAGCGAAATCATCAGACATAAATGAACAGATAGCACCCGAATTAAATAATATATATGCATTTATATCAATGATCGGAATAATACCTGATACCATGTCTTTTGATTCCACGGCATCTTGCACCGTCATGTTAAAAGTCCATGTTGTTGGTTTGTTCGGTTGCATCGGGCCTCCAATGGTGAGCTTGTTGTTGTTTCCTTTATATCCAATACTTCCCCTACTATTTTTCCTTTTCGGACAATCCTTAATCTGATGGTTCGTAGCTCTGCATGAGAAACATTCTCTCTTCTTAGGTGTGGGATAATTAGGAGCGATGTGCCCTTCTTGCCCATAGTTGTAGCAGACGTTTCTTCCCTTCATACACTCCCCCGTGTGGTTCTTCCCACAATGACTGCATTTGTTTACTTTATTTGATTCGCTTCCCTGGGGTATCCCCGAACTGCTGTTGTTGTTATTCCACTTGCGCTTATTCGAGCTACTACCCCTGTTGTTACCTTCTCTGTTTCCTCCCTCGCTTCTTTTCTTGTTCCGTTCTTGATTGTGCTTTCTTAGGACTTCATTTCCCCCTTCCGCTATTATAGTTTTCTCCAGTAAGGTTGCAAAGTTAATAATCTGAAGAACAACGACTCTACTGTAAACCCATGATTTTAGTCCCTGCTCAAACCTTCTTGTGTGTCTCACTTCAGTGTCCACCTGGTCTAGAGCGAACCTTGCCAATTCATTGAACTTGGCAGCGTAGTCAGATACGGACATATTCCCTTGCTTGAGTTCCGGGAATTGAACCTCCATCCTGGCCTACGTGATTTATGGAAAGTAGTTTTCTAAGAACACTTCCTTAAATCGCGCTCATTCAATAGTTCCCTCTCCTGCTCTGCTTTCGTTGGCCTTCCACCAATAGTTCGCCTCCCCCTTCATCATAAAGGTAGCAAATGAGGTCATTTGCTCTTCCGCTACTCGTGCAACCTCAAAGACCGTTTCCATTTCCTCGATCTAGATTTGCGCTTCTATAGGATCCGTTGTGCCCCAGAATTCAGGTGGTCCTATTAGTTTGAAATCTTTGAAGTTAGCTAGTGGAGCGGCAGGGTTTGGTGCTCCAGCAGCATTCGCGTTACGTCCGTGGAATGCTCCCATTAGCATTTCCACAAAATCTTGCACCGGGTTTGGCGGGACCCCTCCTACATTAACCAACTCTTTCGGTGGTGGTGAGGGTAGTGGTTGACTTCTTCTATATAGCGGCATTTTCCGTGTAAAGAAAATTTAAAATTTTAAAGTTATTTCATCTTTTTCCTTCCATTTTGTAGCTTAAGCAATTTAACTAAAGTACAATTAAGCATCTTGACACATATAAACATAAATAGATCTGCATTTATATTCATATGCTAAAACTATAGTGCATAACACTTTTACATCATAAGCATACTGCTATAAATGCTACTATCCCTGAAATACTACAAAAGACGATATCTAACCATAATCATATCCCACAACTTCTTAGAGTTGGGATTTACATCATACTAACCCTCTGTCAAAACAAAAGTTGGGTTTCTACTGCATCTATTTACATACAACCTAAATAAGGAAAACTACTACTAATGCCTGCGCATCCCTCGACAAACAGCGTCATCGTACTCCTCATCCCCTATAGCTCTCACCAAGCTCCTAGTGATAGTGTGCCTGGACTGACCCTCCTCAGCTGGGTAGTAGTGCACCCTACTCTGAAATCTGCCAAAGGAAGAACGATAGACATAACTAAGTCTATCGATCCTCACCCTCTTCTCTCTAACCTCATCCTCCAGCTCTAGCATCTACCCATGTGCTAAATCTCACTAGATCTCCATTTCGATCCTATCCTCTATAGCCTGCTGCCAATGGCCTTTGATCTCCTCCTTCTCTGTTTGCACCTGCTAAACCTTCAGCTCAGCTGCTGCTAGTCTAGCCTCCACCTCTGTCATCTTCTTCTTCAGCAACGTGTTCTCGCCCGAGAACTGATACGCTGCATCCCTATACTCGTTCTCTGTATGCTGGTGGGTCTGATTCTGCTCCTCCAAGTGCTGAATCCTCTCCTCCAGCTCATCATTCCTCGTGGTCAGCACCTCGATGATGTCACTAGTAGGAGTGCCCATGCCATTAGCGTACTTTGTCGGCTCCTCCTCCTCCAACTCCTCAGTCTTGGCCTCATCATCACTATATGGCCTCATCACTCCACCCTTGACGGGTTCCTCACAGTCTCCCTCCTCTGGATCAGACTCAAGATCCTCAATCGGTGCAGGCACCAATGGCTGCACCGTATCCATGTGGATATCCGTGTAAACCACCTCCTCAATAGTATGACTCAACTGTCCAATCTCCGTCATCCTATATCATAAAAACAACATATGTTAGTACAGTAATAAAATATATTCATTGATGAAATGAAATGATATTTTATCATGTACATCTCGGCTCGATGGATTTCCTCAATCCACCTCCAAAAATACACAACATGATGAATCTCCCCAATTTATCTCCCCGATTCATCTCCTAATTAACGCATTCGATGTGAGTTTAGTACTAAGGTTACAACTTAGGTTTCGCAATCCTAACGTTTCTAACCTACAACTCTGATACTAACCTGTGACGACCCCAAATTCAGGTTCCATAACCTTGGGTTTAGTTCTCCATTGTACAATACTTACTAGCAATTAAATACATAAATTGCATTTAAACTTCGCAGAATAATACAAAAGGTTCCTTATAAAAGGCTACACTTCCCAAGGTTGATTAACCTTAACATAAACATAACATATCTTAAGGGAATACAAAAGATTTACAAAAGAAAATACATATAAGTAATTAATCTAGTATGCATCAAGCTAATCTAAGCTTTGGTTTTTTCCTTGCCTTTGTCTTGTTTAGAACATTCTGGCTTAATTGAAATAAGTCATGATATATCAAGAATGTGTAACTAAATGGCTCAACAAGTTTAAGAACAAATAGCATAAGATATATCATGATGAAAGGAAAATTAACATCAGGGTTTTCAATAATAGATAACAATCGTGAAAGAAATCAAGAATCAATTTTTCAATGTAAAAGAAAAGATTAACTCTTTACTGTCTTTAAGGACCATGAACTGCTACTAAGATAGAACAGACGTATATATCTGACACCTCAAAAAATGTGGTATGTGAGGGGATCAGCCTCTTGTACCCTATGTATATGCATAACATTCAGACATCTTGTGCAAATTCGATTTTCTGACAGATAAAAATTTCTCTTATTTAGGGTTGTTCATTCTCAGTCTTACTATAAGAATCCGCACCAACCAATGGTTTGGATAAGCTTTTAAAATATTCAATGTGATAAATTTAACATGCATTGTCTAGCTTAGACTTTCTTAAACTATTCTGGAATTAATGAACTATACATTTGCAAATGCACTATGTGCGAATACAATAAAATTAATGATGTGGAATAATTTTAAAGAATTAAACCACTTAAAGTTCTGACAAGTAAGTACAAGTGTAGAGACTTGCTCAACAATAATTGAATAGGTTTAAAGAAATTGCTCAATATAAATTTGAGCAAGGATAAAGAAAACTTGCATCGTGTGTAGATTACTGCTAACCAATTCAATTTAATTCTCTCTGAATAGACCTAACTGTTAATCAAGTTGATCTTTAAATCAGTATCATATATACACTCATATGATAACCTCTATATATCTTACCCTTCTACCACTTAACCAAATAATTATATAAATAATTAGAAAATATGATCATCACTTGATAATATTTTAATCACATAAGACCTACATTAATTATTTAATATAGTTCAAACTCTTATATAATATTATTAACAATCTAATAATATTTTATTAGTCTTATAATATTATTAATTATTTAATAATGTTCTATTAACCTTCTAATATTATTAATCATTTAATAATATATTAATCATTATCTAATATTATTAATCATTTAATAATATAATAATTATTATCTAATATTATTAATCATTTAATAATATTTTATTCCTATTCTAATACTATAAATCATTTAATAATTTTTTATTACATTATTAATATTATTAATCATTTAATAATATTTTATTCATTATCTAATATCATTATTCATTTTATAATATTTAATTTATTATCTAATATTATTAATCATTTAATAATATTTTATTCAATTACTAATGTTGTTCATCATTTAATAACTTTTTTAATAATCTCCAAACAATACCAATAGTTAACTTTTTAATTGTATTATCCTTGGTCTTTATTTTAAACATTTAACTACTCATTAGTTATTAATAAACTCTATATATTAATTTATTATACAAACACATTCATTTTATACTTAGTTCAACTTAAATTTTCACATAAAACCCGACCCGGACCGACCTGACCAGGCCCGGACCGACCCGACCAGACCCAGACACATAAATCTGTTGAAATGGCGCAGGGCGCGCCGTGATAGGCTTAAAAGTGGCACAGGGCGCACCTTTAAGGAAGAAAATTAGACTGTTCGACCCTACTTCACTAAAACTGTCATAACTTCTTCATTTCAAAATATTGTGGGGTGATTCTTGAGTCCATTCGCATTAGAATTTATCCCTCTATAATTTTTATACTTGGCAAAATTGGCCCAGGGCCAAGCCGGGTCAGCCCGTAAATTGTTGGGCTGTGGGCTTATTATTATTATTATTATTATTATTATTATTATTATTATTATTATTATTATTATTATTATTATTATTATTATAAATAAATAAAAATTGCACGTAAACAACATGGGCCACCCTTTTAGCATTGACGCCATTTTTCTGTTTTTCGGGTATTGCAATCATTATATTTCCACATGCAAATTGATTTGGGCGAAAAATCATAGGGACAGTTCAGATTTATTATAATTGATTTGTAAGTTATTTTAGGTTGCAAAGAGTCTTTAGGTAATAGAGTATTTTTAGAATTTTAATCTACGTCATGCCTTCAAGCATGGATAATTACGTGTCATCTCTCTGTTGTTTTTGCAGGCTATATCGAGAGCAACTATTGTAGTAAGCTCTGACTCATGGTATGAGAATTTTTTGTCCAATTTCAAAAAAAATATAGAGAAAAAAATATTATAGTAATGCGATTTAATTGGTGTTATGACAATACTTTTTTGTTTGGACATAGAAGACTCATTTTATATTTTTAGGTATATAAGCAAAAGCATTTCTTTTGGATTTTTTTCATTTTCTTTTTCCCTCATTGGATTTCATCAAATGGCTTGCAGTACTACCCTTTTTTCATAGGAAATACTGTTCATGAATCATATTGATCGATGGTTAGAGATACTGGAGGTAAATAAATGCTGTCAAACTTCTCATTCTTTTTTTGTCAATAAAGGAAAGATATGTGGGATACCCGAAAATACTATATTATATAAATTTGAGTCCGCTTTCGTCAATCAATTAATTGCTCAAATCTGCCAAGAACTAATTTTATGTTAGAAATGAATAACACACTAATGTTTGCCTAAAAAAAACTATGACTGCATTGAATATTAATCTTTTTGTATTAATGGTTGAACTCTCAGTTCTATTATGGAACTGAGAGTCCACTACAGTTTTAGATTTTTTAATCTAGAAATATTAGATATAATACCTAACTGTTATATTAGTTGTACCGTGCCTTCAGGCACGGGTTATCCTTAGTTAGATAATAAGTGTGACCTTAGGTAATGTCTCACAATTATTCTGTAAAAAGAAACAAAGAAAGATAATACAAATGTATTTATTGCATTTACCATAATACGAGGATAAAAAAATAAAGAAGAGATAGGTATTGTAGCCTTTTGGTCTAGATTAGTGGACATTTTAATATTCAAGCACACAAAATACAAATCAAAACTGATGATAAGAAAGTTTGAATTTGTAAAGAGAGATTGCCGCACTAGCTTCCCCAAATCTCGCCACAATTTACTTCTTCGTATCTTTCCATTCTTTAAATCTAAAAATACTATTGATAATTGCCAAAAACTAATAAATATAGTTGAAAATTTAAATTATGGTTCAAATAATCAAATAAATATTATATAACTTATATTTACTTCGACAACATATATATTGTGCGGACTTTATGCATAAATCATGATATGCATTATGGCCTTAAATCATGACATGCATTATTCTATTTTAATGAGATGCCTAACTTCATGCAAGATATGCATCATGGCATTAAATCATGATATGCATTATTCTGTTTTTAATGATATGCTCAACTTTATGCCATAAATCATGATATGCATTATTCTATTATGCTTAATGAAGATGTCTTTCTTAAAAAGGTAAATTCAAAGAAGGAAAGAAACATTTATTATGAAATTATATTTATGTTATTAGACTTGTTACATTATCTGCTATTATCTGCCTTAATTATAATTAATAAACTCTGCAACATATGTATACTTACGTACACATACATGCGTCACTTCCACGAACATACTTTCACAAAGTAGGCCTTGGTCTTGTAGGCTTCGACCTAGAGAGGTCCTTGTAGGCTTCGGTCTCACATGCATACAAAGAATAAAGTACAAGCATAATTTAGAATCAATAAGATATAATTTGCTTTAATATAATGTTGCGTTATATAGCCAGCCTAATTATATGATGGAAGCTTGAACAGGAGAATGCTGATGAAATGACTTGCGGGTTTGAGAGCCAGGAGAAATCATAAGCTCATGAAGAGACCGAATGATACACTACACGAAGAGCATAATACATCACTACTGTTTAGCTTGGAGGGGATGCAAGATCTAGACTGGAACAAACTAGTACAACTAAAGTTCCCAGATAGATCATACGTGGAGTGTGAGGATCCGAATTTCAGGATTCCTTTAATAATATCAAATAAGAATTAATTGATAAAAATATCAAGGTTGTTTAAAATGTTTGAAGGGATTTAATTAGTAAATTAAATTTGTACAAAGATGGTGATGAATTATGTGAATTTAAAATAATTGAAAAGTAAATAAATTGTGTAAATACAATTTATGAAGAATAAAAGAAATTTCAGGTAAGTGTACAATAATTTGTACAATTTAATTATTGTGGAAGTACAGAAATTATGTTTTAAATAAGGTTATGTGATAATGTAAATGCATGAATTAAATATGTATATATTTATATATATGCATTTTTATATTATATATGTGAATGCTTAATTGATAATCTTAAATTTCATTAATTATGGAAATAAAGGGATTAATAATTAAATTAATCCAAATTTAAATAAAAAGTGAATGGGGGAGTTGGTAAAAATTGTATGTGTTGATTTTAGAATTTATCAAGAATTTTGGAGGAGGTTTAGAAATTAATTGAGAATGAAAGGTAATTATATAAATTATATAATAATAAATTATATAATTTATATAAGGAAATTAAAGTAAGGTATGAAGAAAATAATAATTATATAAATTATATAAGAATAATTATGTAATTTATATAAGGTGATTAAATGGAATAAAGTTGGAGGGAATTAAGAAATTATTTAAAAGGAGAATGTAATTATATAAATTATATAATATTAAATTATATAATTTATATATAAAGAAATTATGGTAAATATTCAAGAAATGAAATAATAAATAAGAAAAAAAAATGTTTTAAGTTATTAAAAATTATATTTATGTATAATGGAATTATTATGACTTTTATGAAGAATAATATTTCGGAAACGTGAACATGTTAATGTAACATGTTGTCCAAGTAACGAAGTGAAAAATTATGAAAAATAATTTTTATAAGCTATGTGAATTATTTTTTATGAATTTTGGAGGTAAAAATTACCTCAAATAATTACATGCATGGTATTATGCGTGTACAAAATTTATTAAGTAAAGTACCCAAAGTGGGTGTTAATATTATTGATAAATCATATTATGAATTTTGGTAAATTAAAATAAATATTTTATATTTATTATATAAAATAATTATTACACGGGATAATTACGTAATGTATTTAAATATTTAATTTTTGCATGTTGGTGGAATATTCGAGAAAGAAAAATCCGGAACTTGCGCTGGTGGGTTAAGTCGGTGGAATAATTTACCAAGAGGGGATTATAAATATATATGTGTGCATGTGGAAAAGAAAAGAAGGAAAGAAGAAGAAAAAAAAAAAAAGGGCAACAAAACTTTATCTTCCAATATATTTCTCCCCACCACCGCCATTTTCCACCACCATCACCGTGAACCACCTGGCCACCAAGAAAAGAAGATTAAGAAGTGGAGTACAAGCTTCAAGGAAGAATTTTTGGAAGGTATAAATATTAATTTATGTTATTTATTATGTATTTTTAGTGGTAAATTAATGTTGTGGAAAATTTATGAATAATTAGTATAATTATTCTAAATAATTTATAGATATATATCTATGAATTATGTGATTTTTGGAATTATTTTGTGGTGAAATTTGTGAGCAAAATAGTGTAAAAATTGTTTTGGTTGGTCACTGTTACGACTGGGAAAGGAAGAAGAAATTCTGGGCTGCCGCGCATCGCACGGCAGCCAATTTTTTTTCAGCCGCAGAGTATAAAACGGCGCCGTTTTGGGCGCTGAGGGAAGGCAGGCCGCGCAATGCGCGAAGGTGAATTTGCCACGCCAAACGACGTCGTTTGGCGTAGGCAGAGCCGGAAGGATGCCGCGCCATGCGCGGCCGCGTTTTAGGCGACGAAATTACGATTTTGCCCCTGTCCTTTTCAATTAATACCGACCGTGTCCTGGCCCTGTAAAATGACGCACGAACCCCTGAACTTTTAAGGAAATGACCAGCGTGTCCCAAGGCCGCGAAAATTACGGGAATACCCCCAGACTTTCCGGGAAATTCCGGTTATGTCCCTAAAGCCGCGGAAATTACTAAAATGCCCCCAGGAATTGTTTTTAAATGAAATAAATGTTTAAAAATTGTTTAAAAATCATAGAAAATTATAAAAAAATACTAAAAATATAGAAATGATGTTAGGGCATTAAATTTAATATTTTTATAAAAATAATAAATATTGAGGATTAATATTTAAATGTTTAAATATTAATCTAATAAGGTTACCATTTAGAAAATGGTTAAATAAAATTTTTGGGACACCCAGATATGTTAAAATTTATCCGATGAGTGGGGTTGTCCGTGGCGAAGGTATTGGATATTAAGTTAAATTAGTATTTTATGAGACGAGGTTAATAAATTGGCCACATAAATTAATAATTGGCCTAGAGATGATATTAATTAATTAAATTAATATCATAAGAGGATAAATAATTATTATTTGATTATTTTATGATCATAGGTTGATCGAGTTAAGAGTTTGAGCTAACAATTTAAATAACTGGATGTCAGGCAAGTTCTTCAGTCCCTTTTTATGTTAAATGTTGGACTGTTATGATATATAATTCTGGTTTTAACTGCATACAAATTATGTGTTACGTGATACGTGATATATATGACCACAATGTGTTCTTTGTGCAATGATATGAGATATATTGCTATAGTTGAAGCACAAGCACATGATATATGACACACATCAAGCATGTTAAGGTATGTGCTATGTGAAGCATGAACTGTTGAACTTGCTGAGCCGTTGTGCTCATTACTTGCTTAATAAACATTTTTGCAGGAAAGAAATGAAATTCAAGATTATTGGATTATGTTAGAGATGAATTGCCTAGAAGGTAGAAAACGTGACTGTTATATTGTTAATATTATAATTCAATGTGAGAAATTTATTAAATTACTGTGAGGAATTGTATGTATATGTAAGTTGAATATGGATATGATAAAAGTTCAATTATGAATTGTGATTGTTCATGATGATGGTCAGGGTAGAAATTATTATGAATTATGAATTATGAAATAAAGAAAATTGTATGGATATGAATAATACTAAATTTGTGACTGTTGAACTGTTTGACACTAGTAAAAGAAAAGAAAAAGGTTAAGGTTACGATCTATGGGACTAGGATCGAAATGTAAGAATTTAAATGTTCAAATATTTCAATGCAACGATTGAATCAAGAAAAAGAAAAATTTATACCGAAAATTTGGTAATTGATGATTTTGAAATCAAATAATGGATCAATTTAGGTGATGAAAGATTTATTAACGAACCGAAATTTGGACGTTGAAGAAATAATGTGTAATAAATATGAAATTTAAGATAAGAAAATGGGTCGAATTTCGGGGTCGTTACATGGAGTCTCCATCCGCCACTGCTTACGTATTCATGGAAATTAAAGACCACGACTGCATGAAATATCTTGCTCAAGTTGTTAAAAGATTTGATGGAGGAGGCTCAGCTAATGTTGCCAGTACCGGAAACTGTCAAAACCAACACTGAAGGATATAGGAATGTACTGGGATCCATTTTGTGCTACTGGAATTACTAGGTTTTATGCAATCAATAATGACCTTATTTCCACCCGCAACTTGTTTGACACCGAATACCATCGTCGGCGGAGGTCGTGACTCATCCCTCCTGACACTTAAAGACTTTGAACCGCCTCTACGATCCTTAGCCGGTGATTGGACGGAACCGCTACCTAGAGACCATATTCGTCATCATCTTCTGCTCCCTTCCCAACGCCAGATTCTGTCGTCAGTGTCTTAGGCCCAAGAACGACGACTCCGTTGCTCTCGACCGGGTTACCGGCAATGATATACAATTACCTTCCTGCTCTCCAGTCCTCATCATGCTGCCATGGAAGATGATCACGAAGTCCGAACCCTCTTAAGCCCGAACCCTCTCAAGACCGAAGCCATGGGAATCATAACTGACCCGAACCCTCTTAACATGTCAGTGTGAAGACTGCATAGAACTAAGCAGGAGGATTGATCATGAAGAGGCAGAAATTAATCATTATGAGTAAAGTATCAAGTGTGAGGACTACTAAATCCATGCAAAATTATCAAGCCTCGGTGCTGGCAGGAAAGGAAAAGGCCAAAATAAATGTGTTCTTCACACTTTGAATCTCTGATCTAGTATCTCCTTACTTGGTCGAACCCTTCATAATTTCCTTGGTCGAACCCTGCTGGCCGAAGCTTGCATGTCCAAATCCTGCATGGGCCAAACTCTCATTGCTGCAAACTTTTATAGTACTACGCATGAGTTTGTCGATCAACTTCACTCAGAATCAAGCCGGATGACATCAATATATTGGGAGCCCACTAAACATAGTTGGAAATCGCTAAGTGAAACACCGGATCACAACATGGATGAGCTCTTCGAGTTAGAGCAACTCAATAAATATGATGATTCTAAAATCTAAAGAAGATTGAGTCTCGCCAAGAGAAAAGACATAACGGATCACAATTACTGCCAAGGAAGTTCGAAGGCCTTACCTCACCAGATTTAGCTTCAAAGCAACTAGTCTAGAATTATGGGTTGAGTTTCACTGACCATGAGGCAGGGGATGATGTTGTGAATGATGATGGAGATACAGAAACAGCAAGAGGAAATGAGGAGTTTTTGCCAAAAACTGACGCAAATCCCAACTTGTCAAGCCGTGTTTCTAGGAAGTTAATTCGCAAACAGCGTGAGCAGGAATGGATAATAGCAACAGTGACAATCAGAATGCACCTCTGACAACAGACGGCCAACAAATTACATTCATCAATCTAGAGCTCCGGAACAATGGCGACATTTCACAACTTCGAACAAAGTCAAGCTAGTTTTAACCAACAATCATTCTAGTCGCACTCCTAACATACTCAACAACCAGGTCAACAAGTTTTACAAGATATATGTGTACACCAAGGCATCATAGGAGAGCTCCCCTAAGGGTTCCCTCTCTTAAGGGCCAGGTGCATGAAAAAACTATAACAACCCCGAAATTCGACCCATATTCTTACCTTCCTTATTCAATTAAATCTTCTTATATAAATTATATAATTATTCTTATATAATTTATAAAATTATAATTTCTTCATACCTCACTTTAATTTTTTTTATATAAATTATATAATTTATTATTATATAATTTATATAATTACATTTCTTCTCAATCAATTTCTAAATTTTCACCATAATTCTTAATTAAATCTAAAATCAATAATTACAATTTTATTAACTTCCTCATTCGCTTTTCATTTAAAAATTGGATTAATTTAATTATTAATCCCTGAATTTCCATAATTAATAACATTTATATTTATCAATTAAATATATCAATTAAACATGCACACTTATATATATGCAAATGTATATATATACACATCTAATTCACATATCTCACATTACCATTTAACATTATTTAAATAATAATTTTCGTATTTCCATAATAATTTTATTGTGCCTTTACAAGAAATTTCTTTTATTCTTTATAAATTGTTTTTAAACAATTTATTTATTTTCCAATTATTTTAAATTAACACAATTCGTCATGATCTCTGTACAAATTTAATTTACTAATTAAATCTCATCACATACCTTAAATCACATAACTAATAATTAATTTACACAATCTTGATAATTTTATCAATTAAATTCTCATTTGATATTATTAAAGAAATTCTGAAAATTCAGATCTTCACATTCTTCCCCCCTTAACATGATTCCGTCCTCGGAATCATAATTACCGTAATATTCATACGTATTTTATTTATAGCACATTGCTATTGTAATATCCCAGATATTTTCAAGATTTTAAATAATATCTTAATTGATTTTATTAAAGGTTAAGATTTAAAACCTAGAATTTGAGAAGTAAGATGTGTAGAAAATGGGTAAACATTTTTTTAACATAAGGTATTTGTTAGAAAATTAAATGTGGAAATATTTTAACGATGCTTGTAGAGAATTTATTAAGAAAATATATTCAATTGAAAAGTGAAGGTGATTATATTAATATATATACCTAGAGTTGAGTTTGTTAGTCAAACAAGATGATGTGTGAAGTAAATTAAGTACTCAATTAAACTAATAAATTAATTAGTTTAAAAATGGAGTAAGAAGGAAAGATATAAAATATAATTAATTAAGTTAATTATATTAGTTAAGGTTTAAAGTTATTGTGAAGCTAGAATGATTGTCTAGAATGACAATATTAAGAAATTAAATTAATTAAGTAATTAACTTAATTATTAAGTTGTTGTATAGAGTCCATTAATGGATTTAAGCAAGCTCAATATTTGAATGGTTGAAAGTCTTGTTGGTAATTATAGAGGTCCAAATAACTTTAAGGATCTAGCCTCATGAAGAGTCCAAGTAATATAATTACTACTAGTGGACTAGCCC
Source organism: Hedera helix (assembly GCA_947179155.2). Lineage (NCBI taxonomy): Eukaryota > Viridiplantae > Streptophyta > Magnoliopsida > Apiales > Araliaceae > Hedera > Hedera helix. The sequence goes on along the minus strand of OX359273.1, from coordinate 19,211,448 downwards.
AAAAGAATTATAGATGTTAGCCCAATATGAGAATATTGATATAAAGTGGGTAATTAAATAATAAGCCCAAATGTTATGTTGATTATAGTCCAAGAGGTAATTAATATAAGTCAAATTAAATTAATTACCTAGCCCAAGTTATAAAGATGTGTGAGTTGTGTTGGGTAGCCCAAATAATTAAATAAGGGAGCCCAATGCAAAATAAACTAGTAGCCCAAATATTGAGTCCAAATTTAAAAGTCAAATATTGGTCAATATGTTAGGAGAATAAATTCAAGTATTGTTAAGTATAGAGAATTAACTAATGTAGGGTTAATTGAACAACCCTAGTTGGTAGATAAGAGAGAGCATTAACCAAACATTGGTTAAATGCTAGGTGGGTGAATTTGATGGTGAGAATTAACTATGGATGAGTTAGTTGAATAACCCTAGGTAGTAAATAAATTAAAGATTTAACTATGCATGGGTTAGTTGTAGGAAGAATATTATAGATACAATTGTGTATGTATATAATTCACCAAGGTATAATTTATATGTAACCATGGGTTGGATGTTGTAGAGAGTTAACCACATGTGGGTTAAGTGTTGGTGATTGTTGCTTATTTTACACTTCACCATTTATGTTGCTTGTAGTCAAATTGATGGATGACATTTTAAATGTCAAAAATACAAGTATTGTACATGTATAAGTGAATATATATACATATATTGGTGTATATATATATAGATGCTTATATAATTATATAGGACATATGAATAAAACCTTAACCAATGCTAGAGTTAAGTGTTAGTAAATATAAAAATATATTAGATATATATGTATACTTGATTGTAGAGCATTAACCTTACTTGGGTTATTTGGTGGAAGATATGTGTATGATCAATTGATGAGCTTGGACCATGGTTGATAGTTAGGTCAACATAGGTTACAAGAGTAAGAGCTTTAACCATACATGAGTTAAGTGTTGGAGAATGATTGCTTCAAATTTACTCCACCTAGTTGCTTCACTCAACTTCCATAAATCAATCCAAGCAAATGTCATTCATTTAATAATTAAACTTTATTTGATCTTTTGCAAGTATTGGTGATATTATAGACTTACAATAATTGTAAGTATCAATTTTGGTAGTCTATAAATAGAAGAGTAGTAAGAGAAAGCTAGAGTTGGCTCATTTGTTAGTAGATCAAATATTATAGAGAGAGAGGTTCTAGAGAAAAGCTAGAGAGCTTGTGAGTTAGTGTGCTAATGGTTCACTCAAGAAGAAGGAAAGGGAGGAGTCCTAGCAAGATATACAAGAAGAAGAAGAAGAAGAACATTCAAATCTAAGAGGTTGAAAAGTGTTCTAACTCTTCCTTAATGCATTTTTATAATTTATATAAGTTTTAAACGGTCAAAATATATTTTTAACCGATCAAAAGTTATTTTGATGATCTAGAAGTCTAAATCTATGATATATAGGTAGATTCATGGTTTGATAGGTTGAAATCATGAATTGGTATAAGTGGTATGCAAATAAATGGAAGAAAATTCCATATTGTGATTACCGGTAAAACCCTATGTGGTTCGACCTTTAAATTTCGTGTCAAACGTTTTCAAAAATGTGATTGATCCATGAAATATTGTAAAACAAGAAGTTAGGAAGACAACAACACTAAGTTTGTGTCATTTGGATGTGTAGAGTTTATTATATTCAAGTTTGAACCATTAAAACCAAGGATTTGTGATTTTAGTTTTCACTTTATCCTTGTAAGCAGTTTTTAGCCTAGTTACGTTCGGAATTTGGATTTGTGATATAAAGAGACGTTGTAGAGGGGGAATTCTGATGAGAATGGACTCAAGAATCACCCCAAAAAGTTTTAAAATGAAGAAGTTATGGCTGTCGGAGCGTCGAAGGGTCGAGCAGTCAAAAAAATTGACTTTCGGACAAAATGGCTGACGCAGCCGCGTCAGGACTGACGCAGCTGCGTCAGAACAATCTGCTAAGCAAATTTTTCCAGCTCCGGGTCGGGTCAGGTAGGGTCGGTCCGGATCGAGTCGGGTCGGTCCGGGTCGAGTTTTTTATGAAAATTTAAGTTGAAATAAGTGTAAAATGAATGTTTTGGTTATTAAACCAATATATATAAAATCCATTAATGATTAATTGGTAACTAAATGTTTAAAATAAAGAATAAAGTTACCACAATTAAAAAGTTAACTATTGGTATTATTTAATGTGTATTTAAAATATTATTAAATGATTAATAATATTAGTATATGATTAAAAAGTTATTAAATGATGAATAACATTAGTAAATGATTAAAATATTATTAAATGATAAATAATATTAGTAAGAGATTATAATATTATTAAATAGTTAATAATATTAATAAGTGATTAAAATATTATTAAATGATTAAAAATATTAATAAATAATTAAAATATTATTAAATGGTTGATAATATTAAGAAGTGATTAAAATATTATTAAATGGATAATAATATTAATAAGTGATTAAAATATTATTAAATGGTTAATAATATTAATAAGTGATTAAAATATTATTAAATGGTTAATAATATTAATAAGTGATTAAAATATTATTAAATTATTAATAATATTAGTAAATGATTAAAATATTATTAAAGGGTGAATAATATTAATAAGAGATTAAAATATTATTAAATGATTAATAATATTTGAATGTAGTTATATATTATCAAAGGTAGATAATATTTTGAGATATTTGGTATGTTATTAAATGTCCAAATCATTAAGTTATGTAAAAGAAGAAAGTTAAATTGAATTAAATCAATATAATTAGTCATTTGTGATTAATTTACGCAGCTTATTAAAAGTAAGTCGTACGAAGAACGTGTAGTGAAGGCGTAAGTTGGTCAAGTGTACCGACGTGTCCAAACTAGGTTTGGGCTAGGATTTTTGTCCGGAACTTAAAAGTTCATTTGTCGGACAACTAAAGAATTAATAATTTGAAATTAAAGTCTTAAGTTAAGACTAATTAATAGTCCTGGTAGCTAATGATTATGTCAATTTGTTATATAAATTGTAGGTTGAGCAAATGACGCAAATAGGCGTAAATGGTAGAACCTACCAGGCAAGTTTTTCAGAACTTGCTTCTATGTGCTTTAACATGCTATGATGTGATATTAAATTGTTAATAGAAAGATATTGATGATAATTGTGATATACATGAGGTATGATTACATGTAGATTATGTATAAATATGAAGCATGAATTGCTAGATGTTATATGTGATGCATGAGCAGTATGACATAAACTGAAATGCATGAAAAACATGATGTAAGTATAAATTGCAGAGTATATGTGAAGCATGTAATGTGTTATGTGTAACTGTTAAACTTGCTGAGCCGTCGTGCTCACTCTTGCTTAAAACAAATATTTTCAGATAGTGCAAGTCAGGTTAAGTTGTCGATAAAGATCAAGGAACAGGAAAGCATAATACTTTCACTGAAGATCTAAATATCTATGGTAGATATCAGTCCAAATTGGACAGGTAAATGATTGAGTAGTATACGAATTAGTTGGTATATTATATGAGTGTTAAATACTCAATTTGATTGTAATAGAATGTCGTATCATGTATGATATTGAGACATACTAGGAATGTATAAAGATTGCGATTCTGGAATAGAAAGAGATGTTGTGAAATTGTAAATAAATGGTTATTCACCAATTATTATATTGTTGTAATTCATGAACAATAAGGAAAAGGCAGTACCTGTGATGAACCGAGTTCGAGGTTCGGGGGACCCGGATTCGGGGTCGTCACAGCTATACCTTTGTCTTGATAACTCATAACTATATCCATAATAATCACATCTTGCCTCATTAATTTCCATAATTCACATGGATATCCCCATAATGATCATAACTGTTAGAATATTTAAATTCTTAACTTAATTTATAATTTCTTTATAATATTTCTTGATGCACTTATCAAGACAATTTCTCATTCTCTAAAATTTCCTTGCTTTAATCATATTTACCCTTACTCAATCCACTTATTTCATATTCTCTATTGCACAATATTTATATTCTGCACATTAATTCTTCTCTTCTTAATTCATATTAATACACCATCTTCACATTCCATTTCCCTTTATTCTTTTATCATTCAACACTAGGTTTTAAATACTAAACGTTATTTAATTCATTATAATCTTTATTTAAAATTATTTTAAAATCCTGGGTGTCACATTCACCCCTCCATAAAATTTCGTCCTCGAAATTTCTTTTATTCTTTATAAATTGTTTTTAAACAATTTATTTACTTTTCAATTATTTTAAATTAACACAATTCGTCATGATCTCTGTACAGATTTAATTTACTAATTAAATCTCATCACATACCTTAAATCACATAACTAATAATTAATTTACACAACCTTGATAATTTTATCAATTAAATTCTCATTTGATATTATTAAAGAAATTCTGAAAATTCAGATCCTCACAAAAACTATGGATTGACAGATACTGTGTTGTACTGGAGGTGGCAGTGCTAAAGGTGTTATTAGCCCGAATTGAAGAAAGAAATAGATGCACTGCAACAACAATATATTTGTGCCAAGGATACCCTGAAGGGAGGAATGCACATTCATAGAGGACATAATTCAAGAATATTCCAAGAAGTTTTCTTTACTTTCGATTTCTCAAAGTAAAGAAAACTAGGGGCATGATGGACTTCATAATTCACATTTTCCAAATCAAGGTTACTGGACAATATTTATGGAGAAATAATTTCAACAGAGCATCCTCCAGAGTTGGCAAACAAGTTTAATAAACCCTTTTCGAATGGTCTCCCCTTAGGAGGATGATCTAGGCGATGGGGTTAACAAACTCAAAATTGAAAGTGGCTAAGAAGCAACTCCACAAGAGGGCCTGAAGGATGTTTGAGCTTAAAAACCACTGAAGCGTTCACCTCTTCAAACTTATTCCAATGGAGTTCCTTTGTTAATGCAAGATTAACTACCAAACAAAACAAGGACAAGAACGGAAGAAATAAGCAAAAGAAGAAAAGATGACGCACAACCCAAATACTAGCTCTACCATTAAAAGATCTTTGAGCTGTAAAGATGAGACTATTAAAAAATTTAGCCAAGATGGTGGTCTATTAAAAATGGTGGTTGAAGTCTTTGGGAATATCCCTTGCCAAGAAATTGAATGACCAAGGGAGAAGGCACAAGAATTGATGGATTAAAAATCCACCCAAGATGGTGGTCCACCAAAAATGGTGGTTGAAGCCCTCAGGAATATCTCTTGCCAAGAAATTAGATGACCAAGGGAGGAGGCCCAAGAATTGATGGATTAAAAATCCACCCAAGATGGTGGTCCACTATAGATGGTGGTCAAGTCCTCGTAGACTACACTTGCCAAGAAATTGGATGACACGAGTGACGAGGCACCCGATTTCAAGTCTTCGTAGAATACACTTGCCAAGAAATTGGACGACACAAGTGACAAGGCACTCGATGTCAAGTCCTCGTGGATTACACTTGCCAAGAAATTGGACGAATCAAGTGACGAGGCACCAGACAGTTACACTTTCAAACTTCAAAAGTGATGAGGTACCTGAACCTAAACCCTCAATGAAAAATTACACATTTTCTTCAAAAGTGATGAGGCACCTGAACATAAGCCCTCAACGAAAAGTTACACTTTCAACTTCAAAAGTGACGAGGCACCTGATTAATAAGCCATCAATCCTGAAAAGTTACATTTTATCTCCAAAAGTGGTGAACGCTATGTTTTTCCGTTAAAAGCAAGTTTGAGCATTTTTAAACAATTTTTTTTAAGGATTATCAATACCAAACTTTCACTTATACTTGAATGATCTCTTATTTTAAAATATAGATTCAAGTGTCAATTTGTGAAAAAATGAAAAAGAATGTTCTTTTGATTAAATATTTCATTATTCTTCTTTATTATGCACATTATCGTCTGGGAGTATTAATTCGAATGACTTACAATTTAATTCAAGTTAAAGATGACCGATAAATATTGCATAAAGAAAGAAACTTTATCTTGATAACTGAAATATAACATGAGTTTCTGAAATAGGAAACAAAAGATTACAAAGAGCCATAAACTAAAGGTCATGACGTATCAAATTGAAGAAGGGGCTTAACAAAAGCTTCCAAGTTGGTAATAGCGGAATCCCGAGCCTCCATTTATGATACCATCATTTCTTCAAGGTATTGAGCCATGGACTCGAGTTCTCGAATCTTGGCCTGAAGGATTAGCTATGACATTTTGAAGCTCCAAAAGATCTCTCAAAAGCAAGTCATTTTCACAAGTGACGTGACCTCCGAAGGAAAGACTCGGATTTTTAGAAAATTAAGGAAGTAAGGAGATGGAGTAAGATTCAGAGAGACTTGACAAAAAATTGCACGAGAAATCTTAAAAGAGCCCTCCTAGGGGCCAATCTTTAGGGGTTTAACTTTGTAATATCTCAGATATTTACAAAGATTTGTAGATAATATTTTAAATAATTAATTAAAGGTTGTGGTTTAAAACCTAGAGTTGGAGAAGTGAGATGTTTAGAAAATGGATAAACATTTTTTTTAACATAATTTATTTATTAGAAATTAAATGTGAGAATATTTTAATGATGCATGTAGAGAATTTATTAAAAAAATAAATTTAATTAAGAAGTGAAGGTGATTATATATATATATATATATATATATATATATATATATATATATACCTAAAGTGTGTTTGTTAACCAAATAAAAAGATGAGTAGATTAAATACTCAATTAAACTGATAATTTAATTAGTTTAAAATATGAAGTAAAAAGGGAAGTCATGAAATATAATTAACTAGGTTAATTATATTAGTTATGAGTTAAAGTTATAGAAAAACTAGAATGATTGTCTAGAATGACAATATTAAGGAGTAATTAATTAAGTAATTAACTTAATTATTAAGTTGTTGTATAGAGTCCATTAATTGATTAAAACAAGCTCAATATTTGAATGGTTGAAAGTCTTGTTGGTACTAATAAATTTATGTGATTGGGTATTAGTGTTTTTTAAATAAACTTAACTAGTTAAGCTCAAATGACTTTTTATATGTAAGTCTAATTGGATGAATGAATTTTGTAGTCCAATTTAGCAAGTCATATTATATTAGATTGATATAGGTATATTTTGTAATTAAAAGACAAAATAAGATGATGGAAAAGAAAGGCCATGATGGCCAGGTATGATGAGGAGAGAAAGAGTTGTTTGTAGCTTTTGATTGCTTGCTTTGTACTCAAGTAAATACCTACAAGTTAGCTTAATAATTGGTTAAGTGTTGGTCAACACATGTATATATATTAATTATATATCGATATGTGGAGGATATATACATATATATACTTTATATATTTTTATATCTAGAGAAATGAAGAAGCAATATGGGGAAAGAAAAAGGAGTATGACCGGTCAATAGAAGGGTGACCCATTTGGGGAGATTTACTAGCTTTGATGTAGTGTATTTTACACTCAATATTTTCCTTGTAAGCAAGCTTGAGAGTTGTCACTCATTGTAGTCAAACAATTAGTCCTTTATTCCATAAATTGTGGATCTAGGATAAATTTGTAAAAATTGGAGAACTATGTAGACTTACATATTACGTATGTAATATTTATGGATGATAGAACTTATCTATAAATAAAGAGACTTAGTGGATGAGTAAAGGTTGCTCATTTATTTCTTCTCTCAATATTAAAGAGAGAAGTGCTGAGAGCTTTTTAAAAAAAACTTTATGTGATAAATAGAAAGAAGGAGTGCATCGGGTAGGGGCTAAGGAAGAAGAACCCATTTCGGGTGTGGTAGAAGAAGAAGGATCTCTAGCAAGCCATTAAGGAGCAAGAGATCATTCATCAACCAAGTCAAGTCATTAGAAAGGTTTAAAAGTTTTCTTTCCTTAAAACTTTAGTATATTGTTAATTTTTATGAAAACTTTAGATCTAGATCTTATGTTTTCAAACATTTGAAAGATTTGTAAGTTATGATATGTATTAAAGGGTTAATAATTCTTTTAGCATGTTAAACTAGCCAAACAATGCGTGTGGTGTTAAGATTTGGTCATAAAAGTAAGAAATTTTGAAGTTAGTTGCATTCTATCCACTTCGAGCAAATTTATGTTCTGTACGGGTTGGATCTGGGCTGATTGGCCTGAATATGATTTTTAGAGGATGAAGTTACGAACACGTGAGCACTTGAATCGCTCAAAAATGTTAAGAAATAAAGAAGTAATGAATTTTATTGTGAGCTAAGATCTGACCACCAGTTTTTTTTCGGGACAGTTTTGAACCTAGCTATTCTTTGAGGTGTGCAGCCTTGTGTGTACTGAATTAGGTTCTCAAACCTAAACAAAAGTTGTAGATATGGAGGTTACCTAGAAGTACCCACAAGATTTAACCATTTTATGGAGCATAGCATTTTTGAAAGAATTAATCTTGTGAGACTGTCCAGCAAATGAACTGTCTGGACAGGTTGTGGAAAATTTTAAGATATGTGTTGTTTGGTTAATGGGCTGAAGTCAAGGCCTAGATAAGATTAAAGTTGACTTAATAAGCTTTAATTTGATATAAGGATGAACAAAAACGGGCTTGTAACGAAGAAGTTATGATGCAATAACAATATTGATATAATTGCAAGCCAAATATATCAATATTGGAACGAATATATCAATATAGTGTAATAATGATAAATTGTTATATTTTGATATATTGTCAAGCAACATGTATCAATATTTAAAAAAATATATCAAAATATTGCCATAACGAAACTGATATATTTTCAAAACAAATATATCAATATTTAAACAAAGATATCAAAATGCTTAAATAACGAAACTCATATATTTTCAAGACAAATGTATCAATATTGGAACAAATATATCAAGATGCTGTAATGACGAAATTGATATATTTTCAAGCCAAATATATCAATATTGGAGCAAATATATCAAGATAATATAAAAATGATATATTGATATATTTTGATATATTGTCAAGTCAAATATATCAATATAATACAAAAAACGATATAATTGATATATTTCGACATATTATCAAGTCAAATATATCAATACTAAATCAAATGTATCAATGTATCAATGTGATGTAACAAGGATAAATTGGCATTAAATAATAATAATAAGTTATTAAAATATTATTAAATGGTTAATAATATTAATAAATAATTAATAATATTATTAAATGATTAATAATATTAATAAGTGATTAAAATATTATTAAATGGTTAATAATATTTGAATGTAGTTGTATATTATCAAATGTAGATAATATTTTGAGATAATTGGTACATTATTAAATGTCCAAATCATTAAGTTATGTGAAAGAAGGAAATTTAATTGAATTAAACCAATGTAGATAGTCCTTTGTGACTAACTTAGACAACTGATTAAAAGTGGGTCGTAAAATGACGTGTAGTGAAGGTGTAAGTTGTTTAAGCGTACTCGACATGTCCAAAGTATATTTTTGGGCTAGAATTTTAGTCCGGAACTTAAGGGTTCCTTTGTCGGATATCTTAAAAGTTAATAATTTAAAGTCAATGTCTTAAGTTAAGACTAATTAATAGTTATTGTAATTAATGATTATGGCAATTTCATATATAAATTGTAGGTTAAACGAAAGACGCAAATAAGCGTAAATGGTAGAAGCGAGCTAGACAAGTTTTTCAGAACTTGCTCTTATGTGCATTGTTATGTTATAATATGATGTTAAATTATTAACATGAAGATATATTAATGATATTTGTGATATGTGAACAACATGAGATATTGTTACATCTGAAATACGTATTATTATGAAGCATGAATTACTAGATACTAGTTGTTTAATGTATGTGATGCATGAGAAGTATGAAGCATTCGTAAAATGAAAAGTATAGAATATATAATGTAAGAATAAAATGAAAAGCATGTATAATATGTGAAGCATATAATGTACTACGTGTAACTGTTAAACTTGTTGAGCCGTCGTGCTCACTCTTGCTTAAAACTAATATTTTCAGATAGTGCAAGTTATTCGAAGTTTTCGATAAGGATCAAGAAACAGGAATGCATATCACATTCATTGAAGGTCTAAATGTCTATTGTAGATATCAGTTTGAATTAGACAGGTAAAATGGTTGTGTAGTATAAGAATTGGTTGGTATGTAATATGAGTGTCAAATACTCAAATTAATTGTAATATAATGTCGTATCATGTATGATATTGAGACATACTAAGAATGTATAAATATTGCGATTCTGGAATAAAAAGAGATGTTGTAATATTATAAATAAATGATTGTTTAGCAATTATAATATTGTTGTAATTCATGAACAATAAGAAAAAGGTAATACTAGTGTTGAACCAGATTCGAGGGACTCAAATTCGGGGTCGTTACAGGCTCCAAAGAGGTTCCCTCTCCTAAAAGGCTGCATCCTTTAAAGCTTGAAAATATTGAACCTCAAAGAATTATTCAAAAAATAAAGCAAGAGTCAACGACTTGAAGTATTGTGCACGTGACTCACTCATAAAGGTGCAACTCACGTACAGGGGGCAAAATGTGGACCCAAGTACAAATTAGGGTTACATTTTAATTTGAAGAATTAAATGAACAAGACCCAAGAGGGGCCCTCATGAGTCCTGAGGCAGAAAGCTTGTGGGGGCAACTCATTTTGGGAATTAATTGAGGGATTAGATTGGTGGCTAGAAGAATTGAATGATTTGGGCATTACCCAGGTAACAAGGGGTATTTCAGTTATTTTCCTATTACTAAGGGCATTCCTGAAATTTCCCCTAGAGTCACATGTCTGGCACATGACCCTAGCCAGGAACTCTATAAATACTCATTCACTTAACAAAAGAAATGACTTTTGGACCTAGGAGAACTTTGAAACCACAAGAAGGATTCTCTCTAAACTTAAGGGGGTGGGAATATTCTTGGAACTTGTTGGCGATTAGGAATTCGGTTCTAACTTAGACCCTCGTGATCTCGTGATTACACACTTGGATCTGAGATTGAACTGGAGTTCCCTCGAGATCTAACACTTGATAGAGGCTCTTGGACACTAGCGATTACGTTGGGACCCCAAGAATTTTGCCTTGTGTTATCCGAGTAATTGCTCACTGGTTTTTCTCCCATCTTCAATCCGTTGATCGATTATGTACTTTTCGTTGATTTCTCGCCTCCTCTATTATTATGAACACTAACCCTAGCAAGGTACAAGATTTCTTTGCCTACACAAAGAAAAATAAAAATAAACTTTTTGTCGCCATTTTTTTAGTTAATCAATATTACTTATTTTTCTTCACAATTTCTTGTTTGAATCAAAATTTTACTCCAAAATTTATCTATTTTTTGGTTCTTAAATTATAGAAAACTTTTCTTTAAAAAAAATATAGAAATAAAAATAAATGATGACATGTTATTTATCTCCGTTCAACTGCTACCACAAAATCAAATACATCCAAATGAACAATGACATGTTATTTAATAAATGAATGCAAAATATTTCAAACAACAACCTTCAATGAACAAGTTGCCAAGCTTGAGCATTCTATACAAGCATATATGATGGTACTACAATAAATATAGCATATGTGTTGCAATAATTTTGTCTATTGTGGCCCTTACATTTATATGTAAGAATAAGCATATGTTAGCTTGTTCCCAACTTGAAGATGACGATATACCAATAAGGAAAAAATCTAGCCAAAGACCATGTTAGCTAGTTGAAGTTTTGTAGAAATAACAAAGTCATTCACCTTTCCATCCTTACTAATTTTCTTTCAATTTGTCAAGTCCCACATCGATTTTTCAGAGAGTAACAAAACACTATAAATAAAGCAATGATCAATGTATGGTTAATGAAGTTATCTAGCTAATGGCTTTGTAAAAGTGTTGACCGATTTGTGTGTTTTATAGAAATTCTGGTATCATTTCTTTCATAATAACGAGGCTTAGTAAAAGGGTCATTTGAACAAAGTCCTTCACCTCTATGTCATTGCAAATTTTCTTTCAATCTACCTAGTCCCACATCAATTGTTCAGAGGGTTCCAAAATACTATAAATAAAGTAATGATATGAAGTAATTTGGTGGGATTAATTTGAGCTAACCCCAAATAGCCTTTTGAATAAATATGCCTTCACCTTTCTGTGCCTACTAATTCTCTTTCAATCTGCCGCAAGTCCCACATCAATTGTTCAAAAAATATTCAGATTCAATATGCTGCCAAGTCTCACATCGATTGTTCAAAAAAAATTAAAAGGACCAAAATACTATAAATAAGGCAATGAGACATTACCTAAAACTTGTGACTGTGTTTTGTGACCTTCATTGTATTTGGAGGGAAGGCTTGGCCTGGGCCTGGCCTACAGGCTACCTCAGGCCAAGTATTTAGCTCAATTACCCCGCCTGGTCTGGCCTTGTTCTATCGGAGTCTGGGCCTGACCCACCCTGTTCAATGGTCAAAGTCTGTCAAGCCTAGATTAGACCAGGTCTAGCAGTCTATTTGTACATGTCTACCACTAACTACTACTATAGTGAAGGGCTTGGCCCCAAAATCGTCCATTATAGCGGAGGCTTAGAAGTGCAGACCTCTTGGACATCTAAAGATTGGCGTAGACCAAATTTTTATATTTTGGCTATTCCAAATCTTTCCAAACTCACATTTAGGTTCCTAAATTGTGAGATTTTGCAATTTAATCAATAAATTTGATTTTTTTTTATATAGATTTAATGAAATAACTCTAAAATTTAGGTGTTTACACTATAGAAAGGGAGAGTTTCTCAACAATAACACAAGCATTTTGCAAACATAAAATCACGAAATTTTGAGATTTGACTATAATTTTTTAAGCAATTTTTAAAAAAAAAATAATTAAATACGTTTTAAATATAAAAATATAAATTTCAATAACCCTACAAAATCTTTTGAGATTCAAATAGCGAACATAAATTAAGCATGGCAGACCTTTGTGGGGGGAAAAAACATTTACCTCCGTGGCAGCATGTACTCCTGAACATAAATAAAATTGGTCCTACGCAATCTAACCTGTAACCACAAACCGATAAGACATTAAGTAGAACAGAAGACAAGTGATAGAAGATAATTACGAAAGCAATTACAGATCGCGGGAGCGCTAATCCATGGCCGCTGCTGTTCCTTCATCAGGCACTTTGCTCTCAACTTCTTCTATAGTAACCAAAACTAAAATTACTAAGAATACAGCTGATAATTTTGTCAGAGTTTCGCCCCGAATGCGTCGTCGCTGGAGCTCGAAATTGACTGGGATTTATGCTGCGGTATCGGCGCCCGTGGTTTCATCCTTGCCCGATGATCTGGTTTCCACCATTTTTTCGAAGGTTTGGTAATTTGGACATTCACTTTGTTGTTTATTTATTTATTTATGTGTCTGGGGTCACAGTAGAATATCATCATCCCAATATGAGGGTTCCAATATCCTCAATTGACAGTTAATGGAGAGTGGTATTGAACAAATTTCCTCCATATTTTCAAAGGTTTGGTTATTTGGGCATTCACTTTGTAGTTTTTTTGGGGTTTTTTAGCGTATGGACCCCCAACTGCACCAATTTTGGTGTGTTTGTGAGATGAACAAAATTTTCAAGTGTATTTGAACTTCTAAACACTAAACTTACCAAGAATGCTAAGTTACCAAACATCCACTTTGTGTATTTGGGTCCAAGTAGAATCCCCCGCACCGAAATGAGACCCCGTCCCGCAATGAGAGTCCCAGTATCCTCAAATTTTCAAAGCCTTGGTTTCTTGGGTATTCACTTTGCATGTGTGCCTACACATCGTTTGGAGCTATTAATGAGCTTGGAGCGAGTTTGAAGCGATTAGTGAGTTTGGAGCAATTACTGAGTTTAGAGAATTTAGTGCGTTTGAAAATCCAAATTCGTTCGGAGAATTTAGTGTGTTTAAAAGTCCAAATTCGTCTGGTAGCTTCTTATTTAGTTTATTTAACTCATAAATACAGCATTTGGGGGTCAAATGCAATGCACAAAAAAAAAAGGATGCAGTGCGGTTGAAGTTACAAATGCTGCAAACGCTAGTAATTGAGCAAAGTTTCTGCATCTTTGGGTCCTGGTAAAACTCCCCCCTCCCAAAATGGCATACTTATATTGACAGTAAACGGATATTGGACTGAACTTATGTTGTTATTTAAAATGAACTAGGAAATTTAAACTGAAAATTGGCAGCTGTTCTTTCTTTTCTGTCTTTCATTCTTTTTTTTTTATAATTTATTTTGATGCATGCTTCATTTTTTTTTATTCTTTTAATATTTAAATGAGATTCTCATTATGGGATGGTGATGTGTGGGATGAAGGGAGTTCATCGATTTATTGAGTTTGCAGATATTTTATTGATAGTGGGTTTTAACTTTTTGAGTGATGGAAATTTCATTAGTTGCACAGTTGTTGGAATTCTTATTGTGGGATTTGATTCATTGACTAATATTATTATGACCAGTGCTTTGATTTTAGTAATACCACTTTCATCCTAGAGAAGCAGACTAGCGAGGGAGAGGGGCACTATCTATTTGATGTATCTGTGTTAAAACTTTTTCAGTTTTGATTTTAGGTGACATTTGATTTTATTAGATATTGTTATTCTTCTAGGTGATAAACTTTTTGTGAGTCAATGGTGGTTAAAATTTTTATTACAGATATTGACCAACATTGATATCATTTTTTTTCTTTGATAGCCACTCTCATCCTTGAAAGAGAGAGAGAGGGAGTGAGAGAGAGAGGGAGAGAGAGAGAGCTGGAGAATATTTTGGGTTGCGATTTAGGCTCCCTTTTCATGGAAAACCTTTTACATTTCCAAAGGTGTTGTTTGACAACGAAAAGACGTAGCCAGAAAACGTTTTCAAGGACAGTGCACACATACATTCAAGCTTAGTTTTCAGAAATTGTCTTACTCAAAATGTTTTCCGAAAAACTTTTTGCTTGAAACAAATGAGCACAAGAGTTTGTAATTTGGATTTGTTATATTCTGGAATATGAGTCCTCCAGAGCTATGATCCTATTTTTACCTTATTAAAGTGTGTATCAGGTATCAATCAGGGGCCAATCAGGAACGGCCCAATTTGAGATGTGCGTCAACAGCGTATGACTGGCCCGTGATTAATTCTGTTAGTAATCTTAAGCTGCATTCAGTAGTTGTGTTACAATGGTAGAATAATGAAATTTAGAGGTTGGGTATTTCTTTGTTTCCGTCTATCCAGACTCGGAGGTTGAAATACCTTGGGAACTGAAATATGAGAGTCTAACTTGATTCTTGTTGAACTTTGGAGAGAGAGAATTATAATTCAACCTTATATTAGATCAACCAAGGTCCAATATAGATTTTATACTATTTTTTAAATTAATTGATTTAAGATAGATTATAAACTTAGTTTTATTTCTATATCCTTTGGACATAACCCTACAAGTTTTTTTTTTGGCCTATACACGATTAGTTCAGCACCATTACATATAAAATTTATAGAAATAACATGCTGCTTTGATGAATTTAGCACCATCTTATAGAATTTAACTTCGACGTAATGTGTAATTTTGGCAGAGCTGAAAGCTGCTGCCAAATATTATAAAAAATTTCTGTAATGCCCAAATATAAGTTATAATACTTTTCATTTTAATCTTAATGTGTTGGTGCTATATTAAACAATAATATATGATCTCTGCTAGCAGTATAAATGCCATCTGTTTGATTAAATAATGAACCCCTAGATATGGTTTATTTCCCAATGAGATCACGAATGGCTAATGGTGGCATGGTAAAAGATGAAAAAGGCCTTGATACAAGCGTTACGAGTGTTGTAATGCTTTTGTTTCAAACCCCAAGTCGTCAACAGAACTGAAGTATTTTTCTTAATTAGGTGCTGGAAACAGATCGAGGAGTTTTACTGACAAGGGACGAGCACAAAGAGGTAGCTGAATTGGCTGAAGCACTGAAGGAATTTTGTGTAGATGAACCTGTTAAATGTCCTCTTATATTTGGAGGTAAAGTTCTATTCTGGGGACTTTTATTAGTGTAACCCAAGGAATTTGCATTTACATTAGTTCTATTTCTTCATCTTGTTTGTCGATTCTATCCTTTCTAGACTTCCATGATTTAATCTAAACAGAGAAACAGATTTGGTTGTTGAAAACTTCGTAGAGAACATTTTTGTGTTGCATTCAGCCATGACTTGCCATTTACTGTACTTTCTAAATGTCGACCTACGCTATCTCTATACTCGCATTCAGTAATTCAGGAGTTCATCAATTTTAACCCCTCATTCATTTCAGGTCGGGATCACTTCGGATTTTTATGATCACCCATTACCTCTTTCTCCATCACAAAACACACTCACACACTCATACATCTGCCCATATATACAACACATGGATTCCCATGAACATACTCCATATATAGAAAAATGGCCAGCCTTCCTTGTGGGAAGGTTTATACTTGAGCACAGTGTAATCATTCGGAACATCATGGTTGTTTAATTTTAATTTTCCCTCGTGCACTTCAATATTTGGGTTGTAATTGAAATAAATATAAATATATCATCAAGGTTCTTAGAGGGGATATTACTTGTCTCCCACGTTAAGTGGTACAGTCTGTGGGCATCATATGACACAAAGATAGCAAAAGTTTGGTCTGTATCTGTTCATTATTCCTTGAAGCATTCCTAGGATTAGTGATGGCAGTTCCTTTTTCATTCACCCCCACCCTTCCTTATGTTTGTTTAAGGAATTTCAGTGCTTCAAAATGGAAGTCAATTATTAGGTATTTGATTCAGAACAAGAGTTGAATACTTCAGCGCTGAAACTTTTTACTAACTCTACTTTCAAAAACAAGAGTCCCATTTCACAAAGCCAAGCATTTGAAGAAAAGTTGTCAGTTTCTCATTTAACCTCCTAGTCTCCTAATACTTTATAAAAGAAAATATTGATATCGAATGCAAGCTAATAATCACTTTTTATAACAGGAAATTTTGTATTGTCATATCATCTTATAGTCTATAATTAGAAAGGGAACTCATTTTGGGACTTGCAAAAACGGAAATGGGACTCTCTTTTGGGATGGAGGGTACTACTGTTGACTATTGAAGTAACTCATCTTTAGAAGTTCTTAAATTGCAAGGTTTAGGATTGTTTCTTAACACAATTATTCGTGAACCAATTTTTCCAGAGTGGGATGTGGTTTATTGTTCGGTGCCTACATCACCTGGTGGGGGCTACAGGAGTGCATTGGGCCGAATTGTTTTCAAGACAAAGGAAATGATTCAGGCTGTTGAAGCTCCTGATATCGTGAGAAACAAGGTTGCATTTTCTGCTTTAGGATTCCTTGATGGCGAGGTCTCTTTGAATGGTAAGTCCATTTTGTCAAACTACTTTAAGATGAGTTACCATGATATGATATCTCTTAGGAATGGAACTGCATCGATATGGGTTACATTGCAAGGCTTATGAGCAGAGTGCATCTCGCTTCATTATCCTGAACCAATTAGTCAGCATTAGCCATTTTCTTACGAGACCCTAATTGAAGTTTATTTTGTTGCTTCAAAGTCTAATTCATGGTTCAAAGTTTTGTTTCATAAATATGTTTGGGTTGATTGGAAAATAAAAACATTTCAGAAACGTTATGAAACACAATAGAAACTGTCATTTTTAAGAAACGAATGAAAATATTAAGAAACACACTACATTTGTACCATGCAACAAATATATTATTATAAAAGAGAAATTGATTGAATTAATAATACAAGTAAACATAGGGACTTAGTATTTAAAGGTTAAGCTTATGAATGTAATAAGGTCGATATATATACATTTCACAAAACCTAGTTGGGAAGACCTCATATTGTCATTTGCTTATCAAACATTTAGAATGCAGCATATTAGTTAGGAATAATTGCTAAAAGAAATATAATCATTTTGGTTATTAGAAGAACTATTAAGCTCCAATAAATATAAATAAGAAAGAATAAAATTATTGTTGGGCTCTTGGCAAATAGCGCCTGCAGATATTTCTAATGGAAATGGTCTTTCAAATCCTAAAGAAGATTTGAAGTGATTTATCCATTTTGATTTAAAGTGGTTTTTTCTTTTAACTGATTTTAAAATAATTATTACCAAGATGTAAGAAAGATTTACGAAAGATTTATATTTTCCAAATGGTGGACCATAAAATAAAGTACAGTGGGCTTTGATTGCACGTAGTATGTTTTGGTAAGTAGCATAAAATTAAATTAATTTTGTTGAAAACCATGGAAAATATTGTTGTTTCGATGCCCGGTAAACATGCACAAAAATCCTGAGGCCTGAAGCCTGGTCTTGTTCCGTCTGGGCTTGAGCTGAAAAAAGCCTAGCCTGGTCGTTAAGGCCTTGCTTGAAGGCTTGAAAAAGGCCATGATTTTTACCCCAAGATCCGGTCTAGTCTGGCCTAAAAAATATCTTGGCCGGGCTTGGTCTGAGGCCTAGTCAGGGCTTGGCCCCAATTCCCCAAGTCCTCAGACCCCCGCGCGCAGCCCTGTGCCCTAAACCTTGCGAGCCCCTGCGCCCTAGAGCCTGCACCTTCCTTGCCTTGGCCTGATTGACAGGCCTTAAACAATCAATTTCACTACAGAGCATTTCATTTTCAACAAAATTGAAAAAGGAAACTTTCCGCCTTTTCGATGGAAATATGTAGAAGCTTTGAACCATGGTCTAATGCAGATCACTACTGTCTAGTGAGGATTTGAGTTCTAACCACATGCTGACATGGACAAAGGCATAACAGTGCTTTGTTCATCCTCTTTGCGACCCTAATTTGTTCTGGAGTTCTTTTGACTGAGAAGTGCCTGAACAAAGGCATAACAGAGCTTTGTCCACATGCTGACATGGACAAAGGCATAACAGAGCTTTGTCCTTGTTCTTTGCGACCCTAATTTGCTCTGGAGTTTCAGCTTCTTCACTGCTTGAAGATTTAAGGTTGGACAATCCTAACAACTAAAAATCTGAATATTACAAACTAAATGAAATAGAACGTCATATCTTCCTTCATCATTAATACCAACTGATGCTTTACGGAAGCAGCTAAGGGGCTAGATATCGTTCTAACCCACCAACGGATCCTATAAACTACAAGGGGCTATTGAATTCACAAGAAAAAATAATCTAAAATCCACCAAAGAGAGGGAAAACCACCCAAAAGATAATTTTTATTAATCAATAGTTATCTTACAGTGTAAGATTAGATACCCTTTTATAATAAGGGATGATTACATTTAAAAAGGAAAGTCAACTAAAAATTAAATAAATGTTTAAATCCTTAAATCACGCCTAAAATATTCCTAATTGATATACCAACTTAAAATACCTTATTAATGCCTAAAACCAAGCTTAATTTAAGGCTAGAAAATCCTAACTAAATCAATGTTGTTTTATCACATTGATTATTTGTGTTTATTGCCTTTGAGAATGCTGGTTCTACAGAGTGCCTTAGAAATTGTCAAAAATTGACTTAGATTTCTAAGAGGTGTTCACATGCTGCATATTTAGTTTCGACATTATTAAGCATACTAGTAATTGACCGTGCCTGAAGGCACGACATAACAAAAAATTATATTAAAATTTGAAAAATACTACATTACTTAAAGACGCTTTACAACCTAAAATAACTTACAATCACACATAATAATTATCATAATTCATAACACCACCACAATAATTATTATTATTGTTATTATTATTATTATTGTTATTTTTGTTTTTGTTGGTGTTGTTGTTGTTATTATTATTATTATTATTATTTATTGTTATTGTTATTATTACTATTATTATTGTTGTTATATTATTATTATTATAGATTATTATTATTGTTATTGAAATGAAGTGTTGATTTGAGTGGAATTTGTGTGTGTGTGAGATATTGTTATTATTTTGAATTCAAATTTGAATGAATGGGTGTGAAATTGAGTGTTGATTTAGAGGGAAATTGTGTGTGTGGGATGAAATGTGAGCCATTAGATTAAAATTGAAAGATCCTAACCGTTGTTGTGCATTGTCAAATTTTGAATTCAAAATGGGTTGTGTTTTATTATATAGATGGTCGGCTCCTATTTTGTCAAGGATCTAAAAGAGTTCGAATATTGCAGCTATGGTTCAGAACATCATTTCAATATTGCAGCTACTGTTTAGAAGAAATTGTTGGCTTGTTGGTTTCGTATTGCAGCCATGCAAAATTGTCCAAGGCTGGTGCAAATTTTTTGGCAGGCCACAAGAGTCTGTAGAACTTGTTAGGTTAAAATTTGCCTATAAAAAGGATCGCTCATTCACCATTCCGGGATGTACCAAGTTGATAAGTAATACCACAAAGCTGAGAAAGGAATAGCAAGTAATACTCGCTGACTGTAACTTTAATTGTGAGAGTTTTGTATAGAGTAATATTCTCAGTGGCAGAGAGACCCAATGTGTCTGACAATTTTCTCAACAATTAGCATCGGAGCTTAGGTTATGGCCTTCTAAGAAGTCTCGCAGATTACAGACATGAAGATAACCAGCACAAGCACAAGTATGAAGTACCATGTTGAACCATTTGACAGTAAGACAAATTTCAGCATTTGGTGAAGTATTGTCAAGGATATTCTGGCTCAACAGAGATTGAAAAAGGCACTAGAAGGAAGGAGAAGAAACCAGTTACTATGAAAGATGAAGAAAGGGCGGATCTTGAAGCAAAGACGGTGGCAATTGGTGGCAACCATCAAATTGAGCTTGGCGCTGCAGATCAAATATCAAATGTCTCCTTCACTCTCTTTTTTCCTTTTAGTTATATAACCAGCTCAAAGGGCAGTACATGAGCTAGTCTTTTATAGGATTAGACAAGGAACATGAACTTGTTAGTACGTGAACTTATTCTTATTCTGTATATTCTTATCATACAATAAATACAAATCACTAGCTGATCAAGAAACCAATTATATAATGACAACTTGAAGCCTGTAACCATCATTTCTGATTTCTGCTGCATGTATTATTTTGCTTTAGGCTACCTGGGGATGATCTTTTATTATTTTCATTTGCAGGAAAACTGAAGGCTCTGGATGAGAAATGGATACAAGTGGTGTTTGAGCCACCTGAACTTAAAGTAGGAACATTTGAGTTCAAGTATGGCGGCGAGAGCAAGGTTAAGCTTGAGATCACATACATAGATGAGAAGATCAGGCTCGGGAAAGGTTCAAGAGGTTCTCTATTTGTTTTCCAAAGACGTCAACGAATTTCATGACATTTCACCTCCAGTTGAACGTCATGACATTTCACCTCCAGTTGAACGCTTTACTCTAATCAAGTTGAAAATAATCAATTTGTGTTAGTTTAAAATTTATTTTGTTGTATCATATGCATGTGTTTGTCTGGCTATCCTGCTGATTTTTTTTCCTTTGTACAGCAAAAACCTGTCGGGAAAAAATCATGCTCATAGCAATGTCTCCTGATAACAAATTCAATCCAAATTTGTTTGCTTGTATTTTAATGTTCATTCCAAAACTAAAAGAACTTTCAGCTACTACTTATATCCTGTATGTGTATATTTAGATCATCGTCACCTAATTTTATAGGCTCCTATTTGGTGCGACACACGATGGGAGTCTGTAAATTAGTATTGGTATTGATGTATCTAATTGCAACAAAAGTTGACATATTTTTATTGTAATATAGATTTTTTTTTTTCGAATTTCATAGGAATGTGTATTTTTTGTATCAAAAAGATTGTAGTTGGAAAATGTACAATCTGTTGGGCTACCAATAACTTTGGTTTTCTTCAGTCAAATATATCTAGAAGAAATAGAGCCAGAATTGCCAAAAAAATCAATCAATTTTAGTAAAAATAATTTAAATTTGAATAAGACTCTAATCATAGTTAACTACTGAATAGATATATTTTTTTAATGATTTATTGTTTATATCATAATTAACTTATTTTAACTAAATAAAAACAACCTAAACATCTAACTAATCTTTTTATTTAATAAAAAATTACTAAAAAGTAAAAGTAGCTATTTTATTTAATTAAAAAAAATATAATTAAGTTATTTTAACTAAATAAAAACAACCTATACCTAATTATTTTATTTAATAAAAAAAATAACTTAAAAGTGAAAGTAGTCAACTTATTTAATTAAGAAAATAAAATAAAATAATTTTCAGTTGACTTAAGAAAATAATTTTTTATTCTAATGTTATTTTTAATGTTAATTAAATAAATTGGCCAGTTTCATTTTTAATTAATAAAATTGGATAGTTATAGTTTTAAGTTATTTTAAATTATTTTTTTAATTTATTTAAAATAATTTAGTACGATGCTAGTAATTAATAATAAATAAATAAATTTTCACATGTAAAGACACATCATTAATAGTTGGCCTTAGTTACAGGCTTGGTCAAATTTTGGTCATTGTTGTTACATTTCTAAGATATCATTGATTTAATTGGGGAAAAAAAAATGAAGTTCATTGCTTTTTTGAAAAAATAAACACTAAAGTTCGTTGTTGTTTTTTTGGTGATTAAAAATACTATCCTCGTCCTAAGATAAAAGTCTTTTATTGATATTTATGGTCAAATTAATTATTTTTTAAATTAATATATCTTACTATAAATTTATATATGTAAAAAAATTATAAATATTATAAACTATATACAGTTTAGTACTAATATCAATATTTTTCTTTTCTTTTTTTAAATCTATATTTATGTTTAACTATTAATTTAAAAAAAATCTGTTTAATCAAAAATCAACAGAAATTTTTTCTGAGAGAGACGGAGGGACTATAAAGACCAGAAGGGAATACTTAAAATTAGATATGTGAAACCGAGGTTTAACTAAAATATATTACGTCCTCTGCTGGAAAATGAGTCATATTTGACTTTGCCCTTGGGTATGGTTTGGTTTGCTGAATATAATTTTGATGTAATGAAATAGTTTGCGTAATGTAATAGAATTGTAATATAATAATAATATTTTATTATGATATATTTCTTTGATTTTATATTTAATATTTGTGTAGTAATTATAATATTGTTACATTGCGTTTAAAATTGTATTTTGTTTACTAAATATTACCTCCATTCTAAAATTAGAGATATAATTTAATTTTTCAGGTCAAATGACAGTTTATTAAAATTTAAAATTGATTTGATTCATAAAATTTTAGAATAAAATATTTTTTTGTAATTAATATTTTTTGTTATATACTATACAATTATAACAATTATATCAACTAAAATAAAATAAATTTACATCAATTTAAAAATTTATAGTAGGAGCATTCATCTTTTCGTGTTGATGCTGAAGCTCATTCGACATGGATGCGAGCATAATACATTGAGCGACAACTGTATCATCATGCCATTTTTTGAAAGGAGCAACTTCTTTCTCAGAGGCATTTACTGTAACAGTTGCAGTGACATGCGAATTTTGGACATAGAAAAGTTTTTCACCAGTGAGAACAATTCTTAAATTTCTTAACCAGTCCGTGTAATTCGATCCGGTCTGTTTGTTAGTATCAAGTATGCTACACAGTGATAGTGAGTTTGACATTTGTAAAATTCTGCATATGAAAAATAAACAACATTTTAACATACATTTATTTTATTAATTACCAAAATAAATTAGGTCTTTATTTAAATTAGTATCTCCCACTATTTTTTATCAAACTATATTACCCTATTTATATAGTTCGGCAAATTGGCATAAGTATAGTCTTGTGTGTGGACAACAAACTATAGTTTATTCAATAGGTAGACAATTCATTGTCAATTACATCAACATGTAACTCTTTGTATTTTGCCTCTTAGATTATTATGATCATGTATGTGCACGTCCAAATCAAAATTATATAAGTTAAGTCCAACCTAGCATTTTCATATAAGTGAAGAGAAAAATACTTTTCTTCTGTGTGCACAACAAAATAGTAATGTTCAATTCCTTTATAAGTATTCAATGTGATAAAACAACATCTCAAATAATCAATATAAACTTTGTGTGTACATAACAAACTTTGATATTCCAAATATCTTTGAACGTTACAACTTAATATAATTTACCTTGAGAGATTTATTATTAATTGTCTCATCTTGTTTATGCGTGCGCGCGCACACACACACACACACACACACACACACATATATATATATATATATATATATATATATAATTAGTATGCATATATAGAATATTTTATTATATTTGAATTGATTATGGACTTTTATTCTAGTTTGATTCATTAGAGCCACAAAGTGAACTAAAATGTCAAACCTAGGGTGCAAGAATAAAATTAAATATAACTATTATATTTAAACCCGGGTTCCATTACAGATGGGTCTTCAAGCGTTCCTTACTTCTTGGCTCCAATTCTTCAAAATAATTTTAACTAATCCTATTACAAAACTATTTACAATAAATAGATTCTTTGATTAGTAGTCAACGAGAAGTACATAGGAGAGAGATAGAATTTACATTAGAAAAATTAGAAAAGGCGAGATACGTAGACTCCATTTATAAATACCCATTCATTCACGCATCCACAAAAATAAATTCAATTAAATTGGTCAAAAGTCCATAATCAATCCCTTTTATTATCATACATATTAACATATGTATCAATAAATAATATTCATCTCATGAAATTAAAACCATTCCATATATACATTGATATTATTTAATGGACAATTTAAAGTTGCATGAAATTCAATTTCATATTTAAAATAAACTCTTTTATTTTAATTATAAAATCATCCAAAATAAACATTTTATTTTATAGCTTTGAACTTTTAACTGATGATATCCAGAGCGGAGATCAATCTTCGAGAAATGTTGAGCACCCTGCAATTGATCAAACATGTCATCAATTCGAGGTAATGGGTACCTGTTTTTGATGGTGACATGATTCAACTCTCGGTAGTCAATACACAATCTCATAGTTCCGTCCTTCTTCTTGACAAAAAGAACAGGGGCACCCCAAGGCGATGCACTCGGACGAATGAAACCAGTATCTAACAATTCCTGTAGTTGGACCTTTAACTCTTGAAGTTCAATAGGAGCCATTCGGTATGGGGCTTTGGAAATAGGTTTGGTATCAGGTTCAAGATCAATACAGAATTTAATTTCCCGATTTGGAGGTAAGCCGGGAAGTTCATCGGGAAAAATATCAGAAAACTCATTAACAATAGGAATATCATTCAAGTTTGACACATCTTTGTTCAAGTCAGTGACATGAGCTAAAAATGCTTGACATCCGTTTTTCAATAAACGAGTGGCTTTATGGCTAGAAATGACAGTTATGGATTTCAATGGTTTGATGGTTTGAATTTGTATGACAGGTTGATTAGGAATATGAAAACTAATGATCTTTTGAAAGCGATCAATTTTAGCATGATGATTAGTTAACCAATCAATTCCTAAAATCACATCAAATTCATGCATTTCCAAAGAGATAAGGTCAACGGTTAATATAAGGCTATTGATTTGAACTAAGCAAGATTTATATACCGTAGATGTAATGGCTATTGCTCCTAATGGGGTTTCAACTGATAAGTCAAAGTCCAAAATGTGTTTTTTTTAAAGTTTAATCATTGAGCACACGTAGGTGAGACAAAAGAATGGGTAGAACCAGTATCTAACAAGGCATAGACTTTATGAGAATTTATGAATAGCTTACCGGTTATCACCTCGTTCGGGTTTCGTGCCATTTGGGATGTCACAACAAAAGCTCTCCCTTAAACTACAGATTTTCCCTTATCCGTGCTAGCTTTTGGTACCATCATTGCAGCTGGACTTGATTTTGAAACAGGACAAAATCGAGCCACATGACCTTCTTTTCCGCAACTGTAGCACAACTTGGACTGTTGAGTACAGTTTGGGCTGATGTGGCCCTCCTGACCACACTTGTAACATCTTACCGGTGGTCGATCTCCTCCCCTTGGTACTGGTGCCGGTGCTGGTACTGGTGCCGGTGCTCTTCCATAATCATTATGGAATCTCTTTCTCTTGAAATTATTTTCACTGGATTCTCCTCTTCTATTATTCGATGCGTGATTACTACCGAAGTGCTGGTTACCTCCCTTATGGTTCTCGTTCCTGTGATTGTTGTCATTTCTCTCTCTACGCTGATCATTGACTCTTGACTGCAATTTTTCATCTGTTTGCTCTACCCTTTGAGCCCTATCGACAACATCTGAATACAAGGTCAATTTATGAGAGCTAAGCTGTTGACGAATTTCGAATCTCAAATCTCGTAAGAACATCCGACTCATCCGTGCTTCGTCATTCAACTAGATGAGTCGCGAAACGAGATAACTCGGCAAACTTAGCTTCATATTGTGAAACAGACATATTTCCTTGCTCTAGTTTTATGAACTCCACCTCCTTCATATGGCGGATGCTTTCTGGAAAATACTTTTCGTTGAACAGCTCTTGGAATTCCAGCCAAGACATTTTGAGAGCTGAATGATGGATGCGTTTTACCGCCTCCCACCAATGGTCTGCCTCCCCTCGAAGCATAAAGGTGGAGAATGGCACCTTCTGATCATCTGCACATCGCAGGACATCAAGGATTTTTGTCGTTTGCTTTAACCATGCCTCCGCTTTGAGTGGTTCAGGCTTCCCGAAAAATTCAGGTGGTCCCAACTCTTTAAATTGTTTAACGGTGACAATCCTTGAATTATCAGCGTTTACATCGTTACGACCTCCCCTCGGCTGATTTTGAATAAATTGCATGAAGTTTCTAAAGAAACCATTCTGATTTGCATGATCACCAACATTATTTTCTGAAGCTGCAGGATGATTGTTTGTAGCTTCCTGATTCTCAGCTACGTTCGCCTCGGGAAGTGGATAATTCATTCCCTGATTTTTAGAAGCCATTTTTAACTGCGGTCATAAGATAAATGTTAGTTAAACAAACTGACTCGTCATTTCTTGTCCCCACATTCAAACCAACTTATTAGATAACAAAATTTTATGTAGGACATACTAGTGACGTAATCTATTCGTCTCTCTCCTCCTACTTCTACCCCAGATCTCCATTAAAGATCATATCCCTAAGCTCGAATACCAAATGTGACGCCCCCAAATCTAGGCCTACATAGCCTAATTTGAGACGCCATAAAATACATAAACTTTAATACAAATAGTACATAGAACAGAAATGCAAAACTCAATAATACACAACTAAGTCTTCACTATTATTTCCACACTATATACAACATGTGAAGACTACAATAACTATCACTCGGACCGTCACTCCATTCCCCTGCTAGACCCGGCTACTCTCTCTTTTTCTGAAAAACAATGGAACAAAAGAAGGGGTGAGCTCAAATAGCCCAGTAAGAAATATCATGACTAAGATAACGACAAATAAATTATCATTAGCTTTCAATAGATGAGTTCTTAATTGAATATAATAGACAATAAGCTTTGTATCAATAATAGCAACGGAATGAGCAATCTATTAGAAGAATAATGCAGACTATAATGTTCATTCGCTTCTATTTTTAGGAAAAACATTATCAACTTTTATCATCTTAAACATCGCTGGTCATGATAATATAAATTTCCAGTTCCTGATTATAATCATGCCAGTTAATAGTTCATCTTTGCATTACGAGCCAAAGATATTCAAATATAACACCAACGGTAATGATTATACCAGTTTTCAGCCTTTGGTCATAATCATACCAACAACAGTTCATCTTTGCCCCAGGCCAAAGAGAATATTCACCACGTGCCCTAAAAGACACAATAATTATATCGCCTTTATCCTATCAACTGTGCCCCAGGCCACAGATATTCACAACAACATGGTTCTTGATGATTAGAATAACAACCGTGATATAGATGATGAATCAGAAGAAACAGTATGATCAATAAATATCAAAAGTTTATGATTTTTCTTTGTGCAGATTCAAATAATGTCCAAATTACCAACATGATGTGGACTAAAATTCAAGAATGATATTTAAGATCCACAGTTCAGAATAACAGTTAAGGTTCAATAGAAAGATTTAGAAAAATAGGAAGGTTCAGTTGAAATGATATTAGATGAAGCGCAAACTATTAAAGAATATGTATTCATTTTAAGAAACTTTACTAACAAGAGACAAGTAAGAAATGAATACGAAGAGTAATTCACCAAACATGCGGTAGTCCGCGTAATCAGGTTATTCCCACAATTTAATAAGGAATGAATACGAAAGGTTATTCACCAAACATGCGGTAATCCGCGTAGTCAGGTTATTCCCACAAATTAATAAGAAATGAATACGAAAGGTTATTCACCAACAGACGGTAATCCGCGCCGTAAGGTTATTCCCACAATTTAATACATGGAAATAAATACGAAAGATTATTCACCAACAGGCGGTAATCCGCACTGTAAGGTTATTCCCACAATTTAATACGTGGAAATAAATGGCACATCTTATGAGTAAGAAAGAAACGATATTATTTTCAAGAATCAAATAATGATAATCCCTTACCATAGTAAGTTTGAATAATGGAAGATGAAAAAGATGGTATCCCTTACCTTAACACGTGACTAGATATGAACTCGTACACTTACAGCTCTTTACAAATACTCAAGATGACTTTAGCACACTCAAGGAGAACTTATACAAAGAAATATTTGGAGAGTGAAAGAAAGAATAAGCAAGGAAGTTTTTTTTATGAAAAATCCTTAAGTTAAGGCCTCTATTTATAGCAAAAAATCTTATCATCACAAAGATTTCCTAATTTAATCCAAACCGTATATTTCAAGATAATGTTTAATCCATACCACTCATTTCATCTTTTAAGATTTCCTTAATCTAAACCATTCATTTAAAGATCATCTTTTAATCTATGCCATTCAATTTACTTTATATATAAAACAACTAACTTTAAATAAATCAATTAACTTTATATATAAAAACAACAACTTTATATAATTTATCATAATAAAAACAAATAACTTTATCAATTCAATTATTCAACAATAATTCACAATTATTTATTACTATGGCTAATTGTTGTAAATGCAGTGTAGTCGGCTTTTCGAGTTAGATAAATAGGAAAATCAACTAATAATAGAATACAACAGTTTAATCAATATCATAAAAGAGATAACAATAATGCTGAAAATAAATAAGAAAATAACACGTTACTGTGTAATGACAATTATTGATGCAGTAATGTGAATTATTATGCATATGCTACTGTGACAATTATCAGCTCAATAATATGAATTATTATGCATGTGACAATTATTGGTTCAATAAAGTCAATATAGTACAATAACCACTTTATCAGTTTAATAATATGAAACACTGTGCAATACCGTGTGCTACTGTGCAATACCGTGTGCTACTATTCCTTTACCACCGGGTATTTTAACAGTTCATGATGATAATACCATTGACTATATTTATTTAAAAAGGTTACGTATGGCGCTTTCTATATCCGACAATAAGTCGTTGTGGGGGTCCACCATTATTTTGTTATTTCGGCGCCGTCGTACGAATCGAATATTCCCCGACAAAACGAATATTCTCCGACCAAACGAATATTGTCCGACATAATAAAATTTGCACATAACATCCTTAACTTTTAACCTTATCAATTTAACCACCTACTGTTTCAGGAAAAATATATATGAAGAAAAATTAAATTTTGTATTTCATAAAATTCGGGGTCTTACATAATTGGTGGAAGAATATTATAGATACAATTATGTATGTATATAATTTATCAAGATAGAATTGGTAGGTAACCTTGGGTTGCATGTTGTAGAGAACTAATCATTGTTGGATTAGTTATTAACACTAAGTGGTAATAAAAATAAAACTTTAACCAATGCTAGAGTTAAGTGTTAGTAAATATATAAATATATTGAATATATATGTATACTTGAATGTAGAGAGTTAACCACATTATGGTTAATTGTTGGGAGATATATAAATATGTATATATAAATAAGATAAGCTTTAACTAAGGTTGGGTATTTAGTAACCAAGGTTAAGTGTTGGTGTTATGTTGCTTATGTTGCACTTCACAATCTATGTGTCAAGTTGATGTGTGACATTTTAATGCTCAAATATGAGAAAAATGCAAGTATTGTGCAAGTATAGGTGAATGTGTATACATATATTAGTGTATATATATATGGATGCTTATATAATGACATGAGACATAAAAATAAAGTCAAATTAGAGTAGTAAAATAACAAATCCCGAATTTTGAGTGGGCCCCAAATGAAAATGTTGAGTGTGGCTTCTTATTGCCTCATTTTCACTTCAAAGGTTGTTTACAAGCAACCTTGATTGAAGACATTCATTCTTGTCATTCATATTGTCATTCCTTGTTATAGTAAGCATGATTTAGAGAGTTAAATTGACTAACATTAGATGATTAAGGAAGTTAATTGAGCTTACCTAAGTTCTATATATAGAGAAGAGAGAAAGAGCTAGCAAATGTTAGTCATTTGTCTAGAAATTCTAGAGAGAAAAGAGAGAGCTTCTTTGAGAGAAAATCAAGCAAACTCTTGTGAGATTGAGAATCAACCAAGGAAAAGTGCTAGAGAATATTCAAGGAGGAGTCCTAAGCCAAGTTCATATCAAGAAGAAGAAGAGAATCTATGTATAAGAGGTTCAAAAGTGTTCTAAACCTTCTTTAGTTCATTTTTAGAGTCTATATATATGTTTTAAACGGTCAAAATGAATTTTTAACAGGTCAAAAGTTATTTTGATGCTCTAGAAGTATAAAACTATGGTATATAGGTATATTCATGATTTGATATAGTTAATACATGTATTTGTATGAGTGGTATGCAAAGAATTAGAAGAAAAATTCATGTAACGATTTACCGGTAAAACCCTAAAAGGTTCGATCTTAAATTTCTTGTTAAAACGTTTTAAAAAATATGATTGAATTATGATATATTGTAAAATAAGAAGTTAGGAAGACAACGACTCTGAGTTGGTGTCATATGGATGTGTAGATGTTATTTTGTTCAAGTTTGAACAAATAAAACCAAGGATTTGTGAAGTTAGATTTCACTTTGTCCTTGTGAGCAATTTTTAGTCCAGTTCCGTTTGGAATTTGGATTTGTGATCTAAAGAGAAGTTGTATAGAGGGGAAATTATGATGAGAATGGACTCAAGAATCACCCCAAAATATTTTAAAATGAATAAGTTATGGCTGTCAGAGCGACGGAGGGTCGTGCAGCCCAAAATTTGGTTTTCTGAAAAAAGGGTCGAGCGCACTTGCGTTCGTGGTGGGCGCAGCTACGCCCGAATCCATTGCCTAGCAGTTTTTCTGAGGTTTGAGTCGAGTCGGTAATGGTCGGTTTGGGTTGAGTTTTCTTTAAAAATTTAAGTTGAAATAAGTGTAAAATGAATGTATTTGTGTAATAAACCAATATATGGAGTTTATTAGTAACTAATTGATAGCTAAATGTTTAAAATAAAGATTAAAGTTAGCACAATTAAAAAGTTAACTATTGGTATTGTTTGAAATAAAAAATTATTAAGTTGTGAATAATATTAATATGTAATTAAAAGGTTGTTAACTGATTAATAACATTTATAAATGATTAAAATATTTTTACATGGTTAATAATATTAATAAGTGATTAAAATATTATTAAATTGTTAAAAATATTAATAAGTGATTAAAGTATTATTAAATGGTTAATAATATTAATAAGTGATTAAAATATTATTAAATGGTTAATAATATTAGTAAGAGATTAAAATATTATTAAATGATTAATAATGTTAATAAGTGATTAAAATATTATTAAATGATTAATAATATTAGTAAGATATTAAAATATTATTAAATAGTTAGTTATATTAATAAGTGATTAAAATATTATTAAATGGTTAATAATATTTGAATGTAATTGTATATTATCAAAGGTAAATAATATTTTGAGATATTTGGTACATTATTAAATGTCCAAATCATTAAGTTATTTAAAAGAAAAAAAATTAGTTGAATTAAATCAATGTAAATAGTCCATTTGTGACTAATTTAGACAACTTATTAAAAATGGGTCGTACGAAGAACGTGTAGTGAAGGCATAAGTTAGTTAAGCGTACCCGACATGTCCAAACTATATTTTGGTCTGGAAGTTAAGGGTTCATTTGTCGAACATCTTAAGAGTTAATAATTTGAAGTTAGAGTCTTATATAAAGACTAAGTAATAGTCTTTGTAACTAATGATGATGTCAATTTCATATATAAATTGTAGGTTGAACGAAAGACGCAAAATAAGCGTAAATGGTAGAAGCAAAACAGACAAGTTTTTCAGAACTTGCTCCTATGTGCATTTCTATGCAATCATATGCTATTAAATTATTGATATGAGGATATATTGATGATATTTGTGTTATGTGTAATGCATGAAATATGATTATATGCGAAGTATGTACAGAATAAGAAGCATGACTTGATATATGCTAGATATGCGTTATATGCGATGCATAAGAAATATGAAACATTTATAAAATGAAAAACATGATATACGTATAAAATGCAGAGTATGTTTAATATGTGAAGCATGCAATGTGTTATGTGTAGCTGTTAAACTTGCTGAGACGTCGTGCTTACTCTTGCTATAAAATCAACACTTTCAGATAAGTGCGAGTTAGTCAAAGTTTTTGATAAAGACCAAGGAACAAAAATGCACATTACTTTCACTGAAGGTCTAAATGACTATTGTAGATATCAGTCCGAATTAGCCAGGTAAAATGTTTAGGTAGAATAAGAATTTGTTAGTATGTAAAACGAGTGTTAAATACTCAAAGTGATTATAATAGAATGTCGTATCATGTATGCTATTGAGACATACTAGGAATTTGTAAAGATTATGATTTTGGAATACAAAGAGATGTTGTAAAATTGTAAATAAATGATTATATATCAATTTTAATATTGTTGTAAGTTATGATTGATAAGAAAAATGTTGTACTCGTGTTGAACTGGATCTGAGGTTTAAGGGACCCGGATTCGGGGTCATCACAAGTTGGTATCAGAGCTGATAGGTTAAAAACCTTAGGTAAGAGTACTTTAGGCTATAACCGTAGTAGAAGATAAGTAAAATGGTAAATGAATGAACTTAAGTAATGTTTAAGTAATAAAAAATAAATTTGAAAATTCATATATAAGAGATTATTCAAAGATGGATTTGAGAAGATATAAGAGAAATGAAAAGGGTCATGTTGTACCTAATTTGAAGAAATGATAGAAGATATCTCATAATAAGATTTTGGGAAGCAGAAAGAAAATGGTAATAAGGTCATGAAATGATCTAGAGAAATGAACTCGTAATGAGTTATATATGTTAAAATATGGATTAAGGAAATTCATATTAAGTTAAGAAGAAAAGTTAGAGGTTTATGGGTTTTTAATTGAGGACTCATAGTAGTGGCTGAGTTGTACGATTCCTTGCTTGGGCGGAGAATTTGTGCTTGATTTTAGAACCACTTAGCTTCCTATATTAATATAGTGGTGGAGTTGAACATTCCTTTGTAGAGACATGAGACTTGTTCTTGATTTAACGACCGCTTAACTTCATATATTGATTAGTGGCTGAGTTGACCAATTTCTTGTATGGGCATGAGATTGTGTTTGGTTTGACAACCACTTAGCTTCCTATTGTGATAATTGATTTAAACCTGGTGTCACGCTATTCGTTATATGTATGTTGAGAAAGTGATTCTTTTCTCATGTGTATAACGGATAGGTATAGGATGTTAAGATAAGTGTGTGTTCTTAAAATTTATATTTATGGTAAGTTCGTGACTCATAATCGTATGGTGGAACCCCTCAGTGAATGAACGGGTTTGGTCTGACTAGGATAAGTTCCTCAACCCATATGATTGTGGCAAGTTCTTGAACGCCTAATGTGTGGTAAGTTTGATGAACAGTGAGTATGGATATAGTTAATTAGCAAGATTAGTCTTATACTAGTTGTAGTTATTAAGCTGAAAAAGAATGCGGAGGAAAAATTTGAGCTGTTTTAAGGTTTTAGGATATTCCTAATCTTCTAGCTATGCTAGAGTTTGAAATTCTTAAAATCGTTCCAAATTCGAACTATTGTGCTTTTGAAAAGACAAATGAATTTTCTTGTTTATTATTAAGTCGCAGTAACAGGAGAGGTGGAGAAGTCCATCGTTACCTGTAATGACATGATAAAACCTAAAATAATTTTCAGTATTTTAAAACGTTTAAAGAAAAATCTATGCTAATTATTTTGGCTAGACAAATTGATTTAACAATATCAAAATATATTTATAAAATCATCACATGCCATTAAAGCCATGGTATAGAGATGAAAAGGAAGGAATCCTCAACGTATGGTCAAGACTATGTGATATCATGAAGTCATGAAGTAATGACAGAATCCTCAACGTACTGTCAAGGTATCATGAAGTCCTATAAATGAATTTAAGTTATTTAAACTAATCTAAAATGATTTTTAGTTCGTAATATACGAACAGTCTGATAATGTGAGTCTATGTCATTTATTTTGGCTGGACACCTTTAGTAAGAAATGCTTCAAGTTTTATTTCCAATCCAAATTATTCTGGTGCAGAATTTTGTAGTAAGTCTGAGGTGAACAACCCTAAAATGGGGTATATCAGAGCCATGAATAAAGAACTCACGAGGGGGCGCCCAAGAGTGGTGGCAGACTGATATAAGCAATGTATGGGTTGATAAATTCAGAGAGTTCAGCCCTGAGTAAAGTCGTTGTGCACAACGCAAGAGTACAATAGGCTGATTGTAAGACCCCGACTTTTATGAAATACAAATTTAAATTTTCTTTATATATTTTCTTCTGAAAACGGTAAATGAATAAATTGACAAAAGTAAAAATTAAAAAATGTTTGTACAAATTTTATCTTGTCGAAGAATATTCGTTTTGTCGGGGAATATTCTTTTTGTCGGGAAATATTCGATTCGTACGACGGCGCCGAAATAATCAAATATTAGTGGACCCCCATAATGAATTATTGTAGGATATAGAAAGCGACATACGTAACCTTTTTAAACAAATATAGTCAACGGTACTATCACTTTTAACTGTTAAAATACCCGGTAGTAAATAAATAGTAACATACGGTATTACATAGTAACACACAGTATTGCACAGTAGCACACGGTATTTCATAGTAGCACACGGTATTGCACAGTGTTTCATATTATTGAACTGATAAAGTGGCTATTGTACTATATTAACTTTATTGAACCAATAATTGTCACATGCATAATAATTAATATTATTGAGCTGATAATTGTTATAGTAGCATATGTACAGTAATTCACATTACTGAATCAATAATTGTCATTACACAGTAACGTGTTATTTTCTTATTTATTTTCAGCATTATTGTTATCTCTTTTATGATGTTGATTAAACTGTTGTATTCTATTATTAGTTGATTTTTTTACTTATCTAACTCAGAAAGCCAACTACACTGCATTTATAGCAATTAGTCATAATAATGAATAATTATGAATTATTGTTGAATAATTGAATTGATAAAGTTATTTATTTTTATTATAATAAATTATATAAAGTTATTCGTTTTAATTATAATAATTTATATAAAGTTAATTACTTTATATAAATTATGTAAAGTAAATTATTTTATTATGATAAATTATATAAAGTTATTTGTTTTTATATATAAAGTTAATTGATTTATATAAAGTTAGTTGTTTTATATATAAAGTTAGTTGTTTTATATATAAAGTTAATTGAACGATATAGATTAAAAGAGATCTGAAATGAATGGTATATATTAAAGATAATGTAATAATTATAGAATTTGAAATGAATGGTGTAGATTAAACATGATCTTTAAATGAATGGTTTAGATTAAGAAAATCTTAAAAGATAAAATAAGTGGTATGGATTAAACATTATCTTGAAATATACGGTTTGGATTAAATTAGGAAATCTTGGTTTATGATAATATTTTTGGCTATAAATAGAGGCCTTAACTTAATGATTTTTCATAAAAACTTCATTGCTTATTTTTTCTTTCACTCTCTAAATATTATTTTGTGTAATTTTTCTTTGAGTGTGCTAAAGCTATCTTGAGTATTTGTGAAGATCTGTAAGTGTACGAGTACTTTTTAAGTAAGTCTTTTTATAAAGGTTATATAAGCAATCACACACGTCACACGGTGTTTATAAATCTTCCTTTAGAATACTCTTATTTTAAAAGATTTATTTTGATAAACTTCATTTGGAAGATTTATTTTGAAATATTATTTACTTTGAAAAACTATATTGAAGTTATTCTACTTTATTCTATCAAATCACTTTTGATGATTTCATACGAATTGATATACACCATGAAATTATATGTGGTAGTTAATAATTAAATTATAAATATATAGGTTGATCAACTTCATATCCAGTCACGTGTTAAGGTAAGGGATTATCATTTTTTGATTCTAAAAAATAATATCGTTTCTTTTTTACTCATAAGATGTGTCGTTTATTTTCATGTATTAATTTGTGGGACTAACCTGACTACGCGGACTACCACATGTTTGGTGAATAACCTTTTGTATTCATTCCTTACTAATCTCTGGGAATAACCTGACTACGCGGACTACCACATGTTTGGTGAATAACATTTCGTATTAATTTTTTATTAATCTCTGAGAATAAACTAACTACGAGGATTACCGCATGTTTGGTAAATTACTCTTAGTATTCATTTCTTATTCGTCTCTTGTGAAAATAATTTGTCTAGACAAATTATCGCATGACACTTTTATTTCATATTCGTTTGTAATATCATTTTCTTTCATATTCGTAAGTGATATTATTTTCTTTTATACTCGTAAGGGATACCATCTTTTTTATTTTTCATTATTCAAGCTTACTATGGTAAGGGTATCATTCTTTTCATACTCTTAACTTACTATGGTAAGTACTATTTGGTAAAGTTTCCTAAAAAAATTATATGTTCCTTAATAGTTTGCGCTTCATCTAATATCATTTCAATTGAACCTTCCTATTTTTCTAAATCTCTCTATTGAACTTTAACCGTTATTCTGAATTGTGGATCTTGAATATCGTTCTTGAATTTGAGTCAACATCATGTTGACAATTTGGACATCATTTGAATTTGTACAAAGTAAAATCATAAACTTTTGATATTTATTGATCATCCTGTTTCTTTTGTTCATCATTTATATCACTATTGTTATTCTACTCATCAAGAATTATTTTGTTGTGAATATTTTTGGCCTGGGGCACAGATGATAGGATAAAAACGATATAATTATTGTGTCTTTTAGGGCACGTGGTGAATGTTCTCTTTGACAGGGAGCAAAGAAGAACTGTTGTTTTGTATGATTATGACCAAAGGCTAAATACTTGTATAATCATGGTTGTTGGTGATATTTTGAGTATCTTTGGCCCGTAGTGCAAAGATGAATTGTTGTTTGGTATGATTATGACCAAAGACTAAATACTGGTATAATCATGACCGTTGGTGATATTTGAATATCTTTGGCCGTAGTGCAAAGATGAACTATTGTTTGGTATGATTATGACCAAAGGCTGAATACTAGTATAATCATGACCGTTGGTGATATTTTGAATATCTTTGGCCCGTAGTGCAAAGATGAACTGCAAAGATGAACTGTTGACTGATATGATTATGACCTGGAACTATGAAATTGTATTAACATGACCAGTGGTATTTCAGGTGATAAAAGTTGATGACATTTTTCTTAAAAAAAGAAGTGAGTGGACATAATAGTTTACATTATTCTTCTAATGGATTGCACATTCTGTTGGTATCATTGATCTGAACTTTGTTCAAGAATTTAACTGCAGTTCTTGATATAAAGTTTATTGTCTATTATATTCAATTAAGAACTCAACTGTTGAAGGCTAATGATAATTTATTTGTCATTATCTTAGTCATGATATTTTCTAACTGGCTATTTGAACTCACCCTTTCCTTTTGTTCCATTGTTTTTTAACAGGAGATAAGAGAGTAGCTGGGTCTAGTCGGAGACTGGAGTGAAGGTTCGAGAGATAGTTATAGTAGTTTTCACATATTGAAAATAGTGTGACAATAATAGTGAAAACTTAATTGTGTATTATTAAATTCTGTATTTTTGTGTTTTGCACTGGATTGTAATAATTTTTTTGTAGTCTTTTGGCATCTCAAATTGGGCTGTGTAAGCCCGAATTTGGGGGTGTCACACTGATCACCTAGAGTACCCATCTCCGGATATTACAATTGAAATGATTGTTAATATTCAAAATGAAATGACAGATATATGTCTATAGGGTATTTGTAAATACTCAAAACATATGTTCACGATCTTTATAACCTCTCAACATAGTATGGAAGTTATAATGAATATTTTAATTTACAATTTATTCTTCTGCAAGATATTCTAATGTTCTGGAATTATAAGTTTAGAAGTATGAACTTCCTAGAAAATGGTGGTCATAGAACTTGATGAGTAAAGAGATATCCTCAGAGAAGAAAAATTAGTAGAAATAAGTATGATGAAATTTTGGGGACGAAATTCTTATAAAAAATGGTGAATGTAATATCCTAAATATTTACTAGATTTGTATATAAGATTAATTAAAGGATATGGTTTAAAACCTAGAGTTGGAGAAGTGAGTTGTGTAGAAAATGAGTAAACATTTTTAAAAAAAAATTAAATGTGAGAATATTATAATGATGCATGTGGAGAATTTATTAAGAAAATAAATTCAATTAAGAAGTAAATGTGGTTATATTGATACATATATACCTAAAGTGTGCTTTTAGCCAAATAAGAAGTTGAGTAAATTAATACTCAATAAAACTAATAAATTAATTAGTTAAAGTATGGAGTAAAAATGAAAGTCATGTAATATAATTAACTAAGTTAATTATATGAGTCATGAATTAAAGCTAAGATTAGCAAGTAGAGAAGTTAGAATATTGCCTATAATGACAATATTAAGAAGTTAATTAACTAAGTTATTATATAGAGTCTAATAATGGATTAAAGCAAGCCAATATGTTAGTTATTTTAAGTCATGTTGATAATTATAAAGAGGTCCAAATAAATTTAAGGATGTAGCCTCATGAAGAGTTCAGGTAATTTAATTACTATTAGTGGACTAACCCAAAAAGGATGATATGTGTTAGCCCAATATGAGAATACTTGCATGAAGGTGGGTAATTAAATAATAAACCCAAATATTATGTTAATTAATAGTCCAAGAGCAAATTAATATAAGTTCAATGAAATAATATTGTCAAGTATTGTTAAGTGTAGAGAATTAACTAATGTATAGTTAATTGAATAACCCTAGTTGGTAGACAAGAGAGAGCATTAACCAAATATTGGTTAATTGTTAGGTAAATGAATATGATGATGAGAATTAACTATGGATGAGTTAATTGAGTAGCCCTAAGTGATAAATAAATTAAAGCTTTAACTTGCATGAGATAGTTGCTAGCAAAATGTGTAGATACATAATTATATATATACATAATGGATGAGAGTTAACCAAAGTGAGATTGGTAGTTTCACCTTAGGTTAGTTGTTAGAAGATAGTAACCTTACATGAGTTAATTGGTGGGAGAATATTATAGATACAATTATGTATGTATATAATTCATTAAGATAGAATTGGTAGGTAACCTTGGGTTGCATGTTGTAGAGAACTAACCATTGTTGGGTTAGTTGTTAACCCTAAGTGGTAATAAAAATAAAATCTTAACCAATGCTAGAGTTAAATGTTAGTAAATATATAAATATATTGAATATATATTTATACTTGAATGTAGAGAGTTAATCACATTATGGTTAATTGTTGGGAGATATATAAATATGTATATATAAATAATATAAGCTTTAACTAAGGTTGGGTATTTAGTGACCAAGGTTAAGTGTTGGTGTTATGTTGCTTATGTTGCACTTCACCATTTGTGAGGACCCGAATTT
Organism: Hedera helix; assembly: GCA_947179155.2. NCBI lineage: Eukaryota > Viridiplantae > Streptophyta > Magnoliopsida > Apiales > Araliaceae > Hedera > Hedera helix. Next base: position 19,171,393 of record OX359273.1, on the reverse strand, counting down.
TCAGGATTTCTTTAATAATATTAAATGAGAATTTAATTGATAAAATTATCAAAGTTGTGTAAATTTGTTATGCTGTAAATGATTTAAAGTGTGTGAAAGAATTTAATTGGTAAATTAAATATGAACCAAGATGGTGACGATTTGTATGGAATTAAAATAATTAAAAAGTAAATAAATTGTTTAAAAATAATTTATGAAGAATAAGAGAAATTATATGTAAATGTATAATAAGTTGTACAATTAAATTATGGTGGAAGTGCAGAAATTATGAAATTAAATGAAGTTATGTGGAAATGTGAGAAATATAAATTAAATATGTATATATGTATGCTTGTTTAATTGTTATAATTTAAATGTTATTAATTATGGAAATTAAGGGATTAATAATTGAATTAATCTGAAAGTTAAATAAAAGTGAATGAGGAAGTTGATAAAAATTTGAAATATTGATTTTAGATTTAATTAATATTTATGGTGAAGGTTTACAAATTTTTAAGAAAAGAAGGAATTTTTATAAATTGTATACAAAGAATGTATATAATTTATATAAGGGAATTTAAGTAAATATTAAGGAAGAAATTAATAATTATATAAATTATATAGGAATAATTATATAATTTATATAAGAGGATTAAGGTATTTAAGGATGGAAGGAAAATTTTATAAATTATGTTTTGTATAAAATGAAAATTATAAGGATAAGGTAATTATATAAATTATATAATAATAAATTATATAATTTATATAAGAAAAGTTAATGTGAAATGTAAAGAAATGAAATTAAATAAGGAAAAAAAGAATGTTTTAATTTATTAAAAATTATGTTTATGCATAATTGAATTGTTATGATTGTTATGAAAGATAATATTTCAAAAATGTGAACATGTTAATGTAACATGTTGTGTAAGAAACGAAGTGAAAAATTATGAAAAATAATTTTTATATGCTATATGTATTAATTTATGATTTTTGGAGGTATAAATTACCTCAAATAACTACATGCATGGCGTTATGCGTGTACAAAATTTGTCAAGTAAGGTACCTAAAAGAGGTATTAATATTAATGATAAATCATGTTATGATTTTTGGTGAATTAAAATAAATATTTTATATACATTATATAAAATGTTTATTACACGATATAATTATATAATGTATTAAATAATGAATTATATATGAAATTAAAACTTGCATGTGTGAATTGGAATAATCCAGAAGTTTTAAAGTCGGTGGAAACTTTTTTTTTATTCCAAATGGCTAGTTGGTTAGTGATTATATAAAGGGAGAAAAAAAAAAAAGAAACAAAGCAAGAAAGAAAAGAAAAAAAAATAAAACACTCTCTTTCTTTTCTTCTTATACCGAGAGCCACCATCTCCACCGTGCACCACCACCCGAACCACCATGGCTACAAGAGGGAGAAAAAGATAATTGGTGCCATCAAGAGGAGGTTTTTGGCTTAAGAAATGTATAAAAATTAATTTATATGAATTATTTTGTATATTTTTTGATGATAAATTATTGTGATGAAAAATTAGAAAATAATTAGTATAATTATTCTAAATAATTTATAGATATATATATATTTATGAATTATGTGATTTTTTGGAGTTATTTGTGGTGAAATTTGTGAGCAAAATGGTGTTTAGATGATTAGTTAATGCACTGTTCGCGGGGAAGAAGAAGAAAAAAAAAGGGCGAGGGCGTGGGGGGGGGGGGGGGGGGGGGGGGGGGGTAGCCCGCGCATGGCGCGGACGGATTTTTCCAGAACACGGCTTTAAACGACGCCGTTTGAGGCGCGGAAGAAGGGGCCGCGCCATGCGCGCCCAAGAATTCAGAATCGACCCAGCCAAACGACGTCGTTTGGTTGGCAAGGGGGACGCCGTGCGCAATGCGCGGCGGTCGGCCATGCGGTAAAATGATGATTGTGCCCTTGGTCTTTCCGGTAAATACCTAACGTGTACCTAGAGCGCGTAAAATTACAAAAATGTCCCTGGACTTTCCAAAATAATTCCGATTGTGTCCCTAAGGGCGCGAAAATGACTAAAATGCCCCCAAAAATTATTTTTAATGGAATAAATGTTTAAAAATTATAGAAAAATACTAAAAATATAGAAATGTTGTTTGGACACTAAATTTAATATTTTTGTAAAAATATTAGATATTGGGGATTAATATTTAAATGTTTAAATATTAATCCAATAAGGTTAAAGTTTAGAAAAATGATTAAATAAATTTTTCGAACAACCAAATATGTTAAATTTTATCCGATGAACGAGGTTGTCCGTATGAAATGTATTTGATAGTAAGTTATATTGATTTATTAAGGGATGAGATTAATATAATTAACCGTATAAATTAATGATTAGCCCAGAGATGATATCAAATAATTAAATTAATATCATGAGAGGATAAATAATTACTATTTGATTATTTTATGATCATAGGTTGATCGAGAGAGGGTTTTAAGCTATCAATTAAATAATTGGACGACATACAAGTTCTTCAGTCCTTTTATGTTGAATGTTAGATTGTTATGACATGTATTTCTTGTTTTAAATGCATACAAATTATGTGCTATGTGATACGTGATTAATATGACCACAATGTGTGCTTTGTGTAACGATATGAATATATATATGAGATATATTGCTCAAGTAGAAGCACAACACGTAATGTATGACACACAGAGAGCATGTTAAGCAATGTGCTACGTGAAGCATAAACTGTTGAACTTGCTGAGCCGTTGTGCTCATTACATGCTTAAAATAAACTTTTGCAGGTTAAGAAATGAATTTCAAGAATATCAGATTATGTAGAGACGGGTTTTCCTAAAAGGTTGTGAATATTATATGTTTATATGGTGATTCAATATGGATATATTTGCAAAGTTTGTATTGATATATGCATGTATAAATAAGATCCAAAAAGGGCAAATAGAGTTATATTATGAACTATAATTGTTCAAGATGATTATTATGATAGAGACGATTATATATCTATGTTTAAATGATGAATCATGAGACAAAGAATATTGGATGAATATAAACAACATTGAATTTGAATATTGAACTTTATTAAGTTTCACGATAATGATGATAGAAAGAATAAGTAAAGGTTACGATCCAGGGACTAGGATCGAGAAATTAAGTTTTGAAATATCCAAATGTTTTAATACAATAATTAAGAAAAGAAAAAAAAAATTTATACCGAAAAATTGGTACTTGATAAGGGTTTAAATAAGGTAATTAAAGATTATTAACGAACCGAAATTCGAACATTAAGGAAATAACGTTTAATAAAGATGAAATTTAAGGTAATAAAGTGGGTCGAATTTCGGGGTCGTTACACCATCTATGTGTCAAGTTGATGTGTGACATTTTAATAGTCAAATATGAGAAAAATACAAGTATTGTGAAAGAATAGGAGAATGTGTATACATATATTGGTGTATATATCTATGGATGCTTATATAATGATATGAAACATAAAAATAAAGCCAAATTAGAGTACTAAAATAATAAATTCCGAATTTTGAGGGGGCCCAACATGAAAATGTTGAGTATGGCTTCTTATTGCTTCATTTTCACTCCAAAGGTTGCTTACAAGCACCCTTAATTGAAATCATTCATTATTGGCATTCATATTGTCATTACTTGCTATAGTAAGTATGATTTAGAGAGTTAAATTGACTAACATTAAATGATTAAGGAAGTTAATTGAGCTTACCTAAGTTCTATATATAGAGAAGAGAGAAAGAGCTAGCAAATGTTAGTCATTTGTCTAGAAATTCTAGAGAGAAAAGAGAGAACTTCTTTGAGAGAAAAGCAAGCAAACTCTTGTGAGATTGAGAATTAACCAAGGAAAAGTGCTAGAGAATAGTCAAGGAGGAGTCCTAAGCCAAGTTCATATCAAGAAGAAGACGAGCATCTATGTATAAGAGATTCAAAAGTGTTCTAAACATTCTTTAATTCATTTTTAGAGTCTATATATATGTTTTAAACGGTAAAAATGAATTTTTAACAGATCAAAAGTTATTTTGATGTTCTTGAATTCTAAAACTATGGTATATAAGTATGTTCATGGTTTGATATAGTTAATACATGTATTTGTATGAGCGATATGCAAAGAATTAGAAAAAAAGTTCATGTAACGATTTATCGGTAAAACCCTAAACAGCTCGATTTTAAATTTCCTATCAAAATATTTTCAAAAATATGATTGAATCATGATATGTTGTAAAATAAGAAGGTAAAAAGACAATGACACTGAGTTGGTGTCATATGGATGTATAGATGTTATTTTGTTCAAGTTTAAACCAATAAAACCAATGATTTGTGAAGTTAGATTTCGCTTTATCCTTGTGCGTAGTTTTTAGTCCAGTTCTGTTTGGAATTTTGATTTGTGATCTAAAGAGAAGTTGTAGAGGGGGAAACTATGATGAGAATGAACTCAAGAATCACCATAAAATATTTAAAAATGAAGAAGTTATGGCTGTCGAAGCCGAGGAGGGTCGTGCAACCCAAAATTTGGTTTTCTAAAAAAGGGCGAGTGCACTTGCGCTCATAGAGGGCGCAGCTGCGCCTGAGTCCAATGCCTAGCAGTTTTTTTGAGGTCCGGGTTGAGTCGGTCTGGGTCGGGTCGGGTCGGTCTAGGTCAAGTTTTCTTTGAAAATTTAAGTTGAAATAAGTGTAAAATGAATGTATTTGTGTAATAAACCAAAATATGGAGTTTATTAGTAACTAATAAATAGCTAAATATTTAAAATAAAGACTAAGGTTAACACAATTAAAAAGTTAACTATTGATACTGTTTGAAATAAAATATTATTAAGTTGTGAATAATATTAATATGTAATTAAAAGGTTTTTAAATGATTAATAACATTTATAAATGATTAAAATATTATTACATGGTTAATAATATTAATAAGTGATTAAAATATTATTAAATGGTTAATAATATTAATAAGTGATTAAAATATTATTAAATGATTAATAATATTAATAAGTGATTAAAATATTATTAAATGGTTAATAATATTAATATGAGATTAAAATATTATTAAATAGTTAATAATATTAATAAGTGATTAAAATATTATTAAATGGTTAATAATATTAATAAGTGATTAAAATATTATTACATGGTTAGTAATATTTGAATGTAATTGTATATGATCAAAGGTAGATAATATTTTGAGATATTTGGTATATTATTGTATGTCCAAATCATTAAGTAATTTAAAAGAAGAAAGTTTAATTAAATTAAATCAATGTAAATAGTTCATTTGTGACTAATTTAGACAACTTATTAAAGTGAGTCGTACGAAGAACGTGTAGTGAAGGCGTAAGTTGGTTAAGCGCACCCGACATGTCTGAACTATATTTTGGACTAGGATTTTTGTCCGGAATTTAGGAGTTCATTTGTCGAACATCTTAAGAGTTAATAATTTGAAGTTAAAGTTTTATATAAAGACTTAGTAACAGTCTTTGTAACTAATGATGATGTCAATTTCATATATAAATTGTAGGTTGAACGAAAGACGCAAAATAAGCGTAAATGGTAAAAACAAACCAGATAAGTTTTTCAAAACTTGTTCCTATGCGTATTTCTATGCAATAATATGTTATTAAATTATTGATATAGGGATATATTGATGATATTTGTGTTATGTGAAACACATGAAGTATGATTACATGCGAAGTATGTACAGAATAAGAAGCATGACTTGATATATGCTTGATGTGTATTATATTCGATACATAAGAAGTATGAAGCATTCATAAAATGAAAAGCATGATATACGTATAAAATGCAGAGTATGTTTAATGTGTGAAGCATGCAATGTGTTATGTGTAGCTGTTAAACTTGCTGAGCCGTTGTGCTCACTCTTGCTATAAAATCAACAATTTCAGATAAGTGCGAGTTAGTCGAAGTTTTTGATAATGACTAAGGAACATGAATGCACATTCACCTCTAAACAACATACAATAACTAAATACGGAATAATAAACATATGTTGTTCATTCAAAAGGTGTTAGTAGTCCCAAGATACGATAACCTTACACAAAAGTACACAAATACCCTTAATAAAGTACTTAAGGTTTATATTACATAACAATTAATTTAATTAACTACAAGGCTGCATCTTGAAGTCTATCACTTCATCTTTCCTTTACCCTTGTTCTTTCCCGAAGTCTCGGGTTGCACTGCAATAAGGTTTCATGATATAACAAGAGTGAGCAACTAGTTTGCTCAACAAGTTAAAATAACAACAAGGAACAATATATCATGAATGAAGGGGAATAGCTGAACAATTCAATAATGTGAATAACATAAGCAGGAATAATATTTTGCTTTTAAAATTAGGATAGTCAAATAGACTATGAACTATAAATATCCACTGGAGTTAATAGCAGGTTGACCCAATGGTTACTACCAGAAATATGTACCCGAGGGGATCAGCCTCAGTACAATATGTGTATGCATAATATTTAATTTCCGTATTTTTGTACCTGATATTAGATACAGGGTACTCCCCTATAATAAATGGGTGCTCATAATAGTCTAAGAATCCGCATCTTCAATGATTTGGATAGCTTTTAAAATCTTTAACATAAATGTCCAGCCGAACAATGGCTTAGACCTACTTTGAACAGTTCTTTAAACAATAGAACAATAATTAAGTACAAGTCAATGACGGTACGATACCAAGTGTAATAAGTGCGAATAACAACAATATCGATGTGGAATAATTGTAAAGTAATTAAACCACTCAAAGCATGCTTGGAAATAACAGTTCAAGCTTAGATAAATAATTTGCTCAATGAAATGAGTTTAGAAATAAGGAACTTGCCTGTACGCTGAGCTACAAATAATGTCTAGCTTTAACTAACTGGCTTTGGAAAGACCTAACATTAATAAAGTTGGTCTAATAATTAGTACGGCGTATTTGCACAACTATACGCTTACTAAGGAACTTATCTATCACATAAGTACTAACACATAAATTACATTAGTTAAAACAATATTATTAACCTTATAGACCTTCAATCATATTAGGTTAATAATTTAATAAGTTAGAAATATTTTTCTTAAGTGTTGGACACTTATTATTAAACCCTTAAACAACTTATTACAATTGTTTAATTAAAGCATAATTAATTTTAATTTATTTTATTAACTCGATCTCTATTTAATTACTATTTAATCTTGGTTAAATAGAAATTAATTAATTAACTCTAGTTATTATATAAAATAAATAATAACTAATTGTACTTACTTATTATTTAATAATAATTAAATAATAAATAATTATTGATTTAATTTTAACCTTCTTTAATTTAATATTAATCAACTAATAGTTAACTAAGTAGTTAACCTTACTTATTATTTAATTTAAGGAAATTAAATAATAGTTTACTAACTTTAATCCTCTTTAATTATTATTTAATGTCGATTAAATAATAATTAATTATTTAATTAATTTTAATTATTATTTAAGGTTGAATAATAATCAATTCATCCTTATTTATTATTTAAATTAAATAATAAATTATTAATCTAATAACTTAATTTCCATTAATCGTTATTTAATGCTAATTAATTAATTACTTAATTATCTTTATTTATTATTTAATAATATTTAAATAATAAATAATTAATTTATAAATTTTTATCTCCCTTTAATTATTATTTAATAGGAATTAAATAATAATTGTTAATTTATCACCTTTATTTATCATTAACATTTTAAATAAAAAATAACTAATATTTAAAATATTTAAATATTAAACTTAATGAAAAATATCCTCCCCAACATCATTTTTGTATTATTATTATTTTTGTCATAATTTTAAATTAGTTTTTAAATATTTAAATTTAACCCGGATGGCATTTCTGTAAATAAGTTGAAAACTGATCCGAGGGCAAAATGGTAATTTCGCCAAGAAAAACACGGAGGGGCAGAATTGTAATTTCCGCCAAAATCCGATTACCGCGTATTGCGCGTGCAGCATAAAGAACGGCCCAAAACGGTGCTGTTTTTAGAAGCCGGAGATGGCTTCCGCGTGTACGCGCGCGGAGTAATTTTACCGACGCCAAACGACGTCGTTTGACTCCGCGTGTTTTCAGCCAAAAGCTTGCGCGCATTGCGCGGACTTTTCCTTTTTTTTTTTCTTTAGCAGAATGTGAACAGTGTCCGGCAATACACACTTTAATAAAAATTATCCCATTAAGTAAGCTTTAAATCCTCAATAAAAATCCAAAAAAATTACCAATCACTTAATATCAATTTATAACATGAAAATTTAATTTTTCATGATTTAATATCATTCTTTTTTTATAAAAATTTTTACATCACATAAACTACCACAAATCATAACTTTTTGTATATAACTCCATTTTGAGTGATTCAAACTTTGTTTTTCTCATGATTTGATGTTCTATAATATTAGAACATCAAACCTAAGTTTTATAGAAATATTTTTGGTCATAAATTTCAAGACTTGATTATACACTACTAAACACATATTTTAGCATACAAAATATACCAAAATACAAACCAAGCATATTAAACTCAAGCATGACATAAATATTACCACTACACATTATTAACTATATTAACATATTTATACACACATGTTAGTTTATTTGATTTAAAACAAAAATTAGATTTAGAATAACCATTACCTTGATTTAATGGCTATCTTCCTTTTTCTTCCAAAATAGGTGATGAGGTTTGAAGGCATGAACAAAATGAACTCCTCCTCCTTCTTTATCCTTACTCTTTCAAATATTTTGCTCTCACTAAAATTTCCTCTCCACTCTCTCTTTTGGACTTAGAAAAATAAAATAAAGTGAAATGTCTTACTAATGCAAGTATACTTGAAAATAATAGATACAAAAATTATATCTAAAACTCTAGACCATCATATGCTAGCTATTGGATACTTACACAAGCTAAACATATTAGGTGAAAAGAGGGATGATGCATGTACTAACAAAAATCATACAAGCAATTCAATTATTAAATAAAAATAAATAAAATATCAATATCTCACTTATGAGCATACACGGCTGATGCACTTCATTCTTGTCCCAAAATGAATGTCCCAAGCTCACTTTTTAATAATTAATAAATTATATAATTGTTTTTCCAAGTGGGTCAAGTATTGAGCTTTATTTAAAATACTAATTAGGCTTCTATTAAATTGTTTGGGCTACTATTTTGTCAAATTTTATTATTCTTCACTTGGGCTACTAATTGACCCATGTTGGGCTAATTTAATAATTTACACATTAATTATTCAATCCATGGTTAAATAAATAATTAGATTGAATAAATAATTAAATATTCTAACCCATTAGTATTAAATTACTAAATGGACTAATAAATATTATTATTAATATTTCACATTATTTACATTAATTAATAATCATATTAATTAATTTATTATATTTAATTAACACATTATATTCAATTTAATTGAACATTTAATTAATAGTAAACTTATCAATTATTTTGATATTAAAACTTTAGGGTTTGTTCACTAATTTAAATAACATATTAGTGACCCCCTTTAAATAAATTCTAGTAATTAATTACATAATTATTTAATCACGTAATTAATTAATCACATAAAAAGATTTAAATAATCTCGTAAAACTATCTCGTTAGAATTTAAATTAATAATTTAATTAATAATGACGTGGAAATTCTAGGACATTACAGTGCATTGCTCTAAGCTTCCTTAATTTACTCCAAGAGAAAGCCTTCCTAGCACAAGTTAAGTTTCATGAAAAGTGGATCTTGTTTTCCAAGGTTTAGTGGCTAATCAACTAAGTATGGGTGGATTAGCAAAGTTAAGTATACTTACCAATGTCCTATAAATATAGTTCATCACCAAGCCTTCAAAGTTTGTTAGTCATTTTGCAAGTTTCTTAGAGAGAAGTGAGAGCTTTCTTGAGAGCATTTGAGAGAATACTTTATGTGTTGAGTGAGAAATCTTGTGAGATAAAAGTTCTAGAGATCAAGAGTGAGGGTGGATGCCATCTAGCCTTGTGTCACATTTTGGTAGAAGAAGAAAAATAGCATCAAGATCCATAAGGTTTAAAAGTGCTCTTTACTTAATATTTTTTATTTTATGTTATAGTTATAGATCTATATGATTTTGCCATGGTTGGTTATGAGAGATCTTTCTATTGTGGAACCATGAAGGGTTCGAAGGTATAAATGAAGAGTTTTGATGGAGAAAATGTGTATATGATATATGTGTATTATGAATTTTCTATGGTCAAAATATATTTTGGTTGTAGAAAATGTGATTTTATGGTTCAAAAACCTATTTTAAAGCTCTATGATATTAGATCTATATTATATATGCAAATCTATGATTAAACATGCTTAATATGTGTTTTGATATGTTGGATATGTGATTGAATGTAAGAAAAGTGTATATTTACACTTTCCGATAAAAACCCTAACTTATTATGTGATTTGATGTGTTGTGATATGAGTTGTGGAAGTTATTTTTATGAGTTCTATGGCTTGAAAGATAGCTCTAGAAGTCTTAAAAATAACCTAACTTGAATATTTGAAAAATGTGGTGAAATGTGCATGTTATGGTCCTTGTAGTAAAACATGTCGTTTTCAAAACCTTAGTCGATCAATCTTAATTTTTGTGTGAAAACGTTTTCATAAATATGATCGATCTATGAAATATTAAAGAACATTAAGGTATGAAGATAACAAATCAAATTTGATGTCATTTGGATGTGTATAACATGTTTTATTGAAGATTGAATCAAAAGAGTCTAGGTTGGAAAACATGAAAAATCTTGAAATTTGTTTATGCCAACCAGCGCCGATCTGGAATGTTGAAAAATAAAATTATTTAATTTGGGTCAGGTCGGGTTGGGCCATATGTAACGGGTTGGGTCGGGTTAGATCTTTTATGTTCAAAATAGGTCAAAAAAATGTATATTTAATAATTATAATATTAGATTAAATTTAAATATTATTAAATGATTAATAATATTTGTAAATGATTAAAATGGTAATAAATGAATAAAATATTATTAAATAATTAATAATATTAAAAAATGAATAAAATATTATTAAATAATTAATAATTTTAGAAAATAAATAAAATATTATTAAATAACTAATAATATTAGAAAATGAATAAAATATTATTAAATAACTAATAATATTAGAAAATGAATAAATATTATTAAATGATTAGTTATATTATAAAATGAATAAAATATTATAAAATGGTTAATAATATTAGAAAATGAATAAAATATTATTGAATGTGCAATAATATTAGAAAATGAATAAAATTTTGTATTTGATTAATAATAGTATCAAGCGATTAAAATATCATTAAGTGTTTGAATTATTATGAGATAATTAATTATGTGGTTTAAAATATTATCAATGGATGATAATATTGCTAAGTGTTAAATGTTTAATTGGTGGTTAAAAATAGAAAATAACATAGAATGAAATGTGCAACGGTTATTATTATGAACCAAAATGTGTCATTAATTAAAAGATCAACTTTATTAATGTGAGGTCATTTCAAGATAAGTAATTTAAGATTGTGTAAGCAATAGACTACCATACAGACAAGTTTTCTATACCCAAACTTGTATTTATTTTTGTAAGATCATTAAGTGGGTTAATTAATAAAAATTAATCCACATCGATATTATTATTCGCACTTAGTGCAATTAAAATTCTTTCATTTATTAACTATTTAAGAATTTGTCTATGCTAATTGTTCAGCTAGAAATTGCAAGTTTAAATCCAATCATTTAAATATTGTTAAAACTTGTCCAAACCAATAGTTGTTGCAGACTCTTATAGTAAGACTAAGAAAGAACAATCCTATTAAGGGGAATATTATCGAAAAACCAAACATGCGCAAGATGTCTAAATATTATGCATACACATAGGGTACACGAGCCTGATCCTATCGAATACCAATACACTAAAAGGCCAGTTGAATCACTGGTATGCTTTAGCTTTAGTTCATGGTACTTAGCGGACACTCAACAGTAAAGACTCAAGCCTTTCATTTAATTGAATCTTGAATCTTGTTTCTTCATAATTATGATATATTGTTCAAACCTCAGAAGCTATTCTTTTAAATTATGATATATCTTCTTTGTGATTATTGTTTACGTAAATTTGCTTAGCAAAGTAGTTTCTCACCCTTGCTATCTCATGATATTTTTCAGTCAAGCCAGAAAGCTCAAAAAAGAATAAGGGCAAGGAGAAAGTCCAAGAATAGATATGCATGCTAGTTACTAATGCTTTTAATTTACTTGAATAATTTTTGAGCACTTAAGGTGTATGATTTGTATGATATAAAGGTTATTAGACCTTGGGATTTAGTAAAACCATTTCGTAATGAAGAAATTATGTTTATATATTTTTCTTTAGTTTATAGAATGTGTTTGAATATGTTGTTCGTGAGCACTAAACCCGAGGTTATGGAACTCGAATTTGGGGAAGTCACCCTTTAACATTACTCTTTTTATTTTGCAAATTAAGATATGTATAGAAAACACGTATTCCAAAGAAAAAAATTAATAAGTGTATCAAAGGTAACGTTAATATTTATAAATAAAAATCAATAAGTCAAATAAGATTCTCATTTCAAGACAAAAGAAATCAACCCAAATAACTACATCCCTTATCTAATCAAATATTAAAATCTCTACATCATATGGTCAATATCAACGTTGAGAAAAGGTTTTAAAGTCTATTTTGTAACTTTCAAATGCACTCTCATTTTCCTTTAATTTTGTGTGGTTAGGTGAGATTTTTGGGAAACAACTCTTTTGTCAATGTGTTTTGAAAGATTGATTTTAGATATGGGCCAATTTAAAAATGTCGCCAGTTGGTATAAGTTTAATTGAATGTACCAACCCATCTGAGTTTTTAAGATTTTAAAGATAGATGACCCATAATATGATTCCATTGCATTGGTCTGCAATTGAGATTTAAAGAGTTTTGGGGCTTGCTTAAGTTAGGGAAAGGTGTTAGGCACCCCCAACTTTGGTGAATCATGGTTAGTGTCAGCCTAATCTTTTCTCAAGTTTTAAAAGAGGTTCCTTAGTCTGTGTACTAAGTATGTCGTGCCTAGGTATTTTGTGTCATTCTAAAGTGCATGTGTCGTGCGAACTGAGTGAGTCCATTTTCATCTTAGTGGAATTCAATTTGGCTAGGAAAGGACTTTTGATTTATTTGATTTATAATTTTTGTGAATTTGGTTTCTAAACTCGTATGTGTATTTGTGAAGCTTTGACAGTTTAATTTATAAACTAGTAAAGGGTATTTTTTTTCAAAAGAAGGAGAGTTTAGTTTCTAAACTCAGGAGTGTGTTTTAAGATAAGTGAGTTTGATTTCTAAACTCGTATGTTTTCGAAAGGCGAGTTTTGTTTCTAAACTCATATGTTTTAAAAGGTGAGTTTGGTTTCTAAACTTGTATTTTCGAAAGGGAGTTTGGTTTCTAAACTTGTTTGTTTTCAAAAGGGAGCGTTTGGTTTCTAAACTCGCTTGTTTTTAAAGGGTGAGTTTGGTTTTATAAATTCACGTGTTATCAAAAGGCTATAAGTTTGGTTTATAAACTTATGTGTTTTCAAATGGTGAGTTTTCTTTCTAAACTCGTTTATTTTCAAAAGGTGTTTTCCAAGTGTGTTTTTTTTAAATGTGTTTTTTCAAAAGTGAGTTTTCAAATTTGATTTCAAAGTAAGTTTTCAAGTGTATTTTTTAGTTTGTCAAAATTCCCTTTCCAGCATTTGTGTAATGCCCCGAGAATTTCCGTGCTGGCCACATGCAACCCCCTATCATTAACGAACAACGTTCTCCTTATTAATCAACATTATATAATAATATGTTGCTGAAAACTCAATAAATTTAAACTTTTATAATATTTCATTGAACTCTGCCTCAGAATCAAAATCTTTATACTGCTTTAGAAACTTAGATCATTTATAATATGACACAGTCTATTACAATCGTTGTGAGTACATAAAACTTATTTGCTGACAATTACAGTGACATTAAGTCTATCTGTTTATAACCATCTTCTCTCATAACTAGGGAACATAATTCATTTGAAAGGTTTTACAATCACATGATACAATTTATGACGATGATAGTTTAAATACAAAACATAAGCGTCTAACTATAATCAGTAACAACTAGATAACGAAATAGCTTAATTGACCACAACGTAGTCCTTAATTTTCCTTAAACAACAATCATTCTTGATTTCTGGGCGCTACCGGGACTTTCGGATTTCTTCGTCCTCAGTTGAAAGTGTTTGTTTTAAGCAAGAGTGAACACGACGGCTCAGCAAGTCTAACAATAATCACATAATACATAGCTCATGCAGCATGCATAATTAACAATATATCAATGTATAATATTTTATACATGCTTATCTGTTCGTCAACATAACATTTGAATCATGCTTCACAATTTATATCCTTTCATGTTCACATGTAATCATGCTTCATGTTGTTCACATAATTCATACATAATCATACTCACTGATTATTCACATAACACCAATAACATCGATATGACTTCATATAAATAATTTGATATCACATTATAACATAATAATGCACATAACAACAAGTTCTAAAAAATTTGTCTGAATTGCTTCCTCGCTTACGCCTACATAATTCAATTTACCTCATTTGAAAGACCTAATATGATTATCTTTCAATTAGTAATGCACATAGAGATTCATTTATCATTCTCAAATAAATTGACTCGACAACACATACTTACCTATTTACTAACTCATAAATTATAGGATAATATTATCACTCTTGGATAATATTTTAATTACCGACCAATATTATTATACATTAATAATACCTCATTCAATTACAGACGTTATTAAATATTGAACAACATCTTAATTGGTTACTAATATTATTAAGCCCTTAATAATATTCACCAAATTACTAATATTATTAATCATTTAATAATATTTCATTACTTGCTATTATCATTAAATATTTAATAATAATTTACTTCTTTCGTAATATTTAAAGACTTAAACAATTAAATATAAATTGTCTAATCACTTTATCATTTTTTTTTAATTTCTTCACTTTATTTATTTAATATTAATTAATTAAATAATTAATTAAATTAAATTTACTTGTTATTTATCATTACATAAACAATTATCTTTTAACCTTATTTCTATTTAATTATTATTTAATATCATTTAAATAATAATTAATTATCCTTATTTCTTTTTAATTATCATATAATATTATTTAAATAATAATTAATTAATTAACTCAATTTATTATTTAATATTAATTAAATAACAAATAATCATATTATTCTCTTCATCTCCCTTTAATTATTATTTACTATCATTTAAATAATAATTAAATAATTAATCATCCTTATTTATTAAATAATAAATAATTATCTTATTAACTTTATCTTCCTTTAATTATTATTTAATATCCTTTAAATAATAATTAAATAATAAATCACAATGATTTATTATTTAATATTAATTAAATAATAAATAATTATTTTATTAACTCCATATACTCCTTTACTTTATTTATTATTTAGCATTTAAATAATAAATAATTGATTAAATTCTTTTTATTTACTTTATTTATTATTTAATATTATTTAAATATTAAATAACAACCTTAATGTATTATTTAATTAAAATTGAATAATACATAATTATTTTATTATTTTATTCTTATTTTTCTTAAGTCCTTCATATTTATTAAAAATACTTAATTGACTTATTATTTTTATAAATCTTGGATATCTTTATTATATTTCATTCCATACACAAAATAATTTTCGTTTAATTTTCCAACTTTATTTACTATTTTTAAATAGTCCATTTCTGTCCAAAATTTGCTGTATTTATTAAAAATTGAGTTTTTACTAGAAAATGCTGAAATTTGTATGGAAGCCTACTTCCATCATATAAAACCTCCGGTAAAAATTTCATAATATTTGTAGTTACACAATTCAAGTTATAACCGTAATTTTATTTTAAAATGTAAATAAATATTGGGTCATAACTCATTCATTCGAGGTTGGATCAAGCTCAAATTTTTAAAGTGGCTAGTCTATACCATATACTACCACATATAAAATGACCAGAATATTTGGAGCAAGAAAAGTGGCCAAAACAGGTCCTTTAAATATTTAGACAGTAGCTTTTTGGCATTTTTTCGGCAGGAACCGTTTTGCTAGAAAAATCACCATAAATAGTTCATTTAATATTTTTAAGTTGTTCCAATTGGAAAATATTTGTATCTTATAAATCTACCACCCAAAGTTGACAGATAATGAATATGAGTTACGGGAAATGAACAATAACTCCGGGAACGAACTGTCCATAATAGTATTTTTTAACAAAAATCTATTTCATGTTTTGATAATGTTTTCCATCATAGATGCATACAAATATACTAGTTAAACACATTAAACCCTAGATCTATCATTCTAACATAGATCTAGACATAATGAATTTGAATAATACTTTTCTACCATAGAAATCATATATAGAACAATGAAAGCTTGAAAACTAAGTTTTTAGATGATTTTATACCTTTTGCTCTTTGTGGCTAGTTTTCTTTGCTTTCCAACGTAGGATGAAGTTGTTGGACATCCACTACACCCCCTTGATTTACTGAGATAGCCTCGAAGGTTCACTCTTAGTGTTTTCTCTTATGAACTCTCAAGAACACTAGGTGTTCCCTCACTTTTCTCTCTAACTCTCTCTAGCTTTTCTCTTTAGCTCTCAAACTTCTCTCTAACTCTTGCTGAAATGAAATGATTAATGGATGAAAGAGAGAGTGAGTTGTTAGTATATTTGGTTTACTAGTAGAATTGTATACGTACACAATGTGTAAGTATACATATCACTAAACCTTATAGCTTTTACAACTAGCTACCTATTTTTTCCTATGTTGTTTAAGCTTCCAAGGGAAGCTAAAGAGTTCACCCAATTTCTCCCTCAATTCCTACACTTAACCCAAGTATGGTTATATTAACCATAACTAGTTTATTAACACATACTTCAAATTATTTAGCATATGTATATGTGTGTGTGTGTGTGTGTGTATATATATATATATACATCACACATTACCCAATGAGCACAAAGCTCTAGGCATCACACAAATAAAAGAGCACAAGGCTCGAGAACACAACTCTCCATGATTTTCATGTGGCTCGAGAACACAATTTTCCACCAACTAACTCATGAGTGATTAATCCTTTAACGTTTCTTATCCTTCCAAATTAATAATTTGGGTCATCAAAATAATTATCTAATATTATTATAATATTTTAATAATTTAGATTATATCATAAAGTAATTTAAATTACTTGTATAATCTCACATTATACACAACATATTGTTAACTAAATAACTTGGGTTGTTTATCAAATAATAATTAATATTATTCCTTAACATATTAATTAAGTTACTCACTTGAATAAAAATATGATTTAGCCCATCAAGGCTATTATTCACATTAGTTAAATAATTTAACCTTACACAAATATAATTAAATAAATTAATTATATTCCATGTCTGTCATAATAATTCTTTATTTACTTTATAATTATCAATCTTCTCATTCACTATTTAAGGTCAACTTTTAAAACATGTTAATTTGTAACATAGCCTTATCTTTCTCCCACACAAGCTACAATATAGCCCCTAATTATAGTTTCATAGCCTTCACATCTCTTACACCACTTACACACATCACCAACTAGTCACTTCCATCACCTTTTTGCTCTTACCAATGCAACTTTGGATAAAACAAAAGTAAAAAGTCTTCTCACTTGTTTTATTTTTCAAGGACACTAATATCCCTCATCCTACTTGGCAAATGACCTCCATATGCCGTTATTTTCTCTAATCTTTCCATAAATGGAAGTTCTCACATTTTAACTTTTCATTTATTTTTTAATAGCATGCAAGCACAAGTATAATATACAAACATATTTATTTATACTAACTTTTTTTCAATACATTCCAAATGTTTTGGCTTGATTTTAATTAAATCATTGGGCTAGGGTTTTTTAACTTAACTTTTAATCTCGTTCGATTATATTTTTGAACCTCATAAAAAAAATTCAGGATATTACATTCACCCATACTTATAAGAATTTCGTCCTCGAAATTACAGCACACATATCTCTTCTTATTTCATTTACTAAAGCTAGGTTTTGCCTCAACCTTTAATTAATCATATTTGATTTCTTCTATAACTCTCGTAAATATCCGGGGTATTATAGTTTGGTTTTAACCTTTGAATTTTCTTCATTCTACAATTCCTTTAATTTTGGATTTTAGAAAATCATTTTTAATTTTTTGAAGCAAAGTAAATGGATTAGGGTCCAACTTAGGGTATGACAACCGTTACATTGAATCCATCACCAAGTTATGCTAATTTTTATTATTTTGGGCCTTAAACTCCACCTAGAGAGATAAATGTAACCCAAATGATTTTAAAACCCATAGATGATTTACAAGTATCAATAGCCATGTACAATTCTAAATTCAAATGTTTATGATAGGAGGAAGATCCTAATTGTTGCTTTGTAAAAACAGTACATTCATACAATCAAATTGTATAAAACAACGAAAGCATGCATAAATCATATTTAAAATTTTCTACAAATTAAATTTATGCGATACTTATTAATTGAGGAAGGATAAATGATTATACCTTTGTAGATTTTGTCTTGAACAACTACAAGTTCACCTCCAATATCCTTCGTATTTCTTGAACGAAATCCACGAACCAACGTTAGCTACACAAAAGTGTAGTCTCTAGAGGTGATCCACCAAGAGATTATTAATTCAAGATGTAGATTTAGGTTTCTCGAAACCTTGGGTAGCAAGCCCTAATTCTTACTCTTTTTAATTATTAGATGTAGAGAATTATTAGAAGTATTCTCCAATACTTGCACAAGTGCAAGTAACCCCAATCTATAACAAGACCCCTATTATTTATAGATATGTTCAACTCTCCTAAACTCTTTAAGAGTAGGGTTTTAATTTAAATCCTAATCTAACTAGGAACTAAATTGATTTATTATAATAATTACAATTCCTAAACTATTTAGGAACTTAATTATTTATAATAATACTAATATTTAATAATTAATTCCTGAACCATTTAGGAACTAAATAATAATAATAATAATAATAATAATAATAATAATAATAATAATAATAATAATAATAATAATAATAATAATAATAATAATAATAATAATAATAATAATAATTCTCTTATTAATTTATAATTAGTATTTTTAAAATACTTAATTATAAATATTAAGCGTTTAATTTATTCTATCACCATAGTATAAATTAAATACACTTAATTTATTATTACTATTATGTCATCTACTTCTAAAATAAATATTTCTTTATTATGGTGTGACTCTTTAGGTTCAATATTAACCCGGTAATAGAATAAATAAATTAAAATAATTCTAATATTATTTATAATAATAAATTAAACTCTTTTAATTTATTTATAAATAAATACTTATTTATTCTACATCATGAGCGATACCTCTCAGCACATCATAACTACTCAGATAATATGAATTTTAACGTTTGATCACTGAGAACCTATTCTGCGAATAGTTACTGTACAATTCAATCATTCTACCACAAAATGTCTCAATCAAATATATGACATGAAATTATTATTAAGTTTTATTTAATTTGATTATATGCATTTCGATACTTAAATACACAACTCTAATTAATGTAAATTAAAAACTCCTTTCTAATTTCCATCATGCCTTGGCTAAGGACTATTGAGTTGTCATTTCTCGAATCACATAGGACATTCTCTCCCTTTACTAGAAGTGTTAGATTATTTATTGATCATTCACATATCTCATTGTACAACTTATTATACCCGAACATATCATTTGTTATACCTGAATAGTCTTAAGGAATATGACAAAGTATAACTCACCATACACAAGATATTATGATGATCTCAAGTTCAATGATCACTTATACTATTATCACATTAGGAACTCCTATTGACAAATAAGTAAAACTCCATTAGGTGTTCCTTAAGCGAGTCACGTTCAGTAAGCTTATTCTCTAATAAGCATCTACATACTTACTTTAATGTCTCCACACTAATGATTATGAGATCAATCATCATCTTCTAAAGAGCAAGTATAGTATGTACTAATTTGTCCAGATTCACTAATCCTTATTTTAGTGACCCCACGATTAGGAATATTTTAGTTTGGAGCTATCTTGAATTTAAATCTCATTAGCATAATCAACATTATGATTCTAAAAGCATTGCTCCAAAACTATGGATTTATTCATTTAATTAATTTAACCAATCAATCATGAATAATAAAATTCCTTTAAATAAAACTTTTATTAGTAAATGAATAAGATTACAAAGTATTTGTTTATCACATCAACATATGATTGGCTTGAGGGCATTCTACTTTCAATCTGCGATGACCCAAAAATTCATAAATATAATAAAGATAATCTTAAATGATTAATATGATTATAAAATACAATAATCCTTAGATAAGAAAGTGGAAGATAGTCATTTCTGTAAAAATGATGCTTGTAACGTAATTGAATATGATTAAAAATTAAGATATACGACCTAGTATTAGTAAATCGATAGATGATTAGTAGAAAAGAGTAAGAGTTCTATTGTGAAACTGAAAACAAAAATGATTAATACCTGAATATAAACGGGTAATATGAGACTTAGGCTGAGAAAGAGTCCTGCCACGAACGTGATAGGATAGGGTGAATAAAACGGGAGATAATGTAGTACCTAAGATAAGACAAATGATGAGTTTAGTTGAATATATAGATGTTGAAAATGTTTGAAAGTAAACCAAACTTTAATGATACAAATATAATAATTCTGAGGATGGGATTTTGTGACGATCTCAAATCTGGGTTCCATAACCTTGGGTTTGGTTCTCACTATTACTAAACATAATAACAACTAAATACACAGTCTTCATTAACCTAGCGAAAAATACACACTATTCCTTACACAAAGGTAATATAACCCCAAGGTCATTAACCTTAACATTTAACAAATCTATCTTAAAGAATTCACAAAAGATTTACAACATCCATTACATCTTTAAACAAATAAAACATCTATCGTGAATAATCTAAGCTTTGGCTTTTCCCTTGCTTTTGTCCTTTTTAAAGCATTCAGGCTTAACTGAAAAATAAGTCATGATAGTAAGGGTGAGCAACTAGCTTGCTCAGCAAGTTTAAGAATAGATAATACAAGATATATAATCATTGATTGAGAATTAACATCAAAAGTTTCAACAATAGATAATAACTGTGAAGGAACAAGAATTCACTTTTTAATGAAAAAGTAATGATTGAATCTTTACCGCTGAGTGGCCTCTAAGGACCATGAACTACTGTTTAAGAAAAATCAGACATATATCTGACACCTTGATAGTTTGGTACTCGAGGAGATCAACCTCTTGTACCCTATATCTATGCATAACATTCAGACATCTTGCGTAAATGTCGGTTTCCCAAATATAATCCCCTTATCCAGATTTGTTCGTTCTCAGTCTTACTATAAGAATCCGCACCAACCAATGATTTGGATAGGCTCTTAAAATATTCAAGTTGATGAATTTATACATGCAGTGTCTAGCCGAAACAATTAGCTTAAACATTCTTAAACAGTTCTTGAATTAATGAACAATAATTCTTGCAAATGCAGTATATGCGAATACAATAACAATACGGATGTGAAATAATTTTAAATAATAAAACGGTTAGAGTTCGTGTCCTAGAGACCAATTATTTGATGTAATTGTTTAACATTTTTGATATTATATTTGATTGAATAAATGAATTATTTTATTAGAATTTTATTTACTGCGTTATATATATTAGCATAATAAAAGTCTTTAGAATAGTGATACAAATTATATAGTTTCAATTATGTGACTTGAACATGAGATCATATAATTACAATTAGTATCATTACTCTTAAATGTCCCTAGTCGAGTATCATTGTTAATGGGACAACAATGATGCATTGAGACTAGTATGTGGATTGACTGATGACCAAATCTCACTGGTCATAAATATATGAGATATTGAGTCAATGCATAGGTACATGTTAGAGAACAATGTACTGGACAGACCCACCATGAGAATTCTATGTGGAGCATTATGCAAAGTGTCATAAGAAATTCTCATAGTGACAATGATGTAATGATCCCCCGACCTGAAATTACTATATTATTACACGAGAATTTATATACTTTGATATCATCAAATATCACCTTTAATAGGTTGGACAATAAAGGTGATTATTGGGTACATCATGAATCGTGTAAGGAATATGAGTGATCTAGATAGAATTTAACCCTCCTATATATTAGGGGTGATATCCAAAGGCATCTTGATTGAGTAGGACTATGAAATGCACGTTCATGCTCAAATAGTGATTTATTTCATATAGTCTATTCATTAATCAAGAAAACTCAGATTAAATTATGAAGAGTATGACACATTCCATGCCTCGAGTTTAATCTAGGATGTCAAGGTTAAAAGGATTAACTTACATTGAAATATTGGTCACGAAAAGGTAGCATCGAATCACCGATCTTATTATTATTTAGGTAGCAGTGAGGCATTACTAGATACCGCTCACTGTTTATAATTTTAAAATATGATTTTAAAATTATTACGAACATAATAATAACCTATATGGTCACACACTTAGAATGTATATAAAAGAGAGTTAATTTAAATTGTAATGATTTAAATATGTCAATATGATTTATATTATTTAAATTACGAATTTAAATTAATAGGATAACTTGTATATATGTATATTAATTAAGACTTACTTAAGATAGATATATATATATATATATATATATATATATATATATATATATATATATATATATATATATATATATATATATATATATATATTCGGATTTTATTTTTCTAATTGAATTAGGTTTTGGTTAATTCCTTTTGATTGTTATATATATATGATATATTAGCAGCTTTCTTTTTTTACGAGTGAGGAAAAATAAAAACCTAACCCTTGCCGCTTTCAGAAAGTGACTAGAGAGAAAATTTAAGAAAAATCCAGATATTGGCGGCTAGTACCGCAACTCTTTTTGTTGCAGATCGTGCGACGATTCGCGGGACATTCGTGTGGATATTGTAGAGGCGCAGTTCCGTTGGATTGCGTTGAAGATTCGAAGCTGTTCCAGAATCATTCATCGTCTCCATTCAAGCTCGGATAATCAGTAAAACAAATCTAAAACTCTGAATTAATGTGTTTTTGCATGGATCCTATTTTAGGATTTCAAAAATTATTTTAAAATTTTAAAATTTCGCTGCGTTTATGTGCCGAAAACCCTACATAAACCACTTAAAGCTCTCACAAAATTAAATACAAGTTTAAGTGTAGAAACTTGCTCAATAATAACTTGAGTTGGGTTAGAGAACTTGACTCATTTGTTGATTACTGCTAACCAATTCAATTTAATATCCTTTGAATAGACCTAACAATTTATCAAGTTGATCTTTCAATTAGTATTATAAATAGGTTAATATAATATATAACCTTTGTATACCTTAACTTACCTACACTTAATCACATAATCAAATAATTAAGGTATATTAAACACTTAGGCAATATTATCATTATTTGATAATATTTTAATCACATTAAACCTATATTAATCATTAATATAGTTTAAAACTTATATCTAATATTATGAACCATTTAACAATATTTTATTTATTTTATAATATTATTAATTATTTAATAATATTTTATTAACTTTATAATTTTATTAATCTTTTAATAATATTTATTAACTTTATAATATTATTAATCATTTAATAATAATTTATTCACTCAAACATATAACTTTCTAGCCATAGAAATCAAATATTCAACTTGTATATTTCAAACTACCTTAATAAATAGTACTTTGCTAACTAGGGTTTTACCGGTAAAACATTATATGAACTTTTCTTCTATTTATTTGCATACCACACATATAAATACATGTAATAAACATACCAAACTATGAATCTACCTATATATCATAGCTTTAGACTTCTAGAGCATTAAAATAAGTTTTGATCTGTTAAAAATATATTTTGACCATTTAAAACATATATAAACCATAGAAATTAAATATTGAGGGTATAGAACACTTTTGGACCTCTTGGACTTGAATTCTCTTCTTCTATTGGCTATGAACTTTACTAATGACTCCACCTTGACTACCCTCTAGCAATTTCCTTGGTGGATTCTCAACTTATAAGAGTTCTCTCTATTTTTCTTTAGAAAGCTCTCTCTTTTCTCTCTTGGTGTTCTAGTAAATTACTAACCAACACAATGCATTGGTGAAGCACTCTATTTATAGCACTTCCTTAATCATCATCAACATACACTAATCAACTAACATTGGTCAACTTAGAGGCTAATCTAGATTACTATTGAATTGAGTGACTAGTTGATTGACTAAGTGATTGACTAAGTGATTGACTAGAGTGGTTGAGCAACTAAAGTTTTGTGTGAAATTGAAGCAACATTGAGCAACACTTTACCCCTTAGTGGGGCCCCCAATGCGCCGACCATCTCCCTTTATTTTGTCCAATTTTGCTTTATTTTTATTGTCAATTTATACACACACACACACACACACACACACTTATATATATATATATATATATATATATATATATATATATATATATATATATATATATATTCATTGACCAAAACTTTAAGTTAGTTTGGGCTCCATATTGGACTTGATAATAAATTCTATTGGGCTCATTTATTTAATTTGTTTGGGCTCAATTTATTCTTTTCATTGGGCTAACAGAAACTAACACATGCTATATTTAATTAAAACAAGCATTGGGTTAGCTTAACTATATGATGGATTAATGTTTAATTAATTACATGGACTACTAGGTTATTTTTATTGAACCTTGTTGAATACATCATTTGGACTTAAAATATACTCCAATTAGGCTTGCTTTAATAATTTATTTTACCACCTTGCTATATTACAAGATAAATATTCACATACATAAGTATATTCCTTCAAATATATAATGTACAATTAATTAGTACTAAAATTTTAATTCATTGATAATTATTGCAATTGCAATGACACATAGAATTCATAGTTATTACATCCGCCCTCCCTTATAAAAATATCATCCCCGGAATTACTAATTTAAAACTACTAAAAAAGATTCGGATAGTTATTTCTCATCTTTTCTTCAAGTTCCCACGTAGCTTCCTCAACGTTTTGGTTCTTCCAAAGTACTTTGACATAATGTATAACCTTATTTCGTAATTTTTGCTATTTTTTATCTAATATCTGGACAAGAATTTCTTCATATGATAAGTCTTTCTCAACTTGTATCGGCTCATAGGATATGATGTGTTTGTAATCAGGCTTGTATGGCCACAATACTGACATGTGAAACACATTATGAATATGATCCAGTTCAGGAGGTAAAGCTACCATCTTTCCCGGATCTACTGAAACTCCCTCTTTGTCAATAACATGATCTAGAAATTGAACTCTCTCCAACTAAAATTCACACTTTGAAAATTTTGCATATAACTGCTCATTCCTGAATATCTCCAACAACAATCTTAAATTTTCTGCATGCTCCTCTTTTGTTTTGGAATAAATCAATATATCGTCAATGAACACTGTGACGCCCCCAAATTCGGGTCTCAAATACCCTGATCCGGTCATCACGATCCAATACAAACATTCACTTCTAAACAAGATACAATAACTAAATGCGGAATAATAAACATATGTTGTTCATTCAAAAGGTGTTACTAGTCCCAAGATATGATAACCTTACACAAAAGTTCACAAATACCCTTAATAAAGTACTTAAGGTTTATATTACATAACAAGTAATTTAATTAATTACAAGGTTGCATCCTGAAGTTTATCACTTCATCTTTCCCTTACCCTTGCTCTTCCCCGAAGTCTCGGGTTGCACTGCAATAAGGTTTCATGATATAGCAAGGGTGAGCAACTAGTTTGCTCAACAAGTTTAAATATCAACAAGAAATAATATATCATGAATGAAAGGGAATAACTGAACAATTCAATAATATGAATAACATAAGCAGGAATAATGATTTGCTTTTAAAATTAAGATATTCAAATAGACTATGAACTATAAATATCCACTGGAGTCAATAGCAGGTTGACCCAATGGTTACTACCATAAATATGTACCCGATGGGATCAGCCTCAGTACAATATGTGTATGCATAACATTTAATTTCCATATTTTGTATCTGGTATTAGATACAGGGTACTCCTATAATAAGGGGTGTTCATAATAGTCTAAGAATCCACATCTTCAATGATTTGGATAACTTTTAAAATCTTTAACATAAATGTCTAGCCGAACAATGACTTAGACCTATTTTGAACAGTTCTTTAAACAGTAGAACAATAATTAAGTACAAGTCAATGACTGCACAATCTCAAGTGCAACAAGAGCGAATAACAACAATATCGATGTGGAATAATTGTAAAGTAATTAAACCACTCAAAGCATGCTTGGAATTACAGTTCAAGCTTAAATAAATAATTTGCTCAATGAAATGAGTTTAGAGATAAGGAACTTGTCTGTCCGCTCAGCTACAATTTATGTCTAGCTTTAACTAGCTGGTTTTGAAAGACCTAACATTAATAAAGTTGGTCTAATAATTAGTACGACGTATTTGCACAACTATACGCTCACTCAGGAACTTATTTATCATATAAGTAGTAACACATAAATTACATCAGTCGAAATAATATTATTAATCTTATAGACCCTCAATTAAATTAGGTTAATAATTTAATAAGTTAGAAAATAATTTTCTTAAGTGTTGGACACTTATTAAACCCTTAAACAACTTATTACAATTGTTTAATTAAAGCATAATTAAATTCAATTTATTTTACTAACTCAATCTCTATTTAATTACTATTTAATCTTGGTTAAATAAAAATTAATTAGTTAACTCTAGTTATTATTTAAAATAAATAATAACTAATTGTACTTACTTATTATTTAATAATAATTAAATAATAAATAATTTTTGATATAATTTTAACATTCTTTAATTTAATATTAATCAACTAATAATTAACTAAGTAATTAACCTTACTTATTATTTAATTTAAGGAAATTAAATAATACTCTATTAATTTTAATCCTCTTTAATTAGTATTTAATGTCAATGAAATAATAATTAATTATTTAGTTAATTTTAATTATTGTTTAAGATTAAATAAAATTCAATTTATTTATCCTTATTTATTATTAAAAATTAAATTATTAATTAAATAACTTAATTTCCATTAATCATTATTTAATGCTAATTAAATAATAATTAATTACTTAATTATCCTTATTTATGATTTAATATTATTTAAATAATAAATAAGTAATTTATAAATTTTTATCTCCCTTTAATTATTATTTAATAGGAATTAAATAATAATTGCTAATTTATCACATTTATTTATTATTAACATTGTAAATAATAAATTTATTGAACTTAACCGTGGTTTAGCTAACTAGATTAGTATTTAAAGTATTAAATATTAAACTTAATGAAAAAAATATCATCCCCAATACCATTTTTGTATTATTATTATTTTTGTTAAAATTTTAAATTAATTTTCAAATATTTAAATTAATTAAAATTTCCCCGAATGACATTTCTGTAAATAAGTCGAAAACTGATCCGAGGGCAAAATAGTAATTTCGCCGAAAAACAAACGGAGGGGTAGTTTAGTAATTTTGCCGAAAAATTTACTACCGCGCATTGTGCGTGCATAGTAAACAGCGGCCCAAAACGGTGCCGTTTTGAGGAACCGACTGCTGGCTTCCGCGCGTACGCGCGGGTTACAGTTTTACGCTCCAAAATGACGTCGTTTGTGCTCCGTGTCTGACAAAACTCGCAATACGCATTGTGCGACTAGTTCTAATTTTTTTTCTTTCGGCATTGTGTGAACATTGTCCGGCAATACACATTTTAATAAAAACTATATCATCAAGTAAGCTTTAAATCCTCAATAAAATCCGAAAAAATTACCAATCACTTAATATCAATTTATAACATGAAAATTTAATTTTTCATGATTTAATATCATTTTTTTTATAAAAGTTTTTACATCACATAAACTACCACAAATCATAATTTTTTGTATATAACTCCATTTTGAGTGATTCAAACTTTGTTTTTCTCATGATTTAATGTTCTATAATATTAGAACATCAAACCTAAGTTTTATAAAAATATTTTTGGTCATAAATTTCAAGACTTGATTATACAAATATACCAAAATATACCAAAATGATCATGATTATACACATATATCAAACCTAAGTTAATTCTCCTTCTCTTGCTGTCTCTCAAACTCTCTTTTGGAACTTGGAGAAAAATAATGAAGTGCAATATTTACCAATGCAAGTATACTTGTAAAATTAATAGATACACATAATATATCTAATAATCTAGACCATAATGCACCTATATGGATACTTACACAAGAAAGCTAGCCAATGACTTAGTTGGTGAAAAGAGGGATGGTGCCCATGTACTTAAAAAATAAAACAAGCAATCCATTTATTAAATAAATGAAAAATAAACCAAAATAAAAACAAAAATCATTTTTCTCTCTCTTTCCCAAGTATGTCGGCTGATGCATTTTTTTGGGTTCCAAAATCATTGTCACATGCTTACTTTTTAATTAATTAATAAGTTACATAATTATTTTTCCAAGTGGGTCAAGTATTGTGCTTTATTTAAAATACTAATTGGGCTCCTATTAAATTGTTTGGACTACTAGTTTGTCAAATTTTATTATTCTTCACTTGGGCTTCTAATTGATCCATGTTGGGCTAATTTAATAATTTACACATTAATTATTCAATCCATGATTAAATAAATAATTAGATTGAATAAATAATTAAATACTCTAACCCATTAGTATTAAATTACTAAATTGACTAATAAATATTATTATTAATATTTCACAATATTTATATTAATTAATAATCATATTAATTAATTTATTATATTTAATTAACTTATTATATTCAATTTAATTAAATATTTAATTAATAGGAAACTTATCAATTATTTTGATATTAAAACGCTAGGGTTTGTTCACTAATTTAATAACATATTAGTGACCCCCTTTAATTACTTCTAGTAATTAATCACATAATCATTTAATCACGTAATTAATTAATCACATAAAAAGATTTAAATAATATCGTAAAACTAACTCGTTAGAATTTAAATTAATAATTTAATTAATAATGACGTGGAAATTCTAGGACATTACATTCTCCCCCCCTATAAAAATTTCGTCCTCGGAATTGTAGAATAAGGTTATTCAAATAAAAATGGGTAATTCGCTCTCATTTCTTCCTCTATTTCCCACGTAGCTTCTT
This sequence comes from Hedera helix, assembly GCA_947179155.2. NCBI lineage: Eukaryota > Viridiplantae > Streptophyta > Magnoliopsida > Apiales > Araliaceae > Hedera > Hedera helix. The sequence continues at coordinate 19,141,794 of OX359273.1, read as the reverse complement.
CAATTGTGTGATTCCTCCAAAGTACTTTGACAGAATGAATTATCTTATTCCTCAGCGTTTGTTCCTTCCTATCGAGTATATGGACATGAACTTCTTCATATGATAAGTCCTTCTCGACTTGAATTGGTTCATAGGATATAACGTGCTTGTAGTCTGGTTTATACGGCCGCAACACTGACACATGAAACACATTGTGAATGTGCTCAAGTTCAGGAGGTAATGCTACCTCGTACGCCACTTCACCAACTCGCCTCAAGATTTCAAACGGTCCTATGAACCTAGGGCTCAGCTTGCTCTTCTTACCAAAACGGATCTTCCCCTTCCAGGGAGATACCTTCAGAAATACGAAATTGCCCACGTCGAAGTCCCGCTTTTGGCGATGCAAATCCGCGTACTTCTTTTGACGATCTTGAGCTGCTACCAGTCGATTTCTGATAAGTTGTACTATGTCTGCAGTCCTTAAGTCAATTTTTGAAAAGTACTTTGCCCCTTTTAGTTGATCAAAAAGATCGTCAATTCTTGGCAACGGGTACTTGTTCTTAATCGTTAATTTGTTCAATTCTCTATAGTCCATACAAAGTCTCATCGATCCATCCTTCTTCTTTACAAACAATACAAGTGCTCCCCATGGAGAAACACTCGGCTGAATATACTTTCTATCCAACAATTCTTGTAACTGAACCGTCAAATCCCTCATCTCTACTAGAGCCATCCTATATTGTGCTTTTGATATCGATGCTATCCCCGATACTAAATCAATCACGAACTCTATCTCCCTATGTAGCAGAAGACTTAACAGTTCATTTGGGAAAACATCTATTAACTCCTTAACTACTGGTATTCGTTCTATATCAGGATTTACCATTTGTGTATCCACTACATATGCCAGATATCCTACATATCCTTTCCTCAACAGTTTCTTGGCTTGCATCATCGCCAGACAACAAGATTGTCTTGACAACTTGCTGCCATAAAATACGACCTTAGACGTATTTGGTGTCTTAAGGCGTATACACTTTTTCTAACAATTAATTACCGCTCTGTGGTTAAACAACCAATCCATTCCGAGTATAACGTCAAACTCCCCAAACATATTAGAATTAAGTTCACATTCAACTTCTGACCCTTGATTTCTACACAATAATTTTTATGCATATACTCAACAGGAATCACTTCTTTATTTGCAACTTCTATATTCAATGAGTTTTCTAACTATTTTCTAGGCAATTCTAATCGTTTAGCGAAATCATCAGACACAAATGAACAGGTAGCACCCGAATTAAATAATACATAAACATTTATATTATTGATCGGAATAATACTTGACATCACGTCTTTCGATTCCACGACGTCTTGCATCATCATGTTGAAAATTCATGATGTCGGCTTGTTTTGTTGCACCAGCCCTCAAATGGTAAGCTTACTATTGTTTCCCCTGTATTCACTCCCTTTGTCACTCTTCCTCTTTAGACAATCCTTGATATGATGGTCCACAGCTCCACATGAGAAACAACCTCCCTTCTTAGGTTTGGGACAATTAGGGGCGATATGCCCTTCTTGCCCACAATTGTAGCAAATATTCTTACCTTTCATGCACTTCCCTGAATGGTTCTTCTCGCATTTACTGCACTTGTTCCCTCTCTTCTGATCACTTCGCTGGGGTGTCTCCGAACTGTTGTTATTCTATTTGCGCTTGTTGTTGCTATTGCCTCCAATGCTATTATTCTTATTTCCACCCTCACTCCTTTCCTTATTCCTTTCTTGGTTATACTTAGATAACGCCTCGTTTCCTCCTTCAGCTATGATTGATTTCTCCAGTAGAGTTGAGAACGAATCAATTTATATCACTGCTACCTTGTCGAATATATAAGGTTGCAAACCATTTTCAAATCTTCTGGCCTTGCGTTCCTTCGTGTCTACCTGATGCGGAGCGAACCTGGCCAACTCATTAAATTTTGTTGCATACTTAGGTACCGATATATTCTCTTGCTTTAGTTCCAGAAATCTAACCTCCATTTTACTTTTTATACTTTTTGGAAAGTAGTTCTCATCAAATATCTCTTTAAATCTTGTCCATGACACCACACATTCTCCAGCCCTATTCTGATTAGCTTCCCACCAGAAATTGGCCTCCACTTTTATCATGTAGGTAACGAAACTAGTCTTTTGCTCCTCTACCACTCTTAAAATGACAAATGCCTTTTCTATTTCCTTTATCCATGACTGGGCTTCTATTGGGTCTGTCAACTCTGGCGGTCTGACTACTTTAAAGTCCTTGAAATTTGCTAACTGATTCTGCAGTGGTGGCAGATTTTCTACTACTGGGTGTTAATTCTGCATTGCCTCTGCTAGCATGTCGACAAAGTTCTATATTGGGTCTACATTGTGTACCCCCTCGTCGTTGTTAAATGATTCCTCTACTCCTTGGTTTTCTTAGTGGTTGTCTACGTGGCACCATTGTCTGATTAGAGAAATAATAAAACTTCTAAGTTATTATTTCTAAATCTCATTCTTTTATCTTTTAACATTAATTATTACATGTAAAGATTTAACCAATCGAAACACATAATCATAAAACATAACTGCATTTATATTAATATGCTAAAATGGTAGTGCATAGCACCTTACATTACAAGTATACTGTTATAAATGCATCTATCTCTGAAAGGCTACAAAAGATGGGATCTAACACAAATATATCCCATAATTTCCTAGAGTTAGGATTTACAACCATATTAACCCTCAATTAAAACAAAAGTTGGGTTCTACAACATCTACATGTATACAACATCATAAAATAACTACTACTAATAACTACGCATCCCCCTCCGAATTGCATAATTGTACTCGTCATCCCCTATGGCCATCACCACGTTCCTACTGATAGTGTACATAGAATGACCCTCCTCAGTTGGGTAATAATGCACCTTGCTCTGAAATCTACCGAATGAAGAACGATAGACATAACTAAGCTTATCGATCCTCACCCTCTTTTCGCGGATCTTGTCTTCTAGCTCCAGCATTTGCCCATTTGCTGCATCTCTCTGAGCCTCTATCTCAATCCTATCCTCTATCTCCTCCTGGCAATGGACCCGGATGGCCTGTTTCTCTACCTGCACTTGCTGAACTTTCAGTTCAGCCTCTACTAACCTAGCCTCAGTCACCGCTAACTTAGCTTGTAGCTCGACGTCCTGATCGACTAACTGATAGGTTAGCAACCCAATGTGCTCTATAGAGTCCTCATAACCCTTTATTTGCTCCTCCAGTCCTGCTATCTGCTCCTTCAGCTCCATGTTCTCGCCAAAGAACTGATATGCTGTTGTCTTATACTGATCCTTTAAATGCTGGTGGGTCCGATTCTTCTCCTCTAAATGATGGACTATTGCCTCCAGCTCCTCTTTCCTTGTAGTCAGCCCCTCGATAATGCCACTGGCAGTAGTGCCCATGCCATCAGCTGAATCCTCCTCCTCAGACTCTGACTCAGCCTCATTCTCACTGTAAGGCCTCATCACCCCACCTCTGACGGGCTCCTTTCTATCCTCTATCGGTGTAGCCACCAGTGGCTGTGCAGTATCCATGTGGATATCAACGAAATCCTCCTCAGCTGTGTGACTAGACTGTCCAATCTCAGGCATCTTACAATCACACAAATAACACGACATCAGTATCTCAATAAAATATATTTATTGATGTAATGAAAGTATATTTAATTGTGTTACTACCTAACTTGATGAATTTCCTCAATTCATCTCCTATAATTTTAAATGAGTTGACTCCACTAAGGTTATATCTTAAAGTTTTGCAACTTAGAGTTTTATAACCTACAGCTCTGATATCAACTTGTGATGACCCCAAATTCGGGTTCCATAACCTCGGGTTTGGTTCTCACTATTACTAAACATAATAACAACTAAATATACAGTCTTCATTAATCTAGCGAAAAATACATACTATTCCTTACACAAAGGTAATACAATCCCAAGGTCTTTAACCTTAACATTTAACAAATCTATTTTAAGGAATTCACTAAAGATTTACAACATCCATTACATCTTTAAACAAATAAAACATCTATCGTGCATAATCTATTCTTTGGCTTTTCCCTTGTCTTTGTCCTTTTTAGAGCATTCGGGCTTAACTGAAAAATATGTCATGATATAGCAAGGGTGAGCCAAAACAATTAGCTTAGTCATTCTTAAACAGTTCTTGAATTAATAAACTATAATTCTCTCAAATGCACTATATGCGAATACAATAACAATATGGATGCGGAATAATTTTAAATAATTAAACCACTTAAAGCTCTTACAAAATTAAATACAAGTTTAAGTGTAGAAACTTGCTCAATAATAATTTGAGTAGGGTTAGAGAACTTGTCTCGTTTGTTGATTACTGCTAACCAATTCAATTTAATATTATTTGAACAGACCTAACAATTTATCAAGTTGATCTTTCAATTAGTATTATATATAGGTTAATATAATAACCTTTGTATACCTTAACCCACTTGCACTTAATCACATAATCAAATAATTAAGGTATATTAAACACTTAAAAAATATTATCATTATTTAATAATACTTTAATCACACAAAACCTATATTAATCATTAATATAGTTTAAAATTTCTATCTAATATTATTAACCATTTAATAATATTTTATTCATTTTATAATATTATTAATTATTTAATAATATTTTATTAACTTTAAAATATTATTAATCTTTTAATAATATTTTATATATTATTAATATTTTAATAATATTTTATTAACTTTATAATATTATTAATCATTAAATAATATTTTATTCAATTGTTAATATTATTAATTATTTAATAATATTTTATTTATTTTTTACTATTATTAATCATTTAATAATATTTTATTTATTTAAACTTATTAAATATTAATGTTATAAAATTACATTTTCTAACCTATTTCGTTTTCAAAAGATCCGACCCGACCCATTTTATTCGGCCCAACTCGACCCGGTTACAAACTATTAATTTTCAAACAAGTTGTTCTACTGCTGCGGTGGTGGTTTAGAATTTTAAATTCCAGTGTTTTACCATTGCGGCGGTAGCTCTGATTTTTACATTCCAGTGTGTTTTAACGTTGCGGCGGTGAGGACTACCGCTGCGGCGGTAGCGGTAGCTCTGATTTTCAAAGCCCTACTTTTTTAACTTTGATTTCTTTGGTTCAATCTATTATAAAAAAAGATATACATGTCCAAAATACATCAAATTAGTTTTTTTTATCTTTTTAACTTCTTGTTTTTCAACATTTCATGGTTCGATCTCATTTTTCGAAAACGTTTTGACATGAAATTTAAGATCGAATCATCTAGGGTTTTCAAAATGATATGTTTTGCGATAAAAGCCATAACTTCTTTATTTTTTCATCGTTTTAAGAGATTTAAGTTGTGTTATCTTTATAACTCATACATATAACTTTCTAGCCATAGAAATCAAATATTCAACTTGTATATTTCAAACTACATCAATAAATAGTACTTTACTAACTAGGGTTTTACCGGTAAAATATTATATAAACTTTTCTTCTATTTATTTGCATACCACACATATAAATACATGTAATAAACATACCAAACTATGCATCTACCTATATATCATAGCTTTAGACTTCTAGAGAATCAAACTAAGTTTTGATCAGTTAAAAATATATTTTAACCATTTAAAACATATATAAACCATAGAAATAAAATATTGAGAGTATAGAACACTTTTGAACCTCTTGGACTTGAATGCTCTTCTTCTATTAGCTATGAACTTGACTAGTGACTCCACCTTGACTACCCTCTAGCAATTTCCTTGGTGGATTCACAACTTATAAGAGTTCTCTATATTTTTCTCTAGAAAGCTCTCTCTTTTCTCTCTTTGTGTTCTAGTAGATAAAAAACCAACACAATACATTGTTGAAGCACTCTATTTATAGCACTTCCTTAATCATCATCAACATCTACTAATCAACTAACATTGGTCAACTTAGAGGCTAATCTAGATTACTATTTGATTGATTGACTAATTGATTGACTAGGTGATTGACTAGAGTGGTTGAACAACTAAAGTTTTGTGTGAAATTGAAGCAACATTGAGCAACACTTCACCCTTTAGTGGGCCCCCCAATGTGTTGGCCATCTCCCTTTATTTTGTCCAATTTTGCTTTATTTTTATTGTCAATTTATACACACACACACACACACACACACACACACACACACACACACACACACACATATATATATATATATATATATATATATATATATATATATATATTCATATGTATAATATAAATTATTATATGTATTTCAATACGGAGATCAATAAGAAGATTTCTTGAAACAATTTTCATTAATGGATGAGATTAGTTAGAAATTATTATAGAATGATCGGATTGAATGAATATTTACATAGGGATATATTTATTTATTCAAAATGGAACAAAAAAGGGAAAAACCTTGTAATTTAAATATTTTGGTTCATTACGTAGGTTATGATTTATGTTAGGTTATTAATCAAATAACTATAATGAGAGTATGGTTGGTTATTTTAGAGGAGCCCAAATAACGGAGTTAGGTAAATTCGATATTTTTAATAAGTGTAAGAGTGGGTGTTAGACTTTAGTAAAGAGAAATTTCATTAAGCCCCATGCTAAGTTAAACTTTTTAGTTCGGGTGGAAGATTTTTAAGGCTCGAATGATTTTATGTTAGCCTAGAGGGGGTATTAATATAATGGTTATGTTAGTTATACTTAATGTATCACTTTTGGCTAACCAAGTGAATTAATAAGTTCAACAACCCATATGGTGTAATTCATGTTATAATTGTGCGACCAATTTAAGCTACAGTGAAAGATAAGCAAGAGAATTAAATGATTTTGTATCATGTATATAAGGCTAGCTTGAAGGACTAATTATGTGTAACATTAAACGGAGATTAATGAATGAAAAAGGAAAACAATTGATTTGAATGGAAAGATGGCCATTTTACCCTAGAGAATTTATGTAATGACCTTGGTGTCCTAGCAATGATGAAATATCTGTGTTACCCTTAAAGAAATAAAATAATTACGTTGGTGTACTTGAAATATTAATGTTTGTGGGACCAAATTGAAGAAGGATTAAGGGCATTATTGCTAATTGGAAAGATTGGTATACATATACTTTTATATGTATAGGATGTATATTAATTTAACTAAGTGTTGGTATCTATATGTATGTATATATATATATATATATATATATATATATATATATATATATATATATATATATATATATATGCATGTTTGGCATTAAAAGAAAAGGAGAAATGATATAATTTTGGGGACATTTAGTTCACCATTTTGGCAGCTAAGAGGTAAGTGGGGCAGGGGGGGGGGGGGGAGACTTTTATATTTCTTTATTTGACTCCAAGTGCAATTGGTAGAGGGAGAGAATAGGTACAGATGCAAGTGTGCTTTTAAAATAAAAGAAAATAATGTTGTTTGAGGGAGTAAAGGGGGAAGGGGCCAAATGACTCCTTGAGCCTTGTGTGAGCTAGTAGCCTAGCTTGTTCATCCATCAAAACTTCACTAATTCATTTCACTTCTATTAATGGAAGAACCATGGTTAAATTGTTTATTTAACTATGCTTGAGTTAAAGCATAGATATAGATTATATATGTAATGTGCTAGCTGAAATAACAAGAGAGATAGAGATTGTGTGTGTGTGGGTTAGTTCATTAGCTCTTTTCCTAAGTCTTGGAGAATAGAAATAAGAGAGAAAGCTCTAGAGAGAAAACCTAGAGGAAAGAAGAGAGGAGGCTTTGAAAGCTTAAAGAGAGCAAGAGAAGAAGGAGGAGGAGCATCCATTATCATGAAGCTCCTGACATGAAGAAGGAAGAGGAAGTGTCTAGCATAGAATGCTTACATCTTTCAAGCAAAGGAGAAGAGCCATTAAAGGTTTAAAAGTTTCTAAACCCTAAAACTTGTAGTTTAGCTTTATATGCATAGTTTTATGCCAGTTTTGCAATTGTTTCCAAAACCCATGATTTTATATAATAATATAATTCCCAAAAAATTGTTCTAAACACATACCCATACATATATGAAATCTAAACAATTAATAATTCGCATAAGTTTGGTTCTTGATGCCATTGTTGATTTGCAAAAAATGGCATATATACAATTTAATTGTCATAGCGCAACGGAAGCAAACAAAATCAGATTTTAAATTTTTTACAAACTAATAACCAACATCTTTCTTATGCGATAATTATTAATTGATGAAGGATAAAAATTTATACATTTGAAGAACAAAGTTTTCAAATGTATGAATTTATCTCCCTTTAATCCTTCGCGTTCTTCTTCAAAATTACCGATTAGATTTCACGGATCAATATTAGCTCCCCAAGTGTAAAGCCTCTAGAGGTGATCCACCAAGAGATCTATGAATTAAAGAAGTAGATTTTGATAATTCTCTCTCTTTCTCTAACTCCTTAGATATAGAAAATTATAAAGTACTCTCTCAATTTTTGTGAAAGAGTGTGTAATCTTAATCCATAATAAGACTCCTCTTATTTATAAATATAGACAACCCTCTTAAATTATTTAGGATTAGAGTTTTAATTTAATTATCAATCTAATTAAAAACTAAATTAATTAAATACAATTCCTAAACCATTTACGAACTTAATTATTTAATAATGAGAATACTTCTTATAAATTAATTACTAAATCATTTAGTAACTTAATTAATTATTATAATTATAATTCTTAAACTAGTTAGGAACTTAATTATATATAATAATACTAGTGTTTATTAATTAATTCCTAAATTATATAAGAACAACAACAACATCTCCTCTTATTAATTTATAATTACTATTTTCAAAATACTAAATTATAAATATTAAGGTATTTAATTTATTATATCATCATAGTCTAAATTAAATATACTTAATTTATTATTACCATTAAGTCATCCCCTTGTAAAATAAATATTACTCTTTTGTGGTGTGACTCTTCAGGTTTTTTGTGACGCCCACAAATTCGGGTCTCAAATACCCGGATCCGGTCATCACGATCCAATACAAACATCCACCTCTAAACAACATACAATAACTAAATGCGGAATAATAAACATATGTTGTTCATTCAAAAGGTGTTACTAGTCCCAAAATACGGTAACCTTACACAAAAGTACATAAATACCCTTAATAAAGTACTTAGGGTTTATATTACATAACAAGTAATTTAGTTAACTAAAAGGCTGCATCCTAAAGTCTATCACTTCATCTTTCCCTTACCCTTGTTCTTCCCAGAAGTCTCGGGTTGCACTGTAATAAGGTTTCATGATATAGCAAGGGTGAACAACTAGTTTGCTCAACAAGTTTAAGTAACAACAAGAAATAATATATCATGAATAAAAGGGAATAGTTGAATAATTTAATAATATGAATAACATAAACAGGAATAATAATTTGCTTTTAGAATCAAGATAGTCAAATAGACTATGAATTATAAATATCCACTAGAGTCAATAGCAGGTTGACCCAATGGTTACTACCAGAAATATGTACCCGAAGGGAATAGCCTCAGTACAATATGTGTATGCATAACATTTAATTTCCGTGTTTTGTACCTGATATTAGATACAGGGTACTCCCCTATAATAAATAGGTGTTCATAATAGTCTAAGAATCCGCATCTTCAATGATTTGGATAGCTTTTAAAATCTTTAACATAAATGTCTAGCCGAACAATGACTTAGACCTATTTTGAATAGTTCTTTAAACAGTAGAACAATAATAAGGTACGAGTCAAAGACTGTACTAGCTCAAGTGCACCAAATGCGAATAACAATAATATCGATGTAGAATAATTGTAAAGTAATTTACACCACTTAAAGCATGCTTGGAATTATAATTCAAGCTTAAATAAATAACTTGCTCAATGAAATGAGTTTAAAGATAAGAAACTTGCATGTCTGCTCAGCTACAATTAATGTCTAGCTTTAACTAACTGACTTTGAAAGACCTAATCATTAATAAAGTTGGTCTAATAATTAGTACGGCGTATTTACACAACAATACGCTCACTAAGGAACTTATCTACCACACATAAGTACTAACACATAATTTACATCAGTCAAAACAATATTATTAACCTTATAGACACTTAATCAAATTAGGTTAATAATTTAATAAGTTAAAAAATATTTTTCTTAAGTGTTGGACACTTATTAAACCCTTAAACAACTTATTAAAAATGTTTAATTAAAGCATAATTAAATTCAAATTATTTTATTAACTCAATCTCTAATTAATTACTATATAATCTTGATTAAATAGAAATTAATTAATTAATCTTAGTTATTATTTAAAATAAATAATAACTAGTTGTACTTATTTATTATTTAATAATAATTAAATAATAAATAATTATTGATTTAATTTTAACCTTTTTTAATTTAATATTAATCAACTAATAATTAACTAAGTAATTAACCTCACTTATTATTTAATTTAAGTAAATTAAATAATAGTTAACTAATTTTAATCCTCTTTAATTATTATTTAATGTCAATTAAATAATAATTAATTATTTAATTAATTTTAATTACTATTTAAGGTTAAATAATAATCAATTTATTTATCCTTATTTATTATTTAAATTAAATAATAAATTATTATATTAATAACTTAATTTTCATTAATCATTACTTAATGGTAGTTAAATAATAATTAATTACTTAATTATCCTTATTTATTATTTAATAATATTTAAATAATAAATAAATAATTTATAAATTTTTATCTCTCTTTAATTATTATTTAATAGGAATTAAATAATAATTCTTAATTTTTCACCTTTATTAATTATTAACATTTTAAATAATAAATAATTAATGAAATTTTTATTTATTTAACTTAACCATGATTTAGCTAACTAGATTAATATTTAAAATATTTAAATATTAAACTTAATGAAAAATATCATCCCAAATATTATTTTTGTATTATTATTATTTTTGTTATAATTTTAAATTAATTTTCAAACATTTAAATTAATTAAATTTATCCAGAATGACAATTATGTAAATAAATTGAAAAACGAACGGAGGGGCAAAGTTGTAATTTCACCTGAAAATTTTCCTTCCGCGCATTGCGCGGGCATAACCGAATCACGACCTCAAAACGGTGCCGTTTTGAATATCCGGAAACGACTTCCGCGTATAACGCGCGCGGAGTAAAATTGTTTCTGAGCCAAACGATGTCGTTTGGCTCTGCGTCTCACAGTCAACAAGCTGGCGCACATTGCGAGGCCAGTTCCCTTTTTTTTTCCCTAGCAGAATGTGAACAGTGCTCGAAAATAGACCACTTAATAAAAATTATACCTTCAAGTAAGCTTTAACTACCCAATAAAAATCCAAAAAATTTACCAATCACTTAATATCAATTTATAACATGAAAATTTAATTTTCCATGGTTTAATTTCATTTTTTCCATAAAAATTATTATAGAAAATAAACTGCTATAAATTATAACTTTTTGTGTATAACTCCATTTTGAGTGATTCAAACTTTGTTTTTCTCATGATTTAATGTTCTATAATATTAGAACATTAAATCTAAATATTATAAAAAATATTTTTGGTCATTATTTTGATATTTGTTTACACACCACCAAACACATGTTTTCCATCATTAAAACTTATAAAACATAAGTTAAACTCATGATCAATTATAGAAGCATACATAGCATGATTTTAACCATAAAAATTATTATGTTAATATTTCTACCATAAACTTGAAAGAAAACAAGATTAGGGTTTATAAAAATAATTACCTTATTTTGATAGCTATTCTCCTATTCTTTTCAAAATATGTTGTGAATGAGGATGACATGAACTAACTTAGGATTTCTTCTTCTTCCTTGAGGCTCCACCCAAAATCTCTCTCAAATATTTATCCTCTTAATATTTTGCTCTCAAGACTTAGAAGATGAAAGATGGAAAATGACTAACAAAACTCCTAAATTGTAAGTATACTTACAATGAGGATATATATAAAATCTATATCTCTTAAAAATACCATCATGAGGTTAGTTGGAGACTTGTGCAAGAAATTTAGGCCAAGGACTAAATTGGTGAAAAGAGGGATGGTGTTTATATACAAAAAAATCCATACAAGCAACTATTTATTAAGTATAAAAAAAAAAATAACAAAAATCAATTCACCCTCTCTCTCTCTCACCTTTTTGCCGGCAACACTAGTAAATTGTCCCAAAATAATGTCACATGCATTACTTTAATAATTATTTATTAGCTAATTATTAAATTTCAAGTGGGCTCAAACTTTGGACATCTTTTGAAATTAATTTGGGCTCACTTTTATATTGGTTGGGCTACTAGTTATCCAAGTTTTATTATTCTACACTTGGTTACTAATTGATCCATGTTGGGCTAATTTAATAGGTTTACACATTAATTATCCAAGTTTATGATTAAATAATTAATTAGATTAACTAAATAATTAAATACTCTAACCCATTAATATTAAATTACTAAATGGACTACTAAATATTATTATTAATATTTCACATTATTTACATTAATTAATAATCATATTAATTAATTTATTATATTTAATTAACTCATTATATTCAATTTAATTAAATATTTAATTAATAAGAAACTTATCAATTATTTTGATATTAAAACTTTAGGGTTTGTTCACTAATGTAATTAACATATTAATGACCCTCTTTAATTAACTCTAATAATTAATCACATAATTATTTAATCACGTAATTAATTAATCACACAAAAAGATTTAATTAATCTCGTAAAACTAAGTCGTTAGAAATTAAATTAATAATTTAATTAATAATGACGTAGAAATTCTAGGACATTACATTCTCCCCCCTTATAAAAATTCCGTCATCGGAATTGTAAAATAAGGTTACTCAAATAGAAACGGGTAATTTGCTTTCATTTCTTCCTCTAGTTCCCACGTAGCTTCTTCGATTGCGTGATTCCTCCAAAGTACTTTGACAGAATGAATTATCTTATTCCTCAGCTTTTTTTCCTTCCTATCGAGTATTTGGACAGGAACTTCTTCATATGATAAGTCCTTCTCGACTTGAATTGGTTCATAGGATATAACGTGCTTGTAGTCTGGTTTATATGGCCGCAACACTGACACATGAAACACATTGTGAATGTGCCCAAGTTCAGGAGGTAATGCTACCTCGTACGCCACTTCACCGACTCGCCTTAAGATTTCAAACGGTCCTATGAACCTAGGGCTCAACTTGCCCTTCTTGCCAAAACGGATCTTCCCCTTCCAGGGAGATACCTTCAGAAATACGAAACTACCCACGTCGAAGTCCTTCTTTTGACGATGCAAATCTGCGTACTTCTTTTGACGATCTTGCTACCAGTCGATTCCTTATAAGATGTACTGTGTCTGCAGTCTGCTGTACCATTTCAGGTCCAAGCAGTCTTCACTCACCAACCTCGTCCTAACACAACAGTGTTCGACACTTTCTTCCGTAAAGCGTTTCGTACAGTGGCATGCCGATACTAGCGTGATAGCTGTTGTTGTAAGCGAACTCCACCAGTGGTAAATGGTCGTCCCAACTGCCCTTTAAGTCCATCACTACTGCTCGGAGCATATCCTCTAGAGTTTGAATCGTTCGCTCACTCTGGCCGTCAGTTTGAGGATGGTACGCTGTGCTTAACCTCAACTGTGTTCCCATTCTTGCTTGCAGACTTCTCCAGAAATTTGACGTGAAACGTGGATCTCTGTCGGACACAATCGATACCGGCACTCCATGTCGTGACACTATCTCCTTCACATAGAGCTTCGTTAACTGCTCCAAATTGTACTGTATTCTGATAGGTAGAAAATGGGCTGACTTGGTCAGACGATCCACTATTACCCAGATGGCGTCTAAACCTTTATGTGTCAGTGGTAAACCCACCACAAAGTCCATTGTGATGTGCTCCCACTTCCACTTCGGAATCTCTAGTGGTTGAAGCAGTCCGCTCGGCCGCTGATGCTCTGTTTTAACCCGCTGGCATGTCAGACATCGACTGACACATTCTGCCACTTCCCTCTTCATATTTGGCCACCAAAAGTATTGTCGTAAATCTTGATACATCTTCGTGCTTCCGAGATGTATTGAGTACCTCGTACTATGAGCTTCCTGAAGAATCTCTTGCCGCAGCTCCGGATCCAACGTTACCCAGACTCTCCCTTCGAACCTTAGCAACCCTGTGCTATCAATCTTGTACTTAAGCTCATCGCCTTCAGCAATTCGCTTCTTAATACTATCACAATCTTCATCCTTTTCCTGAGCCTCTTTGATCTTCTATAATAAGGTCGGGCTTGCTGTTACTGTAAATAACTTCTCGTTCGTCTCCATCGGATATTTGATCTCCAACTCTATACGTTCAAAATCTTTCACTAACTCTTCTTGATTTGTTAGCTTCAGTAACTTCTCCCTGCCCTTTCTGCTCAAGGCATCTACTACTACATTGGCCTTGCTCGGATGATACAGAATCTCACAGTCGTAGTCTTTGATCAATTTTAACCATCAGTGTTGCCTCATATTCAGCTCCTTCTGTGTGAAGATATATTTCAGACTTTTGTGATCTGTATATATCTCACACTTCTCACCATACAGGTAGTGCCTCCAAATCTTTAGGGCGAAAACTACCGCTGCTAACTCCAGGTCATGAGTTGGGTAACCTTTCTTATAATCCTTTAGCTGACGTGACGCATACTCAATGACCTTGCCGTGTTGCATTAGCACACAACCAAGACCCTTGTGTGACGCATCACTATACACTACGAAACCTCCTGTGTTGTTCGGTAAAGACAACACTGGTGCCTGACTCAACCTCTTCTTCAGCTCCATAAAACTTTCCTCGCACTTTGTCGACTAAACAAACTTCACAGTCTTTCGGGTAAGATTGGTCAACGGTGATGCTATCTTTGAAAAATCCTGAATGAATCTCCGATAATATCCCCGCTAACCCTAAGAAACTCCTGATCTCAGTCGGCGTCTTCGGCTGTTCCCAATTGATAACTGCCTCCACCTTCGCTGGATCCACCGAAACACCGTCCTTGTCGATAACATGACCTAGAAACTGCACCCTCTGCAACCAAAATTCACACTTCGAAAACTTCGCATACAGCTTCTCCCTTCTCAAAGCCTCCAATGCGATCCGTAAATGTTCCGCATGTTCTTCCTCCGTTTTCGAATACACCAATATGTCATCAATGAATACGACCACAAACTTGTCCAAGTACTGCTTGAACACTCTGTTCATCATAGCCATGAATGCCGCTGGTGCATTCGTTAGTCCAAATGACATCAGTAGAAACTCGAAATGACCATAACGAGTTCTGAATGCCGTTTTCGGGATATCCTCCTCCCTCACCTTCAGTTGATGATAACCCGTTCTCAAATCTATCTTCGAAAAGTATTTTGCTCCCTTAAGTTGATCAAAAAGATCATCAATTCTGGGCAGCGGATACCTGTTCTTAATGGTGACCTTGTTCAACTCCCGGTAATCAATACAAAGCCTCATCGAACCATCTTTCTTCTTTACAAACAGAATCGGCGCTCCCCATGGTGACACGCTTGGTCTGATGTAACCTTTATCTAGCAGTTCCTGCAATTGAATCATCAATTCTTTCATTTCCACCGGTGCCATACGGTACGGCGCCTTCGATATCGGTGCGGTCCCAGGTACAAAATCAATAACAAACTCCACTTCTTTGTCCGGCAGTAACCCCAGAATCTCATCTGGGAAAATATCAGCGAATTCCCGTACAATAGGTATCTGACTTAGTTCGCCCTCGACACGTCGAGTATCGACCACATGAGCCAAATAACCTACGAACCCTTTCCCGAGCAACTTTCATGCTTGCATCATCGTCTGACAACTTAATTGTCTTGGCGATTTACTACCGTAAAATATAACTTTTGACTTATTCAAAGTCTTTAGGTGTACACACTTCTTTTTACAGTTAATAACCGCCCCGTGACTCGATAGCCAATTCATCCCTAGGATTACGTCAAATTTCCCCAGACGAATCGGTATCAAATCCACGTTAAGTCTAAACCCTTGCAATTCAGCACAACAGTTCCTATGAATGTAGTCTGCGGCAATGATTTCTTTGTTTGCTACTTCTACGTTCATAGGGTGTTCTAGCTTTTCTTGAGGTAAATCTAATCTCTTAGCAAAATCTTCAGAAACAAATGAGCAGGTAGCACCCGAATCAAACAATACATATGCAT
This sequence comes from Hedera helix, assembly GCA_947179155.2. Lineage (NCBI taxonomy): Eukaryota > Viridiplantae > Streptophyta > Magnoliopsida > Apiales > Araliaceae > Hedera > Hedera helix. Next base: position 19,125,472 of record OX359273.1, on the reverse strand, counting down.
TAATATTATTGATCAGGATGATACCTGAAACCACGTCCTTGGAGTCGACTGCATCCTGAACAATCATGTTGAAGTTGCGCGCTGTGCGTCGGTCAACCTGGCTGGTTGGCCCTCCAATGTTCAGCCTGCTGCTATTGTTGTTGTTGCCTCTGTTTCCACTCTCAGTGTCTCCCTTCCTCTTCGGCAGTCCTTGGCATAATGATCGGTTGCTCCACAGGAAAAACATACTCCTTTCATCTTTTTCAGGCTTTGTGGGGCCATGTGTCCCGGCTGCCCGCAACTATAGCAAACACTCTTACCTTTCAAGCATTCGCCCGTGTGGTTCTTACCACAATTGTTGCATCTGCCAACTTTCTTAGCCTCTCATCTGGATTTGTTGCCTCCAGAAGATTGGCTCTCATTCCACTTTCGTTTATTGGGGTTGCTGCCTCCGCTGCTTCCCGCCTTCTGCCCTTCATGACTTTTCTTCCTCTCTTGATTGAATTTAACCAGGGCCTCACTGTCACCCTCTGCAATGATTGCCCTACCCAACAGTTCTGAAAAACTCTTAATCTTTAATACCGCCATAGAACGGTACACCCACGACTTCAGTCCCAACTCAAACCTCTGAGCCTTTCTAGCCTCAGTAACAACTTGATGAGTTACGAACCTTGTCAACTCATTAAACTTGGCCGCATACTCGGCCACAAACATGTTTCCCTGTTTTAACTCAAGGAACTTCACCTCCATTTCTTACTGCATGCTTTCTGGGAAGTAGTTCTCCATAAATATTTCCTTAAAACGTTCCCAAGTAATAACACCTTCTCCCGCACGGCCCTTATTGGCCTTCCACCAATAGTTCGCCTCCCCCTTCATCATGAAGGTGGCGAAACTAGTCTTATGTTCTTCGGCCACTCGTGCAACCTCAAATACTTTTTCCATTTCCTCGATCCAAGACTGTGCCTCGATCGGGTTTAGAGTTCCCTGAAACTCCGGTGGTCCAACCAATTTGAAATCTTTGAAATTTTCCAAGTGCGGCGCTGGCTGTGGTGTTGGTTGTACTACCACTGGTGGGGGTCTAGCTTGCATGGCTTCCACCAGCATCTCCGCGAACATCCTCATAGGAATGGGTTGATCCCCAACCTCACTCTCTGACTTTGGGATGCGTTGATTGCGTGGTCTACCTCTCGGCATGATCTGCTAAAGAGCAAATCTTAGACTTACGCTTATAGTTCTACACATTATGTTAGCCAAATTAACATTTAAATTCAAAACTATATATCAAGCACATTTGATTTAAACAAGAAAATAACTGCATTTATATTCATATACCAATGTTTTAGTACAGACTCAACAAGTGTCATACTTTTATAAATGCTCAAGGCACAAGTTTCCTAACAACGACTATCCTCTAACAAACAAAAAGTGAGGATTTACTACCATCAACCCCTCTAACAGAACAAAAGTTGGGGTCTAACTGACATCCTATGCATACATCAAAATATAAAGGCTTACAACAGCTGAAACGTCCTTAATAGAAACAAAAGGTGGGACTCACTACTACTAGGTACAAATAAGATAACAACAATATATCACCGCCTGCTGCGACGAACAATCCTACGAATAGCCCTGCGTAAAGCCTGCTGGGCCAGCTCCTCCACTGTACGGTAACGAATCCAGCGTCTGCTGTTACCCGTCTCCCTAGGGTGCCTAATAACCTGATGCCTCAGTCGATCAAACGAAGTACCAAGGGCATACTCTAAGGTGTCGATCCTAACGGCTCTCTCCCTATCAAGCTCAGCCGTGATGGTCTGGAGAATTGTCTGACTCGCCATCTCCCTAGCATCTAATCTCTCCACCGTCTGCCTCAGCTGACTATTCTGGATCATAAGCTGCTACACAGTAGGACCCAATGAAGGTGCAACGCTTTCCAATTGCTGAATTTTGGCCTACAAATCAGCCATCCTCTCATTTAGCTCCATGTTCTCACCAGAGAACATGTAAGCTGCGTCCCTATACTGGTCCTCAGTCTGCTGATGAATCTGGTTCTGCTCTCCAGGTGCTGAACCCTATTCTTTAACTCATCGTTCGCTATAGTCAACTCGTCGATCATGTCATTGGTAGTAGTGCCCATGCCATCAGTGTACTCTGCTAGGTCCTCTTGCTCCTCACCCTCAAATTCGACCTCATCCTCGCTATACGGCCTCATCACTCCACCCCTGATGGGCTCCGCGACATCCCTACTATCATCCTCCTTAGGGTCGGACTCTACTATTGGTGCTACTGGGGCAACTGGTGCTTACCCGATCAGCTGCTCAGTGTCTACAAGGATATCGGTAAGCCCCTCCTCCTCTCGAGCTTTGCTAGACTTGCCTATAGCCATCCAACATCACAACAGAAAAACCAACATCAGTACGGCAATAAAAGATATTCATTGAAGAAATGAACTTATATTTCATTGGGTACGACTTGACTCGATGAATTCCCCAATTCATCAAAACCACATCTGATAAATCTCCCCAATTTATCTCCTAACACTCAATACGAGTTTACTACCAAGGTTATAACTTAGGTTTCACAATCCTAACGTTTCTAACCTACGGCTCTGATACCAACCCGTGACGCCCCCATATTCGGGTCTCAAATACCCGGATCCGGTCATCACGATCCAATACAAACATCCACCTCTAAAAAACATACAATAACTAAATGCGAAATAATAAACATATGTTGTTCATTCAAAATGTGTTACTAGTCCCAAGATACGGTAACCTTACACAAAAGTACACAAATACCCTTAATAAAGTACTTAGGGTTTATATTACATAACAAGTAATTTAGTTAACTAAAAGGCTACATCCTGAAGTCTATCACTTCATCTTTCCCTTACCATTGTTCTTCCAGAAGTCTCGGGTTGCACTGTAATAAGGTTTCATGATATAGCAAGGGGTGAACAACTAATTTGCTCAACAAGTTTAATTAACAACAAGAAACAATATATCATGAATGAAAGAGAATAGTTGAATAATTCAATAATATGAATAACATAAGCAGGAATAATAATTTTCTTTTAGAATCAACATAGTCAAATAGACTATGAACTATAAATATCCACTGGAGTCAATAGCAGGTTGACCTAATGGTTACTACCAGAAATATGTACCCGAGGGGATCAACCTCAGTACAATATGTGTATGCATAACATTTAATTTCCGTGTTTTGTACCTGATATTAGATACAGGGTACTTCCCTATAATACGAGGGTGTTCATAATAGTCTAAGAATCCGCATCTTTAATGATTTGGATAACTTTTAAAATCTTTAACATAAATGTCTAGCCGAACAATGACTTAGACCTACTCTGAATAGTTCTTTAAACAGTAGAACAATAAATAAGGTACAAGTCAAAGACTGTACGAGCTCAAGTGCACCAAGTGCGAATAACAATAATATCGATGTGGAATAATTGTAAAGTAATTTACACCACTTAAAGTATGCTTGGAATTATAATTCAAGCTTAAATAAATAACTTGCTCAATGAAATGAGTTTAGAGATAAGGAACTTGTCTGTCTGCTCAGCTACAATTAATATCTAACTTTAACTAACTGGCTCTGAAAGACCTAATCATTAATAAAGTTGGTCTAATAATTAGTACGGCGTATTTGCACAACTATACACACACTAAGGAACTTATCTACTACACATAAGTACTAACACATAATTTACATCAGTCAAAACAATATTATTATTAACCTTATAGACTCTTAATCAAATTAGGTTAATAATTTAATAAGTTAGAAAATATTTTTCTCAAGTGTTGGACACTTATTAAACCCTTAAACAACTTATTAAAATTGCTTAATTAAAGCATAATTAAATTTAAATTATTTTATTAACTCAATCTCTAATTAATTACAATATAATCTTGATTAAATAGAAATTAATTAATTAATTTTAGTTATTATTTAAAATAAATAATAACTAGTTATACTTACTTATTATTTAATAATAATTAAATAATAAATAATTATTGATTTAATTTTAACCTTTTTTTAATTTAATATTAATCTACTAATAATTAACTAAGTAATTAACCTCATTCATTATTTAATTTAAGGAAATTAAATAATAGTTTACTAATTTTAATCCTCTTTAATTATTATTTAATGTCAATTAAATAATAATTAATTATGTAATTAATTTTAATTATTATTTAAGGTTAAATAATAATCAATTTATTTATCCTTATTTACTATTTAAATTAAATAATAAATTATTAATTTAATAACTTGAATTCCATTAATCATTATTTAATGCTAATTAAATAATAATTAATTACTTAATTATCCTTATTTATTATTTAATAATATTTAAATAATAAATAATTAATTTATAAATTTTTATCTCTCTTTAATTATTATTTAATAGGAATTAAATAATAATTGCTAATTTATCACCATTATTTATTATTAACATTTTAAATAACAAATAATTAATGAATTTTTTATTTATTTAACTTAACCATGATTTAGCTAACTAGATTAATATTTAAAATATTTAAATATTAAACTTAATGAAAAATATCGTCCCAAATATCATTTTTGTATTATTATTATTTTTGTTATAATTTTAAATTAATTTTTAAACATTTAAATTAATTAAATTTATCCAGAATGACAATTCTGTAAATAAATCGAAAAACGAACGGAGGGGCAAAGTTATAATTTCACCGAAAAATTTTCCTTTCACGCATTGCGCAGGCATAATCGAATCACGGCCTCAAAACGGTGCCGTTTTGAATAACTGAAAACGACTTCCGCGCATAACGCGCGGAGTAAAATTGTTTCTAAGCCAAACAACGTCGTTTGGCTCCGCGTCTCACAGTCAACAAGCTGGCGCACATTGCGAGGCCAGTTCCCTTTTTTTTTCTCTAGCAGAATGTGAACAGTGCTCGAAAATACACCACTTAATAAAAATTATACCTTCAAGTAAGCTTTAACTACCCAATAAAAATCCAAAAAATTTACCAATCACTTAATATCAATTTATAACATGAAAATTTAATTTTTCATGATTTAATTTCATTTTTTCCATAAAAATTATTATACCAACTAAACTACTATAAATCATAACTTTTTGTGTATAACTCCATTTTGAGTGATTCAAACTTTGTTTTTCTCATGATTTAATGTTCTATAATATTAGAACATTAAATATAAATATTATAAAAAATATTTTTGGTCATTATTTTGATACTTGTTTACACACCACCAAACACATGTTTTCCATCATTAAAACTTATAAAACATAAGTTAAACTCATGATCAATTATAGAAGCATACATAGCATGATTTTAACCATAAAAATTATTATGTTAATATTTTTACCATAAACTTGAAAGAAAACAATATTAGGGTTTATAAAAATAATTATCTTGTTTTGATAGCTATTCTCCTATTCTTTCCAAAATATGTTGTGAATGAGGATGACATGAACTAACTTAGGATTTCTTCTTCTTCCTTGAGGCTCCACCCAAAATCTCTCTCAAATATTTATCCTGTTAATATTTTTCTCTCAAGACTTAGAAGATGAAAGATGGAAAATGACTAACAAAACTCCTAAATTGTAAGTATACTTACAATGAGGATAGATATAAAATCTATATATATTAAAAATACCATCATGAGGTTAGTTGGAGACTTGTGCAAGAAATTTAGGCCAAGGACTAAGTTGGTGAAAAGATGGATGGTGTTTATGTACAAAAAAATCCATACAAGTAACCATTTATTAAATATATAAAAAAAAAAAAAAATCAATTCACTCTCTCTCACCTTTTTGCCGGCAACACTAGTAAATTGTCCCAAAATAATGTCAGATGCATTGCTTTAATAATTATTTATTAGCTAATTATTAAATTCCAAGTGGGCTCAAACTTTAGACATCTTTTGAAATTAATTTGGGCTCACTTTTATATTGTTTGGGCTACTAGTTTCACAAGTTTTATTATTCTACACTTGTGTTACTAATTGATCCATGTTGGGCTAATTTAATAGGTTTACACATTAATTATCCAAGTTCATGATTAAATAATTAATTAGATTAACTAAATAATTAAATACTCTAACCCATTAATATTAAATTACTAAATGGACTACTAAATATTATTATTAATATTTCATATTATTTACATTAATTAATAATCATATTAATTAATTTATTATATTTAATTAACTCATTATATTCAATTTAATTAAATATTTAATTAATAGGAAACTTATTAGTTATTTTGATATTAAAACTTTAGGGTTTATTCACTAATGTAATTAACATATTAGTGACCCTCTTTAATTAACTCTAATAATTAATCAAATAATTATTTAATCACGTAATTAATTAATCACACAAAAAGATTTAATTAATCTCGTAAAACTAATTCGTTAGAAATTAAATTAATAATTTAATTAATAATGACGTAGGAATTCTAAGACATTACATTTTTCATATTAAACCAGTTGTAGAATAACTTAATTAGAACTATTATAATCTTATTTATATAAATGAATTAAACTATATAATTTATTTAATAAATAATATTTATTCCACAATAAGGGTAAGCTTCCTTCGCGATCAACGACTTTTCAGATAATATAGATTTCAACATTTGATCGTTGTAAAAGAACTTTTCAGCGAATAGTTACCGTACAATTCAATCATTTTACCATAGAATATCCCAATCAAATACAAGATATGAAATTTTTATCAAGTCTTATTTTATTTGATCGTATGCATTTCAATTCTCAAATGTTTTTTTAATGTAAATTAGAAATTCCTTTTTAATTTTTATTCTACATTGACCAATGATTTCTGAGTTGTCATTTCAGTAATTACATAATATATTATCTCCCTATACTGGAAGTGGTAGATCATTTGTTGACTATTCACCTACCTCCATGTACAACTTATTATATCCAATCATACCCTTTGATATACCCTAAAGGTCTTAAAGAATATGTCAAAGTATAACTAATCACGCATAAGGTACTATAATGATCTCAAGTCCAATGATCACTTGTACTACTATCACAAAAAAGATTCTTATTGACAGGCAAGTAAAATCCCATTATGTGTTCCTTGAGTGAGTCACGTTCTATGAACTTATTTTCTAATAAGCACCTACATACTTGCTTTAACGTCTCTACACAAATGATTATGAGATCAATCATCATCTTCATAAGAGCAAGCATAGCTAATCCCTATTTTAGCGATCCCACGATAAGGAATATTTTAGGTTTGAGTTATCTTAAATTTAGATCTCATTAGCATAATCAACATTATGATTCTAAAAGTATTGCTCAAAACTATGAGTTTATTCATATAATTAATTCAACTAATTAATCATGAATAAAAAAATGTATTGATACTTTTATTAATAAATCGAATAAGATTACAAAGTATATGCATATCACATCAAATGTGATTGACTTGAGGGTATACTACTTTCAACAGTTGCCCATGAAATACTGCAACCATCCTTTTCTATTTAATTAGGCTCTGTTTATCAATTCAAGATTATATCCACTCATTTTCATCGATCCGAGCATTCATTAATACTCTAAGAGATAATAGTTATACTTTAATAGTTAAGACTGCTTCTACCCTATAAACATTGGGGTTACCCCAATTAATGTGCGCATTAACATTTTGTAGGCTAATAAGGTCAAAGGGAGTAGATTGGGCCACCCTTTGTGATTGACTGCCATCTTCATCATAATCTTTTTTAATGTTCATGTTAGCTGCTTTAACTACCCCATTCATCTTCGGTTGATAGATCATGAAGTTTAAGTGCTTGATGTTGAACAGGTTGCATTATTCCCTTATCATTTTGTTGTTCAAGTTCTTGGCATTGTTTTGACACCATCATTTTGGGTTGACCATATTGGGAGATGACGTTGTTGCGAATGAATACTGTAATTACCTCTTTAGTGACTTTAGAGAAGTAGGGTGCTTCCACCCATTTTGTGAAGTAGTCAATTATGACAAAAATGAAGTGATGCATGTTTGTGGCTTTGAGTTTGATGAGACCGATCACATCCATTTGCCACACGAAAAAAGGCCATGAGGTGCTCATTAAGTGGAGTACATTTGGGGGTGTATGTATTGAGTTGACGTGCGCCTGACATTGATAGCGTTTCTTTACATGTTCATCATAGTTTACTTTAAGAGTGAGCTAATAATGTCCAATTCGGAGGATTTTCTTAGCCAACAGGGGGCTGCTTATGCAGGGGCCACAAACTCTGCTGTGAACTTCGTTTAATAATCTTTTAGCTTGGGTTTTGTTGAAACATAGGAGCAATACCCTTTCTTCACATTTCTTGTATAACATGTAATTACTGAGGTAAAATTTCAGAGCCATCTTTTATATTTTTTGTCTTTCGGTTCTGCTAATTTTTGTAGGCAGGGATCGATCTCTAAGGTACTGTGACACCCCAGGATTTAACAAGAATTTTAAATGAGAATTATGGTAATTAAGTAAAGGTTATTAGTTAAAAACCTAGTGTTGAATGAAAGATGTATCAGGGAATGATAAAATATGAATTATTATGCAATCAAGGTGTTAGAATGGATCGATGTGGTTGAAATATTAAAAAAGAATCTATGTGATTAAATATAGAAAGAATAGTAAAGGTAATGAGGAAAACATAAGTGAATTGAGAATTAGTTTTGAATATTTAAGAGAAGTTAAATGAATAGGCCTGGAGAGGCGAAGGTATGTATGTGCAGTAATGAAGGAACATTTTGACCTAATTTGTATATTAGGGATTTAAGGAATAGTAAGGATAATGATTTGTTAAGGTTGTGAAGTTATGAAGAAATTGTTATTATGGGTTGAAATTAGTTATGTAGTTATACGTTGTGTAGAAATGAAAGATAATATCCCGAAAATGAGTACAAAGGAAGTTGTATGCAATTATGATTAAATTGGTAAATCTGTATATTAAGTAAATAAGCTAATGGACTTAAAAGTTGTAAATGATTATTATGAGCTAAAGGTTAAAGGACGATGAATTTTGGTAATCCGGTCGAGGTTCGCTTCTCGAGGAAGCGATTTATGGAAAAAGTGAACATTTTGCTTATTGGAGATATTGAAAAGTGAGGTTTATTGAATATGGAACCGGAATGGTTCGTAGAAAATTAAGAATGATATGATATGTAAAGACTAGTAATTATGGTAAATTATGGATAATTATTATTAATTAGTGAAATTGGCATTTTGAGGTGTGACAAGAGATTTGGGACAAGTCAATTATGGTGTATTTGATGATGGAATTAAATTCAAGTATAATGAAGCAAGTTTGGATCAAAAAGGAATTGATTTGGATAAAAAAAAAAGTAAATTATGAATTTTAAGGAATTAAAATTGCTAGCTTTTGGGGGCAATGACTAAAATGCCCTTGTCAAGTTATGTAATGACCATGGTGTCCCAACTTAGTGTAAGGATCAATATACCCTTAGTGAGCTATGTGAAATGACATAACTACCCCTAACCATGCATGAGTTAGCTAACTAATGTTGAGTTAGTTATTGGAGCTTTAGTTATAATATATATATGTAGTAAGCAAGAATTTTCAGCATTTTTTCATCTCTCATTCGAAGAGGCTAGAAGGAAAGAAGAGCTAAAGAGAGAAAGACGAAGCAAAGCTAGGGTTTGATGAAGCCTTGGAAGATTTGCTAGAGAAAGTGATCAAGATGGAAGAAAGTGACTATCAAAGTGATGAATAAATCTTTAGCAAGATTTAAAGCTAGAAGAAAGATAAGCTCATGAAGGTATACTTATGTTCAAGTTATGGAATTTGATGAATATGTGTTTAAGTTCAAGAAAAATAGTAGCCATGCATGAATTAGTGGTTAAACGTAAAGATTATGTGAAGTTGTACGCTACATGTTTGATTTATGAAAGAAATCTAGACTCAAGTGGGTAGAACAAAGATGTATGCTATTCAAGTTCATGTTTAAGGCTAGAAATCCACGATTTAAGCTATGATCAAGTGTTATGTGTTGCTAAATTTGATGAAAACCCAGATAGAAAGGTTGAACATATTTGATTCATGTGATATTTCATGTTAGAAAGCATAAAAAGCTCATGAAAGGTTGAAAATTATAAATGTTTAAGGGAAAGAGTGAATATTAGGCTATACTTTTTGTGTAGACAACGTAATAATCTGTAAAGTGACTTGGAAGATATGTATAGAAGTTATATGAATACTTAAAGTTGCAATATGTGTATGTATTAATGTATATGTGCATAAAGTGTAAAGATTCAAAGGGGGTTTAAGAGTTGAGTTTTGTAAAGTTGACAGAAATCCTACTCATATGAATTTTTTGGCTATTTTGTATAATTGGTGATCAAATGAGGTCAAGCAGTCAAGTTTTGGATAAATACATGTGCTCGAGTTGATTTTGAAGTTATTTGGTGTTAATGGCGACAATTGTGGTTTTTAAACGATTTAAAACGTTCGCCGACGACCAAAACGGGCTTTTTAGAAAAATGGATTCAAATGAAAAGTTTTAAAAGTTTTAAAGGCGCATGCAAATCAATTGTAGGTTATATGTGTTATGTGTTAAGTTAGAGTCAAGTTTTACATTAAGAGGCCAAGAATAGCCTAAGATTTGGAAATGAGAAATTTATAAAAAATTTAAAACTTTTGATGAAAATCCAACCAAGGTATGATTTTTGGCAATTTTGAGGAATTAAAGGTGAAATGAGGCCAAACACTTAAGTTTTATGATAATACACATGTTAGAATCGATTTGGTAATCAACGGATTTCAATTTGAGTGAAATGGCGATTCGAACGATCGAAATCGATCGTTTCAATTCGAAATGGATTTTAACGGACAAAAATTGCCTCGTGCGAAGTTTTATGATTTTGAAAGTTTGGACATGTCATATATAGGTTATATGAAATATGTCAAGTGTTGTAATGGAGTTTTAAAACTTATGGCCAAAAATCACAAAGTTGGTAAAACTTGGTTTTTAAAGTTGAAAATTTTTCTAAGTCTGAAAATTGTGTGAACAGGCCTCCTACGGGCTAGTGTATATATGATTTTGAGTAGCCAAATGAGGCAAGTAAATTTTTTATAAAATATTATGTATTAAGGACTAGATGTGGTCAAAATTTGGTCTTAATTGGATGTATGGTGAAGGAGTTAAAGATCACCAACGTAGCAGCAAAAATCAAAATTCCAGATTTTGGGCCATGGCCGGGGCCATGGTTTTGTAGGCAAAACCACGGCTGGGACCGTGTTTGGCTGAGAGGTTTTGGCCGGGGCCATGGATTTCTAGGCCAAAAGCTGGCCGGGGCCGCGGTTGACAGAGTTTAAAAAAAATGATATTTTTGACCCGAAATGAAATGTTTTGATTCTAAATGATAGAGATAAGTTATATAAACCCTAGATTGATAATAATAGACTATGAAAAGGGTGTTGTGGTATAATGAGATAATGAATGACATAATATAACATGCCTAAAGCTAAGCCAAAGTATGATATAAGTTATGAAAAAGGTCGGAAACAAGTGAGGGTGTATTATAAACCTAAATAAGGTGTAATACATCAAATGTGAAATGGTTAAAGACGGATGGTCATGTATTTATGGAATTAGTTTGATAAGTTATACAAGTTTATGATCTTATAATGACATATAAGTTATATGTTGACAGACAGAGTTTGAAATGAGCAAGCCGACAAGACGGATAACGAAGGATGATTGAGGAAGTACAGGTTAAGTAAAATAATGCAAATCAGGCAAGTGTTCAGACTATAAGGTGCTATTGTTCTATGCAAACTGTGTAGTAGTAAAAGATTTGAAACGTGCCCTACGTGCAACTATCTGATTTAACTATTAAGTGAATTATGTGGCATTCATGTATAACATGATAAAGTAGAGATGCATGGCGTATATTATAAACTGTAATCATGAAAGGTGTTATCTGAATTACTTGTTGAGCCTATGTGCTCACCCTTGCCATGAACTAACATTTCAGGTGAATTACGAGAAGACCGGAGGATTTCAGTGCAGCTAAGGTATATAGTGTTGAATGCATGAAATAGGCATGAACAAAGTTGTTATATGTGAAATGTGTATGTAAGAGATGTTGTAAATCTATAGAGATAGAATTGTATGTATTGTATTATTTGATGAAGGGATGGAAAAGTTATATGGTTTTGTAATCCATAATGATAGTAGTGACTGTAAAGTGTTCCGAGAAATGTTGCAAAAGAATAAGATAAATGTATATATACAGGAATATGTATGATACAAAAATATGTATGCAGGTATATATGAACAGGAACAGGTACAAAACAGGTACGTAAACAAGACCATGTGTACACCATTCATGGTGAAATTTTATTTATAGTATATATAACTCATAAACTATATTGGATTAGGAAATGTAATAGACTAGGTCACAAATAGATGTTTGACCTAAGTTTAATGAAGGGTAAGTGAACGTTGCGATCCTAAGACAGGTAAGAGATGTAAGTTAAATTAAGTTTAAAAAAAAAATATGGACCGCATTATGGTCAACTCAATGCTTTTAAAGGTCAAAGGTCAAGGTTTGATGCACGGGATCCCGGTTAATGTGGTTTAAGGTTTATGATTATGTAATCCATAATAGAATACATATAATTAAAGGAAGGTGGGATCTCGGGGCATTACAGGTACTCCTTGATATTGTGGTACCAAGGGTCAGTGGGTTGTGGGGGCTTCACTAACTTATCTAATAATGTTTTTGTAAGTTGGGCTCCTTCTTATTTTAATAGACGAGGTTCCTTTGTTCTTTAACACGTGAATCAAAAAGGCTAGAGTAGCCAAAGTATTCATGAAGTCATTTCTATTTTTTGGAATATGCTAAAAAATTATGTCATCGAATTCTTTGGCAAATTTGATCATATATTGGTGATAAGGCAGTAAATATAGTTCTTCAGCGGTGTACGAACCCATGGTTTGGTGAATTACTAACTCAAAATCTCTAAATACCATTAATCTCTTAATTCCCATTTTCCTTGCCAATCTCAGTCCCAGTAGCCATCCTTCGTATTTGACTATATTGTGAGAGTTATTAAAATAGAGTTTTGCTGCCACTAGGTATTGCATTCTAGTTATTGAAATTAAGACTACCCCAACCCCTGCTCCATTGGCATTCATAGCATTGTCAAAATATATCTTCCAAAATTGCCCCTTATTTTTTTGGCAAGCTCTTAGATTGGTCAGTATGTCTTCTCTTGGGAATTAGGTTTCTAGTGGTTTGAGTCCTTTTATTGGAGCCTTTATGAGTTGATCCATAATTCCTTAGCCTTTGATGGATTTCTGGGTGACATATATGCTGTCAAATTATTGAAGGATCAATTGCCATTGAGACAAATGAAAATTTAATATAGGTTTCTCAATAATGTATTTCAATGGGTCCATCATTGATATTAAGTAAGTGGTGTGCCCATGTAGGTAATGTTGTAGCCTCATAGTAGCCAAGGCTAAAATGCAACAAGTCTTTTCAATGAGGGAGTAATTCTACTAATAGTTTTCGAATCTATTGCTAAGATAGTAGATAACCCTTTCTTTAACCCTTTCGTCTTTCTGTCTGGAAGCTATCGTTAACACTCCAAAATTAATGCTTACTTTCACTTAATAATCACAAATTTAGTATATTAGCAAGTAAGGCTTGAACTCACAGGAAGTGTTATTATTCTATTATTTCTAACACTAAATAGCAGAGAATAATAAAGAGGAGATTTTGAATTGAGAATAACTAGTTAAGCAAAAAATAGTTAATAAGAATAATAAATAAATTAAAAACTTTAGTTCTTCAGTTTAATATCACCTTTTCACAACAATAATATAACCAAGTTAATTATATTCATCCTTCAATAAAATTAATAATCCTAGATAACCATATTCCGTGTTACCCAAAATCTACTTTAGGTTTTAAATTTAATATGACAATCGTCGCCACTAGACCCTAAGTATAATACAACCTAGAGCTATAAGTCTAGATTTAATATAACAGTAGCATTAAGAATTAGGGAATTAGGTTATTCCTAGCAACAATCACACAATCGCAGCTTGCCTTCTTATAATCATAGTAATATTCAAAAGCTTAACCACAACCATGTATTAATAATCGCTACTTATAATCAGATACCATATCATTTTCTTAATACTATATATTAATATAGCAAATGATGATAATTAGAGTAATTCAACAGACCCTTATCAAATCAACCAAACCATTTACCAATTAAAACATTCACAACATATTATCAAGAATAAATCTCATAAACGAAGGAATAAATATCATTAATTTAATTAAATCATCAATTGTAACTAAGGTTTAACATCCCTTAGAACTGAATAAAAAAACTTAGTATGTGCCTTCAATCCCGCTCCAAGTCTGGATTCAATTGAATGCTAAAATAGAAGTCAAAAGAAGCGTAGCCTAAGTAAGCTTACATAAGGAGTATTTATAGATTAACATAAAACCTAGCTCTCTCATAGGAATCCTAAAACAATAATGATTCCTTTCCTCTCACGAATTCTGTAAAATAAAATAATGCGCTTAGCTGATATCTCGATGCGGCGTGGCCGCGTTGCTCCTAAGCTTGCCACAGCGTGCCCGTACCGTCCCTTTAGAGAAATTCCTGAGCTTAATTTGATACAGTGTGCCCGTGCCACCTTCCTAAGTAATCCTGACGCGGCTGCGCTAGGTCTTCAACTTTGATTTCCAGCTCTTTCCAGTTCCTTTCCTTCTTTAATCCATTTCCCCTCAAAATGTCCCTTCCTGCAACATCACACAAAATATATGAAAATTAAATAGAATACTTAAGAAATAACAAATAATTCAAGGATAGAAACATCCAATTCATAGGTATAAAACATACTCATCAAATACCCCAAACTTGAACATTTGCTTGTCCCCAAGCAAACAAACATAAAATATTAAAAACTAAAGCAACTAAAATCCAAGCCACCTATAAACATGAGACAGACACTACTAAGAAATAACTCGAGCTGTGCTTTAACATAATGATTAACAAGGCAACCTCAAAGATTCATAGATCAAAAACCATGCAAAACTTTAAAGTTCTGCTTCATTCAAAATCAATACATTACCAGACTCACATTACCTTTAACCCTTACTCTTTGTGCGTGAATTCAATGTATTTGTAATATTCCAAATATTTCAAATATGATCTAACAAGATCTAATTAAGGTTGTCAATTCAAAACCTAAGAACGATTACTCAAGTATACCTTGAGCTATCTTAAAGAATATATATGACTCAAAAATGCGATCGTATATGACTGTAGGTTAAAACTTTAAACCTAAACTATGTGTTACTTGATTAGTAAAACTTGAACTGAGCTTTTAAATGTGTTATGTGATTATTCTATGTGTAGGATTTTGTGTTTTGGTTCACGTAGTTAACCTTAACGCTTAATAAAATCAAGAAGTCAATTTAAAGCAAAAACCTAAATTGGAAAAAGAGTTAAAATCTAAACCTTAAACCCTGAAGTCTAAACCCTAGGAAATAACCAAGGCTCTCGAGGAAAATGTATATGTCAAATTGACATTCCGTTTCAAGATTCATGTGCCGCCCCCAAATTCAGATACCTATACCTCGAATGTGGTGCTTCACGATCCAACTTATACAATATATTAATAACAACTAAATGCGGAATAATAGAAATATTTACACTAACTTAATATAAATATTTGCGTCCTAAGTCTCGTAACCATTACTACTACATGACATCACTTAAAATAACAAATACTAACATAAGTCTTAATACAATACTGAATAAAATTAACTACTTCATCTCAATAAGGCTGCACAACAACTTTGCCTTTGCCTTTATCCCTTTCTGAGCCGGTGCCTTGCTTAAACTTAACTGTAATGTTTAAGGGAAACAAGAGTGAGCAACGAGTTTGCTCAGCAAGTATAAAAATAATAAAAGTAAGCATTCATATGTAGGGATTTCATATATCAAGGTATGTAACAATAATTAATAGCTCAAGAATTTAGTAAATGAATTGTGAACAATCTAAGTGTCAATAGTTCCAATTATGATTATTTCTACTACTGAAGAGTCATTATGGACTAAAGGATATATATAAAATTAAGAATTTCAATATTTCTAGATATATAAATATGTTGTGCTGAGTGGTCACTATGGACTGTGAACACATACTTGAATTAACAATATTTTACTTAAAATTCATAATAATAAACAAGTATAATAAATGATCAGCCTAAAGTACCCTATGTTATGCATAACACTCTGACATGTTGTTCGCACATGTGTTGATTCCCCGACGTAAAGTAGTTGTTCATCTCAGCATACTATAAGAGTTCTTACGAGGGCAATTAGTTTGGATAACTTTCTCAAGAAAATATGATTGATTAATAATCGTTCTTGTGACGCCCCGAGATCCCACCTTCCTTAATTCTATCCATTCTATTCTGGATGACATAAACATAAACCTTAAACCACATTAACCGGGATCTCGTGCGTCAAAACTTAACCTTTAACCTTTAAAAGCATTTCAGTTGACCATAATATGGTCCATTTTTTTTTAATTTTTTTTTTCTTTTTTAACTTTATCTTTGTTTAACTTATATTCCTTAAACCTGTCTTAGGATCATAAAATTTCTTACCTTTCATTAAACTTAGGTCAAACATTAATAATTTGTGACCTAGTCTATTACCTGTTTAAAATCATATATATTTATGATATCATAATCTGTAAATAAAATTTTCGCCATGAACTATTTACACATGGCCCTGTTTACATATATACCTGCTCCTGTTAGCTTATACCTGTTTACATACATTCTGTATTGCACATAACCTGCTTACATCACATAAGTTTACTACATAGTTCTATTTACCTATAATTGAGCCATCGTGTCTATCCATATATACATACATTTATCACATATATACGAGTTTCATCAGATACACACTCGCCTTACAATATTAATACAATCATAATACCCTTTATCATTTCTATGGTTTACATTCATCATTATACAAAAAATATTACACAAATGAAATTATCAAATTCCCTTCATGCTTCTCCACGTACTCACATTCTTTACCTTAGCTTAATCGGAACATCCGGCCTTCTTGTACTTTACCTGAAAAGTTAGTTTATAGCAAGAATGAGCATAAAGCTCAGCAAGTAATTCAGCTAACACCTTGCATGCTCACAATTCATATTATGCGTCATGCATCCTTTACCTTAACATACTATGCTTAATGTCACGTAATTCATTTAGCAATTAAAACACATAGTTGCACATATGACACATTTCAATTCATTTACTATCACGTAGTTCATATTGAACATCTATTATACTTAAGTCTGAAGAACTTGCCTGTACGCCTTTATATACTTAACCTTTATTGCCTCGCTTGGCCTTTATATCCTTCATTGCATTGGGTTGCTACTTCGAGCGCTATCTGTAAACACACAATCTATATTCATCATTATAGGATCATAAACTCATTTAATTTTTTAAACTTAATTCATAATTACACGACCATTTGTCTCTAATCATATTACATTTGATGTATTATACCTTACATAGGTTAATAATACATCCTAACTCGTTCCCGACCTTTTTCAAAACCTATTATGCATGTCACGACTTATTTCCAACACCACATTTAACACACATAGCACATATATAACTTGTACGAGCCTTCAAAACATTTATAACTTTTCATTTGAATTCCTTTTTCCAAAATAACTCGTTTTAGGCGTCGGCGAACTTTTTAAAACGTTTAAAATCATCAATTGTCGCCATAGACGCCAAATAACTTGTAAATCGTTTCAAAGACATATATTAATATCAAACATAGCTTTTTGGCCTCATTTGATCACCAATTATACAACATAGCCAAAATCATATATTGGTGGCAATTTTTGCCAACTTTACAAAACTTAACTCTTAAACCCCCTTTGAATCTTTACACTTTATGCACATATACATTAACACATACACATTTAACAACTTTAAGTATTCACATAACTTCTATACATTTCTTTCAAAGCACTTTACAGATTATTACGCAATCTATACAAAAAGTATAGCCTAATATTTAACTTTCCTTAAACAAATCATGCTTATCAACTTTAAATGCATCTTTGTAGCTATCTACCCTGAAATTTTGCATATATCAATCATGTTTAACATCTTTAACTAAGTTATCATCAAAACTTTCAACAACTAACCAATGATCATCCAATAATCATGGTTTTTAACTTGAAAACATACATGAATAATATACCATCTTAACTTCACCACCTTTAAGCTTAGGGTTTCATGAAGTAATTCACATATAGCATGTAACTTTACATAATCTACACATATATACCAAGATTCATTCATGACTACCCTTGTTCTTCAATTTAAACACTTAAAACATAATTTTTTCATGGCTTTACCTTCTTTAAGCTCTCTTTGATCTAGCTTTAAACCTTGTTAAGGTTGAACCTTCCACTTTGATGGCCTCTTTAATCCTCTTGAGCACTTTTCCAGCTATCTATCATGGCTTAGAAGCAACCCTAGCCCTTTTTCTTGCTCTTTTCTTCCTTAGACTCTCACTTTGCTAGAACCTTCGAAGGAATGGAATGAAATCAGCTAACTTACTACATACATATATAATATATCTTGCTCCAACAATTAACCAAAGGTGGTTAGACTAACTCTAGCATGGTTAGGGCATTAATGTCATTTCTCACCTCCAAGTATGGACATAATAGTCATTGAACCCCTTTAGGACACAAAGGTCATTATTAAAATTGTTGAGGGGCATTTTGGTCTTTCATCAAATTTCCTAGAGAATTTATTTTCTCATAATTTCATACTTGCTCATTTCCTATCCAAATCAATTCCTTTTTGATCCAAACTTGTTTCATTAAGTTTGAATTTTATTCCATCATCAACTAATCCATAATTGGCTTGTCCCATATCACTTGTCACACTTTGAAATATCAATTTCATTAATCACATATTAATTACCATAATATTTACCAAAATTTCATATTAGTCATTTAATTCTAATTTCTATAAACCTTTTGATTCCTCAATAAATCAAATTCCAGTTTCTGACATCTCAAATAGTCGGATTACTCACTTTTTCATAAACCGTTTCCTCGTGAAGCGAACCTCAACTGGATTACCAAAATCCAACCTTTAAATCCTTATTCGATCATATAATCTTTTCTTCGACTTTTTATCCCTTTACTTATTTACATCACATAAATATGCCAACTTTATATCATTCATGCATTCAACATACCTTCTACTTATTCTCGAAGTATTACATTTTATATCTGCACAACATATATATAACTATCTTATTTCAATTAATTAACCTCAATTTCTTACAAATTTCCAACGTTCATAAATCATTATCTTTAATCCTCAATAAACCGATTAGGTCACACGGTTTCTTCTTTACTGCACTTAGATACTTATCTCCATTTGTCATTTTCATATCATCGCCCCTCCAAGCCTATTTATCAAGCTTGCTATCAACATTTATAATTTAAGCTAAATTCACAATTCTTTACCTATTTCCATTATTTCCTCAATTTCAACTTTCCTATCTTTAATAGATCATATATACATATACACATATTCAACCTACCACAATAGGTTATAATAGCACGTTGATCACATAAATAACTTATTCTTAATCATTCTTACACTTTCCATCATCCATAACTAGGTTTTATCTACTAACCTTTATTTAATTAACCATAATCCTCATTTGGAAATTCTGTAAAATCCTGGTTTGTCACAGATCTAATCATTGGTCTAGCTGATACAAATGGCATAGACGTACTTCTCAACACAATTACGAACAATTGATATATTCAATGTCCGCAAATAGGGTTTGAATAACTATTCAAGAGTAGAACCATGAATTAAATCAAATTTTAGAATTAATAATTCAACATTCATGAATATAGATAAAACATAAATTATTTCATTGATTAATTCCACTTGTACGAGAAATAAAAGTACAAATTAAAGTACTTGCCTAAATCATCAACTCTATCTGACTGCAATTTCTTATCATTTGAATAACCTATATTCAACATATTCATCTAACGGTTAATTTCTATTAACCTTCACGTAATAATCTAGTATATTTGACTTACAAGTTCTATATAACTAGGACTCTCAAATCATTACACATATAATTTCAAATAAAATTATTTATTTTTACATTATTGTCTCTCACTTACCTTATTTAATTTATTCAGTAATTACTATAAATAAAATAACACTCAGTATTATTCTATTTGTTTCATTATCCTTTATTATCTCTTAATGATTCACAACAAAATATTCTCAATTTATTTGACTTATTATTATATTCTTTGATCACACTTTATTAATTCACAAACAAAATAATTTAAGTTATCATTTTATTTGTTTAATTTTCAATTAAAGTAATATTTACTCTTATTTTAATTTAATTATACTTCATTAATACACAATTAAAATAATTCTTAATATTATTTTAATTGTTCATCCTTAAATAATTCACAATTAAAATAATTGTTAACATAATTTAATTAATTATTCTTTATTGATTAATAATTAAAATAATCTTTAATATTATTTTAATTGTTTAACTCTCATTAATTCACAATTAAAATACCGTATAATATTATTTTAATTGCTTATGTATTATTAATTCACAATTAAAATAGTCCTTTAACGTTATTTTAATTTTTTAAAGAAATATTTAATATTAAATAATCTTTATTATTAACTCACAAATAAAATAATTTTTAGTTATTATTTTATTTGTTTAATGTTATTTTAATTAACTCACAAATAAAATAATTTTAAATTATTATTTTATTTTTTAATATTATTTAATTAACTCATAAATAAAATAATTTCAAATTATTATTTTATTTGGTTAATATTATTTAATTAACTCTCAAATAAAATAATTTTAAATTATTATTTTATTTGTTTAATATTAACTAAAAAATAAAATAATTATAAATTACTATTTTATTTATTTAATATTATTTTAATTAACTTACAAATAAAATAAATTTTAGTTATTTTATTTGTTTATTATTATTATTATTTTTAATTATTAATATCATAATTAAAAATAAAACTTTTTTTTCCCCGGATTGGGTCGGGTCGGACATGTCAACCCAATCGGTTTGACAAACCCTGTCAACCAGACTTTTTGATCAGCGTTGCAGCGCCCAAATTAACACTTGGGGTGGTGCTACAGCGTCCATCATGTAGAATCAAATTTTAATTTTTGATTTTTTTAGCATTTTTGATTCAATCATTCATAACTTACTTATTTTATATTCAAATGAGCTCAAATCAGTTTTATTATTTCATAAACTCATAACTCTACAACATTCCAATATTTAAATTATTTTTAAAGATATTTATTTAATTAAAATTATTGGTTTTTTAAACTAGAGTTCCATTTGGACATCCTTTACAAGAAAATTCGTCAGAAATTTATTTTAGCTCCGTTTTCGTTCGTTCCACTTGGAATATTTTCATATTTCATAAAGTTACAACATAAAATTTTTATACTATACAAATGAGTTATCCATTTTATTCCATTTTTACCCAAATCACATGTTTTCACTATAACATTTAGGGTTTTAAACTCATATGTATTTTCTTTAGTTCATTTGAATATAAAACACTTATGAGCACATATAAATCACATATCCTCCTTCACAACTCATTCCTTATACCTTCGGAATCCGCCATGGTTCGCACATAACAATCCTCCCACAACCAAACATATATATTCCAATATACAAAAATATATACACTTATAAAATAAAAACTAGGTTAGGATTATATCTTCTAGATGCTTTCTTTCCCTTGATAGAGCTCCTTTTGAACCAACAAAGTGCAAGAGTTCTCCTATATTTTCTCTCACTTTCTCTCTATAGCTCACATTTAGCAAAATTTAGCAACCTTTGTAAATGAAATAAGGTAAGCCTATTTATAAGCAAATTCCATATACTCATACATATACTAATACATGTATAAAATACACCGAAATAGGTAATAACCATCCACCAATTTATTAACCAGAGGTTATTCAAAGTTTGGTAACCTACTCCACTTTAACCATTCCTTCCTTCATAATGACCCTAAATAATATATATATATATATATATATATATATATATATACGTCATAATGTGAGTACTTTATTTATTTATTTATTTATGCAAATATTCTAGAAAATGGGTCATTAATTTGGGCCACTCAATTGGATCATGATTTGGACTTTCTAATGTACTTATAATACCCAACTTGGGCTACATTTATAGACCATTAGTAATTCTTTTAGTAGTCTTATAATTAAATCAAATATTGGGCCAACCATCTCATATATTGGCTAACTAATAAATTCTAGCAATCTACACATACATGGGCTTTATTTTTAGCACATTGGACCCTATCATGATAATTTATGTGACTTCCTATTATTAACATTGAGTTTAATTTAATTACCCTCATTAATCTATTTCATTATTTAATCATCTCACAATTAATTAATCCATCTTAACTTTATGCCACAGAAGACATATTACATAAGCTTTAATTAATTATAATTTAAGTTCACCATCATCATCACTTAATTTATTATTTATCACATATTTAATTCAATTTAATTTGAATTATTAATTCTTCTAACATAACACATAAATGTATGAGCACACAAATAATTTTTAAAATATTCTTATTTTTCATTAATAATAATAGTACATTTTTCTTGGTTATTACAATTCATCATTTCCACGCTTTGAAAACACGTAACAATTAATAAAAGTTTTCTTTTCGAAAAATGTGTAAAATCCCTGTTCACGAGGTGACTTTTTCATTTGTTTGATTGTTTTCTTCATCTGTAGGACTTCTTACATCTCACAACATAGTGCTAATATGAGATTTAGATATCAAGGAACCAATAATTTTTTTTTGGGAAAAAGACACGATTTACAAGAAAATGTTTATCGTCTTTTTAATTGTTCTTTTCGACATTCTGACATATAGTATTTCACGAAATAATGTTTATATGAAGTATAAATATTATTTAGCCAATAAAAGTTTTTCTCGAAAAACACGTAAAACACTATTCATTTGGAAACTTTCTTTTGAATTTTTAAAATTCACATTCCTGGATAGTGTGCATTTTTATTGATAGTAGATGCATTTTGACCAATAAATTTTTTATCCAAAATAATTTTCGGAGATTACTATTCACGTATATGGGACAAATACGAAAGGAATACAAATGATAATAAAAGTATCCCGTAATGTATAATACGAGAATTATACGAATGATTATACAGGATTAATACGAGATATAATACCAATAGAATACGAGTATTATACGATGTATAATACATATAAATACTTAAAGTATTAATATTATTTATATAATTAATTGAAATCAAACTAATTAGTAACTATGAATCCACGTAAAATGATTTAGTATGGCAATCCATGTGAACTTGTCTAGAGCAATCAGAGTAAAGATAAAGAAACACAAGTTAGAGTAACCAAACTAGGAAAACTAGCACAGTTAGAGAAATCAAAACTTGAAATGAATCAATTAGAACCAAGGAAACCAAACTGGCAATCTAGTTGAACTTGAATCGACCAATCAGAGAAGAGATGATGCAAGCATGACATAAGGCTCAAAGAAGCACAAAGATGATGTCATAATGATGGAGAAAAAGTAAGAAAAGTTTAGGGATTAAAGTGCAATTAATTTAGGTACTAAAGTGTAATAAGTCAGGCCCCTAACGTGTAATTAGCGAAACTATGTTTTTCTATAAATAGGAAGCTCCACCATTCATTATTTTCTACCATTCAAGAAGAAGTTCAAGAGCAAAAATACTCTATAGTTATAATATGAGAGCTATTGTGAGTGAAAAATATATTTCAAGTATCGAAGTCCTATGCAAAATATGTTAATTCAAGCACTACAAGAGGTATACTCTAGTGATTATGATGTTTATTTATTTAGTATAAATATACTTTTATAAAAAGTTATAATGCCCAAATTATTTAAGATATATAGAACCAAAGTCCTATTTATAAGCAGTTATAATGTCCGATTTATTTCTATTAAAATAAGAAATACTCATTTTACAAACAGTTATTATGTTTAATTTTCTTTAAGTATTTTAAGTAAATGTTCATTTTATAAGCAATTATACTGCTGAAATTTTCTTAAAGTATTTATTCAAATACTCATTTTATAAGTAGTTATAATACTAAAATTTTCTTAAAGTATTTATTCAAATACTCATTTTACAAGCACTTATAATACTCAAATTATTTTATATAAAGTAAAAAAAAAATCTTCTTTATAAGCGGATATAATGTCCAATTTTATTTCATGTACAAAGAATAAAAGATAAAAAATATTATCGGTTATTATGTTCAATTTAATCTGAATATTTTAAAACATGATGTCCTAGCCTGATATGCTTGTGACATCAAGTTGTAATTAATCAAAGTAATTAACAATAAAGCTAGTCTTGAATGCTTAGTTTAAGTTCATATGTTAGTGAAATAAGAAAAATATAAATAAACTAGTTGTTATTAACTAGAGCATAGAGTCATAATAAGACTAATGGTTATGTCAACACCACATACCTTGTAGGTCATATGATTAGATGCAGAAATTATCTTAAGCTATATTATCGAATCAAGACAAGTCTTCTAACTCTTGCTATGTGTTACTTGTGTAGCATTGTTAAAATGATAAATGAGATGCATAATGTTATGTTGTTATGTGATAGATGTTATGTGAAGTCTTTAACTGATGTTTGCAAGTCTTCTAACTTTTATGTGTTATGTTTATGAGTTATGAACACGATTTATACACTTTGAGTGTCAATGTGATATAAATTATTGGAATGTGAGTTTATATGTGATATTAAATGGAGAATGATGTTCAATTAAGGCATGTTAAAGTTTATATGAAAGCATAAACTGCGTATGTGCTATCTGTTAGACTTGATAAGTCGTCGTGCTCATTCTTTTGAATAAAGATTAAAGATGAACGTTAAAAATACCATGAACGTAAGTATGAAATGTAGATTAGGTTTTCATGTTTATTACTTGTATTTGTATAAGTCATAATGACTGTTGTAATACGGACAAACAAACATGTAACCGAATATTAAATGAATGATATAAATTATTATCATCAGAATGTTGCTATGTCTTTACTTTGATATATCCTAGAATTGTTAAAGAACTATAAATCCAAGTGAAGTTATTAGTAATATGAACTGATCATGTTATGCTAAAACTTTGAATTTCAGATAAATAGTAAAATATTAATACAATGTTGATATGAATTACTTATTAGAATGAGGATGGTAAATAATATTTGTAAGTACTGTACACATCCGAGACAGGATTAATCGATGTGAAATGGTCAAATTCATCGTTAGGTTCCTCAGCCCCAAGTACAAGCTTGTTATTAGTATTCTGAATGTCAGATAAGTATGAATATTGATATGAAGAGATATCACTATAACCAAAAGTGTTTCAAGTGAGGGTTTTAACTAGTTGGGTATATTCTGTACGGAAAGAGAATTTTTCACCGGACAAGGATACAAACATTAGTCACGGATAAAGATGCTGACATTTATCATGGATGAAGATACAAACATTCATCGCGAGTTCTCTGTTTTCAAGAATTATCCTAATGATTTAATGTCGTGAATCTTGGATATGTAAAGTTATAGAATATTTAAATCTTAAGGTTAAAATTGGACCGTTATATATGGTGTTATACATTTATACGAATGAACTACAAGTTAATACTTGTATAAATAATGAGATCGCGATCAAGTTAAGATCCAGGGACTAAGTAAGAGAAAATTTTAATGTATAGTCTAAAATAGACTAATTTAACCAATATGATTATGAGATCATTGGTTAAGTTAGTAAATGTATGAAGTATAATGCACAAGGTCCGTCGTAGTTAGTGCAGGAATTTTGAGGACGTTACAGTATTGATCTAACCAAAATCCAAATAAGTTCATGAATATCAATGCCCATCAAGGATATTTAAACATAAAGAATTCCAATCCCCCTTTATATACTTACCTTCCCACACTCTTTATCTTTATCTTTAACTTTTCTCTTTTTTCCCTACGAGTGTGTTTTACGCTACATCTCGTATATTATTAGTCTCAGCATGTGCAATGTTTGTTTTTATTAAGCTTTTTAAAATTATCCATATAGCGAACTTTCCACCAATAACTCCCAAACTAGTTGGCTTTAGGGCACTGAGCGTAAAGACACTCTTAAGGGTATACTTATTTGAGTAACGAAGATCACAAAAACAAACTAGCCAAGCTTTTCTTTTATCCTTTATTACAAATTTTGTTCTTTTCTTTTTCTTTTCTCTGTCAGACATTGAAGTAGCTATTTACGTTAACAGTAATATGATCAGGTATGCCATAGAGGTTTCTTATATCCGTCATTAGTAATTAAGTCATTAAACCTAACCTGAATATTCAAAAGGTGCTTATACTGAGGGAATCAAGCAATGTAGTAACCGCCAAGTCTAAATTAACATTCATAATTTATTTTGCATACTCTATTAATCAAATAACCAAAGGTATTATCATTGGGCCAATGCTTAACCATTTTTATCAAAACACTGCTCAACGACACTTAAATGCAAATGCATGTGCTAAGCGTGACTTTGAAAATAATTTCCCTAAATTTTCCCCTAAATGCTATCTTTTTTGTCTTTTTCATATAATATAATAAAATAAAATGCGCATGAAACACATGAAATAAAATGTAACACAAATAACTAATAGTACTATGCGCATGAAACACCCCTAAACTTATTTACGACATTGCCCTTAAGGAGTAAAATAAAAAGAATTAAAAAAGAGGACTCCCTTAATTGTTCAATTAAGCATTGTCGTTACTCTTCTTTTAGGAGAGTCTTGAGGGTAATCAGGTACTGCAAACAACACTAGAAAGTGAACAGGGGCAGTGCCATAACTGGAACTGGAACTGGCACCCGAATAGATGTATGAAGGCATTGTACTGAGGTCCATATTAAATCGTATCAATGCATCCACTCGTGCCACCACCGCATCAAATTTCTATCCTTGCTTTTTAAGTGTGCGGTTCTGGCAATCAACCTTACGATGTAGACCTTGCACTGCAGCTAGAATGGCAGAGGAAGTAACTTGTTCAGCCGGTTCGTCCACTAGTTCTGGTTCATTGACTTGAACTGGAGGTTCATTTTGCATAATAAATCCCCGTCCTCACAGATAAGAGATGCCACCTTCCCAAACCTTATACTTTGCTATCAAGGCATGATCAATAACTGCCATTGGTGGTTGTAGCAATTCATCTGCATCTCATTGTACTCCTGCCAATCGACATAGTCCCGTGATGAGTGGTGCATGAGGGATTCCACCAGATGTTTTACCTCGCAGAAATTTTAGAATTTACTCACATCAATGTCATAGGTGTTCACAATGGCATATGAAAGAATCTCTCTATTTGGTAACTTCATTTTGATGTCTGGTTGGTATTAAGCTAACACAAATGAAGTTGTACCATGCCTTTCCATACCGACTCAAAATAGTGTATGGAAAACTGACTATTTTTGAAGTTCTTTGCTTTAATATCCATTCAGTCTCAGGCTTGGTCAGATGCCATAGTACAGTCTCCATGATATGATTAAGTTTTCTATACCCGTTACTAATTCCAGGATTAGCCATATTGTAATATGTGTTTATAGTTGAATGATCAAAGGACACTGATTTCCCACAAACTTGCACCACAAAGTTTATCCAATTCACAGTGTTGGCGTAAAATTCTTTCACTATTGAAACCACTGTTGGCCCTGGTTATGTAGTCAGCTCAAAACAATTTCGCTCGTCAATCATGACACCCATGTATCCATCTTATTCTTCATCTGGCCTTAGCCCTTTCTCTAACACAAATATCTTTCCTGCCAACACATTGTGATACTTTTCAAAAGCTTCCTTGGTGACAAACCTTGTAAGGTCAAAGTTGTGTGCAGACCAAGAACTATAGCCTCTTTGACGCTTTCTAGACAGGACTTACACAATTGATAGCAATTACAGACCAATACAAAACCAAAGCTTATTGCAAATCCAATTGAAATATACCTAATGCCAGTGCATGCAATCCGTGAAGGCAAAAGAGAAAGAATTTGATGAGTCTTGCTCGGGTTGGAATGGGTGTTAGGTTTTGAAAGTTGAGAGAGTTTTGGTATTTAATTTGGAGAGGAAAACAATTGAGAGTAATCCGATCGGGGTCTGTCTATTATGTTTTAAAAAATTTCATGTAGTTCAGCTGCGCTATGTATAATACTTATAATGACATGCCCCACGCTGTTCCTACAGAACTTTGCTTGACCCATTGACGCTGCCACTTCGTTCCTTAGTTATTTTATGGTGCTACCACTCCGTTCCTTAGTTGTTTTATAGTGCGGACGTGTCACTCCTACAATTTGCTTAATTGTTTATTTAGGCTTCTACTTATTTGATGTACGTTACCTCAGGACTTGAAACAAAAATTCAAAGCATGAATGTAATCAAATAGGAATCCCTAAGCTACTAATTATAAAATAACCTAAGCTACTATTAACTAGTAAAATACAGTAATTTAAATGATGGATTACCTCCCAACAAGCGCATTTGTTTAATGTCGTTTGCCTGACATCTGTCTTCTCAAGCATCATAAACTGGCACCACCAAATCCAGCATCTCCATATTCTCCATTTGGTATCCGTCATAGAATGGTTTGAGCCTATGACCGTTCACCTTGAATATCTTCCCCATTTTTAGGTTTTGAATATCTACTGCACCATGAGGGAAAATATTATAAACAACAAATGGACCTTCTGCAACTTACCTGGAAACAACTTTAGTCTTGAATTATAAAAAAGAACTTTTTGTCCAATAGTGAAAGTCTTCCTTAAAATCTTCTTGTCATGAAAAGCCTTTGTTTTATCCTTGTATAGTTTAGAGCTCTCATACACCTCATTCCGCAATTCCTCTAGCTCTTATAAATATAATTTTCTATGTTCTCTAACTTCATCCATGCTCATGTTATATTGCTTAATTGTCCAAAAAGCCTTGTGCTCTAATTTCACAGGTAAGTGACAATGTTTCCCAAATACCAACCAATAAGGTGACATACCGATATGTGTTTTATAAGCAGTCCTACAAGCCCAAAGTACATCCTCTAACTTTAGACTCCAATCTTTCTTATTTGGCTTGACAACTTTTTCTAAAATGGACTTGACCTCATGGTTGGAAACCTCAGCTTGGCCATTTCTTTGGGGATGATAAGATGTCGAGACCCTATGCATCACATTATATTTCTTGAACAGGGTTGCGAGCATCCTGTTACAAAAATGGGTTCCCCTATCACTGATGATGGCTCTTGGGTTACAAACTTGACAAATATGTTAGACTTGACAAAATCTGCAACAACTTTAGAATCATCGGTCGTGGTGAATTTAGCTTCCACCCATTTAGAAACATAGTCAACAGCCAAAAAAATGTAAACATCACCATAATAAATCGAAAATGGTCCCATAAAATTAATACCCCAAATATAAAAAATTTCAACAATGAAGATATGAATTTGTGGCATTTGATTCCTACTTGATATGTTTCTTGTCTTTTAACAATTTGCACCTGATTTATAAAACAAATAAGAATCTTTAAAAATAGTAGGCCAAAAGAAACCACTTTTTAAAACCTTATGGACTGTTCTTTTAAGTCCAAAATGACTACCACAAGCATAAGAATGACAGAAAGTTAGAATATGCAAAAGTTCACTATTAGGCATACATCTTCTAACTATTTGGTCAGCACAAAATTTTCATAAATATGGGTCATCCCATACATAATATTTGGCATCACTCTTAATCCATTCTTTCTAAATTTTAGAGAATTCACTAAGAATATAGGCACTTGCTAAATAATTCACAATATTAGCATACTAGGGTGCAACCTTATCAATTTAAAATAATTGCTCATCTAGAAAAGAATCTTATAATGAGAGTGCTTCTTCATCTTTAATCAGCCTACTGAAGTGATCCGCCACTAAATTGTCTAATCCCTTCTTATCCTTAATTTCCAATTCAAATTCTTGGAGCAGCAAGACCTATCATATGATCCTTGGTTTTAAATCCTTCTTGGTCAACAAATACCTAAGAGTAGCATGGTCAAAATAAACTATAACTTTTGTACCAAGAAGATAAAATCTAAATTTCTCTAAAGCAAAAACAACAGATAATAATTCTTTTTTTTCATTGTAGAGTAGTTAATTTGAGCAGTATTCAAGGTCCTAGAAGTATAGTAAACGACATGCATAACTCAGTCAACTCTTTGGCCCAAGACAACCCCTACTGTATAGTTCCTGGCGTCATATATGATCTCAAAAGGTAAGTTCATTTCACATAATATTTTTATGTATTAAGATTTAATAAGATTTATGCATATTCTTTAATTATCTACAAACTCTTCACAAGTCCATTTACTCTTAATCCGTTAGACTATATCCTAAGGTATTCGTTACCTTAAAGCTATAATCCACTGCTCTGATACCAACTGTAACACCCCCAAAATCTCCGCACTAGCTATGACGGACCTTGTGCGTTAAACTCCATACAATCTACTAACTTAGCCAATGATCCCATAATCATATTAGTTATACCAATCTATTACAGACGATTCATTTAAAATATTTCTTTTACTTCGTCCCTGGAGCTTTACTTGATCTCGATCTCATCCTTACTACAAGTATTAACTTATAGTCCATGGTAAATGGTTAGTTTTAAGCTGAATAGGAGGGTTAGGTATTACTTGTGATATTTTTCCTTCCTCCTTTGCACTATCCTTATCAAGTTCCACAGTAACTTTTGGTGAATCCAACTGCTTTACACTCCTCAAGGTTATGGCAGTTACATTCTCTCTCAGATTGACCACTATTTGAGAGGGCAACTTCCCTGAGCCTTGAGAGTCCGATTGTCCAACTGTGGTAGCCAATTGACCTATCTATTATTCCAAACTATGAATGGAAGTCATTGTCTCTTACTGAAATTGATGTATTTGGATTGTGAAGGCCTTAAACATATCCTCAAGAGATGTCCCAGAATTAGCAAGTGATGTTCGCCTAGGTTGATACTGTTGTTGGGCTGGTTGAAAACCTTGCTGTCTGTTTAGGAAGGCATTTTGCATTGATTGGCTATTTCCTTCATAACTCAAACTAGGATGATCCTTCCATCCTAGATTGTAAGTGTTAGAATAGTGATTATATCTTTTTTTAGGTTGTCCCTGAAAATTCCCTGCCGTATTAGCTTGTTCGACAGTGTCATCTTCTTATAGTGTAGGATAAATATTCGTAAAATGGCCCGACAATACACAAATTCCACAAGGTTTTGCAACTGGCATATTCCCAGTAGACAGCTGATGAACCATAGTAGTTAAATTCGAAATATGTCATTCCATATTACACGAGTCAACCTCGTTCACCCTTTTTGGTGCTTAATCCATCCCACTTCCATATTTTTATGAGTTAGCTACCATATTTGCAATCAAGTTCCTTGTAGCCTCTGAAGTCTTATAACCTAGTGCTCCTCCACTTGCTACATCCATCATAGTCTTATTCATTGGCAACAGTCCCTCATAGAAATAGTGGATTAGGTATTGGTCATCAATTTGATGAGGTGGATAGCTCGAACAAAGTTTCTTGAATCTTTCCCAATATTCGTGGAGAGTTTCCCTATTGAATTATCTTATACCACATATTTCCTTCCTTATGTTGGCAAATATTGAAGCATGAAAATTCTTCTATAAGAATAGCCTTTCCATGTCATTCCACGATTGTATTGAACCTGAAGTTAGACAGTACAACCAGTCCTTTGCCAAATTTGCCAATGAAAAGGGAAAAACCCTTAGTTTGATTTGCTCTTCTGTAACTCCTTGTGGCTTCATAGTGGAACATACCACATGGAACGCCTTTAGATGCTTATATGGATCCTTACCTATAAGACCACAAAAAGTAGGCAAAAGATGAATTAGTCCTAATTTTAATTCAAAAGAAGTATCTAAAGCGGGGTATTTTATGCATAATAGTTGTTGGTATAAATTAGGAGTAGCCAACTCCTTCATAGTCCTGTTGTTAGGTGCATCCATTTCTTCTTCTTTTGAATCAATGGACGAAGTGTTAGACTAAGCACTATATTAAGGTCTGGTGATGGAGCAAAACCTTCTTCTAAATCTGCAGTTGTGCTTCTGGATTGAAGAGTATCTTTTCTTAGCCTGCGTGCAGTTCTTTCTATTTTTGGATCAAATTTTAAATCAGGAGAGCGAGAGGATCAAGTCATAAACTGAAAGAAAACAAGGAAAATTGATTAAAAAAATAATCACTTCCCCGACAACGGTGCCAAAATTTGAAAGTTGTCGTTAACACTTTAAATTTAAGCATCACTTTCACATAATAATCACAAATTTAGTATACTAGTAAGTAAGGGTCAAACCTATAGGAAGTGTTATTATTTTCATTTATTCTTTTATTTCTAACAGTAAATAATAAAGAATAATAAAGAGGGGGGTTTTGAATTGAGAATAACTAACTAATTAAGCAAAAATTAATTAATCTGAATAATCAATGAATTAAAAACTTCACTTCTTCAGTTAAGTATCACATTTTCATAATAATAATATAATCAAGTTAATCATATTCATCCTTCAATGAAATTAATAACCCTAGATAGCCATAATCCGTGCTACTTGAAATCCCCTTTAGGTTTTAAATCTAATGTGACAATCTCTTCCACTAGACCCTAACTATCATACAACCTTGAAGTATCAGTCTAGATTTAATATAACAGTATCATTATGAATTAGGGAATTAGGGAATTCTAAGCAACAATCACACAATCGCATATTATTTAACTTTCATTCTGATAGTCATAGTAATACTTAAAAGTTTAACCACAATCATGTATTACTAATCACTACTTATGATCATATACAATATCATTTGCTTAATACTATATCTTAATCTAGCAGATGATAATAATTAGATTAATTTAACAGGCCTTTATCAAATCAATCAAAACATTCACAATAGATTATCAAGAATAAATCTCATAAACGAAGGAATAAATATCATTAACTTAATTAAATAATCAATTATAAATAAGGTTCAACATCCCTTATAACAGAATAAAAGAACTTAACCTGACATACATTCAATCATGCTCCAAGTCCGAATTCAATTGTATGCCAAAATAGAAGTTAAAAGATACGTAGCCTAATTAAGCTTACATGAGGATTATTTATAGATTAACATAAAACCTAGCTCTTTCTTAGGAATCCTAAAACAATAATGTTCCTTTCTTTTCATGAATTTTGTAAAATAAAACAATGTGTGTAGCTGATATCCCGATGCGGTGTGGCCGAGCTGCTCTTAAGCTTGTCACTGGTGCACCCACGCCATCCTTACAGAGAATTTCCCGAGCTTAATCTGATACGGCGCGCTGCGCCACCTTCCTGAGTAATCCTGGCTCGGCTGCGCCAGGTTTTTAACTTTGATTTCCATTTCTTTCTAGTTACTTTCCTTCCTTAATCCATTTCCCTTCAAAATGTCCCTTCCTACAACAACAAACAAAACATATGAAAAGTAAATAGAATAATTAAAAAATAAGAAATAATTCAATGTTAGAAACATCCAATTCATAGGTAAAAAAACTACTCATCACTGTCCCAGCGTACACCCCATGACCTTTGGTGATATAGTGATGTATACGAATAGAGGGATCATTTTCTGGTTGGAACCAATACGGGAGCTTTAACGAGTTATTATTTGATGGATTTAAAAGCCCTTTAGCAATCGTTGTTCCATTTCCCAGAAAAAATTTTCCTTAACAATTTGAAGATTGGTTTGTATATGGTGGTTATTTGGGATATGAATCAACTGATAAAGTTGACTCTTCCTAGGAAGCCTCTAATTTCTTTTTTCATCCTAGGAGTGGGCTTTTTTTTATTTTTTGTGACGGCTAGGATCTTTAGAAGGTCGATTTCAATTCCCAACTGGCAAACTAGAAATCCAAATAACTTCCTAGAGGTTATGCCAAAAGCAAACTTTGATGGGTTAAGTTATAGATTGTATTTGCGGAGTTGAAGGAGATGGTCTTCTACTTTTTTAGATTTCACGATAATGTCATCGACATATACCTCAATTTCTTTATGTATCATGTTATTGAAGAGAGACATCATGGCTATTCGATAGGTAACCCCTATGTTGATAATGCCAAAAGGAAATGGCATATAACGAAAGGCACCTTATGGGGTGATGGAAGCTATTTTCTCTCTATGTTCTTATGCCAACATAATTTGATGATATTCAGCAAAACAATCCACAAATGAGTATATTTGAAATTGGGTTGTATTGTCTATAAGAAGGTGGATCAATGGGATAGGGAAACTATCCTTAAGACTGGCTCGGTTTAGGTCCTTATAATCAACATAGATCTGCCACTTTCCCTCAAGATCTTGGTACTGGTACTATGTTAGAGAGCTATTCACGGTAGGTGGTGACCATAATGACTCCTGCATTGAATTGTTTAACCAACTCCTCTTTTACTTTTATGCTCTAGTCAAGGTTTAACTTTCTTAACTTCTATCTAACTAACTTGAATCCCTCTTTGAAAGGTAGCTAGTGGACTACAATGTTTATTAAAAACTTGATCTATCCTCGTGGGACCACGCGAATACATCTTTATATAGGGCTAAAAACATAGTTATTTCTTTTCTCTGTGCCATGGTCAGATCTGCCCTAATTTGTAATTCTTTTGGTTAGTTGGGGGTGCCGATATTAATTTTGATGGTCTATTCCAGGTTTGGTTTAGGTTTATCTTCTTCCCATTCCTTGATTTCTTCAAGTGGTTCATTATCATTCATTTCTTTAGCCTCAATGCACATTAAATCAAAATCTAGCTCAACATCAAAATTAGAATCATTTTTTAAAGAAGCTGGTTTATCAATAAGACTCAAAACACTTACATTTCTCCATCTAATAATAAAATTTAAATTATCCATCACATTTTATAGATATAAAAGCATTTAGTACATACACTTTGAAATAAAAAAAAGAACAAAATGCTACAAACAAGAAACATAATACTAAAAAAATCACTAAATAAAGTGGCAAGGAAGAAAAAGTAAGATAAGGCCTTTTAACCTAAGGTAGGGGTTTTCTGGACTCATTTTACCAAAATTCCCTACGATTCTTTCAGTTTTGCTGATTGGAAGAGTCTCAGATTCTTCAATTTCCTTAATGATAGCATATGCATCCTTAATTTGTAGCTTCTTGAAGTATTGAGATACATCTAGCTTTGCACAATCAATTTAAGGGATGATTTCATTGTCCTCGGAGGGGTTTCTGCCTCTGTCAGCTTTGTTTTCCCTTTGATTTTCCTCTTCTCTTCCTTCATTTGTCCCCCTTCTCTTGGGATAGTTCTTATAGAAATAACTTTCTCTTTTTCATTTCTTTGTTAGTAGTATGGAAGTAGGCCACTTCTGAAGTCAATATTTTTGGGGGCTCGGGGAAGGATAGCTAGAGGGTTCAAATATTAATATGATTGGATTGGTTCTTCTTAAAGAAGCCTCCCTTTTTTCCTATTCCATGATATCTTATGTCAACTTTACTTTTCTTAGTTGGTATGCTGATAGGGTGGAGGATTCCCTGGCCGTTCTTTCCTAGGTCATTTCCTAGTTGAAACTCTATTGTGGTCATCTTCAAGGCCATAGCCATTACTTCCTTAGACATTTTGGGTTCGGTCTTTGGTATTCCCAAGGGTTATAGGTGGTAATGTTTTAAAAACATAGAAACTGGGGGGGGGGGGGGGTTCCATAGACTCGTTTAGTTCAATCACTAGGATGTTGTCCTTTCCAATTTTGAGTTTCTCATCCTCGGCCATCATAGTGACAAATTTTCCTTTGATAATATATTTTAGCCACTTATGGAGGGTGCAGGGGATCGCTCTCGCTGTGTAAATCTAAGCAGTAAATTATACTTTGTGGTGATGTTCAAGACTTGGAATGAGATGTCGAAGGTGTTGTTGGTTTGTAGAAACTAGACATACATACAATCGTATTGTATTAAACAGCAAAAGCAAGACATTAATCATATTTAAAATTTTCCACAATCCCAGGGATTTTTGAGTTGTCACTTATTGAATCGCATAGGACATTCTCTCCCTTTACTGGAAGTGGTAGATCCTTTGTTGATCATTCATCTATCTCCATGTGTACCTTATTATACCCAAGAATATCCTTTGATATACCAACATGTCTTAAGGAATATGTCAAAGTATAACTTAGTACACACAAGATACTATGATGATCTCAAGTCCAAAGATCACTTGTACAACTATCACATAAGGAACTCCTATTGACAAACAAGTAAAACTCCATTAGGTGTTCCTTGAGCGAGTCACGTTCAGTGAACTTATTCTCTAATAGGCACCTACATACTTGCTTTAATGTCTCTACACAAATGATTATGAGATCAACCATCCTCTTCATAAGAGCAAGCATAGTATGTACCAATCTATCCAGATCTACTAATCCCCTTTTTTGTGATCCAACGATTAGGAACAATTTTAGTTTTGACCTATCTTGAATTTAGATCTCATTAACATGATCCTCATCATGGTTCTAAAAGCATTGCTCGAAAACTATGGGTTTATCCATTTGATTAATTCAAGTTATTAATTATGAATAAAGAAATGCCTTGATACTTTTATTAATAAATGAAAAAGATTACAAAATAAATGCTTATCACATCAAATGTGATTGGCTTGAGGGCATGCTACTTTCACTTATTGTCGACTGCTTATGGAGACTTTTGGGGAGCCTTGTAGCTTCCCTTGGAAGCTTGGTTTATTGGTGTGATGTCGCAAGCACCCAAAAATAAAATCTTACTTTTGAAAAATATTAATGTAGTAGTGTAAGCAAGAGTCGATCCCACAGAGAATGATTAATTTAATTTTATGTTTTTGCAAATAAAAATTGGGGTTTTTTGAATTAAAGAAATAATTTAAATAAAAATAACTAAAATAAATATGCAAGTAATTTAATGAAATCAATGAGAAGAAAAAGCCTTGGTTTAAGTCAATATCCACCATCAAGAATTTACAACTGATCACTGATGCAAGAATAAATCAATTCATATTTTAAATATTCAACGTGGAATAATTACTCCCATTCGAACAATTTTCCTATCTCTCCTTAATTTTAGTTAAGCAGAAACAAGCGATCTAAATAACCTTTATGTAGACACCCAAATTTTGCACTTTTGCACTAACCCTGACAGGAGGGCAGAATCGTCATTTGACCCGACGAGCGAAAAGGAAGGTGGATCCCAACATCAAGCCACCCCAGCGATTTACGGTCAAAGCCGCCACAAC
Organism: Hedera helix; assembly: GCA_947179155.2. Lineage (NCBI taxonomy): Eukaryota > Viridiplantae > Streptophyta > Magnoliopsida > Apiales > Araliaceae > Hedera > Hedera helix. The sequence continues at coordinate 19,087,879 of OX359273.1, read as the reverse complement.
GGACAACGAACATCCGGTCACTTGAGGCAAGGCGAACAGTTGATCCAGAAAAACCTGAGCCGACCACAAAAGACGACTAATGGCCACTACGCTTACGATGTTCGGGGGTCTCGCTCCCCGGTGAGCGAGCGGCTGCCCAGCTCGCCGGTGAGCTGGCGGGGGGGTAGGGGGCAGCGCCCCCTGAAAGCCAAGCACAATTATCAAATTCCATATCAAGTCGCATCCCTCCGAACTAGCCTCCCAGAATAATATGGCACGTTTTTCGGGGATTTCCGGACTGCAAAAATACAGCTTTCCAAAATAATACCGCAGAAATTGGCGAATTAAGACCGCGTGGCACGAAAATCGAAAAAACAAGCCGGACGGCCGCGAATGCAACCGCTGCCACCGACAGACGTGACAGGCACGAGGCTCGAGAACGGCACACGACAGCCGAGGCGGCGGCCAGGCGGCCACAGCAGGCAGCCGCAGATGCATCTGCGGCCAGCCGCAGATGCATCTGCGGCTGCCTGCTGAAGCCTATATGCGCCCATTTTCCACCCGAGAGCAAAAAAGAAAAAAAAAAAAAGGAAAGAAAAATAGATTTTTAGAGAGAGAGAGAGGCGCGGGAGAAGAGAGAAAAAGATAGAAAAGAGAGAAACATTGTGAGATTTCTTCATCTTGTGTTCAATTTTTACTAGGTATTGTATCCTATTTCGATTTTCAAGTGTTAAAGCGTATCTTTCATCATTTGAAATGTAAAGAAATCCAAGTTCATAGCATTTGTGGTTCTATATAGTTAGATCTAGTTCTCATTTTATCTTATTGTCTAAGTTGTTATAGATCTAATATTTGTGCATTTGTTGGGTGGATCTACTGTTAGATCCGAAAATATTTGGTGCATTGCTATTTAATATAGTTTGATTTTGTATATGTTGAAGTTAGATCCGATGTAGTCGATATATGTTTGGATCTATGGATTAGGGATGGTTAGAGAGGATTTGTGGCGGATAGAATCTCCTCCTAACCTCCCGATGATATCCTTTTAAGGTTATTTTATAGTTTTTACGTATGTAGCAATGGCGATGCACTTGTGTTGTAAATATGTAATTTTTGGGCCTTAAAGCGATATCGATACCGAAAATCGGGTTTAAGGCCCCGTAATAGTGAAACATGTGATTGTAGGCGTTTGGGGTTATTTGGATGGCTTACATGCCCGTGAATAACCGCAACGCTATTTTTAATGCTTGATTTTCCTTTTGACACGAGAAAACGATTTTGGAATGAAATGATAAAGGTTTTTATAAAATCAAGCAAATTAGGATATTAGATTCACGAGGTTTAAAATTAAGAGTCTTGGGCGAACTTTAACCCGTGTTTGGCAAAAAGACTCCATTTGGTTTTAAAAGGTCATAAGAAACGCTTTTGCAAATAAATCAATGTTTTCATTAAACTTTGTGCATAGGGTTAAAGAGTTCTAGAAGTTGCCCTCGTTTTATTTATATTAACTGTTAGAAGGCAATGTATAGTCTCGATTCCTATTTGACAAAAGTTTAAAACTATTGTTTTCTAAAATGACATCTAAATAAAAAACCTCAACGCTTTCGAAATTAAAATCAATCTTTCTTATAAAAAGCGAAGCCTCGTCATTTGGGTCAAAGAACGTCCAAAACACTTTCCAGATAAATACTTTTGCCATATAAAATAAAAGCCAAACTTTTTTATGCAAAACGCACCACAAACGTCCATTTAGGCACACACACACACACACACACACACACACACACACACATTTTAGGATTTAAAAGGATAGGAAAACATCGAGATTGCGGTAACCGTGTTTCACGGAAGTCGGGGGGTGCCTAACACCTTCCCCTCGCTTAAGCAAGCCCCCGAGCTCTATGAATCTCGGTTTGCAGACCAATTAATCGGAGTCACATATGAGCCAGCAATTACGAAAATAAATTCGGATGAGTTGGTACATCCATTTCAAATATACCAACTGGCGACTCTGGTCAATTGGCTCATAAAGAAATCGACATTTAAAAACCCGTCGACATTAAGCCGACCCTTTTCAAAATCACATTTAATCTAAAAGGCTAAAATTGGAAAGGGCATTTTAATAATAAAAAACGAGACGGCGAAATCCCGGCGTCGACAGCTGGCGACTCCGCTGGGGACATTAGAGGGCTTAAGCCGCATTTTAAATCTCGATGTTTTACTATCCTTTAAAAATTCAAAAATGTGTGTGCTTTATTTACGTCGATTTACCTTTTGTGTGCGTATGAATGAATGTGCGAGTTTTGTGATTGCTTTGCGAATGCTTTATTTTAATATCATCATATGCATACGGTGAGGTACGATGAATGTATGATGAATGTATGTTGAGCAGTTCCTCCTCCTGAGGCAAACCCGTCGGATGTGGATTACTGGACTCAAAGGGGTGCTCCCCGGCGAGGCTCAGGAAAAGCATCCACTCAGATCCAATCCAATTGAAAGATCGGATTTATTCCCTTCGAGTATGTTGCGAAGATCTGGGAACCTTCATGCCGAAAAGCCCGCGAGAATAACTTAGGGTAGGTCAGCCTCAGATAAACCCAACGCATGGAAAGTCTCTTCATGCCCTTTTACGCTTTACGTGCATGATATCATACTGTAGTCAATCATTTTGCACCAACCAATTTTTGTCAAAATAAAAGTCATACTGTAGTCAATCCTTTTGTACCAACCAAATTTTGTCAAAATAAAAAGTACTAACCTCTGTTTTACAGGGACAGCTCCAAGCATCATAAATTGCACAATGTCATTACTTTGGTTTAAATAAAGGGATACTGACCCTGTTTTGCAGAAAAAGATTATAAAACTCAAAAAAAAAAAAAAAAAAACACAAAAATATGTGCTTTAGCATGCATCCACCAATGTCATTTCCCGGAACTGAACCTTGGCGTATTTTAATTGCAGGATTGCTCCCCAAACCCGTCTCCGATCTAAGAAAGCCAGAGAATCAACAGTCGAGATGGCTGAGAACCCTAATCCTGACCTGGCTCCCGTATCTCGGGAAGAGTTCAATGCTGTGAAAAACCAAATGACCGAGCTGACCATGTTGCTCAAGGAGCATTTCAAACTAAAATCAGGGCCACAGCTCGAGGACCCGGCGGGGCCATCATCCCAAGGAAACGCACTGACCCCAGAAACTCCAAAAGTAGAGCTACCAAAGCAAGTCATTATCATCCCTGAAGACGAGGTGGCCAGTGGGGTTAGTAAGAAGATAAAGCAGATGGAGGAAGCCATCAAAACGATGAAGGGGATCGGGTCATATGGCAGTGTTAACTATTCCGACCTGTGCATCTTTCCGGGAACCAGATACCCCGAGAAGTTCAAGCTCCCTGAATTTGAAAAGTACAACGGGTCGGGGGATCCATACACGCATCTGAAAGTATTCATCGGAGAACTTGGGGCATATGCTGAGGACGAGTCGTTGAGAATGCAGTTATTCCAGAAAAGCCTGGCAGGGGAGGCTAGGACCTGGTATGCGAGGCTGGATAATGCTAAGATTCACAATTGGGAGGAGCTGGCCCACGCCTTTCTGACGCAATACAGCTTTCAATCCCAAATGGCTCCAGACCGATACCAGATGACAAAGATCAGAAAACAGACCAGTGAATCCTTCAGAGACTATGCTCAACGGTGGAGGAGGATGGCAGCCCAAGTGAACCCACCCATGAGTGAGGCAGAAATGGTCATGACTTTCATTGATATCCAGGAGGCTCCCTATTATGAAAGAGTAATGGCGGGAATAGGAAAACCTTTTGCGGAGATGATCAAGCATGGGGAAATGGCTGAGATGGGTTTGAAGTCAGGAAAGATCCGAGACCTCACTGCTCTTGAAGCTGTTGCTGAACAAATACAAAGCGGAAACTATGGTAGTACTTCCTGGAGACCACATGAGAGCAAAGAGGAAGATGTGTCCCTGGTCTTGCAAGGGCTATCTGGGAAAGCAATGACCAGCCCTCCTGTCCGCATGCAAAGGAATGAGCCCCCGCGTCAGTCAAATTTCAACGATCAAAGGTATGAGGGGCGAAGGAGATTTGAAAATGCCCGAGATAGGGAATTCACCCCGTTGGGAGATCCATTAGAGCAAATTTTGGCCGTGTTAATCACCCAAAAGAAGATTACGGAGCTGGCACCACCGACTGACCCAAAGGGGAAGAAGCATGACCCAAGCAAGAAATGTGCCTATCATTCCGGGTCCCCGGGGCATGACACTCAGGAATGCTGGGCGTTGAAACATAAGATACAGAACTTGATCGATAGGGGGGACATTGTAGTTGAACGACTAGGTATCAACGCCAACCATCTGCCACAATACGAAACAGATAAGGTAAACATGATTGGGTCAGGAAATATCGGGGAGGAGCCCAATCGCAAATACATCCGAAAGGTCGAAGAATACCCCCCAATGAGCGAAACAAATGTCCTTGAATGGGAATGTCTGGAGGAGGTAAAGGTCATTAGGCAAGAATTGAAGTTGGTCAGGCATCAAATGAAGCAATTAGCAGACCTGGTGGTACACCAACATAATCTGACGAGGCAACTCTTCACCCAATTACTGAGAGACCAAACGGAAGAAGAGGACAAACAAATTTCAAACCAGGATCCCTCCCAGGAAAACCAGCTGACTCAAGGAGATCAAAACAGAATGAAAGGGCAGGGAAATGAAAATAATAAAGATGCCAGACGATCCCACCAGTGGAGCCTTGATAACCGCTCGGACAGAGGTGAACCCTCAAAGGGGAAAGATCGAGCAGCATTCCCAAGAGATCGAAAGTTCACCCCTTTGAGCAAATCAAATGCAGAAATATTGCACCTTCTGATCAGCCGGGGAAAGATTACGGAGTTGCTGCCACAAACCGACCCCAAGTCTAAAAGATACGATCCTACACGAATATGCCTCTATCATTCCAACTCACCAGGGCATGATACTGAAGAGTGTTGGGCGTTGCGGCACAAGATCCAAAATCTTATCGAAAGAGGAGAGCTGAAAATGGCAAACGACCTTGAAATCACCGCAATGGGGAGCCTGACCACCGACGAACGGATTGTCGAGCCTCAACGAACCATGAAATGGTAAATTCCCAGGGATACGATTGTGAGTCCCAAAAAAGGGGGTGGGGACGTTATCATCTACTTAATGTTATAGCCTGTTTTATTTTCTGTGCATTATGATGTTATGTTTTCTAAAAAAAAAAAAAAAAAAAAAAAAAAAAAAAAAAAAAAAAAGCAATCTTGTGTGCTATCTGGGCCTGAACTACGAAAGACCTGATCTCCTCTTCCTATAGGAGTACGTAGGCAGCCACTTTGGCGCGGTCTAATCTTTGCAAAAATTCTATAGAATCCTTCGATGGTTTTACAGTTAACGATCAATGACTCAGACAAACCTGTTCTCCTGTCAACCCATCGGAGTGCACTTCCTACCTGATCAAAAGCAAAGGATTTTGGGTTTCCAACATTTCATCGGCCCACCTGTCAGAAACACCACGAAGCAATGACCTTGACAACAATCAGGACTGGGGCAATGTTGAAATCGATGACGACTCGACACTGGGGCATTCATCAACCATCCATGGAAAGGTAGTGCGCAATTTAACATCTATGGTACGATCTCGTCAGCGTACAATAACATCATCAGAGATGTACTGTCAATTGGTCCTTTCCAGTCAGAGCTCTTTCAGGATACGAGGACCCACAGGTAAGATACAGCTCATTTCATCTATTTATTTCTTTCCTGTCTCCCTGTACATATATCAAGATTGTACATAGTTTAACGCTAACATTACTTTTGGAAAGAGAAATTTTTATTTGACTTGATAGGAATCGAATTAATCCTAAGGAGCATCCGTGGAGCAGACTCGTGAGTATGATTAGACGATTAAAACTGATCAACCTATTAAAACTGCACAAAGAGCTGATTTCGAAGTGTTGTTCGAAGCAGAATCAACCTCATAGGCAAGTCTGCACTTTGCGGTTGCGCCGACTTTCAGATGTGGGGTATAAAGCTATGACGATAATGATGACAGTTGATGCGGAATCGAAAAGTAAATAAAAGTGAATCAAATGCCTCGAATCGTGGCCTGAATTATTCGAGCAATTAAGCCTGAGGGGTGTCTTTACGCCTGGCGCCTTAAAGTCGTCTGATTTGGGAGTCGCCGGCCCAACGCCCGTTACATGAGTAATTCAGAGCCTAAGAAAACGAGCATTACGACTGCAGAGACCTGAGCAGATTCGAATCGTGGCATGGGTTATTTGAGTAATTAAGCCTGAAAGGTGTCTCTACACCTGGTGCCCTAAAGTCGTCCGATTTGGGAGTCACCGGCCCAACGCTCGCTACATGGGTAACTCAAGCCTAAGAAAACGAATCTTGCGCAGAGTCAGACGAGGAATGAATGTGGTAAACCACCTAACTTGTATCGAAGCGTGGCCTTTGTTACTCGAGCAAGTAAACCCGAAGGGGTGTCTTTACACCTAATGCCCTAAAGCCGCATGGTTTGGGAGTCATTGGTCCAAAGCTCGTTAAAGGGGTAACTCTGAACAGCCTAAGAAAACGAGACAAGTTAAGTGGACACGAAAAAGAAAAAAGCAGACTCAGGAAAAGAAAAAGAAAAAATTTTCGACCAGAGAAAAGAAGGAAGCTCATCTAAAGTCACGGAAAAGAGGCCCCTAAATGAAGGATGCATCGTACAGTGCACTTGCCATATGACGTAAATCCTGCGAAGAACGATATCAAGAATGAAGACGGAACACCTTTGATAAAGGAAGGTAGTTTTTGAATTTAATCATACTCACGTATATTGACCATGAATGCTTAAAAGTTTTATTACGATTTCATAACTCGTCAAATAAAAAAAAAAAAAAAAAAAAAAAAAAAAAAAAAAAAAAAAAAAAAATGAAATCAAGAGTGACTTAACACATTCACAATTCATTCAATGTCAAGTTAATCCACTCACGATTCACGAAAAAAGAGATCCATCTAGATGCTAAGTTTTTACGATAAGACGAAAACATCACAGACATGAGCTAAATTGCATAATCACGAGCATTCCATTTTTGTGCTCTACTGTTGAGATGTTTAGTAATATCGGAGTTAACCCCGCCGACCCGAACGGTCGAGCATTTAGCGTTTGTTACTTGTGCAGGATATGAATCGATGTGCGTAACTCGGCATGACAAACGAAATGACTTCCCAAACGAATCCTCGACAAAAACATGAGTAAAGGCTGGGGCATCTTAAAGATCATGGAAATGAAAGGGGCACAGGTCTATATCAGACTCCTCATCAACGAACCTTCCTCCACGACCATCAATGGATTTTGACGAACTCAGTCTGATGCACGCTGACATTACCTCGATATTCAAGCGAGCATATACAAGAGCGATATAATCTCGGACGTCAGGACTGATCGATTAAAAGGCGAGGAAGGGCAACATGGTCATCGATCATAGCAAAAAGGCAAATGGACTGCCTCAATCAGATGAAAGTCAAGAACTATCAAAACATACGACCAACTGACAAGGGGATCACCTAGATATCAACCCAGAATCTAGGCATAATTCTCTAGCATAAGAGGAAGTCCCTGCACCCCAAATTCAAAGACGTGAAGATCTGTGAGCAGGATGAGGAGCACTGGATAAGTCGATTGGGCATTCAAAACGACAGATACAATTCCCCCAACAGAGAAACGATCAGGGGCATGCGATTCAATGAACCAACCTTGAAGTCCAGAAACTGTGCTCCCAAATAAGGCATGGCACAACTGAGTAGTCAAAAAGAACGACACGTGAAAAATTGTATCATTTGACTAAACAGGGGTCATTTCCTTCCCAGCATATCTATTGATCCAAGCATAACATCCGTGCATCCATGTATATATATATCAAAATAAAAATGTGCATGAAAAGAAAATCACAGGTACGAGACTGTCGGCGACACGAATACCGGTGCCATTCATCGGAGGGACATGGCAGCGGGAAACTTGCACGTTCCAATGCGCCCAGAATCTATAGAACATAAAGGAATTGCAAAACGACTGTCTGAAGCACCTTCAGCTAATCAACAAGGATGATAGGTCAAAGGCAACGGCTGTCAAGAGAGATTTACAAGGACGAACCCCAAGAATGACAAGTCAAACCAAAAGAAGTGGCTGGCAAAAGCGATTTACGAGGAAGAATCCCAGGGGGGCCCCACAAACTAATCAGGTACGCTTTTCTTTTAAATTTCCTCTAGAATTATTGCATTTTTATGATGTACAATACGATGCGAGTCCATTTAGGATAGTACACAGCGATTCCAGAGACGAGACCCGGCAATTCAAAACCGACCCGTCAGATACGATACCTGACCAATTGAAAAAACGACCCGTCAGATACGATACCTGACCAAACCAAAAACGACCAGTCAGATACGATACCTGACCAAACCAAACAAAAAACGACCAGTCAGATACGATGCCTGACCAAACCAAAAACGACCAGTCAGATACGATACCTGACCAAACCAAAAAAAACGACCCGTCAGATACGATACCTGACCAATTGAAAACACGACCCGTCAGAAACAAGAACTGACCGTCCAACATGACCCGTCAGTGAAAACCCCTGACCGTCCAAAATGACCCGTCAGAAACAATACCTGACCGTCCAAAATGACCCGTCAGAAACAAGAACTGACCGTCCAACACGACCCGTCAGAAACAAGAACTGACCGTCCAACACGACCCGTCAGAAACAAGAACTGACCGTCCAAAATGACCCGTCAGTGAAAACCCCTGACCGTCCAAACATGACCCGTCAGTGAAAATACCTGACCGTCCAAGCATGACCCGTCAGTGAAAACCCCTGACCGTCCAAAATGACCCGTCAGAAACAATACCTGACCGTCCAAAATGACCCGTCAGAAACAAGAACTGACCGTCCAACACGACCCGTCAGAAACAAGAACTGACCGTCCAACACGACCCGTCAGAAACAAGAACTGACCGTCCAAAATGACCCGTCAGAAACAAGAACTGACCGTCCAACACGACCCGTCAGAAACAAGAACTGACCGTCCAACACGACCCGTCAGAAACAAGAACTGACCGTCCAAAATGACCCGTCAGAAACAAGAACTGACCGTCCAACACGACCCGTCAGAAACAAGAACTGACCGTCCAACACGACCCGTCAGAAACAAGAACTGACCGTCCAAAATGACCCGTCAGTGAAAACCCCTGACCGTCCAAACATGACCCGTCAGTGAAAATACCTGACCGTCCAAGCATGACCCGTCAGTGAAAACCCCTGACCGTCCAAAATGACCCGTCAGAAACAATACCTGACCGTCCAAAATGACCCGTCAGAAACAAGAACTGACCGTCCAACACGACCCGTCAGAAACAAGAACTGACCGTCCAACACGACCCGTCAGAAACAAGAACTGACCGTCCAAAATGACCCGTCAGAAACAAGACCTGACCGTCCAAAATGACCCGTCAGAAACAAGAACTGACCGTCCAACACGACCCGTCAGAAACAAGAACTGACCGTCCAACACGACCCGTCAGAAACAAGAACTGACCGTCCAAAATGACCCGTCAGAAACAATACCTGACCGTCCAAAATGACCCGTCAGAAACAAGAACTGACCGTCCAACACGACCCGTCAGAAACAAGAACTGACCGTCCAACACGACCCGTCAGTCAAAAGAACTGATCGTCCAAACATGACCCGTCAGTCAAAAGAACTGACCGTCCAAAATGACCAGTTAGTGAAAACCCCTGACCGTCCAAACATGACCCGTCAGTAAAAACCCTGACCGTCCAACATGACCCGTCAGTGAAAATCCCTGACCGTCCAAAATGACCCGTCAGTGAAAACTCCTGACCGTCCAAAAACGACCCGTTGGAGAAAGATCCGACGATGACAATGCGATAACCGTTGGAGAAAGATCCGACGATGAAAATGCGATAACCGTTGGGAAAAGATCCGACGATGACAATGCGATAACCGTGGGAAAAGATCCGACGATGACCAAAACAATGCGATGCGATGCGATGTGCGATGCGACGAGCGATGCGATGCGATGCGATGTGCGATGCGATGCGATATGCGATATGCGATACATCATATGAGAAGCAGTGCGATATGTGATTTCATATGCGATGTAATGCGATTTTGATTTAGTATGATAAGCGATTTGATATTTAAATATGCAATATGCGTTAAGCAAGAGAAAAATAGTTTTGGCGAATATGCGATGCGAGTCCATTTGAGGCAGTAACCGGTAATATTAGTGTTGCATCATTAACCTGTATATGTTGCATCAATGATATATATGTTGCATCATTAAAATATGTGTTGCCATCATCATGCATTGGGTGCCTACTTCTTTATCATGTTCATTTCATATGACATTACATAAACATGATAAAGAGGGGCAGCTGTAGACACCCAAATTTTGCACTTTTGCACTAACCCTGACAGGAGGGCAGAATCGTCATTTGACCCGACGAGCGAAAAGGAAGGTGGATCCCAACATCAAGCCACCCCAGCGATTTACGGTCAAAGCCGCCACAACGGACAACGAACATCCGGTCACTTGAGGCAAGGCGAACAGTTGATCCAGAAAAACCTGAGCCGACCACAAAAGACGACTAATGGCCACTACGCTTACGATGTTCGGGGGTCTCGCTCCCCGGTGAGCGAGCGGCTGCCCAGCTCGCCGGTGAGCTGGCGGGGGGGGTAGGGGGCAGCGCCCCCTGAAAGCCAAGCACAATTATCAAATTCCATATCAAGTCGCATCCCTCCGAACTAGCCTCCCAGAATAATATGGCACGTTTTTCGGGGATTTCCGGACTGCAAAAATACAGCTTTCCAAAATAATACCGCAGAAATTGGCGAATTAAGACCGCGTGGCACGAAAATCGAAAAAACAAGCCGGACGGCCGCGAATGCAACCGCTGCCACCGACAGACGTGACAGGCACGAGGCTCGAGAACGGCACACGACAGCCGAGGCGGCGGCCAGGCGGCCACAGCAGGCAGCCGCAGATGCATCTGCGGCCAGCCGCAGATGCATCTGCGGCTGCCTGCTGAAGCCTATATGCGCCCATTTTCCACCCGAGAGCAAAAAAGAAAAAAAAAAAAAGGAAAGAAAAATAGATTTTTAGAGAGAGAGAGAGGCGCGGGAGAAGAGAGAAAAAGATAGAAAAGAGAGAAACATTGTGAGATTTCTTCATCTTGTGTTCAATTTTTACTAGGTATTGTATCCTATTTCGATTTTCAAGTGTTAAAGCGTATCTTTCATCATTTGAAATGTAAAGAAATCCAAGTTCATAGCATTTGTGGTTCTATATAGTTAGATCTAGTTCTCATTTTATCTTATTGTCTAAGTTGTTATAGATCTAATATTTGTGCATTTGTTGGGTGGATCTACTGTTAGATCCGAAAATATTTGGTGCATTGCTATTTAATATAGTTTGATTTTGTATATGTTGAAGTTAGATCCGATGTAGTCGATATATGTTTGGATCTATGGATTAGGGATGGTTAGAGAGGATTTGTGGCGGATAGAATCTCCTCCTAACCTCCCGATGATATCCTTTTAAGGTTATTTTATAGTTTTTACGTATGTAGCAATGGCGATGCACTTGTGTTGTAAATATGTAATTTTTGGGCCTTAAAGCGATATCGATACCGAAAATCGGGTTTAAGGCCCCGTAATAGTGAAACATGTGATTGTAGGCGTTTGGGGTTATTTGGATGGCTTACATGCCCGTGAATAACCGCAACGCTATTTTTAATGCTTGATTTTCCTTTTGACACGAGAAAACGATTTTGGAATGAAATGATAAAGGTTTTTATAAAATCAAGCAAATTAGGATATTAGATTCACGAGGTTTAAAATTAAGAGTCTTGGGCGAACTTTAACCCGTGTTTGGCAAAAAGACTCCATTTGGTTTTAAAAGGTCATAAGAAACGCTTTTGCAAATAAATCAATGTTTTCATTAAACTTTGTGCATAGGGTTAAAGAGTTCTAGAAGTTGCCCTCGTTTTATTTATATTAACTGTTAGAAGGCAATGTATAGTCTCGATTCCTATTTGACAAAAGTTTAAAACTATTGTTTTCTAAAATGACATCTAAATAAAAAACCTCAACGCTTTCGAAATTAAAATCAATCTTTCTTATAAAAAGCGAAGCCTCGTCATTTGGGTCAAAGAACGTCCAAAACACTTTCCAGATAAATACTTTTGCCATATAAAATAAAAGCAAAACTTTTTTATGCAAAACGCACCACAAACGTCCATTTAGGCACACACACACACACACACACACACACACACACACACATTTTAGGATTTAAAAGGATAGGAAAACATCGAGATTGCGGTAACCGTGTTTCACGGAAGTCGGGGGGTGCCTAACACCTTCCCCTCGCTTAAGCAAGCCCCCGAGCTCTATGAATCTCGGTTTGCAGACCAATTAATCGGAGTCACATATGAGCCAGCAATTACGAAAATAAATTCGGATGAGTTGGTACATCCATTTCAAATATACCAACTGGCGACTCTGGTCAATTGGCTCATAAAGAAATCGACATTTAAAAACCCGTCGACATTAAGCCGACCCTTTTCAAAATCACATTTAATCTAAAAGGCTAAAATTGGAAAGGGCATTTTAATAATAAAAAACGAGACGGCGAAATCCCGGCGTCGACACTTTACTACTAAATAATCTCAGACAAGCGCTAAAGATTTAACCTAGTAGCAGCATAAAGAAATAGAGAGATCGTTGAACTAAACAACACAATCCAAGCGTCTGCATTTAATTTAGATGAATATTCTTCCTAAGATAAAACAATCTTTTGATAATCAAAATAATTATTAATCTTAGTTGCTTCGCAAATTAAAGTGACCAAACATTTACGGATTTGATATTTAATTTAGCAGTAGATTTCAACGAATAATAAACTAGTGTGCACCCTAGCAATTAAACGAATTAATCATAAAAGTAACACAGAAAAATATCCAATACTTAAAATATAAATTGAACAATTAAAATAAATTAGATCTCACAGTGTATAAATCTTGATGGCTTCAATCACTTAAATCAAGAAAAAGAATTTAGCTACTCATAATTGTAGAGAGCATCAAAGAATAGAAGAGAGAATTTTTATTCTAATAGAAAAGTTGTGTATTACAATGTGTCTCAAGCCCTCTATTTATAGGCTCCAAAATTCTCCTAACCCTAGTAGGATTTACAATTAAGAATAAAAGAAAAAGAAAATAATTATTTTTCTAACCCTAATTGGAATAAAAATCCAATTTGGAATAAAAAAGGAGCAAAATTCACGAAATAATCTGATTTGGGAGAATTAACGCGCAGCCAATCAAGGCACTCGCTACAGTGACCGCACGCCACCCGCGCATACCTTTGATGAAACGACGTCGTATTGCTCCGTTTCTTGCCACTGTTCGGCCACCGCGCGCACTGCGCGAAGGCGCTGATGGAACGACGTCGTTTAGCTGCTCGGCCATCCATCCACGCGCCATGCGCGGTCGCTACTTTTCGAAATTACATATTTGCCCCGGTCTTTGCTGATTTTGCAGTTTTGTCCGTCAAGCTTTGCTGAAATTACAAAAATGCCATTAGACTTTTATTTCCCTACAAAATCAAATATAAAATAAATAAAAATAATATAAAAATACTAAAAATCCTAAAAACACATAATAATAAATAAAACACCTAAAACACTAAAAATAAATAAAAACACATAAATAAAAATAAATATAAAATTACTATAAAATTACCTAAATTAACATAAATTAACTAAAACCCTATAAAACCTATTAAAACCAAAATAAACTAAATAATTAAACATTTAAGCACACAATAAATATAAAAACTAAGTATTAGAGAATAAAAATATCGTATAATTTAACCCTATCAAATACCCCCACACTTAGCTTTTTGCTCGTCCTCGGGCAAAACAAAAATAAAAACTAATAATAACCAAACAATTTACTCGAGCAACAGATTAATATAAGTTTTAACATCAGCCTCAAAGATTTTTAAAATAATAACTCAAAGAAAATTTCAAAATATGCAAAATCTAGAACTTTAACATATTTATTAATCTTACTCTACTCAAGATTTTGTGTGTGTGTGTGAATCCATGTGTATTAAACTAATTAAAACTCAGATAAGTCTAGGTTATTAATTACCTTATAAAAGACATACAACAAAACTCAATATACTTATTTTTTTTCATCACTTTCAGCTAATACAAACAAATATAAATCAGAAGATCAAAAGGTTTCAAACAATTAGGCATACTAGGAATATTAATATCAATTTTTTTCAAATATTTTTTTCTCATTTTTTTTCTTTTAATTGGTGCATTTTATGCTCCATCCCATTTTTTCTTTCTTCATTTTTTTTCACGGTGAGTGCATTTTATGCTCCATCTCACCAACGAGTGCGTTTTACGCTCCATCTCGCTTTTTCATGTGTTTATGAGTGAGTGCGTTTTACGCTCCATCTCAACCCACCACATAATTTTTTTCTTCAATAATAATCCTAGAAAAATTACCTAAATCATCTCATCCAAATTATATTTTGTCTTATATTTCACTTCAAATAATGATCAAATAAGATATAGAGTTCAAAAAATATCTTCCATAAGCATTTAACCATTTAAACTTTCTCTTAATTAAAACTAGCTCAAACAAATGGATATAAGTGTATACAAATTTAAAAGAATGTCGAACAAAGTAATAATAAATAAAAAGTCAAAAATTCAAATTAAGCAAAAATTTATCATTTTTCCAAGAGTTATTAAATAAAAATCAAAATTTTTATCATTGGCTAAAAATTTAAAATTCAATTAACTCATTGCTCAATGTGACACATCCTAAAAATAAAAAAATAAAAAATAAAAAAAACTACCCCATTTTCGTAGGAAACACGGTTACACTTAGCATGTGCAACAAGCCTTTAAACCCCAAGGTTACCCCAAGTGGACGAGTTTTGTCTCGTGAGGTTTTGCAGTGAATTTACCCACAAAATTCAAAATTCAAAATTTTAAAATTCCCTAAAATTATCAAAAAAAATATGACCTAAAAATAACAAAAATCCTAAATCCCTTCCCCCACACTTAAAATTTACATTGTCCCCAATGTAAAATAAAATGCAAAGAAGAAGAAAACACAAATAAATATAAAAAGAAAAAGGAAGAGAAATGCAAATTTGAGTTCTTGGGTTGCCTCCCAAGCAGCGCCTTTATTTATTGTCATTGGCACGACAACATGATTTCCCCTTTGTTTTTAAGTAGTATAAATCGGATCCTCAAGATCCACTTTTTTCGAGCCTTCTTCTCGGAATCCCTCATAGAAATGCTTGAGTCTATGACCATTCACCTTAAATACTTTAGAAGTTTCCAAACTTTGAATTTCAACTGCACCATAAGGAAAAACATTAGTCACAACAAAAGGTCCATCCCAACGAGAACGCAACTTACCTGGAAACAACCGAAGTCGAGACTGGTAGAGAAGAACTTTTTCACCAATTGTAAATTCTTTTCTAGAAATCATCTTGTCGTGAAAAGCCTTTGTCTTCTCCTTGTAAATTCTTGCACTCTCATAAGCATCATTGCGAATTTCCTCTAACTCTTGTATTTGCAACTTCCTATGCTCTCCACTATCACTCATTGTCATATTGAAACTCTTAACGGCCCAATAAGCTTTGTGTTCTAGCTCCACATGTAAGTGACATGGTTTCCCAAATACTAATCTATAAGGTGACATACCAATAGGCGTTTTATAAGCCGTCCTATACGCCCATAAAGCATCATCCAAGCGCAAACTCAAATCTTTTCTGTTCGGATTGACTGTCTTTTCAAGAATGGACTTAATTTCTCTGTTTGACACTTCCGCTTGTCCATTGGTTTGCGGATGATATGCAGTTGACACCTTATGAGTGACATGATACTTTTTCAATAAAGCTTCCACAGTTCGATTACAAAAATGAGTGCCTCTATCACTTATTAGAGCTCTAGGAATTCCAAACCTGGAAAATATGTTAGTACGGAGAAAATCTGCAACAACTTTGGAATCGTTAGTCCTTGTGGCCTTAGCTTCCACCCATTTTGAAACATAATCGACAACAAGTAAAATATAAATATTACCAAAAGATACAGGAAACGGTCCCATAAAATCAATGCCCCAAACGTCAAAAATTTCACAAAAGAGTATGGGAGTTTGCAACATCTCATTTCGTTGGGATATATTACCTGTCTTTTGACAATTACAACATGACTTGCAAAATAAATAGGAATCTTGGAATAAAGATGGCCAATAAAAACCACAGTCAAGTACTTTCCTCGCTGTTTTCTTAGATCCAAAGTGACCTCCACAAGCATATGAATGACAAAAAGTGAGAATATGATCAATTTCAGTTTCAGGGACGTACCTTCTAATTACTTGGTCCGCACAATGCTTCCATAAGTATGGGTCATCCCACACGTAGTACTTTGCTTGACTTTTGATTTTATCCCTTTGAGCTTTAGACAAATTAGACGGCAAAATGTTAGTAACCAAATAATTGATAATATTTGCATACCAGTGTGATTTTTTATATGCAGAGAACAATTGTTCATCAGGAAATGTCTCTTTGAGAGGAAGCTCATCCCTAGTATTCGCCAAACGACTTAAGTGATCTGTAACACTATTTTCTGTCCCTTTTTTGTCCTTGATCTCCAAATCGAATTCACTTAAGAGAAGTATCCATCTTATCAACCTTGGTTTTGCCTCTTTCTTTGTCATCAAATAACGAAGAGCTGCATGATCAGAATAAATAATAATTTTAGTACCAAGTAAATAAGATCGAAATTTTTTTAAAGCAAAAACGACAGCTAAGAGTTCTTTTTCAGTAGTCGAATAATTTCTCTGGGCATCGTTCAAGGTCCTCGAAGCATAATAAATTGCATGAGATGCTTTCCCAACTTTTTGACCCAAAATAGCTCCTACTGCATAATCACTTGCGTCGCATATAATCTCGAAAGGTATGTCCCAATTTGGAGGTTGAATAACTGGAGTAGTGGTCAACAATTCCTTCAACTTATCAAACGCTGTCTTACACTCCTTGTCAAAATTGAAATCCGCATCCTTTTATAGTAATTTGCATAGGGGTGATGCTATCTTGGAAAAATCCTTTATGAATCTCCGGTAAAAACCTGCATGTCCAAGAAAAGAACGCACTTCCCGCACACTTGTGGGATAAGGTAGAGACAGAATAATATCAATTTTTGCTTTATCTACTTTAATTCCCTTAGATGAAACAACATGACCCAAAACTATACCTTGCTCAACCATGAAATGACATTTTTCAGAATTTAGTACAAGGTTAGTGTCTATACATCTTTGAAGAACAAGTGTAAGGTTGTGCAAACAATCATCAAAAGAGTCCCCATGGACGGTGAAATCGTCCATAAAAACTTCCATGATATGCTCAATATAATATGAAAATATACTAACCATACACCTTTGAAAAGTAGCGGGGGCGTTGCAAAGTCCAAACGGCATTCGACGATATGCAAAAGTTCCAAATGGGCATGTAAATGTCGTCTTTTCTTGATCCTCCGGAGAAATGGCAATTTGGAAGTAACCTGAATAACCATCAAGAAAACAATAGTAAGAATGACCAGCTAATCGTTCAAGCATTTGATCAATAAAAGGTAAAGGAAAGTGGTCTTTTCGGGTAACAGTATTTAATTTTCTATAATCTATACAAACCCGCCACCCATTTTGAACACGGGTGGGAATTAACTCATCATTCTGATTTTTGACCACAATTATGCCCGTCTTTTTAGGAACTACTTGAACTGGGCTAACCCAACTGCTATCCGAAATAGGGTAAATCATGCCAACTTCAAGAAGCTTTTGAATCTCTTTTTTCACAACATCCATCATGGGTGGATTTAGTCTTCTTTGCGGTTGGCGTGTGGGTTTCGCTCCTTCTTCAAGTAAAATACGATGCATGCATGTCGACGGACTGATTCCCTTGATATCAGCAATCGTCCAACCAATGGCCTTCTTATGCTCCTTAAGAACTTTCATGAGTTGTTCTTCTTGTGATGGACTAAGTTTATTGGAGATGATCACTGGCGATGTCTTTTCTTCTCCAAGAAAAACATACTTGAGATGAGCAGGAAGGGGCTTCAAGTCTGGAGT
This sequence comes from Hedera helix, assembly GCA_947179155.2. Lineage (NCBI taxonomy): Eukaryota > Viridiplantae > Streptophyta > Magnoliopsida > Apiales > Araliaceae > Hedera > Hedera helix. The sequence goes on along the minus strand of OX359273.1, from coordinate 19,069,636 downwards.
AGGGGACTGCAAAACAGATGGTAAAGATTTTTCGTTAGGAACTGGCATATCAATATAAGGAATGTTACCTGTGTTTGGAGAATCATTTAGTGTTGCAATAACATCCTTTAATTCATCGGTCAAGGCGAACTCTTCTTCCTCCTCGAGATTCTGACTGATTGTCGTTTCTACTGCATCCTTTCCATCAAGTTCAAAAATTTCCTGTGCTAATGAGTCAATCACATCAATAGAATAAACAGGATTATCATCATTGGGATATTTCATGACATCATAAATATTAAACTGCACAACATCGCCATCAAATTACATTGTAAGTGTACCACTATGAACATCTATCTTGGTTTTGGATGTCTTTAAGAATGGTCTTCCTAACAAAATAGGAGTATTTTGATCACCATTCTCCATATCAAGCACATAAAAATCAGTAGGAAAAATCAAATTATTTACCTGCACAAGAACATACTCTATTATACCCTTAGGATAGGCATTAGATCTGTCAGCCAACTGAATCACCGTACCAGTTTTATTTAAAGGTTCAAGTTTCAAAGAAGCATATATAGAATATGGCATGACATTAATAGATGCTCCTAAGTCTAACATGGCCTTTTCAAATCTGGTATCACCTATCTGGCAAGGGATAGTAAACATTCCTGGGTCTTGACACTTAGCGGGGAGTTTTCTTTGAATCATGGCAGATACATTTTTTCCTACTTTAACCTTCTCATACCTTTCGAGTGCTTGTTTTCTTTTGTGCATACACAATTCTTTTAGAAATCTAGCAAAGCGAGGTACTTGTTTAATTGCATCTAATAATGGAATTTTTACCTCGCATTGATGAAAAGTTTCATATAAGTCTGAGTCTTTTTCATATTTCCTTTTTTCTGTTAGAGCAAGAGGAAAAGGGGGTACCGGTTTATACTTAGAGAGAGGTGGAAATTTATGTTTAGGAGTACCATTATCGACTAGAACATTGTCGTTCTCTTGACTGTTGTATATCTCCTTGTTATCCACTTCAACTTTGCTTTGGTCTTTTGACGCAGACTCTGGCTTTGCTGGAGTTTCGATCTCTTGACCGCTTCTCAAAGTGATTGCACTTGCGTTTTCTCTTGGATTCACCACCGTTTGAGAGGGTAATTTTCCAGAACCTTGCGCCTCTAATCGACTAATTGCAGTTGCCATTTGTCCCATCTGTGTTTCCAAATTCTGCATATTCGCCTTCGTTTCATGTCGAAACTGCAAATTTTCCTGTTGAAATTGTACAGTGTTAGTACTAATTTGTTTAACCAAATCTTCTAAAGATAAATTAGAATTAGATGATTGGCCCTGTTGTTTGTTGGGATATGGCTGCTTGTATTGTTGGTAGCTTGCAAAGTTTGAATTTGTGGATTGATTTCCTTGTGGATGTCCATAGCTGAAATTAGGATGATCTCTCCAACCTGAGTTGTATGTGTTTAAGTAGGGATCATATCTTCTTTGTGGTTGACCAGGAAAACCACCTGCTGCATTTACTTGTTCATAGGACTCCTCTTGAAGAGTGGGGCACATATCCGTTGGGTGTCCTACTATAGCGCAAATTCCACAAGCTTTCACTTGTTGCGTATTACCTACAGCTATTTGACGAACAAGAGAAGTTAGACTAGCCATTTGTTCTTTAAGTGAAGAAATGTCTACCTCATTGACATTCTAAGATGTAAAATTAAGCCTAGTGCCGAATTGTTGGGAGTTAGCCGCCATGTTCGCAATCAAGTTCCTTCCAGCTTCGGGTGTTTTGTCCACCAAAGCGCCGCCACTAGCAGCGTCAATCATGCTTCTATCAGTAGACATGAGTCCCTCATATAAGTATTGGATTAGGAGTTGTTCGCTGATTTGATGGTGAGGACAGCTTGCACACAATTTCTTGAACCGTTCCCAATATTCGTATAGGGATTCTCCATGGTTCTGTCTCACACCACAAATTTCTTTTCTTATGCTGGCTGCCCTTGAAGCTGGGAAATATTTTTCCAAGAATAATTTTTTCACTTCTTCCCATGTGGTTATACTTCCGGAGGGGAGATAGTAGAGCCAATCTTTAGCCAAATCTTTCAACGAGAATGGAAAGGCTCGTAATTTGATATGTTCTTCAGTCACTCCGGGTGGTTTCATGCTCGTGCATACCACATGAAATTCTTTTAAGTGTTTATGTGGGTCTTCACCTGCAAGACCATGAAAAGAAGGCAAAAGACGTATTAGACCAGACTTTAACTCAAAGGAAGTGTTAGCATCGAGATTGGGAAAAGTTATGCATAAAGGTTGTTGGTGCAAATCAGGAGCCGCGAGTTCCTTCAAAGTTCGATTTCCAGCCATGTTGTCGTTTGCTTCAAGATTTGTTTGTCCTTCTTTCTTTAATCCGCGCAATGTTATTTCGATTTCTGGATCAAACCTTAAATCACTTTGATTAGTAGAACGAGTTATGGGCATAAAAATAACTACGAAAAACTAAAAATAGATTAAAAGAAAAAACACAAAAATAAATAAATCAATTCCCCGGCAACGGCGCCAAAATTTGGTGTGATGTCGCAAGCACCCAAAAATAAAATCTTACTTTTGAAAAATATTAATGTAGTAGTGTAAGCAAGAGTCGATCCCACAGAGAATGATTAATTTAATTTTATGTTTTTGCAAATAAAAATTGGGGGTTTTTGAATTAAAGAAATAATTTAAATAAAAATAACTAAAATAAATATGCAAGTAATTTAATGAAATCAATGAGAAGAAAAAGCCTTGGTTTAAGTCAATATCCACCATCAAGAATTTACAACTGATCACTGATGCAAGAATAAATCAATTCATATTTTAAATATTCAACGTGGAATAATTACTCCCATTCGAACAATTTTCCTATCTCTCCTTAATTTTAGTTAAGCAGAAACAAGCGATCTAAATAACCCTTACTACTAAATAATCTCAGACAAGCGCTAAAGATTTAACCTAGTAGCAGAATAAAGAAATAGAGAGATCGTTGAACTAAACAACACAATCCAAGCGTCTGCATTTAATTTAGATGAATATTCTTCCTAAGATAAAACAATCTTTTGATAATCAAAATAATTATTAATCTTAGTTGCTTCGCAAATTAAAGTGACCAAACAATTACGGATTTGATATTTAATTTAGCAGTAGATTTCAACGAATAATAAACTAGTGTGCACCCTAGCAATTAAACGAATTAATCATAAAAGTAACACAGAAAAATATCCAATACTTAAAATATAAATTGAACAATTAAAATAAATTAGATCTCACAGTGTATAAATCTTGATGGCTTCAATCACTTAAACCAAGAAAAAGAATTTAGCTACTCATAATTGTAGAGAGCATCAAAGAATAGAAGAGAGAATTTTTATTCTAATAGAAAAGTTGTGTATTACAATGTGTCTCAAGCCCTCTATTTATACGCTCCAAAATTCTCCTAACCCTAGTAGGATTTACAATTAAAAATAAAAGAAAAAGAAAATAATTATTTTTCTAACCCTAATTGGAATTAAAATCCAATTTGGAATCAAAAATGAGCAAAATTCGCGAAATAATCTGATTTGGGAGAATTAACGCGCAGCCAAACAAGGCACTCGCTACAGTGACCGCACGCCACCCGCGCATTGCACGCATACCTTTGATGAAACGACGTCGTATTGCTTCGTTTCTTGCCACTGTTCGGCCACCGCGCGCACTGCGCGAAGGCGCTGATGGAACGGCGTCGTTTAGCTGCTCGGCCATCCATCCGCGCGCCATGCGCGGTCGCTACTTTCCGGAAATTACATATTTGCCCCGGTCTTTGCTGATTTTGCAGTTTTGTCCGTCAAGCTTTGCTGAAATTACAAAAATGCCATTAGACTTTTATTTCCCTACAAAATCAAATATAAAATAAATAAAAATAATATAAAAATACTAAAAATCCTAAAAACACATAATAATAAATAAAACACCTAAAACACTAAAAATAAATAAAAACACATAAATAAAAATAAATATAAAAATACTATAAAATTACCTAAATTAACATAAATTAACTAAAACCCTATAAAACCTATTAAAACCAAAATAAACTAAATAATTAAACATTTAAGCACACAATAAATATAAAAACTAAGTATTAGGGAATAAAAATATCGTATAATTTAACCATATCATTTATGTTGGAAGAAGCAAGGAAATGATAGCAAGTCTAGTAGGCCTATTTTGATGTGTATACTTACACTTTGTGTAAGTATACATATTCACTAGGTGGAGTTTAATAGATTCACAGCTCTTTCATTCATTAGTTCATTCATTTCATTTCTATCACCTAGTATTGGAGAGAAAGGAAGCTAGAGAGCAAAAGTGAGAGAAAACTAGAGAGAAAAGCTAAAAAGTTTAAGAAAGAAAGGAAGGAAACCCTAAAAGATAAAGAGAAAGATCATCTAGAATTCAAGGTAGATCATCCAGTCTTAAGTTCATTTCTAGCAAGAAGGAAGAAAGAAACTAAAGGTTAAAAGTACTTTAAAATCTAGCTTTCCTTTAATGTATGTATTTATGTATGTTTGAAGTGTTTTTTATAGTCAAAAATGTATTTTAATGGTAAAAAAATACTTTTCAAATCCATTATGTCTAGATTTATGTTAAAATGATATATCTAGGGTTTAATGTGCTTAACTAGTGTTTTTTATGCATCTATGATGGAAAAGTTGATCAAAGCATTAAATAGATTTTCGCCAAAAAATCTAAAATTTGGACAGTCCGTTCCCGGAGTTATTGTTCATGTTTCGTGAGTCGTATTCATGATCCGTCAAATTTCGGTGTTATTAATATAAGATATGAAGATTTTTCAAGTGGAACGATTGAAAAATATTAAATAAACTATTTATGGTGATTTTTCTAGCAAAACAGTTCCTGTCGAAATTTTTTGAAAAACCTATTGTCCATAATTTTATGAGGGCTGTTTTGGCTACTTTTATTTATCTAAAAATTCTGGCTATCTTACACATGATATTATATGATATATATCAGCCACTGTCCAAAAATGAGCTCCATCCGACTTCGGATGAGTGAGTTATGACCCAACGATTTTTCATGTTTTAAAAAGGTATTACACCTATAACTTGTAATGTATAACTTAGACAATTATGAAATATTTACTAGGAGTATTCTATGATGGAATGAAGGTACCATATAAATTTTAAAATATTCTAATAAAAACTTGATTTTTAAAAATTATTGCACATTCTAGATAGAATTGGCCTATTGAAAAATAGTAAATAAAGTTGAAAAATTAAAAAAAAATTATTTTGTGTATGAAATGAAATAAAATAAAAATATCCAAGAGATATAAAAATAATTAGTTAACTAGGTATTTTTGATAATTACACTTGGCTTAAGAGAAATGAAGATAATAGTATAAATAATTATGTATTATTTAATTTTATTAAATAATATATAAAGGTAATTATTTGCTATTTAAATAGTATTAAATAATAAATAAAGTAATTAAAACTAATTATTTATTATTTAAAGGCTAAATAATAAATAAAGTAAAGGAATAAAGAAGTTAATAAAAGGATTAAACAATTTACTTTTAAATTGTTTAAGTTTTTAAATATTACTAAATGATTTAAAATATTATTGAATAATAGTATTAGTTAAATTAATAGTAAATGATTAATAATAAAGTAAATGATTAAGTTATTATTAAATAGTTAATAATAATAGTAAATAATTAAATTATTATTAAATGATTAATAACAATAGTAAATGATTAAATTATTATGAATTGATTAAATTATTATTAAATAATTAATAATAATAATAAGTGATTAAATTATTATTAAAGGATTAATAATAATAGTAAGTGATTAAGATATTATTAAATGATTAATAATAATGATACATGGTTAAATATTATTAGGGAATTAATAATAGTAATGATCAATTAAGATGTTATTAATTAACTAATAACATTAGTAAGTGAATTTGATATTATTAATATTATAATAACATTATTTGGTAATTAATATATTATCCAAGTATGATAATATTGTCTTGTAAGCTACGTGTTGCTAAATAGGGAATTATGTGCTTACGTGATAGTCTGTTTGATAGTGATATATGAAATCCTATGCGCGTTACTAATTGATAGATAAAACTATTTAATACTAGGTCTTTCAAGGACCGTAATTTAAGTCGTGTAAGTTGTAGCTTACGACTGAGGCAAGTTTTATAACTCAAACTTGAATTATTATTGTCAAGCATGTTAGTGGTTTAATGTATTATTAATTACACCACATAAATGCAAATTATTGATATCTGCACTTTGTACATTTGAAATACTGTTCTATTATTGAACTGTAAATTATTTAAAGTTATTCATTACATGAACCATTCAAGAAATAGTCTATGTCATTTGTTCCGGCTAGACATATAGAGTTAATGTTTTTAAAAGCTATCCAAACCAGTAGTTGGTGCTAAAATCTTGTACTGAGAGAACAAACCCTAACTAGGGGATTATAAGTGTTGTTTGTCCGACACATTCAGAGTTTAATGCTATGCATATACATGGTGTACAAGAGGCTGATTCCCTCGAGTACAAACTGAATTATAAAAGTGTTATTCAAATGATTAATTCCTTGTCAATGTTCATGGTTAGTTGGACCACTCAGTAGTAAATAATCATTCTTCATGTCTTCGTTTGAATTTTGATTATTCTATCAGTAAATTCATTTAACTACCTTCAATTGTTAAGTGTTTCATTTCATTCACAATTTATTCATGATATGTCTTTGTTAATTATTTTTAACTTGCTAAGCATAATAGTTGCTCACTCTTGCTATATATATCATGAACTAATTGCAGTTAAGTATGTGCATTCCAAGAAGGATAAGGGTAAGGACAAGCTTTAGGAATAGTTTGATATTACTATTCTGTTTTGTAAATCATGATCCCTTTTTGTATTAATAGTGTATTCATGATGTATTTTTGTTTAAGGTTATAGACCTTAGGACCATAGTGAACCTTTTGTAATGAACAACTTATGCTTATTTATTTTTGTATTGGTATTATATGTTGTTTAGAGGTGTTTGGATGTTTTATTACGTGAGCATCAAATTCGAGGTTAAGATAACCCAGATTTGGGGGCGTCACAAGTTGGTATCAGAGTTGTAGGTTATAAACTATAGGATGCAAAACCTAGATTATAACCTTAGAATTAAACTCGTATAGAGTACGCTAGGAGCTGAATCGAGGACATCCATTGAGTTGAGTTAAGTTTGAAAATGGATCGTGGAGATTCATCGAGCATATGTTGTACAAAATAAAATATTAGTTCATTTCATTAATGAATATATTGTATTGTGATACTGATATGCTATCATTTTTTTTCTTATCCGTGGTTGTAGGATGCCTGAAATAGGTCAGATGAGCCAGCCGGCAGAGGAGGCTCCTGAGAAGGATCCCAATGAGGATCACATGGCTGATGTTGAGGAACCAGTTAGGGGCCAGGTAATGAGGCCATATAGTGGGGATGATTCAGAGGAGCAACAAACTAATGAGGAGGAGTCAGCTGATAAGGATGAGCCACATTCTGAGGAAGAACTAGTAGAGCAGCTAGTTGAGAGGAATTTGGAACTCGAGGATAGCGTTCAACATCTAGAGAAACAAAACTAGGTTCACCAGGAGATAGAGGACCAGTATAAGAATGTGGCACACCAGCTAGAAGATGCGATGAGGGAGATAAAGGCATAGCTGCAGGGGTATAACCACCCCGTACAACAGTTAGGTCCCCTGTTATATTAGATGGTGGCCAGGAATACAGAGCTAAAGGAGGAGAATGATTAAACAGAGTTGAGTATGACAGAGTTACAAGTAGAGCATGAGGACATGAAGGTCGAATTTGATCTTGAGATTGCAGACAAGATCCGCATATCTTATGCATGGATGAGAGTTGCAAGAAGAGTGGATGAGCTAGAGAGAGGTCTAGGCTGGGGTTTTCTGAAAGTAATATGCACACAAGCCAATCATATTTGATGTAAAATTGTATATACTTTGTAATCTTATTCGTATTATCAATAAAAGTTTATTTATACAAATGCATTTTCTTTATCCATATTTAATAGATGACATTAATTTTGATAAACTCATAGTTGTTGAGCAATGCTTTTAGAATCACGATGATGATCATGGTAATGAGATCTAAATTCAAGATAGCTAAAAACTAAAATTATTCCTAATCGTGGGATTACTAAAATGGAGATTAATGAATTTGGATAGATTAATACATACTATGTTTGCTCTTATGAAGAAGATGATTGATCTCATAATCATTTGTGTGGAGACATTAAAGCAAGTATGTAGGTGCTTATTAGAAAATAAGTTCACTGAATATGACTCGCTAAAGGAATACCTAATGGAGTTTTACTCATCTGTCAATAGGAATTCAAAATGTGATAGTAATACAAATGATCCTTGAACTTGAGATCATCATAGTATCTTGTGTATGATAAATTATACTTTGACATATTCCTTACGACGTTTAAGTTATATCAAAGGGTATGATTGGGTATAATAAGTTGTACATGGAGATATGTGAATGGTCAACAAAGAATCTATCATTTCTTGTCAAAGAAGATAATGTTTTATGCGATTCGATAAATGACAACTCATTAGTTCTTGGCCAAGGCAGAATGGAAATTAGAAATGAGTTTCTAATTTACATTAAATAGAGTTGTGCATTTAAAAATCGAAATGCATATGATCAAATAAAATAAGACTTTAGAGTAAATTCATGTCTTATATTTGATTGAGACATTGTATGGTAGAATGATTGAATTATAGAGTAACTATTCACTGAAAGGTTCTTTTATGATTAAATGTTAAAATCTATATTATCTGAAAAATCGTTGATCACTAAGTGGGTTTACCCTTATTGTGGAATAAATATTATTTATTTAAATAAATTAATATTTTAATTTATTTATTTAATTAAAATTAGAATTGTTCTAATTGATTTATTCTACAACTAGTTTAATATGGAGAACCTAAAGGGTCACATTGCAAAAGAAAAATAATTATTTAAGAAGTAATGGCATAATCGTAATAATGAATTAAGTATATTTAATTTATACTATGAGGATAGAATAAATTAAATAGCTTAATATTTATTATTTAGTATTTTGGAAATAGTAATTATAAATTAATAAGAGGAGTCTTATTCTTATTATTATTATCATTAATATTTAATTCCTAAATGGGTTAGGAATTAATTAATAAGAGTACTCTCATAATTGATAATTAAGTTCCTAAATAGTTTAGGAATTGTAATTATTATATTAAATTAATTAAGTTCCTAATTAGATTAAGAGTTTAATTAAAAACCTTATTCCTAAAAGTGTTAGGATAGTTGTCTATATCTATAAATAAGAGAAGTATTATTATGGATTGGGGTTACATAAACTTCCACAAGTTTTGGAAAAGTACTCACAAGTTCTCTAGATCTAAAAAATTAGAAGATAGAGAAAAACTAGGGTTTGCCATCAACCACTTCTTGAATCTTGATTCTTCTTTAATGGATCACCTCTAGAGGTTAACCACTTTGTTGGCTAACGTTGATTAAAGGAATCTAATCGGTGAAATTCAAGGAGAACACGAAGGAATTGGAGTTGAATAAGTACCTGTGGAAAGTTAGAATCTACAAGGGTATAATTCTCTATGTCCTTCTTGTTAATTAATAGTTATGCATAGAGGTCGATCTTGGATTATGATTTGTAGTAAATTTTAAATTCTAATTTACCATGCTTCCGCTACTTATATGTAATTCGATTGTATGTTCATGGATATTATAAACCAACAGTGGTATCATAGCTAAACTTTATGCGAATTATTAATTGTTATGATTCTGTATATATGTGGATATGTGTTTAGAATAATTTATTAGGCATAATATGTTATATAAAATCATAAAATTTGAAAATAAGCATCAAAAGTCATTTTATTTTTTTGCAATTGCAAATTAAAAAAACTAGCAGTGCATCTGAGCGCAGCTGCGGTGGGTCTAAGCGCAGTTGCGCCCGACCTCGCTGTTTTATCCGTTTTTCCTTTTTTGTGTATTTTTTCTAAAATTAAAATAAAGGATTATTTTACATGGTTTTATAATTAAAATAAAGAGTTATTTTAAACTGGAAATTGGATTTCATGCAACTTTAAATTGCCCAATAAATGATATCGATATATAGATATATGGAATGGATTTTAATTCATAAGATGAATATTATTTATTAATACATATGTTGATATGTATAATAATAAATGAGATTGATTATGGACTATTGACCAATGTATGATTGGATGTGGATGCATGAATGAATGAGTTTTATAAATGGGATCTGCATACCTCGTCTTTCTAATTTTTCTTATGTATAATTCTATTTCCCTTCTATATACTTCCCATTGACTGTTGATCAAGGTTTCTATTTATTGGTATTAGTTTTGTAATAGAATTAGTTATAATTATTTTTAAGAATTAGACTAAAGAGGAAAGGAGGACATGAAGATCTGTTTGTAAAGGAGCCCAGGTTATTTAATGTAATAGTTATACTCAATGTATTTATTCTTACACCCTAGATTTGACTTTTTAGTTCACTTGGTGGCTCTAGTGAACCAAACAGGAATAAAAGTTCATAATCAATTCAAGTAGAATATAGTATTCTATATGTGCATTCTTAATATATATATTTATTATATATTATCCAAACATACTTCGCATGTTAAATAATATGATGTGTATTTTATATATATATGTGCATGCGTGCTAAACAAGATGAGACTATTAATAACAAACCCCTCAAGGTAAATTATATTAAGTTGTAACGTTCAAAGATATTTGGAATATCGAACGTCGCATTCTAGCATAGTAAAACAATAGAGTATCAAATAATCAATATATGTTTGTTATGTCATATAAGGCTTATATTAATAATTTGAGATGTTGTTTTATTACATAGTTGATGTTTGTAAAGGAATTGAACATTATTGTTTTGTTGTGTCACACAAGGACAATATTTTTCTATTTACTTATATGGAAATGCTAGGTCGAACTTAAGTTGGATACTTTTGATTTGGATATATCACACATGATCATAATAATTCAAGAGACAAAATACAATGAGTTACATATTGATGTAATTGACAAAGAGTTGTCTACCTATTTATTTACATATAGTTTTTTTTTTGTCACACAAAGCTATATACATTTGAAATAGGATCCTTATTCTCACTAGTAAATCTTTAACTAGATTTGCCAAACTATATAAGGAGGGTAATATAGTTTGATGAAAAATATTAGGAGATACCAATTTAAATAAAGATCGAATTTATTTTGGTAATTAATAAAATGGATGTATGCTAAAAATATTATATATTTTCCACATACATAATTTTACAAATGTCAAAGTCACTATCACTGCATAGCATACTTGATGCTAACAAACTGATTGTTGAATTACACGGACTGGTTAAGGAATTTGAGAATAGTTCTCACTGCTGAAATTTTTTCTTATGTTCTAAATTCACTTGTCCCTTCAACTGTTGCAGAAGAAGCCTCTGAGAAAGAAATTGCTACTTTTAAAAAGTGACAAGATGATACAATTGTGGCTCAATGCATTATGCTCGCACTAATGAGTAACGAGCTTTAGCGTCAGCATGAAAAAATGGATGTTTCTGCTATATTGTTGCACCTTAAGGAACTTTTATAGTGAGCAAAGTAGAAAAACTAGATATCAGATATCTGAGGAGCTCTTCCGATCTCGAATGATCGAGGGCACTACCGTTGAGACTCATGTCCTAAAGATAATCAATCTGATTGAACAACTTGGACGGTTAGAGTTCGTGATGGATGGGGAGTTAAGTCAAGATCTGATCTAGCAATCACTCCCAGACACTTTCTCATAATTTCTTATGAATTTTCACATGAATAAGTTGGATGATAACTTGCCTGAGTTACTTAACATGTTGAAAACTACGGAGGGTCACTTTCCATCTAAGAAGGGCCAAGTCTTGTTAATGGATGATTTTTCCAAGAAAAGGAAGAGGCGCAATGATTCTTCTGAAAAGAAAAAAGAAGAAGGCTAAGGGCAAGGCAAAAGCAAATGACAATAAAAAAGATGATCTTGATAGCAAAGAAATATGCGTCCATTGTAATAAGTCAAGTCACTGGAAGAGGAACTGCAAGGAGTATCTCGCAGATCTAAAGTAGAAGAAGCTTGGAGAAGCTTCAACTTTAGATTAAGGTTTGTTCATGATTGAAATAAATCTTTATGTAAGTCAAAGTTCTACTTGGGTATTAGATACTGGCTGTGGTTCTCACATATGTAATACTATGCAGGGACTAAGCAGAAATAGAAAGCTAAACAAAGATAAAATTATCATGCTCGTTGAGAATGGAGCAAATGTTGTTGCATTAGCCGTAGGAATTTATTATTTAGTATTGCCTACGGGCAAGTCCATTAATTTAAATAATTGTTATTATATTCTAGTACTTATAAGAAACATTATTTCTATTCCTATGTTGGACAAGGATGATTTTGAAATTATAATAAAGAACAACAGTTGTTCCATTTATAAAAATAAAGTTTTATATGGTATTGGCAATTTACTAAATGGACTTTACTTACTTGACTTGCAAGAAAATATATTACAAATTGAACAAACTAAGAAAAGAAAAAGAGATCATGTAAATTATACATTTATGTAGTACTATAGACTCGGTCATATTAATAAAATAAGATTAAACAAATTACATAAATATGGGCTTTTAGAGCTATCTGATTACGAATTCAACTTGTGAATCTTATCTTATGGGAAAGATGACCAAATCTCCTTTTAGTGAAAAAGGAGAAAAAGTTATAGAGTTGTTAAAGTTGGTACACACAAATATATATAGACCTATGACAACACATGCACGAGGAGGATATTCATATTTTATTACCTTCACTAATGATCACTCTAGATTTGGATATATGTATTTGATGAAATACAAGTCTGAATCATTTGAAAAGTTCAAAGAATACAAAAGTTAAGTAGAGAAACAAACAGACAAAAGTATTAAGATTCTTCAATTGGATCGAGGAGGTAAATACTTAAGCAATGAGTTTCTCGATTATCTCAAAGAAAATGATATAATCTCACAATAGACTCCACCATGTACACCACAATTGAATGGTTTATCTGAAAGGAGAAATTGAAAATTGTTAGACATGGTTCATTCCATGATGAGTTTTATACCGACCTTCCAAATTTTTTTTGGGGTTATACCCCAGAACGGTTGCATACTTACTTAACAAAGTACCTTCTAAATATGTTCTTAAGACTGCATATGAAATATGGACAGGAAGGAAACCTAATCTTAAGTATGTTAAGATTTTGGGTTGTCCAACTTATGTCAAAAGGTTTGAGAATGATAAGGTAGAGACAAGATCTGATAAGTGTAAATTTGTGGGATACCCCAAAGAAACTGTAAGGTATTATTTCTATCATCTTATTGAGCAAAAGGTGTTTGTTACGAAACATGTTACTTTCTTGGAAAAGGAGTTTATCTTTGAAAGGGTCAGTGGGAGTAAGATAGACCTTGAAAAAGTTCAAGAACCACAAAACACTATGGGTCAAAGTGAGGTACTTGACCACGTAACACAACCTAATGTACCACAACCTGCTCATAAATCTAGAAGAGTACTGAGGATACCTAAAAGGTATGAATTCATCATAGAAGATGATGATGAGGTACACATCATAAATGATGCTGATCCATGGACTTACGAAGAGGGAATGAGTAGTAAAGACTCAGAGAAATGGCTAGCAGCCATAAAATCCGAGATGGACTTCATGTATGAGAACCAAGTATAGACTTTGGTTACTCCACCTAAGGGCATTAAGCCTATTGGGTGTAATTGGATCTTTAAGAGAAAGACTGGAGTAGACGTCAAGATAGAGACCTTGATGAATAGGATTTATACCTATGAATTATATGTTCTTGGACCTAAGTAATGTTATTCTTGTGAGCATTTTATTTGTTTTTATGTTTATTTTGTAGAAAATGGCATCGGATGGACAAAATTGGTCAAAGGAGAATTAATGGCATCGGGTCGGGGCCCTTTTTCATAGTGTTAAAATAAGGTTAAGGCCCTATTCAGCGACTCAAAGTGGGGAAATTCATGGACTTGCTGAAATTGATTTCAAATAGGACTTTCAATGTTGCTATGTTTTAGAAACCTTTTAGGAGAGTTAAGAGGAGTATACATAAAGGAGACCACTAAGATTGTTACAATTTTTTTGGAGAGATTTTTTCATTAGTGCAAGGATTGGAGATTATTTTGCGAATTCAATTATGTTAGGCTAAGTTCTTTATTTTTAGTTCTAAGGGATGTTGAACTTTATTTACAATTAATGATTTGATTAAGTTTATATTATCTTATCCTTTTTACATGAGATTTGTTCTTGATGATTACTTTAACTGATGAATGATATTTGATTTGATTGATTTAATGTGACCAATTAAATTGATTGAGTTTCTATTATCTGCAAGATTAAGATATAGTATTAAGCATACGATATTGTATCTGATCCTATGTAGCGACTAGTAATATTTGATTGTGATCAAGCTTTTGAATATTATTATGGTTATCAAGAAGGCAAGTTAAATAATCTGCGATTGTGTGATTGTTGCTTGGAATAACCTAATTCTATAATTCTTAGTGCTACTATTATATTAAATCTAGACTGATAGTTTGAGGTTGTATGATAGTAAGGATTTATTGGATGCGATTGCTACAATAGATTAAAACCTAAGGAGAATTTTAGGTAATTGAACGATTGTGGTTACCTAGGTTTATTAGTCTTATTGAAGGAAAGGAAAGGATTAAAGCTAATTTAGATTATTCTGTTAATGGTGAAAATGTAATACTGAACTGAAGAACTAAAGTTTCTCTTTATTGATTTCTCTCATTAATATTTAATTTTGATTATTTGTAATTTAGTTAGTTAAAATTATAATTTAAAACCCCCTTATTTATTTATTGTTATTTAGAAATAGAAAATATTGGAATTTATTTAAGCAATATCACTCTCTGTGGATTCGACCCTTCCTTATTATTATACTGATTTTGTGATTGAAAGTAAGAATTAATTTTGGAGTGCTAATGACAGCTCCTAAATTTTGGCACCATTATTGGGGAATGTTTAATTGTTTTTATCTATTCTTTGTTTTCTTTGTAATGTATGACTTGATCCTCTCAATCTAGTGAATTGAATTTTGATCAAGAAATAGAGAAGATTACGAAAGGGATAAGGAAAGAGACTCGTAAATTTAGAAAAATAACCACAGACTTAGAAGAAGTTTGAGTACCATCACCAGGCCTTATTATTGCACTTGAACTACTGTCGAACAGTTCATCAAGTGACTCCAAAGAAGAGAAAATGGTTGTCAATAATAATAACAGAACTCGAACAGTTCATCAAGTGACTCCAAAGAAGAGAAAATGGTTGTCAATAATAATAACATAACTTTAAGGGAGTTGACTATTACTAATCTTAACCAACAACCCTTGTGTATTGAATATCCTAATTTAGATGCTCTTTTTGAATTGAAATCAAGACTAATTCATCTTTTGCCTACTTTCTGTGGTCTTACAGGTGAAGATCCTTACAAGCATCTAAAAGAGTTCCAAGTGGTGTGTTCCACCATGAAGCCACAAGGAGTCACAGAAGACTAAATCAAGCTAAGGGCTTTTCCTTTCTCATTGGTGGACTTGGCAAAGGATTGGTTGTACTATCTACCTTCGGGGTCGATACAATCATGGAATGACTTGAAAATGCTATTTTTGGAGAAGTACTTTCCTGCTTTAAGAGTCACTAACATAAGGACGGAGATATGTCGAATAAGACAGTTTAGTGGAGAGACTCTCTATGAATATTAGGAGAGATTCAAGAAATTATGTTCTAGCCGTCCACCACATCAAATAGATAATCAACACCTAATTCAGTACTTCTACGAGGGATTGTTGCCAATGGATAGAAGCATGATTAATGCAGCAAGTGGAGGAGCATTGGTAGATAAGACTCTAGAGGCTAAAAAGAACTTAATTGCAAACATAACAGCTAACTCACAACAGTATGGAACTAGGATGGACCATGCACCAAAGAGGGTGAATGAGGTTGGCTTGAGCACTATGGAACATCAAATTTCGGACTTGACTGCTATGGTTTGTTAGATGACAACAGGAAATACGCCGACTGCAAAAGCTTGTGGGATTTTCTTGTTGATAGATCATACTACAGATACTTGTTCAACGCTGTAGGATAATGACACTATGCAACAAGCCAATGCAATGGGTAATTTTCAAGGACAACCTCAACACAGATATGATCTGTATGTTAACACTTACAATCCCGGATGGCGTGATCATCCTAATTTGAGCTATGGAGGAAATAGAGCACCACAACAAAATGCCTTTCTGAATAAGCAGCAAGGTTTTCAACCAGCTCAACAGTAGTACCCACCTCGACAAAAAGCACCTGTAAATTATGGGACATCTCTGGAGGATATGTTCAAAGCTTTCATGAACCAAACCCAACAGTTTTAAGTTTTAACAAGATACTAAGGCTTTCATTCACAATCTAGAGAGTCAGATAAGTCAGTTGGTTACAATCGTTGGTCGATTGGATTCTCAAGGCTTAGGAAAGTTACCTTCACAAACCGTTATAAATCCTAGAGAAAACGCTAATGCCATTATGTTAAGGAGGGGAAAAGAGATGGACACACTAAGGGCTACTGTTAAATTTGTCAAGGAAAAGGCTAATTAGGAGGCATCAATTTTGAAGGTAATCCCTAACCCTCCTATTCAGCTTAAAGACTAATCCTTTACCATTTCTCCCCTCGAATCACGTAACTCCAAAGAAGGATGACCAAGAGAAGGAGAATTTTGGAGACCTTCAGGAAGGTGGAGGTGACTATTCTTTTATTAGACGCAATCAAGTAAGTTTCAAAGTATGCCAAATTTTTAAAGGAATTATGCACTAACAAGAGGAAGTTAAAAGATGATTAAAAAGTGACTGTTGGAGAGAATGTATCAGCAATCCTCCAAAGAAAAATGCCCCCTAAATGTAAGGATCCAGACATATTCACAATTCCCTACAAAATAGGTAGTACCAAATTTGAAAAAGCTATGTTAGATTTAGGAGCATCAATTAACTCTATGCCATTGTCTATTTATGTTTCTCTAAATCTAGGACCTTTAAAGAATACTAGTGGTAATATTCAATTGGTTGACCGTACTAATACTTACCCTGAAGGGGTGATTGATGATGTGTTGGGGCAAGTCAATGAACTTATATTTCCTCTTGATTTTTATATTATGGATATGGAGGATGATACATCTCCAAATCCTACTCATATACTATTAGGGAGGCCATTTTTGAAAACAACAAGGACAATGATTGATGTACACAACGAGACCTTGACCATGGAGTTTGACTGCAAAAAAGATTTAGTTCAACATTTATGAAATCATGAGGTATCCTAGTGATGTTAATTATGTGTTTGCTATTAATGTTATTGATTCTTTAGTGCAAAAATCTTTCGACGAAATACATAAGGAAACTTTTGAGGTTGTTATCGCAAATAGTTTGGAGCTAGAACAAGAAGAAGAGATTGAGCAGACTTTAGAATTGAATGGTACAATAGCTGCATTACATTCTTTACCAAAATTTTTAGATGAGTATGCAGTTTCTTCCATTCAATTGTCTGTGTCTCATAAAATTAAAGCCCTTACCAACACATTTGAAGTATGCATATCTAGGGAAAGATGATACACTACCAATGATTATTGCCAACAATCTAACCAAAGTCCAAGAAGATTCTTAGAGTCTTAAGGGACCATGTCACTGTCATTGGTTGGACAATCGTGGATATTAAAGGTATAAGTCCAGCTATACGTATGCATCGTATTCTCTTAGAAGAAGGAGCTAAGCCGACAAGGGAGGCTCAAAGAATGTTGAATCAACCCATGATGGAGGTAGTTGAAAAAGAGATTTTGAAATTATTTGATGCAAGTATTATTTATCTTATTTCAGATAGTCAATGGCTAAGTCCAGTACAGGTAGTTCCAAAGAAATCTGATGTAACTGTCGTAAAGAATGAAAATAATGAGTTAGTGCCTACTCGTATGCAAACAGGATGGAGAGTGTGTATTGATTATAGAAAATTGAATGATGTAACAAGAAAGGAGCATTTCTCTCTCCCTTTTATTAAACAAATGCTAGAACAATTAGCTGGCCATACTTATTATTGTTTCTTAGATGGTTTTTTAGGTTATAACCAAATTTTAATTGCGCCAGAGGATCAGGAAAAGACCACTTTCACTTGTCTGTTCGGCACATTCGCCTATCAAAGAATGTCCTTTGGACTTTGCAATGCCCCAGGTACCTTTCAAAGATGTATGGTGAATTTATTTTTCTGATCTTCTTGAAAATTACATTGAAGTATTCATGGATGACTTCACAATTGTTGGTGATTCTTTGGATGCATGCTTAGATAATTTGACTCAGGTGCTAGATAGATGCTTAAAAACTAATCTTGTTCTTAACTAGGAAAAATGTCATTTTATAGTAGAACAAGGTATTGTACTTAGACATGTAGTCTCATCAAAAGGTTTAGAAGTGGATAAAGCTAAGATAGAGATTATTGCTTCTTTGCCTTACCCTGCCAGTGTGTAGGAGATTCATTCTTTTCTTGGTCATGCAGGTTTCTATCATAAATTTATCGAGGACTTCTCGAAGATAGCTTTGCCACTGTGTGAGTTGCTGAAAAAGGATGTGTAATTTCAATTTAATGATGAGTGCAATGAGGCATTTGACAAATTAAAGAAGCTATTGACCTTAGCACCTGTGATACAGCCACCAAACTGGTATTTTCCATTTGAGATCACGTGCAGCGCTAACAATTATGTCGTAGGAGCTGTCTTAGGTCAACATATTGACAAAGCTGTGCATGCCATCTATTATGCCTCCAAAACCTTGAACACTTCTCAGATTAACTACTCTACAACGGAAAAAGAATTATTATCTATTGTTTTTGCTTTAGACAAATTATAGTTTATTCTGACCATGTTGCTCTCAGGTATCTGCTAATCAAAAAGGCCTCAAAACCTAGGATCGTAAGATGGATCTAGCTGCTCCAAGAATTTGACTTGGAAATTAAAGATAAGAAAGGAGTAGACAACTTGGTGGCGAATCACTTGAGTAGATTGATCAAAGAGGAAGAAACACTACCGTTGCAAGATTCTTTTCCAGATGAACATCTTCTCTCCATTGATACGTCTATTCCCTGGTATGCAAATCTTGCGAATTACTTAGTCAGTGCATATATACCGAGTGAGTTTTCCAAACTTTAAAAAGAAAAGATAAAACATGATTCCAAATACTATGTATGGGATGACCCGTACTTGTGAAAATTTTGTTTTGACCAAATAGTTAGAAGGTGTGTGCTTAATACTAAGTTTTTGTCTATTTTAACTTTTTGTCATTCTTATGCTTGTGAAGGTCATTTCAGACCTAAAAGAACAGTTCACACGCTTTTAGAATATGTTTTCTTTTGGCCTAGTATTTTCAAAGACTCTTATCTATTTTGTAAGTTGTACAAATTGTCAAAAGACAAAAAATATATCAAGTAGGAATCAAATGTCACAAAATCTTATCTTAATTATGTAAATTTTTTTATGTTTAGGGCATTGATTTTATAGGACCATTTCCTGCGTCTTATGGCAATATTTATATTATTTTGGTTGTTGATTACGTTTCGAAATGGGTGGAAGCTAAAGCCACAAGGACTGGCGATTCTAAAGTTATAAATTTTCTCAAGTCTAACATCTTTGTTAGGTTTGACACTCCACGGGCCATTATTAGCGATAAAGGGATGCATTTTTGCAATAAGATGCTAGCAGCTCTATTCAAGAAGTATAATGTCATCTATAGAGTTTATACAACCTATCATCCACAGAGCAATGGCCAGGCTGAAGTATATAACTGTGAAGTCAAGTCCATTTTAGAGAAGGTTGTCTAGCCAAACAGAAAAGACTGGCATTTAAAACTGAAAGATGCATTATGGGCTTATAGGACAGCGTTCAAGACCCCTATAGGAATGTCTCCCTATATGATTGTGTTTGGAAACCATGTCATTTACCTGTGGAGTTATAACATAAAGCTTTTTGGGCAATAAAGCAATGCAACATGAGCTTAGACAAAGTGGGAGGACATAGGAAGTTACAGTTACAAGAGCTAGAAGAACTACAAAATGAAGCATATGAAACCTCACGATTGTACAAGGAAAAGACAAAAGCGTTTCACGACAAGCAAAGTCTAAGAAAAACCTTCACACTTAGCCAAAAAGTCCTCCTTTATAACTCACGACTGAAATTATTCCCAGGGAAGCTTCGTTCTCGTTGGGAAGGACCATTTGTTGTTGCGAATATTTTTCCTTATAGTGCTATAGAGATCCATAACCCAACAACAGGAAAAATATTCAAAGTCAATATTCATAGGCTCAAAATAATTTACAAAGGACATCAAGTGGAAAACATTGAGATTCTAGGTTTGGTGGACCCAGTTTATCCAGATTGAGCGCAAAATAATGTCGAGCGAACGACATTAAACAAGCACGCTTGTTGGGAGGCAACCCAACTATAGTTTATCCAGATTCTAAATTTTAGCTTAAATTTCTCCATTCTTAGAATTTTAATAAATTTTAGTTTAGATTTCTTATGATGATAGCATGCTAAAGTTTTGTTAGACTTGATCCTTGTACGAGCATGTGTTACAGTTACTTATTAATGGAAATCCAAGTTTGGGTGATCATACATAAGGGCCCTGACCCTATTTTCAGTGTAACGACCCCGAAATTCGACCCATTTTATTCCCTTTAATTTTGTATTTATTATACATTATCTTTATAATGTCCAAATTTCGGTCCGTTAATAAATCTTTAATCACCTTAATTAATTTATTTATTGACATTATCGTTCTCAATTACAAAATTTTCAGTATAATTTTTTTTTTTCAATTCAATCGTTGTATTAAAATATTTGGATATTAAAATCCTTACATCATGATCCTAGTCTCTGGATCGCAACCTTTACTTTTCTTTTATTTTCTTGTAGCTAATATCATAATGCTCATCATTCACAATTTAATATTGTTCATATCCATACAATTTTCTTGTTTCATAATTCATAATTAAACATATAAAAATCTCTATCTTGATCATCATCTTGAATAATCACAGTTCATAATTTAAAACTATTCTTCCTATACGGATCCAACATATATGTACATACAAATATCAATATAAACCTAGCAATTGTATTCACATTAAATTATGATGTTAAAAATATAACAATTTCATTTTCCACCTTCTAGGCAATTCACCTCTAACACTTAATTCCGATATTTCTGAAATTCATTTCTTAACCTGCAAAAGTTTATATTAAGCAAGCAATGAGCACAACGGCTCAGCAAGTTCAACAGTTTATGTTTCACATAGCACATACCTTAATATGCTCGGTGTGTGTCATACATCATGTGCTTGTGCTTCTACTATAGCAATATATCTCACATCATTGCACAGAGTACACATAGTTGTCATATTAGCCACGGATCACATAACACATAATTTGTATGAATTTAAAATAAGAATTATATATCATAACAGTCTAACATTTAACATAAAAGGACTGAAGAACTTGCCTGGCGTCCAATTAATTAATTGATAGTTCAACACTCTATCTCGAACCACCTACGATCATAAAATAATCAAATCATAATTATTTATCTCTTTATGATATTAATTTATTTAATTAATATCATCTCTGGGCCAATTATTAATTTATATGGTTAATTATATTAACCTCATCCCTTAAATATTAATATAACTTAATATCAACTCCTTTACTTCGGACAACCCGGCTTATCGAATAAATTTTAGCTTATTCAGTTGTCCAAATTTTCATTTATTCACTTTCTAACCTTTAAAGTTAATGAATTAATATTTAAATATTAACCCTCAATATTTAATATTTTTACAAAAATATTAAATTAAATGTCCAAACCTCATTTCTATATTTTTAGTATTTTTCTATAATTTTCTATGATTTTTAAATAATTTTTAAACATTTATTTCATTAAAAACTGATTCTGGGAGCATTTTGGTAATTTCCGCGCCCTTAGGGACATAACCGGAATTTCTCGGAAAGTCCAGGGGCATTTTCATCATTTCCGTGACATTAGGACTCATTCGGTATTTTCCCGGAAAGATAAGGGGCAAAATCGTAATTGACTGAGGGTCAGGGACACGTTCGGTATTATCGAAGAAGGCCAAGGCACGCTGGTAATTAACCCTGTTGCCGACCGCGCCGTCCGCTGCTTACGCCAGCCAAACGACGTCGTTTGGCCTGGCAGTCGACACAGTTACAGCCACGCATGGCGCGGCTCCCCTTTACTCCCCAAAACGACGCCGTTTCAATACCGGCGTCCGAAAAAAAATGGAACGCGCGCATGGCGCGGTCGTCCCTGCATAATTTTCTTCTTCGCAACAGTAACAGTATATCTACTTATCCCAAAATTCTCCATTTTAATCACCAACTTCACAACATAATTATTCCATAAATCATTAAATTCATAGATATATATCTAAAAATTATTTAAAATAATTATTCTAATTATTTACTAATTTTTCATAAATTTATCTTATCACCAAAAATCCAAAATAAAACAAATATATTGCTTTTATACCTTCCCAAAGCTTTGCAAATCCTTTTTTTTTTAAGCTTTTCTATACTTGATGACATCCTCTTGGTGGCTCATGAAGGTTTCCGGTGGCAAGGTGGTGGCTTCGGGTGGTGCCAATAGAGAGAAAGAGAAAGTGTTTTATTATTTTATGTGCATCCTCCCTTTATTTCCTTATTTCTTTCCTTTTTAATAACCAAAGAATTTAACTATTTTGAAAACAAAGACAAGTCCACCGCCTCTCTCTCTCTCACGCCAACCAACTTGCAAGTTTCCGAATTTTCTAGAGAATTCCATGCAAAACTTTAGTTAATTTAACACATTACGTAATTATATCGTGTAATAAATATTTTATATAATGTATATAAAATATTTATTTTAATTCACCAAAAATCATAACATGATTTATTATTAATATTTATACCATTTTTGGGTACTTGACAAATTTTATACACGCATAACGCCATGCATGTAATTATATGAGGTAATTAATACCTCCAAAAATCATAAAATAATTCTTATAGCCTATAAAAATTATTTTTTCATAATTTTTCATTTCGTTACTTGGACATCATGTTACATTAACATGTTCACATTTCTGAAATATTATTTTTCATAAAAGTCATAATAATTCCATTATACATAAATATAATTTTTAATAACTTAAAACATTCCTTTTCCTTATTTATTATTCAATTTCTTTAATATTTACAATAATTTCTTTATATATAAATTATATAATTTAATATTATATAATTTATATATTTACATTCTCCTTTCTTAAATAATTTCTTAAATTCCTCCATAATTATTAATTAATCAATAATTTCACCTTTATTAACTCTCTCATTATTTTAATTCTCTTATATAAATTATATAATTTATCCTTATATAATTTATATAATTATAATATCCTTTAAACATCACTTTAATTTTCTTATATAAATTATATAATTTATTATTATATAATTACATTTCTTCTCAATAAATTCCTAAATTTTCACCATATTTCTTACTTATAATTTTATTAACTTCCTCATTCGGTTTTCATTTAAAATTGGATTAATTTAATTATTAATCCTTTTTACTTTCATAATTAATAACATTTATAATTATAACAATTAAGCATAAACACATATATATACATATATAATTCATATTTCTTACATTTCCATATAACCTCATTTAAAACATAATTTCTACACTTCCATAATAATTTAATTGTACAATTTATTGTACATTTACATGAAATTTCTCTTATCCTTAATAAATTATTTTTAAACAATTTATTTGCTTTTCAATTTCTTTAATTCCATACCATTCATCATAATCTCTGTACAGATTTAATTTACTAATTAAATCTCATTCATACATTAAATCACATAAAATAATAATTAATTTAACAATCTTGATAGTTTTATCAATTAAATTCTCATTTAATATTATTAAAGAAATCCTGAAAATTCGGATCCTCACATTCAGGTTATAAAGAGCGCCCCAATGCTTTTCCTTTCTGCATGAGAGGGCCCCGACCTTGTTTCACGTCTTCAAAAGAGGGCCTCGACCTTGTTGGTCTGTTTTGATAAAAAAAAAATCTGCCTTTACTTTGTTCACTTGGACTACCGGTTATCCCCCTTTTTCCAACTCGAATTATCTCCTTCGCTAGTGCCAAAATCCCTAGCCCATTATCCCCATAACCTTCTCCCACTACGTTCTCCTTTCAATCGCCCTGCAAACCGCCTCCGTCCACGTCCAATCTTCACCAACCCACAACCTTCTTACACCACGTTCGACACTGTCAACATATCCTATTACAATTCAAGTTCATTTTCTTTTTGAGGACTTATCCTCCCAAGCATCATATGGTCACTGTTGCACTATGGTGCTCCTTTGAGTCCCTTGACTCACCAAGCTCCTAAGCTTCCCTGTGAACTAATTGTAACCTCACTGATTAGATAGAATGAAATAGATAAAATAACACAAACAGTCCTATGATCAAAGTAAGAGCAGTAAAACAAAGCAAGGCCCACTCTATGCAATGATCAATACTGAAACAATATTACCGAGATAAGATATGATCTTGATTAAGTATTTTGGTAACTTGCTTTGAGATCTTCACACAACCAGATTGCTTACTTGCTAACAGATGATGAATAGAATAGCCTTTTTCAGAATTGTTCGAGTATATTTTCTATTGTGTGTTTTGCTGAGTAAAGAGCCATATATTTATATACCCAAGACAGGTAAAGATGATTTCCAAAAATAGTATGTTACCGTTAGGGGATAAAAGACTCAGTATTATATATGGTGATTGACAGCTTCAATCACAACGGAAACAGGTTTTAACAATTTGAGGTTTTACTGAAAACCATATTTTCGTATAAAAGAAAACCCTGATTTAACCCTTGATTGATATGTAATATCAATAATTGTGATGCCCATCAATCATGACTGACCAATATTACCGTTAGAAGGATATGTGATACACAGGTATGCACGGGTATTCCCAGAAATTAAGACACTGATTGATATGTGTTTTCAACACATATGATGCCAATCAATCCAACGTTTAACATGGAAGGTTTGTACCTTACCAGTTTTGATATTTCCATAAAACCCACCAATCAATTTGCCCTTTTAAATACAGACAGTTTGTTTCCTTACTAGATTAGATTGATTCAATATATATATATATATATATATATATATATATATATATATATATATATATATGTAATGGTCTTATAATCATACCCGATGCAGTGCATTTATGGTATCTACAAAATATTTCAGTTTATATATTTATATATGGTAAAGATCTGTTGAGGGAATAATGTTACCATGTATGAAATGCAATCTAGAAGGCCTTGATTGAATTTAAATACCCAAACTAAGATCTTAAATTGAACTATGAATACTCCTGAAATCTCTTTCAGCTCTAACACTTCTGCAATCCCAATCCAACTTAGGTATGTGGCATGCTGAATAGTCAAATTGTGTTTATGCACCTTCCTGGACAGTTTAGCAGAATGACATTTTAATCCAGTTTAGTAATCAGCTTGCTGTATTGGTGCAGAATTCTGTTTTTCTCCTTCGTGATGCGTTTAAACTTGTTGCATGGTTGATAAATAAAACACTACATAGTATTATATAATGTCATCATCAAAACATAATGATGAATGGAGTGTGACCAAGTCAACAATCTCTCCCTTTTTGATGATGACAACACTATACAAGAAACTCACCCTGAATTCATGATATTAATAAAAAAACATAAGCTGAGATAGATAGACACATATATATAGACATAGCTTTAAAAAAGCTCCCCCTCAAACCCTGTATAGCTTAAAGAAGCTCCCCTCAAACCCTGCATAGCTTTTTCTCCCCCTTTTTGTCATCATGCAAAAAGATAAACATTACATATAAAAATAGTGGCAGCATATTAGAGAGAAAATATAACAGTAGCAAGTCATAGTAAGTGCCAAATTGTGAAACACAACATCCAGAATCATTCAGTGACACCACACCACCAGTTCTAAATAACTAAATAAAAGGAACAAGGATAGTTATGGAATCTCTTCCATGTTAACCCCAGGTTGTACACGACGAGTAAAGTATGGACGATATCAATGTCGTTGATCACGTTCTTCTTCAGACAACATATTGGCAAATAAAGGAGGTCGAGGAATATAAGTTGCAGGAGGAAGGGGCAGATCCAGGAAATCTTCTCGATATTCAGCTCGCCAGTTTGCTCTAACCCAGTCAGGTACAGAAGATCCTCGTTGGTGAAGGCCAAACTTAGATCGGATATCGTTAGTTTGCAAAGCTATAAAAGCACTTAATTCTCCTATCTGATGGCTTACGAACTGCAGCTCGTGACTAAGTTGACATGCATTGCGATTCATCTTCCTCTGCAAACTTTCGACCATGTCATTTGTTTGAGTTACAAAACCAGCTTGCAAATCGATGAACTCATCTTCAACTTGTCGGAACAAGGAGGAAGCAGTAGGAGTTGTCATCGTAATTTTTCCCTTTTCCAAACATCCAAGCCTGTCTTTAATATCACCTATGTCTTTCTGTATTGCTTATTGATTTGAGAGGAGTTGAGTGAGAATGGAAATTTTTTTAGGATTTTCAGAGGTTGTGTTTAAAGGAGGATTGGATGGATTAGGTACTTGGTCATGAGGTGTTCAAGTGAAAATTCCATCGATAAACGACATATTTGAGCTTTTAAGGTTGTCAGAATTAATGGATTCAACAAGCTGAATAGATACTTCACCATCGAGAGATATATCAAGTACGGAAAAAATTGAGTGAGAAAACCACTATAAGGTAGACATTTTTTTGGTTTACTTGACATAACTATCCATATGCATGAGCACCATTAAAGAAAAATTAAATGATTCACCCTCAAGTATCATAGCAGTTAAGATTAGATCTTGATAAGTGAAATTTTCTCCACCCCCAATTCGGGGCAACGGATTGAACTGTAGAAGTTTATGGATAACTGCTACAAGTGGGCACACTTCCACAGTAGTGGGCAACACAAGCTCAGTCAATGAATTGTCATCTTTGACATTTTGTAATTGATTCAAAGCAGGGAAAGGTTCATTGATAGCACCCTTAAGTGTAAAGGGGCAGGGACCCGCACATGATATGGATAGAATATCGCATAAAATTTTGTCAGTTAGTTCAAATAGAGTCCCTTTAACTAAGGACGTGCACGAATTCTGTTTGAGTTCAAAATTTGCATAGAATTATTGGATTAACTGAGGGTAGGCAATAGATAGGGGGGAAATCATGGAGACCATAGCACATGACTCGAACAAATTTTGCATAACAGAGTTTTGATACAGAAATAGGTCCATGGTTTTTTTATAAACTAAAGACTTTGAAATAATAGAGTTTTTGTAACGGGCTTAGAAATTGTTACCCCTAAAAATGCTTGCTGAATTTTGAAATACTGAAAAAGAGATTGTTACCTCCCTTAGTTCCTTTTCAGGTACGATCTCTATTGATGGGTGGTTCACCTTACTCTTTCCTTTGTTTCTTTTAGAAGATGACCCAGTTGCCATTGCTGAGTTTCTTTTAGAAGATGACCCAGTAACCTTCGTAACTACTGGAGCCTACTTTGTGGGTTTTGTAGAGTGACTGGGGTTTGGTTTGGTTTTCATGGCTGTAATCGGTGTGTCCTCATCTGAATCAGACATAACACGTGGCCGCTTAGAAGTCCTGGTCTTCATCTTTAAAAAATCGACGATAGCTCTGAGTTGCCATTAAGGTTTTTGGAGAGGATGAAGACGGTAGATTTTTGGTAAAGTAAGAGAGAGAAACTGCTCATATTGCGATTTGGGCAAGTGAGTGATATATAGCTGGACACGATTACCAAAAATCACGTAGTTTGTTTTAAATGAAGTTTCCTTAATTTTTGATGTGCTATAAATCAGGAACCTAACTTCTTAACTGAAAACCTGGTTTCCATAGATTAAGTTCCAAATTAACATATCAATTCAAATCACCAAAAATTATCATGTAGGTCAAATATGATAATTTTGAATAGATAATAATGTATCGGTATTTAGGATGAATTTTAGCATGTTATATAATATCATATAAACGAGTATGTTTTCAAGAAATTATGCACATGCCAAGTTCTCTTCTTAAGGTGCAAAACCTTTCTTCACAAAGTGGTTTAGTGAAGAGATCAGCTAGTTGATGTTCAGTAGGAATGAATATTAACTTACTTAAACCTTTAGATGCATTATCCCTAAGAAAATGATGCCTAACTTCAATATGTTTTGTGCGTGAATGCAAAACAGGATTCCTAGATATGTCTATTGTGCTCGGGTTATCAAAGTAAATAGGCACAGTTTTGCATAACACATCAAAATCTATTAATGTTTGACGCATCCATAATATTTGTGAACAACAACTTCCTACAGCTAGGTATTCTCCCTCGATTGTAGACAAAGCAACAAATGTTTGCTTTTTACTATGCCAAGATACCATACTTTGTCCTAAAAATGTGCAAGCACCACTAGGACATCCTGCATAATCTGCATCTGAATAACCCATTAGATTAAAATCCTCACATATTGGGTAAAATAAACCGAAATTGATAGTGCCACACAAATATTTAAATATTCTTTTAACAGCATTTAAATGTGATTCTTTTGATTTTGCTTGAAATCTAGCACACAGGCAAACACTATATATTATATTAGGTCTTGAGGCAGTCAAATATAATAAGCTTCCTATCATACCTCGATATTTTGTTACTTCCACATCGATACCTTTATCATCTGTAGTGAGCTAGATTGTGGTGCTCATTGGGGTTCCTTTTTGATTTGACTGGTCAAACCTAAATCTTTTGAGTAACTCCTTTATGTACTTGGTCTGATAAATGTATATGCCATCTTTGGTTTGCTTGATTTGGAGTCCCAGAAAGTAGTTCAGTTCTTCCATTAGACTCATATCAAATTCCTTGTGCATACACTTAGAAAACCACTCACAAAAAATATTATTAGTAGCCCCAAATATAATATCATCTACATATATTTGCACAATAATAATATCTTTCTTTTCAAGCTTAATAAATAATGTAGAGTCAATTTTACCTCTTATGAACCCCATTTGAAGTAAGGAATTTACTTAGTCTTTCGTACCATGCCCTAGGTGCTTGTTTGAGCCCATAGAGTGCATTCTTTAGCTTATACACATGATGAGGGTACTTTTCATGTTCAAATCTGGGAGGCTGTTTTATGTATATTTCCTCATTGATGTACCCATTTAGAAATGCGCTTTTTACGTCCATTTGGTGTAGTTTGAACTGTTTGTAACAAGCAAACGCTAAGAGTAGTCAAATGGATTCCAATCTTACAACTAGGGCGAATGTTTCTTCATAGTCTATCCCCTCTTGTTGATTGTATCCTTGAGTCACAAACCTTGCTTTATTTCGAGTAATATTTCCATGTTCATCTAGCTTGTTATTGAATATCCATTTGGTTCCAATTATTGATGTTCCTTTTGGTGTAGGAACTAGTTCCCATACTTGGCATCTTTCAAATTGTTGAAATTCTTCTTGCATTGCCAAGAGCCAATTTTCATCAAGTAATGCTTTTGTTGCATTCTTTGGTTCGATTTGTGATAAGAAAGCTGAAAAAGCACATAAATTACATACACCTCTTCTTGTGGTAACTCCTTGATTAATATCACTAATAATGTTTTCAAGATGATGGTTTTTAATGTGCCTCACAATTTTAGGCATTGCTATATTGTGCATTTGTTCCTCATGTGAATTTGAGTTTGGATCTTAATGTTCTTCATCTGATTCATTTAATTCGTCTTCCTGGATTTCCAAAACAGTGTCCTGGTTTGCTCTTCTGGTTGACTGAATCTGCTGATTTGAGGAATCCAGTGAGCTGGTTTGATCTTTCTGGGCTGCTAAGTTGGAATCTGGCAATCTGCTTTTGATTTTCTGATTTGCTGAATTTCCTTTTTCTTCTATATTTCCTGTATCCTCATCTTTTTTTTTTTAGACAAATCAATGTTAGGTTCATCAAAACACACATGCACAGATTCTTAAACCACATATTTATGAGTATAGTAAATACGATATGCTTTGCTATGATGAGAATATCCAATAAGAATTCCTTCATATGATTTAGCATCAAACTTTCCTAAGTTACCACTAGTATTTAAAATGAAATATTTCGAACCAAAAGCCTTGAAGTAACTTATAATAGGAATTTTATTATTTAACAATTCATATGAAGTTTTGAGAAGAACAGGTCGAATTAAAACTCTATTTAAAATATAGCACGATGCATTTACTGCTTCGGCCCAAAATTTTTGTGGAAGCTTACTCTCTTGCAATAATGTTCGAGTAGTTTCTTGTAACGTTCTATTCTTCCTTTCAACCACTCCATTTTGTTAAAGAGTTCTTAGTAAAGAGAATTCATAGCTAATTCCTCTTTGTTCACAAAATGAGATAAAATATTTTTGAAATTCACCACTATGATCACTTCTTATTCTTATCAATTTTAGATTATATTTTGTTTCCAATTTCTTTGTTAGTTTAGCAAAATCTCTAAAAGCTTCATCTTTAGTTTTAAGAAATGTAATCCAAGTGAATCTTGAATAATCATCAACTATAACAAATGCATAAAACTTACCATTTAAACTAGCATGTCTTTCTAGACCAAATAAGTCAAGATGTAATAATTGTAAGGGTGAGGAAGTTGATACCTGGTTTTTGACCTTGAATGATGTTTTTATTTGCTTACCAAGGTGACATGAAACACATATTCCTTTCCTTTCATAGTTAATTTTGGGCAGTCCTCTCACAAGATTTTTTTATGATAGTTTCTTTATTAGATCTATGTGTATTCTTTATTAGATCCATGTGTACATGTCCCAACCTCTTGTGCCATAGATTTGCCATATCTTCCATAGCTGATAGACAAACCTCTTTTTCCTGTTGCTCAAAATCAATATTATATATATATTTCCTTCTCTTTGTGCAACTAGAATAACATTGTTAGTGCCATGAAAAATAGAACATTTATCCTTTTCAAATTTAACTTGATGACCATTATCCATGAGTTGACTTATACTAATGAGATTAAATCCAAGACCTTTGATAAGATGAACATTATCAATACTAATCTTACCATTCCCTATTTTACCTTTTTTCAATTATTTCATAGGTCTTGTTATCTCCAAACGTAACAGTTCCATTTTTCCTTTTGAGATATAGTTCCAAAAATTTATCTTTATCACTCATCATGTGTCGAGAGCATCCACTATCTAGAACCCACTTTTGAGATGGAACTTTTGCTTTGAGGCATACCTGAAATAGGAATACATTTTACTATTTTGGTACCCATTTCTTTTTGGGTCCATTTGTGTTAGTAACATTTGTTTCGTCTTTCTTTACCCAAACCTTCTTAATCTTTTTGTTGCAATTAGAATGTCATTTAGTTCCACAATTTTGACATGTAATGAAAGGAGAATAATAATTCAATGTAACTTGTTATTTCAATATTTTTGTATTAATCTTTTTAGTTGCTTCTTGATACCCAATTTCTTGTTTTTCATAGCTAGGTCTTTGATCTCCTAACATGATTGTTAAATTTTCTTTTCCTTGAACAAACCTAGCCAGTGAAACTTTTAATGATTCAATTTCTTTTTGTAATTCTCTAGTCTTATCGTTATCCTCTTTTGTGCATGAATTATCATTAAAAGCATCAATACACACATCTCTCATTTTTATTTTATTTCTTAATTTCTTATTTTCACTATTCATATGATTTACTTTATTAAAAAGTATTTTATTATAATTATCTAGGTAATCATTTTTAGCATTTAAAATTCTCACATCCTGTGACGGTTTTTCCATTTCTTCTTTTTCTTCTATTAGGGTATCAACCTCCTTCATTAGTGTACTTATTAAATCTTTTAAATACCTATTTTTTTCTTTTAATTTTATATTTTTCTGTTTCAACAAATTATACTCAGTAGAAGTTATCTCACTTTTTTCTCCTTCAAGTCCCATGAAGCATACTTGAGCAATTTCGCCAGTTGTAATGATTTCTATGTCTGGATCATCACTCCATGTTACTAATGCCTTCTTCTTGTTGTCTTTGAAATTTGTCTTTCCTTTGTTCTTCAATTGAAAGCAGTCCTTTTTAAAATGACTTGGTCAACCACATTCAAAGCACGTTTCTTTATTTGACTTTCCTTTGAGCTTGTTGAACGGTGTGGAATTCTTCCTTTTGTTTTTCCTTTGTAGTATCCCTTTTAGCTTCCTAGATAGCGTGACAATTTCTTCATCTGATTCGTCACTTGTTTCATCTTCTTTTCCTGTATTAAGAGCTAACACCTTTTTTCTAGGAGTTTCCTCTTCATCATCATATCTTTTTAATTGATGTTCATATTCTTCTAACTCACCAAATAAAGTTAATGTATCTAACACATAAATAGTAGAAGAATCTTGAAGTGTAGTTACTTTTAACGCAAACCTTTTGGGCATAGCCCGAAGTATTTTTCTGTTGATCTCACCTTGAGGAACTGTCTTATCAAGTAACTTTAAGGAGTTCATGAGCACTAGAAACCTGGCCTGTGCTTCCTTGATGGTCTTTTCTCTTTCTAATTTGAACATCTCGTAATCGTGCATAAGCATGCTTAGTTTTAGCTCTCTTACTTTTGATGTTCCCTCACGACTTACCTTTAGTGTATCCCAAATCTTTTTGGCCATGCTGCATGATGAAACTTTGTCTATTTCAGATTGTACCATGCCACTAAGTAATGTGTTCATTGCCTTCGAGTCATAAGATGTCATGTATACTTCGGTTGAATCCATTTCAGTTAGAACTTTTGGAGTACTATCATCCTTTCTTAGAGTAACTAGACCATTCTCTACAACCCACCACTCCCAAGGATCCCTTTTTAGATAGATACTCATTCGGAACTTCCAAAAGTTGTAATGTTCAGTTCCATGTAGCAATGAAGGCCGATTGGTTGATTGCCCTTCTTGTACGTTACTTCTGTATTGTACCATAACAAGATCTTACCTTACAAGTCACCTTTAAGACCAAGATAGGTAGAGCCAAGCTTTGATACCAATTGAAATATAATGTAAGCACACTTAGAAGGGGGGGGGGGGGGTGAATAAGTGTGGGACAATCTATGTCCAATGTTCGTTATAATGAAACAGTTTGTAAAACAGTATACTGAATATATAAAACAGTATGCTATATAACCAAAACAGTATGCTGAATGTTAATGTAGTTTGCTAAATTAGAAATCCAGTAGATTGAATAGGTTACTGTTTCGATACAGATTATATCTAGTAACCTGTTTGGTGCACAATTTATATATGTTCACAAGAAAACAAGTTAAATCAAACCACACGATAATCAATCACACAAACATTGAGATTTTTACGTGGTTCGGCTCCTACCCACTAGTCTAGTTGCCTACACCACGTCCAATACCAAATGATATTGGAGACTTCTTTTATTGATAAATTCACTTCACAATTTATCCTATTCCAATTCAAGTTCACTTTCTTTTTGAGGACTTATCCTCCCAAGCACCATATGCTCACTGTTGCACCATTGTGCTCCTTTGAGTCCCTTGACTCACCAAACTCCTAAGCTTCCCTGTGAACTAATTGTAACCTCACTGATTAGATAGAATGAAATAGATAAAATAACACAAACAGTCCTATGATCAAAGCAAGAGCAGTAAAACAAAGCAAGGCCCACTATATGCAATGATCAATACTGAAACAATATTACCGAGATAAGATATGATCTTGATTAAGTATTTTGGTAACTTGCTTTGAGATCTTCACACAACCAGATTGCTTACTTGCTAACAGATGATGAACAGAATAGCCTTTTTCAGAATTGTTCGAGTATATTTTCTATTGTGTGTTTTGCTGAGTAAAGAGCCATATATTTATATACCCAAGACAGGTAAAGATGATTTCCAAAAATAGTATGTTACCGTTAGGGGATAAAAGACTCAGCATTATATATGGTGATTGACAGCTTCAATCACAACGGAAGCAGGTTTTAACAATTTGAGGTTTTACTGAAAACCATATTTTCGTATAAAAGAAAACCCTGATTTAACCCTTGATTGATATGTAATATCAATAATTGTGATGCCCATCAATCATGACTGACCAATATTACCGTTAGAAGGATATGTGATACACAGGTATGCACGGGTATTCTCAGAAATTAAGACACTGATTGATATGTGTTTTCAACACATATGATGCCAATCAATCCAACGTTTAACATGGAAGGTTTGTACCTTACCAGTTTTGATATTTCCATAAAACCCACCAATCAATTTGCCCTTTTAAATACAGACAATTTGTTTCCTTACTAGATTAGATTGATTCAATATATATATATATATATATATATATATATATATATATATATATATATATATATAAGGAAAGGTCTTATAATCATACCCGATGCAGTGTATTTATGGTATCTATAAAATATTTCAGTTTATATATTTATATATGGTAAAGCTCTGTTATCGTGAGACTGGGAGGGTATAATGTTACCATGTATGAAATGCAATCTAGAAGGCCTTGATTGAATTTAAATATTCAAACTAAGATCTTACATTGAACTATGAATACGCCTGAAATCTCTTTCATCTCTGACACTTCTGCAATCCCAATCCAGCTTAGGTATGTGGCATGCTGAATAGTCAAATTGTGTTCATGCACCTTCCTGGACAGTTTAGCAGAATGACATTTTAATCCAGTTTAGTAATCAGCTTGTTGTATTGGTGCAGAATTCTGATTTTCTCTTTCATGATGCGTTTAAACTTACTGCATGGTTGATAAATAAAACACTACATAGTATTATATAATGTCATCATGAAAACATAATGATGAATGGAGTATGACCAAGTCAACACATTTCCATCAATTCAAGTCTATTCATTAAATAAATTTCAGATTTTAAATCTTATAACTCTTATTACACAGTAAATTCCTAATATACAAATTAGGCAAAACTATTTTATTCTTTTTGCACATTCTGACGTACCTTACCTTGCCATTTTCTTAATCTACCCTCTCAAGACCTATTCATCAAGCTAGTTATTACTGTTCTTAACTAAAGCTTAATTTACATTTTCTTTCATCATTTATCACTTTTCTCTAAATTTTACATTTTCTTTCACTTTTTAGATTAAATATATTTAGATATATATATACATTTAATTTATCACATTTTGACACAATACAATATCTTACAATAATTATTTTCTGGCTACCTAATCGTAGTTACTCTTTTCTATCATTTGCATCATAAATCCATTCTATTTTCATTAAATCATAGTAAATTATATTATATATAATTTCAATAAATATTAAGCCACTAATGTACTTTCAATTAATGACTGATCCTTATAACCTTTATAGAGCCATCGCTACCTCAGGAGTCTCTCTTTACAAATTAACCACGTAGGTCATTCTTAGCACATTGATTAAATAATAAATTAAATTTAATCACTTTTTAATACTTTTGTCCGTACAAGCTAGGTTTTAATTTCTAACCTTTACTTAATTAACCAAGATCATTATTTAAAAATCTTGTCAAAAATCTAAGATGTCACAGATGCAGCATGACAAGGTTATTACATAGGCGTCACGTCAGTTAAAGGCTTATGAAAAGAGATACGCTACTCATAATTTAGAGTTAGCAGCTGTAGTTTTTGCGTTGAAAATTTGGAGACATTATCTTCATGGAGAGAAATGTGAAATATATACGGACTATAAAAGTCTAAAATATATCTTCACATGGAAGGAGCTGAACATGCGGCAAAGAAGATGGTTGAAGTTGATTATGGATTACGATTGTGAAATCCTTTATCATCCAGGGAAGACTAATGTAGTGGGGGATGCGCTAAGTAGAAAAGGAGGGGAGAAATTGCTAATGTTAATTGCTCAAGAGGAGTTAATAAGAGAAATGAAAAGACTAAAAAACGAGGTGAAGGAACTAAGAAAGTCTGAGGAGAAACTATTTGTGATGGAGGTTTGTCCAACATTACTGGATAAAGTAAAGGAAGCACAGGAGAAAGATGAAGAATGTGAGAAAATTAAGAAAAGCATAATAGAGAATGAAGAATGGATAAAGAGGGAATTTTGACATTTAAAGAAAGGATGTGGGTGCCAGTGGTGTCAGAATTAAGAGAGGAAATTTTGCACGAGACACATAATTCCGCATATTCTGTTCACCCAGGCAGCACATGTTGGTTTGAAAAAATATGGCATACATATAATCAAATTATATAAGCGCAACGGAAGCAAGAAAAATCAGATTTTAAAATTTTTGTACAAATCAATAACCCGGACCTTTCTTATGCGACTATTATTAATTGAGGAATGATAAAAGAATTTATACCTTTGTAGAACCAAGCTTCCACGAGTACAAGTTCATCTTCCTTTAATCCTTCACGTTCTTCTTCAAATTCACCGATTAGATTTCACGGATCAATGTTAGCTCCCCAAGTGTGAAGCCTCTAAAGGTGATCCACCAAGAGATCTATGAATTAAAGAAGTGGATCTTGGTTTCTCCAAACCATGCGTGGCTAGCCCTAATTCTCTCTCTCTCTAACTCCT
This sequence comes from Hedera helix, assembly GCA_947179155.2. Taxonomy (NCBI): domain Eukaryota; kingdom Viridiplantae; phylum Streptophyta; class Magnoliopsida; order Apiales; family Araliaceae; genus Hedera; species Hedera helix. The sequence continues at coordinate 19,032,642 of OX359273.1, read as the reverse complement.
TAGATCTAGAGAATTATGGAGTACTCTCTCTATTCTAATGAAAGAGTGTGTAACCTTGATTTATGATAAGACTCCTCTTATTTATAGATCTACTCAACCCTCCTAAACTATTTAGGATTAGGGTTTTAATTTAATTCCCAATTTAATTAGGAACTAAATTAATTAATTACAATTCCTAAACCATTTAGGAACTTAATTATTTAATAATGAGAGTACTTCTTATTAATTAATTACTAAATCATTTAGTAACTTAATTAATTATTATAATTATAATTCCTAAACTATTTAGAAACTTAATTATTTAATAATAATATTACTACTTAATAATTAATTCCTAAACCATTTAGGAATTAAATAATAATACTAGTAGTAATAATAATAATAGTAATAATAATAATAATAATAATAAGACTCCTCTTATTAATTTATAATTAGTATTTCTAAAATACTAAATTATAAATATTAAGCTATTTAATTTATTCTATCATCATAGTATAAATTAAATATACTTAATTTATTATTACGAGTATGCCATCCAATTCTAAAATAAATATTACTCTTTTGCGGTGTGACCCTTTAGGTTCTCTATATTAAATCGGTTGTATAATAAATAAATTAGAACAATTTTAATTCGTTTATTACAAATTAACTATTTAATTCAGGATAAATAATTATTCCACAATAAGGGTAAGCCCCCTTAGCGATTAGTTGACTTTCCAGATAATATAAATTTCAACATTTGATCGTAAAAGAACATTTCAGCAAATAGTTACCGTACAATTCAATCATTCTATCATACAATGTCCCAATCAAATATAAGACACGGAATTTCTGTCAAGTCTTATTTATTTGATTATATGCATTTCAATTCACAAATACACAACTCTAGTTAATGTAAATTAGAAACTCCTTTTTAATTCCATTCAACCCTGGCCAGGGATTTATGAGTTGTCACTTATTGAATCGCATAGGACATTCTCTCCCTTTACTGGAAGTGGTAGATCCTTTGTTGATCATTCACATATTTCCATGTGTACCTTATTATACCCAAGCATATCCTTTGATATACCAATAGGTCTTAAGGAATATGTCAACGTATAACTTAGTACACACAAGATACTATGATGATCTCAAGTCCAAGGATCACTTGTACGACTATCACATAAGAAACTCCTATTGACAGCCAAGTAAAACTCCATTAGGTGTTCCTTGAGCGAGTCAAGTTCAGTGAACTTATTCTCTAATAAACACCTACATACTTGCTTTAGTGTCTCTACACAAATGATTATGAGATCAATCATCCTCTTCATAAAAGAAAGCATAGTATGTACCAATCTATCCGGATCAACTAATCTCCTTTTTAGTGATCCAAAGATTAGGAACAATTATAGTTTTGAGCTATCTTGAATTTAAATCTCATTGGCATGATCCTCATCATGGTTCTAAAAGCATTGCTCGAAAACTATGGGTTTATCCATTTGATTAATTCAAGAAATTAATCATGAATAAAGAAATACCTTGACACTTTTATTAATAAATGAATAAGATTACAAAGTATATGCTTATCACATCAAATGTGATTGGCTTGAGGGCATACTACTTTCAGCACAAAGATGTACTGAGACCGTCACAATATTTTTGGTAGCCTAATATGAAGTTGGAAGTTGTAGAGTACGTCAGCAAATGTTTAGCCTGTCAAAGAGTAAAGACAGAGCATCAGAGGTCGAGTGCTCTTCTACAACCGTTGGAGATACCAAAATGCAAATGAGAGCACATTACGATGGAATTTGTGGTGGGACTTCCAGTTTCCTAGAAAGGTTATGATGCGATATGGGTCATCGTGGATAGATTGACAAAATCTGCACACTTCTTGCCAATTAAGGTTAAATTTAATTTGGGTTAATTAGCAAAATTGTACATAAAAGAGATTGTTTCACAATATGGAGTGACGGTATCAATTGTTTTCGACCAAGATTTGTGCTTCACATCAAAATTTTAGAGAAGCTTATAAGAATGAATGGGAACACAACTAAGGTTGAGTACTGCATACCATTCGCAAACAGATGGACAAAGCAAAAGAAATATTCAGACTTTGGAAGACATGCTTAAAGCCTGTGTAATGGACTTTAAAGGAAGTTGGGACGACCACCTACCTCTTGTCAAATTTGCTTATAATAACAGTTATCATGCGAGCATTGGCATGTTGCCATACGAAGCTCTCTATGGAAGAAAAAGTAGAACACCCTTGGTGTTGGGACGAGATAAGGGAACGTCGACTTTTGGGGCTAGAGTTGGTCCAACAAACTGTAGAGGTCGTCAGAGTAATAAGAGCCCGACTGGTAGCAGCTCAAGATCTGCAGAAGAAATATGCAAATCTATATCATCAAAGTTGAGATTTTGAAGTCGGTAGTTTTTTGTTTTTGAAAATATCTCCCTAAAAAAGGGAAGATAAGGCTCAAAAAGAAAGGAAAATTAAATTCGAGTTTCATAGGACCATTCAAATATTAAAGAGAGTAGACGGAGTGGCATACGAGGTAGTTTTACCTCCTAAACTAGAGCAAATTCACAATGTATTTCATGTTTCAGTGTTATGACCATATAAGCTTGATTATAAGTACGTATAGAAGGGTCTAACACTGTGGCACTGCCCTAGAGCGTTGCGGCACTAGGCCAGAATTTTCAAAACCCTAATTTTTTTCAATATTTTCCACCTTTTTGATTTTGGTTCCTTTTGTTTTTAAAGACTTATAACTTGATCTCATTAAGTTCAAATCTTGTCTATAGCTAGTTTAATACATGATTTACCATAATTTAACGGTTTTACACCAAATCAAACACATATATTTTGCCAAATCATTGATTAAATCACTTAGGCTATGTTTGTTTGTAAAAAACATGCTTGGGATTGAACTATTTACTTTAATTTAATACTACTTTGCATTATTTTATCCTTTGATGAGGATTTATTAATTCCTTAATGTTGGACTATTAGTCTCATAAAATTATTTAATAGCTTAAAATGAGGGGGACTATTAATCCCAAATTTTTTATGGGATTATATAATCACACATAAATAGCCTTAGAAATGGTAAACAAATAGTTCATAGGACTATTTAAAGAACTATTAATCCTTCGTCACGGGATAAAATAATTCAAAATAGTGTTAAAGTAATAAAAATAGTTAAATCTCAAGTATATTTTTTATAAACAAATATAGCCTTACGGTTTACACTAGTACACTTTTTGCAAGAAAAGTCGTAACAATTTTATTTTACCTCATTTTTCTCCCGTTCCACTTGGATTACTTTCATATTTCATAAATCTATAACATACGACTTTTAGATCATCTAAATGGCTTACATAATTTGTTCCATTTAGTACCAAATCTCATATTTTCATTAGATGTTTTAGGGTTTTATGTACATATGCATAATTGTTCATTTTAACATAAAACATAAATCAACACCTCCAACACATATTCTTCTTCCCAAATCCATCTTTATACCTTCAAAATCCACCATGATTCTCACACACAAAATTCCCTCATAATTAAGAATATATATATATATATATATATATATATATATATATATATATATATATATATATAACTATCACTACATAACTTATTAAAAATCATTAAACTTGAGTTAAGAAGTTTTATACCTCTTAGATGCTCTTTTCCTCTTGGAGATAAACTTGAGATAGTTCTCCACCTTCTCCTTTCTTTACATGTCCTTTGTTGAACCATAACATGGCAAGGGTTTCCTTAGGTTTTTATATTTCTCTCTCAAACTCACTTATTTCGCTCTATACTTCCTACACTTAAAATTTCAAGTAACCTTCTAAAGTGAACTAAGGTGAGCCAATTTATAGATGAATTTTGTATAGACATACTCTTTATATACATGTATTAATACATGTAATTATCCAACATATTAAGGCATTATCGAAGGGTTAACTAAGCTTAGGTAAAAAGCATTTACCTAATCCACCTTTAAGGACAACAAGCCACTCCTTAGTTCATCATTTAACTTCACATGGCTTAATTCTAAAAAAAAAAAAAAAAATCACCATTTTCATCTAAGGGAGGTGGTCAGTCAAGGCTATACACACACACACACACACAGACATATATATATATATATATATATATATATATATATATATATATATATCACCAATATCCCACATTACACATTGGGCTAATCCAATTAAAATTACATTAGGCCACTAATTTAATTTCCTTTGGGTCATGAACAATTATTTCATTAGGTTAGTTAATAATTCTAGCAATTCTATCTACTTGGACTTTAATTTCCTAACACATTGGACCATACCACATTATATAACACTTCTAATATTCATATTGTACTTAATTATTAATTATTATTGTCCACTTAATTATTTCATCTTTCTCACAATTAATTAAATTAAGTGCTCAACTTGTTTTTTCCATTTCACTTTATGCCACACAAGGCATAATTCATAAGCTTAGTTAATTATAACCTAAGCTTATTCATCATCGTCACTTAATTCCTTACTTAATTAATTAAATTTAATTGAATTATTAGCTTTCTCACCACGACACATGTATAAATACACATAATCATATTTAAATAATTTCATATTTTCATTAATAAAATTATTTACAAATTCCTAGTTATTACAGAGTACGTTTTACCCTTCAACTCGTTTCTCACTTGTTTATGAGTGAGTGAGTTTTACGCTCTATCTCAACTCATCACATGACCATTTTCTTTTTCTTTTTTCAATTTAATAATCCTAGAAAATTACTTTAATCATTTCCCCCAAATTATATTTTACCCAAAATTTCACTTCAAGTTGCAATCAAATAAGATATAAATTTCAAAAATATCTTTTTTAAGCATTTAACCAAATAAATTTTCCTAACGTTAAAACTAGTTCTAACAAATGGACATGTACATATAAATGAAGGATCTCAAATAAAATAATTATCAACAAAAAGCTAAAATTCAGATTACGCAAAATCTATCCATTATCCAAGAGTTATTAAATAATTAAACCTAATTTTTTCATTGACCTAAAATTTAAATCCAAAATAACTTATTCTCCAAGCGACTCAACCTAAAAACAAAACTATCTCATTTTTGTAGGAAACACAATTACACTTAGCATGTGCAACAAGCCTTTAAACTCTAAGGTTATCCCAAGTGAACGAGTTGTGTCTCGTGAGAGTTTGTAGTGAATTTACCTACAAAATTTAAAAATAAAATAAAACCTTGAAAAAAAATCTAGAAAAATTTTAATTTTTTTTTAAAAAATTCCTTAAAAAAAACTATCTGACACCCCCAAACTTAAAACAGACAGTGTCCTTAATGTATAAAATAAAATAATTTACTAATTAGAACAGACATTGTCCTCAATATATAAAATAAAAGAATTTAAAAGCTGAAGACTTTCCTAAAAATGTAATATTTTCCTCCTCATCTGCTAAGTTTGGAGTATATTAGCAAAGACCTAGATAACCTGAAACAAAACAAAAATAAATAATTAAATAACTAAAATCTACTACTACGAAATTTACTAAAAATAAAAATAAAACTAAAACTTTAGTTGTCTCCCAATAAGTGCTTGTTTTAAAGTCTCAACCTGACTACTCTCTTTTCTTCAATCTGGTTCAATTGCAAAAATTGTCATTTCATGCCACTTTTTCGCCTTTTCTTTGAATTGCTTTATATCCTTGCATGATTGATGACCACCCCGAAACTTGAATTCATCCATGATATTTTCTTTAATAATGTCAACTCGATAGTACTCCTTAGAATTCTGAAATTCTTGCACGGAAAGCACAATCGGATTTTGTTTAAAACATTTAAAAATCAGAACTTGATCATCTTTATCCTTCTTTTTTTACCCCCAATCTTGATCCTCTTATTCTCAATCTCATCATCATATTCCTCATCAGGACGTGACCTATTTAGATTTACTTTAACAGTCTTATGTAACTCCTTGTCATTTTCTAATATATTTACCTCACACTGCTCTTTACCTCCTCTCTCAAGATTTATCTTTGAATCTCTTGGTAAAGTATCATAAGGGCTATCGTTAATAGCATTGGCAAGTTGTTCAGTTCGATTCTTAAAATTTCGCATTTCTGCTTCATTACTTCTAATACTCATCTCGGTAGACTCTATAAATCTTGTAAGAAGTTCTTCCAAATTTGATTTTTTTTTTTCTTATCTTGATGGAGGTTGGTTCGAGATTTCATACAATTGATATTGAATTCTTGATGGATATGATAGTTCTGAAATAAAATACTATGCTTGATTATTGTTACATGAAAAGCTCAGATGATTTTTCAAACCCAGATAATAGTAGTTTGGGGTGTAATGGGCTCACTACTGATGGTAGACATTCTAAACTAATTAACTATTAATTGCATCAATTTTCCTAGTAAGCTCCACAACTTGTGTAGCCAACAGCTCAAATATTCCCTCCATAATGCCTTAAAAGGAAGCAAGAATAAAATAACATTTTTAAAAAATACAAATATACACGTTTAAATTAAGACTAATTTGACTGAAATTAATATTGGCAAAATATTAGAAAAATAATTCCTTTGTAACAACGTCAAAAACTTGTTTGCCTAATTTACTACCTAGGAAATGCACGCAAGTATAAGGGATCAACTAGTAATATAATGGCAAGAAAGAGTATCGTTCCCACTGAGAATTAAATAATAATAATTTTCAATTACTAATTTTATATCAAATTAATTTTATTTAAGCAATTGAAATTGAATATAAAGCAAAACCTAGTTTAAAGTAACAACTAAAATTATTCTAAAGAAAATGATAATTATCAGATTAAAAGTCTTAAGATTACAATGTTTCTCAATCATTTATTTAAATCTATTAACTCTTTTTTTAATTAAATAATTATATAAAATTGTTAAAGGAGAATTATTTATAGTATTTATACGCATCTCTCGATGGTCATATAAACACGTCCTTCCTAAATCCAACGCTATGGCAACATAATTGAAAGGAACATCCTAACTAATTAAATCACTATATCAATATGAGATTTAAATTAACAAGAAATTTAATATCATATTATCTTTAAGGTTACATATGGCATGTAGGTATATCTCTATCCTATACAAGAAATCATGTATTCCATCACATGCAGAACACACAAACATATGTTATTATATTCATATCTAAATTTATAATTCATCTCTTAATTTCATATAAATTATTTCAATAATTATCTATAATTAATTACTTCATGAACGCACAAAATATGATAAACAATTCATATATAATCAAATGTAATCCAAAGGAGGAGAATTCAATTAAAAATTAGCCCATAACTGAAAAAAGAAATCAATTCCATAAAATAATCCATCATGTTCAGATTACAAAAATAAAAGAAAGAACTTAGAGAATAAAATTTAATTTTAAGCACAATCTCTGACGTTCTGTCTTCAATCCTTGTAATTCTTCCATGACTCCTTCTATAGATCTGATAATAATCTTGTTTATAATTTTATTATACTCCAATCAATGTTAGCTAGCTTTTACATAAGCTTCATATCATATATTTATAGGTTACAAGTCAAATTCCTAGTTTAGGAGGAAAACAATCTAATTGGAAGTCAAAAAAATCACAAAAAAGGCGTCAAAAGCTCAAATCCCGCTCCAGGCTCGTGGCCGACCCGGCGCTGTCGCGCCGAAAATTGGTCTTGAATTGGCGCAACTAAGCCATACCTACAGAAAGCTCGGAAGTTGAGCCAAAATGTTTATTTTTTATTTTTGAGCTATAGCGACGATTCATCCCGTCAGCATTAATACTAAAACTCGTGGCTATAGCATCAAATGTATATTTGCTATAATTTTGAACATTTTTTCTTTCATTGCTCCATCTTCCATTATCCTAAAAAATAAGATAAAACCACATAAAAATAGTAAAACCCCAAATCTTACTAAACAAAAATAAAATACATAAAAATCAAATAAAATACTTACCGATTCACAAATAATTAAGTAAAAAGATAATCAATTAGTAGATATAAAATCCACTTATCAATTACCTACATTATGTATGAGGATTTATATATTAATTAATTTTTTTGTTAATATAAATTGTTACCATCAGTAACTTCTTTGTAAACCTACTTCGGTAATTTCAGTTATCGTAAACTCATTTTTGAGTATCTTTTTACTCACTTTTTATAACTTAACCTGTAAAACTAAATTTTAATTATCAACATAATTTATACACTTCGTTTTAACATATATTAACTAATAGAATTTTATTACTTATTTTCTAGCTTATTTTAATTAATTTTTCACATTTTTTTATTCTTATTTTCTTCATCAAACTTCTTTAAAATTTTTATTTTTAAATTTTTTTTAAATATATATATATATATTCTTTATAGATTTTTCCAATTAAGTTTGTTATTTAATTAAGGTTCATTTCTCTTCAAAATTGTAATATTTTTCATAATTTGAGTGCAACTCCAAAAATTATTGACTCTGGGTAGTATATCCACTTCATCACAAAGGGTCTCCAATAAAAATTTTAGACCCAAATAATTTACAGAACTCAAGTTATTTTCATTTTAGGATTTATAATTCCAAAACTATTTTATTTTAGTTAATTATCTACAAGTCTATTTGATCTCATTTTTTGATGTGCCTCTCTATATTATTATTCATCTACCATAACATTTTTAGAATTTTCTACGGTCGCTAACTCTAGAAACATCACTATGGTCAGAGGGTTATTGTTGGGTATTTTCTATGTGAATATATGTGTGCAAGTATACACGGTCAATAAGTAATATACTAGTAAATAGAATATCGTTCCCACAAAGAATTAAATAATAATAATGATAATAATTACTAAATACTAAATACTAATTTTATATCAAAGTAATTTTATTTAAACAATCGCAATTAACTTATGAAATAAAATCTAATTAAAATTAACAACTAAATTAAACTAATGAAAATGATTAAATCAGATTTTAAATATTTATGATCACAATTTCTCCCAATGTTTCATTTAAATCTCTTCACTCTTTTTTTTAATTAATTAATTATATAAAATTCTTAGCCGAGAATTCCTTATAGTATTTATATACATTGTCGACGCCGGAAAAAGTCGTTTTGTTTTACAATAAATCCCTTTCCAATTTTAGCCTTTGGATTTGAACTGTGATTTGGAAAAAAGGGTCGGCTTGAATGTCGACGGGGTTTTGAAAGGTCGATTTTATGATGAGCCAATTTAACCAGAGCCGCCAGTTGGTATATTTGAAATGGATGTACCAACTCATCCGAATTTCGTTTTCGTAATCGCTGGCTCATATGTGACTCCGAATTAATTGGTCTGCGAACCGAGATTCATAGGGCTCGGGGGCTTACTTAAGCGAGGGGAATGTGTTAGACACCCCCCGACTTCCGTGAAAACACGGTTACCGCAATCTCGACGTTTTCTTATCCTTTTAAAATCCTAAAACGTGTGTGTGTGTGTGTGCCTACATGTTTGTTGTGATGAAAAAAACCTGCTTTGATTCTTTTTGTAAAAAAACATGCTTTATTTATTGAGTGTTTTGAAACGTCTTTTATCTCGAATGACAAGGCTTTTGTCTTATAATAAACGTTGATTTTAAGTTTGAAAATTGTGGAGTTTTTTATTAGGTGTCGTTTTCAGAAATCAAGAGTTTTAAACTTTTGTCAAATAGGAATCGAGACTATACATTTCCTTCTAACAGTAAAGTCAAATGAAAATGAAGGCAACTTCTATGAACTCTTTAACCCTATGCACCAAAGTTTAACGAAAACGTTTTTTTCTATTTTTTTGAAATCATTTTTTATGACATTTCAAAACCGCTTGTAGCCTTTTTGCCAAACGAGGACCGACGTTTACTAAAAAAACTCAACCTTTTAACCTCGTGATTCTAATATCCTAATTTGATTACTTTTAAAAATCTTGGTCGTTTGCGTTACTTTGGAAAACCGGTTTTTTATATCGCTAATCAAAACAAGCATTCAAAACCGTGCCGGGGCTATCCATGGGCATGTAAGCCATCTAAATATCCCCAGACACCTTCAATCACACATTTTACTATTACGGGGCCTTAAACCCGATTTCGATTCCGTATCGTTTCAAGGCCCAATATTTACACGTATACAAAAAAGACCCTAGCAGTGATTACATACACCCAAATTCGTCTATCTTCGGAATTTGATCACGAGGATCTCCTTCCTAGGCTCACAATCACCCAAATCACTCCACAATCGTACCACGCAAGATTAACAATACTAGACTCGTTATTACACTACACGAATCAAAAACACAAGCACAATACTACGAACTATCTACTAACCCAATGAACTATATAGCACCGTACGGATATCCTCGGGACATTAGGAGGAAAATACGTTCCGATGGAACCCTCACTAATAATCCCTAATCCACAGATCCTCAACAATATACCACAATATTATATCTATGACAACGCAACAACAAAATTATAACAATGACACAAGCTAAAACTTAAAGAATAACGTCTTTTTCACCTTGCAAATATGCGAACGAACGCTTTCTATTTCACTATTCAAGCAAAACACAAGAATATCTCACTATTTGAACAATAAAATGCAACTAATACTAGTTTTTTTAGCTAACCCGGGCCTCTCTCTCTCTCTCTCTATCTCACCTGCTTCTCTCTCTAGAATATTAGAAAAATTTTATCACTCACTTATTCTGCTGGTCGAAATGTCGTTCTATAGGTGACCGAAGCCAACCGCAGGTGCCTCTGCGGCAGCCTGTTGCGGCCGCCCGCGCCGTTTCCTCGGCTGCCGGGTTATCTCCTCGAGCCTCGTAACCGTCCCGTTTATTGATGACCGCAGGTGTACCTGCGGTTGCCCAGCTTGCTTTTCTCGATTTCTATGTCACACAGTCTTAAATCGTCAATTTTTGTTGCATTATTTTGGAAGGCTGATACCTGATGTATAAATTGCTCTTTGTGGCTTTCAAGGAGCGAGAACCCCCGACTGCCGCAAGCGTAGTGGTCACTCGTCATCTTTGGCGACCAGGTCAGGCTTCGTCTGGATCGATTGTGTGTCCCGCCTCAACTAACCCGATGCTCGTGATTCATTTGGCAGCTTTGACCGCAAGCCACCGTGGTGGCTTGGGTCAAATGACGATTTTTCCTCCTGTCAGGGTTAGTATACAAGTGTAAAATTTGGGTGTCTACATGCATCTTCCAATGACATATACACAAATTCTTCTAAATATGACCCTAACGCAACTGAACTAGAAGGAACACCCTAATTAATTAAAATACTATATTTCTATGTGAAATATATAATTAAAATATTAAGCTCAGATTCTCTTTATGGATACAAAAGATACATAGGTATATTCTTATCCGATATATTAATCATATAAACCCTTTCAGATTTTATGAACATATGCTATCATATTCAAATATAAATCTATACTCCATCTTCCAATTTTGTATAGATTATCCCATTAATTACTTGTACTTAATTAATTATATGAATGTCTAAAATATGATAAACAGTTCATATATAATCATTATTAATAAATAAAAAATTAAATTAAACTACGCATTAAGTTCAATTACAATCTCAAATAAAAAATAATTCATAACTAAATAATAAATTATACACAAATAATTCAACATCTCACAAATTACAAAAATAAAAGTAAAAGAAAAGAAATCAAATCAATGTTTTGATATTCGTCTATCACTCGGATCACAGTCTTCAATTCCCAAGCTCCGACTTTAACTCTCGAATCCTTTGCGTTGAATACTTGCTTCAAAACTAATAAAATTAATCTACTTTATTCTAATTCTAATATATTATGCACTAATCTACTGTAAATAATTTGAAAATATGAGTATCATAGAGTATTTATAGGAGTACAATAAAAATCATAATCAAAAGACGAAAAAAATTCAATTCAAATTCTAGTAAATAATCTGTTCTGCAACATTAATTGCTTTGCCAAACAAAGCCCAACGCACGCTGACAACCCTGACACAGCTGGCCGCCCAATGTAACGAAGCCACTTCAAAAAAAATTGAACTCCCAACCATCCGTGCATTGCACGGATCGTTACTGCCTTACGCTCAAATAAAACGGCGTCACACTGTGACCCCCCAAATCCGGGTCCTTTGAACCACGGGTTCGGCGCTCACGTTACTATTCTACCCTGTCATTACATTCATTCATTCTGAATAAAATCATTTAATTTACATTCATACATAACTATCCCAAGTTCTACATACATTTATACATACACATATGTACCTTACATATTACAAAGAGATAATATTTATAATTTACAGGACTCTATCACTGTATAGCTACTATTTGCTGACTTTTCCTTTTCCCTTGTCAATACCCGACCCCTCGGCCTACTCAGGTTTAGCTGAAATATCATGTTTAAAAACAAGATGGAGCATAAAATAGCTCAGCAAGTGTGACGCCCCGAGATCCCACCATCCTTAATTAAGTCCAATTATATCTGGATTACATAGTGATTAACTTAAAACCTTATTAACCGGGATCCCGTGCATTAAACTTTAACCTTTGACCTTTAAAATCATTTTGTCGACCATAAATTCGGTCCATATATTTTTTTTTCTTCAACACTTATTTAACCTACATTCTTCACTTGTCTTAGGATCGTAACATTTACTTGCTCTTCATTAGAACTTAGGTCAACCATTAAAAATTTGTGACCTATTATAATCATACATATATATTATCTATTTTCATAATTTGTAAATAAAATTTCGCCATGGTTCCGTCTATATATGGCTCTTATTACGTACCTGTTTGATACCTGTTCCTGTTCATATAAACCTGTTTACATACATCTATATCATCCATATCATGCCCCACACATCTATCTCATATATATATATACAAGTCCTATTACATGTAGACTCCACTGATATCATTATTACAATCATACAGCCTCATTACATCCTTTACTTTAAATAGTACATACATACATACATACATTTATCACTTATGGATTTACAAACTATAGATCTTCTGATACCATCTAGATTTATCATTTAAAATCAACTATTACATAACTTGTATTTATACAAATTTACATGTCACAAATTTCCTTACGCTTGTCCATGCATTCGCGTTTCTTTACCTTAGCTTAACCGGATCGTCCGGCCTTCTCATGGTTTACCTGAAACGTTAGTTTATAGCAAGAATAAGCATAAAGCTCAGCAAGTAATTCAGCTAACACCTTTCATACTCACAATCTATATATGCATCATGCTCCTTTACCTTAACATACAATGCTTAAGTCACGTACTTCATTTAGCACTTAAACTACATAATTGCACATAAGGCACATTAAATTCATATACCATCACGTATCTCACATAGAATATCTAATACGTTTAAATCTGAAAAACTTGCCTGAAATACTTGTATTAATTTAACCTTTTACCGCATCGCTTGGCCTTTGTTTAACTTAACCTTTATTGCACTGATTTGCCATTCCATCATTCATTGCGTTGGTTTGCTACATCGCGCATTATCTGTCAACATACGATCTATATTCATTAATATAGGATCGTAACTTTACATAATTCATTAAACTTATTCCATCATTACATAACCATTTATCTCTATATTCAATCCACATGTGACGTATCATACTCTATGTAGATAAATAATACGTCCTAACTCGTCATCAATCCTTTTTCATAACCTTTAATCTTAATTCGGTTTAGCTTTAGACATTATATATTTTGTCATTTCTTATTTCATTGTACCTTAACACCCTTTATATAGTCCATTAGTATCCATTTAGGGTTTACATAACCCATTCTTATCATTCTGTATCAAATTATCTCATATCGAACAATTTTTGCTCTCAGTGAACAGTACATTGCGCCCCCGCGCAGTGTTTCTTCTTCAACATCTCGCTGGCCACAAAAAGCTCTCGGCCAATGAACAGTAACACTGTGCCTCGGCGCAATGTTCAATACAAAACACTACGCCCCAGCGCAGTGCTCTAGTGCAGAATTTCTCCATTTTTGTCCCTGCTTTGCTGATTTTTATCTCCATAACCACACATCCAATAGGGACCAAATTTGGTACACAACTAGACCTCACATCATAGTATTTTACAAAATTTTCATTTGCTTCATTTGGCCTTCCTAATTCAGAGATATACCTACCCATTAGAGGGTTGTTCAGCACAATTCCTTACTAAGGAAATTTTTCAGAATTTCAAAACTTGATTTTCCAACTTTATTATTTTTGGCTATTTGCTTTCAATTTTCATTTCAACACTTGACATAGCTCACATAACCTATATGTGGCATGTCCAAACTTTCAAAACCATAAAATCCCGCACGAGGCGACTTTTGTCCGTTATAATCCATTTCGAGTCGAAACGATCGTTTTCGATCGCTCAAATCGCCAATTCAATCAAATATAAATCCGTTGAATACTAAATCGACTCTAACATGTGTATTAACATGAAAATGACTTATTTTCACTTCATTTCCCTTTAATTTCTCCAAAATTGCCAAAATCACCTTTTGGTTAGATTTTCATAAAAATTTCTAAACTTTTCAAACTTCAACTTAGACTCAACTTGATACATAAATCACCAAGCACTACATAGGTTATCATAAACATATTTTACGACTTTACACGTCTCTATAACTTCTAACTGCACACTCCAGTGCACTTTACAGATTATTACGTTATCTACACAAAAAGTATAGCCTAATATTTTGCGCTTCCTTATACAAAACATAATTTCAATCTTTCATGATCCTTTTACACTATCTAGCACAAAGTTTAACTTACATCAAACATAATTAAACCTTCTAACTAGGTTTTCATCAATTCTAACAATATATATCATATAATCAACCATGACTCATAGCTTAATCTTATCTTTTTTTCTTAAACAAATCATGTTTCTCTTCCATTAATTCACTTAGGATGATCTCTAACATCAAATATACATATACCATGCATGTTCAACATCTTCACTTTTGGTTTAACTAGCTTTATCAACATCTAGCATATAATCTTCTTTAAATCATACCTTCTAAGCATGATCATGAACTTACATGTACATAATACTCTCATACCCTCCTTTAACCCTTAAGGTTCCACATGAATTACCTTATTGACACATAATCTCATATAACTTACACATTTAAACATAAATATTTGTATGGCTTCACACAATTCCCAACTTTAAACACTTAGAACACATAACACAAAGTATTAATGCTTAAACATAACTATACCTTCAAGTAGGTTTCTTCTTTTCTTGCTATGAAGTTTGATAAAACTTAAATCTTCCCTTTGATGACTACTTTGCTCTTCTTGATCAACTTTTCTAGCAATTCTCTTGAAACCTAGCCTTTCTCTCCTTTTCTCTCTTGAGTTTTCTAGCAACTTCGAATGAGGGATGAAAAAATGAACTACGAATGCTGATTACTACTAAATATACACATATATGTGCTATACATCTTATTCCAACACTTAACCAAACACTAGTTATGCTTAACCATGTATAGTTAGGGCTATATAAGACAATTCACATTACTAGGCAAGGATAGAATGGTCATTAGACCTAGTTGGGACACCATAGTCATTACATAACTTGATAAGGGCATTATAGTCTTTTGTCTCAAAATCTAGAGAATTAAATTCTCATTAATTACATTTGCTTAATTTCAAACCATTCCAAGTCCATTTTGATCCAACTTTGTTTCCTTAGGCTTGAATTTTAATCTTGCATCAAATACTTCATATCTTACTTGTCCCATATCACTTGTCACACTTTGAACATCAAATTTCATTAATAAAAAATAATTCACCATAAATTTGCAAATTTTGCATAATATGTTATTCTCAATTTCCTACAAATCAATTCGGTTTCACAATCAATCAATTTCAATTCTCGACATCTCCAATTGTCGACTTGCTCAGCTTTCCATCAACCGCTTCCCCGAAAAGTGAACTACGCTCAGATTACCAAAATCCATCATTACTTAACCTTATAAACTCATAAATCCTTTATTACGACTTTAACATCCTTTTTCTTATTTACTTTAGCACACGTATGTCCAATTATATCACACTGGCAATCCACATTCTTTCTACTCACATTTGAGTATATTACCTTTTGTCTTTACACATTATATTACAACTATCTTATTTCCATCATTCACTATCAGTTCCTCAATAACCTCCACATATTCATATATCAAATCCTTAATATTCCTCAATAAACCGATTAGATCATACGGTTTCTTATTCTTTGCACCTACATACATATTTTGCCTTGTTATTCTTATATCATTGCCTTTCCAGGCTTGTTCATTAATCTTGCTTCTAACATTCATAACTAAAGGCTCAATTCACATATAAATTCCTTATTTCCATCATTTCTAAACTTTAATTCCTTCTATATATATCTTGCCAAATATACATATATACATACATTCAACCTACCACATAGGTGATATATAACAAATTGATTAAATAATAATACTTATTTAATCTCTCCTTATTACTTAATGTCATTTACGCTAGGTTTTAACTATTAACCTTTACTTAATTAATCACAACCCTCATTTAAAATTCATGTTAAATCCTGGGGTGTCACAGCAAGTACATAAGCAAATGCTGACATGATATTCCAGAATGAAGATTGAAAGTCATTTATAATGAAGCTGGATCATTTACAATTAACTGAATCATTGACGATAAACTGAATTATTTCCAATTACTGAGTTAATATCAATAAGTTGAATCATTTTCAATAAGTGAATCAATAACAATTCAATGAATGAACATGAAAGATATAATACGAACTTTACATGATTGATTGGAAACATGAACTTGCTTGTTGTACACAAGACTAAGAACTCGTTTAGAACAATACCAATCATTAAGACTGATATTACCCAAGTTAGTCATAAGACTGCATAACCATTTAGATGTGTATTTCTGTAATCAGCCCATCGTACTTTTATATTGTGCACAACATAAATATCTAGCGACGCAACCACGTCATAAAAGTTACATTTACTTTATCCTTTACTCTCCTTTATCAGGGTTGTTCTGTTACAGCATATCATAGAGTCCGCACCACAATAATGTGGATTGGGGCACATAATAATCAATAACTAAATTCAATATGAATCATTACATATGTCTAGCCGGAATCAAAATTAGAATCGACCTTTTTCAATAATAGTTCAATAATGAATGAACTTTACATAAACATATGAATGCATAACCTGAATAACTGTCCAATGAACTACAAATAGAAGTTCAGTTAAAAGACTTGCCTTTGTCCTCGTCTACCTCAATTGGTAAAATCTTATCCCGATTGGGTCCTACATAACCATAATATAGGTTCATGCATTAGTTATATACATATGCATGCCATAACCTGCTATATAAGCTATCATTTGGCTTTACATAACCCTTAACACATAACACATTGTTCTTTTATGCCTTAACATCTACCACATTGATCATTTTTATCAAATTATGGTTTACATACATATCTCTATCATTTAATATCAAAATATTTCATTTTGGACTTAAATAATTATTTTTTCTAAAGTCAGAACACTGTGCCCCGGCGAGGAACACTGCGCTGGCCACGAAAAGCTTGCAGTTTCACTGCGCCCTGGCGAGCTCTGGCGCTGCCCCCAATGAATTCCTCTCAGTCCAACTGCGCCCCAGCACCATCTCCAATACAAAACTCCTCACCCCGGCGCAGTGCTGTTGTGACAAGAAAAAAAAATTCTTTCCAAAAGCCTTGCTATTTTTGGCCCTAAGTTGAATTTCTTGATTCTAACACATCACTTAGTACATATAACATGTATTTGACTTGCATGGACCTTCAAAACATTTAAAAATCTTAAAATGGCCTTATTTTTCCAAAAATTTTGTTTTAGGCGTCGGTGAACGTTTTTAAATGTTTAAAACTCGCATTTATCGCCATAGACACCAAATGATTTTCAATTTGATTCTAACACGTGTATTTACATGAAACTTAGTTGTTTGGCTTAATGTCATCATTAATTATCCAAAATGGCCAAAAATCATACTTTGGTGGAATTTTGCTAACTTTAACAAATTACATATTTAAACTCAACTTGAGTTCGTGAACTCCATGCACCACATAGGTTACTACATATACATTTAGCAACTTTGTGTATTCACATAACTTCTATATGCACATTCTAATGCGCATTACAGATTATGATTTGGTGTACATACGAATCATAGGCTAATATTGTATTTTTCCTTCATAAATCATCTTTTAAGCCTTAAAGGCATCTAGTATACTATTTAACATGAAATTTCTCACGTATCCAAAATGATCATTACTTTGAACTAGGTTTCCATCATGTCTAACAACACATAACACATTATCACCCATTAAATCATGATTTCTAGTTTGTAACATACATGAATAGTGCACCACCTTTGTTCTAGCAAATTTAAGTTAGGGTTTCATGACTTATCAATCATATAGCATATAGATTCACATAATCTACACATATAGTCCAAGATACATGCATGGTTTCATCTATTCTTGAATTTAAACACATAACCATCAAGTTCATAGCTTGAACTTGATTATACCTTCTGTGTGCTCTTTTTTTTAGCTACAAAGCTTGTTAGTGCTAAATTCTCCACTTTGATAGCTTAATTTCCTTCTTTTGCACACTTTTTCTTTAATCTCTCAAGCTATATAATCAAACCCTAGCCTTTTCTTCTCTTTCTCTCTAAAAACTCTTAGCTAGCAAACTTGGATAATATGAAATGAAATGAACTAAGATGTCTTACTTATACTTAACAAATATATACATACATAATTTGTATGTATTTTTCTAGAAATTAACTACACTTAGTTGGCTTAACTCATGCATGGTTAGGGTTATACATGTCAATTCCCATTACTAAACAAGGCTAACTTGGTCATTATACACCTCTAGGACACCAAGGTCATTCTTTAAATCAACAAGGGAAGTTTGGTCATTAGTCAAGAATTCTAGAGAATTTAATTCAATTAAATTCCCACTTTTGCTTATATCTCCTCCAATTCAAATCCTTTTTATTCTAAATTTGTTTCATAGGCTTGCATTTTATTCCAAAATCAATTAATTCATAATTGGCTTCTCCCAAAACACTCGTCACATTCCAAAATATTAACTTTTCATTAATTAATTATTAATTTATAATATTTCAAATTTGCATATCATTACATTCTTCCCTCCTTATAAAAATTCCGTCCCCGGAATCACTAATATAAGGTTATATGAACAGATTTGGATATTCTTTCTTCATTTTCTCTTCTAACTCTCACGTTGCTTCCTCGGCATTGTGGTTACTCCACACTACCTTAACCGAAGGTATCACCTTATTCCTCAAAATTTGCTCTTTCCTGTCTATGATTTGAACAGGAGTTTCTTCATATGTTAAGTCCTTCTCAATCTGGATAGGCTCATACTCAATCACATGCTTGTAATCTGGCTTATATGGCCTCAGTACTGATACATGAAATACGTTGTGTATATGATATAATTCTGGAGGTAATGTCATAGCATAGGCCATTTCTCCTATCCTTCTCAATACCTTAAAAGGTCCAATAACTCTTGGACTCTACTTTTCCTTCTTTCCAAATCTTATCTTCCCTTTTCCAGTGAGATATCTTTAAAAATACATGGGACCCTACTTTAAATATTCTCTTTTTTGCCGATGTAAGTCTGTATATTTCTTCTGCCTATCTTGTACTGCTATAAGCCTCGATCTTATTACTTTAACTATTTCTGCAGTCTGTTGCACTATTTTTGATTCCAATAACTTACGTTCTCCTACCTCATCCTAATAGAGAGATGTTCCGCACTTTCTCCCATACAATGCCTCATATGGCGGCATACTCACATGATAACTGTTGTTATATGCGAATCCAACTAATGGAAAATGGTCGTCCTAATTACCCTTGAAGTCCATCATGCATGCTCTCAATATATCTTTCAAAGTTTGAATCGTTCTTTCACTTTGACCATTTATTTGAGGATGATACACTGTACTCAACCTCAACTGTGTGCCCATACGCTCTTGAAAACTCTTCCAAAAGTTAGACGTGAATCGCAAATCTCGTTATGAAATAATCGATACTGGAACTCCATGTCTAGACACCATTTCCTTTATATAAAGCTTTGTCAATTGATCCAAATTGAACTTGATATTGATCGACAAGAAGTATGTAGACTTCGTTAGTCGATCCACTATCACCTATATCGCGTCATAACCTTTCTGCGTAGTTGTAAATCCCATGACAAAATCCATTGTGACGTGCTTCCATTTCCATTCTGGAATTTCTAAGGGTTGTAACAGCCCGCTACTCTTTTGATGTTATGCTTTAACTCTTTGGCACATTAGGAACTTACTTACTCATTCTGCTACATCTTTCTTCATGTTGGGCCACCAAAAGTACTGTCAAAGATCTTGATACATCTTTGTGCTTCCTGGATAGACTGAATATCGCGAACTATGCGCTTTTTACAAAATCTCATCTTTTAACTCGGATACCATCGGCACCCATATTCTTCCTTCAAATCTCAGCAATCCACTGTCATCCATTCTGAATCTTGTCTCTTGCATATCGAATATGCGATTTCTGATTTAACTGCATTCTTGATCTTACATTTGGGCTTCCTTTACTCTATCCAATAATGTTGGATGAACTTCTATTACATACAGTTTCTCTTCCGACTCTATCGGATGCTTTACCTCTATTTCTATCTTTTCCATTTCTCTGATTAATTCTTCTTGAGCAGTTAGCATTTTCAATCTTTCTCGACCCTTCCTACTTAAGGCGTCGGCCACAACATTTGCTATTCCTTGATGGTATATAATCTCACAATCATAATCCTTGATTAATTTTAACCATCCTCTCTGCCTCATATTCAAATCCTTCTGGATGAAGATATAGTTCAAACTTTTGTAATATGTGTATATTTTACATTTCTCTCCGTATAGATAATGTCTACATATCTTTAATGCAAAAACTACTGCAGCCAATTTCAAATCATGGGTTGGATAACCTTTCTCATAATCCTTCAGTTATCTTGACACATACGCAATGACCTTGTCATGTTGCATTAACACACAACCAAGTCCTTTATGCGATGCGTCACTATACACAACAAATCCTCCTATATCATCAGGCAATGACAACACAAACGCTTCACTTAGCCTTTTCTTAAGCTCCCTGAAACTCTCTTCACATTTATTTGATCATACAAATTTCACAGCTTCTCTCGTCAAATTACTAAAAGGTCCTGATAGTTTTGAGAAATCTTTAATAAATCTTCTATAATATCCTGTTAAACCAAGAAAACTCCGCACCTCTGTTGGTGTTTTTGGTTATTCCCAGTTTATTATTACCTCTACCTTTACTGGATCCATTGAAAATCCTTGTTCGCCAATTACGTGTCCCGGAAATTGCACTCTTTCCAACCAAAATTCACATTTCGAGAACTTCGTATACAACTTTGTTTCCCTCAACTTTTCTAACACTATTCTCAAGTGTTCTACATGATCGTCCTTGGTCTTTGAATAAATTAAAATGTCTTCGATGACTACCACCACAAACTTGTCTAAATACTACTTGAATACTTTATTCATCAAATCCATAAATGCAACTGGTGCATTCGTCAAACCAAATGACATTACCAAAAACTCGTAGTGACCATAACGAGTCCTAAATGTTATCTTAGGTACATCCTCAGGTCTCATCTTCAACTGGTGATAACCAGTTCTCAAGTTTATCTTCGAAAAATACTTGGCTCCCCGTAGTTGAACAAATAAATCATCGATCCTTGGTAATGGATACTTGTTCTTAATTGTCACTTTATTCAACTCCCTGTAGTCGATACAAAGCCTCAACGATCCACATTTCTTCTTTACAAATAATATTGGTGCTCCCCAAAGAGATACACTCGGTTGGATATATTTCTTATCCAATAACTCTTGCAGTTGAACCATCAACTCTTTCAATTCCACTGAAGCCATTTTGTACGGTGCCTTTGAAATTGGCACTTTTCCTAGTACAAGGTCTATAACAAATTCGATCTCCCTGTCTGGCGAAAAACCCAATAATTCATCCGAAAATACATTTGCATAATCTTTTACGATGGGTATCTGACCCATTTATGATCCCACTATTCGTATATCAACCACATGTGTTAAATATCCCATACATCCTTTCCTCAACAGCATTTTGGCCTACAACATCGTCAGACAACAAGATTGTCGTGGCGATTTGCTACCATAGAATACTAACTTAGACTTGGTAAGAGTCTGAAGGTTTACACTTTTTTTTTGGCAGTCAATTATCGCCCCATGGCTATACAACTAATCCATTCCCAATATCACATCAAATTCTCCTAAACGAATAGAAATTAAATCAACTAACAACTTATGCCCTCTTATCGTCAGACAACAATCCCAATGAATATTCTCCACCGCGATCACTGATAAGTAGGTTTTATACCTACTATTTCGATACCAACTTGCTTTAACTTTCGCTTGTTCTCATTAGTTTTTATTTACTATTCATGCTTTTATGTCTCTTTTGTAGGTTTCATGCTCCATAGCTCATTATTGGCCTTTTTCGTCTTTTTGTGGACAAACTGGCATGTTTTGGACTAGAACCTGTGCGGGGGGAAGAATTGCAGTTTTTAGGTCAAAATGGCTCAATTCAGGAGTGATATACGCGATGATCGGATGCAGCAGAAAATGGTGCACACTGGTGCACGGCGCAGCTGCGCCGAATTCCTTCACAAAAACTGCGCAGCTGCGCAGTTACTCTGCTACTGTCTGCCTATCGTAAGGTGCAGCTGCGCCCCTTCTCAGTACAAAAACGACGCAGCTATGCCAATCCTTCGCACCAAATTCCTGCAAAGACTTTTTGAACGGGCCAATTAAAGAGCTCCTTGCTACAGTGATCGAAAAGAAGCGCCTGAGGCTCTATTTAACAGAAGTATCAGTCTAAGTGCAAGATAGAGAATAGCTAGGTCATAAGGAAGGGGAGAGAGCTCATTGTTCATTTTCATTCTTTGTTTTTTTTGTTCTCTCTTGTTCCTTGTGATTTATCTAGAGTAGTTAAGCTTAGGGCTGGACTTTGGAAGTTTGAAGCATTGTGTCAACATTGGAACTCCGGATTTGAAGAAGAGAAACCGAGCTTTGCATTTCTTAACCTTTGTTTTCTCTTTCTTTTCATTTGTAGCTTCAATGTATGAGCATTTGTGGATGATGGTTGTTATTTCTATTATTAACTAACTTCCCTTATGGGATTATAATGAAACCTAGGGTTTAGTTCAATTTGTTATGTTTCCTTGTTGTGGCTAAATGATTATGTATGGATTGTCTAATGTGGTTTATTTTAATTGTTCAATTGCTTAATCACCATTTACCATGTTAACTCACACGGAACCGAGATGGGGAGTGTGAGTTTAGAACCGTCCATGTTAGCTTGTGTTCATGATTTCACATAACGTTGAATTGCATGATTAGTGCTAAGGATAGACATATACCAAAGCACCACACGTAGTCTTTTGAAAACTTGTGCTTAAACCCATTTTCCTCTAGGTCACATAGAAATATAGTGATTTAATTAACTTGGGTGTTCTTTCCCGTTCTGTTGCCCCTTGGGTCGGATCTGGGTTGGATATGGGTATGATGCAACGAGAGTTGGTCATACTTTAGTTTCGTGTTTTCGACTAACAATCCGAGATAACCAGTTAGGTCTAACAGGAAGTATCATAGTTGAATGACGCCCTAGGTGAAATTATAATCCTATGCCTCCTTTGTCTGCTTAAGTCGTTTGTTATTTAGTTGTCTTTAATTTTCACAAGTTAGATTTAATTCACAATTCCTTGATTTACTTGACCACTGTTTAAAGAAACCGAAATAGTTATAAAACTGATGCTTGATAGTGTATTAACGATTCATAGTCCTTGTGGGATCGATACTTTACTTATTCTATATTACTTGTTGACCACGTGCACTTGCGTGTAAGTGTTGATTTGTCATGCGTACGGTTTGACACCCAATAAGTTTTTGGCGCCGTTGCCGGGGACTTTGAGTAGTTTTTATTACTTTCATCGTCAGTTTAAATTAGATTGGTTTAGTTAAATAATATTTTCGTACCTCATTTCTTTTTATCTATTTCTTTGGTTTCAGGTACTTGTGACTTGTGCATGCTAACTCGAGCAAAGAAACGTAAGCTATTGGCTCGCAACGACAACGTTAATACACGAGTTCAACAAGTGATTGAGGTTAGCTCTAACAGTCAAGAGGGATTTGAACAGCCAGAAATCATGGCGGGAGAACAAGAGGCACCCAAGCCATTAAGAGATTATGCAACGCCGCGAATAAATGAATTGCAAGCAAGTATCACAAGGCCGTCAATCACGACCCTCTCCTTTGAAATTAAACCGAGTACTATTCAAATGGTGAAAAATTCAGTACAGTTTGGGGGAATGGCTAATGATGATCTGAATGATCACTTGCTGAGCTTTTTGGAGATTTGTGATACGTTCAAATTCAATGGAGTAACGGATGATGCAGTGAGACTTAGACTCTTCCCATTTACACTGAGAGATAAGGCAAAGAGTTGGCTTCACTCATTACCTTCGGGGTTAATTACTACATGGGAAGACTTGGCGCAGAAATTTTTGAAGAAATTATTTCCTCCTGCGAAGACCAAAAAAATGAGAAATGACATTTCTATGTTCGCGCAACAACATGGAGAGTCATTATATGAAGCATGGGAGAGATTTAAAGAGTTGCTAAGAAGATGCCCGCATCATGCACTACCCCAATGGATGCAGATGAACACCTTTTACAGTGGTTTGAGTGGTGACACTCGAACTAGCATTGACGCAGCATCTGGAGGAGAATTTATGGCAAAGAATTTTGATGAGGCATACGAGCTGCTAGAAACTATGGCTGCCAACAATTATCAATGGCCTACTTCTAGGCTAAATCAACCAAAAATGGCCGGGGTTATAGAAGTAGATGCTATCACAGCATTAGCAGCTCAATTATCAGTAATATCCAAGAAGATTGATGCTATTGCGGATAATAAAGTGCAACAGGTGGCTTATGTTTGTGAGCTATGTGTAGGGGAACATCCTACAGAGCAATGTGCTATCAACTCGGAAGCAGTGCAGTTTATGAGTAGCTACCAGAGACAACCGAATCAGTATCAGAATACTTATAACTCTAGAGCTAGGAATCACCCAACTCGTCGTGGAGCAATAATCAGAACCATCAACAAGCTCCAAGACCACACTATCCGCCGGGATTTCAGAGTCACCAACAGGTAGCACAACCGTCCCAACCAGAGAGAAAGCCAGATTTAGAAGAGTTAATGCTGAAATACATGGCTAACACTGATGTGTTGATAAAAAGTCAGTCCACGAAGAGAGGGAAAGGAGCACTGCAAAGCTATCATGACTAGAAGTGGAAAACAGTTTCTGCCAACTGGCACGAATGAGCCAGAAGTACAAGGGGAAACAGAGCAGTTGCACCCTGCCTCGGACTCAGTTGGTGCAGAAAGCTCTAAGGAAAAAGAGGAAGGTGTTGTGGAGACGGAATCAGGAAATAAGGGCCAACCAAAAAAGCCCCCGGTTACTCATACACGAGTCTATCCTCCACTGCCTTTTCCACAAAGGCTTCAGAAACAGAAAATGGACAAGCAGTTCACTAAGTTCCTTGAAATTTTCAAAAAGCTGCAAATAAACATACCGTTTGCAGAAGCTTTAGAATAGATGCCGAGCTATGCTAAGTTCATTAAAGGAATTATATCCCGAAAGAAGAGATTGGAAGACTTTGAGACTGTAGCTCTAACTGAGGAATGTAGTACGGTCTTACAAAGAAAACTACCTCCTAAACTGAAAGATCCAGATAGTTTCACCATTCCATGCGAGATAGGGAAGGTGTCTTTCAACAGATGCTTGTGTGACTTAGGGGCAAGCATTAACCTCATGCCCTTGTCAATTTACACACAATTGGGACTTCCTGCACCAAAGCCCACAAACATATCCCTACAGCTCGCAGATAGATCTATTACATATCCAAGAGGGATTATGGAGGACATTCTGGTTAAAGTTGACAAGTTCATATTCCCTGCGGATTTCATTATCCTAGACTATGAAGAGGACAAGGATATTCCCATCATTTTGGGGAAACCATTTTTAGCCACGGGGAGAACTCTCATCGATGTACAAAAGGGAGAATTAACAATGAGGGTACAGGACCAAAGAATAACTTTCAATGTGTTTCGGGCAATGAAGTTCCCTACCGATGAAGAAGAATGCTTCCAAATGGATGTGGTAGAAAGGGTGGTGGAAGATGAGTTTCTTAAAATTGCAAGTAAAGATCCGATGGAAACTACCTTGGTGAAGGATAGTGACAGTAACAATGATGAGTCAGGGATGGATGACTGTCTCCAAGAGCTGGAGGCACTAACACAGGTGAACACATGCAAGATACCTGTTGAGCTGTTAAAAAAATGCAGAAGAACCTCTAGATCGTTTGAAACCATCCTCGGAGGTACCTCCTACTCTTGAGCTTAAACCGCTCCCATCACATCTCAGGTATGCTTATTTAGGTGAATCAAATATTTTCCCTATGATTATTTCATCTGCATTAACCCCTTTACAGGAAAGTAAGCTGATAAGAATCTTGAGAGAATTCAAGGAAGCTATCGGATGGATAATCGCCGACATCAAAGGCATTAGTCCGTCCTTCTGTATGCACAAGATTCAAATGGAAGAGGACAGCAAACCGACTGTGGAGCATCAGAGAAGGCTCAACCCCATTATGAAAGAGGTTGTTAAGAAGGAGATTCTGAAATTGCTAGATGCTGGGATCATATATCCTATCTCCGACAGTGCATGGGTGAGCCCTGTCCAATGTGTGCCCAAGAAAGGAGGGATGACAGTCGTGAAGAATGAGCATAATGAGTTGATACTAACTAGGACAGTGACTGGTTGGAGGGTGTGTATGGATTACAGAAAGCTAAACAAAGTAAAAAGAAAAGATCACTTTCCATTGTCGTTTATTGACCAAATGTTGGACAGACTGGCGGGTCATGAATACTACTGTCTCCTGGATGGCTATTCGGGGTATAATCAGATAGCTATTGCACCTGAGGACCAGGAAAAGACAACCTTCACTTTCCCCTACGGGACGTTTGCGTTTAGACGAATGTCCTTTGGGCTTTGCAATGCAACAGCAACATTTCAAAGGTGCATGATGGCCATCTTTTCTGGCATGGTGGAGCATAATGTGGAAGTCTTCATGGACGATTTTTCTGTATTTGGGGATTCCTTTGAGTTGTGTCTAGAGAATTTGATTCTAGTGTTGAAACGTTGTATAGAGACAAATCTGATTCTAAACTGGGAAAAATGTCATTTCATGGTACAGGAAGGAATTATCCTTGGGCACAAAGTCTCAGAAAAAGGATTGGAGGTTGACAAGGCAAAGCTGGAGATAATTGAGAAATTGTCACCACCTACAACTGTTAAAGGGGTGCGTAGTTTTTTAGGTCATGTGGGCTTTTATAGACGATTTATCAAGGACTTCTCCAAAATATCCAATCCTTTATGCAGCCTATTAGAAAAGGAGGTCCAATTCAAATTTAACGAAGACTGTTTAAAGGCCTTTGATCTTTTGAAGACAAAACTAACATCGGCACCCGTAATTATAGTACCAAATTGGTCTGTACCATTCGAATTGATGTGCGATGCTAGCGATTATGCAGTTGGGGCAGTGTTGGGTCAGCGCAAGGAAAAGATCTTTCATGCTATCTATTATGCTGACAAGACCTTAACAGATGCTCAGCTAAACTACACTACCACCGAGAAAGAACTATTAGCAGTTGTATACGCTTTCGACAAATTTCAGTCATATCTCATTGGAACAAAAGTCGTGGTGTATACTGATCATGCGGCTATTAGATATCTGATTTCCAAGAAAGATGCAAAGCCTAGACTTATCAGATGGATTCTTCTTCTCCAAGAGTTTGATCTGGAAATTCGAGACAAGAAAGGTTCAAAAAACCAAGTGGCAGATCATCTTTCTAGATTAGAAAATCCAGAGCAGGATAGGAAGGACGAGACAGATATAAATGAGTATTTTCCCGATGAGCAGCTCTTCACTGTGACCTCAAAGATTCCTTTGTATGCTGACTTTGTCAATTATATAATAAGTAATGTTCTCCCACCAGAGTTAACTCGCCAGCAAAAGAAGAAGTTTTTCCATGAAGTGAAGAGTTACTTGTGGGATGAACCTTTCTTGTTCAGACAGTGTGCAGATCAGATAATTCGCAGATGCATCCCTCACAGTGAGACGTCCAGTATACTGCATGCATGCCATTCTTCTCTCTATGGAGGTCATTATGGGACGGAACAAACCGCATCTAAAGTACTTCAAGCAGGGTTCTATTGGCCAACTGTATTCAAAGATGCCCACAAGTTTGTAAAAAAATGTGATCGATGTCAACGAGTGGGTAACATTTCTAGACGAAATGAAATGCCTTTAAATTCAATTCTGGAAGTGGAGATCTTTGATGTTTGGGAAATCGACTTCATGGGCCCATTTCCATCATCGTCTGGCAATCTGCATATTCTCTTGGCAGTTGATTACGTCTCAAAATGGGTAGAAGCCAGTGCTCTACCATCCAACGATGCCAGAGTCGTCCTAAAATTCCTTCAAAGGAACATCTTCACTAAATTTGGCACTCCTCGAGCAATCATCAGTGATGGAGGGAGCCATTTCTGTAACAGGCTCTTCACAGCATTATTAGCCAAATATGGGGTAAAGCACAGAGTAGCCACAGCCTACCACCCCCAGTCTAGTGGCCAAGCGGAAGTATCTAATCGGGATGTGAAGAGAATTCTAGAAAAGATGGTAAATCCGTCAAGGAAGGATTGGTCAATGAAACTTGACGATGCATTATGGGCATACAGGACAGCCTATAAGACTCCCATTGGCATGTCGCCTTTCCAGATGGTTTATGGTAAGGCATGTCACCTTCCAGCGGAGTTAGAGCCCAAGGCTTACTGGGCCATCAAGAAACTGAATTTTGATCTCTCAGCCGCAGGAGAGCAGCGACTACTCCAACTTAATGAGTTAGACGAATTTCGACTACGAGCTTATGAGAATATGAAATTATACAAGGAGAAAGTGAAACGATGGCATGATCGAAAAATTATCGAAAGGAAATTCGAGCCGGGACAAACAGTATTGTTATTCAATTCCAGGCTTCGATTTTTCCCGGGCAAACTCAAGTCTCGATGGTCAGGACCATTCACAATCAAAACTGTCTATCCTCATGACGCCATCGAAATTGTGGGAAAAGAGCATGAACAACCCTTCAAGGTCAATGGGCAGCGTCTAAAACATTATTGGGGAGGCGACTTTGATCGCCAACAGTCCTCAATTGCCCTCGAGGAGACAGAATGATCCGAAGAATAGTCGAGCTATGACTATAACTAAAGCGCTTGTTGGGAGGCACCCCACTTTTTGTCTAAATCTCCACTTGATTAATTTTTGAATTATGATATTGTTAAGCTTAATGTTTGAAATACTCTTGGAGATTTGAATTTTGTTTTTGTGATTTCTTTCACGAGGAGTAGAGCTGAATTACCATGATGGATCACAGAAAAAAGAAAGCTCTCAGTTTTGGGCTGACTGGCAGACGGCGCAGCTGCGCCAGTTTTAGACTACCCAGAGGCGCAGCTGCGCAGGGTAGCAGTGAAGAATTTTGAAGCCAGGGTACAGCGCAGCTGCGCCGTTTTCCCTTGCATTTTCGGCGCAGCTGTGCCTCACGCCAGTTTCAGTTTTTTGAGTTCTAATAAAACCCGATCGATTGTCTTCCTCTCCACTTTAAAACATTTCGATTCCCTAGCCTCTTCCACAACAGAGCACGAGAGCTATCAAGCAATATCAAACCCTATTTTCCCTTACCCATTTCCTATCACACTTTTGCCCAATCAATTCCATCCATTGAATCCTCATTGCACACCATTGTCTCTCTCCTAGTCGAGCAAATAATCATATTAAGGGTTGTGTGAAGCAAGTTTGGGGGATTCTTCAAGGTTGAGAGCTGTGTTTTATAGAGAAACTACATCTAGGCCTAGCATTTTCAAAATGCCAAAGCGCATTCGTACCCCATCTTCTTCGTCGGCTAGTAGTGATGCGGGGGGAGAAGGTGATGACAGAAACACGCTAGATGTATCCAGGTTTGTCAACCTTTCTGCACAACATTACTATTGGGACGTCATGATTACGAAGTCGTTTGTGTTAGAAAGGGGCATCAAGCCCAGTTCTGCGGATGGAGGGCTACTGCAGCAGATTAGGAGTCGTGGGTGTATTGCTTGTGGAAATGCCCATAGCGGCACCGATGTCAATTGTGAGGGAGTTCTATGCTAATGCCCGTGAGACTCAGAATGGGATTTCATATGTGCGGGGCAAGCAAGTAGACTACTCCCCTCGAGCCATAAATGAACTGTTCAGGATGCCGGCCCTGACCGATGAGGCAATTCGGTGGACGCAAGAACTGCGATTCCATACTAACTTAGACACTCTGATGGAGGAGATGTGCAGGCCCGGTGCGGAATGGAAGACTAGGCCAGGCACGAATCAAAAGGTGCATTTTCCTCAGACGACCTTGAGCAGGTATGCCAAGGCCTGGTACAGTTTCATATGTGGCAGCATACTGCCTACGACCCACCATCAGGACGTGACTAAAGAGAGGGCTATAATATTGTATGGCATTTGCAAAGGTCAAAGTATGGATATAGGATACATCATCCATCACTCCATGCTTAAGTTCATGAGGGTCAGTACTTCGGGTGGAATCCCGCATGCTTCCATTATTACACATTTATGTTGAGAAGCAGAGGTGGAGTGGGGCGAGGAGACCTCTCAGTTGCCGATGAGGGATATTGATCATACCGCCATTGAGAAGCTCACGGTCTGGAAGGGTATGAGATCGCATCCAAGGGGTCTCGATTTTATTAGGGAAGAGGTTCCTGAGGAGCAAGGTGTGGCAGCTGATGAGCCACAGGCCGGAGGGCTTCCTCCTGATTTTGTAGCTAGGCATGATAGAGAGATGCGTCGCTTGCAGAGGCGCATGGACGCTATGCACACAAACTTCAGATCATATACTGCCGACTTTTCAACGGCATTGACTAGTGCATTCTCTTAATTAGGCGCAGACGCACAGTTCCTGACCTTCGGGCAGAGAGGCTTGTACCCACCGCCAGATACGCCACCCGAGGCCTAGGGGAGTTTTCACTCTCACCCTTATCACCAATGAGGACATTGTGACATTTAAGTTTGGGGGTATTGGGTGCATGCCATGTTTTGCTATGTCATATTTATTATTATATTTTGCTTGTCATTTAAATTAAGTTTATGTTTAGTTGCATTGCATTTAGTTTAATGTGTAAAAAAAAAATAGTAAAATTGCATCATATTTATTTCTCGTACTGCATTTAGATTAATTGCATCTTATTGCATGAATCCTAGCGTGCCTATGATGATACTCGGTTTTGCTTGATCATGTAACGGGGTTGAAAATCGAGTCATAGTCTCAGTGTCATGTTGATTTATGATTCCTAACTTGTTTGACTCTGATATAACCGGATAGCACTTTATGTGTAATTGTTTTGTTTGGTTTAATCTAAATATGTGCATAATTGTCTTTTGGTGGAAAATTTTTGTTAAAACAATAGAAATTTGGTGAATGGGTTGTGGCGGCTATGACAACACAGAAATCAAGTTTGGGGGTTAAGAGAGCTATAGCTTGAGATGGAGCGTTAAAACGCACTCACATAAAATAAATAAATAAATAAATAATAATATAAAAAAATAAAAAAAAATAATAATAATAAACACGTTGGCTAGTTTAGTTCTGGGGTCGTTGATACTCGAGTTAATAGGCCCGTAGGGGTGTCTTTACACCTAGCGCCCTAAAGCCGACTGGTTTGGGAGTCGTTGGTCAAAAGCTTGCTACATGGGTATCTTCGAAGCCTAATAGGACTAGGCATTGCACAGCCGGGTGTAAACGCGAAAATGAGCAAATAATGCCCTCGTGGTTGTATATAAAGTTGGTTAATTCCGTATAACCCTGATATTGATTGATGCGAAGTCGTAGCTAACAGTTTTCCTGTTATTGTCTTTCTTGAGTTAGAACTGTGATTTTCCCTCTAAGAAGCACATTATGACAATATTTGCATTATATCAACCTTAATGGTAGCCAAGCACACTACACACTGTAACAATAATAATAAGTTGTGGAATTGTCGATTGTTATGACCTACTGACTGTTTCTTGGTTGGATGCTATGTTTATTGATCATTGCAACTCCTCTGAGGCTGCTCAATTAAACTTTGTACTGACTGACGTGGATTCATAGGCATGTAGCGTAGACTGCATTTTTAGCTTAACTTGCATTTCAGATTTCTTGTTCAATTTACTTAGTATGTAGCTTGAGGGCAAGCAACGGGTTAAGTTTGGGGGTATTTGATAAGTAGGTTTTATACCTACTATTTCGATACCAACTTGCTTTAACTTTCGCTTGTTCTCATTAGTTTTTATTTACTATTCATGTTTTTATGTCTCTTTTGTAGGTTTCATGCATCATAGCTCATTATTGGCCTTTTCCGTCTTTTTGTGGACAAACTGGCATGTTTTGGACTAGAACCTGTGCGGGGGGGAAGAATTGCAGTTTTCAGGTCAAACTGGTTCAATGCGGGAGTGATATGCGCGATGATCGGATGCAGCAGAAAATGGTGCACAGATTCCAAGACTGGTGCACGGCTCAGCTGCGCCGAATTCCTTCACAAAAACTGTGCAGCTGCGCAGTTCCTCTGCATGTTGTCTGACTGGTGCAAATGCAGTTGCGCTGCATTCCTTCACAAAAACTGCGCAGCTGCGCAGTTACTCTGCTGCTATCTACCTGTCGTAAGGTGCAGCAGCGCCCCTTCTCAGTACAAAAACGGCGCAGCTACGCCGGTCCTTCGCACCAAATTCCTGCAAAGACTTTTTGAACGGGCCAATTAAAGAGCTCCTTGCTACAGTGATCGAAAAGAAGCGCCTGAGGCTCGATTTAACAGAAGTATCAATCTAAGTGCAAGATAGAGAATAGCTAGGTCATAAGGAAGGGGAGAGAGCTCATTGTTCATTTTCATTCTTTGTTTTCTTGTTCTCTCTTGTTCCTTGTGATTTATCTAGAGTAGTTAAGCTTAGGGCTAGACTTTGGAAGTTTAAAGCATTGTGTCAACATTGGAACTCCGGATTTGAAGAAGAGAAATCGAGCTTCGCATTTCTTAACCTTTGTTTTCTCTTTCTTTTCATTTGTAGCTTCAATGTATGAACATTTGTGGATGATGGTTGTTATTTCTATTATGAACTAACTTCTCTTATGGGATTATAATGAAACCTAGGGTTTTGTTATGTTTCCTTGTTGTGGCTAAATGATTATGTATGGATTGTCTAATGTGGTTTATTTTAATCGTTTAATTGCTTGATCACCATTTACCATGTTAACTCACATGGAACCGAGATGGGGAGTGTGAGTTTAGAACCGATCATGTTAGCTTGTGTTCATGATTTCACATGACGTTGAATTCCATGATTAGTGCTAAGGATAGACATATACCAAAGCACCACACGTAGTCTTTTGAAAACTTGTGCTTAAACCCATTTTCCTCTAGGTCACATAGAAATATAGTGATTTAATTAACTTGGGTGTTCTTTCCCGTTCTGTTGCCCCTTGGGTCGGATCTGGGTTGGATATGGGTATGATGCAACGAGAGTTTGTCATACTTTAGTTTCGTGTTTTCGACTAACAATCCGAGATAACCAGTTAGGTCAAACAGGAAGTATCACAGTTGAATGACGCCCTAGGTGAAGTTATAATCCCATGCCTCCTTTGTCTGCTTAAGTCGTTTGTTATTTAGTTGTCTTTAATTTTCACAACTTAGATTTAATTCACAATTCCTTGATTTACTTGACCACTGTTTAAAGAAACCGAAATAGTTATAAAACTGCTGCTTGATGGTGTATTAACGATTCATAGTCCTCGTGGGATCGATACGTTACTTATTCTATATTACTTGTTGACCACGTGCACTTGCGTGTAAGTGTTGATTTGTCATGCGTACGGTTTGACACCCAACAATCACTTCCTTGTTTGCTACTTCTATACTTAGCACGTTTCTAAGTTTGCTTGAGGTAAGTTCAATTTCTTTGCAAACTCATCAGATATAAAGGAGCAGGTAGCCCCCGAATCAAATAATACATAGGCATTTGTATCATTGATAGAAATGATACCTAACACCACGTCCTTTGATGCCACTGCATCCTGTACTATCATATTAAATGTTCGGGTTGTCAGTCTCCCTAGCTGTGTAGGTTCACCAAGAGCTAGTTTTTCACTGGTATTCCATTTGCTTTCATTTCCTCCTTCAGCTTTCTTCTTTGGACAGTCTTTAATCTGATGTCCCACTTCTCCATAATAGAAACATCCTTTAGTTGCCTTCGGTATTAGACAGTTTATTGCAATATGTTCTTCTCGGTCGCATCTGAAACAGACATTCTTCCCCATCAAATAAACTCCTAAGTGCCCCTTGTCATAGTTAGGACACTGTTCCATTTTCTTCTTTGATTCTCCTTGCTTAACCCCTGTTGCATTACTGTTGTTATTCCACTTTCGTTTATTGGTGTTACTTCCTCCACTGCTACCTTCTCTATTAGGTCCATCACTTCTCTTTCCACGTTCTTCTTGCTTGTATTTTGTTAAGGCATCACTGCCCCCTTCTGCTAAAATAGTCTTTTCCATCACTCCAGCAAAAGTACCAATTTGAAACATAGACACCTTACTGTAAA
Source organism: Hedera helix (assembly GCA_947179155.2). Classification (NCBI taxonomy): domain Eukaryota; kingdom Viridiplantae; phylum Streptophyta; class Magnoliopsida; order Apiales; family Araliaceae; genus Hedera; species Hedera helix. The sequence continues at coordinate 18,997,600 of OX359273.1, read as the reverse complement.
TCCACGGTTTTAACCCACACTCAAAGTGTCTTGCTTTCCTCTATTCTGTGTCCACCTGGTGTGGAGCAAACCTTGCTAATTCATTAAACTCAGGTTCATACTCGACTACAGTCATATGTTCCTATTTTAATTTCAGAAATTGTACCTCCATCATGTCTTGTGTTACTGGAGGGAAGTAAGCTTTGAAGAAAATGTCTTTAAACCTTTCACAGGGTGTAGCTCCTGTTCCCAGTCTTCCTTTATTGGCAACCCACCAATAATTTGTTTCTCCTTTCAACATAAACGTAGCAAAAGCAGTTTTCTATTCTTCCTTCACGTTAGCTACGTCAAATACTTTTTTCCATTTCGATCACCCAGTTCTGGGCCTCTACTAGATTCATAGTCCCCTTGAACTCTAGGGGTCCTACAGCTTTAAAGTCTTTGAATGTAGCAATACGAGCTACTACCGGTTGATCACCCGCAGGGTTTACATTCCTGTTCTAAAAAGCTCCCATCAACAAGTCTACAAACTACTGCATGGGATTAACTGGTTCCTCAGGAGCATTTACTGACTCTTCTGGTGGGGGTTGAACATTTGGCATGTGTCTATGCGGCATTTTTGTTTAACAATTTTCATCATAATTAATACATATCATTTGTATATCACATTCTTATAAACCATAAATAATCATGCCAAAACATTTTCCACAACTGGATTTACATTCATAAACACTTGACAAGTACCTAGCACATTACATCACATGTAGCACATTGCTATTAACTTTTCATCCCTTCAAACAACATAAGTCAGGATTTACATATCATAACTTTATACAATAAACTTTAGACATTCCGTCCTTAGGACAAAAGAGGTTACATAACACTTTATATCTACTTTATAACAAAATTAGGTATTTACATGACATACCCACATAACTATACATACATAACCATACACAGCTATTATATATATTTTACGGGAGCATCCCTCGTCTCACTACATCTTCATACTCTTCATCCATTATAGTGATCATTTTTCATCTACTCAAGGTGTTCCTGGTTTGGTCGTACTCTACAAGGTAGTAATGAACCCTATCTTGTGCCCCTCCGAATGTTGTGCGAAATGCGTAACTCATATCATCCATTCTCACTTCCATGCTATCAGTTCTGGCTTTCTTAGCCCTTACTTCTTCCTCTACCGAATTTATTCTTCTCACTGCTTTAGCCCCGGCATGTTCGTACCTGGCTATCTCAGCAGTTGCATCCCTCAGTTTTGCCTCTAATAGTTCCTTGTCGTTCCTCAACTCTTGAACTTTCTGTTCTTCTTGTCTCAATTTATCTCCTAACTTCATGTTCATACCAACCAACACTTAAACTGCCATTTCATTCTACTCTACAGTTGTTTGTCGCTCAGCTACTTGAGTCTTCAATTCAAATATCATGTCCACATATTCACTATTTTGCTGTATTAAACCATTCACCCATTCCTAGTTTGCTTCTCTCTGCTCAGATGATGCATTATCTGGCAATGCCCCATTCAGGTCTCCTTCCAGCTCTTTTGGATCTTCCTCCTGTTCACTATTATTAGCTAATACTACTGCCATAACTGGTATAGTAGTCATTACATCAATCTAAATGTCTCTGGACTCTTCTTCTATTGCCCGACTAGATTCACCAATCTTTGGCATGCTATAAAATCATAAGAACAACTATTTCAGCTCAACGTAATTTTTCTAATCTCTATTATACATAGCATGTAGCACGTAACACATAGCACATATTTTGGAAATTGTAACCTTGACAACTTCTACCATTTACTTCATAGAACTCTAAATGAGTTTCATTCTGCTCCTTAAGGTCATACTCCTAAGGTTTTCCCACCTAAGGTTTATAACATATCGGCTCTGATACCAACATGTGACACCCCCAAATTCGGATCCCTTTAACCACGAGTTCGATGCTCACGTTACTATTCTACCCTGTCATTATATTCATTCATTATGGCTAAAATCACTTAATTTACATTCATACATAACTATCTCAGGTTCTACATACCTTTATATATACACATCTGTACCTGACATATTACAAAGAGATAATATTTACATTTTACAGTACTCTATCACTGTACAGCTACTATTTGCTGACTTTTCCTTTTCCCTTGTTTGTACCCGACCCATCGGCCTGCTCAGGTTTAGCTGAAATATCTTGTTTAAAAACAAGAGTGAGCATAAAATAGCTCAACAAGTACATAAGCAAATGATGACATGAAATTCTAGAATGAAGATTTAAAGTCATTTACAATGAAGCTGGATCATTTACAATTAACTAAATGATTGACGATAAACTGAATTATTTCCAATAATTAAGTTAATATCAATAAGCTGAATCATTTTCAATAAGTGAAACAATAACAATTCAACGAATGAACATGAAAGATATAATATGTACTTTACATAATTAATTGGAAACATGAACTTGCTTGTTGTACGGTCACAAGACCAAGAACTTGTTTAGAACAATACCAATCATCAAGACTGATATTGCCCAAGTTAGTCATAAGACTGCATAACCATTTTGATGTGTACTCTGGGTGAACAGGCCATCGTACTTTTATATTGTGCACAACATAAACATTTAGCGATGCAACCACGCCATAAAAGTTATATTTACTTTGTCCTTTACTCCCCTTTATTAGGGTTGTTCTATTACAGCATATCATAGAGTTCGCACCACAACAATGTGGATTGGGGCACATAACAATCAATAACTGAATTCAACATGAATCATTATTGTTAGTTCCCAATGACACGAAATATATCTAGAAGGGGTGAATAGATTCTTTAAAACTTTTTCTTTATTTAGCTTTAAGAAAGAATGAATTATTAATCAAATAGTTTAGCACAACGGAATATGATTTAGTTACCCCTTCTTAATATATTAATGCAATAATTCAACAAACAGTTATATAGTAGTTATAGCAATTAATAAACATAAGATGAAAGGCACCAGTTTTTAAGTGGTTCAGAGTTCACAAGACTCTTACTCCACTGTTCTGCTCCTTGAGCAGCAAATCCACTAAGGATACTTTTACAATTTCTGAATCACTAAGATTCCTTCAAGACCAACAATCTTGGAACTTTGCTTCACAAAGAACTCTACAAGTCCAGTAGACTTGGATACTCTAGTTCACTAAGAACTCTTCTCGAGTAGTGCAAGTTTGGTTGAGCTACTAAGTTGCGTTTAGCATAAGTTTCTGAAAAACTTAGTAGCGATTCAAGATACTTTTGCTTTTGATCTTTTATAATTCTTGTGTATGTTTTTCTTTCTTGTGTGTTACATCACTTTTCTATATTAAGTCTGGGCTTCTCATATAGAAGCATCAGATTTCTTCTCGTTTGAAATCTGCCCTCTTCAATTTATGTCTGTTACCTCACAATGTAGAGTTGTTGAATATTATTCATTTAGCTCATTAATGCTCTAACGAGGTATTAATTGACCTGCAAATATTGTCCAAAAAGGAGTTTTCCTTTTTTCTTAGGACAAGACATGACAGTCGTAGGTTTCTACTAACTTTCATAGAGGCGTTTGGTCTTCCATAGAAATATGGTTGATAGGACACACTCTTCTAACTTTACAACCTTGAAATTCTTCTCTCTGTTGCATAGCACACTTTGGTCAGTCCTCTGATATTTCTGACTTTAGGCTCTTGGCAGAAGTTTATCTGACACATTGATGCAGATTGTTCTTCTCAATGAAGTTGCTTCTGTCTAGATATCGTAGAGTTTTATTCTATGACTACTTTGTTGATTGTAAAGTCCGTTCTACGATCGCTTCTTTCTTGGTCGTAGAGTATGTTCCTTTGCTTTGACCAAATCGTAGAGTGTTCCTGGTACGGAATCGTAGAGTCCACTCTACGATCAGACTGAATCGTTGAGTCTTCTTTGTGCGGAGTCGTAGAGCCCATTCTATGAACACACTGAATTGTTAAGTCTTCTTTGTGTGGAGTCGTAGAGTCCATTCTACGATCAGACTGACTGAAGAGATATAACACAAGATCAACCTAACAGATTTGATCTTTTCATAAACTAAGTCCGTGAACATAACACAGGACTTTACAACTCAATATATTCATATCCAAAAGATCAATCTAACAGTTTTGATCTTATCTAACTAAGTCCTTATATCCTTATACATCATGAACAATCAAAGGACTTTATAACTCTACTATTGAATGCATTTATCACCTTAATTCTTATCATCAAATTAAACATGCAATGTTCAACAATCTCCCCCTATTTGATGATAACAACACTAATAGCATAAAGTAATTTGAACAAACTTAATTAAGCAAATGCATTTAAATGATAGAATGCCTAATATATAGTGAGCAGCTATATTTCTAATGAAAAAATATGAATTTTATTGATGTAGTTAATTGAACAATGAGTGTAAATAAATTACATAAAAGTTTGAAAGAAAACTTATCTCCTCCTACCGGTAAGTCTCCTTCTCTCATCTTCATGCCTTTGCCTAGGAGACCTTCTTCTCTCATCTTCCTGCATTTGCCTGAAGAGTGCTCTTCTTTCCTCTTCTACTCTTTTTAGTTCCATTTCTTCCCTTTGTATAACTTCTTCTTCTTTTACTTGGAGTCATGCTTGTGAGCTAGATGGTCCCGCAGTTGAGGATTGTCCTTGAAAACTTGGTACAGATGGTCTCGCAGTTGAGTCATGTCTATGATGAATTGGTACTGCTTCAAACCTAGGAGGTTGAATTGACGTTTGAACCAATCTCATCCCTTGAGGTGCTCTTCCTCTTCTGCTTTGTTCTATGCTTTTACTCTTCTCCCCCTTGTTGGCATCATTAATGTTGGCCACCTCAGTTGAAAGTTGTTGCACACCTTGAACAAGTTCTTGAAGTTGAGTCTGGGTGGCAGCTACATAATTGTGATGATCTTGAAGTCATTCTTCAACTAGCATCTATTTTTGCTCCACCACTGATAGAGTTTCAGTTGTTTGATTAGCTTGTGCTCTGAGGGATTTCTTCATTTCAAAGATCTGCTCAGTGATGAGGGTTATAGATTTTGCATTGGTTTCTTGAAAAATGTCGATGGACTTCTGATGGTTGGCCATTGCTCTCATAAACCTTTCGTCCCTTTCTTTGAGATTGTCAGAAACTGCTACAATTAACTCCTTCAGTTTTGAGGAGATTTGTCTTCCCAAATTTTGAGAAATGTTGTTTGCAGTAGTAACAACATTGTCTAAACTCTGTTGAATGTTGTTAGACTTAGATGCTAGTTCATTTTGTATCTCTGCTTGCATATAGCTTGTAACGTCAGTTAAGCCCTCAGTTGTAGGAAGTAGAGATATCTTTTCTAGGATTTCATTGAGGTGTCGAGTTGTTTGCCCCTGGTCATCCATGGAGCTTGGAATGTGGAAGTATTAATGACCAGAGGTTGAGGGAATGGCTTTGTGTGTGACCAGGAGTCTTGATGGTTGGGAAGGTTGAGCAGTAGGCATTGTTTGAGTAGAGGACAGGATTTCAGGAGAGTCTTTAGGGCACTCTACGTTTGAATATCTTTACCATTAGTCGTAGAGGATGGGAATTCTACGACTGGGGCAGAGTTGGACGTAGAGCTTGTCTCATGGTTTGCATTAGACAGCTTCTCAAATTTATTGAAGGTCCAAGAAGGTGTATGACTTTGTATGAGGACTAGAGAAATAAAATGTACCTTTTGCCCTAATGAAGATGAGAATGAACGGTTTGAGATCAGCCTTTGTGCAAACTGAAGGTTTAAAGGGTAGCCTTGAGCCAAAATCACCACGTTGGGATATGCTTTGAAGGTCTAGAAGAACTGATCCCATGCATTGTGCACCAAGGCTCAGTGGAATGGCATTAGTGGTAAGAACTTCAACAGGCAGTAGTAGTTGATGTGCCTCTGTTCATTTCTTCCGACTTCCACTATTTCGATGTCATCCTTTTCATCAGTATTCATTGTGGCTGAAGGGATTGAAATGTCTTCTTGAATCTCCCCTTCAACCTGAGCATCTGCTGGTTCAGGAACTACTGATGGCTCCCCCTCAATTTGAGTACCCATTGATTCAATTGCTTCAAATGACTCCCTCTCAACTGGAGCAGTGTCTTATTTTTCAGGTAGCTCCCCCTCAGCTACTGAGCCTTTTTCAGTTATTTGACGGCTAATTTCACTAGCCTTCTTCTTTTTGGCCTTGACTCTGCTGAAGTCACCTCCTCAGCCTGATGCTTTCTGCGAGTTTCCATCTGCTGATCTAATTCTTCATCCTCTGAGGCAGCCTTCTCTTTAGGGGCAACGTTAGAGGCCTCATTTGATGATCTTTGAGGTTTTTCAATCTCAAGGGATTTCTTTCCTTTCCTCTTCCTGATTAAACTAGGAGATTGCCTGCTGATTTCCTGAGAGTTTGCTTCTGCAGATAGGATTTTCATTCGTGAGGGCCTAGTGTCACTCTGTGTTCCTTCACTATCCCCAGATCGGGATAGTTTTCTATTTTCAACTGGGTTTCTTTTCCAGTTGTCGAACAGTCTCTGGGTCATCCTCTTATTTGTGTTGAGGACTTCTCCTTCAGCATGCTCAAACTTGTTCCCAAAAATGGATTGAAGGAGAATGCTTATGAATCTCCCATAGAGCATTTTCCTGACTCCTTTTGCCTTATCTGCATTTAGGAACCAGTTACCAATCCATTCTAGCAGTAAGGAGCCATAGTTTATGTTTATCTTCGTTCATCTTCTTTACTATGGCTGTCATTGTCTTCAGCTGGATCTCGCTGACTGAGTCGTGAACAGAGTCTTTGTAGAGGAGGCATTTTCCAATGACGTCAGCCAGAAATTCATATTTCTGGGGAAACTCTTTCTTTTTTAATCCTCTTAGCTATGGATTCTTTTTGTGTTGCATCCTTCTTAGGCCCTCTTCTGCACTCACAAGATTCAGAGTTGTGAGGCCCCCAGTGTTTAAACCCTAGGGCTAGGTTTATTTCTTCAGCTGTGAGATTGAACTGGACCCTTTTTACTATGGTGGTTAGATTTCCATTGACAGAGGATCCATTGGTATAGAACTCTCAGACTAGCCCTGATAGAATCCTCGTGTTTGTTCCTAAAGCTTCTCGAAGGTCGACCTTTTCTACCAGATGGATTATCCTCTGGTGCTGTTTATCGGAGGTTGTAAAGGCTTCGAAGATCAGTTTGTTTCCTGATATTACTTGAGCAGACGCCTTTCATTGCTTTTCTGAAACAAGATGAATGATTTGTCTTAGTATTGTAAATCTAGGGTTCTGGATTGTAAGAGAGAGTTAGAAAGTTTTCAGTTTTTATTTTTTGAAGAATAATAAAAGACACGCAGTTTTCAAAGCATTTAAAACTTTCCTCTATGTTTAGTAAAACGCGTGTCAAATTTTGATAAGAAAACTTCCAGTTAGTTGATGACTATTTTGCCCTTTGTCACCCCTGAGTTCTACGATCCTTCTTAATTTAACCATCCTTTGTTTTTGACAGTCGTTGAGTGAGCTTTATGACTGGGATGTACTATGTGATCCTCGGCTTGACGATCATTGAATGAGATCTATGAATTGAAGTGTACTCTACGATCCTTGGCTTGACGATCGTTGAGTGAGCTCTACAAATTGAAGTGTACTCTACGATCCTTGGCTTGACGATCGTTGAGTGAGCTCGACAAATTGTCCTTTGAAAAACTTTTTGTCCCTATAGTGTTAGTAACTTCCAAAGACATGATATATATCAAGAGTCTAGATTTAACATTCCTAACTCATTTATTAGTTTATTGAATCTTGATTCATCTAAAGGTTTTGTAAATACACCTGCTAGTTGTTCTTTAGTTGGGATATAGTGTAGTGATATATTACTATTTTGTACGTGGTCCCTAATAAAATGATATCTTATATCTATGTGCTTAGTTCTTAAATGCATGACAGGGTTATGAGTTATGGCAATTGCACTTGTATTATCACAGTATATAGGGATAGAATTAAGCTCAAAACCATAGTCTGCAAGCTATGTCTTCATCCATAGAATTTGTGCACAGCAACTGCCTGCGGCTATATATTCATCTTCTGCAATTGATGTGGATACTGAGTTTTGCTTCTTACTGAACCAAGAGACAAGTCTGCTGCCTAACATCTGGCAAGTTTCACTTGTGCTCTTTCTGTCTATTTTGCATCCTGCATAGTCAGCATCTGAATATCCTATTAAATTAAAGGAAGACTCATTGGGATACCATAATCACAAATTTGGAGTTCCTTTAAGATATTTGAAAATTCTTTTCACGGCTATTAGATGAGACTCTTTAGGGTTAGCCTGAAATCTAGCACATATGCATGTAGCAAACATTATATCTGACCGACTAGGAGTTAGGTATAAGAGTGAGCCTATCATACCTCTATACTAAGTAATATCAGTGTTTTTACCATTCTTATCTTTATCAAGCTTAGTGACAGTTTGCATAGGAGTTTTCATGATGGTTACAGATTCCATGCCATACTTTTTTAGTAATTCTTTGATGTACTTGGCTTAGTTTATGAAAATGCCTTCATCAGTCTGCTTTACTTGAAGTCCGAGGAAGAAGTTAAGTTATCCCATCATGCTCATCTTAAACTTGCTCTGCATAAGCTTAGTAAACCTTTCGCACAATTTTTCATCCAAAGAACCAAATATGATATCATCTACATAAATTTGAACTAGCAGTGTTTTATCCTTATATTTTCTTTAAAATAGGGTAGTATCTACTCTTCCTCTAGTGAATCATTTTTCAATAATAAAGTTAGTTAAGGTTTCATACCATGCTCTATATGCTTGTTTTAGACCATATAAGGCTTTATCTAATTTATAAACATAATTTGAAAAGGTTGGATTGATAAAACCTGGAGGTTGTTCCACATAGACTTCTTCTTGAAGTTCTCTATTCAGAAATGCACTCTTGACATCCATTTGGAAGACTTTAAACTTCGTGTGTGCAGCATGGGCGAGGAAAATCGTTATGGCTTCCAATCTGGCAACTGGAGCAAAGGTCTCATCGTAGTCAATTCCTTCCTCTTGAGAATAGCCTTTGGCCACCAGTCTTGCTTTGTTCTTTGTAATCACACCATTTTCATCCATTTTGTTCCTGAAGACTCATTTGGTGCCAATGACTAGTTTATGCTGAGGTCTGAAAACTAATCGTCAAACTTTGCTCTTTTCAAATTGATTTAGCTCCTCTTGCATGGCCTCTATCCAACTTGAATCTCCTAAGGCTTCTTCGATCTTCTTAGGCTCCACTTGAGAGAGAAAGCTTAGGTAAAATCATTCATTTGAAGTTGCAGCTCTTGTCTTGATTCCAGTATTTACATTTCCAATTATTAGATCTTGAATGTGATCTTTAGTCCACTTTATTCTGCTCGGAATGTCTGTTCTGGTGCCTTCTTGTCTGAGTTCCTCCGAATCAACTTCTTGTTATGATCGTAGAGTTTCAATGTATGGTGTGGTGAGCTCTACGATTTCTTCTACTTGCTCAACGATTTCTATTGCTGGTTCCATGATCGTAGAGTCCGACTCTACGATTTTGAGTTATTCGATCGCTGAGTTTATTTTTGATGAATCGTTGAGTGTTGAGCTTTTCTTTTCTGGGTCTGATTCATTGAATGTGACATGGATGGAGATTTCAACAGCTAAAGATTCTTTGTTGAACACTATGTATGCTCTGTTATTCGTTGCATAGCCAAGAAAGATTCCTTCATCTGACTTTGGCTGGAATTTGGTCAGATGCTTCTTTCTATTGTTGAGTACGTAGTATAGACAGCCAAACGCATGAAAGTAACTTATGTTTGGCTTTCTTCCTTTCCACAATTCGTATATGTTTAATTAAGAAATAATTTTAACTTTATAAAATATTGTGAGCATTATTTATTTGAATAAATATGTGAAACTAATAATTGTAATTAAATACCAAGTGATTAATTTAAAAAAAAAAATGTTAGAATCATATCACAAACACATTACATATGTATGTATTTATATTGTGACAATTATTTGATTGTACATGTAACTTATTATGTTATGTGTAAGTATATAAAAATATAATTAGTTAATTATTATTCTTTATTAACATTTGACAATTAATAATATTTCAAATTTTGTCGTATGTAAGTTCTTTCATATCTAATAGCCGTATGTTTGGAGATAATAGTATTATGAACAAATGAAGAGAAGTTTTGTTCCATAAATTGATCTAAATAATTAATGAATTAAGTTATTTTAAATATTTTTTTTATGTATTTAACTTTTTTATAAAAAAAATAAAAAAACTTTGAGCCACGGGTCGGGCCAAAATGACCCACTTTTTTTTAGGCTGAAAAATGTAAGCCTGTAGCTCACTTTTATCCCGGTCGGCCCACGGGCTTAGGGCATTTTTGCCAGGTCTAGCAATATGGTAAATAACTAGCTCGATGACAATTTCGTAATTAACCAAAAAGGATGGCAATAACGTTTGCGTAGGCACAACATGAGGATAGTACAACAACATAATGTGTGTAATGATATGCAAATTTGTAATATTATAAATTAATAATTAATCAATAGAAAATTAGTATTTTGGAATGTGATGAGTGTTTTGGGACAAGCCAATTATGAATTAATTGATTTTAGAATAAAATTCAAGCCTATGAAACAAATTTAGAACAAAAAGAATTTGAATTGGAGGAGATATCAAAAGTGAGAATTTAATTGAATTTAATTATCTAGAATTCTTGACTAATGACCAAAGTGCCCTTGTTGATTTAAAGAATGACCTCGGTGTCCTAGAGGTGTATAATGACCAAGTTAGTCTTGTTTAGTAATGGGAATTGACATTTATGACCTAACCATGCATGAGTTAAGCCAACTAAGTGTAGTTAATTGCTAGGAAAATACATACAAATTATGTATGTATATATTTGTTAAGTATAAGCAAGACATCTTAGTTCATTTTATTTCATATTATCCAAGTTTGCTAGCTAAAAGTTTATAAAGAGAAAGAGAAGAAAAGGCTAGGGTTTGATCATATAGCTTGAAAGATTGAAGAAAAAGTGTGCAAGAGAAGGAAATTAAGCTATCAAAGTGGAGAATTTAGCATTAACAAGCTTTATAGCTAAAAGGAAAAGAGCACATAGAAGGTATAATCATGTTCAAGCCATGAACTTGATGCTTATGTGTTTAAATTCAAGAATAGATGAAACCATGCATGTATCTTGGACTATATGTGTAGATTATGTGAATCTATATGCTATATGATTGATAAGTCATGAAACCCTAAGCTCAAATTTGCTAGAACAAAGGTTGTGCACTATTCATGTATGTTACAAGCTAGAAATCATGATTTAATGGGTGATCATGTGTTACGTGTTGTTAGACATGATGGAAACCTAGTTCAAAGTGATGACCATGTTGGATACATGAGAAATTTCATGTTAGATAGCATACTAGATGCCTTTAAGGCTTAAAAGTATGATTTATGAAGGAAAAATATAATATTAGCCTATGATTCGTATGTAAACCAAATTATAATCTGTAAAGTGCATTAGAGTGTGCATATAAAAATTATGTGAATACACAAAGTTGCTAAATATGTATGTGGTAACCTATGTGGTGCATGAAGTTCAAGAATTCAAGCTGAGTTTAAGTATGTAATTTGTTAAAGTTAACAAAATTCCACGAAAGTATGATTTTTGGCCATTTTGAATAATTAATGGTAAAATGAAGCCAAACAACTTAGTTTCATATAAATACACGTTTTAGAATCAAATTGGAAGTCATTTGGTGTTTATGGCGATAAATGTGAGTTTTAAACGTTTAAAAACATTCGCCAACGCCTAAAACGAAACTTTTGAAAAAATAAGGCCATTTTAAGATTTTTAAATGTTTTGAAGGCCCATGCAAGTCAAAAATATGTTATATGTACTAAGTGATGTGTTGGAATCAAGAAATTCAACTTAGGGCAAAAAATAGCAAGAGTTTTGGAAATAAATTTTTTTCTGTCACAGCAGCACTGCGTCGGGGCGCAGTGTTCTAACTTTGGAAAAAATAATTATTTAAGTCTAAAATGAAATATTTTGATATTAAATGATAGAGATATGTATGTAAACCATAATTTGATAAAAATGATCAATGTGGTAGATGTTAAGGCATAAAAGAACAATGTGTTGTGTGTTAAGGGTTATGTAAAGCTAAATGATAGCTTGTATAGCAGGTTATGACATGCATATGTATATAACTAATGCATGAACCCATATTATGGTTATGTAGGACTAAATCGGGATAAGATTTTACCAATTGAGGTAGACGAGGACAAAGGCAAGTCTTCTAACTGAACTTCCATTTGCAGTTCATTGGACACTATTCATGTTATGCATTAATATGATCATGTAAAGTTCATTCATCATTGAACTATTATTGAAAAAGGTTGATGCCAATTTTTATTCCGGCTAGACATATGTAATTGTTGAACATTGCATGTTTGATTTGATGATAAGAATTAAGGTGATAAATGCATTCAATAGTAGAATTGTAAAGTCCTTTGATTGTTCATGATGTACAAGGACTTAGTTAGTTAAGATCAAAGCTGTTAGGTTGATCTTTTGGATATGAATATATTGAGTTGTAAAGTCCTGTGTTATGTTCACAGACTTAGTTTATGAAAAGATCAAATCTGTTAGGTTGATCTTGTGTTATATCTCTTCAATCAGTCTGATCGTAGAAAGGACTCTACGACTCCACACAAAGAAGACTCAACAATTCAGGTTGTTCGTAGAATGGACTCTACGACTCCGCATAAAGAAGAGTTAACGATTCAATCTGATCGTAGAGTGGACTCTACGATTCCGCGCCAGGAAGACGCTACGATTTAGTCAAAGCAAAGGAACATATTCTATGACCAAGAAAGAAGCGATCGTAGAACGGACTCTATAATCAACAGAGTAGCCGTAGAATAAAACTCTACAATCTCTAGACAGAAGCAACTTTGTTGAGAAGAAAAATCTGCATCAATGTGTCAGATAAACTTCTACCAAGATTTTTCAATATTTTTTGTTAAAAAGTATATTTTTATTGAATAAAATAAATTACATGTTACATTCAATAGCCCAAGATCAAAACATCACGTTATGTGTCATAATTGTATAAAAAAATAAAATAAAAATAAATAAATAATAAATAATCAAATGGCCTGCGGGCCAGCCTAACCCGTCCGGGCCACGAGCAACCTATTTTTTTGCCCAAAAAAACCTGGGTCATTTTGGCCCATTTGCCAAGTCTACATATTGTCATCAACAGCTGCATAATTACGAATTTGCCATCCTCTTTAATTTAATTCCTTTTTCCTACAAAATAACATTAACAATTAAATAAAAATAATAAAAACACATAAATTAAATAAATTACCTAAAATACTTAAAAACTCACAAATAATTAAACTTAAAAATATTCAATAATTAAGAATAAAATTCACTTATCAGTTATGTACCCTGACCAGTCTACTTGTAAAAATCATAATAAATAATCTATGAAAGTTAGGGATTTAAATTTTCACATTAGCTAGATAACTTACAATTGGACATACCCTAAAAACTGCATGCTTATATTTTTTTGTACATTATTTGTTATGTATTTTACAAAAAATAAAAATAAAAATAATCTAGATTTAGGGTTTTCAAAACATAAATTCAAGTTTCATCTCTTATTTCCTTCAAGCTCCAAATTTTTCTTTCATGATCTATAATAGTATAGCATTATTACATCAAAATTAAGTCTAAACATACTTTAAGTTTTATATATCTTACAAAAGAAATATTTTTTAAATGATATTCAAGGTTTGTTTAGACTTTAATTACCCTCACTTGTTATAGCTTTTCTTTCTCTTATTTTTCTTTTCATTTGCTTATAATTTTCTTCTTCTTTTCTCTTCCTCTAGCTGCTAAAATCTTCTCACTCTCACTCACTCACTCTCTCTCTCTCTCTCTCTCTCTCTCTCTCTCTCTTTTACACACACACACACACAAATAGTTTAGAAACTTGTTGGTGAAAATGAAATATGCAAGCCCTTCACATATATTTAGTGGTAAATTTTCTTTATTTCCTTTTTAACCTCTCAAGACTTTTCATTTATAGTCAAGTCTCTCTATTTCCCTTAAATTGTAATTGTTATCCATTAGTTTAACTAATGTAGAACTCATTTACTTTTTATCTCAATCAATTTCATGCAAGTAATCTTCTTCTTTGTGTTAAGCCCGTGCTTACAAAGCTTACTCAGGTTACAATGACTCCAAATTGGCCACACTTTTTCTTCCTTTTTTTTAACACAAAGTACAATGGTAAGAAGGGTGTTACCCCCCTTTCCCCCTCCCCCCGGGTCAAAGTGATCAAAATTTCCCATATATATATATACAACCCATCTCTTTAGCAAACCAATAATAACGAACCAAACATGAACTTAAAAAAAAAGACACACGAGTTGCAATATTGGTCGGGTGAGGTGTGAAATGGGCCTGCTATATAAACAAAAAAAAACTCATCTGGCCTATTTCTCTCTCTAACTCTTCCCTCTCTCTCTCTCTCTCAGTACGAACCAAAGAAGAACGAAAGGTAAAGCTTCAGCAAGTTCAACACTCATAACATTTTGTCTCTCTCTCTATGAAGGTAAATCTCTATAACTGTTTTAATTGTTATTTCTAGCGTAAGAAATTTAGAGTTTATTAGGTGGTATAATTTCTTTTTAGAATTTCTTTGAAATATCTCTCCTAATTTTTCGGATTTATGCTCATTGTTAGTTTATGAGATTATGGTAAGAAATTTAGGGTTTAAATTAGGGTATAAGATCAAGAGTCCTGGAATTGATTGATCTACGATTAACTAGTTTTATGTTTGAGTTTAGTCGTCTTGCTATTTGTAATGACCGAGAAAATTACGAACTCAATTTTTTTTTTTTATTTAATTATATCCATAAGAAAATATGAGATATGAAGTATGTGTATATGTGATAAGTGGTATGATGAGATGTATTAAATTAGTTAATTAAATTAATTAACTAAAGAAAGAAAAAGATTTCAAGAGAAGCTTATGTGATAAAATCACAAAGCTTGAATGTTGGACCTGTATGGCAATTAAGAAGATTTTTATTAAGCAAGTTAATTACTTGTATGAATAATGCGAAAGAAGAAGCAAATGAATTATTTGAGATAATCCAATGTGAGAATAATTGTTCGTGTACGGTTAACTATTTTATAAACCCAATTTGATGATAAGGGATAGTGAATGAATTTATTTAATCAAGTCAAATTACTTGTATTATTAAGTGTTAGGGTTTTATTAAAACAAACCCAAGGATTTGTAAGTGCTAGGGTTATGTAAGCTAATTTAATTGAGGAGTCCAATGGACTTATAATTAGCAAATCTAATTGGATTATATTTTAAATCCAAATGAGTTGTTAAACTAGGTCAATTAATTTTACCTAGTAGCTTATGTAATTAAATTAAACTTTAGTCCATGTAATTAATTAAATAAGCCCAATGCTTATTTTAATTAAATGTAGCATAGTTATTTAAATGCTAGCCCAATGTGTTAATTAAATTGAGCCCAACCAATTAATTGGATGAGCCCAATATATTATATCCTAGAGTCCAAAGTGGAGCCCAATAGCAAGTCAAAATGTTGGTCAAATATTATATATATGTATATATATAAATAGATGTATACATGTATAATAAATGTAATAAAAATAAAGCAAAAATGGGGGATTAAATCCCATTTTGCTGAGATTTATGGGGGCCCCACATGGGGTGGCTTGATTTTGCAAGGTAGCTTCTTCCACACTTCTTTCCATAGTTGGCCAACCACCCTAGTCATTCCAATTGGTCATTCATGCAATAGTAACCTCACTTAAGCTCCTAATTTCACCAACACAAGATGATTAGTAGATTGATGAGGGATTAGTAATGTGCTATTTATAGAGTGCTACTCTTAGTTGTTATGTTGGTTAGATCATTTGTAGCATTTCTTAGAGAGAAAATGGAGAGCATTTTCAAGAGAGAAAGAAAGAATACACTTGTGAGTGTGAGAAATTTCTACAAGAAGGGCTTGGTGAATGTCAAGTAGCATCCTCACATACTTTGGTAGGAGAAGAAGAAGAGCACACAAATCTCAAAGGTTTAAAAGTACTCTAACCTTCTCATATTTCATTTTTGTAGCCTAGATCAATTTTGAACGGTTAAAATCTATTTTTAACCGATCAAAACTTGTTTTGATGGTCTAGAAGTCTTAAACTATGTTATATATGTATATTCATAGTTTGATGTGTTTATATCATGATTTGGTATGTGTGGTATGCTTAAAAAAAAAGGTAGAAATGTTCATATCGAACTTTACCGGTAAAATCCTATGTAGCTATGTAATATATTTTGTGTCATTTCAAAATGTACAAGTTAAATACTTGATTTATATGGGTAGAAAGTTTTATGTATGAGTTTATAAGAAAACCCAACTTGAATCTCACAAAAATATGAAATAACAAAGAAGTTATAATTTTTTTACCGCAAAATAGGTCGTTTTGAAACCCTAAGTGGTTCGATCTTTAATTTTGTGTCAAAACGATTTCAAAAATGCGATCGAACTATGAAATGTTGTAAGACAAGAGGTTAGGAAGACAACGACACTAAGTTGGTGTCATTTGGATGAATAGATTTCATTTTATTCAAGTTTGAACCTTTAAAACCAAGAATTTGTGATTTTAATTTTCACTTTGTCCTTGTAAGCCGTTTTTAGTCCAGTTCCGTTCGGAATTTGGATTTGTGATGTAAAGTGAAATTGTAGATCATGAAATTCTAATGAATTTAGACTCAAGAATCACCTCAAAATGTTTCCGTATGACAAAGTTATGACCAAATGAGTAAGAGAGGTTCCGACAGCCAAAAAAATGGTCCGGCGTCTAGACGCCCTAGTGTACGCCCTTGCTTCTGTCCATAGGCGTCTAGACGCCCCAAAAATGCCTTGGAGTGGCGTCATGACGCCCGGGCTTGATAAAAAAATTATTTTATTATTTTTTTTATTATTTTTAAATGAATAAATGTATTTTTAATGATAAATAATTGATTAATTATATTAGATAATAAATAAAATATTATTAAATAATTAATAATATTAGATAATGATTAAAATATTATTAAATGACTAATAATATTACTAAGATAATAAAATATTATTGAATGATTAATAATATTAGATAATGAATAAAATATTATTAAATGAATAATAATATTATGAAGAGATTAAGATGATTATTAAATGGTTAATAATATTGAGGAACTAGATGATTTATTATTGAAATAATAAATGGTTAAAATATTATTATACGATTAATAATATTATTTGTGGTATTTATATATTATCAACGGTGATAATATTATAAAGCAATGAAGTGATAGTTATGTGATTTAAAATATTATCAAGGGATTGATAATATTATTAAGAGATTTAAGGTTATGATTAAGTGATAGATGATTAAGACATATATGGTAAGGTTATTAATGTTAAATAAACCTATATGTGTTATGCTAATTGGAGGATCAATGTTGTTGAATATTAGGTCACCCAAAGGAAGTAATTTTAAGTTGAATAGCAGTAGTCAGCGGAACAGGCAAGTTTCTCTGAACCTTAACTTGTATTTATTTCGCAAGTTATTTATGTAGAAATTGTAATTTATTTCTAATGCATGATGAAATAATTATTAAGAATTATTTCATATCTATATTGTTATTGACAATCGCACTTAGGTGCATTTGCATGACCGTTCACATTATAAACTGTTTAAAGAGAAATATCTATGCTATTTGTTTCAGCTAGATATTGCATGTGATATTATGACTGTTCTTGTTATGAACTGTTCTAAGTGAGGGTTCTATGCCAATTGTTTCGGCTAGACCATGTACGTTTTAAATTCATTAATCTGAATATTATTGAAGTTAGTCCAAACCATATTGTTGTGGTGCGGAATCTGATGGGATAAGCTGAAATGAACAGAGCAAAGTAAGCAGATAAGCTTACGGTCGGATGGAACATTCCCGATCAAAACGAACTAGATGGTTATATTGTGCACTCTATAAACGTACGATAGGCTGATCACCTAAAGTACCCATCACCGGATATGTCAATCGAAATGATTGTTAATATTCAAAACGAACTGACAGTCTACTGTCAACAGGGTATTGTAAATACTCAAAACGTGTGTTCATGGTCTTGTGACCCTTTCAGCATGATGAAGCAGTATGTTATGTCAATTGAATTATATTATTCAAAGTTGCATGTCTTCACAATTATTGTATATTGTTGAAGTTTCCAGAGCTAAATCTTTTTCATTCATGATATATCTTTTATTGTTTAATTAAACTTGCTGAGCAAAGTAATTGCTCACCCTTGCTATATCATGACCTATTTTTCAGTTAAGCCGACGAATATAAGAAGTGCAACGATAACGTAAAGTTGAACGAGTAGATGTAATTAGATGCTATTTCTAAGTGGTAAACCTTTTGTATTATAAGGTAATGTTTATGTATTAAGGTTAGTGGAACCTGGGATTGATGGTACGAATTGTGATACAATTATGTATATTTTCCGCCAGATATTGAAGATGTATTTTATGAATGTTTGACAAGTGTTGAATAGTGAGCACCGAACCCGAGGTTCAAGGGACCCGGATTTGGGGGCGTCACACTATTTGTGGCAAAGAAACATGCTTTGTTAACTTTTTTATTTATTATTGTTCTTCGTAGATTGTTCTTAAATGCAAAGGGAAATTTTGATATGGGGTAATTTATAGGCTAAATTAAAATTATTGTTGATTGGTTTTATGATTATAATAATCAATGTTTTTTTTTTTTTGGTTTTTTAACTGTAGGGATGGATGATAATTTAGAGGATGAAGTACGAGATAGTGATGAATGTCATGATGATGTAGACAATAGTGAAATGGATGTAGAGAATAAGAGAATTGAATGAGAGAGTTTTGAGTTAATAAAAGATGTTGGAAGTGATGAAGGTAGGGAAAATTTTATTTATAATCCGCAAGTAGCCGACCATCTCAAACCTAGTGTTGGAAAAGAATTCCAAACAATAGATGAAGTTAAGAATTTCTACATTGCATATGCTAAAAAGGTGGGATTTAGTAGTTGAAGTTGGGCTACTAAGAAAATCAAAGGAAGTGATGAAGTGAAAAGGAAATAGTATGTTTGTTTTAAACAAGGTAAAGGAATAACAACTGTAGATGTTGAAACTAAAAGGCGTCGGGGATCGATAAAAGAGAATTGTAAAGCAAATATAGTTGTGTTGAAAATAAATTATGGGCATATGTAATCACTCAATTTATTGAGGGCCATAATCACCCTTTAGTAACTCCATCAAAGAAGCATTTATTGAGACCTCACCGAAGTGTTTCGAGTGTGCAAAAGTGTTTGACTCAACAACTTACCATGATAAATATACCCTCACATCAACAATTCAATTTCCTTGGAGTACAGGCTAGAGGGTTTGAAAATATTGGGTGTACACAAAAAGATTTATATAATTATGAAAGGGATAGGACGTAATGAGTTGAAGGGGAATGACGGAGAAATGTTGAGTTATAAATTAGAAAAGGGAAAGAATCCATCATTCATTTATGAAATTAAGGTCGATAATGAACATATGATAACACATTATTTTTGGGCTGATGCTAACTCTAGAAGGGCATATAGTTTTTATGGTGATATAGTCGTATTCGATACGACATACAACACCAATTGCTATGGGTTGATTTTTGTACCACTGATAAGAATTAATAAACATGGTTAAACCATAATTTTTGCTTGTGCATTCTTAAGTGATGAGACCTCAGATTCATTTATTTGGCTATTCAACCAATTTTTAGAGGCTATGGAGGTGATGCCCCTAAAATGATCATTACTGATCAAGATCCTACGATGTCTAAGGCAATTTTAGAACCTCTTCCAGATACTTTTCATAGATACTATAGCTAGCACATATTGACAAAATTTTCTAAAAAGCTAGACTCGATGAAGTATAATGCTCACTATAATGAATTTGTTGATTGTATTTGGAATTTGGAGTCCAAAGAAGGGTTTGATTTGACATGGACGGAGCTTGCTGGGAGGAGTGGGTTACATGACAACAAATGGTTACAAACAATATATAAAATTCGTTCAAATTGGGTGCCTGCTTATTGTAATCATGTTTTCTCGGCCAATATGTCAAGTAGCCAACAAGCAAAAAGCTCTCACGCATTTTTCAAAAGATATGTATTTAAGAATAATTCATTAGTTGATTTCATGATTCAATTTAGTAGGGGGATAGTAAGCCAAACGTCAAGAAGAGTTGTTGGTCGATCACAAAGATTTGATTAAGAAGCCTAAAATGAAGATGAATCATGACTTTTTGTTCCAAATGGTTGATATTTATACTCAGGAAATGTTTTATAAATTCCAAGATAAAATATAGGAATGCTTGAATTACCGTTTTGAGTTTATCAAGGAGAATGACAATCAATGTGTGCTTCAAGTTCATAGAAAAATATTGTTCACACATAGAGTGCGAGAACTTATTTATGACAAAGAATTGGGTTTTGCTTCATATAGTTGCCACAAGTTTGAGAGTATGGGGATACCATGTAGACATGTGCTTGGTTACTTGCACAAAATGAATGATTTTGACAAATTACCACAACAATCCATCTTGAAAAGGTGGACTAAGAAAGCAAACTCCGAGACAGTAGTCGATAATGAAATGGAAAAATGATAAATAGTGATAAAGAATATACAATAAAGTGGAGTGAATTAATTCAAAGTTCTTTGGATGTTATTGATAAAGCCCTCACAAGCTAAGAAGGAATTAATATTTATAAGTATGTTTTGGCTTATGCACTCGAATCAATCAATCTTATTGTAGATAGTTGTAAAAGTTCACAATGTGGAATTAGTGCAAGCGTAGTCTCTAGGAAGATGAGTTGCAATAAAGACCATATTTACAATTAACCAAATAAAGTGAGGGCAAAAGGATGTGACAAAAGACTTAAAGGATAGAAAGAAAGGACATTAGGGAAGGCAAATAACTCAAAGGCTAGACGTTGTCATGGTTGTGGCAAAGTAAAACAATCACATGACAAAAGAAATTTTCCAATGCTTGCACATTGATAAGTAATATTTAAGTAATAGTAAACATTTTTTTCTATCTTAATCTTTAAATAATGAATGTTATTTTGGCTTTTATGTAGAGATTCTTCCGGCAATAAAGATGCAACAACATTTTCAAGTTCAGATGATGATAGTCATACTTTCAAAGGTTTGATCATTCTTTTTATTCAATATTATAAGTTACATATCCCTAGATCTAATATACGTATATTTTATTTTAGGTTTATCAACCTAGTTAAAGATGTTCATTTGTTGTCACATTGCTTGGTTGAGATGCTTGTTGTTGTTGGCTGCTGCTAATTTTGATGTTGGATGCCACTATTTTGTTAACTACTATTTTGGTTTACTAATGTTTTAGCACTTGTGTTAGATACTGTTGTAATTAGTACTTGTGTATTACTGATTTGGTTTCATACAATACTCTTTTATGATCCTTATTAATGTGTTTCACCAATATTCATTTGCTAGCAAACTCAAGCCACTAAACTGGACCCAATAACCATTCTCAATGATCCTTATTAAGGAGTTTTTTGTTTCATAAAATATGGTAAAAAATGGACTTATAAAATGTCACTTTATCCAAATTGGTAAAATTTATCAAAATTACAACCGATTTAATAATATTAACAACAACATGGCATATATAACATTAACAATTATGACAAATTGCACGATTAGTTGCAATTAACGCATATCAATTTGCACCCTCGCTAATTCCCTGGAGTCATTAGCATTCACTGGATGAGTTGTTGCATTTAAACGCTCAGATGTGTCCATTTGAAACCTCCCTTGTTTATGCAACGCTCGAACATATTCGTCACGCCAACTGATGAAGTTACCACATTGATGTATATTTTGCGACACAATAAATTTATTCACTTGTGTTAAAGGACCAAATAAACAAAAATTACAATAAATAAATGCATACCACTATTCTTGGGCAAGAATAATAGTGTCTACCCGAATTCTTTTCCAACATTGAAAGTTTGACTATACAATGGTCTGCACCACAACGACATATGAATGGAGGCTATACGAATGTAGCAGTAGACGAATTCGATAACATGTTTTCTATTAGTAGGAAGGCATAAAACAAGGCATAAAATCGATCAACAATAATTTTAATTTAGCCTATAAATTACAATAACCATGTAATTCAACAAGGTTCATATTCAACGACTTAACTGAAAATCCATAAACTAAATAACTTATTGAACACGATATCCATCTTAATTTGGAGAAGAATTTCTAAATATTAAGATATACCAATGAGTCTAACGCAAGACTAGTTCTAATTTAAAACTTTCACCTTCTTTCTAGAGGTCTTCCAAACTAGAAGTATAACGTAAAACTGAGACACCTAATTCCATAACAAGCACCATTATATTAAAATTAACTTCTTTTATATATATATATAAAAAATTGACTTTGTAATTCGGTATTCTACTTCTATTCTAATTTAAAACTTTGATTAGGCCAATACTAGATTAATGTGCCCTTAAAAAATGTGAGTTCAAATGGGGACTCTTAATTTGGTGCGAAAGGAGTATATTTGTATGTATTGCATTAATTAAGATGTACAAGTTAATAATGTTTCTATTTTTTTTTTTACAAGTTCATCAAAGAAATTAAAGAAATTATTCTTGCTTATAGATAAGATAATCTACTACAACCTTAATATGTTACTAGTGTTTGTTTCTAGTGAAATTTAGGTGGTTGTTAAGGTCTCTAAAGTCTCCATAGGGACTAAATTCAAATCAATTAAATTAAAATCAATGTCTAAATGAATAAGTGAACAAGACACCTAATCCCATAGCCTGTATGATTAAATTAAAATCAATATCTAAATGAACAAGAAACCTATACAATTTAATGTCTAAAATCAATGTCCAAAGGCAACAGTCCACCTTAACAACGTCTAAAATCAAGAAAGGAAGTTGAGTTCAAAATTACCACATCAAAATTACCCTTTACATTTAAGAACAATTTGTTAAGAACAATAATAAATAAAAAAGTCAACAAAGCATGTTTCTTTGCCACAAATAGCAAGACAACCAAACTCATACATAGAACCAATTAATCGTAGATCAATCAATTCCAGGACTCTTGATCTTACACCCTAATTTAAACCCTAAATTTCTTACTATAATCTCATAAACTAATAATGAGCATAAATCCGAAAAATTAGGAGAGAGAAATTTTGAAAAAATTCTAAACATAAATTCTATCACCTAATAAATCCTAAATTTCTTACGCTATAAACAAAAATTAAAAAATTAATATAATTATAGAACTTTACCTTCGTAGAGAGAGAGAGAGAGAGAGAGAAAGAGAGAGACAGAACGTTACGAGTGTTGAAATTGCCAGAGCCGTGTCGATTTGGCCGAAGCCGTGTTGAAATAACCGGAACATTACCTTTCGTTCTTCTTTGGTTCGTAGTGTGTGTGTGTGTGTGTGTGTGTGCGTGTGAGAGAGAGAGAGAGAGAGAAGAATTAGTGAGAAAGAAGTCAGATAATATGAGTTGGGATGAGTTTTTTTTTTATATAGCTGGCCCATTTCACGCCTCACCCGCCCAATATTGTAACATGTGAGTCTTTTTTTTTTAAAGTTCGTCTTTGGTTCACTGGAGATATGTGTGTGTATATATGTATATATATAATATATACCAAATGTTCATATTATTACAGTAGCAATATAAAAAGGTTTATATTGTGAACTAGATAAATCATCTAAGCACTGTGTGATTGTCTTTTGTTTCTTTACTTTTTGTTTTATCTTGAATCACTAATAATAGAAACAAACATTAGTAATTAATAAGACATTAAAATTTTTAAAAAGGCTAAGGATTTATTTAAAGCTAAATAGTCTAATCAACTTATCTTTAAGATTATTTACTCAACTTCAAATCTCATATCATAAGTAACATCAATAAAACAACATTAAAAAGAGAGTTTAAGAAGGGTTAGGAAGGACCTTGATGAAGAGGTTCCTCTTGTGCTAAGAAGGGTTTCTTCACTCCTTGATGTTCTCTAATGCCCTAAATACATTCAATGGAGTATCCTTAAAAACTTGGGGGATTAAGGTTGTTTTCATGGTGGATTTAACTTTCAATTTCATGCACGAATGTTGCTTTCTAAAATTATATAAAATTCTTGTTATGCAAGTATGAGTGGGGAACACATTGATATAGGAGGTTGGACCTTCCAACCGCTTAAATGGAGGCAACTGTCCAATCCACACGAGGTAGTCGGTTGGTTCTAGCCCCCTGGTCCAATAACTTTTTTTTTGTTCTATTTGCCCCTACCTTCTTATTTTTTTGTATTTTACTCCATTTTCTTTGTTTTAAACATACAAAATATGTACCAACATTTTTTAACAATTATATTAATAATAAATAAGAATTTAATTATTTACCAACATTTGGATGTTTACATGTGAAATTTATTGCTCTAATAACAATAATTTTATTTTGATAATATCAATTGTTCTATAAAATTATAATTAAATGATTACAAAGAATGAAAAAATGATTTATTTTTTTTTACCATTTTTCCTTCCACTAGTTGTGGAGTGTGAAGGTGGTGGCGTGGTGCTACGTCCATCACCCATTCTTCCCAAATCCCAATTTCACATAACAAAGTGTGCCCCACATCAACCTGATCCAGGCCGTTCAAAATGGCGGTAAATAGTGTGATGGAAATAGGCGGGCATCTAACCGCCATGAAATAGAAATCAAAGAGTCTTTTAATTACCTCACATTTGTTTATTTAATTATTTTTCTTAGAGAGAGGGAAAAGCAGAGTTGCAGCTATTTGGGGTTTCAATGGCGCCCAAAAAACGCAGCAGAAGCGATGAACAGGCGGTGAAATCGAATACGTCATCGTCTAGGGTGACTAGAAGCTCGACTACTGGCCAAGCCAAAGCAAACACCGCCAGTACTCCGGTGAAGAAGAAGGCGAAAACGAAAGTCGAATCTCCGGTTAAAAAGGCTGCGGCGGAAGCTGCTGATGGTTCAAAGACTATTGTCATTGAGCATTGGTAATATTTTATTTCATTTTCGTTTATTTGTAATTCTTTTTAATGGTTTAGTATAAAGCATTTGAATCTTTTTTCCCTTAGTTAAAGTTCAAAAATAATGTAAATTTAATAGAATCAAAGTCTAGGGGCTGTACAACAGGACAATTTTTTTGGCCAGGTCTAGGGGCTGTACAACAGGACAATTTTTTTGGCACTATATATAAAATATGTATTTGACTACAATGTAATATAATAAATAGTGATAGTATAGGTATATATACGCCCTATTGGATCCTAATAAGCTTTTCTATTCACAAATTTGTTCATAAATACTTTATTCCTTGATTGTTTTAAAAAATAATGTAAATTAGACTGTTAATTGATTTAAGAAGATTAGTGGGAGATGTATCTATAAACCAGATAGGAGTGATATGGCATTGTAAAAGTTATAAATTTTCAATTTGACTTCGTATATTATAAAATTTATATAGTTTTTGTGAGTCAAATTTTTATATTACATGTAAAATTTTCTAAATTGTAATATTATAAAACAAAAATTCAACAGTCAATTGATGCCATTTGGCTTTGTCAGTGGCCTACACATAGCTTGGTATAAAAAGACTTTTTTTAAGTTGAGAATGGTCAATATTGTAAACTACTTAAATTTTATTGCTATGTACAAAAATGTTATTTTGAAAATTAAAACAAATTCGCAACATAATTTGAATTTTAGCATTTCGCAAATTTAATAGAATCAAAGTCAAATTGGCTTGTTTTTTGCGGAGCAGATGGAGTAATATTCTTTTTCCTTTTACAAATACAAGATTTGATTTCTTTTTATTAATCTTTTTAGGTATTTTTAGAACTTGAAAAACACGGTAAAAAAAGGAAGAATGAAAAAATATGCATACATTGAAAAAATTATATTAACAAACATGAGCCTAATTATCTATATTTTAAAAAAAATTAGTATAAAAATAGTTAAAATATACTATAATGATGTAATGCATAATTAAGAATGCTCCAATAAAATTTTAAATTGTTTTCTTTTTATTTCTTTCCTTCGAGTTTTTCAAGTTCCACAAGTAGCGTGAGTTTAGAACGAAAAGAAAAGGACGCAAAACTTAGATTAGAAGTTTAAAGAAAATAAGTGTAGTCATAGAAGTTTTTCATTGTATTGTTTGCGAGTTTATTAAAGAAAGAATTGAAATCACATAAAATCATATTAGTTGAGGACATAAGGTGTAAATTAAATTTTGTTGTGTTATAAATATATGGTAAAAAAATAGGGTTTATGAAAGATTTGCTTATGTCCTGTTCTTTTTCGTCCAAATCTGCCCAAATTTTTATACAAGACTCAGGGTGGATAATTAACCAAGTTTTTCTATCATATTATTTTGTTTTCTCTTCCAAATAAATTTCTTAAAAGACATAAATGGACAGAAAACTTTCATATTCTTTTCATTTGGGTTATTTAATGCTTCTCGTCCAAAAAAACTAGAGTGATGAAAACATTGTATATGTGGTGTTTCTTAACCAATGAGTCCATCTCTTGTGATACCCCTCTCATCCCCTAAAGTAGAAGTGTAGGGATCAAATCCGTGAGATAACATGTGATCTTCTTTAAGATATCTTCACTAGTCTATATGGCCTAATTCTTGTTCAGTTGATATGTGTGTGTGTGTGTGTGTGTGTGTGGTGTTTTTGATATAGTTATTGGTGTACATTCTAGAAAGGAATGCAACCCTTAATTTTGTTATATATTCTTTATTTTCCAATTAGGTGAAAGTTTATATAATTAAGTTCTCTATAAATTAATTGGATTTAGAGTAACTTATAGTAATGGATAATAGTAACTAGGGTTTCCTAATCCAGTAAGGTTTTGGTTTTCTTATTCCATCATGGATTTGGTATTTTAATATTTTGTTCGGATATTTTTGTCTTTTAGTATTATTCCCCAAGTACGATTAGAATTTTATTTTCCTAAAATAGTAAAGTAATTCCCATAAGTTCAAAAGCTTATGAAATAAGGAGAGTATGAAATATTGTGGTTGAGTGCTTCAATCATCTATTGATGTGATGCCTTTGCCCTTTGGTGCCCCTTAGGTGTGAACCCGTATGTTCATCTTGGTTTTGAAGCTCAAAAGATTCTAGTGTTTCTAGGTCTGAAACGTAGCTACTTTTCTAGTCAATTTCCCCTTCACAATGTCGTGCATTTATTCTGCTCATTAAAGCCTTGTTGCTTGGAAAGAAACAAAGTTTCCTCTGTCAGACAACTGCCAATGTAATAAAAGAAAAAGGAAAATGGAGAAAGTTATAATCACATACTGGCAAAATTACGAGGTTAATGATGAATTACATGGTTGACATTTGGCAACTTCCTTCGGTTTCCAATTTTTAAGTAGAAGTGAATGCATAATTTTATAAAAAAAATTTATTCTTTCCTTAAGGAAGAATTCGGGGAAGGGGATGTAATCATTGACTATATGCATTTTTGATGAAATAAAAATGCCACGTGTTGTTCAAATATGCATCGAGTTGGCAACACGTATGTTTTCGAAAACAAGTCTCATTTTGCATAAACTTTACTTCAAAAAGAGGATCAAATGCACTACTTGATCATTTTATGGATGTGTTAAACAATTTTGAATTGAGGCAAGGCTTTATAATTCCCATATCAGCCTTCTTTTCGATTCACTTGGCTAAAAACCAACCCAGATTTATGCTATTTTGTACTTGAAATCAAATAATCAAGGATTAAATCTTAATAACATAATATTCTATTAAACTCTGACAAAGCACAATGTTGCTTGATATAATCTTCAATACACCGTGATTGAAGGTTGACTCAAAATTGTTTTTTCTCTTAAATATGACTATTCAAAGTTCAAAACATGTCATTAAATGATTTAAATTGAGCTTTTATTATTTATCACAAAAACATATGTTATGTTTTAGTTTCTTAATTTCAACAGAAGTTAGTCCTGAATCCTAACACGTAAGGGGGATGTGTCAACACATCAACTAGCTGGTTGATAAACATGAAAATTTAAATTGCATTTGTTTACACATCAAACTATATTTTTTGATTATTTAGAAGGCCTTAAAATAATGTGTTGACATATGAAGGGACCAGGATTTGAAAATTTGGAAGCATGTGTCGACAAATTTAAATTTTATATATTGAACCGGAGAAGTAAATCTTGACTGATTGCGAGTGTCGGCACAAACAATATTTTGTAGATTTTTTTCTGGCCATCAACAAGATAATTTGTAATTATAGTTCATATTTGCTGAAAATCAATGCAATTTCAAGCTTGATGGTCCTAAGGCCAAGCTAAGATCTTTGAGCTATTATCAAGTATATCTATGCTAATAGTTATTATGATTAAACAGTTGCCTAAGGTGTCCTACTTTAAACCCTTGTATGTCTTAGAATTCTAACTCTTTTAGTTTAGCCTCAGTCATGAACTAATGCAGTTTAAAAAATAACACGTGTATAAGCTCATTTCTTGAATCTAGCATTGTCAATTTTCAAAGTTTGTTGACTCTGTTGACAAACAAGTATGACTTTCAATATAATCGAGATTTCCAAGGTGAAAGATAAGATGTCATATCAAAGTATTTACTTGTAATTTTATGGGCATTATATAACTACGATTCTTTCATTTGTCCAAGCAATTGTCTAGGACATCCACGATGCAAAATTAGTTATTTAGAACATTAATTAACATGATCAACTTGTTAAGAAATAAGTCTTGTCATGTGAATTTTAAGTGGAAATGTTTACAAATAGAAAAATAATATTACTTCGTAAGAGAGAGCATTGACTCTCATATTGGTGTTGTGGGTTATTGTGCGAAAGGGATGGTTGATCATTTGCCTTTTGTTACGAGGCGCCACAAAGCTTCTAGACTGGTGTTTTCTCTTTGTGGTTTAGCTTGGTTGATGCTTAATTCCATAAGCAAGATGCTACAAGTGTGGATATGGGTGAAAGTTAGGAAGGAAGGGGGTAGGCGGCATGACTTGGTTCTGCATAGCTCATGGTGGAGAGGAATAGCCGGTACTTTAAAGTTATGGTAATCTCTTGAACATATTCTAGGTACTCATTCTTAGTCTTCATTTCTTTTGGTTGCACGAGGTGTTTCTGGGAACTGATGTTCGTCTCGTGGTCTTTTGGGGGGATTTTTGTTAGGAACCTAGCGTATGTAGAATTTTTTCGTACACTCTTTTTTATATGGATCTTTGATTATGTTGATTTACTTGCGTTTTCTCCCTATTTGCTTTTATATACTTGGATTGTACTCGGTTTCGCCCCTGTTTGGCAGTGTAAGTGGATTTATTACTTGTCAAATAAAAGATGCGTTGTAGATCTTACTTATTGAAAATATATATAAATGGGAAGTGTCATTCATCTTGATTTTAGAATGAGATCTTTATTCACTTCACCATGCCTTCAAATAGTTCGTATACATAATAATTTTCTTGGACTCCTAAAAAACTTGTAGACTTGTAACACCTCATTATCAATGCATGATTGTTAACATACATTCATGCACTAATGCATGTACCAAAGGACCAGGGAGTCTGGGGATTACGGGCCTCCATCTTAAGTTGGAATCCAACTTAACCCAAAAATCTAAGTCATTAGGTTTCATGCCAGTGTTGTATAATAGAGCCTCAATAATTACTATCAAGCACCAATGTGTTACTGGAGTCAACTCCATTATTATCTTAACAAAAAGGGCGAGGATTAACACACATAAAACATTGATTTAATATAATAAACCCAAATCAAGCTTAACTTTAAATCATAAAACTGACCCAGTAAACAAAATTCTAAACATCTATAATATGACTCTACTAGACATATAAATTGAGTACTTGAGGCCAAATTGATCCCATTAGGAAAATTGAATTAAATATGTTTATTTTTCCCTTAGAGTGTGGACTTCCTTGAGCCAAGTATGTATGGGGTGTATCAAATCTTTTATTCTGTGTTTCAAATATAGCTTCGAGCATGTCAATGGTTTGACTTATTCATATTTTCTGAAGCTACTTTTTGAGTTCACGAAGCACAATTAGACTGAGATCTACATTATGAAAATTAGTAACTTGTGTATTATCTAATTATAGTAAAAATTTACCGTAGTTGTTTGTAAGTAAGAGAATTAGCTATTATTTTTAGAATTTTGTGAATTTTTAATAATATTATTCAAAAGATTCATGGTGTGATTAATCACTTAAAGATTTTTGTAGTAATGATAGTATTACCAGAAACACTAACATACATATTAGCAAATTGTGTTTTTGTACGAACTTTCCAAAACATCGAACAGTTTTGTTTCGAGATGTTAAATTTAGTATCCAAAACTTCTTGTCCTATTTAGTAATAAAGGACCGAAATTTTTATCTTACAAGAATGATTACAGCTATGTTTTATGATTTTGCAAATGAAGGACATCTTTATATAGTCACTACGTCGTACAAACAATGGCTAGGATCTTAGGATCTAAGTTTGATGGAAGACTAAGGTCACCTATCTATAACATTCCTCCAAATATTTAGGATATCTACCAGCTTAGTTATCACATGGATAAATCTAGAATGTTCTATCAAAAACCTTAATGTTTATAAGAGCACTCTAATAAATATCAACTAGTGTCACCAAGTGAAAACTTTGTGGGCTTCCAATAAGAATAACATGGTGTAGCCTCTTGAAAATACGCATGTTGCGACACTAAATCAAATTTAACTATATCTTTTAAGAAAGTTATCCAAACGTACCACATTTCGGATAAATGTATATCGTACCAAAATGATCCGAAGAAATCTACTTTTACCGTACTCCGTACCATGGCATGTGAGGTTTTCCGTTCCTGTTTTCGTTACACGTACTGTATCAAACCTCAATCCAAGTAACATTGAGTGATCACTTACCAGTGGTCTCTACCATCTAAACCTTTACTTCACCACTGCAAAAATATAGATGTCCTATGTCAGACAAGTAATCCATTTAACATGGTGGTGCATATAATTCATCCTTGTTTAAGTATGACCCTCGTATGTTCTCCGCACCACCCATTTTAAATTGTCTATTTGTTTGACTCTAGTAGCACCATTGTAGGAAAGTGTATTGGAAATGTATAATCTCCAACTTCGGACAACAGGCCCTTGCAGTTTAGCATATACACCTTGTGGCTTCTGCTCATTCTCAACTGGTAATTTAGCAACATAATTAATTGACTATATGATTGAATTCCTCGTGTCCTCGTGTGCAACACTTTTTATGAATAAATTAATTGTAAATGTTACTATAATCTAGATTTCCTGTCAAAAAGTATGAATCATAAAGATACTTAATTCCTTTGAATATACATATATTTTTATTAAATATATCAAACAAGATTTCATTAGAAGGAAACACACTTAAAACAAAGATCACAATGCATAAGATAGACAAGCAGTCCCAAAGGAAAACTTAAAACACAAGTGGAAAAAGTATATGACTGTTTTATTATCTTGCATATTCTGTATTTGCGTTTTAACATCTTCTCTGACCATAACAAGACCAGCAGGTTTGGAAGTCAAATTAAACTTGTGGACTTGTTAATGTTATGGTATACTACCTTGAGGTTTGTCATCTATACATTTAGTACTGGTGCGTGTCGAATGTATTAGAGAAACTTACTACATATATGCTTTGTTAACCATTGAGCTAGAAATTTATTGAAGACAAAATCATGAGAGGAGTGCAATTAAAAACTAGAATCTAACCCTTGCCCAAATTGAATTTAATATTCTTAAACCATGAGACTTGCCTATTTTAAATACAAATTTGATCCTGCTATTTTACATCAACTAATTAAAAATCACCCTGAATATATGAGTTTCTTACGCTTTGTTTTCCTACATAGCAAACAATGTAATCAATTCAAGACAAGGGCTATTAAGGTGAAGGATGCTTTGGAAAATGATATTGCTGGGATAACTGTGCTGTTAAATCCAGAAAAGGTATGCTTAGTCAGTTGTCAGATTGCCTTATCTAATTTCCAGTGTGAAATTATATCTAGCTCTTTATTATTTCATCTATGCAGTAGATCAGCGCATCAATATGATCATATGTGCAAGTTTTTTCATGTTAAATTGGTTTATGTGCTCCCGGGGAATTTAAATTCTAAGAAGTTGTTCTACAATTCTCAGATCATGATAGAGGAAATGAAGATTGATGTGGTTTTCCCAGACTTTGTTGTCTACTGTTCTGTAGAAGATGAAGCACTGACCATCCTTCGTACTTGATTTTTACTCTAGAAACTGCAGTCTATGAGATAACATTACTAATCAACTGTCATTCTCATTTGTATGTAAGATTAAATACCAGAGGCATGCACATTTGACTTTACGAACTAATTACTGGAATGGGCTTAATTCATAAGCATTGCTTGTACATATGCATATAGTATTTTGCAAGATTATAATTATGTTAGGATATGATTCATGCCACTTTGGGACCGTGTCGTGTGGATGAATCATTTATAGGCATCCCTAGATAATGGTTTATATTACATTGAATTTAAGAAAAGTTGAGACTGATCAAGTCTTTGCACCGTAAAAGATGCCATGATATCTGTCTTCACAGGACATAGCACGAATAACTCATCTCTTTCGCGTCTATGTGCACACTTTTCTATATGTATTTGTTCTGAATTTTATTTAGCTCATAAGCTGGCACCTGATACTTTTCATTGCTTTCCTTTTCTTCATAAACATTTCTAACATTTTTCCATTACAGCCAAGAAGGGGATGTTTTGAAGTACGCGAGGAAGGTGGCGAGATATTTATCAGTCTTCTGGTAAAATTCTTACAAACTATGTAATTAAGAAAATATTTTTCAATGTCATGTTCTTTTATCTAGTGGGTTTCTCTTTATCTATCATTTATTCATCGTAATAATCCAATTAATACCGAGAGTATCTTCAGTTCCATCATACACTTCTGTATTTCTACTTCAATGCCTTTTGAAAGATACTAATACAGTAGTGCAATGTGTTTGTGATGGTATATGTAGTTATATCATTTAGTGGATTTGCTCCTTCGAATTAGGCATGGTGTGTAGAGGTCGTCTATGAGCTATGTTATATGGATTCTTCCTTTTGACCTAAAGTACTTGTGTCCTACACTCGACGCTCGGACAAGGGTATGAGTACTAAGACGTTGCATTTTAGTGTGAAAATTTGGCAAAATTGAGTAGTACCCATGTCGGACCTTTCAAAATACCGTGTCCAACTGAACACTCTATTTGAGTCCATGTAACATAGCGCATGAGATATTGAAGTTCAGACAGTAATCTTGTGGTGATGACAATGACCGTCTTGTGTTTTGATGGGTTTGTGATGATACTGGGCCATGGGTGGTGGCTATTATGGATGTGTTGTTTTTTTATTTTTGTATGGCATGTATTCTGGTAAGCAAAAAGCTGTGTATTTGAACTCGTTTGTGCAACTAGGGATGTATTGGAGTACCAATGTGCCAAAAACAAACCAAGAAGACCATTAGGACTTCTTTGCTTGTGCATGGCCAACTGAAAACATCATGTCTTCTATTTAGCGGGTGCAAGTGATGTAGGACATTAATATTTGAAGTAATAAAATAATAATAACTGTATATTAATGCCTATTCCCAAAGTAAATCAGCCACCCGAGTGTTTTGAGATCACTCCACAGAGATTACTCTGGTCCGCTGATAAATGTATAACTTGAAATAATTAATTTACTCTATAATAATGTCTACATAGCGGGGATTAAATGTTATATAGGAAGAGTCACACTTAAGCACCAAGGAAAGTACTTGGGCACCAAGCCACACTAGCGCATCAAGAAAAGTACATAACGACTGTAAACACTTAATAATTTAAGCTAGCAAAATAACATAAATAACCCCACAAATGAATCAAAAAGTTCATCCACTTTAGACGTATAAATAGCTGATCCCTATCCTCACACCCAGACTGAGAAAAGTTTGCCTCTGGCGAAGTAAAAACCTTTTGTCGATCCAAGAAATAGCTATGATGCTTGCCTCGCTAATTAACCAAAATTTGTATGTAACCGACTTGCCTAGTCTAAACAGCTCTCTCATCCAACACATCCTCTAATATTCTTTGTTATATGATGTGACGAAACAAGAGGTGCATGTAAAACATGTTTTGACCGAATAACTATAGATTAAACAGGGTTGGTAGTTGGGGAAGAAGTAAAAGAGGGGGTAGGCTCTTCAGAAGACCAATGATTAAGGAGTAATATTTGCCACATTGAATATAGGACCAGTACCCTTGTCACTTGGAAGATGCAACTCACTTATATTAGCGTTAATCTTATTTTTAACTCAAAATGGACCAATCGTCTTATGTCCTTCCTTGTGATAGAAGGTAACCTCTCTACATGATATGGAAGCATTACCCGATCATTGTTACACAGTGGAATACACTTAAGTTGTAATGCTTTAACACTAATGTTGATGGTTAGTCATCGCAATAACACGAACGAGATAAGACTCTTGAATTCACATAGAAGATAATGAACTTGCAAATAGAACAATTGATAATATCAATGATAACAGTCAAAAAAGTACTTAAAACACGTTATAAATAATATTGATAGCCCTAAACTACTTTCCAAACATCAATTAGGAAAAGAGAAAATAAAATAGCAAAAATTAGAACTTACAAAAGTTTGATCAAAAGTTTGACTAACGATAAGACAATCATAAATTGCATTTTCGTTTTGATCTATTATGGGTCCTGTAATTCTACTTAGATCAAAAGTTATGCCACTTTGAAGATACTTTGAAGATTTATCTATCCAAACAACATAAAAGCCTTATTTGTAAAGTGGTACGTTGGAATAGATTTTTAAAAAGATATAGTTAATACCAGTGTTGCTTAAAATGGGATTCCTTTCGGTTCGTGGAACCAATACGGGTAGTATTCTACATAACTAAAATGCAGTTTGCTAAGGTATCTTTAAGTTTAGAGCTTATAGTTAGGATTTCTCTTAGAATTTAAATTTAATAAACTTAGGTTTTATAAAAGAGTTTTAGTTGAATCAATAAGTTCATTATTTTATAAATAATGTAATACAACTGTAATTTTCGAGCATCCATCTAATACTAAGTTAGAATATTGATATTTGTGCAATTATAGGTAAAATAACAAAGAAATATTTTGGCATGCTAAATTTAAAGTATTGGTATGTAAAAGTGACATGTTTGGATATGCAGATATCACTACATGATTCACTTGGACAATAAGAGTATCTTGTTTAAAACTAGTAGAGATATAGTTAAACATTGTTGAGATATAGTGAAAATTAATTGAATTATTTCTAAGTGTAGTATCGAAACACATGCATTTTGCCAAGGAGACTACGCCATGACATCACTTATTGGACATCCTCAAGGTGCTTATTTGGCTACACTAGTTGGCGAGCTCTAGAGCAAAATCCGTTCTTACCACAAACTTTTAATATGGTTGTGATTTGTCATTACATGCATTCCCTAGAATCTTCTTTTACATGGGGTTTGTAATAGAGTGTTCTAGATTTAGTCATGTGATAATTATGCTTGTAAATATTCAAGATATTTTAGAGGATGATTCTAGATATTTCGGAAATTATTCTAGATTCATAATGTCCTTTGGTGTGGATACATGCAATTGACAGAACATTATTTAAGTCTTGTACTTGGTGGATGAGGTGTGATTGCTTAAGAAAATAAGAGAAACCTTGTGTATTCTATGTGGTCAAATTTGTAGTTCATGTTATCCTATAACTAGAGCCATAGTATGCCCATTTTGTTTCAACTTTAAATACAGCTTCAAAGTTGAAGAAATATAGCGCAGTTTTCTGCGAATAGTGTTTTGTCATGGTTGGGAACTGCAACTAAGGTACAGCAAAGTGAATTCACCAACTAGATAGTTGATCCTAACCATTCAGCAAAATTGAAGAAATATAGTTTGGTTTTCTGTTAATAGTGTTTTGTCATAATATCTTATTTGCAAGATCCTTTGTTTAAATCCCGAGATAAAGAACTTTTCCTTGTATAGCGATGTTTTCATGAATGTATATTAGGATTTAAAATTATTTAACTAATGGATGTAATTAATTTTTTATATTGCAGGATATGAAACGTCCATTTTCACCAATGAGGGCACTTGACATGGACAAAGTCATCTCTGATATTATTGACAAGATTAAATAATCAGGACCAGTGGATTCATAATGCATTTTTGGTACTATAGTGAAGTTGTAGATGATATTTTCTTGAACAAACGGTCGTTTATCCTACAAACTGATTGTCACTAAAGTTTTACGTGGTAATGTTGCTGCCATGCTGCTAGATCTTTGCATTTTATTTGTGTTTCTAGAAATTGTTTAACAATTGTTTATGGTATTATGATTTTGAAATGTGTTCAGTTGAGGTGGAATGGTGTCGTCTACTTTGCTTAACATGTTTCAAGTTATTTCTTCTATTGTTGATGCGCAATTCAAGTTTTTGGGCATAAATATTGTTCGCTAACCTACTATTCCAACCTTGAACATGTGGTGAGGTTGGTTTTCAAAATTATTGACTTGATTTTAAGAGGATTTTTATGAAAATCTTTCATTTGTTTCTCTTCGATGGAAGCAAAAATAAATAGAAACTTAGTTCCCATAAAGCGCGACAAGATCAGATCCTTGCCTTCTCACGACAGGAGAAATGACAAAATTAGAATCATGCTCCACAAAAGGGGGAAACCCTCTAACAATATTATGAGTACGGAAACTCAACCTTTCCACAACTGTGCATATCTCTAGTAACTGTTTAATTTTTTTCTTTATTTCGTTAACCACATTTCTAACATTTAGCATTAACTTCTGGTCAATTATTTGTTTCCTATGAATATTTGACCATTCCTCCATTGCGTGAGATATATATATGTTTTTTTCCTTTCTTTGCATTAAAGGAAAATAAAAAGTGATTGATATTTTTGCAAGCATTTTTGTTAATTTCACAAGATTTTCTCATATGGTGTGCGTGTGTTGCGGGATTTTTTTTGCCAAAAATCATCTTTTTAGATTTTTTAGGAAATTGATGCGATTTAGAGGAGATTTTTAAAAACAGCTTTTTTCGACTTGGTTTAAAACTTAATTTAAGTTTGGGTCAATGAAATAGAGTTATTAGTTGATATAAATTTAAATGGATATAACTGTCTATTCAAATCTTAATTTTTGAATATGAAGTCCATTAAAATGTGACTCCGTTAAATTGGTCTGCAATTGAGCTCCATAGAGTTCGAGGGTACTTAAGCGAAGGGAAAGTGTTAGGCGCTTTTCAACTTTCGAAAATCATGGTTATCGTTTATCTAATATTTTCTCAAATTTTGAAGAACTTGATTTAGTTTGTGTTCTAAGTGTTTCGTGCTCAGGTGTCTTATGCCATGCTATCTGTGAGTGTGTTTGATGTTTATGCATTTTGAGCGAGTTCAATTTTATGCTAGTGGGGCTTCAATTTAACTAGAGACTTTTGGATTTTTGAAAAATGGTGTTTTAAAGTTAGTTTTCAAAAGAAGATTTTAGAGTTTGTTTTAAAATTTATTTTCAAAGTTGTTTTTGTAAGATTCATTTTCAAATGTTGATGTTTGTTTAAAATTATTTTAAAACTTGTATTTTTAAAGGGATTTAAACATGTGTATTTTTCAAGTGATTTTTAAAAATGTATATTTTAGGTTATATACCAGAGTCCCTTCCAAAATTTAGTTTTACCCTTTGAATTACTTCATTTTATAAAGCCTTGAATTTTTGAAAATTATTTTTTGTTATCCAAAGTAAGTAAACGTGCTGGGGTTCAATTTAGTGCATGAAAGCCATCACATTGGGCTCTTTATCAAATTATAATAATAATCCATAGTTGGGTCTTAAACTCCACATTAATAGATAAAATCCACCCAAATGGTTTTAAGAATCCATAAGTGATTTGCAAGCACTAATGACCACTTACAAGCCCAAATCAATGCTTGTTACAAAGGGAACAGAACTGTTGAATTCTAGAAATTTGTTTTGTTGCGATTTAAAGGCATCTTGTAGAGACGAATTCTTTAAGGATAATGTCCAACACGCCCTAATTCACCGATAACTTCTTACAATTTTCTACTTTCTTGTTCTTACATGTTTTTATGATTTTACTGTTGCCTGCCTACTATTTAATTTTTGGTGTCATATTTCTAACAATCTAAAGGAACAATTATTTCGCCCTTCTATTGATTTTGCCATGCTCACCGCCACTAAGGTAATGTCTGACTTGACTAAGATCGAGCCATTTAATAGTACAAATTTAAAACGTTGATAAACTAAGCTTTTATTGATAATAGACATTGTTAAAGTTGACCGCGTGTTGACCAAGTCTAAATCTGTTCCACCTGCTGATAATGCTAACAAGTCTGATAAGAAAGAATATGAAACTTTTATCTCTACTTAAAATCATGTGCTTGTTAACCCACTGTTCCAACCTAAAACATGTGAGGTCAATTATGAAATTATTGACTCGATTCTATGAGAATTTTTATGAAAGTCTTTTATTTGTTTTTTTTTATTTATGAAAATAAAATTAAATAGAAACATAGTTTCAATAAAATGGTGGCAAGGTTAGATTCAGACATGCTCCACCTTGCCTTCTCGTGATAGGAGTAACCCTCTGTCCATATTATGAGTGGGAAAACTCAACCTTTCCATAGTTGTGCATCTCTCTCTAGTAATTGTTTTTTTCTTTATTTCATTTAGCTATCGTTCTAACTTTTAGCAATTTTGTTATGAACTGTTATTCGTTTCCTGGAGATATTTGACCATTACTCACCTTTGTGAAGTTTATTTATTTTTCTTTTCATTGCTTTAAAGGAAAAGAAAAGGTGATTAATATTTTCGCAATGACGCAGGACGAAATTTCAAGAAAGATTCGTTATAATTTAAGTTTTGTTATCTATGGACAATTTTGGTATTTGATATACTTTTATTTATTAATTAGGTTAGCTCAATAGGTTTAATTATGTTTTGGCTTGATTACGCTTTGGGCGTAATTTTTATTGAATTTTATTTATTTTTAAAGTTAAGGTAGTATAAATAATCTACCAAAATTATTATTTTGGAACAACTCTTATTATTATTTCATAAATACAACTACTTGATAGTCATTTATCCATCCTTGTGCTCTTCACGGATTTTGCTATGACACGTAACAAAACTAGTTCTAAGGTTGGTTGTGGAAACAAATCACCTTTGTACAACAAAGATAATTTTGCTAATTGGAATGTGCGTATACGCCTCTACATGCATGCCATCGATGTTGAAGTATTTAACACAGTATTGAATGGACCTTACTTTCCAACAAACCTGGTGCCTACAACTGAAGATCCTAATAAAGTAGCAGTCAAATAAAAGGTAGAGTGGACAGAAAATGAGAAAAGCCTGGTGGGACTTTATAAGAGAGCCAAGGTCATCTTGTTCATGGCATTAGTGGATGAATTGTTCAAAAATGTTGTGAACTGCACCATAGTCAAAGAAGTTTAGGAGGTACTGTTAGTTATGGCTGAGGGCATAAAAGGAGTAAGGGAGAACAAACAATACCTCCTCATTCAACAGTATAAGATGTTCTCTCATAACCATGAAGAAGACATCACTGC
Source organism: Hedera helix (assembly GCA_947179155.2). Classification (NCBI taxonomy): domain Eukaryota; kingdom Viridiplantae; phylum Streptophyta; class Magnoliopsida; order Apiales; family Araliaceae; genus Hedera; species Hedera helix. Next base: position 18,957,672 of record OX359273.1, on the reverse strand, counting down.
TATATATGAGAGATTCTACATCCTGCTTCACTTATTGAGAGCCTTTTGGAAAATCTATCCCAACAAGATTGTGAACATCAAGTTCATAAGAGCACTACCTGACAAGTGGGATGCCAAGACCACTGCCATTAGGGAGTCTAAGAAGCTCCATGAAATGACTATTGACCTATGAGATGCAGCTCGGCTAGAGATCTAAGACAGTGGCAAAATCAAAGAAGAAGGATAAGGGTGTTGCTCATAAATTTGTTGAGACCTCTTCCAAAGCTCATCAGGAAGAGGATAATAACCTTAATGATGATGAAGACCTGTCTCTTCTAGCAAGAAGAGTACGAAAGTTTATGAGGAGAGATAGAGGAAGTAACTTCAGAATAAGTGGCCAAAAAAAAGAGAGATTCCTCCAAAGATCTCTACTATAACTATAAGAATTCTGGTCACTACATTGCTAAATGTATCAAACCTTTAAGAGAGGAAAGAATCCATAAAAAAGATAAGGGTCTGGTTGTTAAAGGCTTTTGGAGCTAAAGTAAGAGTGAGTTAGATAGTGAGTCAAGTGACAATGAAGGCCTAGAAGTAGCAAATATTTGCCTGATGGCCATGAAAGCTACAACAATGAGGCACGCCACTGATCATCAAAAGATTGATATTATTGAAATATTTAACTTTAACTCCTTTGATATTGGTGAATCTGATCTTAGAAATACTTTATGTGATATTACCTCTGAGTTACATAAGTTTATAAAGTGGTTTAGGGTGTTGTCAACATATCACACTCAACTTCAAGATGAGAAGGAAAAAATACAATTAAAATTAGAAATAATGAAGGAAACTACTTTTTCCTTCTCCAGGCTTGAGGAAGAGAAAGTGAAATTGAGAAGCACCATTGAGCAGTCTACATATAGGGAATCAATTCTTGCTTCACATATTAAAGATTTAGAAAATATCATCTCAATATAGAATAGGTCTTATTCATTCATGGACTCCCTGATTACAAGTTAAAGGTGTTATGCTCATAGATCGGGTTTAGGATTTGAGTATTCATCCTTAGATCATAGTGTTAGAGTTAATGCCCTAGAGGCTAATTATTTGATGTAATTGCTTAATATTTTTGATATTTTATTTGATTGAATAAATGGATTATTTTATTATGATTTCATTTACTGCGTTATATAAATGTTAGCATAATAAAAGTCATTAGAATAGTGATACGAATTATATAGCTTTAAGTATGTGACTTGAACATGAGATTATATAATTACAATTAGTATCATTGCTCTTAAATGTCCCTAATCGAGTATCATTGTTAATGAGACAATAATGATGCATTGAGACTAGTATGTGGATTGACTGATGGCCAAATCTCATTGGTCATAAATATATGAGATATTTGAGTTAATACATAGGTACATGCTAGAGAACAATGTACTGGACTGACCTACCATGAGAATTCTACGTGGAGTATTATGCAAAGTGTCATAAGAAATTTTCATAGTGACAATGATGTAATGATCCTCCGACCTGAGATCACTATATTATTACATGAGAATTTATGTGTTTTGATATCATCAAATGTCACCTTTAATAGAGTGGACAATAAAGGTGATTATTGGGTACATTATGAATCGTGTGAGGAATATGAGTGATCTAAATGGAATTTAACCCTCCTATATATTAGTGGTGATATCCATAGGCCTCTTGATTGAGTAGGACTATGAAATGCATGGTCATGCTTAAATAGTGATTTGTTTCATATAGTCTACTCATTGATCAAGAAAACTCAGATTAAATTATGAAGAGTATAACATTTTCCATGCCTCGAGTTTAATCTAGGATGTCAAGGTTAAAAAGATTAAATTGCATTGAAACATTGGTCACAAAAAAAAAGGTTGCATCGAATCACCGATCTTATTATTATTTGGGTAGCAGTAATGCATTACTAGATGCCGTTCACTATTTATAATTTTATAATATGATTTTAAAATTATTGCCAACATAATAATAACCTATAGGGTCACATACTTAGAACGTATTTAAAAAAGAAATTAATTTAATTTGTAAGTATTTAAATATGTCAATATGATTGATAGTATTTAAAATTAGAAATTTAAATTAATAGGATAATTTATATATATGTATATTAATTAAGTTAGACTTAATTAAGATATAATATATATAAATTCAGATTTTATTTTTCTAATTAAATTAGGTTTTGGTTAATTCCTATTAACTACTATATATGTAGCGCCCTCAAATCCGGGTATCTTGAACCTTAGACTTGGTACGTCACAATATGTCATCTTCTTACACTTTATATAATTAACGTGGAAAATATAAACATACATTGTTTATTCCAAATGATTCCACAACAATTTCCCCAAGGGTCTATCAACCTTAACTTAATACATACATTTAATAACTAAAAATGTTTACATAGTCAAACCACATTAGATAACATAGCAGATAATATCGCCTGATAATCTACTCTTGAATTTCTCATCTTGTCTTTGTCCTTCTTGAAGCATTCGAGCTTAACTGAAATATTATCATGATATAGTAAGAGTGAGCAACTATTTTGCTCAGCAAGTTTAAATACAAGAAAGATATATCATGATTGAAAAGGAATAGGCTTTCGAATTTTCAACAATATATAATAATTGAGAAATAACGATAAATAATTGAATAACTGAATTGATAACGCTGAGGGGCCAACAATATTATCATGATATAGTAAGAGTGAGCAACTATTTTGCTCAGCAAGCTTAAATACAAGAAAGATATATCATGATTGAAAAGGAATAGGCTTTCGAATTTTCAACAATATATAATAATTGAGAAATAACGATAAATAATTGAATAACTGAATTGATAACGCTGAGGGGCCAACAATGACCATGAACAAATACTTTGGTAATCAAGGTGATCAGCCTTTCATACCCGATGAACATATGCAATTTGCACCAAGTGCGATTAACAATAAATATTATTGAAGTGGAATAATAGACAATAATTAAACCACAAGCATGCTTGAACATGATAATTCAAGCCAAAGTTAGGAACTTATTCAAATAATGAGTTTAAGGTTAAAGAACTTGCAGTCAAAATACTTGCACGGAATAATGAAGTGTGCACAAGTGAAAGAAACTTGCTCAATAAAATAATATATCCTGCTCGAATATAAATTGAGTAGGTTTAGGGAACTTGCCTGATAGTCGATCTACGTAAAATTGTACAATTATGCGCTCAATTATGCTATTTATCTAGCAAATAAAAGTTACATAACAAATAATTTAATATACTATCATTAACTTATAAAACAATTAATCAATCTTCGGTTAATAATTTAATTAATTTATATCAATTTTCTCAAGTGTTAAACACTTATTAAACTATTAAACAATTTATTATAATGTTTTAAACAAATGAGTTAAAAGACATTTTCTTTATTTCATTAAATCTAATTTCATTTAATTACTATTTAACATTAATTAAATAGTAAGTAATTAACTACATTTAGTTATTATTTAATAATAAATAATAACTTACTAGATTTATTTATTATTTAAAGTTAATCAAATAATAAATAATTATATTATATTATAAATAATCAAATATCCTTAGTTATTATTTAATAATAAATAATAACTAACTAACTAGATTCATTTATTATTTAAAGTTAATTAAATAATAAATAATAAAATTATATAGTAAATAATCAAATATCATTAGTTATTATTTAATAATAAATTATAACTAACTGGATTTATTTATTATTTAAAGTTAATCAAATAATAAATAATTAAATAATCAATCTTAGTTGTCTTTAATTATTATTTAATAGTAATTAAATAATAATTAATTAATTTATCATTATTGTTTATTATTTAATATTTATTAAATAATAAATAATTAATTTAATCATAAATTTGGAAAATATAATATTAAACTAACTAGATTAATATTTAAAATATTTAAATATTAATCCTAAATATTTATTATATTCTCCAAACACTATCAATATTTATCTTATATTAATATAAGATTTTCCACCAATTTTCATAATTTTCAAACATTCATAGAATTTTCTATGAATTTCCACTATTTTTAAATAACCATAAAAATACAATAAATATCTAAGCTCTCAAATAATTCACCAAAATTTTTTAGTAATTCATAAATAACATCATAAAACTACTGTAAAATAATTGTCAGAAAACAAATAATTTTTCTATAATTAAATTATAATTTTAAATGTGCTGAAACTTCCGAAAATCATAATAATTAGTCCGTTTATCCGAGAATTACGAATCTTATGTCAATTCCACACAAAATTTAATTATCTACAACTTTTTAGAAGGATTTATTTCCAGATTTTGCCTTTAACATAGAGAAACAGGCTCTGCCAGAAAAGTTCGCCAGCGGCAAAAATCTGACCATCTTCTCCGGCGACTGTGCAGATTTTCTGGCGAGTTTTCATGGAATTTCTTGCCCAGATCTCATCTACACATTCTCAGGTGTCCATACATATAATTATTTTCAAAATTAATTAGCGATTTCACGTTGAAACAAGTATCCGAAAATATTTTCCGGCGAAAATTTTATTTTCTCATTTCTCCTTAGTTTCTCAACCATATAATGAATCGTTTAGCTTGTTAGATTTCTCCTATATTCACAGCTCCAATTGCTCGGCCATTCCTCAATCAATACCCAACCCAGTCACCGATCATTTACCGGTATGGATTTATCAACCAAAACTTAACAGATATTATCCTATTGTAACAAATATATATAGGTATATAGGTATAGCACAAAAACTCCATAGATAACATCCTATCTTAACCCAACCATGAATTTAGCAAGCAAAGCTTAACATGAAGTTCTTATAGTAAGCAATATACAACAACTCAGAAAGATGAAACACAGAATACAGAGATGAGGGTTTCGGTTACCTTCACTTAATGATACTAGGTTGCTAATGTTTAACCGGCTTGAATGCTCTGCTTTCCCTTCCTTTAATGCTACACAACCACCTCTTCTTCTCTATTTGATCCCAACACTGATACTCACTCTGGTTTGGTATAGGAAGTAAATGAATCAACGAGAGATAAGGAAGGCGTGGTTTTAAAAGACTCTGACTTCTCTCTCTCTCTGCCAAACGAATAATTATCAGCAGACTCTACTACGCTAGAACATCATTTCCCAGCGCGGCTCGAGGAAATAAATAAGAGGGAAAATAGATATATAATATATACACCCCAGCCTTGTCCCAGAAATGGAGTCCCCATTTAATAGTCACATTTGATTAATTAACTCACATATTGAGTTGCTAAAGGTTTGGGCTGGAGCACAATTCTTCACCCCTCATGTATTTGCCGAAATGGGGCTGAAAATGGAGTGCAAAGCTTGGCCAACTTTTGGGCTTTGCATAAAAGGGTTTTGGACTGCTACATTAATCATACATCCATACACAACCCATAATTTTCCTAATCCAAATGTTCCCACAAATTACAACCTAATTATTCCTACAAATTACAACTCAATTGTTAATTAATACATTGAGTTTTAACAAACGTATAAAGCCTTATTACAATATATCAAAATCAAGTTTGGGACTTAATTAACATATCACAACTTAGCCTTTAAGGCACATGTTCAGGTTATTAAATTTCCAATAGCTTAAATGCAGTTCATAATTCATGGAATTAATTACTTATATTAATTCACATGATCACCTCTTTTGGTTCCCTAAATAAATTAATCAATTTCACACTAATTATGGGATTAAATTCATGTACAATTTATATTAACACTTTTTGTAAAACGAATTACTATTTTAAAATAATTAATATTCACTTAATTAATTATTTCACACCACTCATTTAATTTATCCAATCAATATTTCATAAATAAATTATCTCTTTCTCTCCATAAATTGTTTCATTCCATTCTATTTAAAATATTAAATATACTAATTTAATATCTTTAACCGTAAATTAAATATTATTTTAATTTACCCATTTTAATCATCCAATATTTATTTAATAAATATTGTTCCCTTATTCCATATTTTCAATTCACATCCACTTAGTATAATATTAAATACATTAACAATTAATCACAATTCAAATTATGAATTTAATTTACACATTTGGTTCCAATTACATATTTTATGTATTCAACCATTCATAATATTTAATTCACCTCAATTTGATATAATATTAAATAGTATACCCTTATTTATGTTACATTTTTAATTAGTGTAACATAATTCTCAACATTAACTAAATAAAAGAAATTAACTTTCTTTATTCAATTAATTAAAGTTAACATATTCATCCACTAATAAAGATTAATGAATTACTTCCCTCATTTCATATTTAATTTATTTCTGTTTGGCATAATATAATATATATTCATTAATTCACTATTTTATTTAAGTGAATTAATTACACTTTTATGAAATTTAATTCATAAAGACTCCATTGCCATTCAAGGCGTACAAATTATATTAATTTATATTATAATCTTAACTCAATACCAATTAATTAATTAATAGTTTTAATTAACTATTAAATTTCTTTTTAAAATACTTGTATATATTTCACATTTAAATATATACATATTTTATCCACCACACATATCACATAATTCAAAATATATATTTTATTCATTTGACCCGTTTTGTATTATAATAAGAATTTTATATATTAAATTCTTATAAAATATAATCACAATTTTGGGTTGTCACAATATATATGATATATCAGTAGTGTTAATTACATAAGGAACAAAAACTAAAACCCTAGCCGCTTTCAGAAATAGGCTAGAGAGAAAAATAATTCGGAAATCCTGATTTTGTGTCTAGTACCGCGATTCCTTTTGCTGCAGATTGTGGGATGATTTGCGGAGCGTTCGTGTGGATACCGTAGAGACGCAGTCGTTGGATTGCGTTGAGGATTTAAGGCTGCTTCAGAATTCACCAGCATCTCCATTCAAGCTTACATAATCAGTAAAACAAATTCTGAACCTTTGATTAATCTATTTTCGTATGGATCCTGTTTTAGGGTTTCAGATTTTTTTTTAAAATTCCGTTACTTTCACTGTGTCAAAACCCTAACACATAGTATGGGGACATCCTTGGAGAAGAACAATAACAGTACTTCTACTTCGAATAGAAGTATTATGTTTGTGAAATCCACATGTTGCAGAGCCTATTACTCAAAGCATTATTATATATCAAGTTGTTCTTCTAATGCACCATAGATCACAACATACTGGTCTAGGATTTAAGAAATCTTGGAGTGGAGTTAACTTTACATTTAGGCCTCAAAGAACTGTAGAGTCAGTCCGCCCTTACTTTATGATTCAATCAGGCAAGAATCATATAACTACCGTCTACTCTAAGAGACCTTAAAATCTTAAAACAGTGTGGAAGTAGAGACAATCTGAGCCTAAAAGAAAGGCTAGGGTCCTTTATACCCCACACATGTCCCGAAAGAGAAGGAATCTAAATACACACACAAGCATGCATCATGCTATTTGCTAGAATTGTCATTACTACGGTCATATTGCTACATGGTGTGATAATGATGCATATTATGATTATATTAGGCCTAAGATTACGCAGGCGTGGGTTCCAAAGAGGACTAACAAGGAAGGTGTGTTGGTTTGTAAAATTCATAGACATATAATCATATTGCATAAAATAGCGGAAGCATGGTAAAATCAAATTTAAAAAATTTACAAACCATAATCCAGTATCGACCTTTATGCGCAACTATTAATAAATAAAGAATAAGTTAGAGAATTATACCATTGTAGAACTCAAAGCTTCAACGGGTATAAGTTCAACTCCAAGTCCTTCGCGTTCTCCTTGAATTTTACCGATTGGATTCCAATGATCAATGTTAGCCACCTAAATGTTTGGCCTCTAGAGGTGATCCATCAAGGAATAATAATAATTCAAGAAGTGGGTTGATGACAAACCCTAGTTTTCTCTCTCTAGAGAATATATGAGTACTTTTTCAAAACTTGTGAAAGTGAATGTGTGTAACCTTAATCCATAATAAGATTTCTCTTATTTATAGATTTAGTAAACCTTCCTAACACCTTTAGGAATATGGTTTTTTTAATTAAACTCCTAATCTAATTAGGAACTTAATTAATTTAATATAATAATTATAATTCCTAAATTATTTAGGAACTTAATTATCAATTATGATAGTACTCTTATTAATTAATTTCTAAACCATTTAGGAACTAAATAATAATGATAATAGTAATAAGAATAATAAGAATCCTCTTATTAATTTATAATTAATATTTTCAAAATACTAAATACTAAATATTAAGCTATTTAATTTACTCAAGATTTATCACATTTGCTTTAAAAGATAATGCTAAAAAGTGGTTATATAGCCTAGCGAATAATTCCATAACAACCTGGAAGGGATTTGTTATTACATTTCTAAATAAATATTTTCCAAATCACAAAACTTTCGAGATTAGGACTGCAATTCATCAATTTTACCAACTTGAAAACGAGTCGTTTTGGAAATATTTTGATAGATTTAAAAATTTGTTATCCCAGTGTCCACACCATGGAATTGAAAAATGGAGATTGTGTCAAATTGCCTACGAAGGTTTAGATTTTTCCACTAATACGATGTTAGAGTCAATGTGTTAAGGGGATTTTCTAAAAAATGATGAGGAAAGGGCTTGGGAGTTTTTAGAAGACTTGGCAGAAAAAACCGTGCAATGGGAAACCACCCGAAAGACCGACAAATCTAGCTCATTTAGGGGTGTTCATATAATTGACAATTTAATTGCTACCGAAGCTAAGTTGGCAAGTGTACTTAAAAGACTTGAAGTTTTAGAAACTAGGGATACATCACCTGTAAACCAACTTGAAGAATTTGACCAAGTCAATGTAATGTCTCAAAGACCTAGGAATGACCCATTTGCACCCACTTATAATCCAGGTTGGAGAAATCATCCTAATTTTGCATGGAACCAAGGATCATACCCAAATAACTCTTCAAATCAGATTAATCGGTCTCAAAATCAAACTTTTCAACCCTATCAAAAGCCGAATCCTGGTCTGTACCAAAATTCAAATTCAGCAACTCAATGTCCACCAGGTTTCCCTAATGAAAGTGAAAAGAGACTTAGCAATTTAGAGAAAAGCATGGAATCTTTAATGAAATCTCAGGAAACTTTAATAAACTCTCAAACTAATTTCATGCAAAACAGTAACCAAGTCATATCTCGGTTAGAGATTCAAATGAGTCAATTGGCCACTATAGTTAGTGAAAGAGAGAAGGGAAAGTTTCCTAGCCAACCCGAGACCAACCCGAAATTTCCAGTCCCTAATCAAAAACCTTATCATGCTAATTCACTTGAAAACAACCACAATCAAGTCAATCATGTGAATTCCGTAATCTCTTTAAGGTCTGGAAATCATTTTAACAATCATGCTGGTATTGATAATGAAGAAGAGGAAAATTTAATTGATAAATCCAATAATCTATCTTCACAGTCAGCCCAGCCTGAAAAGCCCACCACTTCTGAGTCAGTAGGCCCATCTAACAAACAATTGTTAAAAAATGAGAAAACCATATCTTCGGAATCTAATGAAAAAGTCTTTAAACCAAAAGCCCCATTCCCCCAAAGACTAATTTCAAACAAGCAGTCAGCCCAATTAGACAAAATTCTAGAAGTGTTCAAACAAGTGAAAATTAATATCCCTCTTCTAGATTCCATTCAATAAGTTCCCTCATATGCTAAATGTCTAAAAGATTTGTGCACACACAAAAGAACCACTCATGTTCCTAAGAAAGCTTTTCTAACAGCCCATGTTAGTTCTATCCTGTCATGCCAAGTCCCTGTGAAGTACAAAAACCCCGGTTGTCCTACTATTTCATGCATCATAGGAGACACCTTAATTGAAAAAGCTTTGCTTGATTTAGGAGCGAGTGTTAACCTTCTACCATTTTCTATGTACCAAACCTTGGGCTTAGGGGAGTTGAAAAAGACAAGAGTCACACTCCAGCTAGCTGACCGTTCTATCAAAGTGCCAAAGGGAATAGTTGAAGATGTACTCATTAAGGTTGGCGATTTTGTGTTCCCTGTCGATTTTGTTGTTCTTGAAACCCAACCTGTTGTCAATCCCAACGGTCAAATTCCTGTCATTTTAGGTAGACCATTTTTAGCAACCTCTAATGCGTTAATCAATTGTAGAAATGGACTAATGAAATTGACATTTGGAAACATGACAATTGATTTAAATGTGTTCACTGTGGGAAAACAACCTAGTGATTTTTCTGACCAACCCGTTGAAACAAACATGATTCAAGAAATGTCTGAAAATGAACTTAATGGGGAAGATGAAATTCTTAACTTTTGTTTAAATCACTTTGGTCAAAATTGGGATGATACAAAATATGTACATGAGGTGAATGAATTGTTAGAGCCCTCTACATCAATATACTCTAAATGGGAACCTGTGATCGAGCCAATTTTACAATCTTCAGAATCGAGTCCACCAGAGTTAGAACTCAAACCTTTTCCTGATGATCTTAAATATGCCTATTTAGGTCCTTCTAAAACTCTTTCTGTGATCATTGCTTCCGATTTAACAAACCCACAAGAGGAAGAATTATTGACCATCCTTAGATAGAACAAAGAAGCCATAGGATGGAGCATAACAGATATTAAGGGGATTAGTCCTGCCATTATCCAACATAGGATCCATTTAATAGATGATGCTAAACCCGTGAGAGACCCACAGAGGCGGTTGAACCCAGTTTTAAAAGAGGTTGTTAGGAAGGAAATTCTTAAATGTCTAGATAATGGGATCATCTATCCCATTTCTGATAGCCCTTGGGTAAGTCCTGTTCAGGTGGTGCCTAAAAAGTCTGGCTTAACTGTGGTTCAAAATGACGATAATGAGTTAGTTCCCACTCGTGTCCAATCTAGTTGGAGGGTTTGCATAGATTATAGAAAACTCAATGAGGCCACAAGGAAGGATCATTTTCCTTTACCCTTCATAGACCAAATCCTAGAAAGGTTAGCTGGCCATGCTTACTATTGTTTCCTTGATGGATACTCGGGTTACTTTCAAATTCCCAAAGCCCCAGAAGACCAAGAAAAGACCACATTCACTTGTCCTTATGGAACTTTTGCATATCGTCGTCTACCATTTGGGCTATGTAGTGCCCCTTCCACCTTTCAAAGATGCATGATGAGCATTTTTTCTGACATGATAGACAAATTCCTAGAGATTTTCATAGATGATTTTTCCATATTTGGGTCTACATTTCCTGAGTGTCTTCATTACCTCGACTTAGTTTTAAGGAGATGTAAGGACACTAACTTAATCTTAAATTGGGAAAAATGTCATTTCATGGTTTAAAAGGGAATTGTTCTTGGTCATATCATATCTGAAAAGGGAATTGAAGTAGATAAAGCCAAAATTGACCTCATTGCCAATCTCCCACCACCTCGGACAGTCAAAGAAATTCGTTCATTCCTAGGACATGTAGGCTTTTATAGGCGATTCATCAAAGATTTCAGTAAGAAAGCAAGACCCTTAACCAATCTTCTAAGTAAAGATGCAAAATTTGAATTTAATGACAAATGTTTCCAATCATTCGAACAACTTAAAAAGGAGTTGGCCTCAGCTCCTATCATCAAATCACCCGATTGGAATCAACCATTTGAGTTAATGTGTGATGCATCTGACTATGCAGTTGGTGCTGTTCTAGGGCAACGAATTAATAAGATTCCCCATGTTATATACTATGCTAGTAGGACTTTGAATGATGCACAATTGAATTATTCAACTACTGAAAAAGAACTTCTAGTTGTAGTTTTTGCCCTAGAAAAGTTTCGATCTTATCTTATTGGGTCTAAAATCATCGTTTACACTGACCATGCAGCCCTTAGACACCTTCTCTCCAAAAAAGACTCCAAAACCCGATTAATTCGATGGGTCTTATTGCTCCAAGAATTTGACCTAGAAATAAGGGATAAAAAAGGGTCTGAAAATGTGGTAGCTGATCATTTGTCTCGTTTAGTTGTGGAGTCTAATTCTGAACTGCCTTTAAATGATTCTTTCCCAGATGAGCGACTTTTCTCCATATCCACTGCACCTTGGTTTGCTGATATTGTGAACTACCTAGTTACTTGTGACATTCCTTCCCATTGGTCCAAACAAGACCAATCAAAATTTCTTTCACAAGTCAAATATTTTTATTGGGACGACCCCTATTTGTTTAAATATTGCCCTGATCAAATCATTAGGAGATGTGTCCCCGACCATGAGTTTAGGAGTGTCCTATCATTTTGTCATGACCAAGCTTGTGGAGGACATTTTGGAGGTAAAAAGACGTCTGCCAAAGTTCTTCAGTGTGGTTTTTATTGGCCTAGTCTATTCAAGGATGCCACAGAATTTTGTGCCAATTGCAATAGGTGTCAACATTTAGGACGGATCACTAGGAGGAATATGATGTCAATGCAACCCATTCTAGTCATTGAGTTGTTTGATGTGTGGGGGATAGATTTCATGGGTCCATTCCCAAATTCTTTTGGAAATCTGTACATTTTATTTGCAGTTGATTATGTGTCTAAATGGGTAGAAGCTATACCAACCAAGACCAATGACAATAAGGTTGTTGTCAAATTTCTGAAAGATAATATTTTTTCTCGTTTTGGTACCCCTAGGGCTATAATCAGTGATCAAGGAAAACATTTTCGCAATCAGCCTTTTGAATCCTTGTTGAAAAAATATTCCATCACCCACAAGCTTGCCACACCATATCACCCTCAGACAAGTGGTCAAGTAGAGGTCTCGAATAGGCAAATCAAACAAATCTTGAAAAAAACGGTGAGTTCTAATAGAAAAGACTGGTCTCTTAAATTGTTAGATGCATTGTGGGCTTACCGTACTGCCTTTAAGACTAACTTAGGAATGTCACCATATAGGCTTGTGTTTGGAAAAGCTTGTCACTTACCTGTGGAAATTGAACATCGTGCTTTATGGGCCATAAAACAGTTAAATTTTGATATGTCCACTTGTGGGAGTCATAAACAATTGCAATTGAATGAGTTGGACGAGATTATGAATGATGCTTACGAAAATGCTAAAATTTACAAGGAAAGAACAAAAGTGTTTCATGATAAATCAATTTTGAGAAAATCATTTTCACCTGGTCAAAAAGTTCTCTTGTATAACTCTAGGCTACATCTATTTCCTGGCAAATTGCGTTCTAGATGGGATGGACCTTTTGTAGTAAAGGTAGTTTACCCTCATGGGGCAGTTGATATTGAAAATCCAAAAAGTAGTGAAATTTTCAAAGTTAATGGTCAACGACTCAAACCCTTTTTAGAAATGCCGACCGAAACAGAGGAGGTGGTGGACCTTATTGAACCACACTATTCCAAATGACTGAAACTGCACTTGTAATTGTAAGTTTTGTATATATATTTTTCTTTCCGTCCCGTTCCTACCCACCATACGAGGTACAATTCTTTTATTTCTTTGTTCTTTATTATTCATTTGCATACATTGAGGACAATGCATGATTTAGGTATGGGGGGGACTTTAACATTTTTTTTATCTATTGCATTTTTTTATTACCATTTTATTTTATTTTATTCTTTTCTTTTCTTTTCTTTTTATTTTCAAAAAGTTTCTTTAAAAAATAAAAATAGGAAAAAAATTTGAAAAAATGGAAAAATTTGTTTGACTTTTTATGAATTGGATTAATTCTAATAAGTGTCTGTGGAGTAAAATTCTTTGAGTAGGGTTAAAAGATTTAGAATGCTTGAACCTTTGATAAGATACAAAATCCTAGTTTGAAATGCCATCTTGAATAAAATTAGAATTCACATGCATTTTTGCACTTCACGTTCGTACTAATTCTTGGTTGTGGGGTATAAACTATGAGTCAAGTAATTTCAAGAAAAAAATTAGAAGGAAAAAATAATAATGCAGCGAGATGGAGCGTAAAACGCACTCGTGGTAAATAAAAATAGGAAAAAGAAGCAACGAGATGGAGCGTAAAACGCACTCGTTGTAAGAGAAAAAATTAAAAAAATGAAAAATACTGCTTCAATATCCATTGAATAAAAGAAAAATCAAGCTGAAAAGTATAATGGATATAAGTAGTTTAACTAGTCTGATTTTTGTGGCCTTTGTTACTCGAGTTAGTAAACCCTTAGGGGTGTCTTTACACCTAATACCCTAAAGCCAACTGGTTTGGGAGTCATTGGTCAAACGCTCGTTACATGGGTAACTCTGAAAAGCCTAAGAAAAATAGACATTTCACAAGTCAAGAATAAAAAATAGGGAAAAATATATTGAGTTTGCTTGATTTTCACGGTAAAAGTCCCTACTAAGAGTTACATCACAGACACATGCATGCATCACATGAAAATAATTTTATGAAGGGTGGTATTGAGAATGAAGATGGAGTATTTTTGATAAGGTGAAAGTGTGATTTTAAATTTGATCTTGCTTATGTGTAATGCCCATGGATACTTAGAAGTTTTCTTTCGATTTCATAATTGGTTAAACTCAAAAAGATTTTTATTTTTTATTCTTGAATTTTGTGGGTATATTCATTGCAAACCCTCACGAGACACAACTCGTCCACTTGGGTTAACCTTGGGGTTTAAAGGCTTGTTGCACATGCTAAGTGCAATCGTGTATTTCCTACGAAAATGGGGTAATTTAATTTTTTTTTTCTTTTTTTTTTCACTCGATGACGAGTAAAAGCTAGGTATGGGGGTATTTGATAGTCACGTAATTTTGTATATTTTATATTCCCATATTTATTATTTTATTTGTTTATTTTATTTAATTAATTAGTTTTATTTTGTTTTGCAGGAAATAAAGAAATAAATAAAGTTGAGTTGGAAAATGATTTCTAAAAGCTTCCTAGTTGATTTTTATTTGGACTACAATTAAGAGGTGTGCAAGGAAAGGATTCTTGGAAGATAACTCATGCACAAGTTGAAGTCAACAAGGAAATTAGATTAGGGTTTAGTTTATTTTCTCTATAAATAGAAGTCTTATTTTAGAGTAAATGGGGTGTCATATTTTATTTTTCTTTTTCTCTTTTTCTAGTTCCGCAATTTCGTAGGAGGCGGAAAGTATTTGTCTTACTTTTGTTCCGCAGTAGCTTTGCATGGATTTGGAGTCAGGGAGTTCTTTTTAGTTTTTTATTTTATTTTTGATTCATCTTTACGCATGATAGCAACATTGCAAGGTTTTACTTAAAGGGAGTAATAATATTTCAATTTCTTTTTACTTGTTTTACTTTCTGTCCATATTAGTAGTAGTAATAATTTTTAATTAATTATTGTTTTCATTATCATTATTATTCTTAAATACATGCAACCACTTTCAGTTTAATTTTAATATTGCTCATAATTAAATTTCATGGCTAGCTAAATTTCTAATATCTAGGATGAAGATGAAATTAAATATTGCATATTAATTATATTATTTTCGTTCCGATATTAACGTTTAATTGTTTATTTCTTCAAAATTACATTTGCGCATAATTCGTTTTGGTTCTAAATTAATTATGAGATTTTGATAGGTTATTGTTAAGATATGAGTTTTTCATAATTCATGCTTGCTCAATGAAGTTTTGATGAGTTATAGTTAATCCTTAAATTTTCATAATCTATGTTTGCCCATATTAATTATATGAATCATTATTTTTAAGGGAAGGAAAAATAATTAGAAATTAATTAAGGAAAGGAAGAATTTAATTATTATGTTAGTATTTAATGGATTCAGATTCCTAGGTAGTTTTTCTCATTATTAGTTTTCGTTATTAATTTAATTTTGCATTATTTAGTTAATTAATCATCTCCACCACGTTTTATTTCTAATTTGATTGGAATATAAATTAAGGGAACATTAAAATTAATTTAGTCTCTGTGGTTCGACCTGTACTTGCCCGTTCTTCAATTTGATGCTGTGCACTTGCAGTTACTATTTTTTATCACATCAAGGTACTCTATGAGTGAAGTACTGTTAAACTGGGATACATATTCACTCAGTATATTAAAAAAATCCATCACTTTAATGACAGGTAAATTCTCTGTCAGTGGTTTGCAGTATAAGGTACTCTGGGAGCGAAGTATTGTTAAACCGGGATACGTGTTCCTTCAATATATTATGAAAGTTTTTTCAAAATAAAATTTTTAATTCCTCTACTATTATGAAGATTGGATGGTAGGATGGGGTAGAATTTTCTAATTGTGAGCGATAATGAAAGTAGAATTTATGGAACAAAGAAACTACGAAATATGATTAATTAGAAGAGAAAAAAAACTGCAATGTGCAGTTACCATGAGACAGGAAGGGAAGAAGGATATGTTGAATATATTACAAAGAAGAATGGAATGTGAAGAAGATTTATGAAAATGAATTAAGAAAAGAAGGTTGAATGTGCAGAGTATAAATAATGTTGCAATAAAGAATATGAAATAAGTTGATTGAATAAGGGTAAATACGATTAAAGAAATGAAGTTTTTCAGAGAATGAGAAACTATCTTGATAAGTGCATCAAGAAACGAGTTAAAGTTTTATTAATAAAATTTTAGAGAATTGTGAAATGTAATACTATAAAGAAATTGTAAATTGAGTTAAGAGTTGAATACTCTGACAGTTATGATCATTATGGTGTTATCCATTAAAGATGTGAGTTATGGATATTAAAGAGGTAAGCTATGATTATTATTGGGTTTAGTTGTTATTTATCAAGATAAAAGTATAGCAAAGTGCTATAAATGAAATACGTAAGATTATTACGGTAATTGTGATTCCGGGGACGGAATCCTGTTAAGGGGAAAGAATGTGAGGACCCGAATTTTCGGGATTTCTTTAATAATATTAAATAAGAATTTAATTAACAAAAATTATCAAGGGTGTTTAAATTATTTGTGATTGATATATTTTTTGTAATGTAAAGTGTGTGATGAAATTTAATTGGTAAATTAAACCTGTACAGAGATGGTGACAAATTGTGTTGAATTAACATAATTGAAGGGTAAATAAATTGTTTAAAAATAATTTACGAAGAATAAGAGAAATTTCATGTAATTGTACAATTAAATTGTTGATATTTAAAATAGTTGTGGAGGTGCATAAATTGTTATTTAAATGGTGTTACGTGGTAATGTGAAGTATATGAATTAGATATGTATATATATTTGTATATATATGTCCATGTTCAATTGTTATGTTGATAAAATTTTATTGATTATGGAAATAAAGGGATTAATAATTAAATTAATCCAAAATTTTAATGAAAAGCTAATGAGGGAATTAGTAAAATTAAAATTATTGATCATATAATTAATCAATAATTATGATGAAAGTTTAGGATTTATAAGAGGATAAAGTAATTATATAAATTATATAATAATAAATTATGTAATTTATATAAGAAAAATTAAGTAAAATATTAATGAAATAATAATTATATAAATTTTATAAGAATAATTATATAATTTATATAAGAGGATTCAATTAAATGAAGATAGAAGAAAATAGAAAATAATGAAAGAGTTGATAAAGGTATAATTATTGATTATATAATTAATCAATAATTATGGAGAAATTCTGGAAATTATTTAAGAAAAGAATGTTATTATATAAATTATATGATAATAAATTTTATAATTTATATAAGGAAAGTTAAAGTAGATAGTAAGGAAATAATTAAATAAACTATATAAAAATGATTATATAGTTTATATAAGAAGAGTACATTAATTAAGAAAGGAAATATAATTGTACAAATGGTGCAATATTTTATAATATAGTGTATTTTAAAGTGTGTCAAGTAGTAAAGAAATGGAAAATAAATGAGGAGAAGGAATGTGTTAAATTATTAAAATTATGTTTATTGTATAATGGAATTGTTATGATTTTTATTGGAGATAATATTTTAAAATCATAAACATGTTAATTAAACATGTTGTCCATGTAACGAAGTGAAAAAGTATGAAAATTATTTTTTATAAGTGGTATGTATTATTTTATTAATTTTGGAGGTATAAATTACCTCATATAATTACATGCATGTTACTATGCGTGTACAAAAAATGTCAAGTATAGTACCTTTAAAAGGTAGAAATATTATTTATAAATCAATTTATGAATTTTGGTAAATTAAAATAAATATTTTATATACATTATGTAAAATATTTATTAAACGAAATAATTACGTAATGTATTAAATTATGTAATTATGCTTGTATTGTGCTAATCCAAAAAAAACCAAAGTTGGTTGTTATGCCACTTAAGTCGGTGGACTTTTGTTTTATTTTCCTAAGTAGTTAATTCTTGTTGGTTATTAAAAGGAAAAGGAAATAAAGAAATAAGGGGGCATACACACACTTAATAAAAAAAAATACAAACTCCGTCTCCTTTCACCACCATCACCGCTACTCGTGACCACCATCTCTACCAAGAGAATAAATTTTTTTGGTGCCATCAAGGGATATAACAAGCTTCATAGGAAGATTTTCAAGCTTGGGAATGTATAAAAACTACTTTATTTGAATTATTTTATTTTTTTTAGTGATAAAATAATTTTGCAAATTAGTAAATAATTAGAACAATTATTCTATATAATTTTTGGAGGTATATTTATGGATTATATAATTTTTAGAGTTATTATGTTGTGAAAATGATGAACAAAAATGGTGTTTGGATTTCTTGTTGGCTTACTGATAACCGAAAAAGAAAGAAAAAAATTTCAGGGCTGCCCGCTCATTGCGCGGCAGCCAAATTTTTCCGGAAGTGGGTAGGAAATGACGACATTTCGGAGACAAGAAGGCCGGGCCGCGCCATGCGCGACTACAATTTTTTCCGGTAACTAGCATACAAAACGGCGTCGTTTGGCGTAGGCATAAGAAGGGGCTCGCGGATTGCATAGTCGGCACTGCTGGTTAATTACCAGCGTGCCCCTGACTTTTTCAAAAAATGCCAAGCTTGTCCCTTGGCCTTGGCAAATTACGACCATGCCCCTGATCTTTTCTGTTGATGCCGAATGTGTCCCTGAAGTGCAAAATTACGAAAATGCCCTCAAAATTTAGTTTTTAATTAAATAAATGTTTTAAAATTGTTTAAAAATTATAGAAAAATGCAAAATATTATAAAAATGTTATTTGGCATTAAATTTAATATTTTCCAAAAAATATTAAATATTTGAGATTAATATTTAAATATTTAAATATTAATCTAATAGGGTTAAAATTAGAAAATGGTTAAACAAAAGTCCGGACAACCGAATACACAAAATTTTATCCGACGAACTAGGTTGTTCGCATTGAATATATTTTATATTAATGAAATTAATATAATAGAGTGCTAATCAATTATTATTTAATTGATTTACTATAGGTTGTACGAGAAGAATTATAGAATGGGTATTTATTAATTCCAAAAAAAAAAAAATATCCAAGCAAGTTCTTTAGTACTTGATGCTAATTGATTATCTGTTACTGTATGTTAACTTTTGTTCAAATGCATATAAAATTATGTGTTATGTGATCCATTGTTGATATGACTGTTATGTGCCTTCGGTGCAATTATGTGACTTATGTAAAGTGGTTCAATGTTTACTTTAGGTAAATGCTAATCTGAGTTAGATATGATACACATGAAATATATTGCTTTAGCAGAAGCACAATGCATGATATATGACACCCACAGAGCATGTTATGTTATGTGTTACATGAAGAATAAAAGGTATAAACTGTTGAACTTGCTGAGCCATTATGCTCATTCCTTGCATAATATAAATTTTGCAGGTAAAAAAAATGAAACTTCAGATGTATTAAATCATGAATAGAGATTATATGCGACATCAAGAAAAGTTACAATTGTAATTGATGTATATATTTTGTTTGTATATAGAAACTGAATATGGTTAAATTAGTGGAATGAGTATTTATAATTCATGAGATATATATATGTCAGATTCTGATAGGATAAATAAGGTTTAGTCATATAGTTTGAGTATTCAATAATACTTATCATGAAAAGAAAAGAAAAAGTAAAGGTTGCGATCCAGGGACTAGGATCTAGATGTAAAGTTTTTAAATGCCAAAATTTTTTTTATACAATGATTGAAAAAAAAATAAAAAAAACTATTATACCGAAAAATTTGGTAATTGATGATTGTAAAGTCAATTAATGGATTAATTAAGGTGATTAAAGATTTATTAACGAACCAAAATTTGGACATGAGGAAAACAATGTATAATAAACATGAAATTTAAGGTAATAAGGTTTGTCGAATTTCGGGGTCGTTATAAAAATAAGATATGAATCGATAAAATTCATATCAGATCAAAGAAAGGCAAAGGAAAATACGAGTAAAGGAAAGTGAGGAATGTTAGGGTATGTGAAATTTTTCATTGAGAACTCATGGTAGTGGCTTAGTTGTGCACTTCCTTGTATGAGCAGGGATTTGTACTTGGTTTCACAACCACTTAGTTTCCTATTATGATAATCAGTGGAGGTCCAACGTCTCAGTATCGGTTATGTATGTTGAGAAGGTGATTCTTTTCTTCTATATGTACCTGATACATAGGAAGAGAGAAAGAGTAAGGTTAGTTGCGTGTTCTGAAAATCGACACGTGTGGTAAGTTCGTGACTCATAGTCATGTGGTGGAGCCCCTCAGCGAATGTGCGACTTTGGCTTAAATAGGACAAGCTCCTCAAGCCATATGATTGTGGTAAGTTCCCGAGCCTAAGTGCGTGGCAAGTTTGATGAACATGGGTGGGTTAGAAAATAGAGTCATACGTTGAGAGAAATAGTTCTTAAAGGTTGGCTAAAGTTAAGGAAATAAGAAAGAGATACAGATGTTAAGAAGGGATAGAATGAGTTAAAGGAAAGAAATGAATGATGATTAGGATTGGGTAGGTAACCCCACTCTTCTAGCTATGCTAGATCATCAAAGTTTTTAAAATGTGCTTATTCTCGCACGTTGGTGCATTAAAAATGTTTTGTTCAAATGTCGAACTAAAGTTTTTAATTCCGTGGTTCATGGGTCTATGCCAATTGATTTGGCTAGACAAAGTTATTTAAAAATTTAAAAATGTATTTATGAAATCATTGTCAAACTATTGAATATGGTGTGTAATGACAAAATGGCGGAATTCTCAACGTACTTCTATGACGGTACGGTATCATGAAGTTTTGAAATGACTAAATTCTCAACGTACTGCTGAGATAGTGCGGTATTATGAAGTCTTTAAAGGATTTTTGTTTTCAACCTATGAAATTGGGTTCAATTTTTAGCCAATGACAGTATTCTTTGAAAAGTTCAAGTTTGAAATAAACGAATAGTTTAATAATGTGAGTCTATGTCATTTGTTTCGGCTAGACCGTTTTGATAAAGAAATGAGTAAATGATTTTGAATCCAAAAATGGATAAAGAAAAATGTTTTTGAAAGTCTGAGGTGAACAACCCTGAAAAGGGGATATGGTAAAGGGGTTGGTTAATGTGGTTCAACCCAAAAAGAAAAGAAAAATGTCGTGCACAATAGAAATGGGTACAATAGGCTGATCACCTAGTGTACCAATGGGCCAAAGGAAGAAGGGTGACGTGGTTGCGTCGTAACTCATATTCCTGGTCTTTATGACTCGTGGATATTGTAGTCTTTGTGATTGTTAATATTCTTAACGATTTCATGGTCTTTGTGACCCCTCAGCAAAATCAAAAGTTTGTTTTAAAAAGAAAATTTTTTATGGAAAAGTTATTCCTATTTATTGATACTACTTCACAATTATTGAACAATTGTGAAGATTTCTGAAAGACATCCCAATCTTCTGGAATGAATGCTAGAAATGGGTAAGATGGGTAGAGAGAAGAAAGAATATAAAGGTTAGTTGAAAACCTAGTTGAGATGAATTGAATGAAAGGATACATGTATGTTCTAAATGAATAAGGAATGAGTAATCAGTAATTTCGAGGACGAAATTTTTTATGGAGGGATGAATGTGACACCCCAGGATTTTATAAGAATTCCAAACAAAAATTTTGATTAATTAAGTAAAGGTTATCAGATAAAATCTAGTTTGAATGACATAATGTATAAGGAATGATTAAATATGAACTATTAGGTGATCAATGTGCTAGCAAGGACCTATGTGGTTGACTGAATATGTGTATATGTATATTTGATATGATAAGGAAAGAAAAGTCAAAAATGGAGGAAATAATGGAAAATGAGGAATGTATATGTGAATTGAGATTTAGCTATGAATATTAAAGAAGAGCTTATTGAATAGGCCTTAAGAGAGGTAAGGTAAGGTTGTGAACGCAGAAAGAAAATTTTTGAGTATCGAAGATTATGAAATTAAAGATTGAGATGGATTGATAATTTTATATTATTTGAATTGAGTATCTATATGACGTGTATGTATAGAATGTAATACCCCGAGAATGAAAAGAAAGAATATAGATTTCAAGTATGGTGTAAATTTGTATTATGTGTTATGTAAATAAGTTAAAGGAACGTAAAGATCGTAAAAATGATATTATGAATGTAAAAAGGATAAAGGGCGATGAATTTCGATAATCCGGTCGAGGTTCGCTTCTTGAGGAAACGGTTTTATGGAAAAAGGTGAGTGAATTGACTAATCGAGATGTCAAAAAATTGGAATTTATTGAATGGAACCAAAAAGGATTCGTAGAAAATTTAATATGGAATATTATGCAAATTTGCATTTATTGACAATTATTATAATTAATTGAGAAAATTAGTAATTGGAAATGTGACAGGTGATATGGGACAAGCTAATTATGGATTATTTGATGATGCAATAAAAGTCAGGCATAATGAGACAAGTTTGGATAAAAAAAGGAATTGATTTGGTTGAAAAATAAGTAAATTGTGAATTTTAAGGAATTAAATTTGATAGATTTTGGTGACAATGACCAAAATGTCCTTGTCAAGTTATGAAATGCCCATGGTATCCTAGTTGTGTGAAAAGTCCATCGTGCCATTGAAGATGGAAGGGAAATGACATAACTACCCCTAACCATGCATGAGTTAATTAACTATGGGAATTAGTTGTTGGAAAATACATATTAGTTATATATGTATATGTTTTAAGTTTTCAGCCTTGTTCATCCTAGTCCATTCGAAGTTGGTTAGCAACAAAGCTTAAGAGAGAAAAGAGAGAAAAAGAGAGAAAGAAGCTAGGGTTCATGGAAGGGGTGAAGAAAAGTGCTGGAAAATGATCAAAAGAAGGAAGTTAAGCCATCAAAGTGAAGTTTCTATCTCTATAAAGCTTTACATCAAGAAAGAAGAAGGCTCAAGGAAGGTATAAATAAGTTTAAACTTTAAAACTCATCTTTCATGTATTTAAATTCTAGAACAAAGGTAGCCATGCATGTATCTTTGGAATACATGGCTTGATTTTGTGATTTATGTGTGTTATGTGCTTTATGTGAAGTAGATGATGAAACCCTAGACATAAGTTAGTTGAATAAAGTTGATAGACTATTCATGTTCATGTTACAAGCTAGAAATCATGATTTAAGGCATGATCATATGTTATTGGTGGATAGAAATGATGAAAACCTAATTTGAAAGGTTGATCATATATGAAGCATGCAAAATTTCATGCTAGATAATTTTAAAGAATCATAAATGGTTTAAAAGTATGATTTGTTAAGGAAAAGTTAAATATTAGGCTATATTTCGTATATAGACTAAATTATAATCTGTAAAGTATTTTGGAAGGTGCGTATAGAAGTTACGTGATTATTTAAAGTTGTTGTATGTGTATATGATTATACATGTAAAGCATAGAGTCCAAAGATTTAAGTTTGGTTTAAGGTTGAAATTAGCCAAGTTGGCAAAAATGTCATCAATGTGTGAATTTTGGCTATTTTGTGTAATTTGTGATTTAATGAGGCCAAAAAAGCTAAGTTTGATATTAATATATGTGTTAGAGTCAAATTGGAAGTCATTCGGTTCGCATGGCGATAATTGTGGATTTTAAACGTTTTAAAACGTTCGTCGACGAGCAAAACGAACCATTTAGAAAAATGGAGTCAAATGAAAAGTTTTAAACATTTTAAAGGCCCATACAAGTCAAATATGTGTTGTATGTGCTAAATGATGAGTTAGACTCAAGTATTGCACAAAGGGGCCAATAATAACATATGTTTTAGAAATGAGAAGTTTAGGAAAGTTTATGAAATGTGATGAAATTGCACCCAAATGGTGATTTTTGGCCATTGTGGATATTTAAAGGAGAAAAGAAATCAAATGAGTTAGGTTTATGTTATTACACGAGTTTAGGATGATTTGATAATCAACGGATAGGAAATTGAATGAAAATGACTTTCGAACGATTGAAATCGATCGTTTGGACTCGAAACGGACTTTTACGGACAAAACCCTCCTCGAGTATAATTTAATGGTTGGAAAGGCCTAGACATGTCATATATGACCTATGTGATCTTTGTCAAGTGTTAGAATTGCGGCCAAAAATCAAAAAGTTGGAAACTTTTGAGTTTTGAAGTTAAAAAAATTTCAAGTCTGGAAATGTGTTGAACAACCCTCCTATGGGCTAGTGTATCACTAATTTTAAGAAGCCAAATGAGGAAAGTAAATTTTTTATAAAATATTAGGTAGTGAGTTTAGATTTGGTCCAAATTTGAGATTATTTGGATGTAAGATGAAGGAGTTAAAAATCGATAAAGGTAGTGTAAAAATCAGAAATCATATTTCTGAACATTGCGCCTAGGTGCAATGTTTTGTACTAAACATTGCGTTGGGCGCCAAGTGTACTGTTTGTGAGGACCCGAATTTTTGAATTTCCTTAATAAAATTAAATAAGAAATTAATTAACAGAATTATCTAGTTTGTTAAATTATTGGTGAATTATATGTGATTTAAACTGAGTGAAGGAATTTAATTGGTAAATTAAATCGGTATAAAAATGATGAAAAATGGTGATTGAATAGAAATAATTAAAGAAAAAATAAATTGTTCAAAAACAATTTATGGAAAATAAGAGAAACTTTGATGAAATTATGGATATTTAGAAATGGTTGTGGAGGTACAGAAATTAAATGATGTTATGTGGTAATGTGAAATATATGAAATTAAATATGTATATATATACATTTGTATATATATATATATATATATATATATATATATATATATATATAAATGTATATGTTTAAGTGGTAATTATAAATGTTATTAATTATGGAAGTAAAATGATTAATAATTAAATTAATCCAATTTTAAATGAAAAGCGAATGAGGAAGTTAATAAAATTGTAATTATTGATTTTAGATTTAATTAAGAATTATGGTGAAAATTTAGAAATTAATTGAGAAGTAATGTAATTATATAAATTATATAATAATAAATTATATAATTTATATAAGAAAATTAAAGTGATGTTTAAAGGAAATTATAATTATATAAATTATATAAGAATAAATTATATAATTTATATAAGAGAATTAAAATAATGAGAGAGTTAATAAATGTGAAATTATTGATTAATTGATAATTATGGGGGAATTTAAGAAATTATTTAAGAAAGGAGAATGTAAATAAATAAATTATATAATATTAAATTATATAATATATAAAGAAGTTATTTTAAATATTAAAGAAATTGAATAATAAATAAGAAAAATGAATGTTTTAAGTTATTAAAAATTATATTTATATATAATGGAATTATTACGACTTTTATGAAAAATAATATTTCGGAAACGTGAACATGTTAATGTAACATGTTGTCCAAGTAACGGAGTGAAAAATTATGAAAAATAATTTTTATAAGTTATATGAATTATTTAATGATTTTTGGAGGTATAAATTACCTTATATAATTACATGCATGGCGATATGCGTGTACAAAATTTGTCAAGTAAAGTACCCAAAAGAGGTATTAAAATTAATAATAAATCATGTTATAATTTTTGGTGAATTAAAATAAATATTTTATATACATTATATAAAATATTTATTACACAATATAATTACGTAATGTATTAAAAAAAAATTGCATGTTAATTTAGAAAACTCCGGAAGTTTCAAGTTGGTGGCTTAGCTAAGTCGGTGGAATTTTTTTTTTAAGCAACTTGGGAGTATTATAAAAGGAAAAGAAATTGAAAAAGGAAGGAAAAAAAACAACAAAAAGAAAAGAAAAAGAAGAAGAAACAAAGTTTTCTTCTTTATCACCCGACACCGACACCTCCACCGGAAACTTCCATGGCCACCGCAAGAGAGGAGTTTATTGGTGCCTACATGGATAGAGAAAGCTTCAAGGAAGGTTGTACGAGGAGCAATATAAAAGGGTATTTATTATTTAATTCTGCAATCCAGGCAAGTTTTTCAGTGCTTAAATGTTATATGTTGAATGTTATGATATGTAATTATTGTTTTAAGTATATACAAATTATGTGTTATGTGATACGTGATTAATGTGGCAATTATATGTACTCTGTGAAATGATATGAACATATTTGAGATATTTTGCTATAATAAAAGCACAAGCACATGATGTATGACACACACTAAGCATGATAAGGTATGTGCTACGTGAAGTATAACTGTTGAACTTGCTGAGCCGTTGTGCTCATTACTTGCATAATATAAACTTTTGCAGGTTAATAAATGAATTTCAAGAATATCTGATTATATAGAGACGGAATTTCCTAAAAGGTTGTGAAATTATTATGAAATGTTTATATTATGATTTAATGTGGAAAATTTGTCAAGGTTACATTAATATTTGTATGCACATATATGTTGGATCCGTATAGGATGAATAGCTTTAAATTATGAACTGTGATTGTTCAAGATGATGGTCAAGATAGAGATTATTATATGTTTAATTATGAATTATGAAACAAGAAAATTGTATGGATATGAACAATATTAAATTGTGAATGATGAGCATTATGATATTAGCTACATAAAGAAAAAAAAATAAAGGTTACGATCCCGGGACTAGGATCCAGGTGAAGGATTTTTAAATGTCCAAATGTTGTAATACAATGATTAAGAAAAGTGAGAAAAAGAAAAAAAAAATTATACCGAAAATTTGATAATTGATGATTTTGAAATCAACTAATGGATCAGTTAAGGTGATTAAAGATTTACTAACGGACCGAAATTTGGACGTAAATAAAATAATGTTTAATAAACACGAGAATTAAGGTAGTGAAGTGGGTCGAATTTCGTGGTCGTTACACTGTTCATGGCCAAGAACACTTCGCGGCAAGTGAGCTCTGAAGGCGTAGGGGCGCAATGTCTGTGCATTTAAAAAAAAATTAAGCCTCCAAAAAGCTATTTTTTGATATGGGATGATAGAAACAAATTATATAAACCCTATAATTGATAATAATGGTCAAATTAAAAGGTGTTAAAGTATAATGAAATGATAAATGGTATAGTATAACATGCCTAATGCTAAGCCAAAATGTGTTTTAGGTTATGAAAACGTCAAAAGCAAGCTAAGATGTATTATTAACCTATATAAGGTATAATACATCATATGTGAAATGATTAGAAACGAATGGTCGTATAATTATGAGATACGTTTGATGAGTTATATTAAGTTTTATGATCTTATATTGATGTATAGGTTATGTATTGACAGATGGCGCTCAATGTAGCAAACCGATGCGAGGAAAGATAGAAAGGTCAAGCGAGACAGTACATGTTAAATAAAAGAAATGCAGACAAACAAGTTTTTTAGACTTAAATGTAATAGATGTTCTATGTGAACTATGTGATAGTAATAGAGTTGAAATGTGCCATATGTGCAACTATGTGGTTTAATTGCTAAATGAATTACATGATATTAAGTATAGCATGTTAAGGTAAAGGATGCATTACGCATATTATGAACTGTGAGCATGAAAGGTGTTATCTGAATTACTTGCTGAGCTTTATGCTCATTCTTCCTATTAACTAACATTTCAGGTAAAGTACGAGAAGGCCGGAGGTTCCGGTGAAGCTAAAGGTAAAGAGTGTGAACGTATGGATAAGCATGAGGAAATTGCTATATGTAATTATGCAATGTGCAAGCTAAGCAGATTCATGAAAACCTATAATGGTAAAAGTAATTGATGTCACTGTTGAGAGTAATAAATTGAGTGGTTAATAAGGTAAGGAATATTTTGTGAATCTATTAGGATTGGTTATAGGTATGTAATATTCAGAGACAAATTGTAATGATGTAAGATTGAGATATTATTACTAGTCAAATTATACATGTGATAAATTTGTATGCATAGTACTGAGATGTGTAAACAGGTGCAAGTGCACAGGATCAGGCACAAAACAGGTATAGTTAAACAGAGCCATGTATGAATAGTTCATGGCAAAATTTTATTTACAGGTTATGAAATCATGAATATATATATATATATATATATATATATATATATATATATATATATATATATATATATATATATATATATATATGAAATAAAATAGACTCGGTCGTAATTAATAAGTGTCGACCTAAATGTTAATGAATAGTAAAAACTGAATGTTATGATCCTGAGACAGGTAAGTTAAATAAGTTTATAAAAAAAAAAAAAATATGGACCGTATTATGGTTAATTAAAAAGTTAAAGGTTAAGTTTTAACGCACGAGATTCCAGTTATTGTGGGTTAAAGTTAATGATTATCTTATCCAGACATAATTAGACTTAATTAAGGGAATGTGGGATCTCGGTGCATTACAATTACCACAAGAAGAGGTGTGCGCAACTTATGTGCTTTCTCAGCCTTCTTATCACAAATAGAACTGAAGAATGCAACGGAAGCACTACTTGATGAGAATTGGCTCTTGACAATACAAGAAGAGCTTTAACAATTTAAAAGATGTCAAGTATGAGAGTTAGTTCCTATACCAAAAGAAGCATCAATAATTGGAACAAAATGGGTATTCAAGAACAAACTAGATGAACATGGAAATATCATTCGCAATAAAGCAAGGCTTGTGGCTCAAGGATATAACCAATAAAAGGTGATAGACTATGAAAAAACATTGGCCCCAGTTGCAAGGTTGGAATCCATTTGAATAATTATAGCGTTTGCCTATCATAAACAGTTCAAGCTACACCAAATGGATGTAAAGAGTGCGTTCCTAAATAGGTAAATAAATAAGGAAGTTTAGGTAAAAGAGCCTCCTAGATTTGAACATGAAAAGTATCCTCATCATGTGTAAAAACTCAAGAATGCCACTCTACGGACTCAAGCAAGCACATAGGGTGTGGTACGAAAGGTTGAGTAAGTTTCTTATCTCAAATGGGTCCATAAGAGATAAAATTGACTCTACATTATTTATTAAGCATGAAAAGCAAGATATTATTATTGTACAAATATATATAGACGATATCATATTTGGTGATACTAATAATATGCTTTGTGAATGGTTTTCTAAGTATCTGCACGAGAAATTTGACATGAGATTAATTGGTGAGCTTAACTACTTTTTGAGACTCCAAATCAAGCAAACTAAAGATGGTATCTATATTCATTAAACCAAAGACATAAAGGAGCTACTCAAAAGGCTTGGACTAGACAAGTCAAATTCAAAAGCAACACCAATGAGCACCACAATCAAGCTTACTTTGGATGATAAAGGTATCAATGAAGAGTTAACAAAATATCGAGATATGATAAGAAGTTTATTGTACTTAACTATTTCAAGACCCGATATAATGTATAGTATTTGCCTATGTGCTAGATTTCAAGCAAAACCAAAAGAATCACATTTAAATGTTGTTAAAAGAATATTTAAATATTTATGTGGTACTATCAACTTTGGTCTAGTTTATCCAATATGTGAGGCATTTTATCTAACGGATTAAATAGATGCAAACTATGTAGGTTACCAAATTGATAGAAAAAGCACTAGTGGTGTTTGCACATTTTTAGGACAAAGTCTAGTATCTTGGCATAGCAAAAAGCAAACCTCTGTAGCTCTTTCAACAACAGAGGGGGAATATCTCGCTACAGGAAGTTGTTGCTCTCAAATTCTTTGGATGCGACAAACGTTAATTGATTTTAATGTGACATGTAATACCATGCCTATTTATTGTGATAACACGGACACAATAGACTTATCTAAAAATCCAGTCTTGCATTCACGCACAAAACATATTGAAGTTAGGCATCATTTTCTAAGGGATAATGTGTCTAAAGGATTAATTAAATTAATTTTATCCCTACGGACCATCAATTAGCAGATACTTTCACTAACCACTAAGTGAAGAGAGGTTTTGCACTTTAAGAAGAGAACTTGGCATGTGCATAATTTTTTGAAAGCATAATTGTCTATATGCTCTTATATGTCATGCTGAATTGCATCATTCATACTGATTAATTATTTTTTCCGTCCGTACCTGCCAAAATTAATCTGCATGATTCATGAAAATAGTTGTACTATATAATATTTATTTGATTTACTTGTTAGCATGACTTATGGAAAACAAAAGGTTTAAATGTTGAAAATAAGTTCATTGAGGGAAACTGAATTTGATTAAATCATAAAATGCAAAATCTTTGGAAACAATGTTTCACTTAATACACCTCCTTCTAGCCTCAGTTATATGGTATAACGATCACACTTTTCTCTCTTACTTTACCAAAACCATCCATGTTCTCTCCCCATCAACTGAAACAAAGAACCCAAAGTGTAAATCAATCTAAACAACATGCGAACCAGGTAAGAAAAATGTTCAAGGGAGGACTCTAAGCCAGAGGACAACGCACCTATAGCTTCAATTCAATCAAAATCCTCTCAAGCATAGAGATAGAGTACTCTGGGCATGGGAAAGTTTAAACCAGCTGCAACGCCTGGGTCTAATACAAAGAAAGCTAAAGGAAAAGAAAAAGCATCATCTCAGGCCATGGACATCATTCCAGAAGAAACTCTTGTGCCGGTAATAATTTACACCTCTATGTTTCAGTTTTTTGAGAATTTATTTCGTGCAAATAATTTTGAGGCTAGATTTAAGAGCTCTATTGTGCCAAAATCCTTTGTTTATGAAAAATCTATGGATCTCTTTTCCTATCAACACTCTGTTTTGCAAAATCTATTCGAGTCATACAACATTGCTTCAATGGTTTTTGTCCTTTAAGTTACATCCCTAGTTAATTCAATAATTATATGCAAATTTTGAGTTTAATACAACTTCATGCATTTCTCTAGTTAAAGGAAAACTTTTTGAGTTGTCTGCCAAAGTTTTGGGTGACATTCTGTCAATATCTTGTGTGGGTCCATGCCCTTTCACTAAAAGGTGCAATTCATGAACCCTTTCCTGCATTGACTCAGTTACAAATTGTTAAAGATGACACATCTCTATCTGACGTCATTCTACCCATTACTATGGAGGTCTCTCCTATTACTTCTGTGATTCATAAGCTTATACGATTTAATCTTTTACCCTGTGTTGGTGGTGGCACTAATTTCACTTACCAAGATCTTGTCCTAACAACTATAATTCTAGAAGGCCAGTCTTTTAATCTTGCATTAAGGATGTTGATACATATAGACGATTGTATCAAATAAAGTAAGAAGTGCTTACCTTATGGTGGATTCCTGCCCAAAATATTTTAATTCTTTGATATTCCTCTTGAAGGCGAAGTTTCAATCCAAATTGTTGAATCCATCTATTCAGACAATCTGAAGAGTTCAAATATGTCTCTGGTTGATGGTGTGTTCATTTATACTCCTCGTGATCATCCTATTCCATAAAATCTTCCAAATCAAACTTTTATTCCTTCCTCTGACAATTCTATAATTCTATCTATTCTCAATCAAATTGAGATGATGGGAGATATAGTGGATATTAAAGGAAGGTTGGATGCATTGGAAAAAGGGAAGATTACTATGACTACACTAGCTGCCTCTTCACTATTCAGACATATTGAAGATGAGTTCATCGATCTGCAAGTAGGTTTTATTTTCCAGACCCAATCTGTGATGGAAGATATGCAAAGAAAAATGAACCAAAATGCTTGCCAACTTAGCCAGGAGTTGTAGTTTGTGAGCAATCAAATTGGTGAGCTTGGTGAATATGTGGCTGTGAAGACAAATGACATTCGAGTTGAGTTTAGCCATCGACAGAGAAGCTTAACTGTTCTAGAATGGGTCTGATGCAACTGGCTTGCTAAATACAAAGGTGACTTTCTAGATTTACCCTTTTCCTTCTGCTACTCACATTCCACGACCACCACTTTTTGCCAATATGTTGTCTGAAAAATAACGTGAACATTGTCAACAATATCGTCCTTATTTCACTGCTCGTGCTCAATCCTCTGTCTAAATTGTGGATTTAAAATAATTTTTATTCTCCTTTAAAATCCTCAATTTTAAGACTTATGTACTTTGTTAAGTTATTTTTGGATACTTGGTGTTTGCACTTCTAGTTGTCTTTGAACTTATTCAAACTGATATGGGCTATTATTTGACTAGCTACA
Source organism: Hedera helix (assembly GCA_947179155.2). Taxonomy (NCBI): domain Eukaryota; kingdom Viridiplantae; phylum Streptophyta; class Magnoliopsida; order Apiales; family Araliaceae; genus Hedera; species Hedera helix. Next base: position 18,925,145 of record OX359273.1, on the reverse strand, counting down.
TCTTACTCTATCTAGTTATATTTTTGCATACTCTATGGTTATATTGGATTGATCTTTTTCTATTATGACAAAAGGGGAGAAAAATCCTATGTGATATTGGATTTGTGCTATTGTTGTTACTGGTTGTGTGATGTTGTTGCTGCATTATAGGTTGCTGCATTGATCTTACATTTTTAAATCATTAATTGCTGCATATACTTCTTAAACCACTAATTGCTGCATATACTGCTATATGACATGTTTTGAGGGAAAACTATATCATTTTTTTTTTATATGCATGAACTTAGTGGGAGTAATAATTATAATGTTGTCATCATCAAAAAGGGGAGATTGTTGACTTGGTCATACTCCATCTATGTGTTTTGATGATGACTTTATATGAATACTAAGTTCTTGTATTATATATTAATCAAGCAAAAGACTATACAACATCCTGAAGGTAAAATCAATTATATGCATCAATACAACAAGCTGTGAACTGAACTGGATCAATACATCTTGTTACAAACTGGACTGAATTGTGATAGACACAAACTATTATACAGCAGGCTATATAACCAAGCTGGATCAAGTTTGCATAATTATTAAAGCTAGACATATTTCAAATCGAGACACTTAGGAATCAATGTAAGATCTTAGCTAGAGTTTTAATTCAATCAAGACTTTTAGATTGCATTGCATACATGAAAATTTAGTTCGAATATTTCAAAACCTTTTCTAACATGTAACTACCATTCATGATTTTGAAGTTCAAAGATAAAAAAGATTTTTGAAATATAATTGCAATTTTTGTCTAACATAAAATCTATTTTAGAACAAAATCTAATTAATTGATTGACATTTCCATATAAGTCATAATTGAGTATAATCGGCGTTTCCATAAAAGTTAGAACACACAATCTGTTGGAATGAATAATTTGTGCTTTCCATAATTAAATAGATTGAAATATTTTCATATCTTCTCTAAGTCAATTATAGTGATTAACTGAAGGAATAATCCTGTAAAGCTATAATCATGGTATTCTGACGGTAACCAATGATGTGGTAATATTCTAATTGATCATCTTGCTAATCGTAATATGTAGATTTTATATCCTAACAGAATCATGTTAATTGGAGTTTACTCAAACGGTAACTTTCCATGGTTGTCTATAATGGTTAGAAAATGCACTTATATATATAACATCTTCTTCACTAGTTGAGACATACACTTAACGGAGATAAGATACAAAATATACAAGTTTTTCTATTGAGCTTTATACTTCGTCCTCTCAGCTTAAATTGCTATTCCTATCGGGCGAAGTCGTGCACTGATGAAAAGTTTAAATTGAAGCAACTAAATTTAGTTTTCAGCATCGTTATATTATGAGCTTTATTGGTGATATCTCTTACTCTCATAGTTGATCATTGCATATAGAATTTGAGCCTTGAATTAATTTATCTCTGTTTGCTTTTATCATAGTTAATGTGTAATTCATTTATATTATGTGTAGTCTAATCTGATTGGGTTAGGTGATTTTATAATTAATTTCCAAGGGAGCTTAGAAGCTTGGTGAGTAAGTGTACTCAAAGGGTGCATTGGTTTGCACAAGTGAGCATAAGTGCTCAAGGAAGATAGGTCATCAAGGTTGGGAATTTGAATTGTAAAAGTGTATTTGAAAAATGTTATAAATAAAAGGAGTCTCCAATATCAATTAGTATTGGACGTGGAGTAGACCACTAGAATAGAGGTTAGGGGCTGAACCACGTAAAAATCTTTGTGTTCTTGTGATTGTTTGATATTTATCGTGTTACATGTTTTAAGGTTTTTTTTGTTTATATATATATACACTAACAGATTTTAAGCGGCTTATTGTATCGAATATGTAAAAAGATAAATCTTTAATACAGTAAACTACTTTTATATATAACAAGTTAAATTCCTTTTTACAGTAAACTATTTTTATTTCTAGTAGACTAAATCCACTATGCAGTTAAGTATTTACTTATTAAACAGACTAAAATTCTATCCAGCAGACTAATTTTCTGATCCAATAAGCTGTTGTCATAATCCAACATACTGCATTACAAACTGTTTTAGTAATTTGAAAAAATTGGACACTGTTTATCTACACACTTATTCAACCTCCCTTCTAAATGTGCCTATGTGACGCCCCGAGATCCCCACCTTCCTTAATTATATCCGATTATCTCTGGATAACATTATACTTTAAACCATATTAACTTGGAATCTCGTGCGTTAAACTTAACCTTTAACTTTTGAAACCAATCTGTTAACCATAATACGGTCCATTTTTTTTTTTTTAACTTAATTTAACTTACATCCCTTACCTGTCTCAGGATCGCAACGTTCATTTACCTTTCATTCGAATTTAGATCAACACTTATCATTTGGGACCGAGTTCATTTCATTTCGTAATCATATATATTATTATAATTTAACATGTCCCGTAACTGAAATTTCGCCATGAACTATTTATACATATAGCCTTGTTTACTTGTACCTGTTCTGTACCTATTCCTGTTTACACACAGTCATTCATCATATCTATACCATATATCATCATGTCTGCTTATAACTAATCTATACATATAAGTTTATTACATTTAAAACTCAACCTACCATACAACACAAACTTTACCTCATTACAATCTCTACTTAAATAATACATACATGCTCATTAGCTATATGGATATACAAACCATACATTCCTTTCTATGATTTAGGTTTAACATTTAAAACCAAACTGTTACATGATTCCTTCAATACAAATGTACGTATATCAAATTTGTTCACGCTTATCCATGCAATCACATTCCGTTACCTTAGCTTCACCGGAACCTCCGGCCTTCTCGTACTTTACCTGAAATGTTAGTCATAGCAAGGATGAGCACATAGGCTCAACAAGTTAATCAGATAACACCTTACATACTTACAGTTAATATCCATGCGTCATGCATCCTTTACTTTAACATGATATGCTTCATGTCACGTAATTCATCTAGCAATTAAACCATATAGTTGCACATTGGGCACATTACAACTCATTTACTATCACATAGTTCACATAGAACATCTATAACACTTAAGTCTGAAGAACTTGCCTGTACGCTTTATTTTAACTTAACCTTTAATGCCTCGCTCGACCATCTAACCTTTCTTGCATCGGACTTCTACTTCGAACGTTATCTGTAAACATACAATCTATTTACATCATTATAGGATCATAAATCTTTACAATCTCAGTCAAACTTAACTTACAATTGCACGACCATTCGTCTCAAATCATTTCACATTTGGTGTATTATACCTTATGTAAGTTTATAATACACCCTAGCTCCCGACCTTTTTCACAACCTTAAACATACTTTAGCTTAGCTTTAGGCATGTTATATTATGTCATTCATGATCTCATTATACCACAACACCCTTTTCATAGTCTATTTTTATCAATCTAGGGTTTATATAACTTATCTCTATCATTTAGTATCAAAACATTTTATTTTGGATCAAAAATAACATTTTTCTAAACTCTGCTACCCGTGGCCCCGGACGAATTTTTGGCCTAGAATCCATGGCCCCGGCCGTGACCTCTCAGCCAAATCTAGCCCCGGCCGCGGTTTGCCCACAAAAATCTGGCCCCGGCCGTGGCCCAGAAATCTGAAATTTTGATTTTCTCTCCTACTTTACTGATTTTTAATTCTTTAACCATACATCCAATTGACACCAAATTTGGTACACATGTAGACCTCATACCATAGTATTTTATAAAATTTTCATTTTCCTTATTTGGCTCTTTAAAATTAGAGATTCATTTGCCCATAGGAGGGCTGTGTAACACCATTTCAGACTTAAAATATTTTCAGAAATTCAGAACTTCAAGTTTTGTAACCTTGTAATTTTTGGCCATTTGTTTCAAAACTCAATTCCAATACTTGACATAGCTCACTTAGGTCATAATTGACATGTCCTAACTTTTAAAACAATAAAACTTCGCATGAGGCGAGTTTTGTCCGTTAAAATCCGTTTCGAGTCAAAACGATCGATTTCGATCGTTCGAATCGCTCTTTCAATCAAACTTAAATTCGTTGATTACCAAATCCACTCTAACACGTGTATTAACATAAACATGAGTCATTTAACTTCATTTCAACTCTAACTCCTCAAAATTGCCAAAAATCACATATTGGTTGCATTTTCATCAAAACTTACAAACTTTTCATGAATTTCATTTCCAAATCTTAGGCTATTCTTGGCCCCTTAATGAAAAACTTGATTCTAACTTAACACATAACACATATAGCATACAATTGACTTGCATGGGCCTTTCAAACATTTAAAACTTTTCAAATAACTTCATTTTTCCAAATGACTCTTTTTAGTCGTCGGTGAACGTTTTTAAATGTTTAAAATCCATAATTGTCGCTATAGACTTCAAATGACTTCCAATTCAACTTGAACACATGACTTTATACAAAATTTAAATTTTTAGCATCATTTGGCCTTTAATTACACACAATTGCCAAAATTCACATATTGATGGCATATTTTCAACTTTTTTAATTTCAAGCCTTAAACTCCACTTAACATCTTAAATCCAACACACCACATAGACTATCACATATACATTTAACAACTTTGTACATTCTCACAACTTCCATATGTATCTTCCAATACACTTTACATATTATTACGTTGTCTACACAAAAAGTATAGCCTAATATTTGCAATTTCTTTACATAAATCATATCTTTCAAGCTTTTAGGTATCTAGCTTGCCATTTAGCACAAAATTTTACTTGCATCAAACATAATCAACCTTTCAAATTAGGTTTTCATCACTTCTAAATACAAACAACACATGATTCTCCATGAATCATGACTTATAACCTTGAAAACATGCATAATTCTTCATAACCTTTGCTTTCCAACCTTAGAGTCTATGTCAATTGATTCGGCTAGACAAAGTTATTTTGAAAACTTCAAAATGCATTTACGAAATCATTGTCACACTGTTGACTATGGTGTGAAATGATAACATGGCGGAATTCTCAACGTACTTCTATGACGGTACGGTATTAAGAGGTCTTAAATGACTGAATTCTCAACGTACTGCTAAGATAGTACGATTGTAAGGATCCGAATTTCAGGATTCCTTAAATAATATCAAATAAGAATTAATTGATAAAAATATCAAGGTTGTTTAAGTTAATTATTATTTAAAGTGTTTGAAGGGATTTAATTAGTAAATTAAATTTGTACAAAGATGGTGATGAATTATGTGAATTTAAAATAATTGAAAAGTAAATAAATTGTGTAAATACAATTTATGAAGAATAAAAGAAATTTCAAGTAATTGTACAATAAATGGTACAATTTAATTATTGTGGAAGTACAGAAATAAGGTTATGTGATAATGTAAATGCATGAATTTAATATGTATATATTTATATATATACATTTTTTATATTTATATATGTGAATGTTTAATTGATAATTTTAAATTTCATTAATTATAGAAATAAAGGGATTAATAATTAAATTAATCCAAATTTAAATAAAAAGTGAATGAAGGAGTTGGTAAAATTGTATGTGTTGATTTTAGATTTTATCAAGAATTTTGGAGGAGGTTTAGAAATTAATTAAGAAGGAAAGGTAATTATATAAATTATATAATAATAATTATATAATTTATATAAGGAAATTAAAATAAGGTATGAAGAAAATAATAATTATATAAATTATATAAGAATAATTATGTAATTTATATAAGGAGATTAAATGGAATAAAGTTGGAGGAAATTAAGAAATTATTTAAAAGAAGAATGTAATTATATAAATTATATAATATTAAATTATATAATTTATATATAAAGAAATTAATATGAATATTAAAGAAATTGAATAATAAATTAGAAAAAGGAATGTTTTAAGTTATTAAAAATTATGTTTATGCATAATTAAATTATTATGACCTTTATGAAGAATAATATTTCGGAAACGGGAACATGTTAGTGTAACATGATGTACAAGTAACGAAGTGAAAAATTATGAAAAATAATTTGTATATGTCCTATGAATTATTTTATAATTTTTGGAAGTATAAATTACCTCATATAATTACATGCATGTCATTATGCGTGTACAAAATTTGTCAAGAAAGATACCCAAAAAGGGTATGAAAATTATTCATAAATCATATTATGATTTTTGGTAAATTAAAATAAATATTTTATATTTATTATATAAAATATTTATTACACGTAATAATTACGTAATGTATTTAATTAATTGATTTGCATACAAAATTTGGAATTTTCGAGAGAGTCTAAGTCGGTTGCAGGCGTGGATTAAGTCGGTGGCAAGTATTTTTTTTTATTTCAACATTGGTTAAGACTTTTGGGTTATAAAAGAAAAGGAAAAGGAAAACAAAGGAAAGAAAAAAAACAAAAACAAAACAAAACATAACAACTCTCCTTCTCTCTTTGCTTTCCATCCGAACACCACCACCCGCCGCCACCATGCCACCCAACACCGCCATAGCCACCAAAGGGAGGAAATACCAAGCTTCAAGGAAAGATTTTTGAGTTTTTGAAAGGTTGATCGAGTTAAGAGTTTGAGATATCAATTTAAATACCTGGACGCCAGGCAAGTTCTTCAGTCCCTTTTATGTTAAATGTTGGACTGTTATGATATGTAATTCTTGTTTTAAATGCATAAAAATTACGTGCTATGTGATACGTGATTAATATGACCACAATGTGTATTTTGTGCAACAATATGAATATATATGAGATATATGGCTATAGTAGAAGCACAAACACTTGATGTATGACACACACCAAGCATGATAAGGTATGTGCTACGTGAATTATAACTGTTGAACTTGCTGAGCCGTTGTGCTCATTTCTTGCTTAATATACATTTTTGCAGGAAAGAAATAAATTTCAAAAACATCAGATGATGTAAAGACGGATTTTCCTAAAAGGTTATGAATGTGATTATTAAATGTTTGTATCATGATTCAAGGTGGATAATTTGTCAAAGTTATATTGATATACTGTATGTACAGATATATTGAATCTGGATAGAACGAATAATGTTAAATTATGAATTGTGATTATTCTTGATGATGGTCAGGATAGAGATTATTATGAATTATGAATTATGAACCAAAGAAAGATTTTATGGATATGAACAATATTAACATTTGAATGATATTGGTACAGAGAGAAAAGAATAGGTAAAGGTTGCGATCCAGGGACTAGGATCAAGATGATAAGTTTTAAATATCCAAATATTTTAATACAATGATTAAATCAAGAAAAAGAAAAATTTATATGAGAATTTTGGTAATTAATGATTTTAAATATCAGATAATGGATCAGTTAAGGTGGTTAAAGATATATTAACGAACCGAAATTTGGACGTAAGAAAGATAATGTATCATAAATACAAAATTTAAGGTAAGAATATGGGTCGAATTTCGGGGTCGTTACAGTTGGTATCAGAGCTGGAGGTTATAAACCTTAGGTAAATGATACCTTAGGCTATAACCTAAGTAAGGAAGAGTACAGTTAGTTGAGTGTTCTGAAAACTCAAGCGTATGATAAACTCGTGACTCATGATTATATGGTGGAGCCCCTTTAGCGAATGGGCGACTATGACCTGACTAGGACAAGCTCCTCAACCATATGATTATGGTAAGTTCCTGAGTCTAAGTACGTGATAAGTTTGATGAACATGGGGGGATTAAAATAAAAAGATGTAAGTTAAGAACTACGGATCTCAGATATTGGCTAAGGTTAAGGAAATCAGAAAGATATAAGATTATAAGAAAGAGATAAGATTATAAGGAAGAGAAAAAGATGTTAAGAAAGATTTGAATGAAAGTAATGAATTGAGAAAAATTTATAAGTTTAATTAAGAACGTAATTGAAAGAGAATATTTGAAACGATTCAAAGATGAATCTCAGGGAAAATCAGGGGACACCTGATTCAAGCAATATAGATGACAAGGTAAGCTGAAACGTATATGAAGAGATCATAATAACATGATCAGGAACAGTGAGAGGATCGTACTACGATACGATCACGAGATAAGGGAAGCGAGTAAGAAGTAGATTGTGAAGCAAGATCATGATGAGATCAAGTAAGAATGTGAAATAACAGAGAGACCTGTTAATGGTCAACAAGGTATAGCTTGATGCTATAAAGAGATATGGTACTATGAGTAGTACACGAAGAATTTAGAGAATGATGAAACATGAATGATAGAAAGGTTATAATAAGGGGATAGAAAGCTTGGGTACGAAATTTCAATTGAGGACTCATATGGTGACTGAGTTGCATAATCCTTTGTATGGGCGGGGGATTTGTGTTTACTTAGTTACTACGTGATAATCATTGAAATGTTAGAGTCGCGCTAAGAGTTTCTGATAGGTAAATAATATTAAGTTTAGGCACGAGTTCTTAAAACTCATGCATATGGTAAGTCCATGACTCATAATCGTATGGTATGTTTTGAGCCCCTCAGCATATGGATAGTCTTTGACTTGTTCTCAGACTACGTATTGCTAGGACAAGCTTCTAAACTCATATTCTTGTGGTAAGTTCCTGGACTCATAATGTGTGGCAAGTTTGATGAACTATACGGGGGTATAGAAAAGTTGGAGTAGATAGAAATTTTAATATGATAATAGTCCTAGCAATAAAGTTAATAATTAAGTGAAGAAGTAAAAGGTGAATATTAGGGAATTTAGGATATTCCCACTCTTCTAGCTTTGCTAGATTTCAAAAATTCTGACCTCAAGTTGATTTGGCACGTGTGTGCTTTGAAAAATATAAATGAAATTTTTAAGCGATTTAAAAAAGTGTTTATGCTACTTGTCTCGGCTAGACAAAAATGTTTTTATATCAAAAATGTATTTTAAAAGAATCATCCACGCACCTTTTAGCCCGGTGCAGATGTGATGAATGACGGAATGCTCAACGTGTTGTTGAGACGGTGCGGTACTATTTCGTTATAAGATGATTCACCACCATAAAGTACGGTTTATGGTGTAGGAATTATTAATGACGGAATTCTCAACGGACTGTCAAAATGATGCGGTAACATGAAGTCATAAATGATTTTAATTTATGAAGGTATGTCAAAGCTATAAGTCAATGCTATTTGACTCGGCTAGACGTTTTGAAAAGTTTTGACATGATAAATGTTTTAAAAATTTCTGCGAGTTATAAATTGTTAAAAGAAAGTCTATGCTAATTGATCTGGCTAGACAAGCGTTGAAGAAATATAAGTCTGAGCTATTGATTCAGCTAGACGAATTTTGTAATATATTGAATTCCTATTCTTTGAAAATTATACCCAATCAAATGACTTTTGAATAAATTCTAAGGCTGAGATGAACAAAAAGATTAAGACTATTGCAGGTTGATCGAATGGTCACCTGGCATAGCAAGACACAAGCATTGCAGATTGATCATCTGGCGTGCCAATGTATGGTGCAACCTCCATCACTTTAATGACAGATTGATCCACTGTCAGGGTTTGCAGTATGAAGTACTCGGGGAGCGAAGTACTGTTAAACCGGGATAAGTGTTCATTCAGCATATCATGAAAGTTTTCCAAAATAAATTTTTTTTTTAATTCTTCTACTCTTATGAAGATTGGATGGTAGGATGGGGTAGTGAACGATAATGAAAGTAATAATTGTGAAGTAAAGAAAGTATGAAATGTGATGGATTAGAAAAGTGTAATGTGCAATGACTACGAGAATGAAATAAAGATATGTGGAATAAATGCAAAGAAATTGTGAAGTATGAGTACATAGAAATTTCGAGGACGAAATTTTATGAAGGAGGGGTGAATGTGACACCCAGGATTTTAAAAATAATTCCAAATAAAGATTATGATAAAATTAAGTAAAGGTTAGCAATTAAAACCTAGTGTTGAATGATAGAAGGTATTAAGAAATGAATTATGAAATGTGAAGAAGATTTATAGGAATTAAGAAAAGAAGGACGAATGTATAGAGTATAAATGATGTGCGATAGATGGTATGAAATAAGCTAATAGAGTAAGGAGATGAATGATTAAAGGGAAGGAAATTTTTCAGAAAGTAAGAAACTATCTTGATAAGTATATCAAGAAACGAGTTAAGGTTTTATTAAGAAATTTTTAGAGAAATAGGAAATGTGGTATTACAAAGAAATTGTGAATTAAGTTAAGAATTTAATATTCCGACTGTTACGATCAGTATGATGTCATTTGTTAAAAATGTGAATTATGGATATTAAGAGGTAGGTTATGATTATTATGGATGGGGTTTATTCAGCAATATAAAGGTATAACAAGGCGCTATAAATAATATATGTATGATTATTACGGTAATTATGATTCCGAGGACGGAATCCTGTTAAGGGGGGAAGAATGTAAGGATCCGAATTTCAGGATTCCTTAAATAATATCAAATAAGAATTAATTGATAAAAATATCAAGGTTGTTTAAGTTAATTATTATTTAAAGTGTTTGAAGGGATTTAATTAGTAAATTAAATTTGTACAAAGATGGTGATGAATTATGTGAATTTAAAATAATTGAAAAGTAAATAAATTGTGTAAATACAATTTATGAAGAATAAAAGAAATTTCAAGTAATTGTACAATAAATGGTACAATTTAATTATTGTGGAAGTACAGAAATAAGGTTATGTGATAATGTAAATGCATGAATTTAATATGTATATATTTATATATATACATTTTTTATATTTATATATGTGAATGTTTAATTGATAATTTTAAATTTTATTAATTATAGAAATAAAGGGATTAATAATTAAATTAATCCAAATTTAAATAAAAAGTGAATGAAGGAGTTGGTAAAATTGTATGTGTTGATTTTAGATTTTATCAAGAATTTTGGAGGAGGTTTAGAAATTAATTAAGAAGGAAAGGTAATTATATAAATTATATAATAATAATTATATAATTTATATAAGGAAATTAAAATAAGGTATGAAGAAAATAATAATTATATAAATTATATAAGAATAATTATGTAATTTATATAAGGAGATTAAATGGAATAAAGTTGGAGGAAATTAAGAAATTATTTAAAAGAAGAATGTAATTATATAAATTATATAATATTAAATTATATAATTTATATATAAAGAAATTAATATGAATATTAAAGAAATTGAATAATAAATTAGAAAAAGGAATGTTTTAAGTTATTAAAAATTATGTTTATGCATAATTAAATTATTATGACCTTTATGAAGAATAATATTTCGGAAACGGGAACATGTTAGTGTAACATGATGTACAAGTAACGAAGTGAAAAATTATGAAAAATAATTTGTATATGTCCTATGAATTATTTTATGATTTTTGGAAGTATAAATTACCTCATATAATTACATGCATGTCATTATGCGTGTACAAAATTTGTCAAGAAAGATACCCAAAAAGGGTATGAAAATTATTCATAAATCATATTATGATTTTTGGTAAATTAAAATAAATATTTTATATTTATTATATAAAATATTTATTACACGTAATAATTACGTAATGTATTTAATTAATTGATTTGCATACAAAATTTGGAATTTTCGAGAGAGTCTAAGTCGGTTGCAGGCGTGGATTAAGTCGGTGGCAAGTATTTTTTTTTATTTCAACATTGGTTAAGACTTTTGGGTTATAAAAGAAAAGGAAAAGGAAAACAAAGGAAAGAAAAAAAACAAAAACAAAACAAAACATAACAACTCTCCTTCTCTCTTTGCTTTCCATCCGAACACCACCACCCGCCGCCACCATGCCACCCAACACCGCCATAGCCACCAAAGGGAGGAAATACCAAGCTTCAAGGAAAGATTTTTGAGTTTTTGAAAGGTTGATCGAGTTAAGAGTTTGAGATATCAATTTAAATACCTGGACGCCAGGCAAGTTCTTCAGTCCCTTTTATGTTAAATGTTGGACTGTTATGATATGTAATTCTTGTTTTAAATGCATAAAAATTACGTGCTATGTGATACGTGATTAATATGACCACAATGTGTATTTTGTGCAACAATATGAATATATATGAGATATATGGCTATAGTAGAAGCACAAACACTTGATGTATGACACACACCAAACATGATAAGGTATGTGCTACGTGAATTATAACTGTTGAACTTGCTGAGCCGTTGTGCTCATTTCTTGCTTAATATACATTTTTGCAGGAAAGAAATAAATTTCAAAAACATCAGATGATGTAAAGACGGATTTTCCTAAAAGGTTATGAATGTGATTATTAAATGTTTGTATCATGATTCAAGGTGGATAATTTGTCAAAGTTATATTGATATACTGTATGTACAGATATATTGAATCTGGATAGAACGAATAATGTTAAATTATGAATTGTGATTATTCTTGATGATGGTCAGGATAGAGATTATTATGAATTATGAATTATGAACCAAAGAAAGATTTTATGGATATGAACAATATTAACATTTGAATGATATTGGTACAGAGAGAAAAGAATAGGTAAAGGTTGCGATCCAGGGACTAGGATCAAGATGATAAGTTTTAAATATCCAAATATTTTAATACAATGATTAAATCAAGAAAAAGAAAAATTTATATGAGAATTTTGGTAGTTAATGATTTTAAATATTAGATAATGGATCAGTTAAGGTGGTTAAAGATATATTAACGAACCGAAATTTGGACGTAAGAAAGATAATGTATCATAAATACAAAATTTAAGGTAAGAATATGGGTCGAATTTCGGGGTCGTTACAGCGGTATTATGAAGCCTTTTAAAGGATTTTCTTGGGTTCAAGTTTTGAGCCAATGATAATATTTCTGAAAAGTTTTAAGTTTTCGAAGAATGAACAGTTTAACGATGTAGGTCTATACCATTTGTTTCGGTTAGACCGTTTTGAAAAAGCAATGAACAAATGTTTTTAGAATCCAGATAATGGATAAAACAAATGTTTTTAAAGTCTGAGGTGAACAACCCTGAAAAGGGATATGTTATATGAGTTGGTTAACATGGTTCAGCCCAAAAGAAAAAGTAAAAAGGGTACAATAGGCTGATCACCTAGTGTACTAAATACGGTAGTTTCTAGTCTCTGTGACTGGTAAACAGGCCGACAGCAAATTAATGGCGTGGTTGCGTCGTGACTCAGGTTCATTGGTCTTTATTGACCCCTCAGCAAAAGCATCAATTTTATTTTAAACGCAAAAGTTTTACGTTTTAAAGGAAAAGCTACTCTTATTTATTCATACTACTTCACAGTTGTTGAATAATTGTGAAGATTCTTGAAAAACATTCCAATCTTCTGGAATGGATGTTAGAAAGGGGTAAGATGGGTCGAGATAGGAGAGAATTTAAAGGTTAGTGAAAATGTTAAATGAATGGAAAGAGATGTATGTTGCAAATGAGCATGATATGAGTACACAGCAAATTTCGAGGACGAAATTTTGTTAAGGGGGGGTGAATGTGACACCCCAGGATTTTACAGAAATGTTAAATAAGGATTATGATTAATTAAGTAAGGTTATTAGATAAAACCTAGTTATGAATGACAGAAAGTGTAAGATTAATTAAATATGATTTGATAGGTGATCAATGTATTATTATGTAATTAAAGTTATTTTGTAGTTAAAGAATATATATATTATAAATGACCTGTGATGGTTGATTAACGAGGAATTGATTTTTATGATGAAATGATAATAAAAATGAGATTAAGATAAATGTTTGATTGTTGTAATGCCTACATTAGGGCAATTTGAAAGGAATTATGGTAGAACACTAGATGGTGTCAGTTTGTGATAGGATCAATGTATGTTTATGAATGTAATTGATGAAATAAGGGAAAAGAGACATTAAAGTTAAAGAATAAAAAGAAATAAGGGCGTTTATGTGAATTAATGTTTAATTTATAATATTTAAGACGAGTTTAATGAATAGGCCTAAAGAGGTGAAGTTATGAGTATGACAAGTAAATGAAAGTTTGTATGAGTAGTAAAGAAAAGAGCCGTGTGATCAAATCGGCTGATTAAGGATTTATGAAATATTGAGTGCATAATATGTGTTTATATGGAATTTGTAAGGAAATTGATAATAAATGATGAAAATAAGATAATTGTGATATAATGTATAAATACCGAATGTGATACTCTTAAATATGAGTAGAAGGAACGTAGAGTTGGTATATGTTCAGAATTAGTATTATGTGTGCTAAATAAACTAGCGAAAGGAAGTTAAAGTCATAATAATATTATATGAGTTTAAAGAATAATATTGATGGAATTCGATAATTTGGTCGAGGTACGCTTCCCGAGGAAGTGGTTTATGAAAATGATGAGTGTTATGACTATTTTGAGATATCAGGAATTGAAATTTATCGAATGTGGAACCAAAAAGGGTTCGTACATAATTAAGAAATTATATTATGTAAATTGATCAATGTTATGAATCATTATTGTTATTAATTAATGAAAAGCAATTTTTAAGTGAGACAAGTATTTTGGGACAAGCCAATTATGGTGTATATAATGATGAAATAAAATTTAAGCATAATGGAGAAAGTTTGGATCAAAAAAGATTTGATTTGGATTGAAATTAAATAAATTATGATTTAAAAGAGATTAAATTCTCTAGATTTATGACATAATGACTATATTGCCCTTAGCAAGTTATGAAATGACATTTGTGTCCCAAATAGATGTAATGACTATTTTATCCTTGATTGGTCATGAGAAATGTCCAAAGTAACCTTAACCCTACATGAGTTAGCTTAACCAAGATGGTTAAGTGTTGGAGACATAATATATGTATATTTATACTTGTAAGCATGAGCAACTTAGCATATTTTTCATTTCATTCGAAAGTTCCAGCAAAGTAAGCTAGCAAGAGAGGAAACAAGAGAGAAAAGGATAAAAGAGCTAGGGTTTGTAGAAACCATGAAAGATTCAAGAGAAAAGGGTTCAAGCCAAGTGAGAAGTAGCTAGTAAGGTGAAGGATTCAACCTTTAGAAGCTTTATTTCAAGAAAAAGAAGAACTCAAATAAGGTATGATGAGTTTTTGTTTTGAAAGTTTAGCACCTAAGTGTGTAAATGTAAGAAATAGAGTAGCTATGCATGTATCTATGGAGATACATGTTGATTATATGATTTTCATGTTATGTAAGTAAATTTTAATGAAACCCTAAGTGGTCAAGTGGTATAAACAAGGTGGTGTATTATCCATGCATGAATTCAAGCTAGAAACCATACTTTATTGGTTGATGATGTGTTATATGTGGCTAGAAATTATGAAGAACTAGTTGAAAGTGTTGTTCATGTAAGAAGCATGCATTTTATTATGCTAGACAATTTCAAAGATTCAAGCATACTTGAAAAGCAAGAATTGTAGGAGTAAAGTACAATATTAGGCTATACTTTTTGTGTAAATGACGTAATAATCTGTAAAGTGCACTCGATTGTGCATATGGAAGTTATAAAGACCTATGAGGTCATTAAATGCATATGTGTTAGCCCATGTGGTGTTTGGAGATCAAAGTGTCAAGTGAGCTTAAGTTTGAATTTTGAAAAGTTTGGAAAGTTTTATGAAAATCCAACTCAAGGATGATTTTTGGCAATTTGGAGGGATTAAAGATGAAATGGAGTCAAATGACTCATGTTTATGATAATACACGTGTCTAGGTTATTTTGGAATTCAACGGATTCGAATTTGAGCGAAATGGCGATTCGAACGATCGAAATCGATCGTTTCGAATCAAAATGGATTTTAATGGACAATTCTCGCCTCGTGCGAAATCTTATCGTTTTGAAAGTTCGGACATGTCACATATAGGTTATGTGAGCTATGACAAGTGTTGGAATCGAAGTTAGGGTCAAATGGCCAAAAATAGCAAAGTTAGAATTTCAAGTTTTAAAACTTAGAAAATTTGGCTAAGTCTGGAAATTAGTCGGATAGCTCTCCTACAAGTTAGTATATCTATGATTTAGAAAGGCCAAATGAGGCAAATAAAAATTTATTAAAATACTATGGTATGAGGTCTACATGTGTATCAAATTTGGTGTTAATTGGAATTGTGGTTAAGGAATTAAAAATCAGCAAAGCAGGGAAGAAAATCAGAAATTCTGCAGAACCAGGACTGCGCCGGGGCGCAGTATTATACACTGGTAATTGCGCCGGGGCGCAGTTACTGTTCATGGCTGCGGAGATCTCGCGGCCAGCGAGGTCTGGTGCGGCCGGGGCGCGATGTACTGTAGCAACCTGAAAATTTTTAAGTCCCAAAATACTATATTTTGATGTGCAATGATAAGAATGGGTTATGTAAACCCTAAATAAATACGAATGAGCTATATAAAGGATGTCAAGGTATAATAATATAAGAAATGGTATAATATAGCATGCCTAAAGTTAAGCTAAAATGAGTTATGAGTTATGAAAAAACGTCGTTAATAAATGAAATGTATTATGAACCTATGTAAGGTTTGATACATCAAGTGAGAAATGATTAGGGATAAATGGTCGTGTGATTATAAGTTAAGTTTGACTAAGATTATAAAGTTTTGTGATATTATAATAACGTGTAAGTTCAATGTGAACAGATAGAGTTTGGAATAAGCAAATCAACGCAATGGAGGATAACAAGGCCAAGTGAGGCAGAAGGTTAAGTAAATAAAGCGTACAGGCAAGTTTTCAGACTAAAGGTGTTATGATTCTATGTGAACTAGATGATAGTAAATGATTCGAAATGTGCCTATGTGCAATTACGTGACTTACTTGCTAAATGGATTACGTGTCATCAATCATAATATATTAAGCTAAAGGATGCATGATGTATAATTATAAACTGTAAGCATGAAATGTGTTATCTGAATTACTTGCTGAGCCTATGTGCTCACCCTTGCTATGAACTAACATTTCAGGTACAGTACAAGAAGGTCGGAGGGTCCGGTGCCGCTAAGGTAAAGAATATGAATAGATGAATATGCAGGAAGCAAAATTTGCTATATGTAAATTATAGTACGTGAAGGCAATGAATGTTGGGAGTCCGTAGGGATGAATTTGTATGTTTGCAAGATTCAGGAATATTTGTATTAATGAAAAATGAAGATATATTTGATAGTTGTGATTGATATGTAATAAATTTATCTGTATGGATAAACATGTGTACATAGAATGTATATTTGAATAGTCATGACGGATGCAGCAGAATATGTATATATATGAATGTGAGCAGGAACAGGTAAAATTAATTAGGGCCATGTGTGAATATTTCATGGCAAAATTTTGTTACGGATTACATTAAATCACGATTTGTATGATTATAAAATGAAATAGAAACGGTCGCAATTAATAAGCGTCGACATAAATGCTAATAAAATGAGGACCTAAGTCTAATAAAGGATAACGTGAATGTTACGATACTGAGACTAGTAAGGAATGTAAGTTAAATAAGTTTAAAAAAAAAAAAAAAAATATGGACCGAATTACGGTCAATTAAAGTTAAAGGTCAAGTTTGATGCACGAAATTCCAGGTTAATATGGTTTTAAAGTTAATAAATGTGATTTCCAGAGATAATCGGATAATTAAATAAGGTCAGGATTTCGGGCTGTCACAGAATTGACTTTACTCTGTATTTTTAAACTAAAGACTAGTATGAGATTTGTTGTTGTGTGAGACAATATGATCAATAAATGTGGTTTTCTCCTTTCTCCTTTTCAACAAAGTTAAATCTCCCAGTGCACATAACTTTAGAATGAGTCTTAAAATGTTATTATCAGTATGGGATTCACATAAAGAGAAAACAAGTTTCTGAATTACTCCTTACTCAGTTAGTGCTTTTATCTTATATAAATTTTAGGTGGATAATGGTTGATTAAGAATATTCTAAACAGTGTAGTGTTTATATGCATGTTGGCATGTATAGCACATAAAGCAATTAGAAGTTATGCATACAGATCGTAAAAGAACCTTTCAGTGAATAGTTACCAAATAATTCAATCTTTATACCACAAAATGTCCCAATCAAATATAAGACATAGAATTTCTGTCATTTATTTTGTAAGTCCTCAACTCTTATTGAATAAATTTTAATTTTTTTCATATATTATTCTGAAACAATAAGGTGTTATATTGATAAAAGTTAAAAGTTAAGGATGTTATGTACAAATTATATTATGTCGGGGAATATTCAATTGGTCAGGGAATATTCGTTCTATTGGGGAATATTCGATCCGTATAACAGCTTTGAAATAATCAATCATTGGCGGATCCCATTCGTCAGACCAAACGACATTACCAAAAAATCGTAAAGACTATAACGAGTTATGAATCCCGTCTTCGGTATATCCTCTTTTCTCACTTTCAACTGGTGATACCCATCCTCCAATCAATCTTCGAAAAGTATTTCGCTCTATTTAGTTGATCAAGCAATCATCTATTCTGGACAATGGATATTTGTTCTTGATTGTAACTTTATTCAACTCCCGATAATCGATACAAAGTCTTAGTGATTCATCCTTCTTCTTCACGAACAACACTAGTGCTCCCCATAGAGACACACTCGGCTTAAGGTACTCCTTATCCAATAGCTCCTGCAATTGTACCATTAATTCCTTTATTTCTATCGGAGCCATTTTGTACTGTGCGTTTGATATTGGTGTTGTCCCCGGTACTAAGTCAATAAATTACCCGGTGATAAAAGAATAGTAGTATACAATATTTGTAATATCCCGGATATTTGACAAGACTTTTAAATAAAATCTAGGTTGAAGTTTAAAACTTAGATTTGGAGAAGCAAAAAGTGTAAAAATTTAGTAAATATTTTACCCTAATCTTTGTATTAGGATTTAAGCGTGAGTAAATGTAGGTTTTTAAAATTTAAAACCTAAAATTTGATTATTATGTATACTTGGAGGTGTGCTATGATGACCAAAAATTTCAAAGTCGGTAATAATTAAATAAAGTATTTAATTTTTAATAAGTTAGTTTTGTAAGGTTATTTAAACCTTCTTGTATAATTATTTGATTATGTGAGTATGTGAATTAATTACTAGATTGAATTAAAGGGAGTCACTATTAGACTAATTAAATTAGTGGACTAACCCTAAGGTGTTAATATTAAGAGAATGGATAAATATTTATTAATTTAATATTTAATTAAATTGAATATAACTAGTGAGTTAATTAATTAATATGGGTATTAATTAATGTGAACAATATGTAATATTAACAAAATTATTTAATAGTCCAATTGGTAATTAATTACTAATTGACTAGACCATTTAATTAATTAGCTAAGCCCAATCATTTATTTGATCATGGACTTAGTAATTAATAGTGTGACAAATTAAATGAGACATTATTGGGTTGAATTAAATAGTCTAATGTTAAATTTAATGGACTTGACTAAATGTTAGTCTAAGTCATTGAATGTGAGCCCAATGAATATTAAATGTGGTCCAATTATTAGCTTACTTGGTATTTAAATTGTGTAACTCATTTAATTATTAAAAGCAAATAAGATGACAACATTTTTGGGACACACGTCCATGGTATTGCCAACAATGAAGAGAGAGAAAGGGGCCAAAATGCTTTTCAAGTTTTATTTAATAATTACCTAGCTTGTGTTGGATGTTGTGTGCACTAGACTTGATGGTGTAGGTGATGAACTAGTCATTTAGCCACCCTAACTTGTAAATCCTATAAAGCTAACTTAATGATGCAAAAATAGATATATACATTTCTTATATGTAATAACTATTGCAAGTATACTTGTATTAGGGGATTGAAGTTAGTCATTTCCATATTCTTCTTTTCTAAGTCTATAAAGCATTTATGAGGAAAAGAGCTTATGAGTATTTCCTTGAGAGAAAAAGAAGAGAGTGCCGCCACCTTAAGAGGAAGGAAGAGAATGAGTGTTGATGCCATCTTCATTCATCACCTACTTTGGTAAAGAAAGAAGAAGGGCTACTAAATCAAGGTATTAACCTTATTAAAAATTCTAGCTTTGCTCTTCTTATTTTTTTTATGATAAAAATGTCATGTTAAAGTTCTAAATGGCTAGATCCTTGCTAAATATGTGTATATAGGTTAACATGTATTTAACTTGTGTATTAGTATGCGTTTATGTCAAGAGTCATGAAAGAAAGCTCAAAAGCACCTTTACCGGAAAAGTAAATCGAAGCATCCTATTACCGGAGTTACTGTTCACAATCCGTAAGTCGGAATCATGATCCGTCAACTCTGGGTGATTGATCTATTCAATAAGAAGATTTTTCAAATGGAAAGAATAAAAACCATTTTAAAATGAGCAAGTTATGCATGTTTTACCAAACACACCTCATTGTCCAAGATCTTGCATGAACAGTCCACTTTGAGAAAAAATTTCGAAATCAAAGAAAATTATAGTTCAAGAAGTCATGATTCCATCAATACCTAGTAGAGCTCCACCGGAGTTATAGAACTCAAGTTATTAAAGTTTTTCCCCAAGACCCCAAGGCTGGACAGATTTTGGAAAAAATTCCAAAGCTACTATCGGGTTTTTTTTTTCTGTGAATCGGCCGGAACATTCCGACGACCGGTTCACCAGAATTACGACCGATTTCGACGACGTGTCCTTGACGGAAGTTGCTAGGTTTTGCATGTACTATTTTATAAAAATGTGTTTGTATAAAAACTTGTTGGTCGAAATCGGAACTCTTTTATTTTACTAGATAGTTTTCGATCTCGAATTCGTTTAAATGAATAACGTGCAAGCATACACAGTCAACAAGTAATAAAGTGAAAGTAAAAGTCGACCACACGAGGAATTAGTTCTAACGAGTTCCAAATACCGACTGCATTGAGTCAATCTTAGTTCAAACCTTTGATTGAATGAAGGAAGTGGAATGTAAATGGACATAATGCAAATTAACATTTAAACTACTAAAACGGTAAAGATAGATGAACCTATGATTACGTTTTCTTCCAATACTTCATTTAAATCTCCTCACTCTCCCTATTTGGTCTTACGGTCACGATGACTGGTTAACCGAGAATACAAAAGTATTTACATGCCTCTTTTGAAGGACTTATAAACATACAAAATCCAAACCTATCCCATTCGACAGAATTCAGACAAGGACACCCAAGCTAAGCATTTCACTATATGTCTATGAGAAATAGCAACGCAAGAATTTGAAGCACGTATTCTCACATTGGTTACATGTGGCACATAGGTATATGTCTATCCTACGCACAAATTATGCATACGCTCCTAAGAACACATAGCATAACACATGTTATCACATTCGGGTCAAAACACTATAATCCGTTTTTCAATTTCATATAGGTTACCAAATTAACCACTTGTCCAAGCAATTAAACATGAAAAACTAAATGTGATAGCCCAATTCATATGGTGTCATCCAAGAGACAACAAACCATAGCCAATGAAGCACAAAGATATGCAAAATACAAGACAAACTTCGTTTAGACATTTTATCGAACACTTGGCGTGCACAATGAAATCCTTCTTTCAAAGAACTCACAAATGCATTAACAACCAAATAAGAAAGAGAGATTCAATTAAACTACATACTAGATAACCAACACAATCATAAATTCCATGCTCAAGCCATAGCAAATGAGTAATACCACATCCAATATGCATACAACATACACATAGCTAAATGAGAGCAAACACAAATCACAATGGCTAAACATGTTATAGATTCAATACCCAACATAGATACAAGATCAATGGATATATATTAATCCATATTTGTTCCAAAAAGTAATCAACAACAATGAAAATACAAATTAAAGGAAAGAAGAAGAAGATAGTTGTCACCCATCTCCAAGCTCTAAGCATTCAATCCATAGCTTCCTTAGATGTTGAATTTCATTCCTAACCTCCATGGAAGGTGGCTCTCTTCATCCTTTGGCCTCCAAGATCACCTCTAGCTGCCTCCCAAAGAAGAAGAAATGAGATTAAAATGTTTAGGGCTGCAGTTTTTTCTTTTTAAAACTGATTTTGCGCGTATTAACAGTGCACCGCCGCGGCGGTCAAACTTTCTGCTAAATTCAGGTTTTATACCACCGCTGCGGTGGTTGCGGCGCTCATACATTCTGCCCAAAAATGGCCCTTTTTGGACTACTGCAGCCTTCTTCAGTGTTTTGGGCATATCTTCTTCATATGAACTCCGATTTAGATTATTCAAGATGTTTCGGAAAGGAGACTCGTAGACCTAAAACTTTCATGTTTTACAAAATTGAAGATTCGGAAAGGATCAAGGCCAAAATTGGGTGTGCATTGGCTGCTGCGTAAACGGAGCGCAGAAAATGCGAACCGGACAATTCCAAGCCTTGTTCCACCAAGCCCTTAGTATAATTCCTACAAAATGAAATAGAAACACATAAAAATAATACAAAATCACATCCTATACAATGTGGTACAAAAAACACATACAACTAAATCAACACTTAACATAAAAATTACGAATAAACTACACAAAAACGACATAGAATACATAAAATACCTAAACATGATATAATTCACCATATTATACAATAACATAAAAACGCATATAAAATCACATAAAACACTTAAAGATTCACAAATTATCAAGCTTAAATGTATTCAATTTGTAGATATAAAACTCACTCATCACGTGTTATATTTTATAAAAATGTGTTTGTATTTTTAGCAGGTCATTTGGTAATTTCCATAATTAAAATGTGATTAAGCATTACTAACTAAAGAAAAAATGATAAATTAATATTTTAAATTTCTGAGAGATCATAAGACTGCTAATTACTTATTATTTAAGAAATATTAAATAATAAATAATATTAATTAAGAAATTTATTATTTTTAATTGTATTTATGGTGTAAAGAGTACACTAACTAACTATTAATTAATTAGATAAAATTACTAATAAATTATTATTAAAAATATGATTTAAGTATTTAATAATAATATAAAACAGATAAAGTAAATAAATTAATTATTTATTATTTAATTGAGAATTAAATAGTAAATAAAGATAGCTAATTAACTAATTATTATTTAATTAATATTAAATAATAATTAAAGGGAGTTAAAATTTATAAATTAATTATTTATTATTTAAATAATAAATAAAGGTATTTAAGCAATTAATTATTATTTAATTAACATTAAATAATAATTAAAGGAGGATTAAATTAAAAGATTAATCATTTATTATTTAATTAAGATTAAATAATAAGTAAGGGTAATTGATTAATTATTATTTAATTAACATTAAATAATGATTAAATGATAAATAAGGGTATTTCCTGTTTTGAATTTGAGTAATCCAGAACAATTGAGACATGTCTTAACTCTTAAGGAGAATCTGAAATGAGACATGTCTCATGCTCAGACTTTCAAATTAATATTTAATCAACATTAAATAATAATTAAAGTTAATAAACTAGTTAATTATTACATCATTAATGTGTAATGATAAATAACAAGTAACGTTAATGAAATTAATTAGTTATTTAATTAATATTAAATAAATAAAGTAAAGGAATTAAGGAAATGATAAAGTGATTAGACAATTTACATTTAATTGTTTAACTCTTTAAATATTACTAAAAGGGTAAATTATTATTAAATATTTAATGATAATAGCAAGTGATGAAATATTATTAAATGATTAATAATATTGATAATTAGGTAAATATTATTAAGGGCTTAATAATATTAGTAACTAATTAAGATGTTGTTCAATACTTAATAACGTTTGTAATTGAATGAGGTATTATTAATAATACTGGTCGATAAGTAAAATATTATCCAAGGGTGATAATATTGTCCTATAAATTATGAGTTAGTAAATAGGGAACTATATGATGTCAAGTCATTTTATTTGAAAAAGATAAGTGAATCCCTATATGCATTACTAATTGGAAGATAATGTAAGCGTAAGCGAGGAAGCAATTCAGGCAAGTTTTTCAGTACTATGTGTTATTCTTGCAAACCTGTTGCTATATACATAAACTATTATGTGTGCACTTATTGAATGTGCTAACTGATTTATAAATGTGTCTGTGTACAGTCATATGATGTTAATAGCTGATATATAATTAATATTATGAGTTGAAATGTGTTATATAACCTAGAAATATTGACATGCATGGTAAGCATGAGTTAATTGTATAAATGCAAATCATGATAAGAATGTTGCCTATATAAATGCAAAGCATGGAACATAAAGCATGAACTAAATGTGACTTACGTGTTATGTGTTAGCTGTTAGACTTGTTGAGTCGTTGTGCTCACTCTTGCTATAATAAACATTTTCAGCGAGGGGCGAGGAATTTGAAGATCCTGATAATCGCAACGAAGATGTTTGAAGTTTATTTTTAGTTATAAACGTTGTTGTTAGAAATGTTTAAAGCTAACATCATATCTTGTTGGGAATAATTACCGTTCAGTATCATCCTTGATTTAAAGTCTTGTAATAATAGTGAAACGCAGTTGTATATAAAGACGAGTGTTAATGTTTTGTGAACTCGTGTAGTTAAAAGCAGTTAGTATATAGTCATATCGACTTATTGTTAGATTGCAAGCTTTTGTTTACTCACAATGGTTGTAATACACTAGGTCATGAAATATAAATTATCTGAGTGGCAAGATCGATGTAAAGATTGCGATTCTGAAACAAAGTTTAAGGGAATATTATAAAATTTTAAATTGTTTGAGTTTTTAGCAGCATTATATTATATTATGTTATGGTTATTAAGGAAAAGGTTGTTCGTTAACGACGGGGGGTCGCCCATGGCCAATGCGGTGGATTCCCGGGGTCGTTACAGTATTTAATGGTATTTTACTGCAGCACACGATATTCTACAGTAGCACACGGTATTACACAGTAACACACGATATTGTACTGTATCTCATTTTATTGATATGATAAAGTGGTTATTGCATAGTATTCATTAATAATTATTATTACGGAGCATTTTATATCATTGAGTCAATAATTGCTATTGCACTATATTTATTATTTAACCAATAATTGTTACAGTAACTCATGCACTGTATTAAATTAATAATTGTCACTATAATGTGCCCTTATATTATTTTTGAATTATTGTTATCAATGTTGTAGCATTACATTAATTATTATATTCCTTTGTTAATTGATATTTTGGATATAAATTATAAAATATTTTTGGTAGAAGAATAAATTGAAACTCGTGGTATGTATAGTCAAGAAGGGAGGGATGAAAGTAGGATGGCTCTACTTTGGATGCTTTTGAAATTTGAGGAGAGAGAGAAGGAATTCTTGGGAGAAGAAAGAAAATCAGAAAAAGAAATGTGGGAATTGTAAATTAGGGGGGGGGGGGAGCCACCTAAATAATATGTTTACTCTTTCTTCATTTTAATTGGTTAGTGGGAGGAAAATGGTAACAAAAAGATGAAAAGAAAGGAAGAAGACAAAAAATGTTGAAGGAAAAGAGTTAGTGAAGAAGAAAACGTGAACAAGGAGGGAGTATTATAATAAAATTAGGTAGGAAATTTTGGAATGATTAGCGCGTATTGACCTATAAAAGGAAAACCCCAGTATACGAATTCCTCACACATTTCTTTTCTCCTACTGATATATTGTGAGTATATTTTGAGTATAGTAAAGTTACTCTGAAATTTTGATAAAGTTAAAAGGAGTGCAATAATTTCTCAAGTGAGTCTTTTCTTTAAAGAGTAATATTTGCATAAATACTCAATTCACACGGTATTCTCAAATCTTCTTTTATAAGACTATTCATTTAAAAGATTTACTTTGAAAAGCTTTATTTGGAAAATTTTATTTTGAAATATTATTTCAAAAACTATTTTTAAGTTATTATAATTTACTTTGTACACTACACAGATTTATATTATATAAATATTTTTGATAATTTCATAGTATACGAGTTATTGTACATCATAAAATTTATATTTGATAGTTACTAATTATATTATAAATATATAGGTTGATCTACGACATTTAAAGCAATCTCTTTTCACGTGATAAGGTAATGAATATCATTTTCTTTCGTACTCCTAAATTTAATATGGTAAGTATTATTCGGTAAAATTTCTGAAATGATTATATATCCCTTAATAGTTTGCACTTCATTTAATATCATTTCACGTGAATCTTACTATTTATCTAAACATTTCTATTGAACTTTAACCGTTATTTTTGAACTATAAATCTTGAATATCGTTTTTGAATTTGACTCCACGTCATGTTAATAATTTGGACATTATTTAACTCTGGATAAAGTAAAATTTGTAAACTTCCAATGTTTATTATTTATCCTATTTTTTTGTCCTCATTTATATCATCACTGTTATTTGTTCTAATCATCAAAAATCAAGTTGTTGTGAATATTTTTTGCTTGTGTGCAAAGATAATATTATTGATGAATATTTTTGGCCTGGGAGTAAAGATACTACAATTGATGAATATATGTGGTCTGGGGCACAGATGATATGATTGTTGAATGTCTTTGGATGATATTATTGTTGAGTATCTTTTAGGGCACATGGTGAAAGTTTTCTTTGGTTTGGGACAAAGAAGAAGTGTTGTTTGACATGATCATAACCAATGATGTTTTAGATGATAAAAGTTGTTAATATTTTTCTAAAATAGAGAAGTTAGTAGACATCATAGTCTAGATGATTATTTTAATAACTACAAGAAAAAAACTTATTTCTGACGGACAATTCCGTTAAAAATAAGTTTATTCCGTTGGAAATAACCTTATTTTCGATAGAATTGGCCATCAGAAATTCGATCGTAAATAATCGCGTCACGATTAATCCATCAAAAATAAGTCTATATTCCCCAAAATATGGGCATTTTTTTGTCCAATGTAGCACTTTTTCCAACGGATTCCGTCGGAAAAAAGCTTATTTCTGACAGAATTTATTCTATCATAATTAATTCCGTCAAAAATAAGTTTTTTTGTAGTGAATGGATTACTTATTCCGCTGTAGATATTTGTTGAAGACTTATTGTCTAATATATTCTATCATTCCGCTGCAGTTGTTGATTTAAAATTTGTTGTCTACTGTATTCTATCAAGAACTCATCACTGTTGAAAACTATTGATAATTTATGCATCATTATCTTAGTCATGGTATTCTTTACCAGACTATTTGAGCTTAGCCTTTTCTTTTTATTCCATTGTTCTTTAACAGAAAATGAGAGAGTAGCTAGGTCTAATCAGAGAATGGAGTGAAGGTCCGAGTGATAGTTGTAATAGTCTTCACATGTTTCAAAATAATGTGACAATAATAGTGAAGACTTAGTTATGTATTTTTTAGCACTATATTATTGTACGTTGTACTTGTTGAAGGTTGTTTGATTTGATGATGATGACTAGTGTGCAAAAATGATTGTGGCAAATATGCTTATATGGTTAATTGTCCATATGTATCTGACTACGTGCTTATGTGTTAATGTGCCTACGTGCTTACTTGATTATGTGCGTATATGTCTTAAAGTGCTTATGTGGTTAATTGACTAAGTGATTACATGTTAATTTAAATATGTATCTATATGATCATGTGTGTATGATATATATTACCTGATTCTGATATTGTGATTTGCGCACTGATATAGCACAAATATGATCTTGTTGAAAACTATATGCTACTTACAATAAGTGTAAAAGTTATCTGGTTCAAATGTTGTAAAGTCTTTTTGAAAATAATTGTGTACAAAGGACTTAGATAAAAAGATCAGAAATGTTAGGTTGATCTTTCCGTAGAAGTTACTCTGCATTAAAGATAAATACTATAAGCAGAGTAATATAAGATTAAATCATTATTGTATGGCAAAGTTTGTAAAGTCCTTTCAAAGTAATGATGTAATGATGTACAAGGACTTAGTTAGAAAAGATCAAATATGTTAAGTTGATCTTATGTTATATCTGTCCAGTCAATATAATCGTAGAATGGACTCTACGATTCCAAGCAAAGAAGACTCAACGATTTAGTTTATTCGTAGAGTGGACTATACGACTCCATACCAGGATAACTCTACGATCATCAAGGAGAGACAGTTGTGCAAGTGTTCTACAGAATATACAAGCTGGATTGAAGAATTGATCAAGTACAAAACGTAGAGCAGAACTCTACGATAGTCGAACAAACAGCTAAGCAAGCCTTCAGGAAACGTCGAACCAGAGAAGAAATGTACTCTACGATATGCACAAGCTAGCAAGATCGTAGAGAGGATTCAAAGAGCAAGCACAATACGTTAACTCTACGATTTGCACAGATAGAAGAAATCATAGAGTGAAACCAAAAGATAAGACAATGCAAAAAATTGTTTTACACATGGTATAATCGTTGAGCAAAAATAAAGGATGCTCTAACAAAGATAACAACTCAATGATTCCACTGAAAAGCAAAGCCTGCAGTTAACAACTCTACGATCTTAACAGAATAGCAAGATCACAGAGTAAGAGAGAAGATCGCTCCAACTCAACCTTTTACCCGACATACTTCAAGTAATGAGTGGAGCTGAATTCGTAGAGTCTGAATGGACAGACAATCACTCTACGAATTCACTATCAGAAGCAGTAAAGGAACATAACTGCAATATGGTGCGAGAGAAGAGAGAATATTCCTCTTCCAGATTAGAGAAAGATTAAGTGCTGTTAAGGAACAGATGCATGTCAGAGTCACAGAGGACTTTGTGACCAGACGACTATAAGTAAGGACCTACTACTCAGAAAGCTGGTGAAAATAGTCAGACTAACAGGACATCTCTGACAGCAATAGAGTAGCTGGTTATTAAAGTCAAGGAAGATATTTAATGATGGATCAGAAGGTTAAATATATAAATCCTTGATATACAACTATGGAAGTGCAACGGCTAAAAATACAGAAAGAAAAGCTACAGGTTGATGTGACAGTACATATGTCAGAAAAGGGAAAAAACACTGACACAAGCAACAGAAAGTCAACATCAAAGATATCAAGGATTTGCACAAAGCCAAAGGAACCCAACGGATCTGTGTAAACGGTAAAATATGCACAAATATATAAAGACAAATGCTCACAGAGAAAAGGTGTTGTTGTTGAACAGACAAGAGAGGATGGTGGACAAAAACAGATAGTAGAGCGAAACAAAAAGACCACTCTACGATCCACCAGAACACTTGCACTGAATTGAGAGAGACATGGAGAGAAATGACTCTATTGCAAGATAAGTGTTCAAAGCTGCTAAGCATGTGAAAGAGAGAAGCCTAAATGCCAACTTAATACAGACATGTTAGCTACTGAGTACTAAAAAGGAGAAGCTTCACAGTCATCTTAGAAGCACATCTCGAGAGGCAAGAAAATGTCTATGATAAGAAGGAACTACTGAGTACCAAAAGGAAGGAGCTTCACAGTCATCTCAGAAGTTCGTCTCGAGAAGTTATCAAGTACCAAAGGAGCTAAACTGCCAAAGATTAGCAGTACAATGGGTGATCACAAGCAGCTATTGAGCATATAAAGAAGCCAAGCATCATTGCCGAACTCAATATCATTTCAAGCATGATCACATCATGCTGCTGAGTATTTAAAGACAATGGAACATAAAGTATAACTCAGTAGAAACTCTAACATCTATCAACAAATAAGGAGCCAAGTCTGCTAGACTTGAAGAGGGCAGTTGTGTCCTTGTCTTAGTGACTAAAGGAGTCAAGTCTGCTAGACTTAAAGAGGGTATTTATGTCCTTGTCTTAGTGACTAAACTAGCCAAGCCTGCTGGGTTTGAAGGGTTCTTAGTGAACCAGAGTTTCCAGGCCTGCTGAGCTTGAAGGGTTCTGTATGAGTCATCCTTAGTGGATTTCCTACTTGTTAAAGTAAAAGAGTGGAGTAAGAGTTATTCAGTCTCCGAATCACTTAAACTCTCTGGTGTCATTTACATTCAGTCATTTACATTCGGTCATATATAGATATAACTGCTATGATTGATTCACTGGACAAATGGCTATCTTCAATACAGTCTAAACTCAACTAAGAAGTTTTATAAATCTTTAAGGGGAGTTTTCAAACTAATATTCCACTGTGCAAACTAATCTAGATTAAATGAACTATTTGGTAATATTATTTAATTTAATCAAAAAGTTTTTGAGAGATTTATTCACCCCCCCCCCCTCCTTCTAGATCACTTATGTACCTCTTGGAACTAACAATTGGTATCAGAGCAGGTTCTCACGAACATAAAAAGCTCACGCTTTGAATAGATCCTATGGCACTGGTAAAACTCTGTTTTGAGTGTAAGAACTGAATTGAATCATTTCTTATGAACAAACTTACAAATTAATGTGTCTTTTCATGCAAGTACAATTGTGAATGTTGAGTGTTGATAATCTATCTGATGTTGTAGACTCATTGTCATTTAAATCCTATCTAAGACAAATTCAGATGATCTCTGCAAAGAAGCAGTCGAGTGAACTTTCAAAATTAAATTGATGCAGTGAGATGAAGAAATCAAAAGGATATTCTGTTGATGAGATTATTAGTTGATTCGCTCAAGAATACAATAACTTGTATTTCTGCCCTCAAATAAACTGGGAAGTTAAAATCTTGATGCCAAAGGAAACCGGATCTTATTCTTCTCAAAGGAAGCATCACTGTGTCAAGCACTAACAGAACTACTTCTCACCGGTTAGAAAGTTTATAGCAGAAGCAAGCCCAACAGAAATCTATACTTAAAAGTGTTAAATGATTTTCTACATACCGGACGTTAGCAGCTGAAATCAGTCTAGAATCCAAGTATTCACTTGACATGCTCAGCATTAAGCTTTACGATAAGCTTAAGGTCTTAAGTTCAAATGATCTTATCTGAAGATGAGTGACAAAGGAACTGTATAATTTATTTAAAAGCAATATCAGGAGTTCTGTCAAAAGCTACAGCATATGGTAATCAATGATGAAATCCACAAGCAGTATTTCTCCTATCTTCAAGTGGATGATCTCAAACATGACTGGTTTTAAAGGAATCTATTTCAAAAAGTCTTCAATGGTCTTCTGAAATTACTTCTCTGAAAGACATTACAGATGTATATCACACTGCCATGTCTTTGATGATGAATATCAAAGTCATTTTCCTAAAACACAGATACCAGGCCCGAGACCTGAAAATCAACTCAACATAGATGAATGGACATATATATATATATATATATATATATATATATATATATATATATATATATATATATATATATATATATATATGTATGTATATATATGATCATCGGGTCAAAGATTCATTCTGCAGATCATTAATGTTTAAGAAGAGTTGAAGAAACTCATTCATGTTCAAAGCAGCTTATTCAATGAAAATTCATGCAAGGCACACCTTGTGTACGTGCTCAGATTTAAAAGGCAAAAGCTCTTAATGTCAAATTTCTTCAAACCAACTATGAATGAGAAGGGTGAGAAGATCAAAGCAATATAGAGTAATCATGGATGATTTATTCTAAGATTAAGAAAGCGCCTTACAATCTGCGAGAAAGAGGAAAGTCCATCTCAAGAAAAATTCATGCACTTAGCCATTGGCAGTAGGCTCTCAAACATCAATGCACCAGACGAAGCTCTAAGCTTGAAATGATTGAAGAAATATCTGTTTGACATTCTATGGAAAAGTCAGATCTATAGAATGCTAAACAGGAAGTCCTTTAATGGTAGACATCCTTACAAATCATTTTGGATGGAGATAACCAAAAGGGAATCAGAAAAGAGAGTGCAACAAGAAAGAAAAAATGGTGGAGTTTCAAGGTCAATAAAGAAAAGCCCTACGATCTAAAGAAATTAAATAAGAATGTACCAAGACTCAACGATAAATATCGTAGAGTTCCTTACTCAACAAATATGTTGGATTCTTCAAGGAAGTCAATCTATGAAAGATTGAGTGAAGTTTGAATACTGATGCAAGAAGAAGACTTGAATCTTGGAATTCTCTAGAAGAAAAAGAAGCTGGTTATAAAGGAAAGCATTCATTAAGTCTGATAACTTACCTATTGATTTAGTAAATCCCGTTGGATCTGTTGTCACTAATATCATGGTAAGGTAAAGATCATTCAAGTCAGAATGAAGTTCATTACTCAAAGAAAGATCGTAGAAGTCTGTCAGGCGAACTCAAAATAAGGCGTGTCAGATTGATGAGATCTATCGGAAGATCGTAGAGTTGATGCAGCGTCAAAGATCTAAATCTCGGGATCGTAGAGTCAATACAGTCAGTCACTCTACGACTCTCATAATCCAGTCTACGAACCAAGCAGAATCAAAGAGCAACCTCTACTTGAGCATTTTGAGTCATGACAATGATCTTCATAAAGATTATCCAGAAGGCTGACATTCAACTATCAAACAAACTGAATGAAGATCTCTGAGTACATCTAAAGCTTCTAGTCTTAACAGAGATCGTAGAGCAGTTCAAATCTTAACTCTACGATTGCACTACAGGCAAGATCGTAAAGCAGCAGAGCCAAGTTATAGAGTGAGAAAGCAAGCTCAGATGTATAAAATTCATCAGAAGACTGTATTGAGGAAAGTCATTGATGAATGATCACTACAGCCAACTCCGAATCTTCAATATCTATTTCAGTACTTTTGTACAAGCGCAAGGATATCAAAGGAATCCAAACTATGTTCAATAGTTAGTCTTAGACAATAAATCTTCAGAAGGCAAGGTGAATTTATTCATTGTTGGACTACATTTCTAATTCCAGTCACAAAGTCCCAAAACAATGTGATTGATGAACAAAATGCACATATCTCTCCGGTCATAGTCTCCAAACTCTATGACTAATAACCAAGCTAGCCTTATCGTCCCATATCGTAGAGTCACTATAATCATCATCCTGATCGTAGAACATATTGAGTCTACGATTTCACTTCATACAAACCTCTCCTATAAACTCTTTCTTAGCTAATTACCAGCCTACAATTCATGACATCAGTAATCAAGGTCATCTATTGAAAGGATGATTGTTGAGTAACTAGCAGCTCACTCTACGAACTGATCAAGCTAACTCAAACGGGGAAGGTGAACTTCACGCTCTCTAAACTCAAGTGGGTTAGAATACTTGATGTGCTTCAATTATGAAAAAATGCAAAAGTTAGACCCACGTTCTACAAATAAGTATCTGACACGTGTCCTCTACAAAAACAAGAGGGAACTGGCTTAAGTCAATTTTTTTAAAACTGACGGTGGTTCTTTCCCATCAGTTATCAATACTCTTTCTCCCAAAACTCATCGAAACCCTAGATTTCGAAAAATCTTCAGAAATCAAAATCACTCCCTGAACTATTCTCAAATCTGTTTACCCTCATGGCATCTCTTCAAGTTATTCTTGGAAATATTGTTTGTTTTGAAAAATTTGAAGATGCAGAGCAGAAATTCAAAAATATTCTTCATCTGGTCAAGAATGCTGGGTTCACTAAGTGTTTGAAAACTAGTACCAGAATTTTCTCTTCACTTGTGAAAGAATTCTACACAAACGCTGCTTATCGAGGAAATACTCTCATCACAAAAGTTAAGGAAATCTCTTTGCAAATAGGGGTTTCTGGAATCAATCACAGCCTAGGTATTACAATCGGAGGAATTACTTCTCTTGACAAGATTGATACCGAGCATGGATTGGAGCTGATGGGCTATGAAAAGAAGTCTCTTCTAAAAGGAATCAAGAAGAAAGATTTCCCTCAGTAGTACGAGTTTCTAGTTGACATTGTTGGGAAGAGCATTCTGTGCAAAGACACTGCATATGATACTGTCAGTGAAGATCAATTAAGGCTTATGACTGCTATTGCTCTAAGAAATAAAATCAACTTCGGAGCAGTTCTCTTAGGATGGATAAAAAGGTGGATAAGTGATGCAAAAACAAGAGCTGAAGCAAGAAAGCCCACTCCCAAGATGCTCTATGGAAGATTCATAAGCATCATTTTGAATAAGTTTCTGGCAAGTGCAATTGGGGAAGATGAAGGAGAAGTTCTAAACTTCAACAAAAGGATTACTCCAAGGTTGTTTGAAGACTGAAAAAAGAACCCTCATGCCAGTAAAGGTAAGAAAGCACAAGGATCGAGAAGCATCAATAAAAAGATGGAAGAGAGATCTAAAGGAAAAGGAAAAAAGGGAATGGAAGAAATTTCTGAGAAGGAATTTCAAGAGGCTGATGTACAGTCAAGAAACAAAACTCTTGTGATCTATGATAGTCAGGAATCAAAGAAGAAAAGAAAATTCAATGAAGTAGAGAATGCTGCAGAAAAGAAAGATGTCAGTATAGTGAAAGCTAAGAAGGAGCAGACAAATCCTAAAGGGTCTGAAATTGAGAAGAAGAAGAAGAAGACAGAGAAGAAAGTTACTCACACTATCCCAAGGAGAAGCTGGAGGATGAGAGAACAGTGGAGAAGTTTAATCACTACAGGACCACCTCAAATTATAGAAATTGATGATGATGAAGAAAATTCAAATTTTGGAGAAAGAATATCTGATAGTTCAAAAGAAGAAACATCAACGGGCTTTTTAGAGGAAAGATCATAAAGTCATAAAAATAGCCTGTCTGAAGAAGACATATCGTGTTCTGATCAGATAGCTGAACTAGTTGAAAAAGTCTCAGCACCAGAGATCAACGAAAGTGATGGTATCGCTGAAAATGTTATTATACCAGGTGAACAATTATCTGGAAATTCTGAAGTTGGAAAAGCTAAATCAGATGAGAAAGAAGATCGTCGAGGAGCTGTGATAAGAGAAGATGAACACCTCCAAGAAGAGATCAGTATTCATGAATTAAAAGAATCAAGAGACAGGTCAAGAAGGTCGGTGAGAAGAAAAGGATTAAGTGGATTTATAAAGAAAGTGGGCAGGAGTTCAAGTGCAAATCAAAATGACAGAAAAATAAGGAAGAAAGTTGAAAAGAAGCTGAGGAAAGTAAGCCTATTGAGAAAGCTGGAGAAGCAGCAATATGAAGAATATCGACTGAAGCAAGTCAAAAGAAGACGTAGAAAAAGAAGAAAGCATGCAAGCCAGATGGAAAAATATTCTATTTCATGGGATCATGATCATCTTTTCAGTTTCATTCCCATACTACCACTTCTAAGAGCTATATTCATGAATGATCAAAGTTCTAACAGTACTGTATTGTAATAGTTATTATATATTTTGACGACTCAAGTTTAGGTTGTGTAGACTCGAATTTGGGGGGCGTCACATATTTGATTATATGCATTTCAGTTCTCAAATATACAATTCTAATGTAAATTAGAAACTCCTTTTTAATTTTCACTCCACCTTGGCCAAGGATTTTTGAGCTATCATTTATCGAATTATATAAGACATTCTCTCTATTTACTGAAAGTGGTAGATCTTTTATTGACCATTCATCTACCTCCATGTGCAACTTATTATACTCAATCATACCCTTCGATATACCTTAAAGGTCTTAAGAAATATGCTAAAGTATAACTTATCATACACAAGATACTATAATGATCTCAAGTTCAAGAATCACTTGTATTACTATCATAAAAGGAACTCCTATTGACAAACAAGTAAAACCCCATTAGGTGTTCCTTGAGCGAGTCACGTTAAGTGAACTTATTATCTAATAAGCACCTACATACTTGTTTTAGTGTTTCTACATAAATAATTATAAGATCAACCATCCTCTTCATAAGAGTAAGTATAGTATGTACTAATCTATCTATATTCATTAATCTTCATTTTAGTGATATCACGATTATGAACATTTTAGTTTTGAGCTATCTTGAATTTAGATCTCATTATCATAATCAACATTATGATTCTAAAAGTATTGCTCAAAACTATGGGTTTATTCATATAATTAATTTAGTCAACTAATCATGAATAAATAAATATTTTGATAATTTTATTAATAAATCGAATAAGATTACAAAGTATATGCACATCACATCAAATGTGATTGCCTTGAAGGCATACTACTTTCAAATAATTCTAATTAGGTTATCAATTACTCTTCCGTTCTAAAATATAAAATTATCATTGACTTTCAATTTTAAATATTTTAAACTTAAGAACGACATTAATTCATTTAATTTTAGTTAATATAATAATAAATATTATAAACTACCTAATAAAAGTACTTGTGATTATAAAAGATTTACTATTTTCTTAAATTTTCATCCTGAATAATATTTGTAATTAAAATATATTAAATTGATTTTCAAAAATTAACAATAATGAACTGATGGAGTAGTATATATTTGATTCTTAAATTTAATAGCTATAGTGAGAAAAGTAGGACTAAAAAAATCTGATTTTCATAACTTGACAGAGATCTGCGACTATAAAAATTCAGTTCTCATAATCAGATTTATATTTTGTTTTGTAATGTGACTAGTCTCATCCGCCTTGTCATACTCTTGCGAGACGCGTAAAATATAAGGAGACAAGAAGTCAACAATAAAATGCATTGCAAGTGTTCCAAGATTTTCGTGTTTAGTTTTCATACTTCAAGATCCACGAGATACATAACACTTAAATGCATGAATATTTAATTTCTTTTTCTCATAGGGTCCCATATGTGTGTCAAACCGAAATTGAAACTGAAATTGAAAATGTTAGTCATATGACCTGTAATGTTAAATTCAAATCTGACTTTTATAGTTTTATATCTATATTCATTAGAAAATTATTATTGACTTTTTCAGGTCAACATAAGAAAATTTAGAAAAATTATTATTGATTTTTTTATGTCGGCTTAAGAAAATTTTAGATTAAACATAAACATGAATTATTTAAATTTTAGTTAATACAATGATAAATATTATAAACTATCTAAAAAGTATTATTCATCAAATGATTTATTACATCTTAATTTTTAATAAATTATTTTAAATTTAAATTTAAAAATATTTTAAATTAAATATTAAAAATTAATAATAATTTTATAATTTGGGATAGAAAAAGTATAAAATAAGGAGATAACACTTAACTGCATACAAGGTTTTTAAAATGGGATTAGTACTTTTCAAACTCCAAGAGCAAGGAAATAACAATTAAACGAAAACAGATTTATTATCTCATTTTCTGTCATATCTGTGATTTTATATCGTGTGTTAATTCCAGACAACTTTTACTCGCTTACAAAACTAATTGTCAATAAAAGAATGAATAACACTTGTAAAATAAAAACTAGGACAATAAATGAGATAATAGTTCGAACTAAATATTTGAATTCTAAATCGAAAATTAAATTTATTATCTTATTTTCTATCTCTTCCACGGTCCAATATCGTATATTTAATCTAGATAACTTTTACTCACTTACTCAAAATTTAAATAAAAAAATGAATAACACTTAATAAAATACAAAGAAGGATGAGACAAGTCAACAGATAAAACAACAGATTTGGACTCTAATTAAACACCCGTAATTAATTTCTCTTCTTAGGTCCCATATGTGTGTGAAACCGAAAATTATTCCTTTTTCTCTTTGTGGTTCCATTATAAATATTTAATCATCCACCAAAAATTGAGCCATCTTCAGTTCTCTGTTCAGTGGAGTCATTTTGAAGAAATGGCTAGTAACCTTGTAGTACTAATCTCACTACCTTTGCTTTCCATTTCATGGCAAGTAGTAACTTCTACTGCAAGTTACCAAGACTTCTCCCATTGCATGGCCATGCAAACCAAAGGAATCATAGTCCCTAGCATCATCCAACAACACATTGTACCCCCAAATTCACCGAAATTCTCAACACTTTTCTACTCTTCTCAACAGAACACTAGATGGCTAAATTCCACTACATACCAAAAACCTATCTTAATCCTTACCCCTCAAATCGAAATGGAAATCCAAGCTGCCGTAATTTGTAGCAAAAAACTTAACCTCCAAATCCGAGTCAAAAGTGGCGGCCACGACTACGAGAACCAATCGTTCCTCTCGCGTGAGCCATACATTTTTATCGATTTATATAACCTTAGAGATATCAAAATTGACGTAGACGAAGAAACCGCGTGGGTCCAGACGGGGGCATCCATAGGGGAACTTTACCATAGCATTGGCCAAAATAGCCCTTTTCTCGGATTTCCTGCCGGGACGTTCCCAAGTATAGGCACAGGCGGGCACATTAGTGGCGGAGGGATCGGAATGATGGCGAGAAAATATGGTCTTGCTGCTGATAATGTAATCGATGCTCGTGTCATTGATGTCCACGGTCGAGTACTTGACAGAAAATTAATGGGTGAAGATTTTTTTTGGGCGCTCAGGGGAGCAGGGGGAGCAAGTTTCGGAATCATAACTTCCTGGAAACTCAAGCTTGTAAGAGTTCCGAAAATTGTGACAGTTTTCACAAAACAAGTAACACTAAATAACAATCTGTTACTAGTGTTGACAAAGTGGCAGTCGATAGCCTATGCATTACCACATGAGCTCTTGATCAGAGTCCTTATCAAACGGATATCAGTTGATAATGTGTCTGGTTCATTTAATTCTCAATTTCTCGGCCCTAAATCGGAGCTTATTCCAATAATGGACCAATTCTTTCCTGAGCTAGGGTTAGTTTCATCTGATTGCGAAGAAATGCCATGGATCAATTCTACCCTTTATATCGCCTGGCATAAGGGGAACGATTCAATGGAGGAGATCTTATTGAACAGGACAGATCCAGGAAGGACTAATTCGAAAGGGAAATCGGATTTAGTGACGGAACCGATTCCAGAAAGTGCATTACAACAAATGTGGGATCAATTTATGCCACTGGAGTACGATTTGTTGGTAATTTTTGATCCATTTGGAGGAAAATTGGATGAAATTTCTGAAAATTCGATTCCGTTTCCCCATAGAAAGGGGAATTTGTTCAACATACAGTATTTGATCAAATGGAAGGTTAATAATGCTACAGAAATTGAAAGGAACTTCAACTGGATTAATAAATTGTACAAGTATATGGAACCATATGTTAGTAAATGTCCTAGGGCTGCTTATATTAACTACAAGGACTTGGATTTGGGGGCGAACTGGCCGGTTCGTCAGATTAGCTATGATGAAGCTAAGGTATGGGGTGAAAAGTACTTCAAGGCTAATTTTCATAGACTTGCACAAGTGAAAAGTAAGGTTGATCCGGAAAATTTCTTCAGGAATGAGCAAAGTATACCGACAGTTTCTTACTAAAGTGTAGCTATAAAAAGTGCTATAATTGTGAATAGATTGCATAAATGAAGCTTCTATAAGTTCAAAGAATTTGTTACATGAGTTTTTCTCTCCAACAAAATCCTGAGCTCATATTAATTAAGGTAACTAATAGTGACCAGGGAAATTATGCTCTCAGAGTTGAAAGTTTAAAGTATTATTAAAATAAATATAAAATTATCATTAAATACATATTTGATTTGGCAACATAATTGCTTCGGCATTATCGATCAACCGTCTTACTTAATATTAGTTTTCTTTTCTATTTTTTTTTGTTGTAAAACTTAATTATCAAGGTGGGTGAGGGTGACGATATAAAAACTTATGTCAACCCTACAAATAGTAAGTCACATATGGTAGTAAGGATATTACCTGATTTGATCCCTGCACCTCTCCCGGCCGAGTATGAGCTAGAGGATGAGAGGGTTACACAGTCTTAAAGAGTGTAGTGGACGAGTGGATTACACAGTCTTAGAGTTTGAACTCATTGATAATTTGTAAATATTTATAGTACTTACTGATTAGTGCTAGGAAGTAAAAATTTTGGGACAATTTTTATTTTCGAGGTTATATTATGTGCTACACAGCTAAACTCTTTTACATTTTTATATAAAAATATGCATGTATAATATAAGATTATAGTCTTTTTTTTTGTTTAAAATTGCTAAATCTTGTCACTTATAGATTTCATGGAATGATTAATAACTTAATTTCTAGGATTATCCTTACATTAAATAATAACTTTTTTTTTTATTTCATCTTTTTCAATAAATTTTAGAAGAGTATTATTGAGATTTTATAACTATTTTGGTCAATCAGTCAAATCATTAATTGTATTTTTTAATCTTTGTATTTTCTCCTAAAACGTCAATTAAAAAAAACGGAGAAAATCTAATACTCCATCCGTTTAAGTTTACTTGTCCTAATTTTTTTTTTTTTTTTTGTCCAAATCTATTTGTCCTCTTTCTATTTTAATACTATTTTTGACTTGATTTTTTCCTATACTATCCTCATTTTAGTTTATTAAAAAATTCATTTAAAATAATATAACATACATTAGAAAAATGTAACACTATTAAAATTTTAAAATTGGAAGTACAACAATACTTATTTCTTTCATATCTTTCTTCTCTATTTTATTATTTCAAAAAAAAGAGTTAGGAGATTAATTAAAACAAACAGGATCATAATTGTGATGCCCTCAAATCCGGGTCTCTTGAATCTCAAGTTCGGTGCTCACGATACAACCTTATCCTAACTCCATGTTATTGAATCAATAATATAATTACTAAAATTCATAATTTTTTATAAGCTTTTACAATCTTAGCTATCATTATAGCTCATTAAATTTGTTTTAATCAAAAACTTCACAATCTTATCTTATTCCCAGATCGCAATCTTTACAATTCATCTTAGTTTTCAAAATCTTGTATATATAATGATTCATCACAATATGTTAATTATGAGCACACAAAAGCTCCTCTTTTTATACATCCCTCGTTTTGATACTTCTTTCATTTTTATCTAGTATTAAATGTAGTATATAACAACCTGGATTATCAGAATAAACACTAAGTTCATAGTATACATTGGCTTTCTTATAGTACCACTACAAAAAAATAGACATTTGGCAACAATTTTTCGAGCAACAATATATAAAATTGTTACTAAAAATGCATATTTAGCAACAAAATTTGTTATTCATTGTAGATTTTAAAAAGGCTTTCATTTTTCGCAACGAATTTCATAGGTCGTTGCAAATTTTCGTTGCTAATTTGTTGACGGAAAAAAAATCCCCGCCTATTTACTTTTTTCGTTGCCAAATCTTGATGGACATTCGGCAACGATTTTTGTCGTTGTCAATAATGCATGTTTAGCAACGAAATCTGCCATTCGTTACAGTTTGTGAAAGGTTTTTATTTTTCGTAACGAACTTTATAGGTTGTTGCAAAATTTCGTTGTCAATTCGTTACAAAATTTTATTGTCAATTCGTTGGCATATTATTATTCATTATACCAAGTCCCTCGTGCCAAACAGATTATGATTCATTATAATTTGTGATTTTTTTATGAATTTAGTGAGAGAGAAATTCCTTCACTGAAGTTGAACTTATGAATGACAAATGAACTACTAAATTATAATGAATTTTCAAATTATTCTTTTTTTATTATTTTATTATATTTATAACTTATTATACAACAAAATATTAATTTAATACCTCATTAAAATATAAATAACAAAATTCACAATTGGAAAGTATTATTAATATAGTTGAAACCATAGATTATTACAATATCTATTATAAAAATTACATGCTATATATATATATATATATAGATATATATGGTGCCTTTAGAATGTCTCAATCTCCATTCAACACACTCAAAAAGAGAACAAAAAACCAAAACTTAAATAGAACGGAGGTAGTACTATATTTTGTTCAAGGTCAATTAAGAAAATAAGTGGTTAAGTTATGATACAACAGCAACTAAGATCCATATTATACAAAATTACAAGCAGGGCTATGTAGCCAGCAGAGTTGAAAATTTTATTAAATAAAATATTTTTAAAAATAGTTCAAACCATTTTTGCTACCTATTGTTGTAGAAATGACATGACCAGTAAATCGTATACAAGTATAAAATACCCAAATGAACTAAAAACTAGTATGTAACTAAACCACACAACACTTTTAAGAAACAATAAATCTAGAGTCATTCACACGAACATGAACTAGAAACAGACTTTATGGTATAATCCAGAGAAATAGAGAGTGAGAGCTAACATCAAATCCATAAAATATATCAAAGTTCTTAAACCAGGGTCCAAAGTCAGAGTGAATTAGTTGTACTTGAATATT
Organism: Hedera helix; assembly: GCA_947179155.2. Classification (NCBI taxonomy): domain Eukaryota; kingdom Viridiplantae; phylum Streptophyta; class Magnoliopsida; order Apiales; family Araliaceae; genus Hedera; species Hedera helix. Next base: position 18,883,065 of record OX359273.1, on the reverse strand, counting down.
AAAGGTTCATCCAAAAACTTGAAAACTTGTCTAGAAAGGGGGTTCAAATAGGGGTGAAATTTTTAGATTACAAATTAAACCACAAAAACTTATCTTTCATTCCATTAGATTCACTTGTCTGTTGTTTATGTCCCTGAGTTGGTGCTACTTTGAATCAATCACAGGAACTCTGGATTGCTGGCTAACTTGTTCATAATATTCTCAAAATTGTTGATTCATTTGTCTTGGTCCTGAATAGTTGCTTGTAGTTCTTCATCCTTGGCTCGAGACGCTTCTAACTCTGTTGTCAATGCTTTTTCTTTCTCGGTAGATGAAGACTTTTTTGCTCGAGGACCAAATCGGAACACAAGCAATCTCCCTGTCTTCTTGCCCAACACTCAAGTCATAATTTCCCTTTTGTCACTGCTATCAAAATTTTTAGATTCTCCTTCCATCTCAGAGGTATACTCATTCTCAAGTGTTTTCATTTCATTTTGCGAAATTAACAACACATACAAATAAATCAAGGATAATCTAAAATTCAAAACTATAGATTTAACGCATTAACATCAATAATAAAAAATAATAAAAACTAATGTGCAAGATTATGGCTTTAGTCTTACCATATACCAATTGGTAATACACATAGCACTTAAACATTATTCTTTAATCTTATATGCTCTAGCTTGTTACATTAGCTTGTAATGTATCCTATTAGTTAGTTATTATATAACTCTTATTCATGTCTGTTTTAAGTTTTTCCATGCACGAGTAACTTAACTTATGTATAAATACATTTAACACACACCACATTAATTCATCATGCATTCATTTGATTTACATAGCTCACTTAAACATGAAGCATCCGTTGTAAAATCACATATTAGTGATTAATATAACCTTTATCATGTTCCATTTGATTCCCTTCAAGTATTAGTTTCATAAACTAATACACGTTTAATCTAGCATGCCAAATAATACACTTAGTTATTTAATACCTATACATGTTCACTACAATTGAACTATACACATATCACTTTGTTTAATCACTTCATAACTATGCTCGTATTTATGCACATAGTATCATTATATCAATGCCTTTACATTTTTCAAATTAGTTCAGTACACTAATTGTTTTACACCACAACCACGTTGACTTAATCAGATTATTTTCTTTGAATATATAACAAGCACTAGTTATTTTAATTTATGCAAGAACACATTTAGCACATACCATCTTTGGTTTAATCATGTCATCCAAATTTGATTCAATGGTGTAAAATGAATACTCAAGTTTGGAATTTCACCATCTAAGTCATTCAATAAGAGAGTTACACGTGGAATCCATTACCAAAACCAAAGCACGCGTGATAGGATTATAAAAAAAAAAATCATCTGATTTCCCCCAAAAAAAATTAGTTTCCCTCACGACCTTTTTAGTTCCCCCACACTTTTCATAACCTCTACACAATTTGCAAACAATTTTCCTTTTTGTTAGACCTAATATGTTCTAATTTTTCATCTTCGATTTACTTCTCATTTCAAAACTATATATCTCTAATTTTGCATGTTCTACTTCTAATTTTTATCTTCTATCAGTCCTAGTTCAATTTTGTAAAACTTGATATGTTCCACGATCTTCCTCCCTTGCCCTAGTTCTACAATTAAGGGTTTGGAATGCGCATATTCAAACACCATATATCTAACTACTATTATCTTTCTATCTATATCTTCCCCTTTAAATTTTCCACTTCTCTATCAAAAAAATGGCAATCCCCTTGAAATCAATGGTAAAATGACATTCTACAATATAATTGGAAGCATCATGAGGCAGACTAATGGGCATGTTTCAATGTCGTCTATGTTTAGCGCCATTCGTCGCATGTCATCCTTAAAGTTTTTCATTGGAGGTATGCGCCTATTAATTTAGTAAATGTAATTGGATCTCGTTATTGATTCAAAGTATATTGATTATGGTCCATGTTATACTTATCCATGTATGAATTCAGGTCTTTCTTATGGAATTGATGATCTGTGAGGATCCGAATTTCAGGATTTCTTTAATAATATCAAATAAGAATTAATTGATATAAAAATATCAAGGTTGTTTAAGTTAATTATTATTTTAAGTAATTTAAAGTGTGTGATGAGATTTAATTAGTAAATTAAATCTATACAGAGATCATGACGAATTGTGTTAATTTAAAATAATTGAAAGGTAAATAAATTGTTTAAAAATAATTTATGAAAAATAAAAGAAATTTCAAGAAAAGGTACAAAAAGTGTACAATTTAATTGTAGTGAAAGTACAGAAATTATGATTTAAATGAGATAATATGGTAATGTGAGAAGTAAGATTTAAATATGTATATTTATATATGTGAATGTTTAATTGATAATCTTAATTTCATTAATGATGGAAATAAATGGATTAATAATTAAATTAATCCAAATTTAAATAAAAAGTGAATGAGGGAATTGGTAAAATTGTATGTGTGGACTTTAGAGTTTATCAAGAATTTTTAGAAGAAGTTTGGAAATTAATTGAGAAGGAAAGGTAATTATATAAATTATATAATAATAATTATATAATTTATATAAGGAAATTAAAATAAGGTATGAAGAAAATAATAATTATATAAATTATATAAGAATAATTATGTAATTTATATAAGGTGATTAAATGGAATAAAGTTGGAGGAAATTAAGAAATTATTTAAAAGGAGAATGTAATTATATAAATTATATAATATTAAATTATATAATTTATATATATAAAGAAATTAATATGAATATTAAAGAAATTTAATAATAAATAAGAAAAAGGAATGTTTTAAGTTATTAAAAAAATTATGTTTATGCATAATTAAATTATTATGACCTTTATGAAAAATAATATTTCGGAAATGTGAACATGTTAATGTAACATGTTGTCCAAGTAACGGAGTGAAAAATTATGAAAAATAATATTTATATGTCCTATGAATTATTTTATGATTTTTGGAAATATGAATTACCTCATATAATTACATGCATGGCGTTATGCGTGTACAAAATTTGTCAAGAAAAATACCGAAAAATGTGTTAATATTATTTATAAATCATGTTATGATTTTTAGTGAATTAAAATAAATACTTTATATATATTATATAAAATATTTATTACACGTGATAATTACGTAATGTATTTAATTAATTGATTTGCATGCAAAAAAATTTGGAAATTATCCGCATTCGGAACTTTCGAGAGAAGCTTGAGTCGGTGGAATGAATTTGTTGCCAAAGTTAGCTTTTGGTATAAATAGCAAACAAAAGGAAATAAAAAGAAAGAAAAAGGAAAGCCAAGGAAAGAGAATGAAATAATAAATGTATATATATATCTCTCCATTTCTTCCCCATCCGACACCACCATGCCGCCACCCGTGAACCACCATGGCCGACCAAGAAGAAGAACATAGTTGAAGCTTCAAGGAAGAGAAGTACAAGCCAAGAAAGGTTGATCGAGTTAAGGGTTTGAGCTAACAATTTAAATAACGGGACGCCAGGCAAGTTCTTCAGTCCCTTTTATGTTAAATGTTGGAATGTTATGATAAGTAATTCTTGTTTTAACTGCATACAAATTACGTGTTATGTGATACGTGATTAATATGACCACAATGTGTATTCTGTGCAACGATATGAATATATATGAAATATATTGCTATAGTAGAAGCACAAACACATGATGTATGACACACACCAAGCATGATAAGGTATGTGCTACGTGAAGTATAACTGTTGAACTTGCTGAGCCGTTGTGCTCATTACTTGTTTAATAAACATTTTTGCAGGAAAGAAATGAATTTCAAAAATATCAGATGATATAAAGACGGATAATCACAGAAGGTTGTAACGTTATTGTTATATTTCAATAACATAATGTGAATACTATTGTTAAGTTTATAGTGCTATTTTGTATGTACATATATGTTGAATCCAGACAGGATAAGTCAAGTTAAATTATGGACTGTGATAGTTCAAGATAGATATTATGATGGAGATTATTAAATGGTTAATTATGAATTATGAAATAAAGGAATAATTATGGATTTATTAATCAACCTTAAATTTGAAATGTTGGGAAATATGATACTGGTAAGAGAAAGAAAAAGTTAAGGTTGCGATCCAGGGACTAGGATCTAAATGTAAGGATTTTACATAATCAAATATGTTAATGCAATGATTAAGAAAAAGAAAAATTTATACCAAAATTTTGGTAATTGTTGATTTTTAAATATCAGATAATGGATCAAATAAGGTGGTTAAAGATATATTAACGAACCGAAATTTGGACGTTAAGGAAATAATGTATAATAAATACAAGATTAAAAGAGTAAAGTGGGTCGAATTTCGGGGTCGTTACAGTTGGTATCAGAGCTAGAGGTTATAAACCTTAGGTAAATGATACCTTAGGTTATAACTTAAAGTAAGAAAGAGTACGATTAGTTGAGTGTTCTGAAAACTCAAGCGTATGGTAAACTCGTGACTCGTGATTATATGGTAGAGCCCCTTTAGCGAATGGGCGACTATAGCCTGACTAGGACAAGCTCCTCAACCATATGATTATGGTAAGTTCCTGAGTCCAAATACGTGATAAGTTTGATGAACATGGGGGATTAAAATAGAAAGATGTAAGTTAAGAAATACAGATCTCAGATAGTGGCTAAAGTGAAAGAAATATGAAAGATAAAAGATTATAAGGAAGAGATAAAGATGTTAAGGAAGATTTGAATGGAGATAAGGAATTAAGAAAATTTATAAGTTCAATTAAGAACATAATTGAAAGAATATCTGAAATGATGCAAAGATGAATCTCAAAGATAATCAGGGGACACCTGATTTAAGCAATAAAGATGACAAGGTAATCCAAAACTTATAGGAAGAGATCATAACAATATGATCAGGAACAGCTAGAGGATCATACTACGATACGATCATAAGATAAGGGAAACGAGTAAGGAATGAATTGTAGAGCAAGGTCATGATGGGATCAAGTGAAAATGTGAAATAAAAGAGAGACCTGTTAATGGTACTATGGAATAGTACAAGAAGAATTCAGAGAATGATGAGACATGAATGACAGAAAGGTTATGATAAGGGGTAGAAAGCTTGGGTACGAAATTTCAATTGAGGACTCACGTGGTGACTGAGTTGCACAATCCTTTGTATGGGCGGGGGATTTGTGTTTACTTAGTTACTATGTGATAATCATTGAAATGTTAGAGTCGCGCTAAGAGTTTCTAATAGATAGATAATATTAAGTTTAGACACGAGTTCTTAAAACTCATGCATATGGTAAGTCCATGACTCATAATTGTATGGTATGTTTTGAGCCCCTCAGCATATGGATAGTCTTTGATGTGTTCTTAGACTACATATTGCTAGGACAAGCTTTTAAACTCATATTCTTGTGGTAAGTTCCTGGACTCATAATGTGTGGCAAGTTTGATGAACTATACGGGGGTATAGAAAAGTTTGAGTAGATAGAAATTTTAATATGATAAAGAATAATAGTCCTAGCAATAAAGTTAATAATTAAGTAAAGACACTGAAGGTGAATGTTAGGGAATTTAGGATATTCCCACTCTTCTAGCTTTGCTAAATTTCGAAAATTTTGGCCTCAAGTTGATTTGGCACGTGTGTGCTTTGAAAAATATAATGAAATTTTTAAGCAATTTAAAAAGTGTCTATGTAACTTGTTTCAGCTAGACAAAAAAAAAAATATTTTTACATCAAAATGTATTTCAAAAGAATCATCCATGCACCTTTTAGCCCGGTGCAGATGTGATGAATGACGGAATGCTCAACGTGTTGTTGAGACGGTGCGGTACTATTTCGTTATAAGATGATTCAACACCATAAAGTACGGTTTATGGTGTAGGAATTATTAACGACGAAATCCTCAACGGACTGTCAAAATGATGCGGTAACATGAAGTCATAAATGATTTTGGATTTATAGAAGTATGTCAAAGCTATAAGTCATTGCCATTTGACTCGGCAAGACGTTTTGAAAAGTTTTGACATGATGAATGTTTTAAAAAAAAAAAAAAAAAAAAAAAAAAATTATGCGAGTTATAAATTGTTAAAAGTAAGTCTATGCTAATTGATCCGGCTAGACAAACGTTGAAGAAATATAAGTCTGAGCTATTGATTCAGCTAGACAAATTTTGTAAAATATTGAATTCGTATTCGTTAAAAGTTATAACCAATCAAATTACTTTTGAATGAATTCTATGGCTGAGATGAACAAAAAGATTAAGACTATTGCAGGTTGATCGAATGGTCACCTGGCATAGCAAGACACAGACATTGCAGATTGATCATCTGGCGTGCCAATGTATGGTGAAACATCCATCACTTTAATGACAGATTGATCCACTGTCAGGGTTTGCAGTATGAAGTACTCGGGGAGCGAAGTACTGTAAACCGGGATAAATGTTCATTCAGCATATCATGAAAATTTTCCAAAATAAAATTTTGAATTCCTCTACTCTTATGAAGATTGGATGGTAGGATGGGGTAGTATTTTAAACTGTGAGCGATAATGAAAGTAATAATTGTGAAGTAAAGAAATTATGAAATATGAAGAATTAGAAAATTGCAATGGGCAATGATCACGAGAAATGAAGGGAAGAAAGATATGTGGAATAAATATAAAGAAATTGTGAAGTATGAGTATATAGAAATTTCGAGGACGAAATTTTATGAAGGAAGGGTGAATGTGATACCCCAGGAATTTTAAAATAATTTTAAATAAGGATTATGATAAATCAAGTAAAGGTTAGTATTTAAAATCTAATGTTGAATAATGGAGGTATTAAAGAATGAATTATGAAATATGAAGAAGATTATAAATGTGAATTAAGAAGAAAATGATGAATGTACAGAGTATATATGAGGTATAATAGAAGGTATGAAATAAGTTGGTTAAGTAAGGATAAGTACGATTAGAGGAAAAGAAAGTTTTCGAAAAATGAGAACATATCTTGATAAATACATCAAGGAAAGAGCTAAAGATTTATAGTCACAAATAAATTGTGAATGTGATTTAAGAATTGAATATTCAGACAATTATGATTTTATGAGGTTATCCATGTAAGTTATGGATATTAAACAGGTAAAATATAATTATTATTGATTAAATTGTTATTCATCAAGATGAATGTATAGCAAGGTGCTATGAATAATATACGTATAATTATTACGGCAATTATGATTCCGAGGACGGAATCCTGTTAAGGAGGGAAGAATGTGAGGATCCGAATTTCAGGATTTCTTTAATAATATCAAATAAGAATTAATTGATATAAAAATATCAAGGTTGTTTAAGTTAATTATTATTTTAAGTAATTTAAAGTGTGTGATGAGATTTAATTAGTAAATTAAATCTATACAGAGATCATGACGAATTGTGTTAATTTAAAATAATTGAAAGGTAAATAAATTGTTTAAAAATAATTTATGAAAAATAAAAGAAATTTCAAGAAAAGGTACAAAAAGTGTACAATTTAATTGTAGTGAAAGTACAGAAATTATGATTTAAATGAGATAATATGGTAATGTGAGAAGTAAGATTTAAATATGTATATTTATATATGTGAATGTTTAATTGATAATCTTAATTTCATTAATGATGGAAATAAATGGATTAATAATTAAATTAATCCAAATTTAAATAAAAAGTGAATGAGGGAATTGGTAAAATTGTATGTGTGGACTTTAGAGTTTATCAAGAATTTTTAGAAGAAGTTTGGAAATTAATTGAGAAGGAAAGGTAATTATATAAATTATATAATAATAATTATATAATTTATATAAGGAAATTAAAATAAGGTATGAAGAAAATAATAATTATATAAATTATATAAGAATAATTATGTAATTTATATAAGGTGATTAAATGGAATAAAGTTGGAGGAAATTAAGAAATTATTTAAAAGGAGAATGTAATTATATAAATTATATAATATTAAATTATATAATTTATATATATAAAGAAATTAATATGAATATTAAAGAAATTTAATAATAAATAAGAAAAAGGAATGTTTTAAGTTATTAAAAAAATTATGTTTATGCATAATTAAATTATTATGACCTTTATGAAAAATAATATTTCGGAAATGTGAACATGTTAATGTAACATGTTGTCCAAGTAACGGAGTGAAAAATTATGAAAAATAATATTTATATGTCCTATGAATTATTTTATGATTTTTGGAAATATGAATTACCTCATATAATTACATGCATGGCGTTATGCGTGTACAAAATTTGTCAAGAAAAATACCGAAAAATGTGTTAATATTATTTATAAATCATGTTATGATTTTTAGTGAATTAAAATAAATACTTTATATATATTATATAAAATATTTATTACACGTGATAATTACGTAATGTATTTAATTAATTGATTTGCATGCAAAAAAATTTGGAAATTATCCGCATTCGGAACTTTCGAGAGAAGCTTGAGTCGGTGGAATGAATTTGTTGCCAAAGTTAGCTTTTGGTATAAATAGCAAACAAAAGGAAATAAAAAGAAAGAAAAAGGAAAGCCAAGGAAAGAGAATGAAATAATAAATGTATATATATATCTCTCCATTTCTTCCCCATCCGACACCACCATGCCGCCACCCGTGAACCACCATGGCCGACCAAGAAGAAGAACATAGTTGAAGCTTCAAGGAAGAGAAGTACAAGCCAAGAAAGGTTGATCGAGTTAAGGGTTTGAGCTAACAATTTAAATAACGGGACGCCAGGCAAGTTCTTCAGTCCCTTTTATGTTAAATGTTGGAATGTTATGATAAGTAATTCTTGTTTTAACTGCATACAAATTACGTGTTATGTGATACGTGATTAATATGACCACAATGTGTATTCTGTGCAACGATATGAATATATATGAAATATATTGCTATAGTAGAAGCACAAACACATGATGTATGACACACACCAAGCATGATAAGGTATGTGCTACGTGAAGTATAACTGTTGAACTTGCTGAGCCGTTGTGCTCATTACTTGTTTAATAAACATTTTTGCAGGAAAGAAATGAATTTCAAAAATATCAGATGATATAAAGACGGATAATCACAGAAGGTTGTAACGTTATTGTTATATTTCAATAACATAATGTGAATACTATTGTTAAGTTTATAGTGCTATTTTGTATGTACATATATGTTGAATCCAGACAGGATAAGTCAAGTTAAATTATGGACTGTGATAGTTCAAGATAGATATTATGATGGAGATTATTAAATGGTTAATTATGAATTATGAAATAAAGGAATAATTATGGATTTATTAATCAACCTTAAATTTGAAATGTTGGGAAATATGATACTGGTAAGAGAAAGAAAAAGTTAAGGTTGCGATCCAGGGACTAGGATCTAAATGTAAGGATTTTACATAATCAAATATGTTAATGCAATGATTAAGAAAAAGAAAAATTTATACCAAAATTTTGGTAATTGTTGATTTTTAAATATCAGATAATGGATCAAATAAGGTGGTTAAAGATATATTAACGAACCGAAATTTGGACGTTAAGGAAATAATGTATAATAAATACAAGATTAAAAGAGTAAAGTGGGTCGAATTTCGGGGTCGTTACATGATCAGCCTTTGAGGGATGCATTTGCTAGCTTTGGGGATGTTAGTAAGGGTGAGTATGAATTTTTGTGCTACATCTTTTTCTCTAGACATGAAGTCATTATTTTATGGGCTAATATATGTCTAAATGATAGAGAATAACCCCTCTGTTCCAAATTCTAAGATAATTATTGACTTTTGAAGAAGTTAATTTTTAACATTTCAAACTCAAAATTAATAAGATTCATTATCAATTATGAAACAATAAATCTTATAATTAGTAGTGCATTTTAAATAATTTGCAATAATCCTCATTGCATTGACTAAAATTAAATGAATCTATTTCAATTTGGGATTTGAAAAAGTCAATGCCTTCAAAAAGTCATTAACGATATTTTATTTTGAAACAATAAATCTTATATTTAGTAGTGCATTTTAAATAATTTGCAATAATCCTCATTGCATTGACTAAAATTAAATGAATCTATTTCACTTTTTGATTCGAAAATGTCAATTACCTTAAAAAAAATCGATAATGATATTTTATTTTGAAACAGAAGGAGTATATATATGTAAATGGGGTATAGGTATATTTTCAAGACTCTTGAGTTGCAACATAACGAACTACATATGAAGTAAAAAATATATACAAGTTGAAAAGCAACATAAATGGATTTTATGGGCTAGTATTACAAGTGACAAATAACTTTTTATGATATGCCATGGGGTACAAGAATTCCTTATATTATTAAAACTTATGATTTGCAACATGATTGGATTGTGGTTATTCTAGTTAAGTTATATTCAACATTATGTTCCTTGTTTTTTTAATTTGATTTATGTATAATTTTCAACCTGTAGAAAGTTTATTGTTCCTTTTTTTAGTTTTTTGGGATTGGGGGAAGGGTTGTCAGGTTGGTTAGTTTGATGTTGAATCATGCTTCTTTCTTTCTTTCTTTCTTGTCCCCCCCCCCCCCCCCCCCCCCCCCCCCCTTTCTGATTATTTTTTTTTGTATTTTTCTTTTATCCATGGTAGTTGATGGGTTAGGTATTTTACGGTTGGATCTTGCTTTTTCTTGATTTATTGTTTGTTGATTCTTTTGCCTTTTCTTGTGGTAGTATCGTTGTTCTTAATCATTATTGGTTTGATGTATATAGTCAGGGTTATCACTGACAGGGATACTGGGAGGTATAGGGGATTTGGCTTTATGACCTTTGCAGATACTGAATCTGTGTCCTCAGCACTATCCGCCATGGACGGACAAGTGATGATTAAATGATGTGAAAAATCTTTAGTACATAATTGTCATTGTTATTCTCTTCTAATGTTGTACTTCCTATAACAACTGAATGGGCGTAACATCCGTGTGACCAATGCTACCGATCATCCTCCTCGTAATAATTTTGCAGAAAGCGGTGATTATCAAGGTGGGTATAATGATGGCGGAGCAAATGATGGTTTCTAAGATACCTTAATTAGTACTACTGTTTATAGGCATGAGCAATGACAAGTTATTTAGTTATTAGTAACTCAAGATGCGTGATTGTGTTTTGAATTTATGGAATTTTGAACTCGTTGTGGTATGTAATGCTTTTAAAACATGTTTTCCCATCATTTTATCTGCAGCAAGTCATGCTTTGCTTGTTTTATGACGATATAAGTGATTTTGTACATCGCCGTTTTAGGTTCCAGATTTTCTTCATCATAAATAAGGTAATGCGTTTCATTTTTCCTAGGTGACCGGTTAAGTACTTGTCAAAATTTTCATCCAAGCCCTCTTGACATAATGTGTAAAGTATTAAATGTTAATGAACTTTGTATGTAATCTTTTTGCTCAATAATTGTGTAGGCGAAAAATAGTGTTTGGGTTGCATTGAGGTTAAAACTTATTTTTGTTTGTTGATTATGTTAGGGGGTGGAGTCATAAATTCCTTGAAACAAAAAATGATTAGAATGCTGTAAAATTTGTGAGTTAAGGTTCCAAAGAAGTTATTATGCTGTATTCTGTTGATATATTCATTGGGCATTATTTTGGCACTCAGGGTGGTTTGATTCAGCTATTTCAATCTTATGTTCTACTGTTATATAATTTTTATCTATTTATTTACAGTTATTTTGTAATTGATTAAAAATACCTGAAGAATAATAAATGAGAGAAAATGGGACAATATATTTGAATTTCTTGAATAAGAGCAGAATCCACTTTGGTTTTCCATTTTCTGTTAAACCATCCACTTGCATAATTATCATTTCTTCTTTTTCTTTTATTTTATTTTGTTTATTTTTTTTACCTAATGCTGCTTCGATTCATGCATTTGACTATGTAGAGTATTGTGAAAGCAGTAATTTTATGCATCATTTCTTTTGTCTTGACAAAACTTGATTACAAAACTATCGTTAACATATGATAGTACTGTGCTTGTTTTTATAGTGGGATACTGCTGGGCAAGAGCGATTTCGGACTATAACGAGCAGCTACTACCGAGGAGCACATAGGATTATTGTGATTAACATTACTTGGGTTAACCTAAATAATAAATTTGTCTGCACCATATGTTGTTTGACTCGTTTATATTGTCGATCATTATAGAAAAGAGTTGTACAAGGTCACTGTGGGCTTTACTTTACATACAAGTTTCGGGTTCCATATGCCAATATGCATGCTTGCAGCCACTTTGAATGCTATTTTTTTCTTGTCCTTCATGTCGATCTTTACTGCACTTATATACTACACAAAAGCTTCGAGCTCCAATTTAATGAAATATCTCATTATCATTGAGATTATGATCACTAGTTTTATATCTCAATATATTCAAGAGAACTTTAGCAATAATTAGAAAAAGTTAAACTGCTCGCTTATATTAAATACCTTAAAACTTTCAAAAGTCAAATTAGATTTAGACTTCACTTCTATTGTTATCCAAGCGCCTCAATAACTTCTTCAACACGGATATCAGGTTGTACCTTATCTAAACTAGAAGCCTGTCCCTTCGAAAGTATGTATATTATCTACATACCTTGGGCAACAACAGTGTACTCTTGTCTATAAAACTATATTTTAAAATAATTAGTCAATTGATTAATATAGCAAAGTAATCTCCTAATTATCACTTGATAACTATTCTGTAGGTATTATTCATGTGCTTATTTCCATTCTTTCACAAGGATAGAAAACTATCTTGTGCTAACCAAGGGCAAGTGATACCCTTTGGCAAGGGTTCTTTTTTGTCACCCTATGCTATTTTTCTTATATATTTCACGTGCATATGGATGTTCCCCTTTTTCTTGAAGTTTCTTACTACACTAACATATGTCCACACAAAAATATAGTTATATCAAGTTATGTGAAATGGATAAATCCTTATACGACGTATAGCATGATTGACTTGTCATTTATTTTTCTCTACAGTGAATTTCTAGCTCATTGATTTTTCATCCAACACAACTTTATTATGTACCTAATTTGATGTCTTATTGTTTCTGGGAGCCTGAACATACAAAGAAATATGTCTAGATTTTCAATATTTGTAGACTTGGTGAGTTTTGTTACATGTAAATGAATTCAAATACTTGATATATGATAATGATCAAACCACTATGTTCATATGCTAGCAGATGCTTATGGCAAAAAAGTGGAGTATGTTTTATTGCTTATTTTTACCAAGTGATACAAGATGGCAGAAGCAAAGGAAAGAGTTCTTACACCGGCAATTCTTTCAGACATGCAATCCATTCATAAGGGCTGCGAAAATCTTGACTCAAATTAAACTTGGCTTTCATGAATAGGTAATAACAATAAACAATGATCATATATTCTGATAATTGACCGGAGAACATTAATATTATCAAACTTGTGTCTCTTCTTAAGGGTAATTTTTTAATAATTTGTATAATATTATGATTGTCTACTTGCCTTTTTTTGCTTATGTGCAATATGGTGTATATTAGTACCACGCTGCAACTCTATTGTCTTTATGTATTGATTTTGGCACTACGTGCCTCTGCTAACCTATTTGCTTCATTTTCCTACAGCTATGACTTGCTATTATTTTTAAATATGTGCAGGAACACTACTTCTCTCTGCCTTACAATATTGGGTACCAAATTTCCTATATATGATGCGCTATGTTTACGGAAGAAAATGGATGAAATAAGAAGTGTACTATCTTTATATATGTAAATATATATTTGATTGAAGAACTGTGGTAGCCTTAGATGGTTGGTTGTAAAGATGATGAATAATTATGTACTAGATGATTTTAATAAGTTAATAATATTTTTTTTATTTAATTTTTGCCATTATTTGCTATGGGGTTATTGAGTCAATCAGGTACACAGCAAGATTGTCAATTTTTGATTTAGCAACGATACAGTCAATGACTATTTTGTTACGAAAGCATTGTACAATTAAGGATATAGTAACAACTTTTTATACATTTAGCAACAAGTTTTCATTACTAATGGCATTAAAACATAATTTTTGACAACGAAAAATTAACCTAATAACAACAGGGAGGATATTGTTGCTATACGCAAATAAAAAGGTAATATTTATATCATTGCAAATCATATCAATTTTTGTTACACATATAATGAAACGACAACATATAGTGTCGTTGTTATTCAACAACTTTCGTTGCTATTGAAAAATGACCCACAACAAACATTATCGTTGTTGATTAATCATAATGTCGTTGCAAAATAGTATAATCAGCAACGAACATTGTTGCTGAAATGTATATAATCAGCAAGAAAAATAGGTTTAGGCAACAATTTCCATGCTTTTTTCGCAACGAAATCAATCACTGGCAAAAGTGAACTAACTACAACGAAAGCACATGTTTGTTTTGTTGCCAATTAGTAGGATTTTGCAACGAAAGGTGATTTTTAGTAACGATTTTTTATTGATTTTGTAATAATAAATTTCGTTGCTAAAGGATCAAGGCTTTTGTATGAAAGCCAACTTTCGTTGCAAAATGTATCACTTTCGGCAACAACCAAAAATACGTTCGTTACGGAACAATTAGCAACGCTTATTGCGCAACGAAAGGTGCAACGATGAGAAAATTGTTGCTAAAGCCATTTTGCAACGAAATTTGGCACCTTTAGCAACGAAAATCGATTGTTTCTAAAGCCTCATTTTTTTTAGTGTACTCAATCATATAATCTTACTTTACAATCATAAGGTAAGTTACACAACTCAATATCAAAACACTCTTTTATTCGATATTCCAAAGTCTTACATAACTTAAATCAATTCCTTTGTAGTAAGTCTTTATGACTTAGTGTACAACAAATCAAAGAAACAATAAGCGCTTGCTTCCTAACGTGCCTCAAGTCTTTACAACTATGTTCATCGAAAACTTCTTCTTCTATAACTACAAATAAACATATTTGTAAGAAAGAGCGTGACGACTCAGCAAATCTAACAGTTATCACGTTTCATACTTCACGTTTCACATATGCGTTATATTTTATACTTGTATCGTGTATTTCACGATGTGCATTTTATTTATGCATCTTAAGTTATCTATTTTCATGCATCATGTTCTATGCATGCTTCATGTTTTTATAGTTCGCATTATAATAATTTAAACAGTTTGTAGCGAACAGTTATCATAGCTCATCAATTGTAAACCAACAATTATAATCACATAGTTGCACTGAATGCACACTTTAATCATGCTCTCAATCAATTAACATAACACTGAAACTTTCACATATAATTGAACAAATAGATCGTGTATATTAATAACTTCACATTTAGTTCACATAGTAGTGAAAGAAACTTACCTCTAGTTTTGTTCATCATAATAAGCTCATCAAATGTTCATTGTATAACTTCATTCGTCAGTTATTATAATCCGAACTTTATAGTTCATCGTATAACTTATATATTACAATTCAGGTTATAATACATTCAACAATCTCATTCGAGATTATAGTTTCATCTAGATTAGTTTCCTAATCTTCAATTTGTACTACGCTCGATGTATAGTATACCTTATACAGGTTAGTTAATATATCAACATATTCTAACCCATTTTATTCAAAAACTTTATTTTCGTTTCAATACTTTCCAAGTTATATTACATCACCTAAATGCACAACACATAGAGAGAGAAAAAATTGGACAGAAAATTCTGCAGAGGTGCGCCGCAATGCACCTTTCTTGTTTTAATGATCGTGAATTTTAATTGTGTGAGGATCCGAATTTCCAGGATTTCTTTAATAATATTAAGTGAGAATTTAATTGATAAAAATTATCAAAGTTGTTATATTAATTATCATTTTATGTGGTTTAATGTATGTGAAGGGATTTAATTGGTAAATTAAATTGGTATAAAGATGATGATAAATGGTGATTGAATAGAAATAATTAAAGAATAAATAAATTGTTTAAAAACAATATATGGAAAATAAGAGAAACTTTAATGAAATTATTGATATTTAGAAATTGTTTTGAAGGTACAGAAATTAAATGATGTTATGTGGTAAATGTATATGTTTAAGTGATAATTATAAATGTTATTAATTATGGAAGTAAAAGGATTAATAATTAAATTAATCCAATTTTAAATAAAAAGCGAATGAGGAAGTTAATAAAATTATAATTTTTGATTTTTGATTTAATTAAGAATTATGGTGAAAATTTAGAAATTGATTGAGAAGAAATGTAATTATATAAATTATATAATAATAAATTATATAATTTATATAAGAAAATTAAAGTGATGTTTAACGGAAATTATAATTATATAAATTATATAAGGATAAATTATATAATTTATATAAGAGAATTAAAATAATGAGAGAGTTAATAAATGCGAAAATATTGATTAATTGATAATTATGGAGGAATTTAAGAAATTATTTAAGAAAGGAGAATGTAAATATATAAATTATATAATATTAAATTACATAATTTATATATAAAGAAATTATTGTAAATATTAAAGAAATCGAATAATAAATAAGAAAAATGAATGTTTTAAGTTATTAAAAATTATAATTATGTATAATGGAATTATTATGACTTTTATGAAAAATAATATTTCGGAAATGTGAACATGTTAATGTAACATGTTGTCCAAGTAACGGAGTGAAAAATTATAAAAAATAAATTTTATATGTACTATGAATTATTTTATGATTTTTGGAGGTATAAATTACCTCAAATAATTACATGCATGCTATTATGCGTGTACAAAAAATTGTCAAGTAAAATACCCAAAAGGGGTGTTAATATTATTGATAAATCATATTATGAATTTTGGTACGTTAAAATAATTATTTTACATACATTATGTAAAATAATTATTACACGAAACAATTACGTAATGTATTAAATTAATTAATTATGCATGCATTTTTGGAACAATCCGGAAGTTGAAAAGCTAAGCCAAGGTCGGTGGACGTGTGGTGACAATTAAAATTACTTTCATGCAATTCTTATAAAAGGAGAAAAAAATAGAAAGAAAAAGGAAACAAAAAGAAATAAAAAGAAAAGAAAGCAACCAAGCAAAGTTTTTCTATTCTTTCTCCTCCCATTCGGCAACACACCACCACCTTGCCACCAACCGAAAAACTTCCATAACTACCATGAGAGAGGAGTTGGGTGCCAACAAGAGGAAGGTTTACAAGCTTTGAAGGTATAAAAAGCTAATTATTGATTTATTTATGTAGTTTTTGTGTTAAAATAAAATTATGGAAAATTAGTAAATAATTATAATAATGATTCCAAATAACTTTTGGATGAATTGTTATGAATAATATGATTTTTGGATGTGTTATGTTGTAAAAATTGTGAAGAAATTTTGGGTTTTTGGTTAATTATGCATGGCTGGTATACTGTGCAGGAAGAAGAAAGAACAAAAAAAAAAAAAAAACTGGACAGGGTCGCGCATTGCTCGCGGCTGAAAGTTTCACAGGGCCAAAACCGACGTCGTTTTTAGGCGTGTCGGAGGGTGTACCGCGCCTTGCGCGGAAGCTTCAAGAAGCAACATGAAACGACGTCGTTTGGCGTCGGCAAAATCAGTCGTCGCACATTGCGCGGGCGACCGGCACGCTGGAAATTACCAGCGTGCCCCTGGTCTTCTCAGATAATACCGAACGTGCCCTGACCCTCGGCCAATTACGGAAATGCCCCTGACCTTTCAGAAAAATGTCGGATATGTCCCTAGGGTTGCTAAAATTACGGATATGCCCCCAGCTTTTCCAGAAAATGGTGGATGTGTCCCTAAAGGCGCGGAAATGACCAAAATGCCCTCAGAAATGATTTTTAATTGAAATAAATGTTTAAAAATTGTTTAAAAATTATAGAAAATTATAAGAAAATACTAAAAATATAGTAATGATGTTTGGCATTAAATTTAATATTTTTGTAAAAATATTAAATATTGGGGATTAATATTTAAATATTTTAAATATTAATCTAATGAGTTTAAATGTTAGAAAATGATTAAATAAATTTTTGGACAACCAAATATGTTAAGTTTTATCCGATGAGTCGGGTTATCCGAAGTGAAGGAATTGATATTAAGTTATATTAATATTTAAGGGACGAGGTTAATATAATTAACCACATAAATTAATAATTAGCCCAGAGATGATATTAATTAAGTAAATTAAGATCATAAATAGATAAATAATTATTATTTGATTATTTTATGATCATAGGTTGATCGAGTTAAGGGTTTGAGCTAACAATTTAAATAACTGGACGTCAGGCAAGTTCTTCAGTCCTATAATGTTAAATATTGTATGTTATGATATGTTATTTCTTGTTTAAATGCATATAAGTTATGTGTTATGTGATCTGTGACTAATATGACAACTATGTGTATTTTGTGCAATGATTTGAGATATATTGCTATGGTAGAGACACAAACACATGATGTATGACACACACCAAGCATATTAAGGTATGTACTACGTGACGCATAAACTGTTGAATTTGCTGAGCCGTTGTGCTCATTACTTGCTTAAAATAAACTTTTGCAGGTTAAGAAATGAATTTCAGAAATATCGGATTATATTAGAGATGGATCAATCTAGAAGATTGTAAATGAAATGGCTATATTCAATATGGTAAATTGCAAAATTTATTTTGATGTTTCGTATATTCATATACGTTGGACCTGTATAGAATAAATAGAGTTAAATTGTGAACCGTGAATGTTTAAAATAGCTTTTACGTTAGAAATTATTATATGTTTGATTTTGAATGACGCAACAAGGAATAATTGTATGAATGTAATTAATATTAAATTTTAAATGTTAAGTTTTACGATATTTGTAACAGACATAAAAGAATAAGTAAAGGTTGCGATCCAGGGACGAGGATCGAGATACAAAGTTTTAAATGATCAAATATTTAATGTAATGATTTTAAATATTCAAATATTTTAATACAATGATTGAGAAAAAGAAAAAATTTATACCGACAAATTTGGTAATTGATGTTGGTAATGTCAATAAATGAATTAATTAAGGTGATTAAAGATTTATTAACTGTAATATCTCAGATATTTACAAGATTTGTAATTAAGATTTTAAATAATCAATTAAAGGTTATGGTTTAAAACCGAGAGTTTGAGAAGTGAGATGTGTAGAATTTGGGTGAACATTTTTTTTTAACATAATTTATTTGCTAGAAATTAAATGTGAGAATATTGTAATGATGCATATAGAGAATTTATTAAGGAAATAAATTCATTTGAGAAGTGAAGATGATTATAAGGATATATATACGTAGTTATATATTCCTAGAGTTGCGTTGGTTAGCCAAACAAGAAGATGAGTAAATTAGATATTCAATAAAACTAATAAATTAATTAGTTTAAGTATGGATTAAGAAGGAAAGTCATGTAATATAATTAATTGAGTTAATTATCTGAGTCATGAATTAAAGCTAAGATTAGCAAGTAGAGAAGTGGAATATTGCCTACAATGACAATATTAAGAAGATAATTAATTAAGTAATTAACTTAATTATTTAGCTGTTATATAGAGTCCATTGATGGATTTAATACAAGCCCAATATGGGAATACTTGCATGAAGGTGGGTAATTAAATAATAAGCCCAAGTTATATATGATATGTGAGTTGTGTTGGGTAGCCCAAGTAATTAAATAAGAGAGCCCAATACAAAGTAATCCATGTAGCCCAAACACATTAAAGTCAAATGATGGTCAATGTGTTGGGAGAATATTTTTCATGTATTGATTGAGTGTAGAGAATTAACTATGGGTGAGTTAATTATGTAACCCAATGTGGTAGGATAATTAAAGGTAAGTCTAATTGGATTATATTATAAGTCCAATTGAGGTATTAAACTAGGTCAAATTAATTAACCTAGTAGTCCATATAATTTAATTTGAACATTGATTTATGTAATAATTAACCAAACCCAATGCTTGTTTTAATTAAATGTAACATAGGGTATTTAATATTAGCCCAATGTAGTAAATAAATTGAGCCCAAATCAATTAGTTGAATGAGCCCAATATATTAAATCCTAGGGTTCAATGTGTAGCCCAAATGGTAGTCAAAGTGGTGGTCAATATATATACATTGATGTATATATATATATGGATACTTATATAATGATATAGGATATAAAAATAAAGCTAAAATGGTGTAGTAAATTGATAAATCGCAAATTTGGGGGGGGGGGGCCACATGTGGATGTTGTGTGTGGCTTTATTTTTGCTTATTTTACACTCCAAAAGTTGCTTACAAGCAACCTTGATGGATGTCAATCAAGTTGTCAATCAATCCATGCTATAGTAATCTCAATTAAGCTCTAAATTGACTATGTTGGTGAATTAGGAGAGTTAATAAAGTATTAGCATTTGGCTATATATAGAGTGCTTCCCACACTTGTGATATGGTTGTTAGTCTTTTTACTAGAAAAGCTAGAGAGAAAGAAAATAGAGAAAAGCTCTAGAGAAAAAGAAAAAGAAAGTTAGATCTTGTGAGCATTGATAGTTGGATGATCTTGGAGCAAGGTTTAAAGATGGAGGTCTCCTCAAGAGGAAGTTATCTATGTAAGAAAATTGATCATCCAAGTCTTTTCAAAGTTCTAACAAAGAGGATAATCAACAAAAGGTATAAAACTTTCTAGCTTGATATTGTTCTTTGGGTATTACGTAATTTCTATGGTAGAAATATAATTTTCAAAGTCTAAATGGATAGATCCATGCTATATTGGTATATCTAGGGTTACATGGGTTTAACATGGGTTTTTATATGTGTTTGTGATGAAAAATTTCATCAAACTCATTGAATAAATTTTTACCGACGAAAATAAATTAATCTAATACGTAGCAGCCCCTTCACGGAATTACTGTTCACAATCCGTAAGTCGGATTTATGATCCATCAATTTTGGGTGATAGATCCATGAAATATGAAGATTCTCCAAGTTGAATGACTAAAATCCGATTTAAAATGAGCAAGATATGGATTTTCTACCAAAACACCCCATTGTTTTAGGGCTGTGCACAATAGTCCGGTTTTGAGCCAATTTCCGTGACCAAACCAAATCCAAATTTGATGTTTGATGACAGAAAAATGTAGTTCGGGAAGTTACGAATCCATCGATACCAAATAGGCCTCAATCGGACTTGTGGATTTTATTTTATTCAAGTTCCCGTCAGAGACCCCAAGTCTGGAAAATTCAGAAAGTAATCTGCCTATTTTTTTTAAAAAACCAGCCGGTTCGGTTTTTTTCAGTTTTTCATGATTTCTAGGTAGGGCCGGTTCGGGCATTGTTAGGCCGGTTCTTGGGTTGGTTCCAAAAGAGAAAATGCTTATAATTTTATAAAGAAAATTATCAAAATTTAAAATCCGAATTGTTTTGTAATTTGGTATTTATTAGAATTAATTGTGGATTAAAGCTTACTAAATTGCTAGTAAGTATAGAAAAATTATTTTTAATTTCAGAAAAATAATATCTGACCTATTGGCATGCTAGTTAAGTGTTATAAAATAAAATTTAAAATTATTGGAGTGATTCACTATATATTAGCTATTTATTAGTGTATAAATAGGCTAATAATCTAATTAAATATTATTTAATAAATATTAAATAATATATGAAGTTATGTAATTATTTAATTATGATTTAATGAATATTAAATAATAATTAAAGGATGTTAAGATGAATAAGTTAGTTATTTATTCACTACAAGAAATTATGGATGTAGTGAAGGAAATTTTGTGAAGGAATTTAATCCTTCACTTTAGGAGTTTTCTAGCGAAGGAATTGTGAAGAAAAAAAATGTAGTGACAATATAGTTTTAGCGAAAGAAGTATTCTTCACAATTAAAATTTTTTCTTTCACAAAATTGAGGTGGTAGAAAAATATTTGGTACCAATTTATGATAAAAAATCGCGAGGAAAAAATTTATTAATGAAGGAAGTATTACTCACTATATATTATTGTTCAGATGTTTTTTGCGAGAGATAAAATTGGTCACTATTTTGTTCTAAATAAATTTTTTAGAATTAATTGTGGTAAATATAAATTGTAAAATAAATACATTTAATTTTTTATAGTAACAAATTTATTTTTAATAATACTTTTTAAGTAACTTACAAAATAGACTAATTCTTTAATCGAAGTAAATAAATTTACAATAATTTAAACTTTAAAATTTCATACATTAACCATGAAAAAAAATGAAAAAAAGAAAAGAAAAAAAAAACAAGTCTCTTCTGTGGAATAAACCATAAATGTTAAAAAATAAATCATCTATTCTGTAGAAAGAGATAAGTTTCAGTTTTATTCTTAGTTAATTTATGGTATCCTACAACTCAAATTGTAATGTAATTAATTTTTTAAAATAGAATTTTTTTCTTAATAATACTTTTAAATAATTTATAATATTAAATGTTTTATTAGTTAAAATATTAAGTTACAATAATTCAAAATATTGTAAATTGAGAATAATTTTTTTTAAATAATTAAGACTCTTTTTGTGGAATAGATCACAAATGTGTTAAATTATTACTTTTCTGTTCCACAAAAGAGTTATATTTTAGTTTGTTATTAACTAATTTATGACATCTTAAAATTTAAATCTAAATCTAAATCTATTTAAGTTTTTGAAATAATAATAATTTTATTTACAATATTATTTTTTAAAGAGTTTATAGTACTAGTTATTTTTATAAGTTAAAATTAAACTCTTTTTTTTATTTAAACAAAGTCACTAATTTAATTAGAAATTGTGTACTTGGTCTGGAAAAAGAGTTAGATCGGAGACGAACTTAGAATTGCGAAAATTCATATACTGATATTTCAATCGAAGAGGTGCATGAACAATTGTTTAAAAGTTAAAATAGTACAGAAGCAAACCAAATAGCACGTCACTCTCGGCCTGCCCTAACCCAAAACCCCAAATCGTTTTTCGCCTCCGGCCTCTATGCGTCTCCGCCTCCGCACTACTAACTATTGGTAGGTCAATTGTTTTTGTTTTTTGTTCTTCATTCGGGTACTGGAGCAAGAGGAGGAGGGTTAGGGCTTCGAATGAGTGGATTCGGTCAAACCATCACTAATTGTGATGTTTCCATCGAAGAATCCACTGTAATGGACCAAAGCGAGAGTCGCGGCCCCGGAAAGAAGCAGAAGGATGTGAATTCTAAGGATGGATCTTCTAGTCTTGTTTCTGTCGATATTAATAATGTCAATGATTTGGTAGTCTCCTTATCTTTTCCTTTTTCCTCTTGTAGTCCAACAAATTATTTTTATTTTTATCGTTATTACTTCTAATGTATACTTGTGACTTTTAATTCTTGTTACTAAAAACAATTAAGTTCGTATTAAAGGAAATTCATATGATTCTACAATTTTCCTCATGAATTTGATTTTTTCTTGGTTTGACTCTATTGCCTCTTGTTATATTTTTGGTTAGTGAATTTTCAATTTTAATCTACCTGTGTTTTTTTGAGCTGTTTGCTTTAGATTTTTATTACTTTTTTGTACTTGAATTTATGGGATTCAATGGGATCACAATTTCAAGTTTGTTCAAATATGTACTCTTAAACATATTGTCTGTAATTTTATTTCTTGGGTAATTAATTTCTTATGCGATTTTACGTGGGGAGTTGAAACCGTTATCTTTGGAGATTAGAACTCCTCAAGATATAGTGAATTAATTTTCCATTGATTTCTGGCCAGAATTATTCGAGGGGTAAGCGGTTAAAAGTATTGGGATCTAGTGAGGAACATGGTGGTTCAAAGGCTGAAGTGGAAGCAAGTTCAGGTTCGGGCAACAAGTCAACTGAGCAGGTTAAAGACTACATCCATGTGAGAGCAATAAGGGGTCAAGCTATAGATAGCCATAGTTTAGCGGTGAGAGTAAATTTCTTAAAGCCTTTCCCAACATGATATTAATTGTTTTCCTTTTTATGCACCCATGTTGTTTCAAGTTGCTGATTAAGACCATTAATTTGTTAAGCAATGAGAGAGAAGATCAGTGAGAGGATGAAGATTCTGCAAGATTTGGTCTCTGGATGTAGCAAGGTTTGTGCCTTGTCTTTTGTAGTGGACCATTGGTCCTATTCACAAGCTGGTTCCTTTATTTTCCTACTATGTCAACAAAAATCTGGTTGTCAAATCTCCTGCCTTATTAAATTATTTTTCACTACCACGAATCTACATATTTGATTTAGATTATTGGATTTGAAGTAACAACTTGTGATACTAGTAGATTAAGTTTAAATTACAAGTTGCTATAAATTTCCCAACAAATGCCCTTGTTCAATGGCAGACACTGCTTAGATACATTGTCACGTTGAAGGTCTGGAAGTCAATTTTCCTATTTCATTTATTTATTTGCATCAGTCATTATTTTCTCAAATACCCTCTTTGTTTGCTAAATCCTAAGTAATTAGTAGTTACTTAGAGGAATCTATTGTTCTAGTATTCATTCAGAGTTTAACACTGTTGTAGATTAAAACCCCATCTCAATTAGAGGCCGCTTTTGCATTCCTTTCAGCTACTGCTTCGGAGAATTTGAAGGTCAATGGATTCGAAGAGACTTGTGGAGTTGGTATGATAATCATTCATTATTTTAACTTCATGTAACTCTTATGGTTGGTTACATTTCTGTTGTAAACTTGAACTGAAGAACTAAAATCAGTGCCTTTTGCAATACCCTTATGTGATCTGATTGTGTACATCATTTAGTTTGACAGAGAACTTAGGACTTGGGTTCTCACTTTATTTGTTAAAATTTGATTGTTTTAATATTCTATTATTATGTTTAGTTAAAATTTCATTGTTTTAATATTATGTTATTATTTTCATTTTATCCCAAATTTTGAGTTAGCAGGGCTAATCTGAATCAATTTTTTTGAACAGGGGGACCATTTTGCGTTAGATGAATATGTTTGCTGATGATCAAGGAAAATATCATGAGGCAAGAAGGTATGCAATTTATAGAAGTTTAGACATTAATATAGCTTGAGGTTTATATATGTATGGAGTAACAGCACATAATTTGAAACTTTTTAGTTTTTAGCTCCTAGATATCAATTCTTTCCTATTATTATTACTCCTAGTATTTTATTATTGACTGTTTGTAGTTAAAGGACCTTTTTTTATGTTGTTGAATAACATTGGAAAAAGTTCAAATTTGTCTTTTCTTTAATTATTCCTCGGTTAGTATTAACTAGTACTTGCTTTGAAGCTATTTTACTGTAAGTCTCCTTGCCGAGGAGTTTATAACTACCACTGGGTTTATATTAGTTCATTTTCTTTAGTTCTAACACCTGGTACTGGATAAAATTGGCAGGAGGAAAAGGTTATGAAAGCGACTAACACTATTCATGGTATAAATCTAATATCTATTATTGAACAAAAGTTGGGAATTCCCAGTTAGTTAATTTACTTTTATTGAATTCGTCTCATTTATTTATGGATAGGGTTACCATTGGAGTCTGGACCCACGACACCTTTGTCAGACAAAAAGTTGTTGGTCTTCATTCTTGACAAGCTTCAAAAGTGTGTTATATTCTTTTAGCTTCCAAGCTTGTTCTTGTTATTCTACTGTTTCTATTTGGGTATTATTGATAGTTGACTTGTTAATTTTTAATATTCAGCTGTTGGAAAGACACTTATGGTGTATTCTCTAAGCCTATCGATCCCAATGAGGTGTTTTTCCCTGAAAATGATGCATGCTTCTTTGACTATTCATGATTCCTGTTTGGAGATTGATTTTATACATTTTGTGCAGCTCTCTGATTACCATGAAATTATTAAGCATCTAATGGATTTTGGGACTGTTAGGAGGAACCTAGATACGGGATTATACTTGAACTTGGAACCATTAGAGGTTGGTTGCTGACTGTCTGAGCCAAAAGTTTGAATTTATCAATGTTTATAATTATGTGTGTTGATCACTTTTAATTCACTTGTAATGCTTATTGTAGTTTTAGAGTTACTTTAGCAACAAAACTTTTGATATTTTAAAATTGTTTCTTTCAAGTCATACCTCCATGCTTAGTTTTGCACTTTTGCTCCTTTGTGTAATAATCTGCATCAATATATTGTTGTGGAACCAGTTTATCAGTCTCTGAATACCGGGATTGTTTGTGTTAGTCATCTTCAACTTTTGGATCGCCCACTTTTTCATGTGATCAGTTCTGCAAGTGTAGTTGATTGCAATGTTTTCAAATTCTAGGCGTAAATATTAGTTTCTAGGCTGAAATATTAATTTCAAAACGCACGGATGATGCTAAAGTGAATAGTTTTTTTTTTTATATATGTAAATTAGTTTTTGAATGAATGATGTTGAGGGGTACATAAATTTATGTAAAGAACCAATTTGGAACATATGGTCGATAAGATTGTACTCCGCCGTTTGGGTATAGAGTCTATAAACGATGCTTCTACTGATGATAGTACGCCGCAATCGTTTGTCTCTCTCTCTCTCTCTCTCTTTAATTTAAGTTGATTAGTTTCATCTTTTCTCATTCCTCATCTCATCTCACTGAAATTGAATTTTGATGTTTCTCTTGCAGCATGAAGTTTACAGGCCCAACCTTGATTTCCTTAAAGAAAATGATGATGAAGTTACAGACCTAACATGACACTTTATTCCTTCAAGTTCGTTATTATTCTTTTAGTTTTCTTATGTTAGTTAAAAAAATTTGTAAGTACTTTGATCCTTGGGAGACCAAGATACAATAACAAATTCTGTAGTTATCGTGACTCGAGCATTATCTATTTATATATGGAATATTGGTTTTATTGACTCTTTATGCATTGGTTTATCAATTAGTTTGAAACAAGTATAACATTTATATTTACTTAAAATATTAAATGTAATATTTCTTTTATAGATTAATAATAATAATAATAATAATAAATATGAAATCATTGGTTTGAAAATTAATTATAATTTGCAATGAATTTTGATTATTTAGCAATTAATTTTTTATTTACAAATTTATAATTTGTGAAGGAATTTTTCTCTCACTAAATTGAAGAAAAATTCTCAAATTGTAGTTAGTGAAGGAAAATATTCTCTCGTTAAATAAATTTGTTTGTCACAATATATTATTTGTGAGGAAATAAAGTTATTAACTAATTTTAAATAATCCTTAAAATATTATTTGTGAAAGAACCACTCTTTCACTAAATAACAATATTCCATTACCAAATATAATTTGTGAATAAAAAGTTATTCACAATATATCCTTCATAAAAAACATATAGTCAATACTTAGTGAAGGATACTCTATTGCGAGGAGGTCTAATGTGAGCAACTACGTGAAGGAAATATTTCTTCGCAATAAATCTATTGTGAATGATATATTATGTCTTGTGAATGATTTGTTCTTCACTAGATGCCCTTTTTGGTGTAGTGATTATTTAATTGCACTTAAATAATAAGTAAAGTTAAATAAATAATTAATTATTATTTAAATTAATATTAAATAATAATTTAAAGAATATTAAAGTTAGAAAGCTAATTATTTATTATTTAATTAATATTAAATAATAAGTAAGGTTAATTAAGTAATTAATTATTATTTAATTAATATTAAATAATAATTAAAGGATAATTAAGGTTAATAAACTAATTATTTATTATTTAATTAATATTAAATAATAAGTAAGGTTAATTAATTAATTAATTATTATTTAATTAATATTAAATAATGAGTTCGGATAATTAGTTAATTAATTATTATTTAATTCATATTAAATAATAATTAAATGGTAATTAAGTGGAATAAATTATTACTTAATCGAAAGAAGATTATTAAGTAATTAAAATATATTGATAATATTATTGACTAACTATTAAATGATAATAGTTAAGAATTAAATCATTATTCAATAATTAATAATGATATGTAATTAATTTAAAATATTATTAAAGAATTAATAATATTATTTAGCATTTAATTAACTATTAAATAATAATAGTTAAGAGTTAAATCATTATTAAATAAATAATAATGATAAATAAAGATTTAGAATATTATTAAAGAATTAATAATATTGTTTAACAAGTAATTAACTATTGGGTAATAATAGTTAAGGGTTGAATCGTTATTAAATAATTACTAATGATACGTGAGGATTTCAAATATTATTAAATGATTGATAATATTGATGAACAGTTAAATTATTATTAAAATGATTGATAATAATGAGAAGTCAATTAAAATATTATTAAAGGGTAATAATATTAGCAAGCAATTAAATTATTATTAAAAGATTAATAATAATGATTAAGGTAAACTATTATTAAAAAAAATTAATAATAGTAATGATTATTTAAAGTGTTATTTAATAATTAAATAACATTATAAGTTATTACTAATTGATAGTAAAATTTAAAATATTATCCAAGGTGGGTAATATTATGATAGGTATCGAGATAAATGATGTGATTAAATTAAACCAAGGGTATGGTCCATTAGTGATTAATTGGTGGATCGACCTAAATAAATATAGGGTCCAAGTTTTAATGCAGTGACATTAATAAATGTCAGAATTGCATAGTTTCGAACAAAAGATTTATGGTGTTGAATATGAAACACTGAGTCAAATTAAAGAGAGACTAAAATATGAAATTAACCTTATTAAATAAAGGGGATGATAAGAAGAAATAAATATCTTTAAAATAAGATTTAGTATTGAGACAAACTTTGACTGATATTGTGCACCGTTGATCTCACATACCGTGTAGGTGGTGCAAGGAACGTGAAAGATTAACGTAAGCTGGTTATACAAGTCCAGGCAAGTTTTTCAGAACGTGTTGTATTATGTGCATGAATTATAAGTTTGTTATTAAACTGAGATGTGCTCATACGTGGTTATGTGCAAAGATGTTTTAATGTGCCTTTGTGCAATAAGTTGATTTGAACTGTTGATATGCGGTAGTTGATTTAAGACAATTGTTCTGCATTGAACTATATGTCATGATAGAGGTTAGACATGAAGCATAGATTAAATGCGAGGCATGATATGCATGAGCAGTATGTCATAAACTGAAATGCATGAAAAACATGATGTTAGTATAAATTGTAAATTTTATGTGAAGCATGTAATGTGTTATGTGTAGCTGTTGAACTTGCTGAGCCGTCGTGCTCACTCTTGCCTAAACCAACATTTTCAGATAAGGCTAGTTACCTGAAGTTCTCGATAAAGAACAAGGAACAGGAAAATATATTACTTCCATTGAAGATCTAAATATCTATTGTAGATATCAGTCCGAATTGGACAGGTAAATGATTCTGTAGCATAAGACTTAGTTGGTATGTTATATGAGTATTAAATACTCAAATTGATTGTAATAGAATGTCGTATCATGTATGATATTGAGACATACTAGGAATGTATAAAGATTTCGATTCTGGAATAGAAAGAGATGTTGTAAAATTGTAAATAAATGATTATTTAGCAATTATAATATTGTTGTAATTCATGAACGATAAGGAAAATGTAGTACTCGTGTTGAACCGGGTCCGAGGTTCAAGGAACCCGGATTCGGGGTCGTCACATTAACGAACCGAAATTTGGACGAAAAGAAGATAATGTATAATAAATACAAAGTTTAATGAAATAAAATTGGTCGAATTTCGGGGTCGTTACAAATTGACATAGTAATTATAATTAAGAACTAATTATTAATGAAGCAAAATTTTGTGAGAATTAATTGTACATTTATATGTGTGTGTGTGTGTGTGTGTGTGTGTGTGTGTGTGTGTGTGTGTGTGTGTGTGTGTGTGTGTGTGTGTGTGTATTCATTTAATAATGTGGCAGGGAAGAAGAATTATTTAATTAATGTGGTAATTAAGGAAGAGTTCATGTAGTAACTAATTTAATACTAGTGAACTAGTTCATGAGTTAAATTTATCAAGCCCAGACAAACTGTACGAGTGTTGTGTTGATGTTTTGTAAACTAACCCAACCAAGTGGCCCAAATGAATTAATGAGTTAAGTCTAATTGGATTATGTGTTTAGTCCAAGAGAATTATTAAATAAGGTCCAACAGGATCAAACTAATAACCCATATATTTAATTAATGTGTAGTCCACGTGATGGATACTTACAAGTATTAAATGATAGCCCATGGTTGGTAGTTTAATTAAATTAACTAGTAGCCCATTTGATTTAATATTTGAGCCCAAACAATTTAATTGAACAGGCTCAAGTAGAATTAATTAATTAACCCAATAATGGAGTCCAAAGTGAAGTTAAATGTTGGTCAATACATATATATATGTATTGGTGTATATATATATATAAATGTATATATGTTCATTATTCACTACAAAAAATGAGGTTTTAGCAACAACTGATTTTCGTTGCTAAAGGTGCCAAATTCCGTTGCAAAAAGAATTTAGCAACGATTTTATTGTCGTTGTACCTTTCGTTGTGCAACGAGTGTTGCTAATTGTTCTGCAACGAACGTATTTTGGTCATTGTCGAAAGTGATACATTTTGCAATGAAAGTTGGCTTTCGTGCAAAAGCCTCAATCCTTTAGCAACGAAATTTATTGTTGCAGAATTAATAAAAAAATCATTACTGAAAATCACATTTCGTTGCAAAATCCTACTAATTGGAAACGAAATGAACTCTTTTTTTGGGCAACGAACATGTACTTTCATTACGATTGGTTCACTTTTGCCAACAATTGTTTTTGTTGCGAAAACGCATGAAACTTGTTGCCTAAACCTATTTTCGTTATGGATTGTATACTTTTTAGCAATGATGTTCGTTACTGATTTAAATAATTTACAACGACATTATGATTAATTAACAATGATAATGTTTATTGCGGATTATTTTTCAATAACAACAAAAGTTGTTGATTAGCATTAACACTACACATTGTCGTTTCTTTATATGTGCAACGAAAATTGATATAATTTACAACGATATAAATGTTGCATTTTTATTTGGATATAGCAACAATATCATCCCCGTTGCTATTAGGTTAATTTTTCGTTGTCAAAAATTGTATTTTAATGCCATTAGCAATGAAAATTTGTTGCTAAATGTATCAAAAAGTTGTTGCTATATCCTTAATTGCACAACACTTTGGTAACGAAATAGTCATTGATTGTATCATTGTCAAATCAAAAATTGACAATCTTGTTGTGTACCTGACTGACTCAATGACCCCATACCAAATAATGACAAAAATAAAATAAAAAACTAAAATATTATTAACTTAATAAAATCATGCAGTACATAATCATTCATTATCTTTACAATCAACCATCTAAGACTACTACAATTCTTCAATCAAATATATATTTACATATATAGAGAGAGAGTACACTTCTTATTTCGTCCATTTTCTTCTGTAAACATGACGCATCATAAACAGGAAATTTGGTATCTAATATTGCAAGGAAGATTGATGGAGTCTTCCTGCACATATTTAAAAATAATAGTAAGTCATATGGCAGTCCACTTTCAAGAAGGGCTTGTTTCCCAATACTTTTCATGAAAAGGAAAGCTGAAGGACGTAGCAGTCAGCCCAATACTATGATTACCCTAAAAACTTCCCATAGTACCATTATTGATGTGCTAATTGCACCAAATACTACTCTTCATCAAGAGTATATAATAATAAATAACAAATCATGGATGGTAACATCACTGATGCGTTATAGAATGATCAAATTAGAACATGTATAAAGTTTAGTAATAGGAAATTTAATTATAGTTACATAAACAAGTTTTACCTTGAATGAAAATAACTGTCAATGATTAAGCAGATTTTACATATAAAAAAATGTTAGCTTACTAATGAAGTAAGGTATTATAAAAAAATAAATAAATAAAATAGTCTAGGTCAGGTGAGGTTTAGTACCAGTCTACAATAAGATTGCAATCAACCTCAGTGGCCACTGATAGCCATTAAACTAGTACCCAGATAGAACCAACCAAACTTTAAAAAAAAAACTCAGTTTTACAGTTTCTGAATATTGTTAAATTAATGTATTATTTATGTGGGAGATGCCCATACCAAACTAAAAATGTATGCTTATGTAGTAATTAGATAATAAAAATATTAACATACAAATAGATACCTCCCAACAGAAAGCAATTACAATCCTACTTGCAAAATAAAATAATCACCAAAATATTTTTGCCACACGTACTGAACACCTGATGAAGAAAATTGAAATAAAAAATTACCTTAAAACTAAACTATGGTCCTTGATAAATAAATAGTAAACATTAAAATACAAATAGAAGTAGCAATTCACAATGGAAAACCCAAAATGAAGTAGAAGAACGAACACATAATGGACAAACAGGACAAGTAAGAACTACTAAGGAAAAAGGTAATACCAAGGAGTTTTGAAAGTGTTTCTGCAATGGTTTCTTCTGATTCTTCTGGTGCACAAGCAATGACTGCAAGTGGAATAGAAGAATTACAATGATTGACAACAACTTGTGTAAGATGAGCAAAACATTATACGAAGACAATATAAACATTAAAAGTAAAATATCATGTATATGTTAAATTTAGCAAAACCAAGTCATGCTACATACACTTAAGCACAGACCAAATCAAGATGCTTCAATATAGAAGTCAGCACTAAACCAAATCCCATGCAGTTGTGTTCATAACAGTGTGCAAAGCAAGACAACAGAAAGTATGACAACCCAATAAGCATACAGTCAAAATTATGTATTTGATTTGTCCAAATCATAGGATAAAACATTTTATCTAAGCTAGCAGGCATCACATTGTTTTTCAAAATCTCTGCAATAAACTGACTTTTAGCATTCATAAACTCGATGCCCATTTTCATAGGTTTATCAAATAACAAAGATGGCACAAGTTGTTCAGCAACAATAGCCAAACTTTTCTTAAAGGATAAACAATCATTTTCAGATGTACTAGGTGGAATCACATAACCATTATGCATGATAAATTTACAAACTCGAGGAATTCTTACTTAATAAATACATACAGGATTAAGATCTTGACGATTATTAAAAACAAGACATTATATCCAAACAACGTTGCAAAAATAATTTACAACCTGTTAATTATTACACAGCTTGGTTTTACTGAGACTAGCAAGTTTTAAAATTAGTCATGGTCTACATAACAGGATATAAATGTGATCAAAGTAAGATTAGTTAAGACTACTGATCATACAGAAGTAATTGACATGTTTTCCAAATAAAAATTTATAGCAGATTCTTACCATTACTGTAATGTTTCCAATAAAGGACGAACAGAGGGCTGTCAAGTTCGGGTCATCCTTACACTTGTCCCAAGCTACTTCAAACTGTGGACCTACCCTTGCATCTTATGGTTGCATAGTAAAATAGAAAACTTTTAGGCAAGTTCAAGGAAGAGAGAATAGCTGAAAACTCATCAGTGAGTATATAATGTTCAGGAGTTAGTATTATACTTACTGCTGGAGCAATATCAATATCTGAAGTACATGTGTTCTCATATCTTCACAACTCATCTCTGCTTCTGCTCAAGCATTCAACAATTGCTAGAAATGACTGCAAGGAACTAACCCTAGAGAAAAGATCAACTGTTTATGGAAATATGGAGTAAATGATAGAGACATCGTTTCTACCAAGTGTGTGTCTCCCTAAAGAACTGCATATTCAATTTTGTTATTGTTGACATTATTTTGCACAAATTAAGTTTTCATTCATTAGCTAAAACGTAGTTAATTAAGTTTTCAATTATTACCAAGATGTAGCATCGTTCACCAAAATATTGTAAGCATATATATATATATATATATATATATATATATATATATATATATATAGAAAGAGAGAGAGAGAGAGAGAGAGAGATATCACTACTACTTTGTGTTCTTTTGCATCTATTGATATAATATTAAAATTCTCGAAATATCTCTTTCTAAATACGATTGTATCTGGTACATTATCTCATTAATCTGATGCTAATAGATAGTTGCTAAGCCTACATACAACATGTTTATAGTCCATTGATGATATTTAAAGTACAAAATCTCTATATGTGTCTATAGGGAAAATATAGGTATTTAACCTCAGCACAGAAGATCCCATGGTACGCAATGCCTCTTTTGGTTGTTTTTCCCCATCTCCAAAACTTACCTGCAGAATGGTAATGACCAAAGTAAAATGATTTTGTATGGGAGATTAGTATTGATTTCAGGCAGTAAAGCTATAAGCGCCAAACAAAAGGCCTTTAATAAGTACACCTGGAGTTTGATACTATCCGTGAAGGAATACAATATATGCACACATAACTTAATAGCAATCCCAGCTAGCTTATAAAACATGGTTGATTTATAAAATAAGCAAAAATTAGGCAATACTATTTATATATTAGCTTGTAGAACCCAGGCACATAAGAAGGCAATTTTTACTAACTGTTACAGAAACTCAAGCCCCACAAAAGGTCAAATAGAACTTTATTGTGATTCAGAGCCACAAAACAATACATCTGTACTCTCAACCCAAAACAACAGAGTAGTTAAATTATTTAAATAAACCAAGCAAATTTTTTGTTGCCGAAATATATGGCAATACACAATACTGCATTCTATTTTTATTGACCTTTTTAGATACAAGTATGCATAGTCATCTATATTAGCTTCCACATACCTGCGAAAATAATTTAGTTTTTCTTTTCTCTGAAATAGATGCTAATTCTTTAAAAGATAAATCACAAAAAGACTGCACATTTTAAACAATATCAAAGGAATGATATATCTACTAAACCCTTTATATCAACCCAAATTTGTGCGTATACCAACTTTATTTTTCCAATTATATTCAGCTATCAATACCCACTTCTCCTGCATATCTGATCTGAAAACAACACGCTTGAATAAATAGTAGATCCACTGTAATATCCCAGATATTTTTAAGATTTTAAATAATATCTTAATTGATTTTATTAAAGGTTAATGTTTAAAACCTAGAATGTGAGAAGTAAGATGTGTAGAAAATGGGTAAACATTTTTTTTAACATAATGTATTTGTTAGAAATTAAATGTGGAAATATTTTATGATGCATATAGAGAATTTATTAAGGAAATAAATTCATTTGAGAAGTGAAGACGGTTATAAGGATATATATACATAGTTATATATTTCTAGAGTTGTGTTTGTTAGCCAAACAAGGAGATGAGTAAATTAATACTCAATAAAAACTAATAAATTAATTAGTTTAAATTTGAAGTAAGAAGGAAAGTCATGAAATATAATTAATTAAATTAATTATATTAGTTATGAGTTAAAGTTATAGAGGAGATAGAATTATTGCTGATGATGGCAATAATAAGAAGTAATTAATTAAGAAATTAACTTAATTATTAAGTTGAGGTATAGAATTCAAAGGTGAGATTAAAACAAGCCCAATATGTTAATTGTTGTAAGTCTTGTTGATGATTTATATAGAGGTCCAAATAAATTTAAAGATTTAACCTCATGAAGAGTCTAAGTAATTTAATTACTACTAGTGGACTAGCCCAAAAGGATTATATGTGTTAGCCAATATGGGAATATTTACATGAAGAGAGTAATTAAATAAGAGAGCCCAATAAAAAGTAAGTTATGTAGCCCAAACTATTAAAAGTCAAATGATGGTCAATGGTTGGGAGAAGCATTTCAAGTATTGATTGAGTGTAGAGAATTAACTAGTGTAGGGTTAATTGAATAACTCTAGTTGGTAGACATGAGAGAGCATTAACCAAACGTTGGTGAATTGCTAGAAAAAGGAAAGTGGTGATGAGAATTAACTATGGATGAGTTAATTATGTAACTCAATGTGGTAGAATAAATTAAATCAAATTTAATTGGACTATAATATAAGTCCAAATGAGGTATTAAACTAGGTCAAATTAATTAACCTAGTAGTTCATATATTTAATTAAGCCTTGATCCAAGTTATAATTAATCAAGCCCAATGCTTGTTTTAATTAAATGTAACATAGGGTATTTAATGTTAGCCCAATGTAATAAATAAATTGAGCCCAAACTAATTAAATTGATGAGCCCAATATATTCAATCCTAGAGTCCAATGTGGAGCCCAAATGATAGTCAAAATTGGTCAACAATTGATCATATGTGTATGTATATACATATATATAGATGTATATATGTATATTAAATGAAGAAAAAATAAAGCAAAAATGGAGATTAAAAAGGGCATTTTGCTGAGATTTTAGAGGGGCCCACTTGGGGGTGGCTTGTTGCACTTATATTACTTTTATTTCACTCAACCAATAGCTTGTAAGCAAGCTTGATGCATGTCAATCACTTGGTCAATCAAGCTAGCCATTCAAAGTAATAGTAATCACCAATTTAGCTTCTAATTGCACCAAGGTTGGTTGATTAAGAAGTTAATGAAGTACTCTTAGAGTTCTATAAACAGAAATCACCAACACATGAGCAATGTTGGTCATTTCTATGCTTGGTAATATTTTTAGAGAGACGAAAGAATTCTAGAGAGAAGGGAGAGCATTGTTGGAGATTTCCACCAAGAAAAATTTGCTAGAGGATGAACAAGAGGAGGTCACAAGCCAAGATCATGTCAAGAGGAAGAGGAGCATCCATGATCAAGAGGTTCAAAAGTGATCTAACCTTCACCTATTTCATTTTTATAGTCTATATAAGTTTTAATCGGTCAAAATATATTTTTAACCGATCAAAAGTAATTTTGATGCTCTAGAAGTCTAGATCTATGATATATTGGTAGAATCATGGTTTGATATATTTCAATCATGTTTTGGTATGAGCGGTATGCATAATAATGCAAGAAATGTCTATCTTAAGCTTTACCGGTAAACCCTAGTTGGGGTTGTGATTTATAGCATTTCATTTTGAAAGCTAGAGGTTGTGTTTGAAATTTTCTTCTTTGATATGGTAAATATATAAGTTAAGAACAAAACCTAGTTGGTATAATGTTCATGTGAGTTGTTATGGTCAAGATATGATTTTTAGACCAAAGAAGGCCATTTTAAGAACTCAATATGCAAACATTCCACTTTGTGGCTATTTTTCATAACCAAAACTTTTCCAAAAATTTGATCCAATGATGAAATATTGTAGTTTAGGAAGATACGAATCCATCGATACCAATTTGAGGTTATTTGGATTTGTAGATTTCATTTTATTCAAGTTTTAATCAAATGAGCAAAAGTTGAAAAATCAGAAAATGGCAATTCTGCAGATTCTGCAAGAGGAGGGTCGGGGCCCTTGTTTCCTTTGTAAAAGGAGGGCCGGGGCCCTTGACACTGTTCACGGCCAGTGAGTTTTCCGGGTCGGGTCGGGCCATTCGGGTCGGTTTGGGTCTTTTAAGTCCAAAATTGATAAAATTGCTTAAAAATTAATATAATTAATTTGGGACCCAACTTTAATAATTATTTATTATTTATAATAAATAATAAATAAAGTAAATAAAAACTATTATTATAATTAATTATTATTTAAAGGATATTAAATGGTAATTAAAGAAATATGAAGTTAATAAGGTAATTATTTATTATTTTAATAAATAAGGATAATTAGTTAATTATTATTTAAAGGATATTAAATGGTAATTAAAGAAAGATGAAGTTAATAAGGTAATTATTTATTATTTTAATAAATAAGGATAATTAGTTAATTATTATTTAAATGATATTAAATAATAATTAAAGGGAGATAAAGTGAATAAAATGATCATTTGTTATTTAATGAATATTAAATAATAAATGAGATTAATTAACTAAGAGATTATTATTTAAATAATCATTAAAGGATTTGAGGATTGTTAAAATATTATTAAATGGTTAATAATATTAATAAGTGATTAAAATATTATTAAATGGTTAATAATATTAATAAGTGATTAAAATATTATTACATGGTTAATAATATTAATAAGTGATTAAAATATTGTTAAATAGTTAATAATATTAATAAGTGATTAAAATATTATTAAATTGTTAATAATATTAATAAGTGATTAAATATTATTAAATGACTAATAATATTTGATTGTAGTTATATATTATCAAATGTAGATAATATTTTGAGATATTTGGTACATTATTAAATGCCCAAATCATTAAGTTGCGTAAAGAAGAAAGTTTAATTGAATTAAACCAAGGTAAGAGTCCATTAGTGATTAAATATTAGACAACTTATAAAATATAGGTTGTATGAAGAACGCAAGGTATTGGTGAAAGATGGTTAAGCGTACCCGATATGTCCAACTAGGTTTGGGCTAGGAGTTTTGTCCGGAACTTAAGGGTTTGTTTGTCGGACATCTTAAGAGTTAATAATTTAAAGTTAGAGTCTTATATAAAGGCTAAGTAATAGTCATTATATCTAATGATTATTTCAATTTCCTATATAAATTGTAGGTTGAACGCAAGACGCAAATAAGCGTAACTGGTAGAAGCGAACCAGGCAAGTTTTTCAGAATGTGTTGCATTATGTGCATGATTTATAAGTTTATTATTAAACTGTGAGGTGCTCATACGTAGTTATGTGCAAAGATGTTTTAATGTGCCTTTGTGAAACAAGTTGACTTGAACTGTTAATATGTGGTAGTTGATTTAGGACAATTGTTCTCATTGCACTGTATGTCATGATAGATACTAGACATGAAGCGTAGATTAAATGCGAGACATGTTATGCATGAAATATGTATGTACTGCAAAGCATAGTATGCATGAAGCATGAAGCATGATTGAACTATTTTACGTGTTATGTGTAACTGTTGAACTTGCTGAGCCGTCGTGCTCACTCTTGCCTAAACCAACATTTTCAGATAGTGCAAATTATTTGAAGTTCTCGATAAAGATCAAGGAACAGGAAAGCATATTACTTTCACTGAAGATCTAAATATCTGTTGTAGATATCGGTCCGAATTGGACAGATAAAATAATTGTGTAGTATAAGACGTAGTTGGTATGTTATATGAGTATTAAATACTCAAATTGATTGTAATAGAATGTCGTATCATGTATGATATTAAGACAGACTAAGAATGTATAAAGATTTCGATTCTGGAATAGAAAGAGATGATGTAAAGTTGTAAATAAATGATTATTTAGCAATTATAATATTGTTGTAATTCATGAACAATAAAGAAAATGTAGTACTAGTGTTGAACCGGATCCGAGGTTAAAGGAACCCGGATTTGAGGTCGTCACATCCACTGACCTCATAGATTAATGGAGGACAAGCATTTTCATAAACTATCAACAAAAAGAGCCCTATAAATAGCATTAAGTTTTGTACTAGCAAATTCATCACTACTGCATTTACAGCTGAAATGGTAACTATTAGATGCTGAAAATACGACATCATGCAAGAACAAATAATGAACTGAATTAAGATTAAGAAAATAAAAATAAAATGTGATACAAACTTCATCTTGTAGTATTCTTTGCCACTTTGGAAATGTCATTCTTTTTTCCATTTTATTATAAATAAGAAAATCCTTTGAGCCATCCTACTAACAAGTCAATTCTCTAGTATATTATGACCATGACGTTTTGATTCACTTCTACTTTGTGTTCTTTTGCATCTATAGATATATAATTAAAATTCTCGAAATATCTCTTTCTAAATACGATTGTACCTGGTACATTATCTCATTAATCTGATGCTAATAGATAGTTGCTAAGCCTACATACAACATGTTTATAGTCCATTGATGATATTTAAACTACAAAATCTCTATATGTCTATAGGGAAAATATAGGTATTTAACCTCAGCACAGAAGATCCCATTGGTACGCAATGCCTCTTTTGGTTGTTTTTCCCTATCTCCAAAACTTACCTGCAGAATGGTAATGACCAAAGTAAAATGATTTTGTGTGGGAGATTAGTATTGATTTCTGGCAGTATAGCTATAAGCGACAAACAAAAGGCCTTTAATAAGTACACCTGGAGTTTGATACTATCCGTGAAGGAATACAATATATGCACACATAACTCAATAGCAATCCCAGCTAGCTTATAAAACATGGTTGATTTATAAAATAAGCAAAAATTAGGCAATACTATTTATATATTAGCTTGTAGAACCCAGGCACATAAGAAGGCAATTTTTACTAACTGTTACAGAAACTCAAGCCCCACAAAAGGTCAAATAGAGCTTTATTGTGATTCAGAGCCACAAAACAATACATCTGTACTCTCAACCCTTTATATCAACCCAAATTTGTGCGTATACCAACTTTATTTTTCCAATTATATTCAGCAATCAATATCCACTTCTCCTGCATATCTGATCTGAAAACAACACGCTTGAATAAATAGTAGATCCATTGACCTCATAGATTAATGGAGGACAAGCACTTTCATAAACTATCAACATAAAGAGCCCTATAAATAGCTTTAAGTTTTGTACTAGCAAATTCATCACTACTGCATTTACAGCTGAAATGGTAACTATTAGATGCTGAAAATACGACATCATGCAAGAACAAATAATGAACTGAATTAAGATTAAGAAAATAAAAATAAAATGTGATACAAACTTCATCTTGCAGTATTCTTTGCCACTTTGAAAATGGCATTCTTTTTTCCATTTTATTATAAATAAATAAATCCTTTGAGCCATCCTACTAACAAGTCAATTCTCTAGTATATTATGACCATGACGTTTTGATTCTTCACAAAGCGCAACCCCCCCCCCCCCCCCCCCCCCCCCATTTGCCTTTAATTTCTGGAATCAAAGCTAAAAAAATCAAAGCTAAGAAGATGAAGCTGCTTCACCATTTTCCTTGGCAGGTGGTGGCACTGCAAATGATTCAGTTGAAGTGCTGATAGTCTTTGTCGGGTTGTACTTCTTAAGCAGCCTGTCTTTATTTTCCTTCCACCATTCTTCTGCTTGCTGCGCTGCAAACTTCCGTTTGCTGTAGACATATTGTGGTTAATTTGAAACAATAAGATTGAGTAACATTTGGGAGGGAAAATTCATTGTACCTAACAAGAAAATTTTTATCGCTTTTTTACATCAATAATATCATAACATTGTGTTTTATCATCTTCTACGTTAACAGTGTTGTACAGTATGCTTTGAGTCTCTGAATTTTGCAGCAAGTATAGCCTAGTTTTCATAATATATCATAGAATCTTCATTAATAAGTATTAATGAAATTTTTGTGCAAAGTTGTGCTCAAAATGCCTAATGAAATTTTTGTTCCACTAAATTAGGAAATGAAAGGTAAGACTTCTAATGGTAGATACAAGCTCTTTTAAAACTAGTATGGATGCTGGAGCCTACGAAGTTTAGGTACAGTGTCCAATAATCCAGGAAATATTTACTCACAATAGTTCAAAATCATGCTTTCGTTCCAGGAGAAGTTGAAGGTGTCTTCAAATAACAAAAAAGTTCAAGCACATATTGATTAATTATCATGAGATTTAGCATAGGAGACCCAAATCTTTTCTTATTACTTACTGTGAACTTCTAGTAAGTGACAAAAACAATCTAATTGTGAATGTGTTACTATCTAATTGATTGTACAAGATGAAAAAAATACAATAACCAAGTAAGAACAAAAAAACTATAACGAAAGAATTTCAGAACATAAGAATCATACAACTTGTTCAGAACATACTTACTAAGATTCATCTATTACTTTAACCAAATCAAAACTATTATACACAGTAAACACAGTCAAGCACGCGTACACACTATGCCCACAATTTATCACAAACCCAATTTATTTATAATGCAAAACATCTAAGGTATGGACTCAAAAAATGAAGAATCCCAAATCTAATCTAAACAATAAAAAAATAACCAAATATAGTGAGAAACTCAGTAATAACAACACTAAAGAAAAATAAAATCAAATAGAAAGAAATGAGAGAAAATTGGTTAGGGTTCTTACTTGTTGGATCGGAAAATTGGTTCGGTATCGACGCGCATTTATAGCCTCCTATCATATCTTCTTCTCTGTCGTCAATATCCATGTAGAGCGCTTATTCGGGGAGAGAAACTGCAGCGTCATGGTGCTCAGAGCTCTACAAGGATCCCCCTGATTTGGTTACTCTGAAAATAAGTCTTTTAGGTGATTGCCAGACTGGAAAAACAAGCTTCTTGGTTAGTGAAATACGTGTGTCATACTCTGACTGGTTCTTACTATTAGTAGAGGATTGACCGTTGGATTAATTAGAGTTTATTTCAACGCTTTAGATTCTCCCAGATAATATATATATATATATATATATATATATATATATATATATATATATATATATATATATATATATATATATATTAATTATATACGATACATAAATTTTAATTAAGATTAAAATTTTATTTTATATTTATATGTATATACTATGACGTATATGTGTATTTTTTAATTGATTGTGATGTATAGATTTTAATGTATATATACTTGATATATATTAATTCTTGTAAAGTCTAAACTAGTAATTATGTATTAGCTATATCAATTTATTATAATATTTTAATTTCTTAATATATATAGTATTTATTATAAGTATTACTAGTATTTATTATGCATTTTGAAAGGGAGGAAGAGATGCACTGTCAAACATATGATGAAGAATAGGGCAATTGTAAAACAGAAAATGATGAATTTAATGATGAAGAACAAACAGTTACCTTGTCACAATTTTCTAATAGCTCATATGATGAAAGCAGTGATGATGATATGTTTTCTAAAAATGTGGTTATATATGGATGAACCTGGGGATATGAATGATGGCCTAGATGATGAGGTCTTAGGTGAGTTAAGAAAAAAAATATTTATTAAAAGAACAAAACTATAATTATTAGGTTGGTACAAGTGTTTTATTTTCAAAACTTATGTAAGATGTAGAGAGTAATGGGTTAAATAAATTTATTGTTAAATTGATTTTTCTTGAAAAAAAAAGTGTTTATGACTAGTAA
Organism: Hedera helix; assembly: GCA_947179155.2. Taxonomy (NCBI): domain Eukaryota; kingdom Viridiplantae; phylum Streptophyta; class Magnoliopsida; order Apiales; family Araliaceae; genus Hedera; species Hedera helix. The sequence goes on along the minus strand of OX359273.1, from coordinate 18,840,048 downwards.
TTTCATTTTATAATATTCTTACCTTAACTTATATTAAAATCAACATATCTTCGATAATCACATTAAATAAAAGCCTATTTTAAAAGAATTATTACTCACTATATATTATTATTTAGAGATTTTTTATGAGAAATAAAATTGGTCACTATTTTGTTAAAATAAGTTTTTTAGAATTAATTATAGTGAATATAAATTATATTATATGTATATATACATTAATTTTTTTACAGTAGTAAATTTACTTTTAATAACATTTTAAAAGTATTTTACATGCAATATCGATTATTTCTTTTAATAAACTATAAAGTAAATAACTTTACACTACTTTAAACTTTAAAAAAAAAACATTGATCATGACAATAAAAAAAAAAGAGAAAAAAGAAGAAGATAGTGACGCTCTTTTGTGGAATAGACCACAAATACCAAAAAAATACTCATATATTTATATGTTCTACACAAGGAGTTAAGTTTGATTTTATTCTTTTATTTATGATATAATACAATTCAAATTGTAATGTAAATTAATATTTTAATAAATTTTTATTCTTAATAATAATTTTTAAGTAAATTAAAATATTAATTGTATTAATTAAAATATGAAGTTAAAATAACAGGTCAAACGATATTATCCGCCTGCAATTTTGGGACATTCAAACAAAGCATATTCACAAAGAGGTAATCATTTCTCTCTATAGTCTGGATGCATCTTCTCTCTCGCGGTTATAGTTTCACTATAAGAAATTAGGGATGTAGTGAAAGAAATTTTGTGAAAGAATTCATTTTCTCACATGAAAAGTTTTCTAGCGAAGGAACAGTGAAGGAGAAAATGTAGTGATAATATAGTTATTAGCAAAAGAAAATATCTTTCACAAGTTATATTTTTTTTGTGTGCAAAATTGAGGTAGTAAAAGGATATTTGACGTCAATTTATGATGAAAATTTGTGACGAAAAAAACTATTAATGAAGAAATCATTAATCATTATATATTATTGTTCAAAAGTTTTTAGTGAGAGATAAAATTGGTCACTTTTTTGTTTTAAATAAAATTTTTAGAATTAATTGTGATGAATATAAATGGTAATATAAAAATATTTATTTTTTTACTGTAATAAATTTTTTTAATAATATTTTTAAGTAACTTATAATATCGATTATTTATCCGATTTTTAGGTTCGGGTTTGATTATTGAATTTTTGTTAGTTTTAATAGAATTAGATATACAAAAAAATTAAGCATTAAAAGTTAAAATAGCCTTACTCCCAGTCTCAGACCACATACGACACTCCGCCCTTTGAGACTCTCATTTTTTGAGCTAAGCTAAAACCAAATCGATACTCCTAGTTGAATAGTCGATACTGACTCCCAGTCCTAACTAAATCAATTCAGTCTCTGACTCTCTTACTCTCTGTTGTTGGTTTGCAAAAATATGGCATACATATAATCAAATTATATAAGCGCAATGGAAGCAAGAAAAATCAGATTTTAAAATTTTTCTACAAACCAATAATCAGGATTTTTCTTATGCGACTATTATTAATTGAGGAAGGATAAAAGATTTATACCTTTGTGGAACTAAGCTTCCAAAGGTACAAGTTCAACTCCCTATAATCCTTCATATTCTTCTTCAAATTCACCGATTAGATTCCACAGATCAATGTTAGCTCCCCAAGTGTGAAGCCTCTGTGATCCACCAAGAGACTATGAATTAAAGAAGTGAATTGTGGTTTCCCCAAACTATAGGTGGCTAGCCCTAATTCTCTCTCTCTTTCTAACTTCTTAGATGTAGAGAATTATGAAGTACTCTCCCTACTCTTGTGAAAGAGTGTATAACCTTAATCTATGATAAGACTCATCTTATTTATAGATATAATCAACTCTCTTAAACTATTTAGGATTAGAGTTTTAATTTAATTTTCAATTCAATTAGAAACTAAATTAATTAATTACAATTCATAAACTATTTAGGAACTTAATTATTTAATAATGAGAGTACTTCTTATTAATTAATTACTAAACCATTTAGTAACTTAATTAATTATTATAATTACAATTCCTAAACTATTTAGGAACTTAATTATTTATAATAATACTACTACTTATTAATTAATTCCTAAACCATTTAGGAACTAAATAATAACAAGACTCTTATTAATTTATAATTAGTATTTCTAAAATACTAAACTATAAATATTAAGTTATTTAATTTATTCTATCACCATAGTATAAATTAAATATACTTAATTTATTATTACGATTATGGCATCCACTTCTAAAATAAATATTACTCTTTTGTGGTGTGACCCTTTAGGTTCTCTATATTAAACCGGTTGTATAATAAATAAATTAGAACAATTCTAATTCATTTATTACGAATTAACTCTTTAATCCATAATAAATAATTATTCCACAATAAGGGTAAGCCCCCTTAGCGATTAATCGACATTCCAAATAATATAGATTTCAACATTTGATCGTAAAAGAACCTTTCAGCAAATAGTTACCGTACAATTCAATCATTCTACCATACAATGTCTCAATCAATTATAATACATGGAATTTCTATCAAGTCTTATTTATTTGATCATATGCATTTCAATTTACAAATGCATAACTCTAGTTAATGTAAATTAGAAACTCTTTTCTAATTTCATTCAACACTGGCCATCGATTTCCGAGTTGTCACTTATTGAATCGCATAGGACATTCTCTCCCTTTACTAGAAGTGGTAGATCATTTGTTAATCATTCACTTATCTCCATGTGTACCTTATTATACCCAAACATTTCCTTTGATATACCAATAAGTCTTAAGGAATATGTCAAAGTATAACTTAGTACACACAAGATACTATGACAATCTCAAGTCTAAGGATCACTTGTACGACTATCACATAAGGAACTCCCATTGACAGACATGTAAAACTCCATTAGGTGTTCCTTGAGCGAGTCACGTTCTGTGAACTTATTCTCTAATAAGCATCTACATACTTGCTTTAGTGTCTCTACACAAATGATTATGAGATCAATCATCCTCTTCATAAGAGCAATCATAGTATATACCAATCTATCCAGATCTACTAATCCCCTTTTTAGTGATTCAAAGATTGGGAACAATTTTAGTTTTGAGTTATCTTGAATTTAGATCTCATTAGCATGATCCTCATCATGGTTCTAAAAGTATTGCTCGAAAACTATGGGTTTATCCATTTGATTAATTCAAGTAATTAATCATGAATAAAGAAATGCCTTGATAATTTTATTAATAAACGAATAAGATTACAAAGTCTATGCTTATTACATCTAATGTGATTGGCTTGAGGGCATACTTCTTTCATCTGTCCTAACCCAAAACCCCAAATCGCGACTCTGCCTCCACCTCCTCCTCTCCCCAATTTGGTGACTCCGTCCCTCCGGCCTCTCCGCGTCTCCGCCTTCGCTCCATGTCTGGGTAACTGGGTTCTAGACTTCTAGTTGCGAACTTTCGCTCTGTTGTGGTTGTTCTCTTCATAGTTCGATAGGATTCTTTATAGAAAATTCTTAAGTAGTCCTCTAAATCGCCTCAGTCATTTTCGCTGATAATTTCATTTCTTTTTATTTCTTATCTTGCACCTTTTGTTAGCATACTAAGATAGTGTTGAGACTGTGTTTGGTTACTGAGGTACTGAACAAATGGAAAATGAGATTCTTTTATGTTAATTTGGTTTCAAAGTATATAGAAAGTCTAAGCTCTGTAGATTCCCAATCCTCCTTCTACTTTCTAAAATTGTAGTGAAGATTTAAGAATCATGTGTTACTACGTGGTCTTGTGGGTTTCGTATATGCTCATTTATAGCATGTAGGCTGTTTATTTATTGTTTAGCTTTTCGGTATGTACTCTAGTTTTAAATTTGGTACAAAATGAAGTGTAATACTTTAGATTAGTCTAATTTGAATCTGTAATATCAAATTGTTATAATGTGCTGCTAACTGCATGTAACATGACATTCTTAATTGTAAATCTGAGGACTCTTTCAAAGTCTGACATATTAAGTCCAAAAGTTAGTGGTAGTTTTTAAGACTTAAGAGAACATAATGCTTTATATTTTGACTACTGACTAGATGTTTTGGGCTTAAATTAAAAATCCTTAATAAACTTAGGGGGTTGATTTATTTTCATTGAATCCACTCTCACCATTCACCAACCTGCACCACAGCACCAGGACACATTTTAAAAAAATATATATTTTCAATAGTTAGTTAGTGTAGACTATAGAGTAGAAAATATACATGTGTTTATAGCTTTGAGTGAGGCCACATATGAACTTGTGAATGTAATCTTCTTTAATCTCAGCCCATGAAGCATTGGAATTTGCAAATACAATATTCTCCCTGATGCTTCCACTAAACAGTGCTGGCTCTTGACCCACCAAGGTTGTTATAAAAAAATGGTGGTTCCTGTACTCCTGGACAGGTACACCTTTCTCGTTTTCAAAGTTAAAACAATGCCATGGAAGTATAATTACAATAATTCCATAAGAATAACAAATTGGTGAAACTATTGGTGTTTCATTAACTTCACTGATATCTAGACCATTCTGTCATGACATAAATAAATAATGCATGATAATCTAGACCATTAAGCAAAAAGGTCCTGCACATTATGGTATCTAGACTATTCTGATTCTGGAAACAGGTGTTGCATGCCTGCACATGGATAATGTGAGTAGTCATTAAAAAGGACTGCAACACAGGTGCTGCACATGTCCTACTGTTGCTGGCCTGCTGAGTGCTGGCTACTGTAGCGTTTCACAATTATTTTAATTCAAATAACGAAGGGATGTTGTCTAGTAGACTCGTTCATTTATCTGTGACTTATATAGTTGTAATTTTCCAAATAGTTATTGTATTTCTAGATGATAGAGCTTGGAAGCGATTTCACAAACAATTGGATCACTTTCCAATGGTTAGTTAACATCCTTAGAGCGTTTATACTCTCAATTTATGTACTGTGTATTGTTGTCCAACGACATGTGGTTTGTGCAAGGGTTCATCTTTGATGTTGTCTAACGACATGATGTGTTTGATGCTGCTTAAGGAGTAATGAATAATTTAGCTATCCATGACATTTTCAAAATATACTGTGTATTGTGAATTGCACCCTATATTTTATTATCTTCTTATTTTATTCCAATATTTTTAGTCCTTATGTAAATGGGATTCATTTGATTGAATTTATACTATAATATAATACCTTACATGTTTCTTTTTTCTTTCTTTCTTTCTTTTATTTATTTTTAATCAAGTACATGTTACTTATCAATAAGATACCTACTGGTGTTTATAAGCTGTCAAATAAGGCAATACTTGCAGTTGAATTGCCTGTAGCATTCACCATGCGAAGCAACTGGAGGGGCTCCTATCCTGGGGATATCCTCCTGATAATTTGTCATTAACACCGATTATCTGAACCTATCCTTTCAACTATTAATATCCCCTTAAAAATGTCAGAGTTATCTGGATCATTTAAGAAGTTAAAGGTTACTGTGTGAGATGAACAAGAAACTAATGGAGGTGGTCCTGTTGTAGGTGTCATTGTAACGCCCCCAAATCTGGGTCCACACAGCCCAAACTTGAGTTGTCAAAAGACTACAATAAAATTATTACAAGTAGTGCAACGTACAACAATACAGTGTATAATAATACACAACTAAGTTTTTCACGATTATTGTCACACTATTTTACAACACGTGAAGACTACGATAGCTATCCCTCGGACTCTCACTCCATCCCCCGGCTAGATCCAGCTACGTTCTCATCTCCTGTTGAAAAATAATGGAACAAAAAGAAAGAGTGAGCTCAAATAGCCCAGTAAAGAATATCATGACTAAGATAATGACGAATAAATAATTGTTAACCTTCAACAGTTGTGTTCTTGATAGAATACAATAGACTATAAGGTTTATATCAAAAATTGCAGCTAAGTTCTTGAACAAAGTTCAGATCAATAAGAGCACCGGAATGAGTAATCCATTAGAAGAATCATGTAGACTATGATGTCCACTCGCTTCTCTTTTTCAGAAAAATATCATCAACTTTTATCATTTTAAACACCACTGGTCATGATAATATAAATTCTCAATTCCTGTTCATAATCATGCAAGTCAATAGTTCATCTTTGCACTACGGGCTAAAGATATTCAATATATCACCAACGGTTATGATTATACTATTATTCAGCCTTTGATAATAATCATACAAAACAACAGTTCATCTTTGCATTACGGGCCAAAGATATTCATTTACCACGTGCAATAAAAGACACCGAACAGATGTATCGCCTTTAACTTATCATTTGTTCAACAATTATATCGCCTTTAACCTATCATCTGTGCCCCAGGCCACAAATATTCACAATAATTTGATTCTTGATGATTAGTACAAATTACAGTGATATAAATGATAAATAAGAAGAAACAATATGATCAATAAATATCGAAAGTTTACTTTGTGCAAACGAATATGGAATAAAAGTGTCATGTAATAATTCGTGTAGATAATTTATTTTCACAAGAGACAAATAAGAAATGAATACAAAGAGTAATTCACCAAACATGCGGTAATTCGCATAGTCAGGTTATTCTCAGAGATTAATAAGGAATGAATACGAAAGGTTATTCACCAATAGGCGGTAATCTGCGCCGTAAGGTTATTCCCACAATTTAATAAAAATTGCATACGAAGAGTTATTCACCAAACAGGCGGTAATCCGTGCAGTAAGGTTATTATCAGAGATTAATAAGGAATAAATACGAAAGGTTATTCACCAACAGACTGTAATTCGCGCCGTAAGATTATTCTCACAATTTAATAGATGGAAATAAATGACACATCTTATGTATAAGAGAGAAACGATATTATTTTCGAGAATCAAAGAATGATAATCCCTACCGGTAGTAAGTTTGAATAGTGGAAGATGAAAAAGATAGAATCATTTACCTTAACATGTGACTGGATATTGATTTAAATGAGGTTGATTAACTTAAACAGTACTCGTACACTTATAGATCTTCACAAATACTCAAGATGACTTAAGCACACTTAGAGAGAACTTACACAGAAGTATTTAGAGAGTGAAAGAAAGAATGAACAAGAAAGTTTATGAAAAATTCTTAAGTTAATGCCTCTATTTATAGCCAAAAATCTTATCATAACCAAGATTTCCTAATTTAATCCAAACCGTTCATTTCAAGATAATGTTTAATCTATACCATTCATTTCATCTAATAAGATTTCTTTAATCTAAACCATTAATTTAAAGATCATCTTTAATTTACATCATCCATTTCAAATTCTATATTATCTTTAATCTACACCATTCATTTCATCTTTTAAGATTTCATTAATCTAAACCATTCATTTAAATATCATCTTCAATCTGTACCGTTCATTTGAAATTCTATAATTATTACATTATCTTTAATATATACCATTCATTTCATCTTTATATCACCTAACTTTATATCATTTATTATAATAAAAATAAATAACTTTATCAATTCAATTATTCAACAATAATTCACATTTATTCATTATTATGACTAATTGTTATAAATACAGTATAGTTGGCTCTCTGAGTTAGATATCAAGTCAATTAATAATGAAATACAACTGTTTAATTAACATCATAATAGAGATAACAATAATGCAGAAAGTATGTAAAAGAAAGAATACGTTACTATGTAATGACAATTATTGATTTAATAATGTGAATTACTGTGCATATGCTACTGTAACAATTATCAGTTTAATAATATAAATTATTGTGCATGTGACAATAAAGTTAAATATTTTACGATAACCACTTTATCAGTTCAATAATATGAAACACTGTGCAATGCCGTGTGCTACTGTGCAATACCGTGTGCTACTGTGCAATACCGTGTGTTACTTGTAATATCGTATATTACTATTCTCTTACCACCGGATATTTTAACAATTAAAAGTGATAGCACCATTGACCATTTAAAAATTATTTATGTCATTTTTTATATCCGACAATTATTTGTTGTGGGGTCTACCAATGATTGGTTCGTACGGTGCCGTCGCACGAATATTTCCCGACAGAACGAATATTCCCCGACCAAACGAATATTGTCCGACATAATATAATTTACACATAACATCCTTAATTTTTAACTTTATCAATTTAACCAATTATTGTTTTAGGAAAAATATATATGAAGAAAAATTAAATTTTGTATTTCATAAAATTCGGGGTCTTACAACCTCCCATCTTTATGAAATTTTGTCCTCGAAATTGACGTACCTGGCATATCGAAGAGATAAGGATACTTAGATTTTATCTCAGATTCTAGCTCCCAGGTTATTTCCTCAGTATCTTAGTTCCTTCATAAAACCTTATCTTGAGGTATAATCTTTGAGCGTAGGATCTGCTCCTTCTTATCTAGGATCTTAATATGTACCTTCCCGTACGTTAAATCCTCTGCTATAACGTCTGGTTCTAACTCAATGACGTGGTTTGGATCTTTCACATATTTACGTAACATAAATATGTGAAAAATGTTATGGACGCGAGACATGGTTGGTGGTAGGGCTAGTCTGTAGGCTACGGTTCCTACTCGATAGAGGATTTCAAATAGGCCAATAAATCGAGGGTTGAGCTTTTCTCTCTTTCCGAATCTCGTAACTCCTTTCCATGGGGAAACACGTAAAAATACATGGTCTCCGACGTTGAAACTTTCGTCTCTCCAATGAAGATCAACATAACTTTTTTGTCGTTCTTGTGCGATCTGTATTCGTTGTCGGATCATTTGGATCTTTTCAGTCGTCAAGCGTACCAACTCGGGTCCCAACAATTTTGCTTCTCCTACCTCATTCCAATATACTGGAGAGCGACACTTGCGTCCATATAAAGCCTCGAATGGAGCCATGTCTATACTTTCTTGATAACTGTTGTTGTAGGAAAATTCCACCAATGGCAAGTACTTATCCCAACTTCCTTTGAAGTTTAGTATGCAAAGTCTCAAAAGATCTTCGAGGGTTTGGATCGTCCTTTCCGATTGTCCGTTCGTTTGAGGATGGTATGCAGAATTAAAACGTAGTTTAATGCCCATAGCTTTTTGTAAACTAATCCAAAAGCGTGAAGTGAATATAGGATCTCGATCAGAAACTATGAAAACTGGCATGCCATGCAATCTCACAATCTCACAATCTCATTTATGTACATATTGGCAAGACGTTCAAGTGAAAAATTTTCTCGTATAGGCAAGAAATGAGTTGATTTGGTCAATCTATCTACGATGACCCAAATTACATCTAAGCTTTGAGAAGCCTTGGGAAGACTCGTCATAAAGTCCATATTGATGTGTTCCCGCTTCCATTCGGGAACCTTAAGTGGTTGCAATGGACCCTTAGACACTTGATGCTCTGCCTTGACACGTTGACAAGTTAGGCACCTTGAGATAAACTCTGCAATCTCCCTTTTCATATTGTTCTACCAAAATGTATGTCAAAGATCACGATACATCATGGTACTTCCTGGGTGGATTGCAAACGGTGTGTTGTGTGCCTCTATCATGATTTTATGCTTCAATTCAGGATTATTAGGAACACAGAGTCGAGAGTTAACTCGAAGTATTCCTTTCTCGTCGATTCTTGCCTCAGGAATAACACTTTCTTGTACTTTCTTCATCATATTCATCAGCTCCGGATCAGTAGCTTAAGCAGCTTTAATTTTATCGATTAAAGCTGGTTCTACTCGTACGTGCGCAATCTTCAAGTGGGTCATTGGTGTTTTTAGCTCTATATCTATCTTTTGCAAGTCGTACAAAATATGCTTTTGTGTTGTCAGTAGTGCACTTGTACTCACATAAGATCTTCTGCTCAAATCGTCAGCTACAACGTTCGCCTTTCCCGGGTGATACTGGATTGTGTGGTCGTAATCCTTCAACAGCTCAAGCCAACGTCGTTGTCGCATGTTGAGTTCCTTCTGGGTGAAGAAATACTTGAGACTTTTATGATCCGTATAGATATCCACTTTCTCTCCTTACAAGTAGTGTCTCCAGATCTTCAATGCGAAAACGATCGCTGCTAACTCTAGATCATGAGTAGGGTAATTTTTCTCAAAATCTTTGAGTTGTCGAGATTCATAGGCTATCACCTTTTCATGTTACATTAGAACACAACCTAGACCTTTGCCTAAAGCATCACTATAGACGACAAATTCTCCCGATCCCGATGGTATGGTCAGAATAGGAGCTGAAACAAGTCTCCTCTTGAGTTCTTGGAAACTTTTCTCACATTCCTCGTTCCATACGAATTTGGTGCTTTTCCGAGTAAACTGAGTTAATGGAGTGGAGATTCGAGAAAATCCTTCTACGAATCTTCGATAATAACCAGCTAGACCCAGAAAGCTTTGGACTTCCGTTACTATCTTGGGTTGTTCCCAATTTAGTATTGCTTCAATCTTTGCAGGGTCAACCGATATTCCCTGTTTTGAAATTACATGCCCAATGAATGTGACTTCCTCAAGCCAGAACTCACATTTCTTCAACTTGGCATATAGTTTGTTCTCACGAAGCTTTTGGAGTATCAATCTCAGGTGTTGTTCATGATCCTCACGACTCTTGGAGTATATGAGGATGTCATCAATAAAGACAACCATAAAATGATCCAAATATTCTTTGAATATTCGGTTCATCATGTTCATTCATGAAAGCTGCAGGAGCATTAGTTAGTCCAAAATGCATGACTAAGAACTCAAAATGCCCATAACGAGTTCTGAAAGCAGTCTTTGAAATGTCCTCAGCTTTAACCTTTAACTGATGATATCCAGAACGGAGATCAATCTTTGAGAAATATTGAGCACCTTGTAATTGATCAAACATGTCATCGATCCGAGGTAACGGGTACCTATTTTTGATGGTGACATGGTTCAATTCTCGGTAGTCAATGCATAATCTCATACTCTCGTCTTTCTTCTTCACAAATAGAACAGGAGCACCCCAAGGTGATGCACTCGGACGAATGAAACTGGTATCCAACAATTCCTGTAGTTGGACTTTTAACTCTTAAAGTTCAATGGGAGCCATTCGGTATGAAGCTTTGGAAATGGGCTTGGTATTGGGTTCAAGATCAATACAAAATTTAATTTCACGGTTTGGGGGTAAGCCAAGAAATTCCTCAGGAAAAATGTCAGGAAACTCATTAACAATGGGAATATCATTCAAGTTTGACGCGTTTTTGTTCAAATCAGTGACATGAGCTAAAAAGGCTTGACATCCATTTTTCAATAAACGAATGACTTTATGGCTAGAAATAATAGTTATAGATTTCAATGCTTTAGTTGCTTGAATTTGCATGACAGGTTGATTAGGAATATGAAAACTAATAATCTTATGAAAACAATCAATTTTAGCATGATGGATAGTCAACCAATCAATTCCTAAAATCACATCAAATTTATGCATCTCCAAAGAAATAAGGTCAACAGGTAATGTGAGGTTGTTGATTTGAACTAGGCAAGATTTATATACAGTAGATGTAATGACTATTTCTCCAAATGGGGTTTCAACTGATAAGCCAAAGTTCAAATTTTCAGGAGTTAAGTTTAAACGTTGAGCACATGCATGTGAGATAAAAGAATGGGTAGAGCAAGTATTTAACAGGGCATAAACTTTATAAGAATTTATGAATAGCTTACTGGTTATCACCTCATTCAGTTTCTTGACTGTTATCGTCAAATCGAATCCCGAATACTTCATTCGGATATTCACGTATTTCAACTATGGGAATACCACTGAATAATTTTCTAGCAAACTGTTTCTTGGGTTCATCAACTTCATCAGTAGTAACGTACCAATGATTTCCATTAAAATAATATTTTCGATAGACTGTAGTTTCCATGATAATGACTAACTTAACCTGAATTCCTCTAAATTGTAATGCCCAAAAGTATAGAAACATCATTTTTAAATAATCTTGAAAATAATAGCTGGAACACCATAAATCCCAAAGACTGATATGAAAAGTCCATATATTATGATCCTTTGTTATCGAGCATAACCAAGTGATATGATCCTTCCAATTAGTGAGCAGATTAAAGGTAATAATTTCTGCAAATTCATTACATCTTTTAATTGCTTCTAAGAAAGGATCTGGAATGATTGTAGTAGAGCTTTCACCTTCATCCTTACTGGATAGAACATGCATAATTTTTGCCTTAGGCAAAAGATTCAACTCTGAGTTTGTAGTAGAATTGTTTGTGGCCTCCTGATTCGCAGCTACATTCGCTTCGGGCATTCCATAGTTAACCTCCTAATTTTCAGGTGCCATACTAAACTGTTGTCACAAAGTAAATGTTAGTTAAACAAACCGACTCATCACTTCATATCCCTACATTCAAATCGACTTATTAGATAAAATATCATTTAGGTAGGACACACTGGTGATTAATTCTATTCGTCTCTCCCCTCCTAGTTTTAACCCCAGACCATATCCCTAAGCTCTGATGCCAACTGTGACGCCCCCAAATATGGGCCCACACAGCCTAAACTTGAGTTGTCAAAAGACTACAACAAAATTATTACTAGTAGTGCAACGTACAATAATACAGTGTATAATAATACACAACTAAGTTTTTCACGATTATTATCACACTATTTTACAACACGTGAAGACTACGATAGCTATCCCTCGGAGTCTCATTCCATCCCCCCGGCTAGACCCAGCTACGTTCTCATCTCCTGTTGAAAAACAATGGAACAAAAAGAAAGGTTGAGCTCAAATAGCTCAGTGAAGAATATCATGACTAAGATAATGACGAATAAATTATCGTTAGCCTTCAACAATTGTGTTCTTGATAGAATACAATAGATTACAAGGTTTATATCAAAAACTGCAGCTAAGTTCTTAAATAAAGTTCATATCAATAATAGCAGCGGAATGAACAATCCATTAGAAGAATCATGTAGACTATGATGTCCACTCGCTTCTCTTTTTCAAAAAAATATCATCAACTTTTATCATTTTAAAGACCACTGGTCATGATAATATAAATTCTCAGTTCCTGGTCATAATCATGCAAGTCAACAGTTCATCTTTGCACTACGGGCCAAAGATATTCAATATATCACCAACGGTCATGATTATACTAGTATTCAGCCTTTAGTCATAATCATACCAAACAACAATTCATCTTTGCACTACGGGCCAAAGATATTCATTCACCACGTGCCATAAAAGACACCGAACAGATGTATTGCTTTTAACATATTAAATCGCCTTTAACCTATCATCTGTGCCCCAGGCCACAGATATTCACAACAATTTGATTCTTGATGATTAGTACAAATTACAGTGATATAAATGATGAATCAGAAGAAATAGTATGATCAATAACTATCGAAAGTTTACTTTGTGGAAATTCAAATAATGTCCAAATTGTCAACATGATGTGGACTCAAATTAAAGAACGATATTCAAGATCCACGGTTCAGAATAATAGTTAAAGTTCAATAGAGAGATTTAGAAAAATAGGAAGGTTCAATTGAAATGATATTAGATGAAGCGCAAACTATTAAGTAATATATAATCATTTCAAGAACTTTACCAAATAGTACTTTCCATAGTAAGTTAAGAGTATGAAAAGAATGATACCCTTTAACATAATAAGTTTGAATAATGCAAGATGAAAAAGATGGTATCCCTTACGAGTATAAAGGAAAATAATATCACTTACGAATATGAAAGAAAATGATATCACAAACGAATATGGAATAAAAGTGTCATGTGATAATTCGTGTAGACAATTTATTTCCACAAGAGACAAATAAGAAATGAATACAAAAAGTAATTCACCAAACATACGGTAATCAGCATAGTCAGGTTATTGTCAGAGATTAATAAGGAATGAATACGAAAGGTTATTCACCAATAGGCGGTAATCCGCGCCGTAAAGTTATTCTCACAATTTAATAAAAATTGAATACGAAGAGTTATTCACCAAACATGCGGTAATCCGCGCAGTAAGGTTATTCTCAGAGATTAATAAGGAATGAATACGAAAGGTTATTCATCAACAGGCGGTAATTCGCGCCATAAGGTTATTCTCACAATTTAATACATGGAAATAAATGACACATCTTATGAGTAAGAGAGAAACAATATTATTTTCGAGAATTAAAGAATGATAATCCGTTACTGTAGTAAGTTTGAATAGTGGAAGATGAAAAAGATGGAATCATTTACCTTAACACGTGACTGGATATTGATGTAAATGAGGTTGATTAACTTAAACAGTACTCGTACACTTATAGATCTTCACAAATACTCAAGATGACTTAAGCACACTTAGAGAGAACTTACACAAAGAAGTATTTAGAGAGTGAAAGTAAGAATGAGCAAGAAAGTTTATGAAAAATCCTTAAGTTAATGCCTCTTTTTATAGCCAAAAATCTTATCATAACCAAGATTTCTTAATTTAATCCAAACTGTTCATTTCAAGATAATATTTAATCCATACCATTCATTTCATCTAATAAGATTTCTTTAATCTAAACCATTCATTTAAAGATCATCTTTAATCTACACCATCCATTTCAAATTCTATATTATCTTTAATCTATACCATTCATTTCATCTTTTAAGATTTCCTTAATCTAAACTATTCATTTAAATATCATCTTCAATTTGCACCGTTCATTTGAAATACTATAATTATTACATTATCTTTAATATATACCATTCATTTCATCTTTATATCACCTAACTTCATATCATTTATTATAATAAAAACAAATAACTTTATCAATTCAATTATTCAACAATAATTCACATTTATTCATTATTATGACTAATTGTTATAAATACAGTGTAGTTGACTCTCTGAGTTAGATATCAAGTAAATTAATAATGAAATACAACTGTTTAATTAACATCATAATAGAGATAACAATAATGCAGAAAGTATGTAAAAGAAAGAATACGTTACTATGTAATGACAATTATTGATTCAATAATGTGAATTACTGTGCATATGCTATTGTGACAATTATTAGTTTAATAATATGAATTATTGTGCATGTGACAATAAAGTCAAATATTGTACGATAACCACTTTATCAGTTCAATAATACGAAACACTGTGCAATGCCGTGTGCTACTGTGCAATACCGTGTGTTACTTGTAATACCATATATTACTATTCTTTTACCACCAGATATTTTAACAATTAAAAGTGATACTACCATTGACCATTTAAAAATTATTTATGTCGTTTTTTATATCCGACAATTATTTGTTGTGGGGTCCACTAATGATTAGTACGTATAGTGCCGTCGTACGAATATTTCCTGACAGAACGAATATTCCCCGACAAAACGAATATTGTCGGACATAATATAATTTACACATAACATCCTTAATTTTTAAATTTATCAATTTAACCACTTATTATTTTAGGAAAAATATATATAAAGAAAAATTAAATTTTTTATTTCATAAAATTCAGGGCCTTACAGTCATGGGATCTATAGAAAATTTTAAATGTGAAGTAAAAATATTTTCAAAGACTCGAGATTTGATTATGCAGTGTACACCAAAAGAATAGTTTAAGAAGCAGAATGATGCCATCTAGGATTCTTCCTTGAAAATTCTCTCATGGTTGAACACATATTTTAATAAACTAGATTTATCAAGTTACCTTCATATTTTGTTTGCTAGTTACATTCGTATCTAGATGATTTGTATTTATAGATGTTTTGGCAAAATTGTAATACAGTTTAATTTGTCAAATAACAATTAGCTGGTTACATACTATACTTTTATTTGTTATATGTGTATAGTTACATATCTCAAAATTTGTCTTAGCTTTAAAATGTCATTAAATATTTTCTTGAAGGTTATATTTTCTCAATTTAAATTGTTCATTTTTAGAACTTGTTAAAAAGGTAATAACGTGGTTAACTCAATATAATACAACGTTTCTTGTTAATTTCAATATAATTTCATCTATCATCTAGCATGAACATTCTACTTTCGGTGATCATTATACTTTGATTTCTCTCATTTTGTTAACCTGTTTTCTTAAATTAAGTTTTGCTAGTTAATCTTTTGTTATTGTTCTATTCTTATTCATATTTGTAAAATTGGGGTTTGATACTTTTCTTGCAGTATGAAGTTAAAGGCTCAACCTTGACTTGCTTGAAGACGTGAAGATAATGAGCACCTAACAACTACAACACCTTATAACTAGAATTTCTCTTTCTTGTGTAATATCAATGAATATATATCAAGGTGATATGGTACTTGCTTTTGATAATAGTCTTGTAATTTTAGTGTGTATTTGTTTATACTAGCTTTGTTGTGACGACCCTGAAATTCAACACATCTTATTACTTTAAATTTCATGTTTATTATTCATTATTTCCTTAAGTCCAAATTTCGGTCCGTTAATAAATCTTTAATCACCTTATTTAACTCATTAATTGACAAGACAATCATCAATTACCAAATTTTTTCGGTATAATTTTTTTCCCCTTTTCTCAATCATTGTATTAAACTATTTGTATATTTAAAATCTTAATATCTCGATCCTAGTCCATGGATCGCAACCTTTATTTTTTCTTTCTATTACCAGTGTTATAAAGCTCAATTTAATATTGTTCATATCCATACAAATTCTCTTTGTTTCATAATTGAATATATAATACCCTTTATCGTAACAATTATCTTGAACAATCACATTTCACATTTTAACTCTATTCATCCTAACTAGATCCAACATATACAATGTATCATTATAAACTTGGCAAATTACCCACATAGAATTATAATATAAAAATATAATAACAACATTCACAACCTTCTAGGTTATTCCATCTCTAATGTAATCCGATATTCCTGAAATTCATTTCTTTACCTGCAAAAGTGTATATTACGCAAGTAATGAGCACAACGGGGGAAAAACTTATCTTCACCGTCTTTGCATAAGGGAAAAACTTCGCCAGAAATTTCTGTACCAAATCATCCCATGTAGTAATTGATCCCGGGGGCAATGAATGAAGCCAACTCTTTGCCTTATCCCTCAATGTGAACGGGAAAAGCCTCAAACGAATCGGATCATCTGAAACCCCTGTATATTTAAAAGTATCGCATATTTCCAAGAAACTCATCAAATGCATGCTAGGATCATCATTTGATAACCCCCCAAACTGTACAGAATTCTGAACCATCTGAATTGTTCCCGGCTTTATCTCGAATTGTGTCGCAGTGATAGCAGGTCTTGTAATACTCGATTGTATCTCAGTCATTTGCGGAGTGGCATAGTCCCGTAAGGACTTTTGCCCATCCTCCTCTGCCATTCTTACTTGCTCCACTTGTTCCTGATCCTGGTGTTGCGTTGTTTCTTGAATATAGTTCTGAATCCGACGTAACTTTCTTTCAATCTCGTCTTCGAAAGGAACTGTATCCTTACCCTGTGAACGTGTTTGCATATACAACCAAGATTACCTAAAAACGAAGGGTAATAAACTAATTAAAATTTATCAACCTTCACAAGAAAATACTTCAATTAAAACTAATATCAACACTTTATTTAAAAACAATTCCCCGGCAACGGCGCCAAAAACTTGTTCGCCTTTTTCCGTTCAGAAAATACTTCACGCAAGTGCACGTGGTTTGATCGTAGTATAAGCTAGCAAGGTATCGTTCCCACGAGGAATTGCAAATAAAGCATTGAATTACTAGTTAATAATTGAAATAACATCAATTGAAATTTTGTGAATTGAAAATATTGTTAAGTTCCGAAGTTAAATTTCAACAGTTAAATTACTCAAAACTAAGATCTCTAGATTTAAAGACGTTTAGGGTTTACAACTTAATTATTCATCATCAACTGAACCGAGTTATCACTATAAAGTTAAAATACATGCATTGGATTGCTAATTAAGAACTCTCAAGTACTGAATAATATCTCTTGATTATTATACATCCAATCTTCTCCAATTCTACCGATTATGGAATAGATTGAAGAAGAACATCACTTTTAAACCAACAACCTATATTTCTATGATTGCTGAATTTTAAGAGATAGTAAGTTCAGGTTCTCTACCAATTACATGTGGAAATAGAGTATATTTCTATCTCTATCACAATTTACATTAACAATAAAGTTCACATGCTACCATGTAAAGTCTAATTTCATACATCCTCTCTCGATTCTATATGAAATACTAGGTTAAATCACTGGCCAAGTAATTAGAACAATTAATCAGACATGGTAGTCAACCCCACATGTATTTAACAAGCACAAGTAATAACTCACTTCAGATTATACAGAATATTTGCATTGCAAACCCTAAACAACAGAATTTAGCTCATATTCAATTTAAGATTACATACACTAGAGTGAATTCTAGCCATAATAAATTGACAACAATTTAAGTACAAGAGTTCAGAGATAAACTAAATATGTATTCTTGCCCTTCTCTGCACCAAGACTATAATTTCTTCCGTCAAAGTGCAGACTTCTTTCTCTTCGCTCCGTTCGCTCTATGTATATTTTTCTTTTGCTCAGCGTGTCTTTTTTTCTGACTGACTATCCTCGGGTTATTTATCTGGCTTTTCCTTTAGTTCTTTTCAAATCCCCCGTTGCTTCGCACGTTAACTGCCCAAAAACTGACTTAGCAACTACTCAACATCGTGGGAAAAATCAGTCGATTGACCGTGACGCAGCTACTTCACTAATCACGCAGCTGCGTTGAAATCGCCTGATGTATCTCACGCAGCTGCGTTTGAACATTCTGGAAAAGACTGCTTCTGTGACGCAGCTGCTTCACTTTGTGACGCAGCTGCGTGAACCTGACTTCGAAATTACTGAAATGCCAATGCAAGCTATTTTCCATGCAAACCTAAAACAAATACACAAAAATGCATAAAATTGAAATAAAAACGCTTAAGAACTACAATATATAAGTTAAGAAGCAATTATTTTGAACGTACAAAACTGACTCAACAAATACCCCCAAACTTATCTAATTGCTTGTCCTCAAGCAAAAATAACTTAACAAAATTGATAACTAGAATCAACCATGAATTTTTAGCATAGCATGAATCATTATTACCACATACCAAATTCAGGTCTCAAAGCAACTCGTAATAGCCTTACAGAACTTTCAAGAACTACCGAATTCACAAATCTCACAGAATCGACAATCAAGCCCTATTTAGGATTCCTAATTGTGCGTGTGTGTGTTTTGCAGTTTCAACTAGTCAGAACAATTAGATAAACTCTTAGATTAATCACAAGCAGAATTTCAGTTTGAATTCACGTCCTTACTTTTACATCTCTTAACCAAGTTAGGCAATCACATAAATTAGGGATCATACTACTCATCAGAAATACAAGAGTGAATGCATTTTACGCTCCATTTCACCCCTAACTCATTAACAATGACTCGTGCAATGCACAATTCCATTAGGCTGTTCAATGCTACCCTTGTAACGAGTTTTTAACCAATGACTCCCAAACCAGTTGATTTTAGGGCACTAGATGTAAAGACATCCCTAAGGATTTACTTGCTCGAATAGCAAAGGCCACGAAATTCTGCCTCGAGTCAATTATTTGCATGTATATATATTTTTATTGTTTTATTATTTCACTTTTTTATTTTTTTTATTTTATACAATCCCCCCAAACTTATGTAAAAGCCTTAACTCAGCATATGAGAAGTAGTAAGTAAGTATAGAAGTTCAACACATGAAACTCACAAAATCAATCTGTTAAGTTTTCTAATTCCCAACTACTCAAAACAAACAATCAACTTTGTGCTTATAAAGACATAGGAACCAAAAATAACGCAAGACTACTCGATTGTAAGGATTGAAATTCATCATATTCCTCCAATTCTCATTAAAGGCTAGCAAATAGCAACATTCTTAGCATCGGCCTTGCACTAGTTTTCATGATTACTTTAACAAGAAATTTTTCTTATCAGAATTAAACGAAAACTACAACTAACCATTTTCGTAGGTTTCATGGTTACACTTAGCACGTGTAACAAGCCTTTTAAACCCCATAATTACCTTATGAGGACGAGTTAAGTCTCGTGAGAGTTTGCAGTGAATATACCCTCAAAATTCATCTACATTCCTAATTTTTTTTTTACTTTAACAAAGAAACAACAAATCATAAACGAACAAAAGACATACACAAAGCATGCAAACAAAACATAACAAACGTCCCCCAAACTTGTCTAACTCAGTGCCCTCAGTGAGAAAGAAAACACAATTTAAATAACGGGACTTCCCTCGGTGAACACTACTCCTCTGCTTCGTCGTCAGGTGAGTCAGGAGGTAATGCAATCATCGTCGGAGGAGATGGAAAGTGCAAGGGCTCACGACCAACATTCATTTCCAAGCGATTAAACGCCTCCGCTAAAGTTGTTGAGAATGCTGCTTGGTATTGCATCATAGAACCCATTGCTTGTGCCAAATGGGCATCCCGTCTAGCTTGTCGACGAGATTCTCTCCGAAGCTGCCGTACTTCCGCGACTAACGTGTTAATTGTGTTTGACGATGAAGCTACATCCTGGTCTGGCTTAGCAGCAAATAACTCCTCGGTATCCAGAGAATGCGGATCACCCAAAAGAAATCTTGCTCCTTTTGGATCAGGAGGTGCCCCATTCCATTGCTTGAAGTTCTTGATGATTTTAGAATCTATGGGGACTTGAGGGTGCTGAATTGGTTCACTTTCATCCCATTCTACTCCCTCTTCTTCACAAAGCCCACAAATTAAAGACGGATGAGATAGGCCCCAGACTGGTTTCCCCTTGATAGCATACTTGATTGAGCTGTTGATCACTTGTCCCTTATCAATGGTTTTCTTGTTGACGATGCAGAATAAGAGGACCGCTCATTCTTTAATTACCTCGGTGACATGTGTTGTTGGCATTAGTTTAGCACACAGAAAATAGTACCATGCCTTCCCATATCTACTCAAGTATGTGTAGTTGAAGGTTTTGGGTTCACTATCTCTATACTTCCAGACGACATTCGGTTGGCACAATCCCCTAATAACCTCCTCATAATTTACCGGCTCCTTAACAAATACCGAATACTCATCCGCTTCTGGAAGCAATGGAATACCATAATACTCGTTTATTTTTGCAGGAGAAAAGGAGACCTTCTTGCCCCGAACGACGACCTCATTATGTTTAATCGCCTTGGCATTAGTATAAAACTCTTTAACGATTGAAATGACTGCCGGTTTAGGCTAATGAGGCAATGTTCCCCAATTATGGTTGATCATTCTCCATAACTCCCCATCCAAAGGTCCTGGGTCCATGCCCCGCTCCGGTATAAGCTTCTTTGCATCAACATGTTCCTCATAGAACTTGGCCGATTCATAACTCACAAACCGGCTTTTATCATATGGAGGGGTGGACCGTGAGCTCTCTCCTCGATGACATTTTGGTGCCATGGAACTCACAAGCCTTCCAAACTTTTCGAAACACCAACCAATTCCAAGAACAACTGGACTTTTTCGTTGAGGAATTTTAACAAACAGTTGGCGGGTACCTTGTTTACAACCCCCAATCTTATAGCCTTGATTCTTGATTAAACCCCCACTAGTACTCAGAAGTCCCAAACAACAACAATTTGTATAGTTACAAGAATCTATCATTATCCACAAGACTAATTTTATGAAATTTGACAAAATAAAATCTTACTTGAAGATGTAGGAGAAGACCCCAAAACTTGGTGTTTCTTTAGAATTGGAAGGAAACGGAAGGATTGTGAGTTGTGTTGTAACTGAGAGAGTTCTATTTATAACCTCCAAGACGCACCATTCATCTTTTAATGCATGCATAACTGAAGTACTGAGATGTGCAACGAAGGGGCTGAACGGAAGAGATAATGCTGAAAAGCGAGGTAGACGAAGTGGCACACGGTTTAAACGCTCAATCGTTTAAGTTTGAAAATTCCCCATCACGCAGTTGCGTAAGATATTGACGCAACTGCGTCAGACCTGATTTTTATAATGTGACGCAGGGGCGTGACTTTGAGCGCAGGGGCGTCTCTTTTAACGCAGCTGCGTTGGAATGTGACGCAGGTGCGTCTAGAGTTGAAACAATTCCAGTAAGTTCTGACGCAGGAGCGTGATTTTAGACGCAGGGGCGTCAAGTCTCACGCAGCTGCTTCAGCTTCTGACACAGGTGCGTCAACGCCTCAAACAAATTTTCATCAATTCCAGTAAGTTCTAACGCAGGGGCATGCTTTCTGATGCAGGTGCGTCACCCTCTGTTTTAAAATCTTCAATTCCTTGTCTTCTTCCCTGAACATTTGACAAGCTTGAAGAACTGTACCTGACATATATTGCTCAAATTAAATGTAACACAAACCCTAAACCAGAAATATGAATAAACTCAACAAATTAATTCACTAAATTAATCAACTTAAAAGAAATGAAATTTTGGTTGCCTCCCACACAACGCTTGTTTTATTGTCATCAGCTTGACATTACTTCCTGTTTAAGTTGAGAAAGAGACCGAGGACTTCATCCTATTGAATGTGTCTCCCCAGTAATGTTTGAGTCTTTGACCGTTCACCTTAAACGCGGCCTTTGAATCATTGCATTTTAACTCCACCGCTCCATACGGAAAAATAACATGAATTGTAAAAGGACCTGACCACCGTGATTTTAGCTTTCCTGGAAAAAGTTTGAGTCGGGAATTGAACAATAGCACCGATTGGCCTGGTTCAAACTTTCGGTCCACAATGTGTTTATCATGCCAACGTTTGACCCATTCCTTGTAATTTTTTGCGTTTTCATAGGACTGAAGTCGAAACTCCTCCATCTCATTGAGTTGTAGCAACCGTTCCTCACCAGCTAGGTTAAAATCCCAATTTAATTTCCGAGTTGCCCAATATGCATGATGTTCCAATTTCACTGGTAAATGACAAGCCTTCCCAAAAACCAGCCGATAAGCCGACATTCCAAGTGGTGTCTTAAAAGCTGTTATATAAGTCTAGAGTGCATCATTGAGCTTAACGGACCAATCCTTATGATTAGGATTGACTGTCTTCTCCAAGATCCTTTTCACTTTTCTATTTGAAATCTCCGATTGTCCACTTGTTTGTGGGTGGTAAACAGTAGCAACTTTATGCTTGACTCCATATTTCGCTAATAGGGCGTTGAATTGTCTGTTGCAGAAGTTAGAACCTCCATCATTGATTATTGCTCTAGGTGTCCCAAATCTTGTGAAGATATTACGTTGCAAAAATTTGGTTACCACCTTAGCATCATTAGTGGAGGTTGCAATTGCTTCCACCCACTTAGACACATAATCGACTGCTACAAGGATATAAGAATTGTTAAAAGATAAGGGAAAAAGGTCCTATGAAATCAATACCCCAAACGTCAAACATTTCAACTTCTAAAACAGAATTAAGGGGCATCTCTTGTCTTTTCGAAATATTACCTACCCTTTGGCATCAATCACATTGTAGAACAAATGAATATGCATCCTTAAATAAAGTAGGCCAGAAAAAACCTGATTGAAGAACCTTAGCAGCTGTTCTTTGGCCTCCATAATGGCCTCCATAACTTGATGCATGACATTGCTGAAGAATGCTTCCCATCTCTTCTTGAGGAACACAACGTCTCACTAACTGGTCAGCACAACTCTTGTACAAAAATGGCTGTCCCACAGATATTGCCGTACATCATGTAGAAACCTCTTCCTCTGTTGACATGACAATTCTGAAGGTATGACCTTCCCAACAATATAATTGACCAAATCGGCATACCACGGTACCTCAGACGTAATTACAAATAACTGTTCATCCGGGAAGCTATTGTTGACTACCATCTCATTGTTTCTGAGCTGTTCCATTCTAGACAAATGATCTGCTATCTGATTTTCAGTTCCTTTTCTGGCGCGAATCTCAAGATCAAACTCTTGAAGCAATAAAACCCAACGGATCAATCTGGGCTTTGCATCTTTCTTTGCAACAAGGTACTTTATTGCTGAATGGTCCGTGTAGACAATAACCTTTGTTCCAATGAGATATGGGCGGAACTTATCAAAGGCAAACACTACAACTAACAACTCTTTCTCTGTGGTTGTATAGTTTAGCTGAGCATCAGTTAAAGTCTTACTGGCATAATAAATAGCTTGAAATACGTTGTCCTTCCGCTGGCCCAAAACCGCCCCAATCGCGAAGTCACTTGCATCGCACATCAACTCAAAAGGATGACCCCAATCTGGAGCTACTACCACCGGAGCTATAATCAATTTTTGCTTCAAAATCTCAAATGCTGTGAGGCATGCTCATCAAACTCAAACGGGACTTCTTTCTCTAGTAAACTGCACAACGGCTTTGTAATCTTAGAGAAATCCTTAATGAACATTCGGTAAAACCCTGCAAGACCCAAGAAGCTACAAATACCCTTGACTGAATTCGGAGGAGGCAACTTTTCAATAGCTTCAATCTTTACTTTATCAACTTCAATGCCTTTTACTGACACTCGATGCCCCAAGATAATCCCTTCATGAACCATGAAGTGGCACTTCTCCCAGTTTAAGACCAAATTCGTTTCCATACATCTTCTCAGCACCAAAGTTAGATTCTCCAGGCAGACATCAAATGAATCACCAAAAATCGAGAAGTCATCCATAAAGACTTCTAAATTCCGCTCGACCATATCCGAGAATATAGCCATCATGCATCGTTGAAAAGTTGTTGGAGCATTGCACAATCCAAACGACATTCTCCTGAAAGCGAATGTTCCATATGGACATGTAAAAGTCGTTTTCTCTTGATCTTCTGGTGCAATGACTATCTGGTTGTACCCCGAATACCCATCTAACAAACAGTAATATTCACGTCCCGCAAGTCGATCCAACATCTGATCAATGAACGACAAGGGGAAATGATCCTTACGCGTGGCTTTATTCAGCTTCCTATAGTCCAAGCAAACTCTCCACCCCGTAACTATTCTCGTCGGAATCAACTCATTATTCTCATTAGGAACAACCGTCATGCCGCCCTTTTTTGGGACACAATGAACAGGGCTTACCCAAGCACTGTTTGAAATTGGGTAGATAATCCCAACATCTAGCCACTTAATTATTTCTTTCCTCACCACCTCCTTCATAATTGGGTTTAATCTTCTCTGTTGATCAACTACTGGCTTTGCATTATCCTCCATTAAAATTTTATGCATGCAAAACGAGGGACTAATACCTTTGATATCCGCTAAGACCCATCCGATAGCTGATTTACACTCCCGAAGCACCCGTAATAACTTCTCTTCTTGAACCTCGTCCAACGATGTTGAAATAATGACAGGCAAAGTAGACGCCTCACCCAAATAAGCATACCTGAGGTGGTTAGGCAATTGCTTCAGCTCCAAGACTGGTGGCACCTCAAATGAAGACTTCCCATTTGCCTTTGAATTTTCCGAGTAATCAAGTTCCTCAAAATGTTGTCTGAACTTTGTAAACCTCGGTGCAACATCCATTAATTGCACGTACTCCATCGCTTGCTCACACCCCAAAATTTCCTCAATACTGATTGACTTCTCTAGTGGATCACTGATACTGTTTCCCAAAAACATCTCGTTCATAATATCATCCGCAATATCAACTCTTAAACACTCAACAACCTCATTAGGAAATTTCATTGCCTTCAGCACATCAAACGTCACTTCTTGGTCCTGCACCCTCATCGTCAATTGCCCATTCTGAACGTCTATCAAAGTTCTCCCAGTAGCAAGAAACGGTCTTCCTAAGATAATAGGAATATCTCGATCCTCCTCATAATCCAGAATAATAAAGTGCGCCGGAAATATGAACTAATCGACCTTAACTAACACATCCTCTACTATACCTCGTGGATATGTAAGAGATCTGTCTGCTAGCTGGAGTGTTACATTTGTAGGAGATGCTTCCTTAAGACCCAATTGTTGATAGACCGAAAAAGGGCATGAGATTTATACTTGCCCCCAAATCACATAGGCAACGATTGAAGTGTTGACTCCCAATAGTACACGGTATGGTAAAGCTTCCAGGATCTTTTAATTTTGGAGGCAACTTCTTCTGTAAAATGGCGCTGCACTTTTCAGTTAATGCAACGGTTTCATAATCGCCCAATCTCCTTTTCTTGGACAAGATGTCCTTCATAAATTTCACATAACTTGGCATCTGTTCCAATGCATCTGCAAAAGGAATGTTAATTTGCAGCTTCTTGAAAACCTCCAAAAACTTCGAGAACTGCTTATCAACCTTCTGTTTCTGTAATCTCTTTGGAAACGGGACGTTAGGTACCTCATTAGGTTTCCTGTCCTTATTCACCCTCTCCGTAACTTGAGATTTTGAAGTACCCCCATCTTCCTTCTCTTCTTCAATAACTTCACCTTGCTTTTCCTTAGCTGGCTGCAATTCTCTACCACTCCTGAGTTCAACAACTTTACAATGCTCCTTACCGTCTCGCTTCGGGTTTACCTCCGTATCACTTGGAAACGATCCTTGAGGTCTACTGTTCAATACATTAGCTATTTGTCCCATTTGGTTCTCTAGATTCCTTATAGCTACAACATGAGTCTTCACTGTCGAATCGAACTGGTTAACCAACTTAGCTAGTACATCTTCCATCTGAGCTAACTTATCCGGCTACTGAGGCTGTTGATTCTGCTGATTATGAAACCCCGGTGGATAAGTATTTCTCGAAGTCTGTCCTTGGGGTTGAGATTGGTTGTTACTCCAAGAAAAGTTTGGATGATTACGCCACCCCGGATTGTAACTGTTAGAATTCCCCCTTGCTGTCGATTATAATTGGACACAAATTGCACTGACTCGGGATTAATTGCACACTGATCACTTGAATGACTCCCTACACATAGTTCGCAAATTATCTCCATTTTCTGTACCTTCTGACTCCCCATTGCATCTATCTTCTTAGCAAGGGCCGACACTTGTGCTGACAATGCCGTAACATAATTTAACTCAATAACTCCAGCTGCCCTGGGTGGATTCATTCTTACTGTCGGCCATTGGTAGTTGCTTGCTGCCATGGTTTCTAGTAAGGCGTATGCCTCGTCACAACTCTTGACCATTAGATCACCCCTCGCTGCTGCATCTATGCTTGATCTCACTGCTTGTCCCAGCCCATTATAAAATGTCTGAACTTGAAGCCATTTTGGAATCCCATGATGCAGAAATTCTCTTGATAACTCCTTGAATCTTTCCCATGCTTCATATAATGACTTTGAATCCTGCTGGGCAAATGTAGTGATCTCAAATCTTATCTTCACCGTCTTTGCATAAGGGAAAACCTTTGCCAGAAATTTCTGCACTAAATCATGCCATGTAGTAATTGATCCCGGGGGCAATGAATGAAGCCAACTCTTTGCCTTATCCCTCAATGTGAACGGGAAAAGTCTCAAACGAATCGCATCATCCGAAACCCCTGGATATTTGAAAGTATCGCATATTTCCAAGAAACTCCTCAAATGTATGCTAGGATCATCATTTGATAACCCCCCAAACTGTACAAAATTCTGAACCATCTGAATTGTTCCTGGCTTTATCTCGAATTGTGTCGCAGTGATAGCAGGTCTTGTAATACTCGATTGTATCTCAGTCATCTGCGGAGTGGCATAGTCCCGTAAGGACTTTTGCCCATCCTCCTCTGCCATTTTTACTTGCTCCACTTGTTCCTGATCCTGGTGTTGCGTTGTTTCTTGAATATAGTTCTGAATCCGACGTAACTTTCTTTCAATCTCGTCTTCGAAAGGAACTGTATCCTTACCCCGTGAACGTGTTTGCATATACAACCAAGATTACCTAAAAACGAAGGGTAATAAACTAATTAAAATTTATCAACCTTCACAAGAAAATACTTCAATTAAAACTAATATCAACACTTTATTTAAAAACAATTCCCCGGCAACGGCGCCAAAAACTTGTTCGCCTTTTTCCGTTCAGAAAATACTTCACGCAAGTGCACGTGGTTTGATCGTAGTATAAGCTAGCAAGGTATCGTTCCCATGAGGAATTGCAAATAAAGCATTGAATTACTAGTTAATAATTGAAATAACATCAATTGAAATTTTGTGAATTGAAAATATTGTTAAGTTCCGAAGTTAAATTTCAACAGTTAAATTACTCAAAACTAAGATCTCTAGATTTAAAGACGTTTAGGGTTTACAACTTAATTATTCGTCATCAACTGAACCGAGTTATCACTATAAAGTTAAAATACATGCACTGGATTGCTAATTAAGAACTCTCAAGTACTGAATAATATCTCTCGATTATTATACAACCAATCTTCTCCAATTCTACCGATTATGGAGTAGATTGAAGAAGAACATCACTTTTAAACCAACAACCTATATTTCTATGATTGCTGAATTTTAAGAGATAGTAAGTTCAGGTTCTCTACCAATTACATGTGGAAATAGAGTATATTTCTATCTCTATCACAATTTACATTAACAATAAAGTTCACATGCTACCATGTAAAGTCTAATTTCATACATCCTCTCTCGATTCTATATGAAATACTAGGTTAAATCACTGGCCAAGTAATTAGAACAATTAATCAGACATGGTAGTCAACCCCACATGTATTTAACAAGCACAAGTAATAACTCACTTCAGATTATACAGAATATTTGCATTGCAAACCCTAAACAACAGAATTTAGCTCATATTCAATTTAAGATAACATACACTAGAGTGAATTCTAGCCATAATAAATTGACAACAATTTAAGTACAAGAGCTCAGAGATAAACTAAATATGTATTCTTGCCCTTCTCTGCACCAAGACTATAATTTCTTCCGTCAAAGTGCAGACTTCCTTCTCTTCGCTCTGTTCGCTCTATGTATATTTTTCTCTTGCTCGGCGTGTCTTTTTTTCTGACTGACTATCCTAGGGTTATTTATCTGGCTTTTCCTTTAGTTCTTTTCAAATCCCCCGCTGCTTCGCACGTTAACTGCCCAAAAACTGACTTAGCAACTGCTCAACATCGTGGAAAAAATCAGTCGATTGACCGTGACGCAGCTGCTTCACCAATCACGCAGCTGCGTTGAAATCGCCTGACGCAACTGCTTCATCCATCACGCAGCTGCGTTGAAGTCACGCAGCTCTTTCATATCTCACGCAGCTGTGTCTGAACATTCTGGAAAAGACTGCTTCTGTGACGCAGCTGCTTCACTTTGTGACGCAGCTGCGTGAACCTGGCTTCGAAATTACTGAAATGCCATTGCAAGCTATTTTCCATGCAAACCTGAAACAAATACACAAAAATGCATAAAATTGAAATAAAAACGCTTAAGAACTACAATATATAAGTTAAGAAGCAATTATTTTGTACGTACAAAACCGACTCAACATATATGCAGTTGAAACAAGAATTACATATCATAATAGACAAACATTTAACATAAAAGTACTAAAGAACTTGCATGTATTGAGGAACTAATGATTACCCATTCTATAATGTTTCTCGTACAACCTATGATCATAAAATAATCAATTAATAATTATTTATCACTTTATGATATTAATTTAATTAATTAATATCATCTTCGGGACAATTATTAAATAATATAGTTAATTATATTAACCCCATCCTTCAATATATTAATTTAACTTTATATTAAACACCTTCAATGCGGACAACCCGACTTATCGGACAAAATTTCACGTATTTGGTTGTCCAGAAATTTTTATTTAACCTTTTTCTAAATTGTAACCTTATTAGATTAATATTTAAACATTTAAATATTAATCCAAAATATTTAATATTTTTACAAAAATATTAAATTTAATGCCCAAACATCATTTTTATATTTTGAGTATTTTTCTATAATTTCTAAACAATTTTTAAACATTTATTTCAATTAAAAACAACTTCTGGGGGCATTTTGGTAATTTCCACAGTCTTAGGGACATAACCGAAATTTCCCAAAAAGTCAAGGGGCATTCGCTTAATTTTTGCACGTCTAGGACATGGTATTACCTGAAAAGGCCAGGGGCACGTCCGTAATTTCTCCACTTGCCGTCGGCCGTGCATGGCGCGCGGCCTCCCACTGCCGACGTCAAACGACGTCGTTTGGAGTCACTGTTCATGACAGCCGTGCATTGACGACCGAATTTCGAACCCCAAAACGGAGTCGTTTCGGCCCGCGTTTCTGAAGAAAAATTGCTGCTGCGCGCAATGCGCGGACAACCCTTAAAAAATTTCTTCAGTTCTTCCGTAAACAGTAGCCACATTTCCAACAAAATTTCCATTTTCTACCGTTTTTGCTCAATTTTTTCCCAATAAAATTGTTCCAAAAATCATATAATCCATAGATAAATATCCAAAAATTATATAGAATAATTATTCTAATTATTTTCTATTCTTCCATAAAATTATTTTATCACAAAAATACAAAATAAACCAACAAAATTAATGATTTTACCTTCCTTGAAACTTGTAATCCTTCTTGATGGCACAAAATTTTCCTTCTCTTATGGTGGCCATAGAGGTTCCGGTGGTGGAAGGTGGCGGCTCTCGAAGGAGAAGAAAGGAGAGAGTTTGTGCGTTTGTTGCTTTACTTAATTTATCATAATATAACATTTAAAACCTAGTGTGGAATGATAAAAATATTAAGAAATGATTTATGGAATGTGAAGAAGATTTATATAAATTAAGAAAAGAAAGAGGAATGTGCAGAGTATAAATGAGATGTGATAGAAGGTATGAAATAAGTGGATTGAGTAAGGGTAAGTATGATTAAAGAAAGGAAATTCTTCAGATAATGAGAAATCAAAGAAATTTTGAAGTGGGTTAAGAATTTAATATTCTAACTGTTACGATTATTGTGGTGATATTCATTTAACATGTTAGTTATGGATATTAAAGAGGTAAAATATGATTATTATGAATTTAGTTGTGATTCATCAAGATAAAAGTATAGCAAGGTGCTATAAATAAAATACGTACGGTAATTATGATTCCGAGGACGGAATCTTGTTAAGGGGGGAAGAATGTGAGGACCCAAATTTTGGGATTATTTAATAAAATTAAATAAGGATTTAATTGATAAAAATTATCAAGGTTGTTTAAATTATTGGTGATATTTTATGTGAATTAAAGTATGTGATGAGATTTAATTGGTAAATTAAATCTGTACAGAGATGGTAATGAATTGTGTTGATTTAAAATAATTGAAAAGTAAATAAATTGTTTAAAAATAATTTACGAAGAATGAGAGAAATTTCATATAAAGGTACAATAAATTGTACAAACGAATTGTTGTGGAAGTGCAGAAATTTGATTTAATAGTATACGTGGTAATGTGAGATATATGAATGAAATTTGTATATATATATATATATATATATATATATATATATATATATATATATATATACATATATGTGTGTTTATGTTAAATTGAAATTATAAATTTCATTAATTATGGAAATTAAGGGATTAATAATTAAATTAATCCAAAATTAAATAAAAAGTGAATGTGGAAGTTAGAAAAATTAGAAATATTGATTATTTAATTAATCAATAAATATGGTGAAGGTTTAAAGATTATTTAAGAGGAGGAAGTAATTTTATAAATTATATACTAATAAAGTATATAATTTATATAAGGAAAGTAAAGTAAAATATTAATGGAAGAATAATTATATAAATTATATAAGAATAATTATATAATTTATATAAGAGGATTAAATTAAATAAGGGTGGAAGAAAAATGTTATAAATTGTACTTTGTGCAAAAGGAAAATAAGGTAATTATATAAATTATATAATAATAAATTATATAAGGAAAGTTAGTGAAAATTGTAAAGAAATGGAAAATAAATGAGAATAAGGAAGGTTTTAATTATTAAAAAAATTATGATTATATATAATGGAATTTTTATGATTTTTATGAGAGATAATATTTCAGAAATGTGAACATGTTAATGTAACATGTTGTCCAAATAACGAAGTGAAAAATTATGAATAATAATTTTTATATATTATATGAATTATTTTATAAATTTTGGAAGTATAATTTACCTCATATAATTACACGCATGTCATTATGCGTGTACAAAATTTGTCAAGTAAAATACCTGAAAAAGGTATTAATAGTCTTTATAAAGGAAGAGAAATAAAAAGAAAATAAACCAAAAAGCAAAAAACAAAGTCTTCTCTCCATTTCTTCCTTGTTCTACCCGAAAGCCACCACCATGCCACCAAGACCACCATAGCCATTAAGGAGAGAACTCAAGGAGGAATAACAAGCTTCAAAGATGGAGTTTATAAGCTTTAGAAGGTATAAAATTTATTTATTTGGATTTATTTTGGTATTTATGATGTTAAAATAATTTTATGAAAAATTAGAAAATGATTAGGATAATTATTCTAGACAATTTTATGGATGAAGATATGTTGATTATATCATGTTTGGAATATTTATGTTGAGAAATTTATGTGCAAAAAATGGAAAATTGTTGGAGAGTTGGTGCACTGTTTCGGCAGGAAGAAGAAGAAAAAAAAAATAAAAATTCAAGGCTGCCGCGTAATGCTCGGCAACCATTTTTTTTGCAAACGCGGAGGTGAAACGACGTCTTTTTGGGAGGGCGCGGAAGAAGCAGCCGTGCCATGCGCGAAGGCTTTTGAAAACGACAGGAAACGACGCCGTTTGGCGTCGGCAGTGAGGGGCCGCGCGCAATGCGCGGCCGACGGCAACGCTATAAATTACCAGCGTGCCCCTGTCCTTTCCGCCAAATACCGAATGTGTCCCTAGACTTGCCAAATGTCCGGCGTGCCCCTGAGCTTTCTGGGAAATGCCGATTGTGTCCCTAAGGCCACGAAAATTACGAAAATGCCCCAAAAATTTGATTTTAATTAAATAAATGTTTAAAAATTATAGAAAATCATAGAAAAATACTAAAAATATAGAAATGATGTTTGGGCATTAAATTTAATATTTTTGTAAAAATATTAAATATTGGGGATTAATATGTAATTGTTTAAATATTAATTTAATAAGGTTATAATTTAGAAAATGGTTAAATACAAATTTTCAGACAACCAAATATGTTAAATTTTATCCGATGAGCCGGCTTGTCCATATTGAAGGTATTTGATATTAAGTTAAATTAATATATTGAAGAACGAGGTTAATATAATTTGATAAATTGGCCAGGTACCCTAAAATTAAAGGGGTCGGGTGGGGTTAATTAAATTATAAATGATATTAGTGAATTAAATTAATATCATGAGGAGATAAATAATTATTATTTGATTATGTTATGATCGTAGGTTGTGCGAGAAGCATTATAGAAAGGGTATTTATTAATTTCAAAAGCCAGGCAAGTTCTTCAGTCCTTTAATGTTAAATGTTGTCTGTTATGATATGTTAATATTTGTTTAAATACATAGAAATTATATGTTATGTGATACATGTTTAATATGACAATAATGCGTACTTTGTGCAACGATATGAATATATATGAGATATAAGCACAACACATGAGGTATGACACACACAGAACATGCTATGCTATATGATACGTGAAGCATGAAAGATGCAAACTGTTGAACTTGTTGAGCCGTTATGCTCATTACTTGCATAATATACATTTTTGCAGGTAAAGATATAAATTTCAAGAATATCGGAATATGTTAGAGATAGATCAACTTAGAAGGTTGTGAATGTTGTTATTATATTTTTTAGATTATAATTCTATGTGGGTAAATTTGCCATGTTTATAATGATGCATTGTATATGTTTACATATATGTTGGATCCGGATAGGACGAAGAGAGTTAAATTATGGTATCACATTTGTATACATTATATTCTTTTAAAATGAAATAATAATTAGTTTCTTATTTAGTATATATAAAATTTATGTTCTTTTTTTTTCCTATTTATATTTCAATGAGATGTTAAATTAATATTGTGTAAAAATTAATAATAAATTAATGATATAATAAAATAATAGTTTAAAAAGAATAATTTGAAAATTCATAATAATTTGAGAAAAAATTTGACTATTTAGTGGTTTATTTGTCATTCACAAATTTTATTTAATAAAGGAATTTTTCACCCACTAAATTTAGAAAAGATTCAGAAATTATAATTAGTGAATGAAATTTTTACCCTCACTAAACTAATTTTATAGCCATAAAATGTTCTTAGAGTGGGAATTCATATCTTCATTAAATGATATTAATTCTTCGTAAAATATTATTTGCAAAGAAAATGTCGTTGATAAATGTCCATCAATTAATAGGCAACGAAAAAATAAATAGGTGGGGATTTTGCAATGACCTATAAAATTCATTGTGAAAAATTAAAACCTTTCACAAATTGAAACAAATGGTAAATTTCGTTGCTAAACATTTATTTTTGGCAATGACTTTATAAGTCGTTGCCCAAAAAAGCGTTGCCAAATGTCCATCAACGAATTGGCAATGAGAAAAGTAAATAGGTTGGGATTTTTTTTTCCACCAACGAATTGGCAACAAAATTTTGTAACAACCTATGAAATTCGTTATGAAAATGAAGGCCTTTTAGAAACTATAACGAATAACAAATTTCGTTGCTAAATATGCATTTTTGTGGCAACGATTTTATAAATCGTTGCCCGAAAAATCTTTGTCGAATGTCCATTTTTTGTAGTGATTGGAATAAAAAATTAAGTAAAATTGGGAGTAGAAAGGGCACTATTGTCGGCAATGGGAGCCCCCACTAGGGGTGGAGTATGAGCTTTAGATTGCTTGGAAATCTTTGTAAAGGACTAGTTGTTTACTAACCCTACTAACTCTTTACTAACCCTAGTCCTTTGTGATAAGAAAATCCCTAAAATCTAGCTTGAAGATGAGATGAGTTTGGAGATAATATAGAGATATATGTTGTGTATGTATAGATTTGGAATGTCTATAAATAGAAAGGTTCCAAGTTGCTAGTAGAAGTTTGGCATTTGCTAGTGTTCTTATATTGTAGAGAGAAAAGAAAGTGGAGAGCTTCTTTGAGAGAAAATCTAAAGACCTTTATGAGTTTATGAGAGAGCTCTTCAAGAGGGTAGATCAAGAAGCTAAAGTGGATTCATCAACATTTGTTTCATACTTTAGGAGGAAGAGAAAGAGAGCAACTAGATCTATAAGGTTGAAAAGTTTCCTTTTCTCAAACTCTTTATTTTTCATGGTTAATATTTGTAGTATAATACTTTGCCATGGTTGGTTGTGGGAGAAAATGTAGTGTTGCAGAAACCATGAAGGGTTTCAAAGTTATAAAGATGAATCTTAGTTAGAGATTTTGTGTTATTATTGTATATATGTAAATCTATGCATGTTAAATGATTTTGATGGTCGAAATGTTTTTTAAGGGTGAAAACCTATTTCTAGAAGCTATATGAGCTAAGTACTCAAGCATTGTGTAGATCTAGAGTTTATATGGTCATTTGATGTATTATGTATCCATGTATGATAACATGTGTAAAAATATGTTCGTAAACATGTTTACCAGTAAAAACCCTAACTAGATATGTGGTTTGATGATTTGTATTATGAATTGTGAAAGTTATTTTTGTGGTATCTATGGCTTAAAAGATAGCTTTAGAAGTTATAAAAATAACCCAACTTGAATCATTGAAAAATGTGGTGAAATGAATAAGTTATGGTCTTTGTATCGAAACATGTCGATTTTCAAAACCCTAGTGATAGAATATTATATTTATCTTAAAATATGTTTTTGAAAAGGTGATAAATCTATGAATTATTAAAGAACGTTAAGTTATGAAGTTAACAAAATCAATTTGGAGTCATTTGAATGTGAAGAATATGTTTTATGGAAGATTAAATCAAAATTGTCAAAGTTGAAAATCTGAAAATATGAAGAAGATCACACTGTCGGATAGCGACGGGGCGATGTGCCTGTTTTCCAAAAAATTAATTCTTTAGACCAGGTCGGATTGGTTCGGGTTTGTTTGGTCTAAAAAGTTTAAGAATTATTATGAGACCCAATTTTAATAATTATTTAATATTTAAATTATATTAGGTATTAAATGAAGTGTTAAAATATGAAATTAAATTTCAAAAAAAAATATGATGGTTTTTAAAAACATATATATTACATAAGGCAATTAAAATATTATTAAATATTTAATTAACAATTAAATAATTAATAATATTAGGAAATTAATAAAATATTATTAAATTAATAATAATATTAGTAAACAAAAAAAATATTATTATATTAGAAAATGAATAAAATATTATTAAATGATTAATAATATTATTAAATAATTAATAATATTAGAAAATAAATAAAATATTATTAAGTGATTAATAATATTATTAGGTAATTAATGTATTATTAAATGTTTAAAATATTATTAATTGATTAATAATATTAGTAAAAGACTTAAATATTATTATTTGATTAATAATATTAGACAATGGTTTAAAGAATATTAAATGATTAATATTAGTATTATGTGATTAAAATATTTTCAAAGGATGAAAATATTCCTAAGGGTTTAATGTGTTATTAAATGTTTAATTACGTAATTAAATGTTAAATAATCTACGGTACGATGTACAAAGATTATTAATATGAACCGATATGTGAGATACTAATTCAAAAATCAACCTTATTAATGGTAGAGCATTCTAAAGGGAATTAATTTAAATTGTGTAAGCAGTAGACTACATTACATGCAAGTTTCCTATATATAGACTTGTATTTATTTTTTAAGATCTTTAAGTGGTTTAATTATTAAAAATTACTCCACATTAATATTGTTTATGTATTCGCATATAGTGCAATTGAAGCTTTAAAGTTCGTTTTGATTCATAAACTATTTAACAAATAGTTTAAGCTAATTGTTTCAGCTAGACAATGCATATATAAATTACTTAACTTGAATATTGTTTAAAGCTTATCCAAACTAATAGTTAGTGCATACTCTTATTGTAACGCCCCAAAAATCCCTACACGTTAGCAACAATGGACCTTGTGTGTTAAACTTCATACATTACTAACTTAACTAATGATCCCATAATCATATTGGTTAAATTAGTCTTATTTTAGACTATACATTAAAAATTTCTCTTAACTTTGTCCTTGGATCTTAACTTGATCTCGGTTTCATTATTTATACAAGTATTAACTTATAGTTCATCCATATAAATGGATAACACCATATATAACGGTCGAATTTTAATCTTAATATTTAAATATTCTATAACTTTACATATTCCAAGATTCACGACATTGAATCATTAGGATGGTTCTTGGGAATAAAGAATCTCGCGATGAATGTTTGTATCTTCACCCGTGATAAATGTTTGCATCTTTATCTGTGACAAATGTTTGTATTTTTGCTCGGCACAAAATTCTCTTTCCATATAGAATATACCTAACTAGTTAAAACCCTCACTCGAAACACATTTGGTTATAGTGATATCTCTTTATATCAATAATCCTACTTATCTGACATTCAAAATAGTAATAACAAGTTATACCTGGGTCCGAGGAACCTAATGATGGATTTGACCAGTCAACATCGATTAGTCCTGTCTCGGATGTAAAGTACTCATAAGTCATTTACCAATCCTCATCTAGATAAATAGATCATTCTCAATACTATGTTAAATTTTAACAATTCTAAGTTATATCAAAATAAAGACATAACAACATTCGGATGATAATAATTTATATTATTCATTTAATATTCGGTTACATGGTTTTCTTGTTCGTATTACAACAATCATTATGACTTTATACAAATACAAGTAATAAAGCATGAAAACCTAATCTACGCTTCATCTTTACATTCATGATCTTCTTAACGTTTTTCATTAACTGCAAATAAAGTTTTATTCGTAAGAATGAGCACTACGGCTAAGCAAGTCTAACATATAGCATATACACAGTTTTTGCTTTCATAAATACCTTAACTTGCTTTTAACATATCATAAATATCAATTTAATATCACACATAACTTTCATGTTGATAATTCATATCACATTGTCACATAAAGCTTACAGTTTATTTTTATAACTTCTAAACATATTATAAAACAATTAAAAGACCTGTCTGTTTGGTGTACGATTTAGTTCACGTTGATTTGAACTTGATTTGTACTCTAATTATGTTTAACATAGCAATAACATTCGTTAGTATACATAAGAATATGTATTTAATTTAATTAATAATGTACGTTTGAGATTTAATGTCAATTCATAATTTTAATCGTCGATTTAATAATTAACTAAGTTAATTATCCACGTTCATTGCTTAAATCATTTCATCGTATAATTAATTATGTTAATTAATTATATCTGTAGCTTAATCCTTCATTAAATATAATTTAATATGTTAATTGAATTAATTCATAACTCAATCCGTTGGTAAAGACTAATTTAGAAGTTGTGACGACCCCAAATCCGAGTTCCATAACCTCGGGGTTGGTTCTCACTGTACAATACATTACTAACAATTAAATACATAATTTGCATTTAAACTTCGCGGAATAATACATAAAGGTTCCTTACAAAATGTTACAATCCCAGGGTCTATCAACCTTAACATAAACAGTTCCTATATTAAGGAATTACAAAAGATTTACCGACGGTAAATACATAGTAAACATTTAATTAACATGCATAATTTAATTTAATCTCTGGCTTTCCCTTTTCCCTTATCCTTCTTGGAGCAGTCAGGTCTAGCTGAAAATGGTTCATGATATAGCAAGGGTGAACAACTAGTTTGCTCAGCAAGTTTAAGAACAATCATAGAGATTTAATATATATCAGGAATGAATGGGAAATAACATCAAGTGTTTCAACAATAGATATAACAATTGTGAAATAAACAAGACTCAAATTTCATTAAACAGGGATATTTGAATCTTAAAATGCTGAGTGGTCACCAAGGACCCTGAACTAACGAGGGTATAATAGAGTTTCCTCTGACATTTTCAGTAGTTTGGTTTTTAAGGGGATCAACCTATTCAACACACTGTATATGTATTACATTTAGTCATCTGGCGCCAAAGTCGATTTCCCAACATAAAACCCCCTTTATCTAGGGTTGTTCAATTCTTAGACTTATTATAAGAATCCTCACCAAGCAATGATTTGGATAAGCTCTTAAAGGTATTTAAGTTATTGAATTTATAAACGCAATACCTAGCTGAACAATTAGCTTAGACATTTTTAATACAGTTCATGAAACAAGAACTATTAAGCTTCAAATGCACCAAGTGCGATTTTATAAATAATATGGATGTGGAATAATTTTAAATAATTAAACCACTCAAGCTCCAACAATAAATATAAGTATAGAAACTTGTTCAACAATAATTGAGTAGGGTTAGAAAACTTGCCTTGTTTGCGACGTACTGCTAACCAATTTAACTAATTCCCTTTGAATAGACCTAACAATTTAATCACGTTGATCTTTAAATTAGTATCATATACACATAAGTATGATGACCTTTATAACTCTTACGAACCACATAATTTAATAATTATGGGTATTTAAATACTTATGAAATATTATCACTATTTGATAATATTTCACACACAAAGAACCTATATTAACTATTTAATATAGTTCATACACTTATCTAATATTATTAACAATTTAATAATTTTTCATTAGTCTTGTAATATTATTATTCATTAAATAATATTTTATTAATCAATTAATATTATTAATTATTTAATAATATTTTATTAACCTTATAATATTATTAATCATTTAATAATATTTTATTCATCTTATAATATTATTATTCATTTAATAATATTTTTACACAATTTAATATTATTAACTATTTAATAATATTTTAATCCTTATCTAATATTATTAACCATTTAATAATATCTTATTAATTATCCAATATTATTAATTATTTAATAATATTTATATCAAAAGCTAATATTATTAATTATTTAATAATATTTTAATCAAAAGCTAATATTATTAATCATTTAATAATATTTTAATCATTAGCTAATATTATTAACTATTTGATAATATTTTATCTATTTACTAATATTTTATTAACTTTATAATATTATTATACAATTAATAATATTTTCATGATTTTTTTTATTATTATATTAATAATAATATTTAATTATAATATTAAACATTTGATAACATTTATCCTCTTTTAATTATTAAATCAATTATTTATCATTAAAAAATATATTTATTGATTTAAAAATAATAAATAAAATAATAAAATATTTTTTTTTATCAAGCAAGGCATCTAGATGCCCATGGACAGAAGTTAGGGCATAGACTTGGAGTCTAGACGTTGGGCCCTTTTTGGTTGCCGGAACTTCTCTTACTAATTTGGTCATAACTTTATCATACGGAAATATTTTGAGGTGATTTTTGAGCCTAAATTCATTAAAATTTTATGATCTACAATATCTCTTTAGATCATAAATCCAACTTCCAAACGTAAGTATCCTTAAAATCACTCATAAGGACAGAATGAAAACTAGTTTCATAAATCATTGGTTCGATTGGTTCAAACTTGAATAAAATAAACTCTACACCTTCAAATGACACCAACTTGGTGTCGATGTCTTCCTAACTTCTTGTTTTACAATATTTCATGGTTTAATCATATTTTTGAAAATGTTGTACACGAAATTTAAGGATCGAACCACCTAGGGTTTAAAAACGACCTACTTTGCGGTAAAAGCCATAACTTCTTTGTTATTCAATATTTTTGAAAGCTTCAAGTTGGATTTTCTTTAAAACTCATAGATCTACCTTTCTAGCAATAAAAATTCAATTCCCAACTTGTATATTTAAAAATACAACATTAAACCTAACATGCATCGTTAGGGTTTTACTGGTAAAATGTGTTATGAATATTTCTACTAATTTTTATGCATTACACACCTATCAAATCATGATATAAATACATCATACTATGAATATACATATATTACATAGTTAAATATCTCTAGCATATCAAAACGAGTTTTGATCGGTTAAAAATAGATTTTAACTATTCAAAATCGTTCTAGACCATAAAAATGAAATAAAGAGAAGTTAAAGCACTTTTAAACCTTAGAAATTTGTGTGATCTCCTTCTCCTCCTACCAAAGTATGTAGTGAAGCTTGTGGACATTCACCAAGCTCAACCTTTAGCCCTTTTCTCACAACTTTCAAGTGTACCTCTCAAATGCTCACAAATGCTCTCTATTTTTCTTTCTAGCAAAGCTTCAAATGAACTAACCAACTAATGCAAGAGTGTGGAATGTTCTATATATAGCCATATGGTAATTCTTCATTAGCTCTACTAATTCACCAATGTTGGGGAATTTAGTGCTAATTAAGATTACTATTTCCATGATTGACTAGGTGAATGACAAGTTAAGTGACTAGGGTGGTTGAACCAGTATGACAACGTGTACAAGTGAAACAACTTTGCAAAACAAGCCAACCCAAGTGGCCCCCTATAATTCTCAGTAAAATGGCATTTTCCAAGCCATTTTTCCTTTAATTTTTCTACTTTATATATATATATATATATATATATATATATATATATATGTATGTATATTCATATATGTAATAATTTTGACCAATTTTGACTTTCTATTAGGCTCCACTTTGGACTCTAGGATTAAATAGATTGGGCTCATCCATTTAATTGGTTTGGGCTCAATTTAATTAACACATTGGGCTAACATTTAAATAACTATGCTACCTTTAATTAAAATAAGCATTGGGCTTGTTTAATTAATTACATGAACTAAGTTTTAATTTAATTACTTAGGCTACTAGGTAAATTTAATTGACCTAGTTTAACAACTCATTTCGATTTAAAATATAATCAAATTAGATTTGCTTTAATTAATTATATGCATTGCTTTAATTCTTTAAATAATATACACACACATAAGTACATTTATTTAATTATCTAATGCACAATTAATTAAGACAAAAATTTTAAATTCATTGCTAATTCTTAATTAATTATAATTACAATGACTAATGAAATTCGTGGTCATTACAGAAGCTACCTCAACGATTTTTTAATTAAATTCATCGCTAAAGATAATTTAATTAGTTTTAATTAAGTTTAATTTAATTATGTCATTTATATCTATTGTCACGGATCAAATCCTTCCCTAAAAGTGTTTTTAAAAGTGAAATTAAACTTAATTTAAAAATCTATCACTAAGTTCGTCGCTAAATGTATTTAAAATTAAATTTTAAGTAATTTTTAAGCTGATCCGTCGCTAAAGGCTACTACGATGGTCAGTCCGTCACTACAGATGTTCTTAGCTACCAGAAGGAGGTTGTGGTCGAAGACCTATAGCGACGAAAAGCGTTTGTCACTATAGGTGTTCTTCATTCAAACCCAGAACAGATGGTCATGGTCGAGTGACCACTTTTGACTTGAAATATCTTTCGAATTATGTATGGTTTTGGTATAATAATTGATCTTAGATGTAGTTCTCATGGTAATGAACAACTATATACTAAGTTTGATCCTAAAAAAAATCACAACAAAACGTTATTTAATGGTCAATGTAGCCTGTCAGGAATTCTGGCAAAATCTAGGATGCCCAAAAATCAGCCGGTCATAGTCGATTATGGGCATTTGACCTTAATTATCTTCTATATAATTAATATTTTGGAGAAAATACTCAAACCTAGTTATACTAGATATGGTAGGATACAACTAGATACCAATAATCGACCCAAAATACAGTAAACTTGGAAGATCTAAGCCGGTCAAACCTTGTCATAGGTCTGTCAGGCGTGTTCATAGATTTTTGAAAATTCCAAAAAATAAGCTATCGTGATCAGAGAGGGACTTTCAAGGTTCAATATCTTTCAGTGTATAACTCCGATTGGTGTGATTATTGTTTCTATGTCTTCACTATATGGAATATTATAACTTTAAACATTAAGATAGATCAAATTAGTAACAAGGACGGATCTATTTGACTGACAAGGAGCCCTGTCAGACTGTTCTTTACAGTCTTAGACAGAGAGCAAAAATTCAATATTTCATGCATTAAAATGTTATAAAAACATGATTAATCAACCCAGATCTCTTATTAACAATATATCAGTCATTATTAAACATTATAACATAAAATCTAACACAAAATTAAAGAGCTAGAAAGCACTTAGGATTTTATACCTTTTGAGAAATCTTTGCATTTCTGCCATTGATTATGATCTTTGATTATTAGGACTGATATATTAACTTAATTTGAGAGTGTATTTGCTCTCAAATTCATAGGTTTCAATAGTGGGATGACTTGCTATTCATAGGAGAGCTAGGTTAGGGTTTTGTGGACATTTTGTCATTACTTACTAACTAAGCTAACTTAGATTGATCATTACATCCTAGCAGCTGGTAAGGCCATCCCATGTGCCTCATTAATGCTGCAAATCATTACAAAAATGTGACATCACTCATAGCTTTTGATTGGTCCACTATTTCACACACATTTTGATTAAAGAAGAGAATTTTCATTTGATTGCTCTTGCTACAAAGTGGCTGAGATTTGAGGGGTGTTTTGGTCATTTCACATGCTCCCTAGGGTTGACATCATCCATACATTATCTTTACATCATCATCTTTGATGATGTCATGCTTACATCATTCGTATTTTCCTCCGTATATTTTTTATATTATTTTTGTATAATTTTCGTATAATTCTCGTATAATTCTTGTATAATTATCGTATTGATACGAACTAACAATGTAGTTAGTATTTAGTTCATTTCTAACCGACTCAGTTCGTTTCTAACTAATTAAATTCATTTAATTTAGCCTTAATTTAATCAATTATACTAATTTTGTCCCAATATATGTATGTTATATTTTGGACCTCATTTCAACTTAATTTACATTCGTTGGTCCCAATATCATGTATTAGGTCATTATACATATTATATTTTAATGATTGTAACATAATACAATTATTATTAATTTATCATTAACTAAATAATTCTTTTTAT
The DNA here is from genome assembly GCA_947179155.2 of Hedera helix. NCBI lineage: Eukaryota > Viridiplantae > Streptophyta > Magnoliopsida > Apiales > Araliaceae > Hedera > Hedera helix. The sequence goes on along the minus strand of OX359273.1, from coordinate 18,796,010 downwards.
TTAATTAATTAAAGTCAACATATTCATCTACTTATAACAATTTAGTAAATTAATTTCCCTCATTTTTATTTAATTTATATCCGTTTGACATAATATATTAAGCCATTATATAAATATATTACATTCATATGTAATATATTTTAAAATAATGAGTTTAATGAACTCCCTCATTTTTTTATTAAATAAAAATACCTACCTTAATTCACTATTTTATTTAAGACAATTAATTATCTTATTTATGAATTTTAATTCATAATAAATACATTGTCGTTCAAGGCTTATTATTCAAATTATATTATTTCATAATATAATTTCAATTTTAAGCTCAATTAATTAATATTAATAAACTCTCTTTACTTCCATAATTCATTTCATAATAAATTTAATTCTTTTAATTTAATAGTTAACTAACTATTAAATTTTATTTTCAAATGCATTTATTTGCACATTTAAATATATACATATTTAATCCTCCACATAAATCACATACTTAAATCTTTATTATTCACATAACACATATATTAGGTTAATAATTTTTAACCTCTTAGTCATGTACGATCGTATTTTTAAGTCGTATATATTCTTTAAGATAGATTAAGGTATACTTGAGCAATCGCTCTTCAGGTTTTTAATTGATAACCTTGATTAGATCTTGTCAGATCATATTTGAAATGTTTGGGAAATTACACTTATAGTAAGATTGAGAAAATAAAACCCTTAACAAGGAAAAATATTATCTAAAAATCGAACACGCGTAAAATGTCTGAGTGTTATGCATATACATAGGGTAGAAAAAGCTGATCCCCTTAAATACCAAAATAATAAAAGGGTCGGATAAATTTTTGGTTTACCTTAGTACTAGTTCATGATCCAAAGTGGTCACCCAACAATAAAGACTCAAACATTCCTTTGTAATTGGAACTTGATTCTCATTCTTTCACAACTATTAAATTGTTGAAGTCTTAGAAGTTATTTCTTTTCATTCATGATATATCATTTGTATATTCAACTGTTTATTTAAACTTGCTAAACAAAGTAGTTGCTCACCCTTGCTATATCATGAACTATTTTCAGATAAGCCCTAGTGCTCCAGAAAACATAAGGGCAAAGAAAAAGCCAAAGAGTAGAACTTACATGTTAGATATTTAATTTATGTTCTTATGTAGTAAATCTTTTGTGAACCTTAAGATATATAATGATTATGTAAAGGTTAAGAAGACCTAGGAATTTGTAGAACCTTTTGTAATGAACAACTTATGTTTATATATTGTACTTTAGTTATAGAATGTGTTTGAAATGATGATTCGTAAGCAGCAAATTTGAGGTTATGGAACCCAAATTTTGGGGCGTCATAGGTTGGTATCAAAGCTATAGGCTATAAAAATTTATGTTTGCAAAACCTTAGGATATAACCACAGAAGAGTCAACTCACATCGATTTTTAGGTGATGGGTTTTGAGAAATTCTTCTAATCGAGTTGTAACATAATAGAATATAATTTCATTTAATCAATAATATATTTTATTATGATACTGATGCCGTTTGTTTGTTTGTTACTCGTGTTGTGATTGTATGATGCCTGAAGTTGGTCAGACTAGTCACACCGTAGAGGAGGAGTTTATAGATATTTATGTTGATAAAGTACAGCCAGGGGAGGTTGCGACTGAGATGGATCCTGAGGAGGATCATCAGGCTAGGGATGATGTGCAGTATTATATCTCACCTGATGAGGTTCCCTATGAGGATCACCTTATAAACTAGTTAGCTAATAGGAATCTTTAGCTCGAGGATAGAGTTTGACAGTTTGAGGAAGATAATCAGACCCAAGAAAATATAGAGGATCAATACAAGACATTGGCATATCAATTAGTGAAAGAGAATGCTAATCTTATTGAGAAGCAGCAGGAGGATGGACACAAGTTAGCAAAATTAGAAGATAATGTTGTAAAGTTAGAGGATAAGGTAGAGGAGTACGTGGACTATGTGGAGTATATTGGAGCATTGACCCATGAGTTAGTTGATCAGGACACTGAGCTAAAGACTAAGATAGAGGAGGCAAGGCAAAAGGTTCAACAGCTATAGACAGAAAAGAAGTCTACTGAGGCCTATTAGTAAGAGGAGATAGAAGCTAGAAACGAGATGGAGGCACAGCGAGACGCTACCCATGAGCAGATGCGCGAGCTTGAGGATGAGGTTTGTGAGAAAAAAAGTTAAATTAGAAAGGACAACATATGCCTATCGCTCATCATTTGGCAGACTTCAAAAGATTACTAGACCTGACGCACTATCAGCCGCAGTCGGGTGATAGAGATCTGGAATGAGGAGTATTAGGATGCGGTTTGTCGGGGGATACATCGTTATTAGTTAGCAGTTATTTTATGATGATATATGTATATAGATGCAGTAGAACTCAACTTTTATTTTTACAGAGGGTTAGTATGATGTAAATCCCAACTCTAGGAGTTTGTGGGATATATTTATGTTAGATCCCATCTTTTGTGGTTTAAAGGGGTAGGGGCATTTATAGCTGTATGCTCGAGTTGTAAACTACTATACACTAGGTTGTGGCATTTGAATATAAATGCATTTATGTTTATGTGCATTGATGTGATTAATTGTGCCTTAGTTTTGAATGCTTAAACGATAAAAAAATAATAATAATAAAAGACAAAAATAATAACTTAATTCTTTTAAAACATAAAATGCCGCCACGTAGAACGAATCAGCCACCACTACCATCACCATATAAGGAGGACAACCAAACCCAATGCAAGAATTTGTGGAATTGCTTGTGGGAACATTTCACAATCGTAGCATTAATGCCACGGGAGCACCAAATCCTACCGCTCCACTGGCTAATTTAAAGACTTTAAAATTGTAGGACCACTGGAGTTTCGAGGAACGACGAATTCGATAGAAGTTCAGACCTAGATAAAATAGATGGAGAAGGTGTTCGGAGTTGTGCGTGTCGCGAAGGAACAAAAGACGGAATTTTCCACCTTCATAATGAAGGGAGATGCTAATTATTGGTGGAAGGTTAACAAAAATCGAGCAGGATGAAGAATTATTACTTGGACTTGTTTGAAGGAGTTGTTATTTGAAAATTATTTTTTGGACAGTACGCAAGCAAGGATGGAAGTGACTTTTTTGGAACTCAAACAAGGGAACATGACGGTAGCGGACTATGCCGCCAAGTTCAATGAACTAACGAGATTTGCTTCATATCAAGTGGACGCAGAAGTGCGTAAGACAAGAATGTTTGAACATGGATTGAAGCCCTATATTTTTATCAGAGTTGTTTTGTAAATCAACACGTTCTCAACATTGTTAAAGAAAGCCATCATAGTGGAGGGTGGAAGTGAAGCCCTGACTAAGTACAACTAATAACAAAAGAGGAAGAGGGGTGATGGAGGAAGCAAGGAAGGAAGCAGCGGGGGCAGTAACTGGAACAAACGTAAATGGAACAACAATAGTAATAAGAGTTCAGGGACACCATAGGAAAATGATCAAAAAAAGGGGAACATGTGCAATCAATGTGGAAAGAATCACTTAGGGGAGTGTATGAAGGGTAGGAACGTCTGCTATAATTATGGGCACGAATGACACATTGCTCCTAATTGCCCCAAACCAAAGAAGGGAGGTTATTTCTCGTGTGGCGCAACGGATCATCAAGTCTAGGATTTTCCCAAGAAGAAGAGTGAAATTAAAGGCAGCAACAACAGGCTTACCATTTGAGGATCGGTTTAACAGAACAAGCCAACAACCCAAACTTTCAATATAGTGATGTCGGGGATGTAAGACCCCAAATTTTAATAAATAGATTTTAATTTTCTCATAGTTTTATGTCTAACAATAAGGTGTTAAATTATAAAAGTTGAAGTTAAGGATGTTATGTACAAAAAATTTATGTCGGACAATATTCGATTGGTCGGGGAATATTTGTTCTATCAGGAATATTCGTTTTGTAGGGGAATATTCGTACGACGGCGCCGAAATATTTAGTTATGGGTGGACCCCACAAAGAAATATTGTCAGATGTTATTGATCGAAATTGGAACTATTTGTTTATATTTTATTTATTAGTTAGATTCCGATCTCGAATTCATTTGAATGAATAACGTGCAAGCATACACGGTCAACAAGTAATAAAGTGAAAGTAAAAGAAAATCCTATGAGAAATTAGTTCTAACAAGTTCCAACTACCAATTGCATCGAGTCAATCTTAGTTTAAACAGTTGATTGAATGGAAGAAAGGGAAATCTAAATGGACATAACACAAATTAATCAATTAAACCAGAAAATAATTAAGATAGGTGAATCTAAATCCGCAATGTCCCCCAACATGCCGTTTTTATCTCTTAACTCTCTCATAATTATATGGTCATGACGAATTGTCAACCGAGAATACGATAGTACTTACGGGCATCTTTCGATAGCCAAATAAGAATATCCCATCCAAACCTATCCCATTCGATAGAATTTAGACAAGAAGAACCCAAGCAAGCAAGACAATTCCCTATATTTCTATGATAACTAACACAAGCAGAGTTTTTAAGCACAAATTCTCACATTGGCTACATGCAACACATAAGTATATGTCTATCCTACAAGCAAATTATGCATATGCTCCTAAGAATAATTACACAACACATGTTATCATATTTAGGTCCAAACCTATAATCCATCTTCCAATTTCATATAGGTTTTCCCAAATCAATCACTTGCAATTAATTGATACATTAAGCATACATATGACAAACCAATCCATATGGTGCCAATCAAGAGAGAGAAAATCAGTTTCAACAAAAAATTATATTCAAAAGCATACTTAGATTTTAATGTAAGAAGTTTAGCACATATTCCTTACAAATCCATCAAGAAATCCCAAACAATGTAATACAAAGACAACTAAGAGTTAAGAAGATACAACTTGTTTTCATCCAAGTATAAACCTCCTAGACCCAAGCATCCATGGCCTCCATCTATGGTTTCAAGCTTGATCTTCATCTTCTTTATTGTTACTTACTCCAAAAATAGGAGATTTAGGGTTCAAGAATCAAAGGTTGGATAGTTTCCCATGAAAGAAACCACATTTCCTCCTCTTATCTCTCCCAAGAATTGCCTTTCTCAGTGCTCAAAAGGAAAAAGGAACGAAAGATATATGGTTTAGGGTTGAAAAATGGACTTTAAAACTGAATCTGCAGATTTTACCAAAATGCCCTTTCAGCTATATTTTCCTGCAAAAGTCAAATTAGAATAACTAAAATATATAGAAATAATATAAATTACCTAAAATATAAATAACACACGTAAAACTAATATTACATCATATTTTACAATAATAATAGAAAAACATATAAAACTAACTAAAATGCTAAAAAATTCACAATATAATCAAGTTAAAGGTATTAAATAAATAGGTATAAAAATCAGTCATCAAACACCCTCAAACTTAAATCTTTGCTTGTTCTCAAGCAAAACAAAGACAAAATATACAAACAAAATTAAATAACACGAACTTGAGCAATGAATCGATATGGAATACAAAATGGGCACAAAGATTTACTTTAAATAATAATTACAAGAAAATTTGAAAACATCGTAAAGTCTAGAATTTCAACCTATATGTTAATCATACATTACTCATGACCCACAAGTGTGTGTGTGTGCGCACCGTTTGTAACAAACTAATTATAGCTTGATTGTGCTTAAGCAACCACATTACCTTATTGAAAGAAAACAACAACTCCTGAACTTGTTTTCACACCACTCGTCTAAAAATTGTAGGTGAATGCATTTTATGCTCATTCTCACCTAATCACACGTTTATGGATGAGTGCGTTTTACGTTCCCTCGCAATCCACCACATGAATACTATTTGAATTATATTATTTTTCCCATTTTATTTTTATTTCAGCGGTGAGTGCATTTTACCCTCCATTTCACCTAAGCATGTGTTTATGAGTGAGTGTGGTTTACGCTCTATCTCACTCACCACATGGTTTGCTATTCAAACGAGGGTGTTTCTCTCCAAGTGATGTTTAACGTGTTCTAGAGTTTAGTGATAACTTTCACAAACATTCGGTCATATAAGCAATCTCTAATCATACACTTAGCTTATTACAAATGGATAAGTGCTCAAAGTGTAAGGGATCACAAGCAATGTAAAAACTAACAATAAGTCAAGCACACGGACTAAGCAATGTTAATCCATTTTCTACGAGTTATCATAAAAACAATCAATAGTCCAATCCTCGATTAAAGTTCTAATCAAATCAATAATGCTCAAGAACACAAACCTATACTACAATAACTATAAAACAAAACACACGAAAACAAAACAAAAACAAAACAAACAAAAATAAAACGAAAACAACATTAATAAATCCTTTTTCGTAGGAAACACGGTTGCACTTAGCACGTGCAACAAGCCGTTAAACCTCAAGATTGCCCAAGAGGACGAGTTGTGTCTCATGAGGGTTTACAGAAAATACACCCACAAAATTCAAAACATAAAATAAAACTAAAAGAAAAATTAATGAAACTAAATACAACACCTTAAAAAAAAAAAAAAAAAAAAATTAAAACAACACCAATCATATCAAAACAAAACACAAAAGACCCCTAAACTTGAAATTGACAAATTCCTCTCTATATGCAATGAAAGAATTAAACGTAAGGTACTTCCCTGAAAAATTGGGCCAATTTGTCAACTATCGCCTTCCGCAATCGGTTCTTAAGATTTGCTAAGATATGACCTGAACACGAAAAATAAAACTAAACAAAATATTAGAGAAACCTAGGTTGCCTCCTAGTTAGCGCTTGTTTTATAGTCAACAACCCGATTTCTTATTTCTTTTTCTGAACCTTGAAAATGTCGCGAACATAATCAAAAGTCCCAACAAAAATTAAAGACATAATTATAAGTTTAAACTAAGATCTACGCGATAGAAATCAATATTAGAACACAATCAGAAACTAATTCCCCGGCAACGGCGCCAAAAACTTGTTGGTCGAAATCAAAACTATTTGTTTATATTTTATTTATTAGTTAGATTCCGATCTCGAATTCGTTTGAATGAATAACGTGCAAGCATACACGGTCAACAAGTAATAAAGTGAAAGAAAATAAAATCCTATGAGAAATTAGTTCTAATGAGTTCCAACTACTGATTGCATCGAGTCAATCTTAGTTTAAACAGTTGATTGAATGGAAGAAAGGGAAATATAAATGGACATAACACAAATTAATCAATTAAACCAGAAAATAATTAAGATAGGTGAATCTAAGTCCACAATGTCCTCCAACATGTCATTTTTATCTCTTAACTCTCTCATAATTATACGGTCATGATGAATTGTCAACCGAGAATACGATAGTACTTACGGGTCTTTCGATAGCCAAATAAGCATATCCCATCCAACCCTATCCCATTCGACAGAATTTAGACAAGAACAACCCAAGCAAGATAATTTACTATATTTCTATTAGAACTAACACAAGCCGAGTTTTTAAGTACAGATTCTCACATTGGCTACACGCGACACATAGGTATATGTCTATCCTACAAGCAAATCATGCATATGCTCCTAAGAAAAATTACACAACACATGTTATCTTATTTAGATCCAAACCTATAATCCATCTTCCAATTTCATATAGGTTTTCCCAAATCAATAACTTGCAATTAATTGATACAGTAAGCATAAATATGACAAACCAATCCATATGGTGCCAATCAAAAGAGAGAAAATCAATTGCAACAACAAATTATATTCAATAGCATACTTAGATTCCAATGTAAGAAGTTTAGCAAATATTCCTTACAAATCCATCAAGAAATCCCAAATAAAGTAATACAAAGATAACTAAGAGTTATGAAGATACAACTTGTTGTCATCTAAGCATAAACCTCCTAGACCCAAGCATCCATAGCCTCCATCAATGGTTTCAAGCTTGATCTTCATCTTCTTCATTGTTACTTGTTCCAAAAATAAGAGATTTAGGGTTTAAGAATCAAAGGTTGGATAGTTTCCCATGAAGGAAATTACCTTTCCTCCTCTTCTTTCTCCCAAGAATTGTCCCTTTCAGCCCTCAAAAGGAAAAAGGAATGAAAGATATATGGTTTAGGGCTGGAAAATGGACTTTAAAACTAAATCTCCTGAATATGAACAGTACCACCGCTGTGGCGGTACGGTAATAGGGGAGCGCTGCGGTGGTAGTGTTAATTTTTCAAGGCAGAAACTTTGGGCGCTGCAACGGTTTAATGGAGCACCGCGACGGTGCAACCTGCTACTGGATTATGCTTTTTGCTACCGCTGTGGCGGTAGCAGGGCACCGCTACGGCGGTGGCCTCTATGCAGATTTTACCAAAATGTCATTTCAGCTATATTTTCCTACAAAAATCACATTAGAATAACTAAAATATATGAAATAATATAAATTACCTAAAATATAAATAACACACATGAAACTAATATTACATCATATTTTACAATAATAATAGAAAAACATATAAAACTAACTAAAATGTTAAAAAAATCACAATATAATCAAGTTCAAAGGTATTAAATAAATAGGTATAAAAACCAGTCATCAAATGTACAAAACGATAGTAGTAGCCTTTTAAAATAAAAATGGTCAATGGTATTATCACTTTTAACCGTTAAAATACCTAGTGATAAAAGTATAGTAGCATGTGGTATTTTACAGCAGCGCACGGTATTACACAATTATTGAACTGATAAAGTGGTTATTGCACATTATTGAATCAATATTGTCATTACACAATATTTTACATTATTGAATGAATAATTGTCATTACACAATATTTTACATTATTAATTGCACAGTGTTCCATATTATTGAATCAATAATTGTCATAATGCATAGTATCTTGCATTATTGGGCCAATAATTGTTACGGTAATAATCACGGGTATTAAACAGTTAAACAAAATTATTATTTGAAAAATACTGTATGCTTAATAATTGAGATATTAAATCAATAAAATAATATGTAAGTGTGTAACACGCGTAAGTGTGTAACGCGTGTAAATGTGTAACATGTGTAGGCGTGAAACACATGTTAATCAACGAACGGTGCATATTAAAGTGTGAAACGTGTGTTTGTTGATGAATGATTTAGATTAAAAGATGAGATTAAAATGTGTAGCGTGTGTGTGAAAAAGTTGGTTAGGCTCTGACTATAAATAAGAGGTTTAACATAATGAGTTTCATACATTCCTCACTTCATATTCTTTCAACTATCTAGATATTTATTAGTATAAGTGTCTCTGAGTGTATTAAAATTATCTTAAGCGTTGAAGATCTAGAAGGGTACAAGTATTGTTCAAGTTTTTTATTTTATTTTATAAAAGTTATATAAACACTCACACACACACACACATCAGTTTACAACTCTTTCTTTGGAAGACTCTTCTATTAGAAGATTTATTTTTAAAAACTTCATTTGAAAGATTTTACTTTGAAAAATTATTTTCTTTAAAAACTATTTTGAAGTATATTTATACTATATAGTCACTTTAATGATTTTATATATATAAAATTGGTATGTGTTATTTACTAATTAAATTATAAATATACATATAGGTTGATCAACCTCATAAAAGTTGTATTTAGTTATGAGATACGGTAAGGGATATCATTTTTCTTTCAAACTCTTAAACTTATTACGGTAAGGGATATCATATTTCTTTCAAACTCTTAAACTTATTACAGTAAGGGGTATCATTCTTTTCATCATTATAAAGGGATATCATTTTCTTTCTCACTTGTAAGGGATACCATCTTTTTCATCTTCTATCACTTAAACTTACTACGGTAAGAAAGTATCTCATTTGTACATCTAATATTATTAAACAGTGAAAATTCTTGAGGTAATAATTTATTAATATTCCCTTAATAGTTTGTACTTCATCTAATATCCTTTGATAAAAATATTCTTATTAAATTTTCATAGTCATATTTGAACTGTGAACTTATAGACTTTGAACTTTTGAACTGTGGACATTTATTTGAACTGTGAATATTTTGGACTAATTTCTTGTACCATAAACCTTACCATTGAACTTCTTCCTTGTGGATCTTAGACATTACTCTTGGGCTTGAACACCTTTTTTCATACATTATGTAGACAATTTGGATATTATTTGAATATGGACAAAGTAAAATTTGCTAACTCCTAATGTTATTGTTTATCCTGCTTCTTCTATTCATTATTTATATCTCTGTTGTTATTTCATTCATCAAGTATCAGGTTGTTCTGAATATCTTTGGCCTGGGGCACAAATGATAAGTTAAAGGCGATATAGGATAAATGCGATATAATTATTGGGTGTCTCTAGTTGGATGACAAGGACACATGATAAATATTTTCCTCGGTCGATGGCAAAAGAAGAACTGTTGTTCGACATGATTATGACTAGTGGTGTTACAGATGATAAAAGTTTATGATGATTTTCTTAAAAAGAGAAGTTAATAGACATCATGATCTAGTTGATTTTCATAGTGGTGGTTATTTCTATAGTTGAACTTTGTTTAAGAATTTAACTACAATTTTTTATTTAAATCTTGTTGTTTATATTACTCTATTAACAACTCAACTACAACTGTTGATTTAAAAGTTGTTGTCTATTCTATTTGATTAAGAACTCAATTGTTGAAGGCTAAGAATAATTTATTTTTCATTAACTTACTCATGATATTCCTTACCGTGCTATTTGAGCTCACCCATTCCTTTTTGTTCAATTGTTCAGGAAATGAGAGCGTAGCCGGAACTAGTGGGGAGGAAATGAGAACGGAGTAGCTATCTGAGATAGTTGCTATAGTAGTCTTCATAATATTATAAAATAGTAATAATTGTGAAGACTTAGTTATGTATTATTGGGTACTGTAGAGTGTATTGTAATAATTTTATTATCTTTTGACGACTCAAATTGGGTGGTGTGGGCCTGATTTGGGGGCCTCACAGTTGGTATCAGAGCTTAGGGATATGATCTTGTATGAAGATTTGGGATTATAACTCGGAGGGGAGAGACGATTAGAATCCTTCGCTAGTGTGTCCTACCTAAGTGAAATTTTTCTAGTTGGCTTGAATGCAGCGACAAAAAGTGACAAGTCAATTTGGTTAAACTAACATTTGTTTTGTGACCACATTTCAGAATGAAATCTGAAAACCAAGTGATGAATTATGCCGTAAAAAACCAGGAGGATACAAATAATCCTCCTGTAGCTTCCGAAAATAACGCAGGTGGCCATGTGAATTATGATGGTTTCTTTAGAAATTTTATGCAATTCATGAAAAATCAAGTGAGGAGAACTCCCACCGGTGAAAATGCTGGTAATTCGAGGATGGTCACTGCAAAATAGTTTAAGGAGTTAAGACCACCCGAGTTTTTTTGGAAGCCAGACCCACTTAAGGCAGAAGCATGGCTAAAGCATATAACAAAGATATTTAATGTTCTGCGCTGCATAGATGATCAGAGGGTTCCGTTTGTTACCTTTATGCTAAGAGGAAAAGCAGACCATTGGTGGGAATCGGTAAAACGTACCCATCATTCAACACTTGAGATGTCCTCGAAGGAGTTTCAGGATTTGTTTAATGAGAAATATTTTCCAGAAAGTGTTCACCATATGAAAGGGGTGGAATTTATTAAACTAGAACAAGGGAACATGACTGTTTCTCAATACGAAGTCAAGTTTGCAGAGTTATCCCAATACACGCCTCATTTGATGGAAGATGAATCCCGAATGGTTCACATGTTCTTACGAGGCTTAAGACCCAAAATTCTCCGACACCTCATCTCTCACAAACTTTGTCTATATTCGGATATGGTGGATAGGGGTCAAAGGGTCAAACAAGAAGATGAAATATTGCAACCAAGACCCAATGATCAACCAAGAGGAAGACATAACGATAACACTTATTGGAACGAGAATCGTAGAGCCGATAATCACCATTTCTGAAATAGTAACCACTTCGGTGGTAATTCCGGTCCAGATAACATAAGGGGAGAAACAAGTGGGAATAATTTTAAGAGATAGAGATCCCATAATAATCAAGAAAAGGGACTAGCATCAACATCAGCACTGGTAATAGTTTCAAGAGGAGGAGATCAACCACCCGTAAAATACTACAGGTGTGGTCAAAAGGGTCACATTAGCCCAAACTTTACTCAGTAATCCAGGTCTTGTTATAATTGTGGGAAAGAAGGTCATATTGGTTGATTTTCTCTTGTTACAAAATCAAGTCTAGCAGAGACGATGGCTCTAAAGGCTAGCACAGACAAGAGAAAATCAGTAGTCCAGGGGAGAGCTTTTATTATAACGTCTCAGAAGGCGTGAAACCTAAACGAGGTGATAACCAGTAAGCTATTCATAAACTCTTGTGAAGTCTATGCTATATTAGATATTGGTTCTACCCACTCTTTTATTTCACCTGAAAATTTAGACTTTGACTTATGTTTTAAAACTCCATTAGGGAAAATAGCCGTTACATCTACTGTTTATAAAACTTGTTTCGTTCAAATCAATAACCTTACACTACCTATTGACCTTATCTCTTTGGAAATGCGTGAGTTTCATGTGATTTTAGGAATTGATTGGCTGGCTACCTATCATGCTAAAATCGATTGCTTCCATAAGCTCATTAGCCTTCATATTGCTGACCAACCTATAATGCAAATTCAAGCAACTCACACACACATCAGTTTATAACTCTTCCTTTAGAAGACTCTTCTATTAGAAGATTTATTTTGAAAAACTTCATTTGAAAGATTTTACTTTGAAAAATTATGTTCTTTCAAAACTATTTTGAAGTATATTTATAATATATAGTCACTTTGATGATTTTATATACATAAAATTGGTATGTGTTATTTACTAATTAAATTATGAATATACATATAGGTTGATCAACCTCATCAAAGCTATATGCAGTCACGAGATAAGGTAGGGGATATCATTTTTCTTTCAAACTCTTAAACTTATTACGGTAAGGGATATCATTTTTCTTTCAAACTCTTAAACTTATTACGGTAAGAGATATCATTTTTCTTTCAAACTCTTAAACTTATTACGGTAAGTATCATTCTTTTCATCATTATAAAGGGATATCATTTTCTTTCTTACTTGTAAGGGATACCATCTTTTTCATCTTCTATAACTTAAACTTACTACGGTAAGAAAGTACCTCATTTGTACATCAAATATTATTAAACAGTGAAATTTTTTGATGTAATAATTTATTAATATTTCCTTAAAAGTTTGTACTTCATCTAATACCCTTTGACAAGAACATTCCTATTAAATTTTCATCGTCATATTTGAACTGTGAACTTATAAACCTTGAACTTTTGAATTGTGGACTTTTATTTGAACTGTGAACATTTTGGACTAATTCCTTATACCATAAACCTTACCGTTGAACTTATTTCTTGTGGATCTTGGACATTACTCTTGGACTTGAACACTTTTTTTTATACATCATGTTGATAATTTGGACATTATTTGAATATGGACAAAGTAAAATTTTCTAACTCTTAATGTTATTGTTTATCCTGCTTCTTCTATTCATTATTTATATCTCTGTTGTTATTTCAATCATCAAGTATCAGGTTGTTCTAAATATCTGCAGCCTGGGGCACAAATGATAAGTTAAAGGCGATATAGGTTAAAGACGATATAGGATAAATGTGATATAATTATTGGGAGTCTTTGGTCGGATGACAAGGACACGTGATGAATGTTCTCTTTGGTCGGGGGCAAAGAAGAACTGTTGTTTGACACGATTATGACTAGTGGTATTTCAGATGATAAAACTTGATGATTATTTTCTTAAAAAGAGAAGCTAGTAGATATCATGATCTACTTTATTTTCTTAGTGGTGGTTATTTCACTGTAGTTGAACTTTGTTAAAGAATTTAACTGCTATTTTTGATTTAAATCTTGCTTTTTATATTACTCTATTAATAACTCAACTACAACTGTTGATTTAAAAGTTGTTGTCTATTATATTCGATTAAGAACTCAACTGTTGAAGGCTAAGAATAATTTATTTTTCATTATCTTAGTCATTATATTCCTTACTGGGCTATTTGAGCTCACCCATTTCTTTTTGTTCAATTGTTCAGGAAATGAGAGTGTAGTCAGGACTAGTGGGGAGGAAAGGGGAATGGAGTAGCTATTCGAGATAGTTGCTATAGTAGTCTTCACAATATTGCAGAATAGTAATAATTGTGAAGACTTAGTTATGTATTATTGGGTACTGTAGAGTGTATTGTAATAATTTTATTGTAGTCTTTTGACGACTCAAATTGGGTGGTGTGGGCCCAATTTGGGGGCGTCACAGTTGGTATTAGAGCTTAGGGATATGATCTTGTATGAAGATCTGGGATTAGAACTAGGAGGGGAGAGACGATTAGAATCCTTTGCTAGTGTGTCCTACCTAAGTGAAATTTTGCTAGTTGGCTTGAATGCAGCAACAAAAAGTGAGAAGTCAGTTTGTTTAAACTAACATTTGTTTTGTTACCACATTTCAGAATGACATCTGAAAACCAAGTGATGAATTATGCCGTAGAAAACCAGGAGGCTACAAATAATCCTCTTGTAGCTTCCGAAAATAACACAGGTCGCCATGTGAATTATGATGGTTTCTTTAGGATTTTTATGCAATTCATGCAAAATCAAGTGAGGGAAACTCCCACCGGTGAAAATGCTGGTAATTCGAGGATGGTCATTGCAAAGCAGTTTAAGGAGTTGAGACCACCCGATTTTTTTTGGAAGTTGAAGCATATGACAAAGATATTTAATGTTCTGCGCTGCACAGATGATCAGAGGGTTCCATTTGTTACCTTCATGCTAAGAGGAGAAGCAAACCATTGGTGGGAATCGATAAAACGTACCCATCATTCAGCACTTGAGATGTCCTGGACGGAGTTTCAGGATTTGTTTAATGAGAAGTATTTTCCAGAAAGTGTCCACTATATGAAAGAAGTGGAATTTATTAAACTAGAATAAGGGAGCATGACTGTTTCTCAATACGAAGTCAAGTTTGCGGAGTTATCCCGATTCATGCCTCATTTGATGGACGATGAAGCCCGAATGGCTCGAATGTTCTTACGAGGCTTAAGATCCAAAATTCACCGACACCTGATCTCTCACAAACTTTGTCTATATTCGGATGTGGTGGATAGGGCTCAAAAGGTTAAACAAGAAGATGAAATATTTTAACCAAGAGCCAATGATCAACCAAGAGGAAGACATAACGATAACAATTATCGGAATGAGAATCGTAGAGCCAACAATCACCATTTCTGAAATAGTAACCACTTCGGTGGTAATTCCAGTCCAGAAGAATTATTGTTTGACATGATTATGACTAGTGGTGTTTTAGATGATAAAAGTTGATGATGATTTTCTTAAAAAGCGAAGCTAGTAGACATCATGATCTACTTTATTTTCTTAGTGGTGGTTATTTCATTGCAGTTGAACTTTGTTTAAGAATTTAACTGTTATTTTTGATTTAAATCTTGTTTTTTATATTACTCTATTAACAACTCAACTACAGTTGTTGATTTAAAAGTTGTTGTCTATTATATTCGATTAAGAACTCAACTGTTGAAGGCTAAGAATAATTTATTTTTCATTATCTTAGTCATTATATTCCTTACTGGACTATTTGAGCTCACCCTTTCCTTTTTGTTCAATTGTTTAGGAAATGAGAACGTAGTTGAGACTAGCGGGGAGGAAAGAGGAATATAGTAGTTGTCCGAGATAGTTGTTATAGTATTCTTCACAGTATTATAGAATAGTAATAATTGTGAGGACTTAGTTATGTATTATTGGGTACTATATAGTATATTGTAATAATTTTGTTGTAGTCTTTTGACGACTCAAATTGGGTGGTGTGGGCCTAATTTGGGGGCGTCATAATGGAATCTAAGGACGTGGTGTCAGGTATTATTCCAATTAATAATATAAATGCTTACGTATTATTTAATTCAGATGCTACCTATGTATTTGTATCTGATGATTTCTCTAAATGGTTAAAATTGCCTAAAGAAAAGTTAAAGAACCTTATGAATATAGAAGTTACAAATAAGGAAGTGATCCCTTTTAAGTATATACATAGAAATATTTTTTCAGAGATACAGGGTCAAAAGTTGTGTGTGAATTTAATTTCGATACGCTTAGGAGAGTCTGATGTTATTCTAGGGATACATTGGTTATTTAACCATGGGACAATGATTGATTATCAGAAGAATAACATATACCTTTAGACACCAAATAAGTCTAAGGTCGTATTTTATGGTAGCAAATCACCGAGAGAATGTTGTTGTCTAACGATGATGTAGGCCAAGAAACTGTTGAAGAAAGGATGTGTAGGGTATCTGGCTCATGTAGTGGATACACAGACGGTGAATCCTAAAATAGAATGAATACCAATAGTTAAGGAGTTCATGAAATTTTTTCCAAAAGAACTATTAGGTCTTCTGCTGAATAGGGAGATAGAGTTTGTGATTGATTTAGTGCCGAGGACAACGCCAATATCAAAAGCACCCTATATGATAGCTCTGGTAAAAATGAGGGAGTTAATGGTCCAATTGCAAGAATTGTTAGATAAGAAGTACATTCAGTCAAATGTTTCTTCATGGGGAGTACATGTGTTATTTTTAAAAAGAAATGATGGATCGATGAGACTGTGTATGGACTACAGGGAGTTGAACAAAGTAACGATAAAAAATATGTACTCGTTACGAAGAATTAACGATCTATTTGACCAACTGAAAGGAGTGAAGTATTTTTCGAATATTGACTTGAGGAGTAGTTATCATCAGTTAAAAGAAAGGAAGGAAGATGTACCAAAGACAACATTCAGAACTCATTACGACAATTATAAGTTTCTGGTAATGTCATTTGGACGGACGAATGCGCCAACCGCATGTATGGACATGATAAACAAAATTTTTAAGCAGTACTTGGACAAATTTGTAGTTGTGTTCATTGACGATATTTTGGTTTATTCCAAAACTAAAGAGGAGCATGTCGAACATCTAAGGTTGGTATTGGAGATATTAAGGAATGAGCAGATAGGCTAAATTTTAGAAGTGTGAATTCTGGTTAGAGATAGTTCAATTTTTAGGAAATGTTATTGACAAGGAAGGGGTTTCTGTAGATCCTGTAAAGGTGAAAGCGGTGATAAATTAGGAACAACGGAGGACACCGATGGATGCTAGGAGTTTCTTAAGATTAATGGGTTGTTATCAGAGATTTATCCAGAATTTCTTGAAGATAGCAACGCTATTAACAAATTTGATGAGGAAGACAGTTAAGTATGTGTGGACGAAAAAATGCGAGGAGAGTTTTCATAAGTTGAAGAAAAGACTAAGTGAGGCACATGTGTTGACTTTACCAGACAATACGGGAGATTTTACGGTCTATAGTGATGCGTCGCACAAGGGACTAGGCTGTGTGCTCGTTCAAAACGGTAAGGTGATTACGTACGCGTCACGCCAGTTAAAAGATTATGGGATGGGATATCATACCCATGACTTGGAGTTGGTAGTGGTAGTGTTTGCCCTTAAGATATGGAGATATTATTTGTAT
This sequence comes from Hedera helix, assembly GCA_947179155.2. Lineage (NCBI taxonomy): Eukaryota > Viridiplantae > Streptophyta > Magnoliopsida > Apiales > Araliaceae > Hedera > Hedera helix. The sequence goes on along the minus strand of OX359273.1, from coordinate 18,778,383 downwards.
GGAAAAAACATGAGATATTCACAGACCATAAAAATATGAAGAATATCTTCACATAAAAGGATTTGAATATGAAGTAGATGAGATGGTTAGAATTGATCAATGACTATAATTATGAAATTCTATATCATCCCAAAAAAGTGAATGTAGTAGCAGATGCTCTGAGCAGAAATAGTAGAGAAAAGTTATTTTGTTGATAGACTAGGAAGAACTGGTAAAAAAATTGGCTCAAATGGAGTTGGAGGTGAAAAATTTGAAAGAGTTGGAAGGAAAAAGTACGGAGATGGAAGAGTCCAACCTTATTAGATAAGGTGAAAGAGGCTTAAGACCGAGATGAAGAATGTGATAGAATAAAGAAGAGAATGGTCGAAGATGAGAATGTCAAGTTCAAAGTAGATGGCAAATGATAGCTACGATTTGAAGAGCGAGTTTGGGTACTATTAATACCGGAACTAAGAGAGGAGAATTTGCAAGAGGCCCACAACACAAGATACTCGATATGTTCGTGTAGTACAAAGATGTATCAAGATCTACATCAATATTTTTGGTGGCCAAACACAAAAAGAGAGGTTGCGGAATACGTCAGCTAATGCCTAACTTATCAAAGGGTTAAGGTTGAACATCAAAGACTGAGCAGGTTATTACAACCATTAGAGATTCCTGAGTGGAAGTAGGAGCATATCACGATGAATTTTATGGTAGGACTGTCAGAAACACAGAAAGGTTATGATGTTATATCGGTGATTAAAGATCGACTAACAAAGTCAACACACTTTTTGCCAATCAAGATTAGGTTTAATTTGGATCAGTTGGCCAAGTTGTATAAAAAATAGATAGTTTTAAGACAAGGAGTGTCGATATTGTGATACCCCCAAATTCAGGTTTCTTGAATCTCGGATTCGGTGTTCACGATCCAACACAATCATATATCTATATTACCCAACATAAAAGGTAATATAAAAAAATAAAAAAAAACCTATTTCATTACAAAACTTACATAAAAGTCTCTCACGTTATCTAACCTTAACTATTACATCATAATATAACAAATATATACACGAATAAATTTTTACAGTTCAACATAAAAAGATAGACTAAACAAATGTCCACTCGCACACTTTTTCTTTGCCCTTGTCTGTAATTGCTCCTCTGAACTTTTCGTCCTTAACTGAAATATTAGGTTTACGCAAGAATGAACAATCACATTGCCTAACATGTATAAAGACGAAATACTTCATAAAGAAAGTTTGAATATGAATAATGTTACCATAACTCTTCAACAGTCAAATGAAAACTGTGAATTTCAATGAATAATTATTTTTCAAACTTCTTGATTGATTTTGAAATTAAAACACTACGTCGTCACCCCGGAGCTTGAAAACACTACTGAGGGTCACCCCGGACCTTGAACCAACATCAAGTTAATAATTATCTCAACTGAAACCTCTGTCAACCATATGACTACAATATTGTACGCCAGGTAATCAACTATTTATACCTATTTATTGTGCACAAACATATAAACGCATAAACGTAAAACGGAATTATATTATCCGATAAGTTTTCCCCTTTTTTCAAGCTAGTTCATCTAAGTTACTATCATTTGAAACCACGCCCAAAACAATTTTGGTACAACTTTTTCAAAAGTAAGGATTCAACAACATATTTAACAACTGTCTAGCCGAATCAATTGGCGTAGACCCACATCAATAGTTTGCATATGAAAAGAAACTTTAAATTGTTATATGAATGAAAAGTTTCAAAAATACCTTATCATTATTGCACCAATGCTTGACAATATAAATTTCAAGATAATTAAAGTTCTTGCATGATCATTTTCGAAAATGATTTATGAAGATAGCATCATTGATTATAAATAGTAACTATAAAATGGTTAGAACACTTGCACGTAATAACAATTGGTACAAGTGAATGAATACTTGTATAATAATGATTCACAATCAAACAAAACTTTTACAATATGAACGATATAGTATAAGATAGTTGGAATACTTGCCTCAGTCTTTTAACGATACCACAGATAATTGTTTACACTATCGTTATTAGCCGATCACGTTAATTTGTAACGTTACCGTTCACCGTTCACCGGACAACCTACGTAATTTAATTCACATTAAAACATATAACATATTAACACTTCAATTCGTTCACAGAAATTTGTGACTCTAACTCTCGCTGTTTATCCTAAATAATATAAATCGAATTATTCATACTACTAGACACATAATTTGTTTGAAACTTCATATATTACGCATTTCTAATTATTAATCTAAATTGAATACAATATAAAATCATAGATTATTATATTCATTAAAATATATTTTGAGTTGAAATATACTTTATTATAATATTACATTATTTGGATACTTGAAGTAAAAATAAAAATAAACATTAAATTTAAAACTGCAGCATTGCACCACGGCGCGATCTTTTGCCTTTAACACTATGGCATAGCGCAGTTGACTGAGGCAATCTCGTTGGAGGCGAGATCAAACTGTGCCTTGGCGCAGTTGCCCTGTTCCAGATTTTTTCAGTTTTTATACTTTCAAGCTACTTTGGAAATTTATATCATACAAACCATATATCCAATAACTTCCAAATTTGGACACTATCTAAACAATACATCATAGTATTTTATATTACATGACCAAAATGGCTTCTATAAAATATAATTTTATAAGCTCAAAAGTATGTGTTTAGTACACATTTTGATTGAAACTAGTTTAATATAACTCTTTCAAAAACCATTTTGAATGTACTTTGAAAACTTCATACTACTAGATTAACCTTAAGACACATGCATGTAACTAAGACCATAACCATGAATCATTAATTCTCTAATATTTACAAACTAGCTTCATTGAAGCATTTACACAAACACTTAGCATGCATGGACTAGAAATTCACATTTCATATACATATAAACATACAATCAACCTCCATTCATACTCCCAACCTTATTTATTCTAAATCCTACACAATTCAACCAAACATATAATGTCCCACATCAATTTCACAACTAATTTAATAATTAAACTAACTCTATAAGTTGAATAAGGAAAGAAATTATACCCTCTTTGGTTTGACGTTTTAATGGAAGAATTTGATTTGATTCTTGATTGAGCTAAACCATATTCTTTGATAGAAACTTGTTTTATTTTTTTTAATCTCATCTTATAACACAATTTCTGTAGCAATTGTTTTAGCTTCGGATAGAATTTTGATGTTGAACTTTGATCATCTGTTTGGTGGTTTAGGAAGCTTCAGAATGTAAATGAACTAGACTAATTGTCCAAGTATGCTGAAGTTTTCCACTAAGGAATAAACAAGTAGCTTAGTTGTCACAATATTATGCGATGAAAGCTTAAACAACACATTCCACTTACTAACTAGTATTATTAGTGTTATTATTCTCATTTCAACATTCTCATACCTCTTAGCCAGCATGCATTGCTAATACACACACACACACGCATATATATATATATATATATATATATATATATATATATATATATTAAATGATTGTAGGTATATGTATATATATAATGTGTGTGCTGAATTGTATATGTGTATATATATATTACGTGTAATGTCCTAGAATTTCCACGTCTTTATTAATTAAATTATTAATTTAATTTCCAACGAGTTAGTTTTACGAGATTATTTAAATCTTTTTATGTGATTAATTAATTATGTGATTAAATAATTATGTAATTAATTACTAAAATTAATTAAAGGGGTCACTAATATGTTATTAAATTAGTGAACAAACCCTAAAGTTTTAATATCAAAATAATTGAAAAGTTTCCTATTAATTAAATATTCAATTAAATTGAATATAATGAGTGAATTAAATATAATAAATTAATTAATATGATTATTAATTAATGTAAATAATGTGAAATATTAATAATAATATTTATTAGTCCATTTAGTAATTTAATACTAATGGGTTAAAATATTTAATTATTTATTCAATCTAATTATTTATTTAATCATGGATTGAATAATTAATGTGTAAATTATTAAATTAGCCCAACATGGGTCAATTAGTAGCCCAAGTGGAGAATAATAAAATTTGACAATTTAGTAGCCCAAACAATTTAATAGAAGCCCAATTGGTATTTTAAATTAAAGCCCAATGATTGGCCCACTTGAAAAATACTTAATTAAACTATTAATTAATTAAAAAGGAGAAAGTGACTATGATTTTGGGACAAATCAAATAGCCATCAGCCGACCATCATGTGGGAGATGAGAGAGAAAATTGATTTTGTTTTATTCTAATTTATTTTCCATTTATTTAATTAAGGATTGCTTGTTTTAATTTTTGTAGTACATGAAACCATGCTTCTTTTCACCAACTAAGTCATGGCTAGCTTTCTTGTGTAAGTATCCATATAAGGGCATGGGCTAAATTATTAGATATATTATGTATATATCATATTTTTCAAGTATACTTGGAATGGGTAAATGTTACTTCATTATTTTCTCCAAGTTTCAAAAGAGAGAGTTTGAGAGCAAAATATTTTGAGAGAGAGCAAGAGAAGGAGAAGGAGTGCTAAGCTAGTTTATGTCTTCAAGATTCACAACATATTTTTTGAGAAAAAGAAGAATAGCCATTAAATCAAGGTAATGGTTATTTTAAATGAAGTTTTATTTTTAAATTAAATAAATCATCATGTTAGTATAAACATGTTAATATAGTTATTGATGTGTAGTTGTAATATTTATGCCATGCTTGAGTTTAATATGTTTGATTTGTATTTTGGTATATTTTATATGCTAAAATATGTGTTTAATAGTGTGTAAACAAGTTTTGGAATTTATGTCCAAAAATATTTTTTGTAAAACTTAGGTTTGATGTTCTAATATTATAGAACATTAAATCATGAGAAAAACAAAGTTTGAATCACTTAAAATGGAGTTATACACAAAAAGTTATGATTTGTGGTAGTTTATGTGATGTAAAATTTTTTATAAAAAAATAATGATATTAAATCATGAAAAATTAATTTTTCATGTTATAAATTAATATAAGGTGTTTGGTATTTTTTTGGATTTTTATTGATGATTTAAAGCTTACTTGATGGTATAATTTTTATTAAAGTGTGTATTTCTGGTCACTGTTCACGTTCTGTCGGAAGAAAATAAAAAGGGGATTTTCCGCGCAATGCGCGGAAGGTTATCGGCTAAAGAACGCGGAGCCAAACGACGTTGTTTGACCTCTGTAAGAATTTACTCCGCGCAATGCGCGGAAGCCGTTTACGGCTTCTCAAAACGGCACCGTTTTGGGCCGTTGTTACTGAAGGCGCGCGCAATGCGCGAGGGCCGATTTTTTGCGAAATTACCAGTTTGCCCCTCCGTGTTTTTCTTGGCAAAATTACCATTCTGCCCTCGGTTCAGTTTTTCAACTTATTTACGGAAATGCCATTCGGGTTAATTTTAATTAATTTAAATATTTGAAAATTAATTTAAAATTATAACAAAAATAATAATAATACAAAAATAATATTGGGGAGGATATTTTTCAATAAGTTTAATATTTAAATATTTTAAATATTAATCTAGTTAGCTAAACCATGGTTAAGTTAAATAAATTTATTATTTTAAATGTTAATAATAAATAAATATGATAAATTAGCAATTATTATTTAATGCCTATTAAATAATACTTAAAGAGAGATAAAATTTATGAATTAATTATTTATTATTTAAATATTATTAAATAATAAATAAGGATAATTAAGTAATTAATTATTATTTAATTAGCATTAAATAACGATTAATGGGAATTAAGTTATTAGAGTAATAATTTATTATTTAATTTAAATAATAAATAAGAATGATTTGATTATTATTTAACCTTAAATAATAATTAAAATTAATTAAATAATTAATTATTATTTAATTGACATTAAATAATAATTAAAGAGGATTAAGATTAGTAAACTATTATTTAATTTCCTTAAATTAAATAATAAGTAAGGTTAATTACATATTTAATTATAGGTTGATTAACATTAAATTAAAGAAGGTTAAAACGAAGTTAATAATAATAAGTAAGTACAATTAGTTATTATTTATTTTAAATAATAACTAGAGTTAATTAATTAATTTATATTTAACCAAGATTAAATAGTAATTAAATAGAGATTGAGTTAATAAAATAAATTAAATTTAATTATGCTTTAATTAAACAATTTTAATAAGTTGTTTAAAGGTTTAATAAGTGTCCAACACTTAAGAAAAATATTTTCTAACTTATTAAATTATTAACCTAATATGATTGAGGGTCTATAAGGTTAATAATATTGTTTTGACTAATGTAATTTATGTATGTGGTAAATAAGTCATTATTAAGCGTATAGTTATGCAAATACACCGTATTAATTATTAGACCGACTTTATTAATGTTAGGTCTTTCAAAGCAAGTTAGTTAAAGCTAGACAATTATTGTAGCTGAGCAAACAGGCAAGTTCTCTAACCCTACTCATTTATTGTTGAACAAGTTTCTATACTTGTATTTATTGTCAAAGCTTGAAGTGGTTTAATTATTTAAAATTATCCCACATCCATATTGTTTATAAAATCGCACTTAGTGCACTTGAAGCTTATTAGTTCTTGATTCATGAACTGTATTAAAAATGTCAAAAGCTAATAGTTCAGCTAGACATTTCGTTTATAAATTCAATACTTGAATACTTTTAAAAGCTTATCCAAACCATTGTTGGGTGCGGATTTCTTATATTAAGTCTGAGAATTGAACAACCCTAAATTAGGGGATTTTGTGTCGGGAAACCGACTTTGGGCGCCAGTGACTAAATGTAATGCATATACAGCGGGTTGAATAGGCTGATCCCCTTGAAAACCAAACAACTAAAAGGGTCAGAGGAAACTCTATTATACCCTCGTTAGTTCAGGGTCCTTAGTGACTACTCAGCATTTTAAGATTCAAATATTCTGTTTATTAAAATTTGAATCCTGTTTCATTCACAATTGTTATATCTATTGTTGAACCATTGATGACATTTCCCATTCATTCATGATATATTAAATCTATATGATTGTTCTAAACTTGCTAAGCAAACTAGTTGCTCATTCTTGCTATATCATGAACCATTTTTCAGATAATCCTGATTGCTCAAAGAAGGATAAGGGAAAAGGAAAGGCCAGAGCTTAAGTAGTTTATGCATGCTAATTAGATGCTTAAATTTGTGTTTACTGTTGTTAAACCTCTTGTAATTCCTTATGATAGGAACTGTTTATGTTAAGGTTAATAGACCATGGTATTGTAACATTTTTGTAAGGGAACCAATATGTATTATTCCGCGATATTTAAATGCAATGTATGTATTTAATTGTTAGTAATGTGTTGAATAGTGAGAACCAAACTCGAGGTTATGGAACCCGGATTTGGGGACGTCACAGGTTGGTATCAGAGCTGTAGGTTAGAAACGTTAGGATTTGCGAAACCTAAGTTATAACCTTAGTATTAAACTCATATCGAGTGTGTTAGGAGATGAATCGGGGAGATTCATCATGTTGTGTGTTTTTGGAGATGGATTGAGAAAATCCATCAAGCCGAGATGTACATGATAAAATATCATTTCATTTCATCAATGAATATATTTTATTGTTGTACTAACGTGTGTTATTTTTTTTATGATATAGGATGGCAGAGATCGGACAGTCGAGTCGCACTGCTGAGGAGGACTATATTGATATCCATATGGATACTGCACAGCCGCTGGTGGCTGCACCCGTAGAGGAGCCAGAGTTATATCCTGAGGAGGGGGATCGCGTGGAGCCCGTCTGGGGCGGAGTCATGAGGCCTTACAGTGAGGATGAGGCCGAGTCAGAGGAGTCTGAGGAGGAGGAGTCAGCTGATGGCATGGGCACTACTGCCGCTGACATCATAGAGGGACTGACCACTAGGAACGAGGAGCTGGAGGCAAGGGTCCAGCATTTAGAGGAGCAGAATCTGACCCACCAGCACATGGAGGATCAGTATAGGGATGCGGCTTATCAGTTCTCTGGCGAGAACACAGAGCTGAAGGAGAGGATTATAGGACTGGAGGATCAGGTACAGGACTACGAGGATTCAGTGGAGCACTTTGCGGTGCTAACTCATCAGCTGGTAGAGCAGGATGTAGAGCTGCAGGCTAAATTAGTAGTGGCTGAGACTAGGTTGGCAGAGGCTGAGCTGAAGGTTCAGCAGGTTCAGGCAGAGAAGGCCGCCATCCGTGCACACTGGCAGGAGGCGATAGAGGACCGTATTGAGATGGAGACACAGCGGGATGCCGCTCATGGTCAGATGATGGAGCTAGAGGAGGAGGTCCGCGAGAAGCGGGTGAGGACGAATAGACTTAGCTATGTCTACCGATCTTCATATGGTAGGCTTCAGAGTAGGGTGAACTACTACCCAGCTGAGGAGGGCCAGTCTATACACACCATCAGCAGGAGTGTGGTGATGGCCATCGGGGATGAGGAGTATGACGACGCGATCCGTAGGGGGATGCGCATTCAGTAGTAGTAGTAGTTGTTTTCTAATTTCGTATGTAAATAGATGCAGTAGAACCCAACTTTTGTTTTATTAGAGGGTTATTATGTCACTAAATCCCAACTCTAGGAAGTTGTAGGATATGTCAGATCCCATCTTTTGTAGCTTCTCAGGGATAGAAGCATTTATAGCAGTATGCTGTCGATGTAAAGTGCTATGCACTACTGTTTTAGCATATGAATATAAATGTAGTCAAATTTATGTTTATATGTGTGTTGAAATAATTATTTGTATTTTAGCTAAATATTGCCTAAGATACAAAGAAATGAGATGAAAAATATGAAATAAGTATAATAATGTAAATTTTTGTTTATAACAGAAAATGCCGCCACGTAGACAACCACCAAGGAACCAGGGGGTAGAAGAGTCAGTTAACAACGACGCGGGGGGACACAACGTAGACCCTATGCAAAACTTTGTCGACATGCTAGCTGAGGCAATGCAAAATCGCCACCCTGTAGTAGCAAATCCGCCACCACCACCAAATCAGTTGGCGAATTTTAAAGATTTTAAGGCGGTGGGACCGCCAGAGTTTAGGGGAACGTCGGACCCGATAGAGGCCCAGATAAAGGAGATAGAGAAGGCGTTCGTTATCACAAGAGTAGCTGAGGAGCAAAAGACAGTCTTTGCTACCTACATGATGAAGGGCGAAGCCAATTTCTGGTGGGAAGCCAATCAGAATAGGGCTGGGGATGGTGTGGTGCCCTGGACAAAATTTAAGGAAATATTCGACGAGAATTATTTCCCGAAAAGTATGAAAAGTAGGATGGAGGCAAGGTTTCTAGAACTGAAACAGGAGAACATGTCGGTATCGGAGTACGCGGCAAAATTTAATGAGCTGGCCAGGTTCGCTCCACATCAGGTAGACACGGAGGAATGCAAGGCCAGGAGGTTCGAGAATGGATTGAGACCTTGGATATTCAACAAGGTAGCGGTACTGCAGATTGACTCGTTCGCAACTTTGTTGGAGAAGTCAATCATTGCTGAACGAGGAAGCGACGCATTAACCAAGTACAACCAGGAGAGAAACAAGAAGAAAAATGAAGGGGGAAGCAAGAACAGCAACAGTGGATGCAATAATAACAATAACAACAATAAGCGTAAACGGGACAACAACAGTAACGACAAGAGCTCGGGGAATCAACAAGGAAGTGTTCAGAAAAAGCCAGCATGCAATATATGTGGGAAAAACCACTTCGGGGAGTGCAGGAAAGGGAAGAATACATGCTACAATTGTGGTCACGTGGGACATATTTCTCCAAATTGTCCCCTCCCAAAGAAAGTGAGATGCTTTTCTTGCGGAGCATCTGACCACCTGATAAAGGATTGCCCTAAGAAGAAGAATGACGGGGGTAGCGGCTACAAGGGCAATAACAACAAATTGGCTATCGGGGGACCGGTACCACAGAACAAGCCGATAGCCCGGACTTTCAATATGACGGTACAGGATGTCGTGGGGTCAAAAGACGTGGTGTCAGGTATTATTCCGATCAATAATATAAATGCATATGTATTGTTTGATTCGGGTGCTACCTGTTCATTTGTGTCTGATGATTTCGCTAGACGATTAGAGTTGCCTAGGGACAAACTAGAAAACTCAATGAACATAGAAGTTGCTAATAAAGAGGTGATTCCGGTAGAGTACATACATAGAAATTGTTGTGCTGAAATCAGGGGTCAGAAATTAAATGTGAATCTAATTCCAATACGTCTGGGGGAATTTGATGTAATACTTGGGATGGATTGGTTGTTTAACCACGGGGCGATAATTGATTGTCAGAAGAAGTGCATACACCTTAAGACACCAAATAAGTCTAAGGTCGTATTTTATGGCAGCAAATCGTCAAGACAGTCTTCTTGTCTGACGATGATGCAAGCCAAGAAATTATTAAAGAAAGGTTGTGTAGGGTATTTGGCTCATGTGGTTGATACACAAGTGGTGAGTCCCGAGATGGAGCAAATACCAGTAGTTAGGGAGTTTATGGATGTTTTTCCAGATGTACTGCCGGGTTTACCGCCGGACAGGGAGATAGAATTTGTGATTGATTTAGTACCGGGGACAGCACCGATACCAAAAGCACCATATAGGATGGCTCCGGTAGAACTGAAGGAATTGATGGTGCAATTGCAGGAGTTGTTAGATAATAAGTACATTCAGCCAAGTGTTTCTCCACGGGGAGCACCGGTGCTGTTTGTAAAGAAGAAGGATGGATCGATGAGATTGTGTATGGATTATAGAGAGCTGAATAAGGTGAAAATTAAGAACAAGTACCCGTTACCACGAATTGACGATCTTTTTGATCAATTGAAAGGGGCGAAGTACTTTTCAAAGATTGGCTTAAGGACTGGTTATCATCATTTGAAAGTCAGGAAGGAGGATATACCCAAGACAGCATTCAGAACTCGATATGGGCATTATGAGTTTCTGGTGATGTCGTTTGGACTAACGAATGCGCCAGCCGCATTTATGGACATGATGAACAGAATATTCAAGCAATACTTGGATAAATTTGTAGTCGTGTTCATTGACGATATTTTGGTGTATTCCAAAACGGAGGAAGAGCATGTTGAACACATAAGATTGGTGTTGGAGATTTTACGGAAGGAGCAGTTGTACGCTAAGTTTTCAAAGTGTGAATTCTGGTTGGAAAGAGTTCAATTTTTAGGTCATGTTATTGACAAAGAGGGTGTTTTGGTTGATCCGGCGAAGGTTGAATCGGTAATGAATTGGGAACAACCAAGGACGCCGACAGAAGTAAGAAGTTTCTTAGGGTTAGCGGGTTACTATCGGAGATTCATTAAAGACTTTTCAAAGATAGCAACACCGTTGACCAACTTAACAAGAAAGACGGTAAAATACATGTGGACGGAGAAGTGTGAGGAAAGTTTTCAGGAGTTAAAGAAAAGACTTAGTGAAGCACCTGTATTGACCTTACCAGACGATACAGGAGGTTTTACGGTCTACAGTGATGCATCGCACAAGGGGCTTGGCTGTGTGCTTATGCAAAGCGGCAAAGTCGTTGCGTATGCGTCCAGACAATTAAAAGATTATGAGAAAGGATATCCTACCCACGACTTGGAATTGGCAGCGGTAGTGTTTGCCCTTAAAATTTGGAGACATTATCTGTACGGAGAAAAATGTGAGATATTCACAGACCATAAGAGTCTGAAGTATATCTTCACACAGAAGGAGCTGAATATGAGGCAACAGATATGGTTGGAATTGATCAAAGATTATGATTGTGAAATTCTATATCATCCCGACAAGGCCAACGTAGTAGTGGATGCTCTGAGTAGAAAGAGCAGGGAGAAATTGTTCATATTGACAGATCAAGAACAATTGGTTCAAGAGATGGCTCGAATGGAGTTGGAAGTGAGAAGTCCAAACGAGTCAATAGAAGTCGAGGCGAGCCCAACCTTGTTAGATAGGGTGAAAGAGGCTCAAGACAAAGATGAGGAATGTGACAGAATCCGGAAGAGGATGACCGATGGAGAAGAGGTCAAGTTTAAAATTGATAGCATGGGATTGCTGAGATTTGAAAATCGTGTTTGGGTACCGTTAGTGCCTGAATTACGAGAGGAAATTTTGCAAGAGGCTCACAGTACGAGATACTCGATACATCCGGGGAGTACGAAGATGTATCAAGATCTACGTCAGCATTTTTGGTGGCCGAATTTAAAAAGGGAGGTTGCAGAATATGTCAGCCGATGCCTAACTTGTCAAAGGGTAAAGGCCGAACATCAGAGACCAAGTGGATTGTTACAGCCGTTAGAAATTCCTGAGTGGAAATGGGAGCATATCACAATGGATTTTGTGGTAGGACTTCCAGCAACACAGAAGGGATATGACGCAATTTGGGTGATTGTGGATCGGCTAACAAAGTCAGCGCACTTTTTGCCGATCAAGATTAGGTTCAGTTTGGATCAGTTGGCCAAATTGTACATCAAAGAGATAGTTTCAAGACATGGGGTGCCGGTATCGATTGTGTCAGACAGAGACCCGCGCTTCAAGTCAAAATTTTGGAGAAGTCTTCAGGAGAGATTGGGGACACAGTTGAGAATGAGTACAACGTATCATCCGCAGACTGATGGGCAAAGTAAAAGAACAATTCAGACATTGGAAGATATGCTCAGGGCCTGCGTGATGGATTTCAAGGGAAGTTGGGAAATCCATCTACCACTAGTTGAGTTTGCATACAACAACAGTTATCATGCGAGCATAGGTATGCCGCCTTACGAAGCTTTATATGACAGAAAATGCAGAACACCTCTATGTTGGGATGAGGTAGGAGAACGCCGACTGTTGGGGCCAGAATTGGTTCAACAGACGGTAGAAATTATCAAGGTAATAAGAGCTCGGCTAGTAGCAGCTCAAGACCGTCAAAAGAAATACGCCGATTTACATCGACAGAAACGAGACTTCGAAGTGGGGAGTTTTGTGTTCATAAAGGTATCTCCCTGGAAAGGGAAGATCAGATTTGGAAAGAAGGGGAAACTGAGTCCAAGGTTCATAGGACCGTTCGAAATATTGAGAAGAGTGGGTGAAGTAGCATACGAGGTAGCTTTACCTCCTGAATTGGAACATATTCACAATGTGTTTCACGTGTCGGTATTGCGGCCATACAAACCAGACTACAAGCACGTTATCTCCTATGAACCAATTCAAGTCGGGAAAGACTTATCATATGAAGAAGTTCCTGTTCAGATACTCGATAGGAAGGAACAGAAACTGAGAAATAAGATAATTCATTTTGTCAAAGTACTTTGGAGGAATCACGCCATTGAAGAAGCTACGTGGGAATTAGAGGAGGAAATGAGGGCAAATTACCCGTTTTTATTTGAGTAACCTTATTTTACAATACATCATAGTATTTTATATTACATGACCAAAATGGCTTCTATAAAATATAATTTTATAAGCTCAAAAGTATGTGTTTAGTACACATTTTGATTGAAACTAGTTTAATATAACTCTTTCAAAAACCATTTTGAATGTACTTTGAAAACTTCATACTACTAGATTAACCTTAAGACACATGCATGTAACTAAGACCATAACCATGAATCATTAATTCTCTAATATTTACAAACTAGCTTCATTGAAGCATTTACACAAACACTTAGCATGCATGGACTAGAAATTCACATTTCATATACATATAAACATACAATCAACCTCCATTCATACTCCCAACCTTATTTATTCTAAATCCTACACAATTCAACCAAACATATAATGTCCCACATCAATTTCACAACTAATTTAATAATTAAACTAACTCTATAAGTTGAATAAGGAAAGAAATTATACCCTCTTTGGTTTGACGTTTTAATGGAAGAATTTGATTTGATTCTTGATTGAGCTAAACCATATTCTTTGATAGAAACTTGTTTTATTTTTTTTAATCTCATCTTATAACACAATTTCTGTAGCAATTGTTTTAGCTTCGGATAGAATTTTGATGTTGAACTTTGATCATGTGTTTGGTGGTTTAGGAAGCTTCAGAATGTAAATGAACTAGACTAATTGTCCAAGTATGCTGAAGTTTTCCACTAAGGAATAAACAAGTAGCTTAGTTGTCACAATATTATGCGATGAAAGCTTAAACAACACATTCCACTTACTAACTAGTATTATTAGTGTTATTATTCTCATTTCAACATTCTCATACCTCTTAGCCAGCATGCATTGCTAATACACACACACACACGCATATATATATATATATATATATATATATATATATATATATTAAATGATTGTAGGTATATGTATATATATAATGTGTGTGCTGAATTGTATATGTGTATATATATATTACGTGTAATGTCCTAGAATTTCCACGTCTTTATTAATTAAATTATTAATTTAATTTCCAACGAGTTAGTTTTACGAGATTATTTAAATCTTTTTATGTGATTAATTAATTATGTGATTAAATAATTATGTAATTAATTACTAAAATTAATTAAAGGGGTCACTAATATGTTATTAAATTAGTGAACAAACCCTAAAGTTTTAATATCAAAATAATTGATAAGTTTCCTATTAATTAAATATTCAATTAAATTAAATATAATGAGTGAATTAAATATAATAAATTAATTAATATGATTATTAATTAATGTAAATAATGTGAAATATTAATAATAATATTTATTAGTCCATTTAGTAATTTAATACTAATGGGTTAAAATATTTAATTATTTATTCAATCTAATTATTTATTTAATCATGGGTTGAATAATTAATGTGTAAATTATTAAATTAGCCCAACATGGGTCAATTAGTAGCCCAAGTGGAGAATAATAAAATTTGACAATTTAGTAGCCCAAACAATTTAATAGAAGCCCAATTGGTATTTTAAATTAAAGCCCAATGATTGGCCCACTTGAAAAATACTTAATTAAACTATTAATTAATTAAAAAGGAGAAAGTGACTATGATTTTGGGACAAATCAAATAGCCATCAGCCGACCATCATGTGGGAGATGAGAGAGAAAATTGATTTTGTTTTATTCTAATTTATTTTCCATTTATTTAATTAAGAATTGCTTGTTTTAATTTTTGTAGTACATGAAACCATGCTTCTTTTCACCAACTAAGTCATGGCTAGCTTTCTTGTGTAAGTATCCATATAAGGGCATGGGCTAAATTATTAGATATATTATGTATCTATCATATTTTTCAAGTATACTTGGAATGGGTAAATGTTACTTCATTATTTTCTCCAAGTTTCAAAAGAGAGAGTTTGAGAGCAAAATATTTTGAGAGAGAGCAAGAGAAGGAGAAGGAGTGCTAAGCTAGTTTATGTCTTCAAGATTCACAACATATTTTGGGAGAAAAAGAAGAATAACCATTAAATCAAGGTAATGGTTATTTTAAATGAAGTTTTATTTTTAAATTAAATAAATCATCATGTTAGTATAAACATGTTAATATAGTTATTGATGTGTAGTTGTAATATTTATGCCATGCTTGAGTTTAATATGTTTGATTTGTATTTTGGTATATTTTATATGCTAAAATATGTGTTTAATAGTGTGTAAACAAGTTTTGGAATTTATGTCCAAAAATATTTTTTGTAAAACTTAGGTTTGATGTTCTAATATTATAGAACATTAAATCATGAGAAAAACAAAGTTTGAATCACTTAAAATGGAGTTATACACAAAAAGTTATGATTTGTGGTAGTTTATGTGATGTAAAATTTTTTATAAAAAAATAATGATATTAAATCATGAAAAATTAATTTTTCATATTATAAATTAATATAAGGTGTTTGGTATTTTTTTTGGATTTTTATTGATGATTTAAAGCTTACTTGATGGTATAGTTTTTATTAAAGTGTGTATTTCTGGTCACTGTTCACGTTCTGCCGGAAGAAAATAAAAAGGGGATTTTCCGCGCAATGCGCGGAAGGTTATCGGCTAAAGAACGTGGAGTCAAACGACATCGTTTGGCCTCTGTAAGAATTTACTCCGCGCAATGCGCGGAAGCCGTTTACGGCTTCTCAAAACGGCACCGTTTTGGGCCGTTGTTACTGAAGGCGCGCGCAATGCGCGAGGGCCGATTTTCTGCGAAATTACCAGTTTGCCCCTCCGTGTTTTTCTTGGCAAAATTACCATTCTGCCCTCGGTTCAGTTTTTCAACTTATTTACGGAAATGCCATTCGGGTTAATTTTAATTAATTTAAATATTTGAAAATTAATTTAAAATTATAACAAAAATAATAATAATACAAAAATAATATTGGGGAGGATATTTTTCAATAAGTTTAATATTTAAATATTTTAAATATTAATCTAGTTAGCTAAACCATGGTTAAGTTAAATAAATTTATTATTTTAAATGTTAATAATAAATAAATATGATAAATTAGCAATTATTATTTAATGCCTATTAAATAATACTTAAAGAGAGATAAAATTTATGAATTAATTATTTATTATTTAAATATTATTAAATAATAAATAAGGATAATTAAGTAATTAATTATTATTTAATTAGCATTAAATAACGATTAATGGGAATTAAGTTATTAGAGTAATAATTTATTATTTAATTTAAATAATAAATAAGAATGATTTGATTATTATTTAACCTTAAATAATAATTAAAATTAATTAAATAATTAATTATTATTTAATTGACATTAAATAATAATTAAAGAGGATTAAGATTAGTAAACTATTATTTAATTTCCTTAAATTAAATAATAAGTAAGGTTAATTACATATTTAATTATTGGTTGATTAACATTAAATTAAAGAAGGTTAAAACTAAGTTAATAATTATTTATTATTTAATTATAATTAAATAATAAGTAAGTACAATTAGTTATTATTTATTTTAAATAATAACTAGAGTTAAATAATTAATTTCTATTTAACCAAGATTAAATAGTAATTATGTAAGACCCCGAATTTTATGAAATACAAAATTTAATTTTTCTTCATATATATATTTTTTTGAAACAGTAAGTGGTTAAATCGATAAAGTTAAAAGTTAAGGATGTTATGTGCAAATTTTATTTTGTCGGACAATATTCGCTTTGTCGGGGAATATTCGTTTGGTCGGGGAATATTCTTTTGGTCCGACGGCGCCGAAATAACAAATTATTGGTAGACCCCACAACGGAATATTTGTCGGATATAGAAAACGACAGAAATAACTTTTTTAAATAAAAATAGTCAACGGAACTGTTAAAATACCGGTGATAAAAGAATAGTAGCATACGGTAGTTATTGGTATTTTCTGTAGCACTCGGTACTCTACAGTAACACACGGTATTGCATAGTGTCTCATATTATTGGTCTGATAATTGACACCGTAACTGTTACGCATCATTTCATCGATAATTGTCACTGCATAATATTTTATATTATCAATTCAATAATTGTTGTTACACAGTATTTTGCATTATTGATTTAATAATTGTCATTATACTGTATTTTATATCATTGAGTCAATAATTGTTGTTGCACTGTTTTTAAAATTATTGAACCTAATAATTGTCACAGTAAAATATGCACAGTAATTCACATTATTGAATCAATAATTGTCATTACACAGTAACGTATGCTTTATTTTACATTATTGTTATCTCTATTATGATGTTATTTAAACAGTTGTATTTCATTAATTTATTGACTTGATATCTAAGAGCTAACTATACTGTATTTATAACAATTAGTCATAATAATTGAGTTGATAAAATTATTTGTTTATAATATAAAGTTAGGTGATTATTACGTAATATGAAATGAATGGTGTAGATTAAAGTGTGAATTATTGTTGAATAATTGAATTGATTTGTTTATAATATAAAGTTAGGTGATTATTAGGTAATATGAAATGAATGGTGTAGATTAAAGTGTGAATTATTATTGAATAATTGAATTAATTTGTTTATAATATAAAGTTAGGTGATATGAAATGAATGATGTAGATTAAAGATAATATAAAATTTGAAATGGATGGTGTAGATTAAAAGATGATTTTTTTAAATGAATGGTTTAGATTAAAGGAATGATAAGATTTTTGGCTATAAATAGAAGCCTTAACTTAAGGATTTTTCATAAACTTCCTTACTTGTTCTTTCTTTCTCTCTCTAAATACTTCTTGTGAAAGTTCTCTCTAAGTGTGCTTAAGTCATCTTGAGTATTTGTGAAGATCTATAAGTATACGTGTACTGTTCAAGTTAATCAACCTCATTTAAATCAATATCCAGTCACGTGTTGAGGTAAGGGATACCATATTTTTCATCTTCCATTATTCAAACGTACTATGGTAAGGGATTATCATTATTTGATTATCGATAATAATATTGTTTCTTCCTTACTCATAAGACGTGCATTTTATTTCCATGTATTAAATTGTGGGAATAACCTTACGGAGCGGATTGCCGCCTGTTAGTGAATAACTTTTCGTATTCATTCATTATTAATCTCTGAGAATAACCTTACGGAGCGGATTGCCGCCTGTTTGGTGAATAACTCTTTGTACTCAAATTCTATTAAATTGTGGGAATAACCTTACGGAGCGGATTGCCGCCTGTTGGTGAATAACCCTTTGTATTAATTTCCTTCACCTTTTGTTAATCAAACCTGCTACGGTAAGGGATATTATTTTCTTTCATACTCCTAAATCGAAATTTATTATGGAACTATTGCTTCTATAATTCCTGAAAATATTATATGTTCCATAATAGTTGAACTTCATTATTTCAACTGAACCTTCCTATTTACGTGAACCTTTCTATTGAATTGTAACCGTTATTCTGAACTGTGGATCTTGAATATCATTTTTAAATTTCACTCCACATCATGTTGACAATTTGGACATTATTTGAATCTGTACAAAGTAAACTTCCGATACTTATTGTTATCCTATTTCTTCTGTTCATCATTTATATCATTCTAATCATTCAAAAATCAAGCTGTTGTGAATATCTGTGGCCGGGGGCACAGATGTGATATATTTGTTGACAGATGATAGGTTAAAGGCGATATAATAGGTTAAAGGCGATACATCTGTTCGGTGTCTTTTATGGCACGTGGTGAAAGTTCTCTTTGGCCCGTAGTGCATAGATGAACTGTTGTTTGGTATGATTATCACCAAAGGCTGAATCTGGTATAATCATGACCGCTGGTGCTATATTAAATATCTTTGGCCCGTAGTGCAAAGATGAACTGTTGATTTGCATGATTATGATCAAGAACTGTGAATTTTTATTATCATGACTAATGGTATTTCAGATGATAAAAGTTGATGATGTTTTTACGAAAAAGAGAAGCGAGTGGACATTATAATCTGCATTATTCTTCTAATAGATTGCTCATTCCGCTGCTATTATTGATCTGAACATTGTTTAAGAATTTAACTGCAGTTTTTGATATAAACCTTGTATTCTATTGTATTCTATCAAGAACTCAACTGTTGAAGGCTAATGATAATTTATTCGTCATTATCTTAGTCATGATATTTCTTACTGGGCTATTTGAGCTCACCCTTTCTTTTGTTCCATTATTTTTCAACAGGAAATGAAAACATAACAGGGTCTAGCCGGGGAATGGAGTGAGGGTCCGAGGAATAGTTATCATAGTCTTCACGTTTTGTAAAATAGTGTGGCAATAATAGTGAAGACTTAGTTGTGTATTATTATACACTGTATTGTAGTACGTTGTGCTTTGTTGTAATAATTTTGTTGTAGTCTTTTGACGACTCAAGTTTGGGCTGTGTGGGCCCAGATTTGGGGGCGTCACAGTTGGCATCAGAGCTTAGGGATATGGTCTTTAATGGAGATCTGGGGTAGAACTAGGAGGGGAGAGACGAATAGAATCAGTCACTAGTGTGTCCTACCTAAAATAGATTTTATTATCTAATGAGTCGATTTGAATGTAGGAACATGAAGTGATGAGTCAGTTTATTTGAACTAACATTTATTTTGTGACCACAGTTAAGTATGGCATCTGAAAATCAAGAGGTTAATTATGGAATACCCGAAGCAAATGTAGCCGAGAATCAAGAGGCCCCAAACAATCCTCCTGCCAACTCAGGAAATAATGTTCCTGATAACATGATGAACGATGGATTCTTTAGGAATTTCATGCAGTTCATACAGAATCAAGGAAGAGGAAATCCAGTCAATAATAACGGTAGAAACACTGGCAATTTGAGGATGGTCACTGTTAAGCAATTTAAAGAATTAGGACCACCTGAATTCCACGGGAAGCCTGACCCACTCAAAGCGGAGGCATGGCTGAAGCAGACGACAAAAATACTTGATGTCTTACAATGCGCTGATGATCAGAAGGTGCCATTTGCCACTTTTATGTTACGAGGTGAGGCGGACCATTGGTGGGAAGCGGTAAAACGTTTCCAACCTTCAGCACTCGAAATGTCTTGGACAGAATTCGAAGAATTGTTTAACGAGAAGTACTTCCCAGAAAGCATCCGCCATATGAAGAAAGTGGAATTCATTAAGCTGGAGCAGGGAAACATGACAGTTTCTCAATATGAAGCTAAGTTTGCTGAACTGTCTCGTTTTGCGACTCATCTAGTAGATGACGAAGCACGAATGAGTCGAATGTTCCTGAGAGGTTTGAGACTCAAAATTCGTCAACAACTTAGTTCTCATAAATTCAGTTTGTATTCAGATGTTGTAGATAGGGCTCAAAGGGTGGAGCAAACAGATGAAACATTGCAGCCAAGAGTTAATGATCAGCATAGAGAAAGGAGTGACAACAACCACAGGAACGAGAACCATCGAGGAGGTAACCAACACTTCGGTGGTAATTCCATACCAAATAACAGAAGAGGAGAATCTAGTGGGAACAATTTCAAAAGAAAGAGATTCCATAATAATTATGGAAGGGCACCAGCACCAGTACCAACATTAGCACCGACCCCAGTTTCAAGGGGAGAAGATCGACCACCAGTGAGATGCTATAGGTGTGGTCAGGAAGGTCACATCAGCCCAAACTGTACACTGCAGTCCAAAAAGTGCTACAGTTGTGGGAAAGAGGGTCATCTTGCGCGGTTTTGTCCTGCCACAAAATCAAGTCCAGCTGCAATGATGATACCAAAAGCTAGCGCGGATAAAGGAAAATCTGTAGTTCAAGGGAGAGCTTTTGTTGTGACATCCCAAATGGCACGAAACTCGAACGAGGTGATAACCGGTAAGCTATTCATAAATTCTCGTGAAGTCTACGCTTTGTTTGATACTGGCTCTACCCATTCTTTTATCTCACCTGCATGTGCTCAGCGTTTAAACTTATCTCCTGAAAATTTGGACTTTGACTTATCAATTGAAACCCCATTAGGAGAAATTACCATTACATCTACTGTCTATAAATCTTGCCTAGTTCAAATCAACAACCTCAGATTACCTGTTGACCTTATTTCTTTGGAGATGCGTGAATTTGATGTGATTTTAGGAATTGATTGGTTGACTACCCATCATGCTAAAATTGATTGTTTTCATAAGATTATTAGTTTTCATATTCCTAATCAACCTGTCATGCAAATTCAAGCAACTAAACCATTGAAATCTATAACTGTTATTTCTAGCCATAAAGCCATTCGTTTATTGAAAAACGGATGTCAAGCCTTTTTAGCTCATGTCACTGATTTGAACAAAAATACGTCAAACTTGAATGATATTCCCATTGTTAATGAGTTTCCTGACGTTTTTCCTGAAGAACTTCCTGGCTTACCCCCAAACCGTGAAATTGATTTTTATATTGATCTTGAACCCGGTACCAAGCCCATTTCCAAAGCTCCCTACCGAATGGCTCCCATTGAACTTCAAGAGTTAAAAGTCCAACTACAGGAATTGTTGGATACCGGTTTCATTCGTCCGAGTGCATCACCTTGGGGTGCTCCTGTTCTATTTGTGAAGAAGAAAGACGGGAGTATGAGATTGTGCATTGACTACCGAGAATTGAACCATGTCACCATCAAGAACAGGTACCCGTTACCTTGGATTGATGACATGTTTGATCAATTGCAAGGCGCTCAATATTTCTCAAAGATTGATCTCCGTTCTGGATATCATCAGTTAAAGGTTAAAGCTGAGGACATTCTAAAGACTGCTTTCAGAACTCGTTATGGTCATTATGAGTTCTTAGTCATGCCTTTTGGACTAACTAATGCTCCTGCAGCTTTCATGGACATGATGAACCGGATATTCAAGGAACATTTGGATCATTTTGTGGTTGTCTTTATTGATGACATCCTCATATACTCCAAGAGTCGCGAGGATCATGAACAACACCTGAGATTGATACTACAAAAGCTCCGTGAAAACAAATTATATGCCAAGTTGAAGAAATGTGAGTTCTGGCTTGAGGAGGTCGCGTTTCTTGGGCATGTGATTTCTAGTCAAGGAATATCAGTCGATCCTGCGAAGATTGAAACGGTACTAAATTGGGAACAACCCAAAACAGTAACCGAAGTCCGAAGTTTTCTGGGTCTAGCTGGTTATTATCGGAGATTCGTAGAAGGATTTTCTCGAATCGCCACTCCATTAACGCAGCTTACTCGGAAAAGCACAAAATTCATATGGAGCGAGGAATGCGAGAAAAGTTTCCAAGAACTCAAGAAGAGACTGGTTTCAGCTCCTGTTCTGACCATACCATCAGGATCAGGAGAATTTGTTATCTACAGCGATGCTTCTGGCAAAGGTCTAGGTTGTGTCCTTATGCAACATGGAAAGGTTATAGCCTACGCCTCTCGACAACTTAAAGATTATGAGAAAAATTATCCTACTCATGATCTAGAGTTGGCAGCAGTCGTTTTCGCGTTGAAGATCTGGAGACACTACTTGTACGGAGAAAAAGTGGATATCTATACGGATCATAAAAGTCTCAAGTATTTCTTCACCCAGAAGGAACTCAACATGCGACAACGACGTTGGCTTGAGCTGTTAAAGGATTATGACCACACAATCCAGTATCACCCGGGAAAGGCGAACGTTGTAGCTGACGCTTTGAGCAGAAAATCTTATGCAAGTACAAGTGCACTGCTGACAACACAAAAGTGTATTTTGTACGACTTGCAAAAGATGGAGATAGAGCTAAAGACACCAGGGACCCACTCGAAGATTGCTCACGTGCGAGTAGAACCAACTTTAATCGATAAAATTAAAGCTGCTCAAGCTACCGATCCGGAACTGATAAACATGATAAAGAAAGTACAAGAAGGTGCCATTCCCGAAGCAAGAATCGACGAGAAAGGAATACTTCGAGTCAACTCTCGACTCTGTGTTCCTAACGATCCTGAATTAAAGCATAAAATCATGATGGAGGCACACAACACGCCGTTTGCAATCCACCCAGGGGGTACCAAGATGTATCGAGATCTTCGACATACATTTTGGTGGAACAATATGAAAAGGGAGATTGCGGAGTTTATCTCAAGGTGCCTAACTTGTCAACGTGTCAAGGCAGAGCATCAAGTTCCTAAAGGTCCATTACAACCACTTGAGGTTCCCGAATGGAAGTGGGAACACATCAATATGGACTTCGTGACGGGTCTTCCAAAAGTTTCTCAAGGCTTAGATGCAATTTGGGTGATCGTAGATAGATTGACCAAATCTGCTCATTTCTTGCCTATACGAGAAAACTTTTCACTTGAACGTCTTGCCGGTATGTACATAAATGAGATCGTGAGATTGCATGGCATGCCAGTTTCCATAGTTTCTGATCGAGATCCTAGATTCACTTCACGCTTTTGGATCAGTCTACAAAAAGCTATGGGCACTGAACTACGTTTTAGTTCTGCATACCATCCTCAAGCGGACGGACAATCGGAAAGGACGATCCAGACCCTCGAAGATCTTTTGAGACTTTGTGTATTAGACTTCAAAGGAAGTTGGGATAAGTACTTGCCATTGGTGGAATTTTCTTACAACAACAGTTACCAAGCAAGCATAGGCATGGCTCCATTCGAGGCTTTGTATGGAAGGAAGTGTCGCTCTCCAATATGTTGGAATGAGGTAGGAGAAGCAAAATTGTTGGGACCCGAGTTGGTACGCTTGACAACCGAAAAGATCCAAATGATCCGACAACGAATACAGACCACACAAGAACGACAAAAGAGTTATGCTGATCTTCATCGGAGAGACGAAAGCTTCAACGTCGGAGATCATGTATTCTTACGTGTTTCTCCATGGAAAGGGGTTACGAGATTCGGAAAGAGAGGAAAGCTCAACCTTCGATTTATTGGCCCATTTGAAATCCTCGATCGAATAGGAACTGTAGCCTACAGACTAGCCTTACCACCAAGTATGTCTCGCATCCATAACGTTTTTCACATATCTATGTTACGTAAATATGTGAAGGACCCAAACCACGTCATTGAGTTAGAACCAGACGTTATGGCAGAGGATTTAACATACGAGGAGGTACCTGTTAAGATCCTGGATAAGAAGGAGCAGATCCTACGCTCAAAGGTTATACCTCAAGTCAAGGTTTTATGGAGGAACCAAGATACTGAGGAAATGACCTGGGAGCTAGAATCTGAGATGAAATCTAAGTATCCTTACCTCTTCGATATGTCAGGTACGTCAATTTCGGGGACAAAATTTCATAAGGAGGGGAGGTTGTAAGACCCCGAATTTTATGAAATACAAAATTTATTTTTTCTTCATATATATATTTTTTTGAAACAGTAAGTGGTTAAATCGATAAAGTTAAAAGTTAAGGATGTTATGTGCAAATTTTATTTTGTCGGACAATATTCGCTTTGTCGGGGAATATTCGTTTGGTCGGGGAATATTCGTTTGGTCCGACGGCGCCGACATAACAAATTATTGGTGGACCCCACAGCGGAATATTTGTCGGATATAGAAAACGACAGAAATTACCTTTTTAAATAAAAATAGTCAACGAAACTGTTAAAATACCGGTGATAAAAGAATAGTAGCATACGGTAGTTATTTGTATTTTCTGTAGCACTAGGTACTCTACAGTAACACACGGTATTGCATAGTGTCTCATATTATTGGTCTGATAATTGACACCGTAACTGTTACGCATCATTTCATCGATAATTGTCACTGCATAATATTTTATATTATCAATTCAATAATTGTTGTTACACAGTATTTTGCATTATTGATTTAATAATTGTCATTATACTGTATTTTATATCATTGAGTCAATAATTGTTGTTGCACTGTTTTTAAAATTATTGAACCTAATAATTGTCACAGTAAAATATGCACAGTAATTCACATTATTGAATCAATAATTGTCATTACACAGTAACGTATGCTTTATTTTACATTATTGTTATCTCTATTATGATGTTATTTAAACAGTTGTATTTCATTAATTTATTGACTTGATATCTAAGAGCTAACTATACTGTATTTATAACAATTAGTCATAATAATTGAGTTGATAAAGTTATTTGTTTATAATATAAAGTTAGGTGATTATTACGTAATATGAAATGAATGGTGTAGATTAAAGTGTGAATTATTGTTGAATAATTGAATTGATTTGTTTATAATATAAAGTTAGGTGATTATTAGGTAATATGAAATGAATGGTGTAGATTAAAGTGTGAATTATTATTGAATAATTGAATTAATTTGTTTATAATATAAAGTTAGGTGATATGAAATGAATGGTGTAGATTAAAGATAATATAAAATTTGAAATGGATGGTGTAGATTAAAAGATGATTTTTTTAAATGAATGGTTTAGATTAAAGGAATGATAAGATTTTTGGCTATAAATAGAACCCTTAACTTAAGGATTTTTCATAAACTTCCTTACTTGTTCTTTCTTTCTCTCTCTAAATACTTCTTGTGAAAGTTCTCTCTAAGTGTGCTTAAGTCATCTTGAGTATTTGTGAAGATCTATAAGTATACGTGTACTGTTCAAGTTAATCAACCTCATTTAAATCAATATCCAGTCACGTGTTGAGGTAAGGGATACCATCTTTTTCATCTTTTATTATTCAAACGTACTATGGTAAGGGATTATCATTATTTGATTATCGATAATAATATTGTTTCTTCCTTACTCATAAGACGTGCATTTTATTTCCATGTATTAAATTGTGGGAATAACCTTACGGAGCGGATTGCCGCCTGTTAGTGAATAACCTTTCGTATTCATTCATTATTAATCTCTGAGAATAACCTTACGGAGCGGATTGCCGCCTGTTTGGTGAATAACTCTTTGTACTCAAATTCTATTAAATTGTGGGAATAACCTTACGGAGCGGATTGCCGCCTGTTGGTGAATAACCCTTTGTATTAATTTCCTTCACCTTTTGTTAATCAAACCTGCTACGGTAAGGGATATTATTTTCTTTCATACTCCTAAATCGAAATTTATTATGGAACTATTGCTTCTATAATTCCTGAAAATATTATATGTTCCATAATAGTTGAACTTCATTATTTCAACTGAACCTTCCTATTTACGTGAACCTTTCTATTGAATTGTAACCGTTATTCTGAACTGTGGATCTTGAATATCATTTTTAAATTTCACTCCACATCATGTTGACAATTTGGACATTATTTGAATCTGTACAAAGTAAACTTCCGATACTTATTGTTATCCTATTTCTTCTGTTCATCATTTATATCATTCTAATCATTCAAAAATCAAGCTGTTGTGAATATCTGTGGCTGGGGGCACAGATGTGATATATTTGTTGAACAGATGATAGGTTAAAGGCGATATAATAGGTTAAAGGCGATACATCTGTTCGGTGTCTTTTATGGCACGTGGCGAAAGTTCTCTTTGGCCCGTAGTGCATAGATGAACTGTTGTTTGGTATGATTATCACCAAAGGCTGAATCTGGTATAATCATGACCGCTGGTGCTATATTAAATATCTTTGGCCCGTAGTGCAAAGATGAACTGTTGATTTGCATGATTATGATCAGGAACTGTGAATTTTTATTATCATGACTAATGGTATTTCAGATGATAAAAGTTGATGATGTTTTTACGAAAAAGAGAAGCGAGTGGACATTGTAATCTGCATTATTCTTCTAATAGATTGCTCATTCCGCTGCTATTATTGATCTGAACATTGTTTAAGAATTTAACTGCAGTTTTTGATATAAACCTTGTATTCTATCAAGAACTCAACTGTTGAAGGCTAATGATAATTTATTCGTCATTATCTTAGTCATTATATTTCTTACTGGGCTATTTGAGCTCACCCTTTCTTTTGTTCCATTGTTTTTCAACAGGAAATGAAAACATAACAGGGTCTAGCCGGGGAATGGAGTGAGGGTCCGAGGAATAGTTATCATAGTCTTCACATTTTGTAAAATAGTGTGGCAATAATAGTGAAGACTTAGTTGTGTATTATTATACACTGTATTGTAGTACGTTGTGCTTTGTTGTAATAATTTTGTTGTAGTCTTTTGACGACTCAAGTTTGGGCTGTGTGGGCCCAGATTTGGGGGCGTCACAAATTAAATAGAGATTGAGTTAATAAAATAAATTAAATTTAATTATGCTTTAATTAAACAATTTTAATAAGTTGTTTAAAGGTTTAATAAGTGTCCAACACTTAAGAAAAATATTTTCTAACTTATTAAATTATTAACCTAATATGATTGGGGGTCTATAAGGTTAATAATATTGTTTTGACTAATGTAATTTATGTATGTGGTAAATAAGTCATTATTAAGCGTATAGTTATGCAAATACGTCGTACTAATTATTAGACCGACTTTATTAATGTTAGGTCTTTCAAAGCAAGTTAGTTAAAGTTAGACAATTATTGTAGCTGAGCAAACAGGCAAGTTCTCTAACCCTACTCATTTATTGTTGAACAAGTTTCTATACTTGTATTTATTGTCAAAGCTTGAAGTGGTTTAATTATTTAAAATTATCCCACATCCATATTGTTTATAAAATCGCACTTAGTGCACTTGAAGCTTATTAGTTCTTGATTCATGAACTGTATTAAAAATGTCAAAAGCTAATAGTTCAGCTAGACATTTCGTTTATAAATTCAATACTTGAATACTTTTAAAAGCTTATCCAAACCATTGTTGGGTGCGGATTTCTTATATTAAGTCTGAGAATTGAACAACCCTAAATTAGGGGATTTTGTGTCGGGAAACCGACTTTGGGCGCCAGTGACTAAATGTAATGCATATACAGCGGGTTGAATAGGCTGATCCCCTTGAAAACCAAACAACTAAAAGGGTCAGAGGAAACTCTATTATACCTTCGTTAGTTCAGGGTCCTTAGTGACCACTCAGCATTTTAAGATTCAAATATTCTGTTTATTAAAATTTGAATCCTGTTTCATTCACAATTGTTATATCTATTGTTGAACCATTGATGACATTTCCCATTCATTCATGATATATTAAATCTATATGATTGTTCTAAACTTGCTGAGCAAACTAGTTGCTCATTCTTGCTATATCATGAACCATTTTTCAGATAATCCTGATTGCTCAAAGAAGGATAAGGGAAAAGGAAAGGCCAGAGCTTAAGTAGTTTATGCATGCTAATTAGATGCTTAAATTTGTGTTTACTGTTGTTAAACCTTTTGTAATTCCTTATGATAGGAACTGTTTATGTTAAGGTTAATAGACACTGGTATTGTAACCTTTTTGTAAGGGAACCAATATGTATTATTCCGCGATATTTAAATGCAATGTATTTAATTGTTAGTAATGTGTTGAATAGTGAGAACCAAACTCGAGGTTATGGAACCCGGATTTGGGGATGTCACAGGTTGGTATCAGAGCTGTAGGTTAGAAACGTTAGGATTTGCGAAACCTAAGTTATAACCTTAGTATTAAACTCATATCGAGTGTGTTAGGAGATGAATCGGGGAGATTCATCATGTTGTGTGTTTTTTGAGATGGATTGAGAAAATCCATCAAGCCGAGATGTACATGATAAAATATCATTTCATTTCATCAATGAATATATTTTATTGTTGTACTAACGTGTGTTATTTTTTTTATGATATAGGATGGCAGAGATCGGACAGTCGAGTCGCACTGCTGAGGAGGACTATATTGATATCCATATGGATACTGCACAGCCGCTGGTGGCTGCACCCGTAGAGGAGCCAGAGTCATATCCTGAGGAGGGGGATCGCGTGGAGCCCGTCTGGGGCGGAGTCATGAGGCCTTACAGTGAGGATGAGTCCGAGTCAGAGGAGTCTGAGGAGGAGGAGTCAGCTGATGGCATGGGCACTACTGCCGCTGACATCATAGAGGGACTGACCACTAGGAACGAGGAGCTGGAGGCAAGGGTCCAGCATTTAGAGGAGCAGAACCTGACCCACCAGCACATAGAGGATCAGTATAAGGATGCGGCTTATCAGTTCTCTGGATCAGTATAGCCATAAATGTACTACTGAAATACAAAAATAATATGCAATTAATATGCAGTTAATTAATTTAATTAAATAAAATATACTTCTTAAGTTTATATGTAATACGTCGTCAAAACCATCAGAATCATTTTCATAGTTATCCTCGGATTCTGACATGACTTCTTCATTATCAGTTTTATCGTCAACCACGTCTTCCTCAACTTCATCATTATCGGGTACGTCTTCCTTGACTTCATCGTCAACCATGTCTTCCTCGACATCATCATTATCGGGTACGTCAATGACATCTACCAACAAATCGTCGTTATGTAGGACTACCTGACTGGATTTGCTAATATCATCCTACAATGGCTCATCTGTCCCAAACATATTAGTATCATCAAATGGACGAATCTTTGTTGTGACAACTGTATACCAGGGACTTTTACAATTTACTACATTAGATGCGTAATAAACTTGAGTCGCTTGACTGGCTAATACGAATACGTTAGCAGAATGTAATTTTGACTTTATATTTACTGTGACGATTCTGTTACGATCAACTTTAACACACTTCTCAGTATCAAACCAGCGACATTTAAATGTAACTACCTTTTTACCCCCGGGATAATTGAGCGTAATTACTTTCTCTAAACGGCCATAATAATTGGATTCCGAATCTTGGTAACAACTGCCCAACACGACAATACCAGAATTGACTGAAGTCGGTTCATTTATGTCATCGACATTAAATCTATACCCATTGACGATACAACCGGGAAATGAACTAATCAATTTGTAAGGTCCTTCGATGACATCTTTAAAACGCACATAATTGTTGTCTTATGCAACCCTTCTCTTAAACCACTGTTGAAAATTTGTAGTCGTGAATGATTCCAATTGTACTGCATTTAAGCTCAGGTTTAAAGCACATGCTTTGTCTTCAAATGCACTGAAACAGTTATAACACGATTTAATTTTAGGCTAGGCTATTAAAAATTAAAATTTTATAAATAGTATGTACTTACGTTATGTATGACGATACTTCGGGCATATTTAGAAGCACATATATAGACACGATTTTCAAATCTTTTTCGCTTAAGTACGTCATCGTCTCATGGCCAAATGGTTTAGCCGGATAAGAAAATACAGGTAACTCATCAACACATGATTGGACTCCGACGACCTCATTTCGACTTAAACGATTGTGTTTCGTTATGACAATATCTTCAAAATACAATGAGCTGAAGTTGACAAGCTCTTCCTCCGTGTACCGTTTAGCAATAGAACCCTCTACACGAGCTTTATTCTTTACTTTCTGCTTTAAACGACGCATGTACCTAAAATACATTAATTAAGTTCACAAACATTATGAATATGAGTTATGAATATCATCAAAAAAGAAATGTAGACGATAATACCTCTCAAAAGGATACATCCATCGATATTGCATAGGTCCTCCATGCTTAAGTTCATATGGCAGATGAATAGGCAAATGCTCCATCGAGTCAAAAAACCCCGGAGGAAATATCATTTCTAACTTGCACATTGTCAGGACTATATTTTTCTCCATTTGCTCCACGTCAGTATACCTTATAACCGTTGAACATAGATCTCGAAAGAAATTTGAAAGTTCGGTTAAGGCGTCTACAATTTTTCTGGGTAACATCTCGCGAAATGCAATTGGCATCAACTTCTGCATGAATACATGACAATCATGACTTTTGAACCCAGTAATTTTCAACTGTTCAACCTTACTACAATGACATATATTAGAAGCATATCCATCTAGGAGTTTCAACGTACTTATCTATTTGCAGATGTCTTCAACTTGTTGCTTGGTTAAACAGAATGTAGCTTTAGGTTTTGAGTTGTTATGTCGAAGCCACAAATCAGGCCATATGTTAAGTGCCTCCAGATCTTTCTGTGCATTGTCGTTGTCTTTTGTTTTACCACTCTCATCTAGCACGGTGTAAAACAAGTTCTCAAACACATTCTTTTCTGTATGCATCACATCTATACAGTGACGGACTGAAAGCGACTCCCAGTACGACAACTCGAAGAACATGGGCGAATGCGTCCAGTTATGAGCCTTGCCGTAACCTTGGGCCCTATATTTACTGTGCTCCTTCCCTGGTGGTGGAAAGTTAAGATCGTTCAGCCAACCTAAAACCTCGCTGCCTGAAAATCGACCGACAACCCCATTTTTCTCTGTTTTTCTATTAAACTGTGTCGACATCTTTCTGTAATTGCGATCAGCAGGCAAGAATCTACGAGCAGTACCAAAGAAACTAATTTTTCGCCCATGTTTTAGATGTGTGCCTTGCACATCCCCCATACAAAATGGACATGACAACTTCCCATGAGTCGACCACCCACTGATCATCCCAAGTGCCGAAAAATCAGTGATATTCTACAATAAAGCTGCCTTCATCAAAAAATTTTGCTTTATTGATTTGTCATAAGTCTGCACCCCTGTCTCCCACAGCATCTTAAGTTCATCGACTAACGGCCTAAGATACACGTTTATGTCCTTTGCAGGACTCTTATTCCTCGGTATGAGTAAAGTCAAGAACAGATACGGATCCTTCATGCACATTGACGGTGGAAGATTGTAAGCTACCATGATCACTGGCCACACAGAGTATAGTTGACTAAAATTATTAAATGGACAAAACCCATCCGTAGCCATGCCAAGCCTAACATTCCTACTTTCCTCAGCAAATTGAGGAAAATTTGCATCAAACTTCTTCCACTCATCTCCATCTGCGGGGTGAGACAACTGACCAGGCACGACGTCCCTTGTTTTATGCCAAGTCATATGCGCTGCAGTGTGGGTTGACATGAATAGACGCTGAAGTCTCGAGGCAAGCGGAAAGTACCTTAAGATTTTTTTAGGCACACGCTTAGTTTTCCCCCCACGTTTAGTTGTCTTGTAACGAGGCAGGTTGTAAATGTCACACTGCAGTTTATCTATGTCAGCCCCATAATATAACATGCAATCCTGCTCACAAGCATCGATCTTTGTATACTGTAGACACCCAAAATTTTCACTTCTCTACTAACCCTGGCAGGAGGGCAAAGTCGTCACTTGACCCGACATGCGAAAAGGAAGGTGGACCCCAACACGAAGTCACCCCAACGACTTACGGTTAAAGCCGCCACAACGAACAACAAGCATCAGGTTACTTGAGGCGAGGCGAACAATTGATCCAGAAGAACCTGATTTGATCACAAAAGACGACTAATGGCCACTACGCTTACGATGCCAAGCGCAATTAGCAAATTCTATATTAAGTCGCAGCCCTCCGAACTAGCCTCCCAGAACAATATGGCACGTTTTCCAGGGATTTCCGGATTGCAAAATACGAGCCTTCCAGCGAAAAAACGAAAGACCGACATCAGACGCGAAAATTGAGGAAGCACCGAGGACAGCCGCAGTTGAACGTGCGTCTGGCCGCAGTTGAACCTGCGGCCAAGATCTGAAGATCTAAATCGCCTCTTCCAGTTCATTTCTTCGACAGCGGCGGACGGAAAATAGAAAATAGAGAGAGAAAGGCGACGGGAAGAGGAAAAAAGAGAGAAAAAGAGTGAGAAATGTGAGATTCTTCCATCTTTGGTTAGATCTTAACATCATATATTGTATCCTAATTGTTTTCCAAGTGTTAAAGCGTTTATTTCATCATTTGGAATGTGAAAAAATCCGAGTTTCATAGCTTCGTTGTGTTTTATCTAGTAAATCTTGTAGATATAGTTTTATTTCGTTCTTATTGCATTTGTTGGGTGGATCTACTGTAGATCCGAAAATATTTGGTGCATTGCTATTTAAATAGTTTGATTTTGTGCATTTTGAATTTAGATCCAATGTAGTCAATATATGTTGTAACTCTGAGGATTAGGGACGGTTAGGGAGGATTTATTACGGATGGAATCTCCTCCTAACCTCCCGATAATATCCTTTTAGTTTATTTTATAGCTTTTACGTATGTAGCGATCGCGATGCACATTTATGTAAATATGTAAATTTTTGGGCCTTAAAACGACATCGAGTCGAAAATCGGGTTTAAGGCCTCGTGATAGTGAAATGTGCGATTGTGGGCATTTGGGATTATTTGGATGGCTCACATGCCCATGAATAGCTCCAACGTCATTTTAATGCTTGGTTTTCCCTTTTCACGCGAGAAAATGATTTTGGAATGAAATGATAAAGATTTTTCATAAAATCAATAAAAGTAGGATATTAGAATCACGAGGATAAAAATTGAGAGTTCTAGTAAACGTCGGTCCTTGTTTGGCGAAAAGGCTATAAGTGGTTTTGAAATATCACAAAATGATTTCATAAAAAATAAACAAACGTTTTCATTAAACTTTGGTGCATAGGGTTAAAGAGCTTCTAGAAGTTGCCTTCATTTTTTATTTGACTTTCATGTTAGAAGGCAATGAACAGTCTCGATTCCTATTTGACAAAAGTTTAAAAACTCTTATTTTTTGAAAACGACATCTAATAAAAGGCCCATCATTTTCAACCTTAAAATCAATGTTTTATTAGAAAACCAAGCCTTGTCATTCGAGTCGAAAGTCGTTTCAAAGCACTCAATAAATAAAGCACGTCTCCTATAAAAGAGTCAAAACAGGTTTTCTCAACACAACAAACATTTAGGCACACACACACACATACACACATTTTAGGATTTAAAAGGATAGGAAAACATCGAGATTGCGGTAACCGTGTTTCACGGAAGTCGGGGGGTGCCTAACACCTTCCCCTCGCTTAAGCAAGCCCCCGAACTCTATGAATCTCGGTTTGCGGACCAATTGAATCGGAGTCACATATGAGCCAGCGATTACGAAAACAAAATTCGGATGAGTTGGTACATCCATTTCAAATATACCAACTGGCGACTCTGGTCAACTGGCTCATTATAAAATCGACATTTCAAAACTCCGTCGACACTAAGCCGACCCTTTTCAAAAAGCACATCTTAATCTAAAGGCTAAAATTGAAAATGGGCTTTTAATATAAAAAAACGAAATGACGAAAATCCCGGCGTCGACATATACCCCAAATTTAAACCCTTTACCATCTTTTTAACTTCATAATAACTTGAGGGCAGAGTGTGACCCTTTGGTAAGAACTCGCTGATAAGCCTAAGCAACTCATTGAAACCTCTCTCACCGCAGCCATGCTTATTCTTGAAGTGTAAGAGCTTCGTCACTACAGATAGCCTGGTGTGCTTATCATTTCCATCGTACAATGGGACAGCAGATTCGGATAGTATATTGTAAAAGGTTGCTGCTGTGTCTTTTGGTTCTTGATGACCAACTATTGACGACTGCTCATTTGCACCCCAATCAATATTGTTAGGGCCATACGCATCAACCAACATCTCCACGACATCATAACTATCATCGTATCGATCGCAGTGAATTGGTTGGCCTATACAGTCACTTATTTCGCTGAACTCCGTTGACTCTCCGTGATGAATCCATAGAGAATACCCATCTACAAACCTACGCGAATACAAATCGTACTTAATGTTGTCGGCTTTCTTCCAAATCAGGTTTTTACATTTGAAACACGGGCATCTCATCTTTCCGTTAGAATGATCAGCGTGTTCATTGGCAAAATTTAAAAGTTTGGTCACCCCATCACGGTACTCAGGCAGTAATCCTCTACCATTAACCGGTATTCTACGGTATATCCAGCTCCGGTCGTCTGACATATTTAACTGAACAATACGATGTATCAAATTAACCAGGGTGCTTAGCGTATGTGTGTGCATTCATGATTCCTGCATCACTTCACCTTCTAAGTATACGGGTCAGGCTTCTATCCCGTTCCTAGATGCGTCTCCTCACTTGTGCCAACACCGTGAGCACGTTTTTTCTGTTTCAAAGAAATTTGGACAGCATCTCCCTATGGTCTCTAAGTATACGAAATAGACCACGTCAACGTAGGCTAAGTATGTACTCAGAGAACATGTAGAGATGTCAACGAAAAGTCCCCAAAACAAATAAAAACGTACTCAAATTGTTGGCACAAACCTAAGTGAGAGACGTAACATCTAGCAACAGTCCCAGATGGGGGACTATTTGGCATTCACTCCTAGTGAATAAATGTCAAACGGGTTTCTAAGCTCCTCACCAAATTACATGCACAAGTGATTGAATTTATTAAACGAATTTTTTGGGTACAACGCAATTGAATTTTTAAAATTGTAACGAAACTGTATGTACAACTGATTTGATTAAATTGAGAGTATTCCATATTCACCCGTTACGAGTGAATGTCAAGCGAGGACCGTTAAATTAATATTATTTTATTTTATTTAATTTAATTTTATTTTGTTTTACTTAATTTACTTTATTTTCATTGTATTTAATTTAACTTAGTCTTATTTAAATTAATTTATTATATTTAGTTTATTTTTTTTTACTTAATTTAATTTTTTTTTTCTAAATTATATTTAATTTCACTTAATTTTATTTAATTTAACTTAATTTAATTTTTTTAGTTATATTAACTTAATTTATTTTATTATATTTTATTTTACTTAATTTATTTTATTTTATTTTATTTTAATTATATTAAATTTAACTTAATTTAATGTAAATTAATTATACATGATACAATTTTATTACAATAAATTAATTTAATTAAATTTTATTTTAGTTTATTTTAATTGTATTTAATTTAACTTAGTTTAATTTAATTTAAATGTAATTATTTTATTTTATTTTATTTGACTTTATTTATTTTATTTTATTTTAATTATATTACATTAATTTTATTATAATTTAACTTAATTTAATTTAATTATATTTAATTTGAGTTTATTTTATTTTATGTAATTTAATTTATTTTTTCTGAATTATATTTAACTTCATTTAATTTTATTTAATTTCTTTTCATTTTATTTTTTAAAATTATATTAAATTAATTTATTTTATTTAGTTTTATGAATTTAATTTATTTTAAGTATATTTAATTTAACTTAATTTTATTTAATTAATTTAATTATATTTTTTTGTTAGCTCATTTCATTTTATGTTATTATTATAAAACTAAGTAAATACTAAGTTTATTTTAATATTGACAAATTAGGAAAATACATAAATAGATGTAGGGCCCATAAATATTGCATCTGAACAATTTTAACAGAAATTCCGTCGAAAATTTCGTCGGAAATACACAAAATAATAACCATCAAGGAAATACCTCATACTGCCACAAATTAATTTCAGAATATATATATATATATATATATATATATATACACCTTCGGATGCTACGGACATCGGCGACGGAGGGGCGACAGATGGCGGCAACGGACGGCAGCAACAGTCGACGGCGGCAACGGGCGGCGACAACGGACGGCAGCAAGTCGGAAGTGATGTGACGGTCGGAGGGGCCGGAAGGGAGAGAGAGAGAGAGCGCGACAGGAAGAGAGAGAATGAAAATTAAAAACTGAAGCGGTTGGGGGGAAAAGACGATGAAAAGGGTTTTAAGTTATTTTTGACGGAATATTCCGTCGAAAATAACGTCCATCGAAAATAAACTAAACTCGACGGATATTCGATCGATTATATGTTCTATTCCGTCGAACTTATATTGTCTGGACACGGGAATTTTGGCGCCAACAGGGACCTACAATATTGACAGAATTCCGTCGACTATAAATTATTATTGATGGAATTAAATACGACGGAGTATTCCGTCGTAATTATATTATTCTCGATAAAATTAATTCCGTCGGAGATAATTCCGTCGTAATTGAACCTTTTTCTTGTAGTGCTTCTCTCCATAAAAAATCCTAA
The DNA here is from genome assembly GCA_947179155.2 of Hedera helix. Classification (NCBI taxonomy): domain Eukaryota; kingdom Viridiplantae; phylum Streptophyta; class Magnoliopsida; order Apiales; family Araliaceae; genus Hedera; species Hedera helix. The sequence continues at coordinate 18,741,148 of OX359273.1, read as the reverse complement.
TTTCTCATTTCATTTGGTGTAATATTGATTATTAGGCCATATATTTCGTTACATTTTAACATCTCTTATAATTAAATAATTTCTTTATTTAACTATTTATAACCAATATGTTAGTTCATCAATATTTAAAAAAGTGAATCATTCTAACCGTTCAGGAATTTTAATTCAATAATATTGCATTGCCACACAAGGTTTAATGTTCAAGTTGTATAGTCTTATAATACAATTTTATTATCATAAATTAATTTATACAAATTAATCTTTTACGTTACTCAGTTAATTGAAACCATTTTTTTTAATAACTTACAAATAACGGTTAAATTTATTCTTAATCCATATATAAATATCACATATATATTAATATTTTATTTCACATCATCCAACGAACATATTTCAAATAAAACATTATTTTATTTACAAAATATATATTTGTAAAATCTTCGGATATCCGAATATTATCCGAAAGATTACACTAACAAAATTATATATATTTTAAATATATATATCAAAAGATTATATATATTAATTACATACAAATATCAAAATTATTTGTATTTTAAATTAGTACATAGTTTAATGAATTATATATTTACAACTATGTATAACTTTATTTCTTAAATTATGGAAATAAATCCATAATTTTATTTAAACATCTCTTGTGTAATGAACCAATGATTAAAATAATTAATATTCAATCCATTTTAATTTACTCATTTAATTTGTACCTTTAATTTTGTACAATCAAATTTAATTAACTCCTTCGTTCCATAACCTGTTTTCAAACAATTTATATATTCATTTAATTAATATACATACATATATATATATATATATATATATATATATATATATATATATATATATATATATATATATATATATATATATATTTATATTTACCCATTATTTATATAATTAATATGATTTACTATTTTGGCTCCAATATATTTATTATATATATTGAACCTTCTCTCCATAAAAAATTCTAATTTCTCATTTCTTTTGGTGTAATATTGATTATTAGGCCATATATTTCTTTACATTTTAATCTCTCCTATAATTAAATAATTTTTTTATTTAACTATTTATAACCAATATGTTAATTCACCAATATTTAAATAAGTGAGTCATTCTAACCGTTCATGAATTTTAATTCAATAATATTGCATTGCCACACAAGGTTTAATGTTCAAGTTATATAGTCTCATAATACAATTTTATTATCATAGATTAATTTACACAAATTAATCCTTTACATTACCCAATTAATTTAAACCAAAATTTTTAAATAACTTACAAATAACGGTTAAATTCATTCTTTATCCATATATAAATATCACACAGATATTTATATTTTATTCCACATCATCCAACGAACATCTTTCCAATAAAATATTATTTTATTTACAAAACATGTATTTGTAAAATCTTTGGATATTACAGGTATTAATTGTGTCTAATAGAGTCTGCGCTTCACATCAAATTTTTGGAGGAGTCTTAAATAAAGAATGGGGACACAGTTAAGGTTAGGTACCGCGTATCATCCACAAACTGATGGGGAAAGAAAAAGGGCAATTCAGACATTGAAAGACATGCTCAGAGCCTGTGTGATGAATTTCTAAGGCAGTTGGGAGGGGTATCTACTTTTGAGTAGAACTTGCGTATAATAACGGTTATCATGCGAGCATACACATGCCGCATTATGAAGCACTGTATGGAAGAAAATGTAGAACACTCTTATCTTGGGATGAAGTAGGGGAATGTCGACTATTGGGACTGAAATTGGTTCAGCAAACTATAGTATTAGAGTTATAAGAGCTCGTTTAGTAGCAGCTCAAGACCAACAAAAGAAGTATGCGGATTTGCATCATCAAAAAAAGAGATTTTGACGTGAGAAGTTTTGTATTTTTGAAAGTGTCTCCCTGGAAAGGGAATATCAGATTTGGGAAGAAAGAGAAATTGAGCTCGAGTTCCATATGACCGTTTAAGATATTGAAGAAAGTGGGTGAGTTGGTGTAATGACATAAAATTTGTCAATATTATAATTAATATAATTAATTAATGAATTTTAATTTTTTTAAATATGACAAGTGTTTTGGGACAAGTCATTTATGCATTATTGGATTATGGAATAAAATTCAAGCTCAATAAAATAAATATGGATAAAAAAGGACTTGAATTGGTTTCAAAAAAATGAGCAAGTTATGAATTAATGGGAATTAATTCTTGAAAGCTGTCATTATCAGTCCAAAATTATTCCTTACTTTCACTCTATCAATATAAAATTGGTATAATGGCAAGCAAGAGTCGAACCCACGAGAAGTGTATTTTTTATAATTTATCCGAATGCTTCTAACAGTAAATAGCAACTAATAATAAAAAAGGGACTTTTGAAATTATGATTCTAATAGGAAACAAGAAATATTAATTAAAATTATCCAATGATTTGCAAACTTCAGTTCTTCAGTTCAGTATCATCTTTTTATAAATAAGAAATAATTAAGTTAATCAATATATTTCCTTCAATGAAATTAATAACCTTAGGTAACCACGGTCTGCGTTACTCCAAATTCCCCTTAGGTTTTAAATCTAATGTGACAATCGCCCCCACTAGACCCTAATTATCATACAACCTAGAATTATCAGTCTAGATTTAATATGACAATAGCATTAAGAATTGGGGACTTAGGTTATTCCAAGCAATAATCGTACAATCGCAGATTATTTAACCTGTCTTCTTGATATCATAGCAATATTCAAAAGTTTGACCACAATCAAACATCACTATTCGCTACTTATGATCAGATATAACATCGTTTGCTTAATATTATACCTTAATCTAGCATATGATAATAATCAAATCAATTCAATGGGCCCTTATCAAATTAATCAAACCAATTATCATTAAGCAATTCTAATAGATCATCAAGAATAAACTCCACAAATGAAGGACGAAATACTAATAACTCAATTAATTCATAAATAATAAATAAGATTCAACATCCCTTAGAACTGAAAATAAAGAACTTAGCCTTACATAGTCAAAAACGCCAATTAATCTTCAATGAAAATCTTTCTCTTCTAGTTGTGTTAAAACCATCCTAATCTCATCTATTTATATCTCTAATAACTCTCCAAAAAGTTCCTAACTCGCAACAACATTACAATCCTTTTTTTGCTCAACTTCTGGAAACGCACGGATCTTTTATTTTAAATCTGCCGACCACGACCCCAGCCGCAGATTACACTGTAAAATCTAGCCCTGGCCACGGCTACTGTTCGCAATTTACAAAATTGCCATTAAGCTCTGTTTTTACCGTTTTGACCCTCCAAAGCTATTTTCTGCAATATAAACATAAAAACAAGTAAAATGCAAATAAAAATACTCAATGATAGCAATTTATTAAGCCCAAGAACATTCGATTCGTAAGTATAAACTACACTCATCAAATACCCCCAAACTTAAGACTTTGTTTGTCCTCAAGCAAAAACATCAACAAGAAAAACAACTACATTAATTAAACTAACTACATGAATGCATATGCATGTCCAACTAATGTCTTGAGCAATAAATCGACATAATTCATGAAAATCCAGCCTCAAAGATCCTTAAGTAATAATTCACAAAAATTTCAAATTCATGCATAATCAAAAATTCAACATATCACCAATTTCTCTCACTATCAACCCTTGTGTGTGTGTGAATTCAATATATCAACTCAATCAAAATTCTGATGCAACTCATGAACCAATACGACAAATAAAAGATATCACCTCAGAATTTTAATCCCCTCTATACTTGTCTTCACATTTTTTTTTCCATTTTTTCCCTTCATTTTACAAGTACATTTTACGCTCCATCTCGTGTAATATTAACTTAGTATGTGCAATGTCTATTTTTCTTAGGGTTTTGAAAATTACCCATTTAGTGAACTTTCCACCAGTGACTCCCAAACCAGTTGGCTTTAGGACACTGAGTGTAGAGACACTCCTAAGGGTTTACTTGTTCGAGCAATAGAGACCACAAAAATAGACTAGCTAAGATTTTTGCTCATATCTGTCTACTTTTATTTATTTATTTATTTATTTTTCACAGTTAAGACAGACATCGAAGCAATTACGTATGTCACCCTTTATATCATACGATCCAACACAGTATAGAGGTCATCACTATCTTTAATTAGCATCTAATCCATTAAATTGAACCAAAACTCAACTGACTTAATATATCGAATGTGCAATGAAAAATTAAGGGTCTCAAGTTTAATAAAACTAGCAAATAGTTAGAATTTCCAACTTAGCAGTCCTTATCCATTTTACTTAAAATCATTACAAAACTCATCAGATTTTTATCATTGGCCATCATTAAATTTCATGCATCAATTACCGCTCAAGCTATGCAATGAAATATGATCCTACATGCATGCAACAACCTAATTAACACTAAATATAAAAAGAAAAATATTTTTGTGAATTTTCAAGTTTTTAAATTTTTTAAAATTTGTTTTTAAACTGAGATATGCTAAAACAACTAAACAATGTCCTAAAATATACAAAAGCAACATAAGTTCCTAAAGTACTATATATATATGCAGACTAGACTATTTTCCACCCCCAAACTCAAAGCAGACAATGTCCTCATTGTTAAATAAAGAAAGAACTAAAGAAATAAGAACAAGAGGACTCCCCTGTTAGGTCAATTGTCGTGCTCGACCTCCTCATCATGGTCATCAGGAGGTGGGTACACCGGCAATGGCTGTGGCTCAGGGAAAGGAACAGGATCGGCCGTCAGATTCATCCTCGCGAACATTTCAGTCAAAGCCATGTTAAAATTAGTCTGAGAATCAAACATATGAGCTTGTCGTTCAGCGAGTCGTGCATTCTGTCTTTCTAAGCGGCCCATCCGATTATCGACCCACAACTGTAAATTTCGGAGCTGAGAGCTGAATTTGGCCTTGCGTTGAACGCCAAAAGTAGATGGTCCGCCAGTTTCAGCAACAGGGTCGTTGTGGATAATAAAACCTAACCCACGGGGATGCGATTCATCTCCGTCCCATACTTTATAGCGCGCAATCAAGCCATGATCCAATAAAGTTAACGGTTGCTGCAAGGACTCATCGGTCCCCCATTTAACGCCTGCTCCCCTACATAAACCACAAATGAGCGAGGGATGTGGCAAACCAGCCTGAGTAGGACCACGCAGATTCTTCCTAATTGACGCCTCAATCACATCGCCCACATTAATCTGTTTGCCCGTCACAATATCATACAACAGTACTGCCTGTTCTTTCGTTACATCACTGACGTGGGTAGACGGCATCAACTTGGCACAGATAAAGGCATACCAGATTTTGCCATAACGGCTTAAGCAATTAAAGGGGAATATCCTAGAACCCTGAGTGCCTCTAGTTGTCCAAACTTTCCCAGGTTTGCATAATTCGCGTACGATCGTGTCGTAATTTGGATTCTCGAGAACATACTTCGCATATTGGCAAAAGACGGGCGGCCGTAAGTTATAAAACTCATTAATCGTGGCACCACTAAAAGAGACCAACTTGCCCCGAATCATAACGGTTCAACGCGATGTATCCTCAGCATTCACATAAAATTCCTTGACAATGGATATCACCGCGGGATCCGGTTGATCTGTGAACGAGTCCCAACCACGCTCCATTATCATATGAGCCATATCGCCATTAACTAGCTCCTCGGGACGAAGACCACGCTCAGGAGTTAGAGCTTTACCCATTAAATAAAGATCAAATTTGTCCGCCGTCTCGGCACTAACAAACTTTTTCTTATCAAAAGCACGGGAGGGCGGTGTGGAACTTGCACCCCGTTGTCGTTTGGGTGGCATACTGAACACAAAAGCAAGTCCCCAACTTTCAATATCCCACCAAGAATATGGAGCACAAGCCTAATAACACAGAGAGCTGAAAACGGACAGATTCGGTCGTTGAGACAATTTAACAAACACTTGGTGGGCACTTTTTTTTTTTTCACCCCCAAACTCAAAGCATACCCGCGAGGGCTAACGATGGCACCACTGCAAGCTCTCCGTCACACACTACACAAACGCCCAACACCCCCAAACTCCTCCAGTTGGCCAACACAAACCAACTGGGTATCCAAAATATAAGGCGAACAGAAGCAAAACTAAACGAAAATCCGAATGGAAATTGAAGGTAGTACCTGAAGGGGTAGGGTTCAAACGTAATGGAAGAGTGGAACCCCTCGTGGCAGAGGAAACAAAAGCCCCGTTGTGGCAGATTCGAACCCTCGTCGTGGAATAGGAGAAATGTTCTCGGTCCGAGTAGATGGAGGTGGCTAGGGGAATGAATGGCGTGAAGGAAGGAGGAAGGAATCCAGATGGGAGATGGTTTTGGATTAGAGAAAGAGAGAGGATCGCGGCTGGGATTTTTTTTTTTGTGTTGGGGGAAGTCTCGGATGGGGGTTTAATGTTTGTGGGTCTCGGCTGGGTGAAGTATATTGGGAGAGTTTGTATCTGGTGGTGTGGCTCAGCTGGGAAGTGTTTATAATGTGACCCAATCGCGACTGGACCCTGGGTTTTTAAACAAAAAAAACTAAGTTGTCGTTCACGGCCGGGGCCACGGTTTTTGGGCAAGAAAGCTGGCCAGGGCCAAGTTTGGCTGCGAGCTCACGGCTGGGGCAGCGTTTTTCTAAGAATAAAGCCGGCCGGGGCCAAGTTTGGCTACAAGCTTCTGGCAGGGGCCGAGTTTTCTTAGGCAAAATTCTGGCTGGGGCCAAGAATGGCTGCAAGTTTTCGGCCGGGGCAGTGAATTGCTGGGCTTAAAGCCGGCCGGGGCCATGCATCCTTTTGCTGAAAATTTGATTTATTTTCTTGTATATTGTTTTTTTCTGCTGTTAGTCTTTGCAATGTAGTTCACCAATACCTAGAATGAAACAAAAATGTCCAAGGATTTAGAATGGCTAACATGGCGTAATAAATCCTAAGCTAAATAAAATCAACAACTTTGAAATCCTAAATTAACTCAAGTTTAACTAAAAGACGTAGAAATTTAAAGACGCATAAAATGACTAATTTAAAGTCGGGTTGCCTCCCGAAAAGCGCGTTTGTTTAATGTCGTTCGCTCGACATGTTGCTACTCAAGTGTGATAATCGGGGTCCAATAATTTCACGAGCTCGACGTCCTCCACTTGTTATCCTTCATAGAACGGTTTAAGTCAATGACCGTTCACTTTAAATATCCTTCCCGTGCGTGGGTCGTTAATTTCTATCGCACCATGAGAAGAAATATGAACAATCACAAAGAACCCTTCCCACCGAGAATGCAGCTTTCCTGGAAACAGTTTCAAGCGGGAATTGTACAAAAGGACTTTCTGACCAAGTACAAACGTTTTTCTCAAAATCTGCTTATCGTGAACGCTTTTGTCTTTTCCTTGTACAATTTGGAGCTTTCATAAGCCTCATTGCGTAGTTCCTCTAACTCTTGTAATTGCAATTTTCTATGCTCGCCAGCTTCAGTCATGCTCCAGTTGCATTGTTTAATGGCCCAAAAAGCCTTATGTTCTAGCTCGACTGGTATATGACATGGCTTTCCGAAGACAATCCGATACGGTGACATTCCGATAGGAGTTTTGTATGCAGTGCGATAGGCCCATAATGCATCTTCTAGTTTCAGACTCCAATTTTTTCTGTTAGGCTGAACGACTTTCTCCAAAACGGACTTGACCTCACGGTTTGAGGCCTCTGCTTGGCCATTGCTCTGCAGATGGTAAGCCGTTGAAACTTTGTGCATGACATTGTATTTCTTGAACAGTGCTGCTAGTATCCTATTGCAAAAGTGCGTTCCTTTGTCGCTAATGATAGCCCTTGGAGTTCCAAACCTGACAAAGATATTAGATTTGACAAAATCTGCAACAACTTTAGAATCGTCAGTCTTGGTGGCTTTAGCCTCCACCCATTTGGAAACATAGTCAACAACCAGAAGAATGTAAACATTACCATATGAGACAGGAAATGGCCCCATAAAATCAATGCCCCAAACATCGAAAATTTCAACAACCAAAATAGGGGTTTGTGGCATTTGTGTTCTACTGGATATGTTTCCGGTCTTTTGACAATTAGCACATGATTTACAAAATAGATAGGAGTCTTTAAAAATACTAGGCCAAAAGAAACCACATTCTAAAATTTTACGAGCTGTTCGTTTTGGTCCAAAATGACCCCCACAAGCGTAAGAATGACAGAAAGTTAAAATGGATGAAAACTCAGAGTTATGGATACATCGTCTAACTACCTGGTCAGCACAGAATTTCCACAAGTATGGATCATCCCATACGTATCGTTTCACATAACTCTTAAGCTTCTCTTTCTGGATTTTAGAAAACGCACTAGGAATATAAGCGCTGCCTAAATAATTAACAATGTTTGCGTACCAGGGTGCAGCCTTATCAACGGAGAATAAATGCTCATCTGGAAAGGAGTCTTGCAGTGGAAGTACTTCTTCATCTTTAAGCAACCTGCTTAAGTGATCTGCCACTAAATTATCTGCTCCTTTCTTGTCCTTTATTTGCAAGTCAAATTCTTGGAGCAGCAGGATCCATCGTATGATCCTTGGTTTGGAATCCTTCTTTGTAAGCAGATACCTGAGAGCAACATGGTCAGAATAAACTACGACTTTAGTGCCGAGAAGATAAGATCTAAATTTGTCTAAAGTAAAAACAACAGATAATAATTCTTTTTCTGTTGTGGAATAGTTAATCTGAGCAGCATTCAATGTCCGAGAAGCATAATAGATGGCATGTGCATCTTTGTCAACTCGTTGGCCCAAAACAGCCCCTACTGCATAGTTGCTAGCATCACACATGATTTCGAAGGGTAAAGTCCAATTTGGTGGCTGTATCACCGGTGTGGAGGTCAATAACGTCTTTAATTTATCAAACGCCCATTTGCACTCATCGTCAAATTGGAATTCTACCTCTTTTTGTAGCAACTTACACAACAGCAGTGCTATTTTGGAGAAGTCCTTGATAAATGTTCGATAGAAACCCGCATGACCAAGAAAAGAACGAATCTCCCGCACGCTTGCGGGGTAAGGTAAAGCAGCAACAATTTCTATCTTAGCTTTATCTACTTCTATTCCCTTAGCTGAAACTACATGACCTAGGACGATACCCTGTTCTACCATAAAATGTCATTTTTCCCAATTAAGAACAAGGTTAGTCTCTAAGCATCTATCCAACACACGAGTTAAATTATCTAAGCATGCATCTAACGAATCACCATGAATTGTGAAATCATCCATAAATACTTCAATGCAATGTTCAAGAAGATCAGAAAATATACTTATCATGCATCGTTGAAACGTGCTGAGTGCATTACAAAGTTCGAAGGACATCCTACGGTATGCAAATGTACCAAATGGGCATGTGAAAGTGGTATTTTCTTGATCATTAGGTGCAATCACAATTTGGTTATAACCCGAAAAACCATCGAGAAAACAATAATAAGTGTGGCTTGCTAATCTTTCTAACATTTGGTCAATAAAAGGGAGAGGGAAATGATCTTTTCTAGTTACGGCATTCAATTTTCTATAATCAATACACACTCTCCATCCTATTTGCAGACGAGTAGGCACTAACTCATTATTATCATTTTTAACGACAGTTATGCCAGCTTTCTTAGGAACTACCTGAACTAGACTGACCCATTGACTATCTGAAATAGGGTAGATAATACCTGCATTGAGTAATTTCAGAACCTCTTTTTTCACAACCTCCATCATGGGTGGATTCAGTCTGCGTTGAGCATCTCGCTTTGGGGCGGCTCCCTCTTCCAAAAGAATGCGATGCATACATACAGCTGGGCTTATACCTTTGATAGCTGCAATTGTCCAACCAAAGACTTGTACGTGGTCTCTTAATACTCTGAGCAATTTTTCTTCTTGGACTTTGGTTAGGTTGTTTGCAATTATCACTGGCAGTGTTTCCTCTTGCCCTAGATATGCATATTTCAAATGGAGTGGTAGGGGTTTTAATTCCAACCTCGGAGCCTGCACAACAAAAGGTAACAACTTTTCATGAGTCACCGGTAGTTGAATGGATGAAACGGCATACTTATCTGAAATTTTCCGTAAAGATTGTAATGCAGCTATAGTATCCTTTAAGTCTGTATTTTGTTCAATCTCGTCTTCCGCTTCCAGCTCCAAACTATTCATGATAGCATGCTCCAAGGTTTCCATGTGTATGTGGTTGAAAGATTTCTGCACCAAGGTGTGAGGATCCGGATTTCAGGATTTCTTTATTAATATTAAATAAGAATTAATTGATATAAAAATATCAAGGTTGTTTAAGTTAATTATTATTTTAAGTAATTTAAAGTGTTTGAAGGGATTTAATTAGTAAATTAAATTTGTACAGAGATGGTGATGAATTATGTGAATTTAAAATAATTGAAAAGTAAATAAATTGTGTAAATACAATTTATGAAGAATAAAAGAAATTTCAGGTAAATGTACAATAAATTGTACAATTTAATTATTGTGAAAGTACAGAAATTATGATTTTAAAGGAGGTTATGTGATAATGTAAATGCATGAATTAAATATGTATATATTTATATATATATACATTTTTATGTATATGTTTAAGTATTAATTGTAAATGTTAGTAATTATGAAAATTAAGGGGATTAATAATTAAATTAATCCACATTTAAATAAAAGGCAAATGAGGAAGTTAATAAAATTGTAATTATTAATTTTAGATTTAATTAAGAATTATGGTGGAAATTTAGAAATTAATTGAGAAGGAAAAGTAATTATATAAATTATATAATATTAAATTATATAATTTATATAAGGAAATTAAAATAAGGTATGAAGAAAATAATAATTATATAAATTATATAAGAATAATTATGTAATTTATATAAGGCGATTAAATGAAATAAAGTTGGAGGAAATTAAGGAATTATTTAAAAGGAGAATGTAATTATATAAATTATATAATATTAAATTATATAATTCATATATGAAGAAATTAATATGAATATTAAAGAAATTGAATAATAAATAAGAAAAATGAATGTTTTAAGTTATTAAAAATTATGTTTATGCATAATTAAATTATTACGACCTTTATGAAAAATAATATTTCGGAAACGTGAACATGTTAATGTAACATGTTGTTCAAGAAACGGAGTGAAAAATTATGAAAAATAATTTTTATATGTTCTATGAATTATTTTATGATTTTTGGAGGTATAAATTACCTCAAATAATTACATGCATGGCGTTATGTGTGTACAAAATTTGTCAAGTAAAGTACCCAAAAGAGGTATTAAAATTATTTATAAATCACGATATGATTTTTGGTGAATTAAAATAAATATTTTATATACATTATATAAAATATTTATTACACGTAATAAATACGTAATGTATTAAAATATTCATGTATGCTTTGTTTTTACCAAATCTGGAAACTTCCAAGTTGGTTACGGGATTGAAAGGCGGTGGAACTAAGTTTTTGTTAAAATTAATTAAGTGCATTAATTGTATAAAAAGAAAGAAAGGAAGAAAGGAAATAAAAGAAAGAAAAACAAACACACACACAACTCTCTTTCTCTCTTTGCTCTTCTTCCACCGTGAACACCACATGCCGCACGGAAAACTCCATGGCCACCGCAAGAGAGGAACTTGTTGGTGCTAACATGGGTAGAGAAAGCCAAGGAAGGTATAAATATTTTTTATTTGAATTATTTATGTATATTTGTGGTAAAATAAATTGTGTAGAAAATTAGAAAATAATTAGAAGAATTATTCTAAATAATTTTTAGAGGTGTATTTATGAATTATATGATTTTTGGAATGATTATATTGTGAAAGTTTGGATCAAAAATGGTGTAATTTATTCTTGGTTGGGCTACTGTAAACGGAAGCAGCCAAATTTTTTTCTGGCGCGGGAGTCAAAACGACGGCGTATTGGGGGGGCAGAAGGGGCCGCGCCATGCGCGGATGAGATTTCTGTAGCGACCGACCCAAACGACGTCGTTTGGCGTCGGCAAGGGCAGACCGCGCGCAATGCGCGGCCGATGCAAAGTAGCGAAATTACGAAATTGCCCCCGGTCTTTTCAATTAATTTCGAACGTGTCCCTTAACTACTGAAGTTACGAAAATGGCCCTGGACTTTCCGGAAAATTCCGGATATGTCCCTTGAGTTGCTGAAATTACTGTAATGCCCCCGGACTTTTCAGAAATTTCCGGTTATGTCCCTAAGGGCGCGGAAATGACTAAAATGCCCCCAGAATCAGTTTTTAATTAAATAAATGTTTAAAAATCGTTTAAAAATCATAGAAAATTATAGAAAAATACTAAAAATATAGAAATGATGTTTGGACATTAAATTTAATATTTTTGTAAAAATATTAAATATTGGGGATTAATATTTAAATATTCTAAATATTAATCAAATGAGTTTAAAGGTTAGAAAATGATTAAATAAAAATTCGGACAATCAAATATGCTAGAAATTATCCGATGAGCCGGGTTGTCCGTAGTGAAGGTATTAAATATTAGGTTATGCTAATATTTTAAGGAACGAGGTTATTATAGTTGGCCATATAAATTTATAATTGGCCTAGAGATGATATTAATTAAGTAAATTAATATCATAAAGAGATAAATAATTATTATTTGATGATTTTATGATCATAGGTTGATCGAGTTAAGAGTTTGAGCTAACAATTTAAATAACTGGACGCCAGGCAAGTTCTTCAGTCCCTTTTATGTTAAATGTTGAACTATTATGATATGAAATTCTTAATTTAAATGCATACAAATTATGTGCTATGTGATAAGTGTTTAATATGACCACAATGTGTTCTTTGTGCAATGATATGAGATATATTGCTGTAGTTATAGCACAAGCACATGATATATGACACACACAAAGCATGATAAGGTATGTGCTACGTGAAGTATAACTGTTGAACTTGCTGAGCCGTTGTGCTCATTACTTGCTTAAAATAAACTTTTGCAGGTTAAGAAACAAAATTTCAGGAATATCAGAATATATTAAAGACGGATTGTCACAGCAGGTTGTAAATGTAGTTGCTATATTTTCAATAGCGTAATTCAATGTGGTAAATTGCAAAGTTATATGGATATTTCGCATGTACATATATGTGGGATCTAGCTAAAGATGAACAGAGTTAAAATATGAACTATAATTGTTCAAGATGATGGTTGTGCTAGAAATTATTATATGTTTAATCTATGAATGATGATATAAAGAATATTTGTATGGATATGAATGGTATTAAAATTTGAATGCCGAGCTTTATGATACGAGTGAGAGAAAGAAAAAGTAAAGGTTGCGATTCATGGGATTAGGATCAAAATGTAAGGATTCTAAATATCCAAATATTTCAATACAATGATTGAATTAAGAAAAAGAAAAATTTATACCGAAATTTTGGTAATGGTTGATTTTCAGATCAGATAGTGGATTAATTAAGGGTTTATATAAGATAATTAAAGATTATTAACGGACCGAAATTTGGACATAAAGAAAATAATGTTTATTAAATACAAGATTTAAGTTAATAAAATGGGTCGAATTTCGGGGTCGTTACACAAGGAATCAAGGACATTAATAGAAAAAACGAAATTGACATCACTAGGGTACCTCAGGGTCTCGTAAATGTTGAATTGAATCTTTTCACCGTCAAATTCCATGGTCAAGGTCCCATTGTGCACATCAATCATCGTTCTTGCTGTTTTCAAGAATGGCCTTCCTAACAAGATATGAGCAGGATTTGGAGATGTATCGTCCTCCATGTCCACAATATAAAAATCTGCGAGAAATATTAGTTCATTCACCTGCACCAATGCATCCTCAATTACCCCTTCAGGGTACGTGTTAGTACGATCAGCTAATTGGATAATGACACCAGTGTTTTTCAAAGGACCTAGATGCAAAGAAGCATAAATAGATAGTGGCATAACATTAATTGATGCTCCTAGTTCTAGCATAGCTCTCTCAAACCTGGTATTACCTATCTTGCAGGGAATGGTAAACATACCTGGATCTTTACATTTTTGGGGCATTTTTCTTTGCAGAACCGCAGATACATTCTCTCCAACTGTTACATTTTCATTGCCTTGTAATTTCCTTTTATTAGTGCATAATTCCTTCAAAAATTTTGCATACCTTGGAACTTGCTTGATTGCGTCTAATAAAGGAATGTTCACCTCTACCTTTCTAAAGGTTTCCAGAATCTCTTTCTCTTGCTCGTCCTTCTTTGAAGTTCTAAGACTCCTAGGAGGAAAAGGTAAAGGGTTAGACTTAAGCTGAATAGGAGATTTAGGGATTACCTTTGAAATTTCTGCCTCCTCCTTAGCCTTATCCTCATCAAATTCAACCGTAGCCCTTGGTGTGTCCATTTATTTTCCACTCCTTAATGTAATGGCACTTGCATTATCTCTCGGATTGATCATCGTTTGAGATGGAAATTTCCCCCAGCCTTGAGAATCCAATCGTCCAACTGTGGTTGCTAATTGGCTCATTTGATTTTCCAAGCTATGAATGGAAGTCCTTGTCTCTTGCTGGAACTGGTTCATGAAAGTCTTTGTATCTTGTTGGAACAGTTGGGTCTGGTTCGTGAGAGCCTTAAACATATCCTCCAAAGATGCTTCAGATTTTAGAGGTGCTGCTTGTCGAGGTGGGTACTGCTGTTGAGCTTGTTGAAAACCTTGTTGTCGATTTGGAAAAGCATTCGACATTGGTAGCCTGTTTCCTCCGTAGCTCAGATTAGGATGATCCCTCCATCCTGGATTGTAAGTATTAGAGTAAGGATCATATCTTCTCTGAGGTTGTCCTTGAAAATTTCTCGTTGCATTGGCTTGCTCAATAGTGCCATCCTCTTGCAGTGTAGGACAAATATCTGTCGAATGATCCGATGACAAACAGATTCCACAAGTTCTTGTAACTTGCCTGTTCCCCACAGAAATTTGACGAACCATAGCAGCTAACTCCGAGAGTTGTTGTTCAATGTTGCTCGAGCCAACCTCATTAACTCTTTTCGGTGCATGGTCCATCCGAGTTCCGTATTGCTGTGAGTTAGCCGCCATGTTAGCAATTAAGTTCCGTGCGGTGTTCGGAGTCTTATCAACCAATGCTCTCCTCCACTTGCAGCATCGATCATACTCCTATCCATTGGTAGCAATCCCTCGTATGAGTACTGAATTTGGTGTTGATCGTCAATTTGATGTGGATAACACGAACACAACTTCTTAAACCTTTCCCAATACTCATGAAGAGTTTCGCCACTAAATTGTCTGATGGCTCATATCTCCTTCCATATGTTGGCAACCCGTGAAGGAGGAAAATACTTCTCCACGAATAGCCTCTTCATATCATCCCATGATTGGATCGAACCGGAGGGAAGATAGTACAACCAATCTTTTGCCAAATCTGCTAAGGAGAATGGAAAAGCCCTAAGCTTTATGTGTTCTTCCGACATTCCATGTGGCTTCATGGTGGAACAAACCACGTGGAATTCTTTCAAATGCTTATATGGATCTTCACCTGTAAGACCACGAAAAGTAGGCAAAAGATGAATTAAGCCAGATTTCAATTCAAAAGCAGCATCTAAAGCAGGATATTCTATGCATAATGGTTGTTGGCGTAAATTAGGAGTAGCCAACTCCCTTATAGTTCTATTATTTGGTGCATCCATTTCTTCTTATGAATCGCTGGAAGAAGTCAGTAATGCAAGCGCTACGTTTAAGCCTGGTGATGTAGTAAAACCGTCTTAGAACTCCAAAGTTGTGTTTCGTGCTCGACGAGTCTCCTTCCTTATTGTTTTTGCAGTTTTCTCTATCTCTGGATCAAATTTTAAATCAGGAGAGTGAGAGGATCGAGTCATAAACTGGAAGAAAACAAAGAAAATTTATAAAAACAATCACTTCCCCGGTAACGGCGGCAAAATTTGAAAGTTGTCGTTATCACTCCAAAATTATTCCTTACTTTCACTCTATCAATATAAAATTGGTATAATGGCAAGCAAGAGTCGAACCCACGAGAAGTGTGTTTTTTATAATTTATCCGAATGCTTCTAAAAGTAAATAGCAAGTAATAATAAAAAGGGGAGTTTTGAAACTATGATTCTAATAGGAAACAAGAAATATTAATTAAAATTATCCAATGATTTGCAAACTTCAGTTCTTCAGTTTAGTATCATCTTCTTATAAATATGATATAATTAAGTTAATCAATATCTTTCCTTCAATGAAATTAATAACCCTAGATAACCACAGTCCGCGTTACCCGAAATTCCCCTTAGGTTTTAAATCTAATGTGACAATCGCCCCCACTAGACCCTAATTATCATACAACCTAGAACTATCAGTCTAGATTTAATATGACAATAGCATTAAGAATTGGGGACTTAGGTTATACCAAGCAATAATCGTACAATCGCAGATTATTTAACCTGTCTTCTTGATATCATAGCAATATTCAAAAGCTTGACCACAATCAAACATCACTATTCGCTACTTATGATCAGATATAACATCGTTTACTTAATATTATACCTTAATCTAGCATATGATAATAATCAAATCAATTCAATGGGCCCTTATCAAATTAATCAAACCAATTATCATTAAGCAATTCTAATAGATCATCAAGAATAAACTCCATAAATGAAGGACGAAATACTAATAACTCAATTAATTCATATATAATAAATAAGATTCAACATCCCTTAGAACTGAAAATAAAGAACTTAGCCTGACATAGTCAAAAACGCCAATTAATCTTCAATGAAAATCTTTCTCTTCTAGTTGTGTTAAAACCATCCTAATCTCATCTATTTATATCTCTAATAACTCTCCTAAAAGTTCCTAACTCGCAGCAACATTACAATCCTTCTTTTGCTCAACTTCTGGAAACGCACGGATCTTTTATTTTAAATCTGCCGACCACGGCCCCAGCCGCGGATTACACTGTAAAATTTGGCCCTGGCCACGGCTACTGTTCACAATTTACAAAATTGCCATTAAGCTCTATTTTTACCGTTTTGACCCTCCAAAGCTATTTTCTACAATATAAACATAAAAACAAGTAAAATGTAAATAAAAATACTCAATGATAGCCATTTATTAAGCCCAAGAACATTTGATTCGTAAGTATAAACTACACCCATCAATTCTCTAGGATTTTTGGCAAAAGACCAAAGTGCCCTTGTCAACTTATATAAATGACCTTGGTATCCTAGATGTATGTAATGTCCAAAATATTCTTACTTGATAATGTGAAATGACCTAAATAACCCTAACCGTACAAGAGTTAAATTAACCAAGGTGGTTAAGTGTTGGAAAGATATATGCAATATATGTATGTATATATTTTGTAAGCATCAAATAGGCTAAGTTCATCTCATTTCATTCTCTAAGTTGCTAAGTGTGAAGAGAAAAAGAGAAAGGCTAGGGTTTCATAGAGAGTTCAAGATATTGGTAGCAAAGTGTTCAAGTGAAGTGAATAAAGCCATAAAAATGGAGAGTCCAACCTTAGCAAAGTTTATTGCAAGAAGAAGAAGAGCTACAAGAAGGTTTAAAAGTTTCTTTGTCTTTAAAACCTTAATCAATGTGATTAAATGCAAGACCATGTGTAGCCATGCATGTACTTGTGGCTAGAAGTAAGATTTATGTGAATTATGTGCTATATGCATGATTCATTTAAAAACCCTAAGCTTATTTATGGTTTTACAAAGGTGATGAACTATTCATGCATGTATTCAAAGTTAGAAACCATGATTTAAGGATGATCATGTGTTAAATATTGTTAGATTTGGTGAAACCCTAGTTAGAAGTGATGAACATGTTTGAAGCACGTGAAATTTCTAGCTAGATAGCATGAAAAATGCATTATAGGTGGAAAAGTATGAGTTGTTTAAGAATGAATACAATATTAGGTTATACTTTGTATATAAACCAAATCATAATTTGTAAAGTGGTTTGGAAGGTGCATATAGATGCTATATGAATACATAAAGTTGTTATATAAGCATATGTTAATGTAAATGTGTATAAAGTTTAAAAAATTCAAAAAGGGTTTGCAGGTGAATTTGTGTTAAGTTGGCAAAATTCCATAATAATGTGATTTTTGGCCATTTTATGCAAATGAAGGTAAAATTAAGCCAAACAACTAAGTTTTATGTAAATACACATGTTAATGTTGATTTCGAAGTCATTTGGTGCTTATGGCAATAAAAGAGTATTTTAAACGTTTAAAAACATTCGCCGGCACCTAAAATAAAACTTTGGAAAAATGAAATCATTTGAAAACTTTTAAATGTTTTGAAGGCCCATGCAAGTCATATACATGTTATATGTGCTAAATCATGTTTTGGAATTAAGTTTTGTAAAAAGGCCAAAAATAACATCAAAATTTGAACGATTTTTTTTTTTCAAAAATTGTAAGTTCTTGCTGGGGCGCAGTGCTCCAGAGAGGACCTCGTCGGAGAGAGTTTAGTCGGTGCCGGGGTGAGGTTGGGACTGAGGAGATCTTGCGGCCAGTGAGATGTTTAATACAAAACATCTCGCCGGGGCGAGATGTCCTATTTTAAGAAAAAAATAAATTTTTTAATCCAAAATAAAATGTTTTGATACTAAATGATAGAGACATGTATTATAAATCATAAATTGATAAAAGTGATCACTTTGATAGGCATTGAGTTATAAATAAACAATGTGTTAAGGGTTACGTAAAGTTAAATGATAACTTATATGACAAGGTTTAACATGCATATGTATATAACTAATGCATGAACCAATATTATGGTTATGTAGGACATAAACGGGATAAGATTTTACCTGTTAAGGTAAACGAGGACAAGGTCAAGTGTTCTTTTCAAACTCACTTTTGTAGTTCTTGAATATTGATGCATATTATGCATTCTTGATAAGCCATTTTAAAGTTCGTTCATCATTGAACTGCTATTGAGAAAGGTCGATTCCAAATTTGATTCGGCTAGACATATGTAATGATTCATGTTAAATTCAAATATTTATTGTTATGTCCTCTAATCCACATTATTATGACGTGGACTCTATGAAATGTTGTAACAGAACAACCCTGATAAATGGGGAATAAAGGATAATGAAAATGTAAATTTTATAGCATGGTTACGTTGCTAGATGTTTATATTGTGCACAATGTAAAAGTATGATAGGTTGATCATCTAAAATACACATCTAAATTGAAATGTAGTCTTATGACTGAACCCGAGCAGTATCAGTCTTTATGATTGGTATTGTTCTTAACGAGTTATTGGTCTTGTGACCGTATAGCAAGTAAGTTCTATATTATAGGCTAATCATGCAAAGATTTATGTTATGTTTTCTTATTCATTCACAGAATTGTTATTGATTCAGCTTCATTGTAAATGATTCTCTTTCATTATTTCAGAAATATCATGTCATTATTTATTTATGTACTTACTGAGCTATTTTATGATCACCCTTGCTTTAATATGATATTTCATCTAAACCTGAACAGGCCGAGTGGTCGGGTACAGATAAAGGAAAAGGGAAGGCTAGCAAGCAGTGAATGTGTAGTTAGAGAACTATTGTAAATGTTATATTTTTGTATAATGTCCGTTGTATAAGTTTTGTAATATGTAAAGGTATTTGGAAGCTGGGATAATTATGCATAAATGTAAATTAAGTTTTATTATTCAAAAATGAATGACTGGGATTAAATGGTGGTGTAGTATCGTGAGCATCGAATCTGTGGTTCAAGTGACCCAGATTTGGGGGTGTTACAGGTTGGTATCTGAGTTGATAGGTTATAAACCTCAGGTGGGTAAACCTTAGGAATATGACCTTAAAAAATATAGTGAAACTCATTTAGAGTTTTAGGAGGTGAATGGTGGAAATTGTTAAAGTAAAATTTTCACGATATGTGTTATGTGCTATGTGTTACGTGTAATAGAGGTAAGAAAAATTGCACTGAACTAAAATAATTGTTCTCATGTTTTTATAGTATGCCAGAGATTGGAGAATCCAGTCGGACAGTAGAGGAAGAATACCGGGACATTCAGATAGATGTGATGACTACTGTACCAGCTATAACAATAGTACCAACTGATGACAGTGGACAAGAAGAAGATCCAGAGGAACTGGAAAGAGACTCTGATGGGGTATTAAAGGAGAATATGTCATCCGAGCAAAGGCAAGCTGATCAAGAGTGGGTGAATGGCCTAATGCAGTAGAATAGTGAGTTTGTGGACAGAAATCTAGAGTTAGAGACTCGGGCAGTAGAACGACAAATAACTGTTGAGAAAAATGAGACTGCAATGCAAGTATTGGTCAGTAAAATTATAGAGATGGGAGATAAATTGAGGTATGAGGAACAGAAGGTTCAAGAGTTGATGAATGATGAAGAAGCATTGGAAGCTAAATTAAGAGAGGTAACTACTAAGATAGCAATGTACAAACATACAGGGGCTAAAGCAGTAAGGATGGTGAATTCAGTCGAAGAGGAAGAAAGAGCCAAGAAAGCCAATATAGGCAATATGGGTGATAAAATGGACGAAATGAGCTATACGCTTTTTACACAGCTTTTGGAAGGATGTAAGATATGATGTATTATTACCATGTGGAGAATGATCAGGAAAGTATCACCTTGAGCAGGTAGAAGATGATTGCTATTATGGATGAAGAATACGTCGATGTAGTTCATCGTGGAATGCTCACATAGGATACATGTAAAAGATGTATATGTTCATATGTGTATGTAATGTAAATCCCTAGCTTTTTGTTATAGAGATGATAGAAAGTGTCATATAACCTCTTTTGTCGTAAGGAGAGAAGTTTTAAGTTTGATGTATAGAAGTGTGAAATGTGAATCCTGACTTATGTAGTCTAAAGGGATAAAAAATGTTTATAGCAATATGCTAAATATGATGTAAGGTGCTAGACACTAGTCAATTTGCATATGAATATAAATTTAGTTGTTAAATGTATTTTGACATGACTATGTGTTTAAATTAACATGAGCATGTAATATATGAATGATAAATATAACATAAATTGTTAAACAAAAATGCTGCCTAGACGAAGACCGAATATTCAACCTCCGTTAGAGGAGTCAGTAAATGCTCCTGAGGAGTCAATTAATCCCATATAGCAATTTGTTGATTTATTGATGGGAGCTTTTCAGAAAAGGAATGTTAATATTGCGGGTGATCAACCAGTAGCAGCTCATATTTCTACATTCAAAGATTTTAAAGTTGTAGGACCCCTAGAGTTCAAGGGGACTATGAATTCGGTAGAGGCCCAGAACTGAGTAATTGAAATGGAGAAAGTATTTGACCTAGCTAATGTTGTAGACGAACAGAAAACTTCTTTTGTTGCGTTCATGTTAAAAGGAGAAGTTAATTATTGGCGGGGTGCTAATAAAGGAAGACTGGGAATGGGAGCTGTACCCTGGGAAATATTCAAATAGATGTTTTTCGAGGTTTACTTTCCTCCGGTAACTCAAGACATGATCGAAGTACAATTTCTGGAATTAAAATAAGGAAATATGACTGTAGTCGAGTATGCGGCTAAATTTAATGAGTTGACAAGATTTGCTCTACACCAGGTGGACACGGAGCAAAGAAAGGCTAAACGGTTTGAACGTGAGTTGAAGCCATGGATTTACAGTAAGGTTTCAATGTTTCAGATTGGAACCTTTACTGGAGTATTACATAAGGTTATTCTAGCTGAAGGAGGTAGCGATGCCTTGACCAAGTATAAACAAGAACAGCATGACAAGAGAAGTAATGGGGCTAATAGAGGAGGAAGCAACTCCAACAAGCGAAAATGGAACAATAACAACAACACCTCAGGAAGAAAACAAGGAGAACCAAAAAAGAAAGTGGAATCGTGTCCTAATTGCGGAAAAGGACACTCTAGAGTATGTTTGAAAGGAAAGAACGTTTGCTTCGAACGTGGTCAAGATGGGCATATCGCACCGAACTGTTCAATTTCGAAGGCAACCAAATGATGTTTCCATTGTGGGGAAATGGGAGATCAAATTAAAGATTATCCAAAGAAGAAAGCTTATGTAGGGAGTGGAAGCAAGGGTACTGGCAGTGGCAAGCTGACAATTGATGGACCTGCACAGCCGGGGAAACCGACAGCCTGCACATTTAACATAACAGTACAAGATACAGTGGCATCAAAGGACGTAGTGTTAGGTATCATTCCTATCAATAATATAAATACCTATGTATTATTTGATCGGGTGCTACCTGCTCCTTTGTATCTGATGAATTTGCTAATAGACTGAATTTACCTCTAGTAAAGTTAGAAAATGTGTTGAATATAGAAGTAGCGAACAAGGAAGTAATTCAGGTGGAATATATTCATCAGGATTGTTGTTTGACGATAAGAGGGCACAAGCTAGCAGTCGACTTAATCCCTATTCGGTTAGGAGAATTTGATGCAATACTAGAAATGGATTGGTTGTATAACCACAGGGCAGTGATTCACTGCCAAAAGAAATATGTGAACCTTCAGACTCCTACCAAGTCTAAGGTAGTATTCTATGGTAGCAAGTCGCCAAGACAATCTTGTTGCCTGACGATGATGCAGGCCAAAAAGTTATTTAGGAAAGGATGTATGGGATATTTGGCTCATGTGGTTGATACACAGAAAGTGGGATCTGAAATGGGTCAGATACCAGTAGTAAAGGATTATGCGAATGTATTTTCAGGTGAATTGTCGGGTCTTCCGCCAGATAGGGAGATCGAATTTGTAATAGACCTTGTAACGGGAACGACGCCAATTTCAAAGGCAGCGTATAGAATGGCTCTAGTTGAGTTAAAAGAGTTGATGGTTCATCTACAAGAATTGTTGGACAAGAAGTATATTCAGCCACGTGTGTTATTTGTAAAGAAAAAGGATGGATCGCTAAGACTTTGTGTTAACTATAGGGAGTTGAACAAAGTAACAATTAAGAATAAGTACCCTTTATCAAGGATCGATGATTTATTTGATCACGTACGGGGAGCCAAGTATTTATCGAAAATTGACTTAAGAAGTGGTTATCACCAGTTGAAGGTGAGACCCGAGGATGTGCCTAAGATAACATTTAGAACTCGTTATGGTCATTACAAGTTCTTGGTGATATCTTTTGGTTTTATGAATGCACCAGCTACGATTATGGATTTGATGAATAGAGTATTCAAGCAGTATTTAGACAAGTTCGTGGTGGTGTTCATCGATGATATTTTGATCTATTCAAAGACTCAGGAAGATCACACGGAGCATTTGAGAATAGTATTGGAAAAGTTGAGGGAAGCAAAATTGTATGGGAATTTTTAAAAATGTGAATTTTGGTTGGAAAAGGTGCAATTTCTGGGAGACGTGATTGACCAACAAGGAATATCTGTGGATCCAGCTAGAGTAGAAGCAGTAATTAATTAGGAGGAACCGAAGACACCTACAGAAGTACGAAGTTTTCTTCGTTTAGCAGGATATTATAGAACATTCATTACAGATTTTTCAAAATTGTCAAGACCTCTAACTAATTTAACAAGGAAATATGTGAAGTTTGTATGGTCGGAGAAATGTGAAGAGAGTTTTCTGAAACTCAAGAAAAGATTAAGTGAAGCACCTATGTTATCATTACCTGATGATACAAGAGCATTTGTAGTGTACAGTGACGTGTCGCATAAAGGACTCGGTTATATGTTAATGCAGCACGACAATGTCATAGCGTATGCGTCAAGACAGTTGAAGGATTATGAGAAAGGGTATTCTATCCATGATTTAGAATTGGCAGCAGTAATTTTTGCTCTAAAGATATGAAGACATTACTTGTATAGAGATAAGTGTGAAATATACACAGATCATAAGAGTCTGAAGTATATTTTCACTCAGAATGACTTAAATATAAGACAAAAGAGATGGTTAGAATTAATCAAAGATTATGATTGTGATATTCAATACCATCTAGGTAAAGCTAACGTGATGGCCGACGCGTTGAGTACGAAAGGTCGGGAAAGGTTATGAATGATAACTACTTAAGAAGAGCTAATTAAAGAAATGATGATAGGATTAAATTATATGATATTTTTATTCCCTAATACTTAGTTTTTATATTTATTGTGTGCTTAAATGTTTAATTATTTAGCTTATTTTGGTTTTAATAAGTTTTATAGGATTTTAGTTAATTTATGTAATTTTATAATATTTTTATATTATTTTTATTTATGCATTTTTATTTATTTTAGGTGTTTTATTTATTATTATGTGTTTTTAGGATTTCTAGTATTTTTATATTATTTTTATTTATTTTATATTTTATTTTGTAAGAAAAATAAGCTTGGGGGGAAATCTGTAAATTCTGCAAAGATCGGTGGCAGAATCATAAATAAACCATCTGGGGTTTCCACGCAATGCGCGCGTAGCAAGAAATCCGAGCAACTGAGACGACGCCGTTTCACCAGAGGAAGGCGTCGCGCAATGCGCGGATTGGGCTGGCGACCATGTAACTGTAGCGAGTGACGCGTTTGGCAGACGCATTAATTGCCCAGAAACAGATTATTTCAGAATTTTGCTACTTTTTGATTCCAAATTGGATTTTAATTCCAATTAGGGTTAGGATAATAATTATTTTATTTTTCTTTTATTTTTAATTATAAATCCTATTAGGGTTTGGACAAGTTAGGAGGATTATGAAGCATATAAATAGAGGGTCAATCTCTCATTATTCATTGTAAGTTTTTTGGAGATCTTTCTCCTAATTTCTTGAAGAGAGCTTTTCAACTAGTGGAGATTATTTTGAAGGATGTCAATCTAAGTTTTTATTTTCAGTTTTAAAGGGATGTTGAATCTTATTTTTAATTGATGTTTTAATTGAGTTTTATAATCTATTCCTTCATGCATAAGATTTATTCTTGATAATCTGTTTTAATTGTTTTATGATATTTGCTTGATTAATTTGATAAAGGCCTGTTAAGTTAATCAATAATTTATCATATGCTAGATTAAGATTTGATATTAAGCAAACGATATTTTATCTGATCATAAGTAGCAATTAATAATATTTGATTGCGGACAAACTTTTGAATATTATTATGATTATTAAGATGGCAAGTTAAATAATCTGCGATGTTATGATTGTTGCTTGGAATAATCTAATTCTCTAATTTTTAATGCAACTGTTATATTAAATCTAGACTGATAATTCTAGGTTATATAATAGTTAGGATCTTTTGTGAGCGATTGCTGCATTAGATTTATAATTTAAGGAGGATTTCGGGTAGCTTGACGATTGTCAGTTGTGACACCCCCAAATCTGGGCCCACACAGCCCAAACTTGAGTTGTCAAAAGACTACAACAAAACTATTACAAGTAGTGCAACGTACAACAATACAGTGTATAATAATACACAACTAAGTTTTTCACGACTATTGTCACACTATTTTAAAACACGTGAAGACTACGATAGCTATCCCTCGAACTCTCACTCCATCCCCCGACTAGACCCAGCTACGTTCTCATCTCCTGTTGAAAAACAATGGAACAAAAAGAAGAGGTGAGCTCAAATAGCCCAGTAAAGAATATCATGACTAAGATAATGATGAATAAATTATCGTTAGCCTTCAACAGTTAAGTTCTTGATATAATACAATAGACTACAAGGTTTATATCAAAAACTGCAGTTAAATCCTTGAACAATGTTCAGATCAATAATAGCAGCGGAATGAGCAATTTATTAGAAGAATAATGCAGACTATAATGTCCACTCGCTTCTCTTGTTAGGAAAAACATCATCAACTTTTATCATATGAAATACCGTTAATCAAGATAATACAAATTCAAAGTTCCTGGTCATAATCATGCAGATCAACGGTTCATCTTTGCACTATGGCCAAAGACATTCAATATAACACCAACGGTCATGATTATACCAGATTCAGCCTTTGGTCATAATCATATCAAACAACAGTTCATCTTTGCACTACGGGCCAAAGATATTCAATATAACACCAACGATCATGATTATACCAGATTCAGCCTTTGGTCATAATCATACCAAACAACAATTCATCTTTCCACTACGGGCCAAAGAGAACGTTCACCACGTGCCATAAAAGACACCGAACAGATGTATCGCCTTTAACCTATTATATCGCATTTAACCTATCATCTGTTCAACAATTATATCGCATCTGTGCCCCCGGCCACAGATATTCACAACAACATGATTTTGGATGATTAGAATGATATAACTGATGAACAGAAGAAACAAGATAAACAAAAAGTATCAAAAGTTTACTTTGTACAGATTCAAATAATGTCCAAATTGTTAACATGATGTGGTGTGAAATTCAAAAATAATATTCAAGATCCACAATTCAGAATAACGGTTACAGTTCAATAGAAAGGTTCACGTAAATAAGAAGGTTCAATTGAAATGATGAAGTGCAACTATTATGGAACATATAATATTTTCAGGAATTATAGAAGCAATATTTTCATAATAAGTTTTGATTTAGGTGTATGAAAGAAAATAATATCCCTTACTGTAGCAGGTTTGATTAACAAAAGGTGAAGAAAATTAATATCACTTACCATAGTAAGTTTGAATAATAGAAGATGAAAAAGATGGTGTCCCTTATGAGTATAAAGGAAAATAATATCACTTACGAATATGAAAGAAAATGATATTACAAACGAATATGGAATAAAAGTGTCATGTGATAATTCGTGTAAACAAATTATTTCCACAAGAGACAAATAAGAAACGAATACAAAGAGTAATTCACCAAACATGCGGTAATCCGCATAGTCAGGTTATTCTCAGAGATTAATAAGGAATAAATACGAAAGTTTATTCACCAACAGGCGGTAATCCGCGCCGTAAGGTTATTCCCACAATTTAATAAAAATTGAATACGAAGAGTTATTCACCAAACAGGCGGTAATCCGCACAGTAAGGTTATTCTCAGAGATTAATAAGGAATGAATACGAAAGGTTATTCACCAACAGGCGGTAATCGGCGCCGTAAGGTTATTCCCACAAATTAATACATGAAAATAAATGACACATCTTAAGGGTAAGAAAGAAACGATATTATTTTCGAGAATCAAAAAATGATAATCCCTTACCGTGGTAAGTTTAAATAATAGAATATGAAATAAGATGATATTCCTTACCTTAACATGTGACTGAATATTAATTTAAATGAGGTTGATTAACTTGAACAGTACTCGTACACTTATGAATCTTCACAAATACTCAAGATGACTTAAGCACACTTAGAGATAACTTACACAAGAAATATTTAGAGAGTGAAAGAAAGAACAAGTAAGGAAGTTTATGAAAAATTCTTAAGTTAAGGCCTCTATTTATAGCAAAAAATCTTATCATAACCAAGATTCCCTAATTTAATCCAAACCGTTCATTTCAAGATAATATTTAACCCATACCATTCATTTCATCTTTTAAGATTTCTTTAATCTAAACCATTTATTTAAAGATCATCTTTTAATCTACACCGTCCATTTCAAATTCTATATTATCATTAATCTATACCATTCATTTCATCTTTTAAGATTTTCTTAATCTAAACCATTCATTTAAAGAACATCTTTTAATCTACATCATCCATTTTAAATTCTATATTATCTTTAATTTATACCATTCATTTTATATCACCTAACTTTATATTATAAACAAATAACTTTATTAATTCAATTATTCAACAATAATTCACACTTATTCATTATTATGACTAATTGTTATAAATACAGTGTAGTTGACACTCTGAGTTAGATATCAAGTCAATTAATTAATGAAATACAACTGTTTAAATAACATCATAATAGAGATAACAATAATGCAGAAAGTATGTAAAAGAAAGAATACGTTACTGTGTCATGACAATTATTGATTCAATAATGTGAATTACCGTGCATATGCTACTGTGACAATTATCAGTTTAATAATATGAATTATTGTGCATGTGACAATAAAGTCAAATATTGTACGATAACCACTTTATCAGTTTAATAATACGAAACACTGTGCAATGCCGTGTGCTACTGTGCAATACCGTGTGCTACTATGCAATACCGTATGTTACTTGTAATACCGTATATTACTATTCTTTTACCACCGGATATTTTAACAATTAAAAGTAATAGTACCATTGACCATTTAAAATTTTTTTTATGTTATTTTCTATATCCGACAATTATTCATTGTGGGGTCCACCAATGATTGGTTCGTACGGTGCTGTCGTACGAATATTCCCCCCCCCCCCCGACCAAACGAATATTGTCCGACATAATATAATTTACACATAACATCCTTAACTTTTAACTTTATCAATTTAACCACTTACTGTTTCAGAGAAAAAATATATATATATGAAGAAAAAATAAATTTTATATTTCATAAAATTCGAGGTCTTACACCGGTTATCTAGGATTATTAATTTCAATTAAAGGAAAAGATAATAATAACTTGATTAATTTGTTGATTAAAATAAAGGGATACTGAACTAAGGAACTGAAGTTTGTTTTAATTGATTTTTCTCATCTTTATTATTTTTTATTTAGTTTTATTTGTTTAAAGTTTAATTAGTTAATTAATAAATCAAAAACCCCCAAATCTAATTTACATTGCATAAAAATAAATTAATCATTCTCTATAGGTTCGACCCTTGCTTACTATTATACTGAGTTTGTGATTGAAAGTAAGGATTAATTTTGGAGAGGCAAATAAATATTGCCAAACTTCTCATTCCGTTTTGTCAATAAAAAAAAGGTGTGTGGGAAACCCGAAAACACTATATTATATAAATTTGAACCCGCTATCGTCAATCAATTAATTGTTCAAACCTGTCAAGAACTAATTTAAAGTTGGGAATAAGTGGCACACTAATGTTTACCTAAAAAAGAAACTATGACTGAATTGAGTATCAATTTTTTTGTATTAATGGTTGGATTCTCAGTTTTATTATGAAACTAAGAGTCCGCAACAGTTTTAGATTTTTTAGTCTAGAAATATTATATACAATACTCAACTATTATATTAGTTATATTGTGCCTTCAAGCACGGGTTATCCCTAGTATTAGTATATAATAGAGCAGATTAGGATTATAATAAATTAGATGGAGGATTTTTATCTGAAGAAAATTTCAAAACGCAATAATTACAGGGATTGAAAGCGAAACTACAGAGATCGCACTTAATATCAGATTTTTCTCTCTAAACTCTCTCTTTTATTTTTGTAATTTGGATTTAATGATTTATTTAATGGAATTGATTTCTTTTTCAATTATGGACTAATTTTTATATTAAAATTGCAATGGAATACAATGTCTAGTTTAGTTTAATTTGTTTTCTTTTTAATTATATTGGATTATATATGGATTGTTTATTATATTTTATGCGTTCGTGTACTAATTATTTGCGCAGTAATTAATTGGGATATCTTAGATGAAATTTTAAAAAGAAGCTTAAGATTAGATCTGAATATGATATCATATGATTGATTTATTCTTTTTCGGAATTTAATAATAGGTTTGTGTGTAAGATATATATATATATATATATATATATATATATATATATATATATATATATATATATATGTCGCATATAATTTTATGAGAGTTGTATCTTAATGAGTTTATTTCAAGTTATTTTGTATATTAATATAACAACTTAATTGGAATACATCTTTTTATTAATAATTGAAAAATGTCAATAAATAGTTAAGCATTCTTAGTTAACAATTATATATAATTAATTAATTAAAAATGCAGTGAAGATATTTAAATCAAGTATTGAAAAAAATTTGTGATCCTAAGTATTTTTAATCTGATTTAATTATTTTCATTAAATTAATTTAGTTAATAATTTTAGTTAGATTTTATTTTATAATTTAATTGTGTTTGTTAAAATAAAATTAATTTGATATAAAATTAGTATTAAGTAATAATTATTTTTAATTCTCTATGAGTTCGATACTCAATTTAATTATTATATTATTTATTGACTACGTATACTTGCATGTTAATTATTAATTAAAAATTAGGCAAACATTCCACAGGACAAAAGTAGTAATTTTGAAGAACACGTGTATGGCACCATCATGATCACACACGCAAGTCAGTTGAGAATATGATGAAACGGTTCACCCATTATATGTTGGAAGACAGTGATGGATGGTGATAGTTGTTTGTTTTTCTCCCTCATGAGAATGGTGTGCTTGTCCATTGGCCACCTCTTATCTTCCCATTCAACGCCCCCTCAGATTCTCACTCTGTTCCCCCGCCTTTCTTTCCCTCTCCAAATTCACCCTTCCTATTTTTCTAAACTACTCCTTTGCCCTTTCATGTTTTTGAGTACTTTTTAATTAGGCCCGACAGTTTAAGAATACTCAATTTTAGTCCTAATACTTTAAACATGGGGCCCTTTTGGTGTCTACTAAACCTTCAGATTATTTTATTTTAACTTTAGGGTGTCGGATTAAAACGATTCATATGATCATGCTGGTCCGTATTATATTTTTTCAATGTTTATTAGCAAAAAATCTGAACTGTCCATTTCTTCTATGGACTAGAAATATATTTGTCCGAATAATAATTCTATAAGAATTACTTGTTTTGAATCACTTTCATATACTGCCTAAATAAATATAAATATAAAAATCAATTTATAACCAAGAAAATTAAGTTATGATTCATGAGACACTCAGTTTTGGCCACTCAGAAATGCATGTCTGCACAGCTGATGTGTTAAAACCAACTTTAAGGGAATTAAATTGTGAGTGGGCATGTTTTACGTACACTTTGATTCTCAATTATTGTAAGCACTTCTTTTTAGTGATAATTATTGCACACATTTTAGGCTGGGCAGACTCTTAAATTGTTGACAATATGGTTAAGAAAAATCCATTTATAGTTTCCAGCCATAGCCACTATGGATAATAGTTAACTACTCTACACCTAATTAAGCATGATGCACATTAGAATGATTTATTTTTTTATCCGTCTTCAAATAACTATCCAAATAATTGCATTATTTGAAAATGCGAGCATCTGTTTTCCCTTCACAGCATGTACCAAGTACCATTCATTAATATAATTAATTAAATTTAGTAAATAAATAAATAAAAGGTTAAAAACTTAAGAAAATTAACCAACAACAGTTAAAGTTTTTAATATCAATCCAAACCAGTTTAACATCCAAAGGAAAAAAAATGAAAAAAAGAAAAAAAATTCAAACTTCTTAAACATGTATTCATACTTGTATTCGTTTATTTATTTGCATCGTTACTAGAACTAGTCGAATAAAATTAATATCCGCTTTAAACTAATACAAACACATGAACGAAAATATCCTTTTTTTTTTGTTACTATATATTTACAGTCCTACTCTATAAGCCCTTAGAATTCAAATGTATTACCACAACTGAACTGCAATAGTTCTAAAAAAAAATAAAAAATTACATTTTCAGTACTTTCTGTTATTTCCTAAAATAAGATTAATTGTTACCCCCCTCCCCCCCGAATCTATTACTATAAGGTAAATATATATCTTAATTGAGTCATTTTAGTTGATCAACGAGTTAATCTTGGTTAGTTAATCTCGAGTTCATCTCTTATATAATATATATCATGTTTATAATTATAACTACTATTCATATCTTTTATTTTATTATTGTAAGGGTATATATGCATACATTAAAAAATATATTTTAATATATATATATATATATATAATTTTTTAATTTCATATTCAATATATATATTATTATTATCTATACTATATTATTTTTACTCAAATTATAATACCAAATAATATTTTTTATAATTTTAAATTATATTATTGATACTAAACCATGCGAGTCACGGTTATCAGTCTAATACTCCCTAAACGGG
Source organism: Hedera helix (assembly GCA_947179155.2). Classification (NCBI taxonomy): domain Eukaryota; kingdom Viridiplantae; phylum Streptophyta; class Magnoliopsida; order Apiales; family Araliaceae; genus Hedera; species Hedera helix. Next base: position 18,709,195 of record OX359273.1, on the reverse strand, counting down.
CAGATCAGCTTCAATACCCAACCTCCAGCTTTTGGTATATTATACTTAAAATTATTTTGCCTAATTTCCGTAACATGTACTTGTAGTTGTGTACCATTTTGGTAAATAGATGAAGAAAAAGAGGCAAATATAAGTACCTAACAGTCCAAAAATTCTCAAAACCAACAAAACTCACGCATGATTAGGCCTGCACTCTAATATATGATCTGAGTGGGAGTTTGCTTTTTCTATTTTTTTTGTTTTTTGTTTTTAACTGTTATTAAGTTGGATGTTGCATTCAAACATGTCCATGTTCATTTTCTCAGGTCCTGATTGCATGTAGGGGATCTTGAGCAGGAGAATGACTTTAATTCAAGGAAATCATTATGGTAAATCTAAAGAAAAAAGATCGAGATAGAAAATTACTTTCTTACAAGTATTTGGTTGAAATCACATACATTATTATTTTTAGTAAAATAAGATAAAATTTTCTTACAATTGAAAATTCAAATTTATTGTTCTATTTCATGTCTTAGTTGCTATCTTAGCCACTATATAACAATAATTTTTATTCAATTATAAAATGATAGAGTTGTGCATTGTAGTGCGACGTGATAAAATGCTTTTCAATTATAGAATTTTTGATAAAAATGTTTTTCGTAAAAAAGTTAATATAGTGTTTAATTACATAATTATAAAAGTATTTTTAAAGATATTAATGACAAATTTAACTAAATTGTGTGGTATAAAAAGAAATTTTAAAATATTTAAGGATAATTATTTACTTTATTGTTTTTTTGTAAAAAGTTTTTCAACCAAAACTATTAATTTTCATAGAATTATCAAATATCAAAATATTTATTTTAAAAGTTTTTTTTAATCCACAAAAAAAAGTTTCCTAAAACGGACTATACGTGATAAGATATATAACGTGAAATTACAAATGAGACAGACAATGCGATACGAGAATTACTCGTTGAAATCTTATAATAATTGAAGATGAGGTTTGTAATACTAAATGTTTCTTTTAGGTGGGACCTATACGTATGCGTTTGGACGAAAAACACAGGCAAGAAAAATAAAAACCATTATCTCTCGTTTTCATTTCCGACATTCAAACGCAACCTTACTCTATAAATACCAGTGCAAATCACTCCTTCAGAAAACAAGAGAAGCCTAACAAAATCATTTATATAGCGTGTGAGAGAAACAAGGAGAGAAAAAAAAAAATGGAATGGAAGAAGTGTTACATGGATGTGATACTAGTACCATCGGCGTTTCTAATATCTATAGGTTATCATTTTTGGTTATGGCACAAAGTTCGTACACAACCGCTCACCACCGTTGTCGGAACGAATTCGAGAGGACGCCGCTTGTGGGTATCGGCCATGATGAAGGTAACCTCAGGTGTTATACGTTTTCAGTTTTAAAATATAAGATTGAATTTGACATTTTAAAGTTATTACAAGATATTTTTAAATTTAGCGTGATTTATTTAAATTAAACAAATTATACTGTTAGTAATACTTATTAGCTAGACAACTATAATTTTTATAATTATATTATATAAAATTAAATGAATTTGTACTAATTTTACTAGTACTGTAAATAAACATATATCAAGTTCAAAGGCATATGCTAGATAAATATGGACAGTATTACATATACGATGACAAAATCAAATATTATATCCATCTCAAAAATTAAAAAATAAGATCTAACACGAATTTTCATGTTAATCCTAATTTTTTAATAGTTGAGATATATTTTATCACCGATTTTAGTATCAGATGTTGTGACTTATACTTTTCCGGTAAATATTACCTAACCAACAAGTTATTACTATAAAAAATAGTCTAGCTAACCAATAACTCGTGAACTGAGTTAGTATCATCCGGACTTTACAAAGCAAAGGTCCGTTGTTCGAATCCCCATTGCATCACTTCGTGATAAAACCGCCAAGAAAGTTGGGAAAAAAGTAGTCTAGCTAAAACCGCAACACTACTATTTAATTTGTCCATAGGTTTTTAGATATGTTCAAATGTGCAGGCTATTTGAACATATTTACCATTTGGAGAGGACTTCTTGTTTAATATTTTCGTGGCTCGTTTATTTCAAATTTATTAAGTGATAGAACTTTTTGGTCATTTGGCTACAGATTTTAAGTGCAAGCTAGGCTTCAAGATTGCTCAAATTTGCAGGATGTTCTTTACATACATTGGAATGTTATTATTTAATTTGTCCATAGGTTTTTAGGTATTTCCAAATGTGCAGGCTAGGTATTTGAACATATTTAGCATTTGGAGAGGACTTGGTGTTTAATTTTTTCGGGGCTCGTTTTTTTCAAATTTATTAAGTGATAGAACTTTTTGGTCATTTGGCTACAATTTTAAGTGCAAGCTAGGCTTCAAGATTGCTCAAATTTGCAGGATGTTCTTTATATATATATATATATATATATATATATATATATATATATATATATATATATATATATATATATATATATATATATATATATATATCTTGGAATGTTATTTTTTTAAAATAAAAAAATCAATATCACTTTGTTCATTGTTCTCTTCTTTTCCCTTTTTTTAGTAGTTATGTTATCAATATTGTTTTAGCCTTTTAGGGGTTCAACATTTCACATCTAAAGATCATAAAAATGAAGTTTATAAGATTTCAAAAAGATTTTGTAGAAATTAATTAATAGTCATATATAAGAAGCATAGATTTGTTACATGCAATGCATGTATACCTTGAATAGAAAACCTAATTAAGTACAACATGAAAAATCATGTTAGCATTACTTGGTTAATATTAAGTGTAAGTTCATATGACATTTTTAGGTATTTAATTTCTAAGGGGTCGAATTATAAAAATATTCTTTCAAGTTATCTTCTAATTTTAATTTGATCCTTTAAATAATAAATTTTTCAACAAAGTCCTCCAAATAGCCAAACTTTATAAAATTCTTATTTTGTCCTTAGGCCAATTATAGACTCAACAACTGTGTCACTGGTGCTAGTTTTAATTTAGCAAGAAAATGACAACCATATAGATTTAATAATAGTTTTGGCTTACCAGAACCAATTGTTGTTGGTGGCTTCTCAAATTAATCCTTTGTTTTTTTTCTCTCACACAACTCTAGGAATTGGTAGAGCATAGGGTGTTGGCCTTTTTGTCACCTACGTTCGTGGAATCCCCATTCCAAATCAATTATCTAACAGTGAGCACAACTTTTGTACTAACGTGGAATTCTCATTCAAAATTAATGGTCATACCTGTAAGTCATTTGATAGTTTCATTTTCAATATCAAAAGCATTTCCATAAAGGATTATGTGTTTGAGATATGGGAAAGGAAATTAAAGTGGAAGAAAATAACTAATTTAGGAAATTAAAGTCGAAGAAAGTAAAAGAAAAAAAACAAGCATTTTTTTTTTTTGGGCATATGCATATGTTAAAATGTCATTAAGAAAGTTTAGGTTCAAACATTAACCATTTTTTGGATTAGAAGTGTTTTTCCCTGTATATGCATTTTATTTTTAGAGTTTGTAATATTATTTTGTTAAAAATTTGGTTGTTGATAATTTTAGGACAATATTTATACTGTTAGAACAAATATGCATGATCAATATTTTTTGTTGTAGTGACATTTTGTACTTTTAGTGATAATTACTCTAACATCACAATTATTACTCTGATATTATTACTAGCCAAAAATATAATTCTTCATTAGTTCTAAAATATAATATTATTATTGCCTTTTTGAAATTAATTTGAGATATTTTGAAACTCAAAAATGATATGGTTCATTTAATTTCAATAAATGCAGTATTAAAAATTGTAAACTATATAATAAAAACTACTGATTATAAGATTTTTTATTTCATAATTTTTATGTATAATGTCAATTTTAAATTTATAAATATCTTAAATTAATTTTTAAAATTCAATAAGGATCTTAAATATGGAACAAAGGGAGTACAACGAAACCCTTGGTAAAAATTAATTTTCTTTATAAATTTTCTGAGAACCATTTTCCTGTTTTAGATTTCCGACATTTCAAAATGATAAAATCCACACAAATCACTTCTAAACTTTATGTGCCACACCCATCTTTAATGCCTTTGCCTCCTATTGACAGGACAATGACAAGAAAAACATCTTAGCCGTGCAAACCCTACGGAACGCAATCATGGGCTCAACCCTAATGGCAACCACCTCAATCCTCCTCTGCTGTGGCCTTGCCGCCGTCATAAGCAGCACATACAGCATTAAAAAGCCCCTAAACGACACCGTTTATGGCGGCCACGGCGAATTCATGATAGCCCTAAAATACGTTACGCTCCTCGTAATCTTCCTTTTCTCCTTCATGTGCCACTCTTTGTCCATTAGGTTCATAAACCAAGTAAACTTCCTCATCAACTGCCCTCAAGATCCCAACAGCCACGTGGCGAGCATAGTAACCCCGGAGTACATTTCCGAGCTCCTCGAGAAAGGGTTTACCTTAAACACGGTGGGAAATCGTTTGTTTTACGCCGCGCTTCCGCTTTTGCTTTGGATATTAGGGCCAGTGCTTGTTTTCTTGTGTTCTTTAACTTTGGTGCCGTTGCTTTACAACCTTGACATAGTGTTTGTAAAGGGAAAGGCAAAGGGTAAAGTTGATGAGATTGGAATGTGTTAGAAAAATGTTAGTGATTTGTTGGTTTTGTGTGTGTCTCTGCCATTAGCCATTTATGAGCTAGCTTTCAAGTGTAGATGATATGTTAATCCACTAAAAGTTGTCTCCTGTGGCATCAAAGGTTTTGGATTATGTTAAAAGTGGCACTATTTGATGATCTAGCTAGCTTTGTGGAAAAATGCACTAGCATATAAATTATAGATTTATGTATACGACTAGAAACCTCTTTTGACTGAATTAAGCAAATATAAACTATTTAAATGTTTTGTGACACAATCTATACCTTATATTAATTTATAAAAGTACGTAAGGAGATAAATGATAATTAACTTTTAAAAAAAATAGTGAGTTATCTTGATTGGTGATATTGCATAATTCATATTGAGTTGGTTTGGATGATTCTCTGATTTGTGGTAAATACTAATCTTTAATAGTTTCTCGTTTTATTTTAATAATAAATGTCTACGTGCATGAATTTGTATGATTTAAAGAGCAAACAAATATTTACGTACGTGTATGTAGTGGTGAAGAGTCGTAAATGGTATATCGATTTTTCTACAATATATTTATTGTGACGTTCCCAAATTCAGTCTCTTGGGGCACGGATTCGGTGTTCACAATACTACATATACATATTCATACATCATCATTCATTAGCTTAAGACATAATATAAATACATTATCCTTGTACAAAAATACTTATTTCTAATCTTAGGTTACTCTAACCTTTACGAATACATAACAATATGAAGTCTATTACACATTTTTATATAACATAAGTGAACATAAACTAAACAGTCCTTATTCGGCTACTTTTCATTTACTTTTACTAGATCCACTGGTCTTCTCTAGTTTGGCTGAAATATTATGTTTAAAGCAATGGTGAGCAATTAAATTGTTCAACGAGTATAATACAATTTAAGAACATAATATCTCATGAGTAAAATATTTTTCAAATAACTTTCAACCATTACTAGAAAAAGTAGAATATGTGACATAATTTTGTGACAATTTTTAAAAACAATCACAAAATACAGTAATTTGTAATGGACGTTTTGAGCAATCACAAAATCATTGCATATATGATGGCTTTTAGTGATGACTAATTGTGCCATCAATGTATTATAATTGGGATGGTCATGCCAATCACCAAAATTTTCAAGCAAAATATTTTTTTTTTTGTGACGCACTAAGCTATCACTTATAGATATACCCTTTTTGTGATTGCATTTAAGCTATCACCAATATTTAATGAAAGAAATAATCAAAACAATATTTTATGACGGCCATGACAATCATTAAAAAAGATAGATTTTGTGACGATTTTTATTTGCAATTATGTTGAGTCGGTTTTGTACATTAAAAATAAGTGCTTCTTAACTTATATATTGTAGTCCTTAAGCGTTTTTATTTCAATTTTATGCATTTTTGTGCATTTATTTCAGGTTTGCATGGAAAATAGCTTGCAAGGGCATTTCAGTAATTTCGAAGCCAGGTTCACGCAGCTGCGTCACAAGTTGAAGCAGCTGCGTCACTTAAGTCATTTTTTCCAGAATGTTTAGACGCAGCTGCGTGATATATTGAAGCAGCTGCGTGACTTCAACGCAGCTGCGTGACTTTTGAAGCAGCTGCGTTAGGCGATTTCAACGCAGCTGCGTTAGGCGATTTCAACGCAGCTGCGTTAAGAGTGAAGCAGATGCGTGAGGCTAGTTCAACGCAGCTGCGTGATGATTGAAGCAGCTGCGTCACGTTCAATCGACTGATTTCTCCCACGATGCTGAGCAGTTGCTAAGTCAGTTTTTGGGCGGTTAACATGCGAAGCAGCCGGAGTTTTGAAAGGAACGAAAGGAAGGTCAGATAAAAAGAAGAAAAAGGGAATCAGAGAAGTAGAGAGGGCAGGAGAGAAATAGACAGAGCAAATTGAGCGAAGAGAAAGAAATCTGCAGTTGACGGAAGAAATTCTGGTCTTGGTGCAGAGAAGGGCAAGATTACATATTTAGTTTATCTCTGAACTCTTGTACTTCAATTATTATTTATGGCTAGAATTCACTCTTGTGTTTGTTATCCTAGATTGAATATGAGCTAAATTTTATTGTTTAGGGTTTGCAATGTGATTATCTGTATAATCTGAAGCAAGTTATTATCTGTGCTTGTTATATACATGTGGGTTGTCTACCATGAGTGATTGTTATTTTTAATTACTTGGCCAGTAATTTAATCTAGTATTTCATATAGAATTGAGAGATGATGTATGAAATCAGACCCTTGCATGGTAGCATGTGAACTTATTGTTAATGTAAGTTGTGATTGAGATAGAAATATACTCAGTTGCCGCATGTAATTGGTAGAGAACTGAAGCTTACCATCTTTTTAAATCAGCAATCATAGAACTATAGGTTGTTGTTTTAAAGTGACGTTCTTCTTCAATTCATTCCATAATCGGTAGAATTGGAGAAGATTTGCTGAATAATAATCGAGAGATATTATTCAGTTATTAAAGAGTTCTCAATTAGCAATCTTGTGCATGTATATTAACTTCATAGAGATAAATTGGTTCAGTTGATAACAAGTGATTGAGTTGTAAACCCTAAACGGTTTTAAATCCAGATATTTTAGTTTTGAGTAATTTAATTGTTGAAATTAGCTACATTACTTGACAATATTTTCAAACCACAAAATTCAATCGATGTTATTTCAATTATTAACTAGTGATTCAATGCTTAATTTACAATTCATCGTGGGAACGATACCTTGCTAGCCTTATACTACACTTAAACCACGTGCACTTGCGTGAAGTATTTTCTGAACGGAAAAAGGCGAACAAGTTTTTGGCGCCGTTGCCGGGGAATTTGTGTTAAATAAAGTGTTGTTATTAGTTTTAATTGAAGTATGTTCTTGTGAAGGTTAATAAATTTTTGGTTTATTATCTTTCGTTTTCAGGTAATCTTGGTTGTATATGCAAACCCGTTCACAGGGTAAGGATACAGTTCCTTTCGAAGACGAGATTGAAAGAAGGTTACGTCGGATTCGGAACTATATTCAAGAAACAACGCAACACCAGGATCAGAAACAAGTGAAGCAGGTAAGAATGGCAGAGGAGGATGGGCAAAAGTCCTTACGGGACTATGCCACGCCGCAGATGACTGAGATACAGTCGAGTATTACAAGACCAGCCATCACTGCGACACAGTTTGAGATAAAGTCGGGAACAATTCAAATGGTTCAGAATTCTGTACAGTTTGGGGGGTTATCAAATGATGATCCTAGCATGCATTTGAGGAGTTTCTTGGAAATATGCGATACCTTCAAATATCCAGGGGTTTCGGATGATGCTATTCGATTGAGGCTTTTTCCGTTTACATTGAGGGATAAGGCAAAGAGTTGGCTTCATTCACTGCCCCCGGGATCAATTACTACATGGGATGATTTGGTGCAGAAATTTCTGGCGAAGTTTTTTCCTTATGCAAAGACAGTGAAGATAAGATTTGAGATCATTACATTTGCTCAGCAGGATTCAGAGACATTATATGAAGCATGGGAAAGATTCAAGGAGTTGTCAAGGAAATGTCCGCATCACGGAATTCCAAAATGGCTTCAAGTGCAGACATTCTACAATGGGCTGGTACAAGCAGTGAGATCAAGTATAGATGCAGCAGCGGGGGGTGATCTGATGGTCAAAAGTTGTGACGATGCATATGCCTTACTAGAAACCATGGCATCAAACAACTACCAATGGCCGACAGCAAGAATGAATCCACCCAGGGCAGCTGGAGTTATCGAGTTAGATGCTGTTACAGCTTTGTCAGCACAAGTGTCGGCCCTTGCTAAAAAGATAGATGCAATGGGAAGTCAGAAGGTACAGCAAGTGGAGGTAATTTGCGAATTATGTGCCGGGAGTCATTCAAGTGATCAATGCGCAATCAATCCAGAGTCGGTGCAATTTGTGTCCAATTATAATCGTCAGCAATGGGAAAATTCTAACAGTTACAATCTAGGGTGGCGTAATCATCCGAATTTTTCTTGGAGCAACAACCAATCTCAACCTCAAGGACAGAGTTCAAGGAATACATATCCACCGGGGTTTAATAATCAGCAGAATCAACAGCCACAACAGCCGGATAAGTTGGCTCAGATGGAAGATATACTGGCTAAATTGGTTAACCAGTTTGATTCGACGGTGAAGACTCAGGCTGTAGCTATTAAGAATCTGGAGAACCAAATGGGACAAATAGCTAATGCATTGAACAACAGACCTCAAGGATCGTTTCCAAGTGATACGGAGGTAAACCCGAAGCGAGATGGTAAAGAGCATTGTAAAGTTGTTGAGCTCAGGAGTGGTAGAGAATTGCATGATGCTAAGGGAAAACAAGATGAAGTTTTTGACAAAGAGAAAGAAGACGAGGGTACTTCAAAGTCTCAAGTTACAGAGAGGGTAAATATGGATAGGAAGCTTAATGAGGCACCTAGCGTCCTGTTTCCACAGAGATTACAGAAACAGAAGGTTGATAGGCAGTTCTCGAAGTTTTTGGAGGTTTTCAAGAAGCTGCAAATTAATATTCCTTTTGCAGATGCATTGGAACAAATGCCGAGTTATGTGAAGTTTATGAAGGACATCTTGTCCAAGAAAAGGAGGCTGGGCGATTATGAAACCGTTGCATTAACTGAAGAGTGCAGCGCCATTTTACAGAAGAAGTTGCCTCCAAAATTAAAGGATCCGGGAAGTTTTACCATACCGTGTACTATTGGGAGTCAACATTTCAGTCGTTGCCTATGTGATTTGGGGGCAAGTATAAATCTCATGCCTTTCTCGGTGTATCAACAATTGGGTCTTAAGGAAGCATCTCCTACAAACGTAACGCTCCAGCTAGCAGACAGATCTCTCACATATCCACGGGGTATAGTGGAGGATGTGTTAGTTAAGGTTGATAAATTCATATTTCCAGCGGATTTTATTATTTTGGATTATGAGGAGGATCGAGATATTCCTATCATCCTAGGAAGACCGTTTCTTGCTACTGGGAGAACTTTGATAGATGTTCAGAAGGGGCAATTGACGATGAGGGTGCAGGACCAAGAAGTTACATTCGATGTGCTGAAGGTGATGAAATTTCCTAATGAGGATGCTGAGTGCTTAAGAGTTGATATTGTGGATGAAATTGTGAACGAGACGTTTTTGGGAAACAGTATTAGTGATCCACTGGAGAGGTCAATCAGTATGGAGGAAATTTCGGGGTGTGAGCAAGCGTTGGAGTACGTGCAATTAATGGATGCTGCACCGAGGTTTACAAAGTTCAGGCAACATTTTGAGGAACTTAATTACTCGGAAAGTTCAAAGGCAAATGGGAAGTCTTCATTTGAGGTGCCACCGGTCTTAGAGCTGAAGCAATTGCCTAACCACCTCAGGTATGCTTATTTGGGTGAGGCGTCTACTTTGCCTGTCATAATTTCAGCATCGTTGGACAAGGTTCAAGAAGAGAAATTGCTGAGGGTGCTTCGGGACTGCAAATCAGCTATTGGATGGGTCTTAGCGGATATCAAAGGTATTAGTCCATCATTTTGCATGCATAAAATTTTAATGGAAGATGATGCAAAGCCAGTAGTTGATCCACAGAGAAGGTTAAACCCAATTATGAAGGAGGTGGTGAGAAAAGAAATAATTAAGTGGTTAGATGCTGGGATTATTTACCCAATTTCAGACAGTGCTTGGGTAAGCCCTGTCCATTGTGTCCCAAAGAAAGGTGGCATGACGGTTGTTCCTAATGAGAATAATGAGTTGATTCCGACGAGAATGGTTACGGGGTGGCGAGTGTGCTTGGATTATAGGAAGTTGAATAAAGCCACGCGTAAGGATCATTTTCCCTTGTCGTTCATTGATCAGATGCTGGATCGACTTGCGGGACATGAATATTACTGTTTGTTGGATGGGTATTCGGGGTACAACCAGATAGCCATTGCACCAGAAGATCAGGAGAAAACGACTTTTACGTGTCCATATGGAACATTCGCTTTCAGGAGAATGTCGTTTGGTTTGTGCAATGCTCCAGCAACTTTTCAACGGTGCATGATGGCTATATTCTCGAATATGGTCGAGCAGAATTTAGAAGTCTTTATGGATGACTTCTCGGTTTTTGGAGATTCATTTGATGTCTGCTTGGAGAATCTAACGTTGGTGCTGAAAAGATGTATGGAAACGAATTTGGTCTTAAACTGGGAAAAGTGCCACTTCATGGTTCAAGAAGGGATTATCTTGGGACATCGGGTGTCAGTAAAAGGAATTGAAGTGGATAAGGCGAAGATTGAAGCTATTGAAAAGTTGCCTCATCCGAACTCAGTTAAGGGTATTCGTAGCTTCTTGGGTCATGCAGGGTTTTATCGAAGGTTCATAAAGGATTTCTCTAAGATTACAAAGCCGTTGTGCAGTTTACTAGAGAAAGAAGTTCCGTTTGATTTTGATGAAGCATGCCTTACAGCATTTAGGATTTTGAAGCAGAACTTGATTACAGCTCCGGTGGTAGTAGCTCCAGATTGGGGTCATCCTTTTGAGTTGATGTGCGATGCAAGTGACTTCGCGATTGGGGCAGTTCTGGGCCAGCGTAAAGACAAGGTATTTCAAGCTATTTATTATGCCAGTAAGGCTCTAACTGATGCTCAGCTAAATTATACAACCACAGAAAAGGAGTTGTTAGCTGTAGTGTTTGCATTCGATAAGTTCTGTCCATATCTCATTGGAACAAAGGTTATTGTCTACACGGACCATTCAGCAATTAAGTACCTTGTTGCAAAGAAATATGCTAAGCCTAGATTGATCCGTTGGGTTTTGCTACTTCAAGAGTTCGATCTTGAGATTCGGGACAGAAAAGGAACTGAAAATCAAATAGCAGATCATTTGTCCAGAATGGAGCAGCACAGAAACAATGAGATGGCAGTCAACGATAACTTCCCAGACGAACAGTTGTTTGTAATTACGTCTGAGGTACCGTGGTATGCCGATTTAGTAAATTATATTGTTGGGAAGGTCATACCTTCAGAACTGTCAAGTCAACAGAGGAAGAGGTTTCTATATGATGTACGGCAATATCTTTGGGATGAGCCGTTTTTGTACAAGACGTGTGCCGACCAGTTAGTAAGATGTTGTGTTCCTCAAGAAGAGATGGGAAGCATTCTTCAGCAATGTCATGCATCAGGTTATGGAGGACATTATGGAGGCCAAAGAACAGCTGCTAAGGTTCTTCAATCAGGTTTTTTCTGGCCTACTTTATTTAAGGATGCTTATTCATTTGTTCTACATTGTGATCGATGCCAAAGGGTAGGTAATATTTCGAAAAGACAGGAGATGCCCCTTAATTCTATTTTAGAAGTTGAAATGTTTGATGTTTGGGGTATTGATTTCATGGGACCTTTTCCCTTGTCTTTTAACAATTCTTACATCCTTGTAGCAGTCGATTATGTGTCTAAATGGGTGGAAGCAATTGCAACCTCCACTAATGATGCTAAGGTGGTAACTAAATTTTTGCAACGTAATATCTTCACAAGATTTGGGACACCTAGAGCAATAATCAGCGATGGAGGATCTCACTTCTGCAACAGACAATTCAACGCCTTATTAGCGAAATATGGAGTCAAGCATAAAGTTGCTACTGCTTACCACCCACAAACAAGTGGACAAGCGGAGATTTCTAATCGAGAAGTGAAAAGGATCTTGGAGAAGATAGTAAATCCTAATCGTAAGGATTGGTCCGTTAAGCTCGATGATGCACTCTGGGCGTATAGAACAGCGTTTAAGACACCACTTGGAATGTCACCTTATCGGTTGGTTTTTGGGAAGGCTTGTCATTTGCCGGTGGAATTAGAACATCATGCATACTGGGCAACTCGGAAGTTAAATTGGGATTTTAACCTAGCTGGTGAGGAACGATTGCTACAACTAAATGAAATGGAGGAGTTTCAACTCCAGTCCTATGAAAATGCAAAAATTTACAAGGAACGAGTCAAACGTTGGCACGATAAACACATTGTGGACCGAAAGTTTGAACCAGGTCAATCGGTGTTATTGTTCAATTCCCGACTCAGACTTTTCCCAGGAAAGCTGAAATCACAGTGGTCAGGTCCTTTTACAATTCATTCTGTTTATCCGTATGGGACGGTGGAGTTAAAATGCAATGATTCAGAGGCCACATTTAAAGTGAATGGGCAAAGACTCAAACATTATTGGGGAGACACCTTTAATAGGATGAAGTCCTCGATTTCTTTCGAAACTTAAACAGGAAGTAATGTCAGGCTGATGACAATAAAACAAGCGCTGTGTGGGAGGCAACCCAAATTTCATTTCTTTTAAGTCGATTAATTTACTGAAAATAATTTGTAAAGTTTATGCAAATTTTTGGTTTTTGATTTGTATTGCATTTAATTTGGTCAGGTACAGTTCTTCAATGTTGTCAAACGTACGTTCAGGGAAGAAGATAAGGAATTAAAAAGTTTGAAACAAAGGTTGACGCACCTGCGTCATTAATTGAAGCAGCTGCGTGAGACTTGACGCCCATGCGTCTGGAAGCACGCCCCTGCGTCAGAACCTACTGTAATTGGAGAGAAATCATTTGAGGCGTTGATGCACTTGTATCAAAATTGAAGCAGCTGCGTGACACTTGACGCCCTGCGTCTGTAAGCACGCCCCTGCGTCAGAACTCACTAGAAATGTTGCAGCTGTAGACGCCACTGCGTCGAAATTAGACGCAGCCGCGTTCAAATCAACGCCCCTGCGTCCAAAGCAACGCCCCTGCGTCACACCTTATTAAATCAGACTTGACGCAGCTGCGTCAAAACCTTACGCAGCTGTGTGACGGGGAATTTTAGAATTAAAACGGACGAGTGTCTAAACCGTGTGCCTTATCAGCTGCCTCTCTTGACAGCTTACGCTTCTTTCGTGAGGCCCTTCATTTCAGTTCTCAGTTACGTCTGTTATACATGAACAAGAAGTTGAATGGTGCGTTTGGGAAGCTATAAATCGAACTCTCAAGCTAACAACTCCATCACAGTGCTTCCATTGCCTTCCGATTCTAAAGCAACACCAAGCTTGGGGGTCTTCTCAAAAATATTCAAGTAAGAGTTTCTTTTGACAAACTTCATATAAATCGTCTTGGGGATAGTGATAGATTCTTGCATACCTACAAATTGTTGTGTTTGGGAATTCTGAGTACTAGTGGGAGGTTTAATCAAGCACCAAGGCTATAAGATTGGGGGTTTTTTGACAAGGTACCCGCCAACTGTTTGTTAAAAGTCCTCAGAGAAAAAAGCAAAGTTGTTCTTCGATTTGGTTTGTGCTTCAAAAAGTTTGGAAGGATTGTGAGATCAATGGCACCAAAACTTCATCGAGGAGAGAGCTCAAGGTCCACTCCTCCGTATGATTCACGCCGATTTGTGAGCTATGAATCGGCAAAGTTCTATGAGGAGCATGTCGATGCCAAAAAGCTTATACCGGAGTGAGGCTTGGATCCAGGACCTTTGGATGGGGCGTTATGGAGAATGATCAGCTGGAATTGGGGTACACTACCTCACCAGCCTCAAGCTGCCGTCATTTCGATTGTAAAAGAGTTTTATGCTAACGCCAAGGCCGTTAAACATAATGACGTCATCGTTCGGGGTAAGAAGGTCTCCTTTTCTCCTGCGAAGATAAATGAGTACTATGGTATTCCCTTGCTTCCCGAAGCGGACGAGTATTCGGCATTTGCTAAGGAACCGGTAAATTATGAGGAGGTTATTCGAGGTTTGTGCCAACCGGATGCCGTTTGGAAATATAGAGATGGTGAGCCCAAAACCTTCAACTACACATACTTGAGCCGATTTGGGAAGGCATGGTATTATTTCCTGTGTGCTAAACTCATGCCAACAACACATTTCACCGAGGTCATTAAAGACAGAGCGGTTCTTTTATACTGCATAGTCAATGATAAATCCATTGATAAAGGACAGGTGATTAACAACTCGATTAAGTATGCAATCAAGGGGAAACCGATCCGGGGCCTACCTCATCCGTCGTTAATTTGTGGGCTTTGTGAAGCAGCGGGAGTAGAATGGGATGATAGTGAACCAATTCAGCATCCTCAAGTACCTATCGACTCTAAAATCATCAAGAACTTCAAGCAATGGAATGGGGCACCTCCTGATCCAAAAGGAGCGGGATTTCTTTTGGGTGATCCACATTCTCCGGACACCGAGGAATTATTTGCAGCAGAGCCGGAGCACGATGCAGCTTCATCGTCCAACACGATTGACACATTAGTGGCGGAGGTAAGGCAGCTTCGGAGAGAATCTCGTCGACAAGCTAGACGGGATGCCCATCTGGCAGAGACAATGGGTTCGATGATGCAATACCAAGCAACATTCTGTTGGTTTGCAAAAATTATGGCATACATATAATCAAATTATATAAGCGCAACGGAAGCAAAAAATCAGATTTTAAAATTTTTTGTACAAACCAATAACCCGGATCTTTCTTATGCGACTATTATTAACTGAGGAAAGATAAAAGAATTTATACCTTTGTAGAACCAAGCTTCCACGGGTACAAGTTCATCTCCCTTTGATCCTTCACGTTCTTCTTCAAATTCACCGATTAGATTCCACGGATCAATATTAGCTCCCCAAGTGTTGAGCCTCTAGAGGTGATCCACCAAGAGATCTATGAATTAAAGAAGTGGATTATGGTTTCTCCAAACCATGGGTGGCTAACCATAATTCTCTCTCTCTCTAACTCTTAGATCTAGAGAATTATGGAGTACTCTCTCTCTCTAATGAAAGAGTGTGTAACCCTGATCTATGATAAGACTTCTCTTATTTATAGATCTAGTCAACCCTCCTAAACTATTTAGGATTAGGGTTTTAATTTAATTTCCAATTTAATTAAGAACTAAATTAATTAATTATAATTCCTAAACCATTTAGGAACTTAATTATTTAATGATGAGAGTACTTCTTATTAATTAATTAGTAAACCATTTAGTAACTTAATTAATTATTATAATTATAATTCCTAAACTATTTAGGAACTTAATTATTTAATAATAATATTACTACTTATTAATTAGTTCCTAAACCATTTAGGAACTAAATAATAATACTAGTAATAATAATAATAGTAATAATAATAATAATAATAAGACTCCTCTTATTAATTTATAATTAGTATTTCTAAAATACTAAATTATAAATATTAAGTTATTTAATTTATTCTACCACCATAGTTTAAATTAAATATACTTAATTTATTATTACAATTATGCCATCCACTTCTAAAATAAATATTACTCTTTTGCGGTGTGACCCTTTAGGTTCTCCATATTAAACCGGTTGTATAATAAATAAATTAGAACAATTCTAATTCATTTATTACGAATTAACTCTTTAATTCAGAATAAATAATTATTCCACAATAAGGATAAGCCCCCTTAGCGATTAGTCGACTTTCCAGATAATATAGATTTCAACATTTAATCGTAAAAGAACCTTTCAGCAAATAGTTACCGTACAATTCAATCCTTCTACAATACAATGCCCCAATCAAATATAAGACACGGAATTTCTGTCAAGTCTTATTTATTTGATTATATGCATTTCAATTCACAAATACACAACTCTAGTTAATGTAAATTAGAAACTCCTTTCCAATTCCATTCAACCCTGGCCAGGGATTTCTGAGTTGTCACTTATTGAATCGCATAGGACATTCTCTCCCTTTACTAGAAGTGGTAGATCCTTTGTTGACCATTCATCTATCTCCATGTGTACCTTATTATACCCAAGCACATCCTTTGATATACCAATAGGTCTTAAGGAATATGTCAAAGTATAACTTAGTACACACAAGATACTAAGATGATCTCAAGTCTAAGGATCACTTGTACGACTATCACATAAGGAACTCCTATTGACAGACAAGTAAAACTCCATTAGGTGTTCCTTGAACGAGTCACGTTCAGTGAACTTATTCTCTAATAAGCACCTACATACTTGCTTTAGTGTCTCTACACAAATGATTATGAGATCAATCATCCTCTTCATAAGAGCAAGCATAGTATGTACCAATCTATCCGGATCTACTAATCCCCTTTTTAGTGATCCAACGATTAGGAACAATTTTAGTTTTTGAGCTATCTTGAATTTAGATCTCATTAGCATGATCCTCATCATGGTTCTAAAAGCATTGCTCAAAAACTATGGGTTTATCCATTTGATTAATTCAAGTAATTAATCATGAATAAAGAAATGCCTTGATACTTTTATTAATAAATGAACAAGATTACAAAGTATATGCTTATCACATCAAATGTGATTGGCTTGAGGGCATATTACTTTCAATCTCCCACTTGCACTAAAGCCAATTGCCCTTTGGTATCCCCATACCATTCTTCTCTAAGTGGCGTACAAATTGCTTAGTAAATGCTTTAGTTAATGGATCTGTAATGCTGTTCTAAGAGTATACCATCTTTATGGTGTCGTCTCCTTTTCAATGATTCATCTAATCATATAAAAATGCCGCAACACATGTTTGGATTTCAGATGAGACCTAGGTTCATTGGCGAATTAAACTCCTTTAATGTTAGGAACCATAATAAGTTCTGTAAAGAACTTGTTTAACCAAACAATCACCTTTGCAGCTTCACTTTATAGTTATTTACTATGTCTTTATCACTAAATCAGCAACTATTTACTGTTTGGAACTTTTCCAACTCACTGCAGCACCGTTCACGGTAATCATATTACCTGAAACGGATATGTTGTTATCTTGGTTAGTCTGAACAAACTTGAGTTTGTCAAACCCTCTAGTTTTATATCAGACCCATCATTAGAAACTCTTTTCTAATATTCTTCTCCAAAATTGAACTGATATATGCTTATTATACATAAGCAATATCAAGTCTAGTACATTCGACGAATCAATGTACGTCCCTTGGGTCAAGCCGAGCATCCTTTATGATCTATCTCTATAGACCTTTATCCTAAATAGAATGTTAGGACGCTTCTCCCAAGTCCTTAATGGAGAAGTTTTAGACAACCACATCTTTACTGATTGTAGCATCGGTATGTCATTCCTTATCGATATTATATCATCATATAATACTAGAAATGTCACAGTGCTCCCACTAACCTTTGTGCACACTTGGTTCATCCTCATCTTTGATAAAATCAAACTCTTTTGATTGTCTCATCAAAATAGATGTTCCATATTCGAGAAATTTGCTTCAATCCATAATTGGATCGTAGTAGCTTTCATACTTGATTTGCTCCATCTATATGGAGACAAATTCTTTTGGTTGTATCATACATACATCCTTTTGTATATTAAGTTGTTACTGCAAGTAAAATCCGAATGGATATATGCATTTTCACTAGTGAAAAATTTCATCTTAGTCAACTCATTGACCTTGTTTGAATTTTTTTTTTACCACTAGTTAGGTCTTATAGGTCTCCACCTAGCCATCTGCTTTAGTCTTTCTCCAAAGACCCATTTCGGATTTTATGGTCATCAGCCATTTCTCTTGAGTATCTAATACTCATACTTCATCGTATATATCTGGATCATCATCCACTATGATGCGTACCTTATCATCATCATCTATGATGAATCCATACCATTAAGGTATCTTCGGTACTAAACCAGATTTACGACTTGGTTGTGGTACAATAGGTTTATCTACTTGTACAGATTCCTTCACTTGATCTGTAGTTCTTGAACTTTTTCAAGATCTATTTTACTCCCACTAACCCTTTAAGGAAAAACTCATTTTCCTATAAGGCAGCGTGTTTCAAACAAACACCTTTTAGTTAGTCGGATTATAGAAGTGATACCCTAAACTTTCTTTAGGATATCCCATAAGTTTACACTTATCAGATCTTGTCCCTAGCTTATCTTTGTCAAACCTTTTGACATAAGCTGAACAATTCAAATCTTAACATGCTTAAGACTTGGTTTCCTCCCTATCCATGACTCATATGAAGTCTTAGGGAGAGAATTTGAAGGTACCTCGTTTAGTAGATATGCGATCATTTCTAAAGTATAACCTTAGAAGGATACTGGAAGATCGGTAATACTCATTATGGATCATCACCATGTCCATACTGTGAGAATACCATTTCGCTTGAGATGATCTAGAAACTTATTGCTTTAAGTATTCCCTTCTCGATCTAATCGAAGAACTTTAATACTTTTGGCATTTAGTTTCTATACTTCACTTTTGAATTCTTTGAACGTTTCAAACGATTTGGATTTATATTTCATTAAATACATATATCAAAATCTAGAATCATTAGTGAAAGTAATGAATGAATACCTTCCTCTTGCATTTGTTGTCATAGGTCCCACACACCACTGTGTGTACCATCTCTCCGTAACTCGCTCTCCATGTCCACTAAATGGATATTTAGTCATATTATCCATGATACAAGATTCACAAGTTGTATTTGATTCATAATCAAAAGTTCTAAAAGCCTATCTTTATACAACTTGTTTTAGTCTTGTTTCATTAGCATGACTGAATTAACAGTATTGCATGAATGTATGATTCATATCATCTATTTGCTTTTAGTTTGTTCAATTTGAAATAATTTTCATGTAAGTCAAGTATACAAAATCCATTAAGTAATCAACCAGTTCTAAATAAAACATTATCATTATAAACAGAACAACGATTGTTCATTATTATAATGACAAAAACCCTTCCTTGTCATCACATGGAACTGAAATCATGTTTCTAAGAACTGGAACCTTGTAACAACTTACTAACTTAATAGGCTTGCCCGTAGGCAGTGCTAAACTATAAGTTCTCATCGCTAATGCAGCAACCTTTGCTTCATTTCCCAGCACAGGATTACTTATCATTTGTTTAGCTTTCTACTTCTGTTTAGTCTCTGCAACGACTTGCATATGTAAGACCACCATTCGGTATCTAATACCTAAGTAGAACTTGACTTATAGAAAGTTCTATTTCATTATGAACAAATCTATATCTGTAGTTGAAGCTTCACTAAACTTCTTCTACTTAACTACTACAACTCTCTTGTAGTTGTTCTTCCAGTGTCCCAGCTTATCGCAATGAAAGCAAACTCCTTTGCCCTCGGGATCACTTTTATTTATGTCCTTTGTTTAGCCTTTCTTTTGCCTTCTACTCTTTCTGACTCCTCAGAAATACCTTTGGCCATCTTCCTCCGCTTAGAAGATTCATCTACAAGTAAAACTTTGTTTTTCTAGGAAGGAAAGTGACTCTCAACAGTCTTCAACATATTTAAGCAAATCAGTTAAACTGACATTTAGCTTATTAATTTTTGAAGTTCACAACATATTGTGAATTAGAGTCAGTGAGTGATTGCAAGATCGAATCTTGACTCAACTCTCCATCCTTGACAAAACATGTTTGTCCTAATTGATCAATCCAATTGATCATCTTTAGGACATGTGTCTTTTACTGTAGTGTCATTGGTTATTATAGATCGAAAGAGCTCCTTAGATATCTTATATCTAGTTGACCTACTTTGTTCACCATACAACTATTGAATGTGCAACAATATAGTAGGTGCATCCATTTTCTCGTGTTGACGCTGTAACTCGATACTTATGGATGCGAGCATGATGCATTGAGCCACCTTTGCATCATCTTGCCATTTAAAATAGCAATCTCTTTCTCAGAGGCTTAGTCTACAACGTTTGTAGGAATAGACAAATTAAGGACATTTGCTAGCTTTTCAGCATTGAGAACTTTTCTCAAATTTGTTTAATCAATCCGAACAATTCGGTTCGATTAATTGTTAGCATACATTATGCTAGCAGTGTTAGTGAATTAAACATAGCAATATTCTTTAAGTGAATTAATAACAACATTAACATGCATTCGTTTTATTAATTACCAAAATAAATTAGGTCTTTATTTAAAATGGTGTCTCCCACTATTTTCATCAAACTATATTACCCTCCTTATATAGTTCGGCAAATCTAGTTAAAGATTTGCTAGTGAGAATAAGGATCCTATTTCAAATGTATATAGCCTTGTGTGACACAACAAACGATATATAAATAAATAGGTAGACAACTCTTGTCAATTACATTAACATGTAACTCCTTTTATTTTGCCTCTTAGATTATTATGATCATGTGTGACACATCCAAATCAAAATTATCCAAGTTAAGTCCAACCTAGCATTTTCTTATATTAGAAGAGAAAAAGACCGTCCTTGTGTGACACAACAAAACAGTAATGTTCAATTCTTTTTATAAACATCAAATGTGATAAAACAACATCTCAAATAATCGATATAAGCCTTATGTGTGCACAACAAACGTATATTGACTATTTGATACTCTATCGTTTTATCATGCTAGAAGGCGACGTTCGATATTTTGATAAATATCTTTGAACGTTACAACTTAATATTATGAGTAGTAGAATAAATAAATTAGAACAATTCTAAATTTATTTAATTGAATTAAACTCCTTTAATTCATGAATTAAACATTTTAATTCATTTTATAAATAATATTTATTCTACATCATGAGGGGTTTATTAATATTAATTGTCTCATCTTGTTTAGCGCACATGCACATATATATATAAAATACGCGTCATATTAATTAACATGCGAAGCATGTTTGATAATATATAATATATATAAATAAGCATGCACATATAGAATACTATATTCTACTTTGATTGATTATGGAATTTTATTCTAGTTTGGTTTATTCGAGCCACCAAATAAACCAATTGGTCAAACCTAGGGTGCAAGAATAAATTAAATTAAATGTAACTATTACATTTAAATTCGGGCTCCATTACAAACGGGTCTTCATGCGCTCCTTGCTTCTTTGCTCCAATTCTTCAAAATAATTCTAACTAATCCTATTACATATTATTTACAATAAATAGAAACATTGATCAACAGTCAAGGGGAAGTACATAGGAGGGAGATAGAATTTTACATAAGAAAAATTAGAAAGACGAGGTACGCAGACCCCATTTATTAAAATCCATTCATTCATGCATTTAATTAAAATTAAATCCAATCACATTGGTCAATAGTCCATAATCAATCTCATTTATTATCATATATATCAACATATATATTAATAAATAATATTCATCGCATGAATTAAATAAATCATTCTATATATGTATTGGTATCATTTAATGGACAATTTAAAGTTACATGAAATCTAATTTCATGTTTAAAATAAACTTTTTATTTTAATTATAAAATTATTTAAAAATAAACTATTTATTTTTATTATTTTAAAATTACCCAAAATAAACTCTTTTATTTTGAAATTTTAAAATATGCATAAAATTACCAAACTGTTTGGCTAATTAATATATATATTATAAAAATATCATATATATTAATAACCGTGTACGGTAATATATATATATATATATATATATATATATATATATATATATATATATATATATATATATATTACATTACCGTGTCATATTTATTAATATAAGTATATATATTACAGAATCCCATGAATGTCCAGGTGATTCACATGATATATAACTCATTATATATATAAACTTCAATCCGTGAATGAGGTGATTAACATGAATTATATATATATATATATATATATATAATATTGCATACCCGAAGTCTATATATATCTATATAATGTATATAATATTGCATACCCGAAGTCACTGCCTTTTACCGAAAAACTGGGTGCTTTTGTTGCTTTATTGTGACACTTATTTCGGGACAGCAATATATCTATACCACAAGCATGAAACCATTCCAATAACTTTTGAAAAAACAGAATCATATTCGGCTATTCTAAAAACGAAATGAAATCCAATTCACGGATTAAAAGTGCAATCCGTAACTTTAATTTGGCGATTTGAAATCCGTTTTCATATAAAATAATAATAATTTTATACAATAAATTATGCCCAATAAATTGTTCTAAACACATACCCATACATACATGAAATTAAAACAATTAATAATTCGCATAAGTTTGGCTCTGATGCCACTGTTGGTTTGCAAAAATTATAGCATACATATAATCAAATTATATAAGCGCAACGGAAGCAAAAAATCAGATTTTAAAATTTTTTGTACAAACTAATAACCCGGATCTTTCTTATGCGACTATTATTAACTGAGGAAAGATAAAAGAATTTATACCTTTGTAGAACCAAGCTTCCACGGGTAAAAGTTCATCTCCCTTTGATCCTTCACGTTCTTCTTCAAATTCACCGATTAGATTCCACGGATCAATGTTAGCTCCCCAAGTGTTGAGCCTCTAGAGGTGATCCAGCAAGAGATCTATGAATTAAAGAAGTGGATTATGGTTTCTCCAAACCATGAGTGGCTAACCATAATTCTCTCTCTCTATAACTCTTAGATCTAGAGAATTATGGAGTACTCTCTCTCTCTCTAATGAAAGAGTGTGTAACCCTGATCTATGATAAGACTCCTCTTATTTATAGATCTAGTCAACCCTCCTAAACTATTTAGGATTAGGGTTTTAATTTAATTTCCAATTTAATTAAGAACTAAATTAATTAATTATAATTCCTAAACCATTTAGGAACTTAATTATTTAATGATGATAGTACTTCTTATTAATTAATTAGTAAACCATTTAGTAACTTAATTAATTATTATAATTATAATTCCTAAACTATTTAGGAACTTAATTATTTAATAATAATATTACTACTTATTAATTAGTTCCTAAACCATTTAGGAACTAAATAATAATACTAGTAATAATAATAATAGTAATAATAATAATAATAATAAGACTCCTCTTATTAATTTATAATTAGTATTTCTAAAATACTAAATTATAAATATTAAGTTATTTAATTTATTCTATCACCATAGTTTAAATTAAATATACTTAATTTATTATTACAATTATGCCATCCACTTCTAAAATAAATATTACTCTTTTGCGGTGTGACCCTTTAGGTTCTCCATATTAAACCGGTTGTATAATAAATAAATTAGAACAATTCTAATTCATTTATTACGAATTAACTCTTTAATTCAGAATAAATAATTATTCCACAATAAGGGTAAGCCCCCTTAGCGATTAGTCGACTTTCCAGATAATATAGATTTCAACATTTAATCGTAAAAGAACCTTTCAACAAATAGTTACCGTACAATTCAATCCTTCTACCATACAATGTCCCAATCAAATATAAGACACGGAATTTCTGTCAAGTCTTATTTATTTGATTATATGCATTTCAATTCACAAATACACAACTCTAGTTAATGTAAATTAGAAACTCCTTTCTAATTCCATTCAACCCTGGCCAGGGATTTCTGAGTTGTCACTTATTGAATCGCATAGGACATTCTCTCCCTTTACTAGAAGTGGTAGATCCTTTGTTGACCATTCATCTATCTCCATGTGTACCTTATTATACCCAAGCACATCCTTTGATATACCAATAGGTCTTAAGGAATATGTCAAAGTATAACTTAGTACACACAAGATACTAAGATGATCTCAAGTCTAAGGATCACTTGTACGACTATCACATAAGGAACTCCTATTGACAGACAAGTAAAACACCATTAGGTGTTCCTTGAACGAGTCACGTTCAGTGAACTTATTCTCTAATAAGCACCTACATACTTGCTTTAGTGTCTCTACACAAATGATTATGAGATCAATCATCCTCTTCATAAGAGCAAGCATAGTATGTACCAATCTATCCAGATCTACTAATCCCCTTTTTAGTAATCCAACGATTAGGAACAATTTTTGTTTTTGAGCTATCTTGAATTTAGATCTCATTAGCATGATCCTCATCATGGTTCTAAAAGCATTGCTAAAAAACTATGGGTTTATCCATTTGATTAATTCAAGTAATTAATCATGAATAAAGAAATGCCTTGATACTTTTATTAATAAATGAGCAAGATTACAAAGTATATGCTTATCACATCAAACGTGATTGGCTTGAGGGCATATTACTTTCACATTCAACACAACTTTAGCGGAGGCGTTTACTCGTTTAGACATGAATGCTGGTCGGGAGCCATTGAATTTTCCAATTCCTCCGGCAATGCCTGCATTACCTCCTGATTCACCGGACGACGAAGCTGAGGAGTAGTGCTCTAAAAGGGAAGTCCCGTTATTTCAATTCTGCTTCAATACTCATTGAGGACACTGAGTTTGATAAGTTTGGGGGACGTTTACGTTTGTTTGCATATGTTATGCCTTGTTTGGGTCTTTTGTTGATTAAAAAAAATTAAAAAAAAATAAAAAAAATTAGGAATGTAGATGAATTTTGAGGGTATATTCACTGCAAACCCTTACGAGACTTAACTCGTCCTCATAAGGTAATTATGGGGTTTAAAAGGCTTGTTACACGTGCTAAGTGTGACCGTGAAACCTACGAAAACGATTAGCTGTAGTTTGCGTTTAATTCTATTTAGCAATTTCAAAGTAATCATGAAAACTAGTGTAAGGCCGATGATAAGAATGTTGCTTTTTGCTAGCCTTTAATGATAAATGAATGAACATGTTGAATTTCAATCTTACAATCGAGTAGTCTTGCGTTATTTTTGGTTCCTATGTCTTTATAAGCACAAAATTTGATTGTTGGGACTAGTTGAGAATTAGAAAACTTACGAGATTGATCTTCTTTTGAGTTTCATTAGTGACTTCAATTCTTACTTGCAAATTCTCTTATGCTGAGTTAAGGCTTTTATATAAGTTTAGGGGGATCATATATTAATCAAAAAAAAAAAAAAACATGAAAATAATTGACTCAGTCAGAATTTCGTGGCCTTTGCTATTCGAGCAAGTAAATCCTTAGGGATGTCTTTACATCTAGTGCCCTAAAATCAACTGGTTTGGGAGTCACTGGTCCAAAGCTCGTTACATGGGTAGCATTGAATAGCCTAATGGAATTGTGCATTGCACGAGTCATTATTAATGAGTTGGGGGTGAAATGGAGCGTAAAACGCATTCACTCTGTATTTCTAATGAGTAGTATGATCCCTAATTTATGTGATTGCCTGACTTGGTTAAGAGATGTTTAAGTAAGGACGTGAATTCAAAGTGAAATTTTGCTTGTGATTAATCTAAGAAGTTTATTTAATTTTTCTGACTAGTTGAAACTACGAAACACACGCACAATTAGGAATCTTAAATAGGGCTTGATTGTCGATTATGTGAGATTTGTGAATTCGGTAGTTCTTGAAAGTTCTATAAGGCTATTATGAGTTGCTTGAGGCCTGAATCTGGTGTGTGGTAACAATAATTCATGCTATGCTAAAATTCATGGTTGCTACTAGATTTCAATTTTGTTAAGTTATTTGCGCTCGAGGACAAGCAATTAGATAAGTTTGGGGGTATTTGTTGAGTCGGTTTTGTACATTAAAAATAAGTGCTTCTTAACTTATATATTATAGTCCTTAAGCGTTTTTATTTCAATTTTATGCATTTTTGTGCATTTATTTCAGGTTTGCATGGAAAATAGCTTGCAAGGGCATTTCAGTAATTTTGAAGCCAGGTTCACGCAGCTGCGTCACAAGTTGAAGCAGCTGCGTCACTTAAGCCATTTTTTCCAGAATGTTTAGACGCAGCTGCGTGATATATTGAAGCAGCTGCGTGACTTCAACGCAGCTGCGTGACTTTTGAAGCAACTGCGTCAGGCGATTTCAACGCA
Source organism: Hedera helix (assembly GCA_947179155.2). Classification (NCBI taxonomy): domain Eukaryota; kingdom Viridiplantae; phylum Streptophyta; class Magnoliopsida; order Apiales; family Araliaceae; genus Hedera; species Hedera helix. Next base: position 18,682,841 of record OX359273.1, on the reverse strand, counting down.
GCTGCGTTAAGAGTGAAGCAGCTGCGTGAGGCTAGTTCAACGCAGCTGCGTGATGATTGAAGCAGCTGCGTCACGTTCAATCGACTGATTTCTCCCACGATGCTGAGCAGTTGCTAAGTCAGTTTTTGGGCGGTTAACATGCGAAGCAGCCAGAGTTTTGAAAGGAACGAAAGGAATGTCAGATAAAAAGAAGAAAAAGGGAATCAGAGAAGTAGAGAGGGCAGGAGAGAAATAGACAGAGCAAATTGAGCGAAGAGAAAGAAATCTGCAGTTGACGGAAGAAATTCTGGTCTTGGTGCAGAGAAGGGCAAGATTACATATTTAGTTTATCTCTGAACTCTTGTACTTCAATTATTATTTATGGCTAGAATTCACTCTTGTGTTTGTTATCCTAGATTGAATATGAGCTAAATTTTATTGTTTAGGGTTTGCAATGTGATTATCTGTATAATCTGAAGCAAGTTATTATCTGTGCTTGTTATATACATGTGGGTTGTCTACCATGAGTGATTGTTATTTTTAATTACTTGGCCAGTAATTTAATCTAGTATTTCATATAGAATTGAGAGATGATGTATGAAATCAGACCCTTGCATGGTAGCATGTGAACTTATTGTTAATGCAAGTTGTGATTGAGATAGAAATATACTCAGTTGCCGCATGTAATTGGTAGAGAACTGAAGCTTACCATCTTTTTAAATCAGCAATCATAGAACTATAGGTTGTTGTTTTAAAGTGACGTTCTTCTTCAATTCATTCCATAATCGGTAGAATTGGAGAAGATTTGCTGAATAATAATCGAGAGATATTATTCAGTTATTAAAGAGTTCTCAATTAGCAATCTTGTGCATGTATATTAACTTCATAGAGATAAATTGGTTCAGTTGATAACAAGTGATTGAGTTGTAAACCCTAAACGGTTTTAAATCCAGATATTTTAGTTTTGAGTAATTTAATTGTTGAAATTAGCTACATTACTTGACAATATTTTCAAACCACAAAATTCAATCGATGTTATTTCAATTATTAACTAGTGATTCAATGCTTAATTTACAATTCCTCGTGGGAACGATACCTTGCTAGCCTTATACTACACTTAAACCACGTGCACTTGCGTGAAGTATTTTCTGAACGGAAAAAGGCGAACAAATTACATAAACAAGGTATTTTGAGATGGAATTTTCAAGTCATCACAAAACAATAAAATATAAGATGACTCTCAGTGATGACTAGTTTTACCATCATTATAGAGTATTTGTGACTGTCACTGCAATCACCAAATCTTATGTGGGACTAATTTTGTTTAATAAGTCAACTCACATATGTTTCCTTCTATATTTTGTTTTAAAAATATAATCATGATCTGGGCTTCGGTGTAGTGGTAATACTCATTATTTAGTTTGCAAATGAGGGTAGAGTTCGAATCCTACAAGGATCATTTAATACACTTAATATAGTGAAATAAATTATCCTTAAAAAGAGATTTATGTTCTTACCTTTGATACCTAAAGTCGTGTGTTTTTTGTGATGACTTTGACAATCACAATAGATTACATGTTAATATGATTGTATTAATCATCACAAAAGCACATAGTGTTTGTGTGATTGTCAAAACGATCACAAAAAGGCTTTCATGATGGAGGTATACAAGATGGCCTCCGTAACGACTAAAGTCATTACAAAAACCTTTTGTGATGATTTTTTGAATTTATGTGATGAATTTAAGTCATCACAAAAGGCCATTTTTTTGTAGTGAACAATTGTTCAATAATTGCGAAACGGATTGTGTTGTCCGATTTAGATAATGACAAATTCATTCAAATATACACAGTTAATTAAGTAATAAAGTAGTAAGAATGTTGTCGATCCCACAAAGAACAAGTACTAATAATTATCCTAATTACTAATTTAATTCAATTTAAACGATCACCAATTTTTGAGTATGAAATAATTAAATTAAAAATTAACTAAAATTATTAACAATAATTGATTGTCAGATATTTAAAAGCTTAGGATTACAACTTCCCCAATTGATCATAATAATCTCTTCACCCTACTTTCAATTAAATAATCTCAACGAGTTGTTAATTGAGAATGCATATCTATTTATTAACATTTTTCAACAAATAATAAAAAGATTTATTCTAATCATTTTGCTATAATCTATTAGTTCCTAGATGGTACATTAAGATGATTTATAGGAGGGGGGGGGGGGGGGTTGAATAGATCGTCAAAAAACTTTTCTGTATTGTATGAATATTTGCCATTTTAAAATTCTTTACCAAATACATTAATAGTTATAAGCGTGGCGGAATTGAAGTACTTAGTAAATCCCTTTTCAATCAATAAGAAGGAATATACAGTTCTAGGTTGCTATTGAAAAATGTTACAAGTAGATACAGCATTCATGTCATACATAACATATTTACAAAAGATACAAAATGGGGTAAAGAGATATTGAGTACACAGGAATTTTTAAGAGGTTCGGAGCCTTAATTACTCGTACTCTTCTATTCCGCTCCGTTGAGCAATGATATTGCACTAAGGATAAATGGACCCCAATTCCTTCCATTAAGGGTCTGATTTGCTAAGAATCAGGTAGGTTACTAATTCCTGTCTTATCTTCTCTAGGACACTAAGTCATCTTCCTTCAACGGGGGCTGATTCACTAAGAATCAAACATGCCTCACCCAATTTTCTCCTCAAGACACTAAGTCATCTTTCCTCAACAAGGGACAAATTCCTATGAATTTGGCGGGTCACTAAGTCCCGACGTTGCTGATATTGTTGTTGTTGTTGAGGGGTGCTGCTAAGTTAATGTTAAGCTCATGTCAAATGAACTTGGTAGCAGTGATACGATCGATCCCCCAAAGTGTAGAGTGACTTCGGGTTGATGATTTGTTTTTGCAATTGATCGATCCCCTCTATGGTTGTGACGCCCCCAAATTCAGGCTCCTGGAACCTCAATTTGGTGTTCATTATTCATAATATCGCATACATTAATCACTACCCAGAATTACTATTAATATACATTACATATACCAATCTCCAACATAATACAAAATACATCTCTCACACTCCCAGGGTCATTAACCTTTTCATACATATATCATTACTAGGATAACACTTACTATCTAAAGTCACAACATAGATTTAAGACTACCAGCTAGGGACAATACATCAATTTCTTCATTCCGATATCTTTTCTTTGCCTTTGTCTTTCTTATCTAGACTCTCGGGTTTTACATCTTTGTCTGCGACATTTTAAGCAAGTAAAAGTGAGCAACTAGAGTGCTCAACAAGTATAATGAACTAAATAACAATGCATTATGGGGATCAGAATTTATACCAACAATGTAACATTAATTCAATTAAAACGAAGGAAAATAATTACAGGAATTATCTTTTGAAACATGATATAAATGAATTAAACTGAGGGTCACAAGACCATTGAACATAGGTTAATCAATTTTAATATTGATAACCCGTTTATGTCATTGTCGACGCCGGGATTTCGTCGTTTCGCTTTTTAATATTAAAAGCCCTTTTCCATTTTTAGCTTTTGGATTGAGATGTGGTTTTGAAAAGGGGTCGGCTTGAATGTCGACGTGGTTTGAAAGATCAATTTTATGATGAGCCAATTGACCAGAGTCGCCAGTTGGTATATTTGAAATGGATGTACCAACTCATCCGAATTTTGTTTTCGCAATCGCTGGCTTATATGTGACTCCGATTCAATTGGTCCGCGAACCGAGATTCATAGAGTTCGGGGGCTTGCTTAAGCGAGGGGAAGGTGTTAGGCACCCCCCGACTTCCGTGAAACACGGTTACTGCAATCTCGATGTTTTCCTATCCTCTTAAATCCTAAAAATATGTGTGTTGCATGTGTGTGCGTGCCTAGGTGATGGTTGTGGTGATTTGTTGCGTGAAAATCGTTTTAATTATATATGGCAAATGTGTTTTATCTGGAAAGCGTTTTTTAGACGTCTTTTGACCCAATTGACAAGACTTTTCTTCATAATAAAGATTGATTTTAATTTCGAAAGCGAGAAGGGTTTTTATTAGGTGTCATTCATAGAAAACAAGGTTTTTTTAAACTTTTGTCAAATAGGTGTCGAGACTATACATTGCCCTCTAATAATAAATCGAATAAAATGAAGACAACTTCTAAAACTCTTTAACCCTATGCACAAAGTTTACTTTGAGAAAACCGTTTTTTCGTGTCATAAATCAAAACAAGCATTCAAAACGTGTCGGGGCTATCCATGGGCATGTGAGCCGTCTAAATACCCCAAACCCACAATCACATATTTTATTATTACGGGGCCTTAACCCGATTTTCGACTCGATGTCGTTTTAAGGCCCAAAATTTACATATTTATAACAAAGGCGCATTGCTATCGCTACATACGTAAAAGCTATATAAAATAAACTAAAAGGATATCATCGGGAGGTTAGGAATAGATTCCATCCGCAATAAATCCACTCTAACCATCCCTAATCCATAGATCCAAAACATATATCGACTATATCGGATCTAACTTCCACATACACAAAATCAAAATATTTAAATCGCAATGCACCAAATATCTTCGAATCTACAGTAGATCCACCCAATGAAGCATAAAAATTGAATATTTATCGATTTAACTACTAAAGCAAAATAAACGGATTAAATCTAATAGATCTACAAAATCAAGAAATCACAAGAAAAAGTAAGATAAAACTTCAATAAAAGCTCTTTTTCACCTTGCAATGCTTCAAAAATCGTTATATATTTCACTATTGAGCAAGAACACGAGAAAACCTCACTATTTGGGCAAGGTAAATGCAAATCTCACTATGTTTAAGCTACACCTGAGCTTTTCTCTCTCTACCTCGCCTGTCTCTCTCTCTCTAAAAAAACTTAAAAATTTTCTTTTCCCTCTTCTCGGACGCAGAAATGACCGCTGTATAGTGTCCTGGAGGCAGCCACAGGTGCATCTGCAGCTGGCCGCAGGTGCATCTGCGACTATAGTAGCCGCAGATGCATCTGTGGCTGCCTGCTATGGCCATCCGCGCTGAAACCTTGGATGCCGTGCGTTTTCTCGAGCCACAAAAAATGCCACGTGTCGTCGGCCATAGATGCATCCGCGGCTGCCGGGCTTCCTTTTCTCGATTTTTGTGTCACGCAGTCTTGAATCATCATTTTTTGTTGTATTATTTCGGAAGGCTGTTACTTGATGTAGAAATTGCTTTTTGTTACTTGTTGTATTATTTCGGAAGACTGTTACTTGAGCGAGACCCCCGAACATCGTAAGCGTAGTGGCCATTAGTCGTCTTTTGTGATCAAATCAGGTTCTTTTGGATCAGCTGTTTGTCTCGCCTCAAGTAACCTGATGCTCGTTGTTTGTTATGACAACTTTGACCGTAAGTCGTTGGGGTGGCTTTGTGTTGGGGTCCACCTTCCTTTTCGCATGTCGGGTCAAGTGACGATTTTGCTCTCTTGTCAGGGTTAGTACAAAAGTGCAAATTTCGGATGTCTACAGTCATAAAGACCATAAAACCTTAGACCCGTACTCGAGGTGATCAGCCTCTCGTACCTATGACTGTGCACATCATATTACCGCATATCACGGGGGATCGGAATTTAAAGCATCTGACAAGTTATATCTCCTGGAATAGGGTTGTTCATCTCAGTTTCTAAGAGTCCGCACCAAAACAATTTGGTTTGGCTTAGCACTAAACAATATAGAGTAATTTGAAATTCAATTGTATCAAAAGTCTAGCCGGACAAGTGGCATAGACTTACAACCATCAACTCACTAATCAACAATTATGATTCGTTATGGATGACGTTTAAGAATGAATTTGAGTAACAACAGAGATTTTTAATTTTTCATTGAACAATTCACAACATCAATCGAATTCAACATTCAAGAAAAGTGGAATAATGATAAAACTTGAGAAATAGAGCTCAATAAAGATTTTTATATCTAACATATGATTAATGGTTCAAAGTTGTTTAGGAACTTTCCTCGATGTCCGATTATTAATTTAACTGCTAATTATCCTTTCTTGAGCAACCTATAATAATATCATAATTAAATAATAATAATTTAGTAACCCACGATATTAATTTATATAATTAATATCACTCTCAACCTAATTATTCTACCCATCGGCTCTATAAGGGTATTTATAATTAATTATAACATAATTTGGTTATTAATTCTAGTTATGTTCTTTTAATTCTCATTATTAAACATTTAATAATTAATTGAAATTATTCCTAAAAATTGGAAAATTGTTAAATTTAATTTATAAAACGTTTTTATACATTTTTCTAATTTTATATAATTTTTTATTAATTTTTAAACATTTATTTTAATTAAATTTAATTCCAATGGCATTTCTGTAATTAATCTAAAAATCGGAACCGGGGGCAAAATGGTAATTTCGTGAAAAACCGGTCGGCCGTGCATAGCGCACGCCCAGCCTTCCGCGGCACCAAACGACGTCGTTTGGCCCTGCCCCGGAAGATCAACAGCTGCGCATGGTGCGGCCCCCGTCTGGCGTCCCAAAAAGACGCCGTTTAATGCCAGCTACAGAAAAAAAATTATGGTCGTCGTGCTATGCGCGGTCGGCCTTAATTTTTTTTTCTTCTTCCTGGCGTTAATAGTAGCCAGCCGAAAGAAATTTTTTCCATTTTTGATCATTATTTACACCACAAAATTATCCCAAACATCACAAAATTCATAGATACACATCTAAAAATTATATAAAACAATTATATAATTATTTACCAATTTTTCATACAATTAATTTATCACCAAAAATTACACTAATAATTCAAATAATTTATTTTATACCTTCCTTTGAAGCTTTGTGGGCACTCGGATGGCTGAGAATTACTTCCTCTCTCCTGTTAGTGGTGGCGTTGGTGGTCGGTGGTGGCGGACGATAGTGATAAAGGAAGAGGAGTATTTGTTTGGTTTGGTTTTTTTAAGCTTTGGCAATTATATCATTATTGTTATTATTATTATTATTCTATATATATATATAGATAGATAACCTGCCCAACTTTAAAGCATTTTTAAATCCCTCACTTGATTCCACCGACTTACTTAAGTCGGTGAGAAAATGTTTTCCATGCATGCGTATTTTTAATACATTACGCAATTAATTCGGGTAATAAATATTTTATAAAATGTATATAAAATATTTATTTTAATTTACCAAAATTCATAAAATGATTTATAAATAAAATTCACATATTTTTAATGTACATTATTTGATAAATTTTGTACACGCATAAGGACATGCATGTAACTATATGAAGTACTTTATACTTCCAAAATTAATAAAATAATTTGCATAACTTAATAAATTAATTTTCTCTACGTTTTAACTTTATTACATATACATTACGTAAACATACATGTATTTTCTATTACTACATAATATATACATAAATTAATTATTATATATATTATGTATTATAACAATTTATTTTTACATATTTAACCCACAAAATATTAAATCTCATAAAAATAGAAATAATTCTATTTTGCATAAACATACATTATTTTATTAAAATAAGAATTATCCATATTTATTAATTATTCCTTTTTACTATTTCATATATTTTATATAAACTATACAATATAATTTCGTATAATTTATATAATTGTTAACCTTTTCATTCATAAATTTATTTTATTATATAAATTATATATATTTATCAAAATTCCTCCATCTTTAATTATATTTCCTTATATAAAATATATTATTTATTTCTATATATATTTTTTATATAATTAATTTCCCTCTTAATAATTTCCAAATATTCCTCATAATTATTAATTAATCCATAATCAATAATTTTTAACTTCGTTAATTACCTCGTTAACTTTTAATTTAATTTAGGATTAATTTTCAATATTAATCCTCTTTTGATTAACATACATCATTAAATTATTAACCATAACAATCAACTATATATATATCCCTAATTAATTTACAAAATTCACATTAATTGCCTAGTTTAAATAATTAACATACACACATTTTATTTATTTAAACTTTTTACATGTCATAATATCCTGGATATTACAATAGTCTTTTGTAGAATGATGTCTTCATCCTTATACTTCTTCATTGTATGAGTCATTCCATATCTCTGATGTTTAACTATAACTCCTCTACTATCCTCTCCTTTTTGATGAGTTTTCTAAGTGTATATCTTTTATGTTCCTCACCAAGCCTATACTACCTAATTTATCCCTCAGATCAGATGTCTTCGTTTGTCTTCCCTTCTCTACTTTTCTTTGTGAATGAAAGTTCTTTTATACTCAAAGAGATCTCCTTCATTTCGCCCGTTGAAAATTTTATCTGTTGGGAAATAGCCGTTTCTTCTGACAATCATAGATGTTGAATATCTCTGATGCAAATATTTCTTTGTGGTGTTAACATGATTTTTTTTTTTGAGTTGTTACATCAGTCAGTTTGCAATGTTATTTATCTGTTGGATAAAGCTCAGCCTCATTCTTTAAAAGATGTCTTTTCTTGTATACTGTAGAAGGTGTCAGTATTCTTTTGGCTCTGTCTTCTTATCAATTTACCATAAATGAAAACCTCGTGTCAGTTGAAGTTTGACCGTTATAGCCTTTAGTCATAGCTTTGTTTGATTCCTCTTATGAGTTTGACCAATAATCATTTTCTCACTTTCATCCCCTAGGTCATTTCCATACTCTTTGATTAATCTTTTGTGGAATCATTCATACTTTGCCATTTTGTTGATTGTGAAGTACCTTGATTTCATTTAGCTTTATGATTCCTTTGCTCTATGACTTTGTTGACTTGTTTTACGTTCTTAAAGCCATTATACAATCTTCTTTTGTTGTCTTATGATCTGCTCTACAGTCTGAAGTTTTATGATCGTATTATGTAGTCTGCATGAGTTTCATTATCTTTAATTCCATGGACTATACTATCCTTCTGCTCTATGATCTTTTTGTCAGCAGTAGTCCTTTGACAAGAGTTTTAGCTTTATGGTTTGTGGACTTAGTTCACTTCATGAGGACTACAGCTTTTTCTCTTATGATTAACTCCCCCTTACTTGAGCATCTCCATCTTTTGTTTTATTGACTCCTATTGGGTCAGTGTTATACTTGCAAAGTAATTGCTTCTTAACTCATTTATTGTTAGTTCTTAGGCATTTTTATTTCAATTTTATGCATTTTTGTGTATTTATTTCATGTTTGCAGAGAAAGAATCTTGCAAGGGCATTTTGGTGATTTGAGGACAAGGTTGACGCAGCTGCATCACGAAGTGAAGCACCTGCGTCACAAGCTGCTATTAATTCCAGTAAGGCCAGACGTAACTGCGTGAAGTTTGAAACACTTGCGTCAGGAGAGTTCAACGTAGTTGCGTGAGTTGTGAAGCAGCTGCGTCACAAGCCGCTATCAATTCTAGTAAGGCCAGACGCAACTGCATGAGGTTTGAAGCACCTGCGTTAGGAGAGTTCAACGCAGCTGCGTGAGGTGTGAAGCAGCTGCGTCACAAGCAGCTATCATTTCCAGTAAGGTCGAACACAACTGCGTGAGATATGACGCAGTCGCATCAGAAGATTCAACGCAGCTGTATGAGATGTGAAACAGTCGCATCAAAAGGCAAGAGAGTGGTTTCCCCCACGTTGTTGAGCAGTTTCTAAGCAGTTTTGATGGGCAGTTGAGTGGCTTAAGTGCAGGGAATTAAATAGCCAGAAAAGATATAGAGAGGGAGAGACAGAAAGACGAGAGAGCTCTAGAGGAGGGAATGAAATAGGTTTAGCCTTGGTGAGAAACTGAAAGCTTAGTACAAAGGAGAACAACAAGGCATTATTAGTTTATCTCTAACCTTGTACCTTAAATATTGTCACTTGCTATGGCTGGAACTTATTCATCTGTACTTCATTTAAATTTGAATATGAACTAATTATTTTTGTTTAGGGTTTGCAATGAAATTATTTGTTTGATCTGAATAGAGTTATTACTTGTTAGTGTTAGATACATGTGAAGGTTGACTATTATACTAGTTTTAATTGTATTAATTACCTAACCAGTAATTAACTTGGTTTCTTCATATTGAATCGAGAGAGGAGTATGAAAATAGACCCATGTATGGTAGCATGTGATTATCGTTTGTTAACATAATTTGTGATTAAGATAGAAATATACTTAATCGCCACATGAAATTAGTAGAGAACCTGAGCTTACGATCCTTTTAAATTCAACATTCATAGAAATATAGATTGTTGGTTTAAATGGGATGTTCTTCTTCAATCTATTCCATGATCGGTAGAAGTGGGGAAGATTTGCTGTATAATAATCGAGAGATATTAATTCAGCTTAATGAAGAGTTCTTAATTAGCAACTCATTGCTTGTGACTTAACTTAACAGTAATAATTGGGTTCAGTTGATGACATATAGTTGAATTGTAAACCCTAAACGTTGCTTAACATTAAGATCTCTAATTTGGAGTAATTTAATCTTTGATATTAATTTCAGAACTTAAAAATATTCTCAATGCAAAAGAATTCAAATGATGCTATTTCAATTATTAACTAGTCATTTCATACTTTATTTGCAAATCCTCGTGGGAGCGATACCTTGCTAGCCCTGTACTACGATTAGACCACATACACTTGCGTGGAGTATTTTCTTGAAGCGGAAAAAGGCGAACAACTCCTCCTTACTTGAGTACTTGTCACTTGTAGGATTATGATCTCCATTGAATCTTTATTGTACTAGAAATCATTTCTTGTTCTGGTAAGCTAGCTATAGCTTATTCATATTCTGCTCCTTGTCCTTAGCTAACTTTCCTTAGACTACTTCATTGCCGAAGATTCTTCTTATAGTATCATCACAATCATATGTCGTAGTGAACCTAATGCCATTAGCTTTGTGAACTCTGATAGGTAAGGCAATGAGACGTCTCATTATTTCTGTAACTCTGTGTCTTGAAGTCGCTTTACGAAATTTGTAACTTAACGATCTGAGGATATTCAATTCAGCTTCATTCTTCGATCGTGAGTACATTAGTTCTTTTAGTATCTATGAGCTTTCATCTTTACTTCTTTAGCTAGAGTCTTTTGGTCTTTACTGTGCTGTAATGAGTCTACTTAATAGAACTCTACGAACTCTTCCTTTGCATTGATCTCGTGGGATGATTTTTGTATTTTTATGGTTCTTTCTCCTTGATATGTTCCACTACTATAGCATCGTCCATTTTAGATATGTTATTGAAAATCATAGTATCTAATTATCTAGCTTTTAGTTACCCTTATTGTGGGGGTTGTTCGTTCTTAACTTTAAACACAAGATTTCGTACTAAACAATTGGGATTTGATTAATTTTAAAGAATCATTATGATTTTCAATAACATATCTCAAAGGTCTAGTCGAAATAAATGACATAGACTTACATGACAGAACAGTTCATGCGTTACAAACCTAAACTTTTAAAAACAGTTCAATAATTGAACATTCTTTCTAAAGCACTTGCGTGCAAGAACAAGCTCAGTTATAATACTTGCTTTGTTTGTTGATTAATCGCTAACTTAACCTTATTGTTCACTGTTCGACCAACATTTAATAAGTCGTCTGCCTATTAGTCGTATACGGACTTACACATTGGTTTAACTACGCATATAATCACATAGGTACGTCTATTAATAGTACAGACACTTTATAAAGTCTACACGTTGCTATTGGGACTTCCAAAATAAACTTTTATTTTAGAACACCTGACCTAGTTCGATCCAACTCATTATGACTCATCATTGACTTGACTCGACCCGACCTGGCTCGGCCTGACCCAACCCGACTCGGTGCTACCGTGCCGAGTTTATCTTTAAAATAGGTGTTGCTGTGCCAAGGTGGCAGACTTAATTTTTATATATTATTTTTATTTATTATTATTTTTATTTTTTTTCAGAAAATTGGCACGACACTGCCATGCTAGGTTTTCACATTACAATGGCACTGCTGCGCTATACTGGCAGAGAGTTAGTTTCAGAAAAGTTTTGGCATAGCGCTGCCGCGCCAGCTTTTTACCCTGGAATTGCGCTATTACGCTATACTAGCAGAAAAGTTTTCAGCTTGTTTTTCTCTAATTTTTTGAACATTTAAACACATTTGATCGTATTTTACCATTTTCAAAATTTTACTCTTTTTCGAAAACGTTATTTACATTTTACCGATCGTTACGATCCGTTTAAAACACATTTCTTAGTCTGATTATCATATATTAACCATTTGACTCTAAAACCACATATATCACTTAGATCACCAAGATCAACATTAGGTTTCTACTTTGAATACCAAAGCTTTAAAAACCACATCCATATTAGGCTTTTTACAAAACATATATAGTTTATACCACAAATCCATAAGACCTTATCTAGGCTCCTTTTTTTATTTGTACCAAAATAACTTATTTACAACACTTGTAGATCTATGATATTCATCAATGGATCTTTAAAAATACTCATTAAAGTGAGGTTTTCCTTATGAAAACTCATAACATCAAAACTAGGGTTTTTTTTTTATCGAAAATAAGATTTTGGCCATATAACATATTTTCATGTTATCAAACACATAACCACCAACAATTATCATACACCACAATCCTTGTATCTTCGATTCCACCATGAACCACCACACAAAACATTGAACTCCCACATCAAGCAACAATTCACAACTAATAAACAAAGTTAAACAAAACTAGGATTTAGAGAACTTTTAAACATCTTGGATGATTCATTCTCTAGGCTAGGATCTCAATAGCAATGGATGATCTACTCTTTCTCTTGCTTCTTACAATTCCAAGCTTTCTCTCTTCTTTCTCTTTCTTTTTCTCTCTAGAGCCCTCTCTCTTTTCTTTCATTCCAACACTTAGGAAAATGAAATAATGACTAACATTCTCTCTATTTCCCTTACTTAGCTAGTGATATACATATAGAATGTATATATATTATTCCCAATCACTTGCCTAGTCTCCTAAGCTTTCAAGTCTCTTTTAATGTTTTAACCAAAGCCTTACACACTTCACCAACTCTTTTTTTCTTTTACACAAGCATATTAGCTTCTAAGGGAAGCTAAAGCTCTCCCACTTTCCCTCCAAGTTACTAATCGAAATTAGGGCCCCACATGGCCCCAAAAATCCTCTTAATTTCCCTTTTTCTTTTTGTCCTTAAATGTGTGTATATATATATATATATATATATATATATACACCAATACATATATACATATACATTAATACATCTCTCGTTGAGCTAAGGTTTGGGCTTAAATAATTAAATCATTGGGCTTGGTATTAAATCTCACCATTGGGGTTCTTTACACTTCTCATTGGGCTTACAATTAATTTAGGTTGGGCCAATTAACCTAACTAAACTAATTTGGCCGTAAACATTTAATGAACTAGGGATTAGGCCAATTAATTCTCTACAATCCAATACACAACCAACTAGAGCTTGCTTAGATCATAGTTGCCTAAAATTAATTTAGGTTGGATCCACGACTGCAGCTTTAACCATATAAATCCGCTAGCATTCCTCATAATCATTTAGGATCTTGATTTCTTTGAACACCTTGAATGTAACCTCTTCTTCTTGTGGATAAATCTTGACCCTTTTTTTTCCATCATAGCTATTGTCTTCCATCAAGACGTGACCTTTTCAAACTTCCACCCACAACCTCATTTGACTCCTCACCATTTCGAATTATCATAACATTGCCAAATATTTCGCCTTCCCTTCTTGGATTTACTTCAATGTCATTTGGCAAAGTATTAAGAGGATGATCTTTAAGTGAACTAGCTTCTTGCTCTGCTTGATACTCAAGATCTTGACCAACAACCTCATAGAACTCTTCACCACCGTTTAGTGTATTTGCATTGCACTGCTTCTTACCTTCCTCCTTAGGATTTATCTTTGCAATGCTAGGAAAGGCGTATTGCAGGAAATAATCGGCACTAGCAGGTTGTTCCATTTGATTCTCTAGATACATAATTGCTGCTTCATTACTAGTGCCCATTCTCTTAGTATTCTCCAAAAATCTAGTAAGAAGCTCCTCTAAATTTGGCTTTTCCTCTTGTGGTTGTGGAGGTTACTGTTGGTTTGAAAAAATATGACATACATATAATCAAAATATATAAGTGCAAGGAAAGTAAGAAAAATCAGATTTTAAAATTTTTGTGCAAACCAATAACCAGGATCTTTCTTATGCGAATATTATTAATTGAGGAATGATAAAAGAATTTATACCTTTGTAGAACAAAGCTTCCACGGTTACAAGTTCAACTCCCTTTAATCCTTCACATTCTTATTCAAATTCACCGATTAGATTCCACGGATCAATGTTAGCTCCCCAAGTGTGAAGCCTATAAAGGTGATCCACCAAGAGATCTATAAATTAAAAAAGTGGATTTTTGGTTTCTCTAAACCATGGGTGGCTAGCCCTAATTCTCTCTCTCTCTCTCTCTAACTCCTTAGATGTAGAGAATTATGGAGTACTCTCTCTATTCTAGTGAAAGAGTGTGTAACCTTAATTTATGATAAGACTCATCTTATTTATAGATCTAGTCAACCCTCCTAAACTATTTAGGATTAGGGTTTTAATTTAATTCCCAATTTAATTAAGAACTGAATTAATTAATTATAATTCTTAAACTATTTAGGAACTTAATTATTTAATAATGAGAGTACTTCTTATTAATTAATTACTAAACTATTTAGTAACTTAATTAATTATTATAATTAATATTCCTAAACTATTTACGAACTTAATTATTTACAATAATACTACTACTTATTTAATTTTTTTCTATCACCATAGTATAAATTAAATATACTTAATTTATTATTACGATTATGCCATCCACTTCTAAAATAAATATTACTCTTTTGCGGTGTGACCCTTTAGGTTCTCCATATTAAACCGGTTATATAATAAATAAATTAGAATAATTCTAATTTATTTATTACGAATTAACTCTTTAATTCAGAATAAATAATTATTCCACAATAAGGGTAAGCCCCCTTAGCGATTAGTCAACATTCCAGATAATATAGATTTCAACATTTGATCGTAAAATAACCTTTCAACAAATAGTTAATGTACAATTCAATCATTCTACCACACAATGTCCCAATCAAATATAAGACATGGAATTTTTGTCAAGTCTTATTTATTTGATCATATGCATTTCAATTCACAAATACACAACTCTAGTTAATGTAAATTAGAAACTCCTTTCTAATTTCATTCAACCCTAGGCAGGGATTTCTGAGTTGTCACTTATTAAATCGCATAGGACATTCTCTCCCTTTACTGGAAGTGGTAGATCCCTTGTTGATCATTCACCTATCTCCATGTGTACCTTATTATACCCAAGCATATCCTTTGATATACCAACAGGTCTTAAGGAATATGTCAAAGTATAACTTAGTACACATAAGATACTATGATGATCTCAAGTCCAAGGATCACTTGTACGACTATCACATAAGGAACTCCTATTGACAAACAAGTAAAACTCTATTAGGTGTTCCTTGAGCGAGTCACGTTCAGTGAACTTATTCTCTAATAAGCACCTACATACTTGCTTTAGTGTTTTTACACAAATGATTATGAGATCAATCATTATTTTCATAAGAGCAAGCATAGTATGTATCAATATATCCGGATTTACTAATCCCCTTTTTAGTGATCCAACGATTAGGAATAATTTTAGTTTTGAGCTATCTTGAATTTAGATCTCATTAGCATGATCCTCATCATAGTTCTAAAAGCATTGCTCGAAAACTATGGGCTTATCCATTTGATTAATTCAAGTAATTAATCATGAAAAAGAAATGCCTTGATACTTTTATTAATAAATGAACAAGATTACAAAGTATATGTTTATCACATCAAATGTGATTGGCTTGAGGGCATATTACTTTCAATCTCCCACTGGCACTAAAGCCAATCGCCCTTTGGTATCCCAATACCATTCTTCTCTAAGTGGCGTACAAATTGCTTAGTAAATGCTTTAGTTAGTGGATCTGTAATGCTGTTCTGAGAGTCTACCATCTTTATGGTGTCTTCTACTTTTCAATGATTCATCTAATCATATGAAAGTGCTGTAATACATATTTGAATTTTAGATGTGACCTAAGTTCCTTAGCAAATTAAACTCATTTAATGTTAGGAACCATTATAAGTTTTGTAATGAACTTGTTGGACCAAACAATCACATTTGCAGCTTTACGTATAGTTATTTACTATGTCTTTATCACTAAATCAATAACTCTTTGTTGTTTAGAACTTTTCTAACTCACTGTAGCACCGTGCACGGTAATCATATTACCTTAAACGGATATACTGTTATCTTGATTAATCTGAACAAACTTGAGTTTGTTAAACCCTCTAGTTTTATATCAGACCCATCATTAGAAACTCGTTCCTAATGTTCTTCTCTAAAATTGAACTGATATTTGCTTATCATACATAAGTAATATCAAGTCTAGTACATATCAACGAATCAATGTACAGTCCTTGGGTTAAGCCAAGCATCCTTTATGATCTATCTCTATAGATCTTTATCCTGAATAGAATGTTAGGATGCTTTTTCCAAGTCCTTGATGGAGAAGTTTTTAGATAACATCTTTACTGATTGTAGCATCAGTATGTTATTCCTTATCAGTAGTATATCAACATATGATACTAGGAATGTCATAGTGCTCCCACTAACCTTTGTACACACTTGGTTCATCCTCGTCATTTGATAAAATCAAACTCTTTTAATTATCTCATCAAAACAGATGTTCCATCTTCAAGAAATTTGCTTCTATCCATAAGTGGATCATTGTAGCTTTCATACTTGATTTACTCCATCTTTATGGAGACAAATCCTCTTGGTTGTATCATACATGCATCCTTTTGTATAATAAGCTGCAACTGCAAGTAAAATTCGAATGGATATATGCATTTTCACTAGCGAAATGTTTCATTATAGTCAACTCATTGACCTTGTTTGAAATCTTTTTACCACTAGTTAGGTCTTATAGGTCTCTCTACCTTGCCATCTGTTTTAGTCTTTCTAAAAGACCCATTTCAGGTTTTATGGTCATCAGTCATTTCTCTTCAGTATCTAATACTCATACCTCATCGTATATATCTGGATCATCATCCACTATGACGCGTACCTTATCATCATCATCTATGATGAATCCATACCATTCAGGTATCTTCGGTACGAAACCAGATTTACGACTTGGTTGTGGTATAACAGTTTTATCTACTTGTACAGATTCTTTCACTTGATCTGTAGTGTTTTGTGGTTCTTGAACTTCTTCAATATCTATTTTACTCTCACTAGCCCTTTAAGAAAAAAACTCATTTTTCTAGAAGGCAGCGTGTTTCAACAAACACCTTTTAATTAATCGGATCATAGAAATGATATCTTAAACTTTCTTTAGAATATCCCACATGTTTACACTTATCAGATATTGTCCCAAGTTTATCACTGTCAAGCCTTTTGACATAAACTGGACAATCCAAATCTTAACATACTTAAGACTTAGTTTCCTCCCTATCCCATAACTCATATGAAGTCTTAGGGACGGATTAAGAAGGTATCTTATTTAGTAGATATGCGATCATTTCTAGGGCATAACCCTAGAAGGATACTGGAAGATAGGTAATACTCATTATGGATCATCACCATGTCCATTCTGTGAGAATACAATTTCGCTTGAGATGATCTATAAACTTACTGCTTAAGTATTCCCTTCTCGATCTAATCGAAGAACTTTAATACTTTTGGCCTTTAGTTTTTATACTTCACTTTTGAATTCTTTGAACGTTTCAAATGATTCAAAATTGTATTTCATCAAATACATACATCGAAATCTAGAATTATCAGTGAAAGTAATGAATGAATACTCTCCTCTTTCATTTGTTGTTATAGGGTTCCACACACGACTGTGTGTACCATCTCTAACAACACTGAAACTCACTCTCCATCTCCACTAAATGGAGATTTAGTCATATTGTCCATAATACAAGATTCACAAGTTATATTTGATTCATAATCAAAAGACTTTAAAACCTATCTTTATACAATCTTGTTTGGTCTTGTTTCATTAACGCGACTGAGTTAACAGTGTTGCATAAAGGTATTATTCATATCATCTCTTTGCTTTTAGTTTGTTCAACTTGGAATATTTTTCATGTAAGTCAAAAATCCATTAAGTAATCAACTAGTTCTAAAGAAAACATTATCATTATAAATAGAACAACGATTGTTCATTATTATAATGTCAAAAAACCCTTCCTTGTCATTACATGGAACTGAAATAATGTTTCTAAGAACTGGAACATAGTAACAACTTACTAACTTAATAGGCTTGCCCGTAGGCAGTGCTAAACTATAAGTTCTTATGGCTAATGTAGTAACCTTTGCTTCATTCCCCACGCATAGGATTACTTGTCTTTAGTTTAGCTTTCTACTTCTGCTTAGTCTTTGCAACGACTTGCATATATGAGACCACCAGCCAGTATCTAATACCTAAGTAGAAACTAGATTTATAGAAAGTTCTATTTTATTATGAACAAATCTATATCTGTAGTTGAAGTTTCACTAAACTTCTTCTGCTTAACTACTGTAAGTCTCTTGCAGTTGTTCTTCTAGTGTCCCAACTTATCGCAATGAAAGCAAACTCCTTTACCCTCGGGATCACTTTTATTTATATCATTTGTTTAGCCTTTCTTTTGCCTTCTACTCTTTCTGAATCCTCGGAAATACCTTTGGCAATTTTCCTCCGCTTAGAAGATTCATCTACGAGTAAGACTTGGTTTTTCTAGGAAGGAAAGTGACTCTCAACAGTCTTCAACATATTTAGCTAATCAGGTAAACTAACATCTAGCTTAATAATGTATGAAGTTCACAATAAATTATGAATAAGAGTCAGTGAGTGACTACAAGATCGAATATTGACTCAACTCTCCATCCTTGACAAAACTCGTGTCCCTAATTGATCATTTTAATTGATCATCTTTAGAACATATGTCTTTTACTGTAGTGCCATTAACTATTATAAATCGGAAGAGCTCCTTAGATATCTTATATCTAGTTGACCTACTTTGCTTACCATACAACTATTGAATGTGCAGCAATATAGTAGGTGCATCTATTTTCTCGTGTTGACGTTATAACTCGATACTTATGGATGCAAGCATGATGCGTTGAGCCACCTTTGTATCATCTTGCCATTTCATAAAATAGCAATCTCTTTCTTAGAGGCTTAGTCTACAACATTTGCAGGAATAGGCAAATTAAGGACATTTGCTAGCTTTTCAGCATTGAGAACTTTTCTCAAATTTGTTTAATCAATCTGAACAATTCGGTTCGATTAATTGTTAGCATCCATTATGCTATGAAGTATTAATGAATTAAACATAGCAATATTCTTTAAGTGAATTAATAACAACATTAACATGCATTCGTTTTATTAATTACTAAAATAAATTAGGTCTTTATTTAAAATGGTGTCTCCCACTATTTTCATCAAACTATATTACCCTCCTTATATAGTTCGGCAAATCTAATTAAAGATTTGCTAGTAAGAATAAGGATCATATTTCATATGTATATAGCTTTGTGTGACATAACTAATGATATATAAATAAATAGGTAGACAACTCGTTGTCAATTACATCAACTTGTAACTCCTTTTATTTTGACTTTTAGATTATTATGATTACGTGTGACACATTCAAATCAAAATTATCTAAGTTAAGTCCAACCTAACATTTTCTTATATTATAAGAGAAAAAGACTGCTCTTGTGTGACACAACAAAACAGTAATGTTCAATTCTTTTATAAACATCAAATGTGATAAAACAATATCTTAAAAAATTAATATAAGCCTTATGTGACACAACAAACTATATTGATTATTTGATACTCTATCGTTTTACCATGCTAGAAGGCGACGTTCGATATTTTTAATAAATATCTTTGAACGTTACAACTTAATACTATAAGTAGTAGAATAAATAAATTAGAACAATTCTAATTTTATTTAATTGAATTAAACTCCTTTAATTCATGAATTAAACATTTTAATTCATTTTATAAATAATATTTATTTTATATCATGAGGGTTTTGTTAATATTAATTGTCTTATCTTGTTTAGTGCGCGCGCGCACGCGCACACACACACACATATATATATATAAACAGAACTTAGAGTGCATGGATAATACACAAGTGAGATATATATATATATATATATTATCTTGATGTATAGCAGTCAAGATAATACACAAGTACTTACTGTAATGTAAAACTGAAATATAAAATGAATGATACAAGGGGATTGCTGGGAAAGGGACCTCACAGTTGAATATAATAACTGAAATTAAATTATAAGTATAGATATAGACTGACCATATAGGCGGTATAGATGCAGATGCAAATGAAGGGAATAGGGGAAAGAACCTTACTGTAATGTAAAACTGAACTATAAAATGAATGATGCAAGGGGATTATTGGGAAAGGGACCTCGCAGTTGAATATTTAAAGCAGATTAATAAAACTTATTTATTGAATTTAAAAACTTACATACAAACTGAAGACACAAATTGAAAATAGACACTTACTATGGTTTACAAATTCATTAGGTTTAGAGGGGAGAGATGAGAGAGAATAAGAGGTCAAAACCAATCTGCCTTTCTCAACTGACTTAACGTTCCTTTTATAGAATAAGGAAAACACTATTACAAGACACTATTACAAAAAGTGAATGATTTACTGACAAAACACTATTCATGAATAGTGACTTTTTTCACTATTCATAGCTACTTTCGGTGGAAAAATAGCATCTTCTGACTTGGCGCTCAGCAACTTTTGATTAAAGGCACGTCGGGTGCGTCTGAAGTAGGGACCGGCAACATTGGATGCTTGACTGGAGCTGGGGTACTGATTTACTGGGGGCCACAAAACATTAGACGTCTTAGTTAGCCCAAATAAGATACTGGTTCGGACCAGGAGTGACTAAGGGCTCACGGGAGCTGACTATGCAAAAAGATATTGGGCATCTTCAAGGTTGATGCTGCCGTAAGGATCCTTATTAATGCTGGAGGATGACTTTTGGGAAAACTTTCAAGAAGATGATGAACTATCACTAGCTTCTTCATGGAGTTTGCTGACTCTTTCTTGAATGGCTTGAGCTAAAAGTTTTAACTCAGTATCGGAATAATTCTTAACATCTGAAACATCAATAGAACCAGAAATAGAAGGACTGGGACTAGACCGTTTCGGTTTTGATTTAGATTTACAAGACGAACCTTCAGCAGGAACGGATTTAATGGGTGTAATTGGAATAAGAGGAAATTCCTTTTGGACTTGACCAATTATTCTTTCGACATTAAATTTATCCCACCATTTGACTAAAAAGATACGGGAAACCAATGGAATATGACTTATCTCATTGATAACAGTAGCTTGAGAAGATGACTGGGTAGGAGTTTTGACTGGAGTAAAAACATGGGCCTCAATTGGAGTACAAATGTTATACTGCCATTTGAGAATCCAAGGGATTTTATATTTACTTGAGAATTGAAGTAAAATGGGGATGCCATCATACTTAATGTTATGAACAATACTATTTCTGAAATGGTGAACTTGTGACTGAAGAAGTTCAGGAAAGAGGTTCATGGGAGGTCCATACCTCGACCACCAAAGAACAAACCAATGCGAGATGTGACTCTTAAATTTATGATCAAATTGTATGAACCATGAGTGACTCATTGACTGATTTTGATATAAGAAAACCTTATTCCAAGCTTCAATATAGTCATAATAACAGAAATAGTTACTGAGGGAAGGCTCTTTTCCTTCTGCGAGAACACGGAGATCCGATGGGTGTTTTCCCCACTCAAGATCAGAAATAATTTTCTTAATGTAGAGTGAATGAAAAATGATTTTTGATTCATCATTTTTATAATAAATGGGCTTAATCTGAATTGACTCTGTACTAAGAAAAACATCCTTATAATATGTCAATGACTTATAAGGAGCTAAAGGGATGTAATGCCAACCGGTTGGGAAGAACCATGAGGCAAGAATTACTGGGTCATCTTTTGGTTTCATTAGGGGCTCAATATGAAAAAGGTTAACTTCATACCTTGGTATGTATTGGGATGACTGTTGAGTTTAAACTTGAGATTGCAATTTGTAAATATCAAAAGGCTCAAATGGGTCTTTATCTTTGGGTTTACTGGCTAATACCGTGTTGTATGGTTTAGGGACAGTACCAAGAATTTGATACCTATTGACTAAATCCACAGAAGGGACTGGATTTACTGGATGAGGAATCATAATTCCTTTATTCTTACTGGACTGACTAGAAACGGGAACCTTACCAAAACTGCGACCACTTGGGCCACCTCTTTCACTCATTTTGGGTACCTGTTTGAATAAACTCTCGGGTAAGGAAATCTGGGATAGAGTTCTGACTTCCTTTAATGTATTCAATGTCAAAATCAAAAATAGATAAAATAGCTTGCCATCTAGCAAAATTTTGTTTAGAAGCTATATTTTGTACATCTTTTTCTAAAACATATTTTGCAGATTTACAATCTATTCTTACTAAAAACCTTTTGTTTAATAAATCACTTTGAAATTTATTAATGCATGAAACTAGAGATAAAATCTCCTTTTTAATAGTAGAATAATTTACTTGTGTATTATCCCATGCACGAGAATAAAAAGAAACAATTTGTTCAGGTGAATTGAGAGTTAACTTTTGTTTTAGAATTCCTCCTAATCCAATTTCAGAGGCATCAGTTTCAACAATTTTGAATGCATCAGGATTAGATATGCCAAGACATGGAAGTGTCTTAACATGCAATTTGATTTCTTAGATTATAGAGGTATGAATATCAGTCTAAGGTGGAGGATTACAGATTATCCTCAAATTTTTATAGAATTCTCCTATATAGTTGAGGGAACCTAGAAATCTTTGGAGTTGGGTTTTATCAATAATTTTGTCTGGGAATTTACTAGCAAACTGTATAGCTCTAGCGACTGGCTGAATTTGACCATATTGAATAATATGACCAAGGAATTTAACTTTTGTTTGGAATAGACAACATTTCGACTAGGAAAGAACTAATCCATTAGATTGAATAGTTCTAAAGAATGAGTTTAAATGCTTCCAATGTTCTTCAATAGAATTTGAAAAAATAAAAACATCATCAATATAAACAATAGTAAAATGACTAAAAGGATTTAGAATATCATTCATAATATTCTGGAATTCACTAGGGGCATTTTTCAAACCAAGAGGCATGACATTCGACTCATAATGACCAAAGGGGGTGGTAAAGGCTGTCTTATACATATGCCTCTCATGGATCTGGATTTGCCAAAATCCACTCTTAAGGTCAAATTTACTAAAGACAACTGCTTGTCCTAATCTGTTAATTAAACCCTTCTTATTAGGTAATGGATACCTAATCCATTCTAGGACCTTGTTTAATGGTTTATAATTAATAACTAAGCGAGGGGTTCCTCTTTCTATTTCAGCATTTTTATTAATATAAAAAGATGGGCAAGACTAGGGAGATTTACTTTTTCTAATTAATCCTTTTTTTAATAAATCATCAATTTCATTTTTACAATAATTCATTTGTTCATGATTCATCTGGATAGGTCTAGCCTTAGTAGGAATTAAATGTTCTTTAAATTCCTTAGCATAATGTAGCTTAACAATATGCTTTTTTCTATGCCAAAAAGCATGGGATAAATCTGAACAAATATTTTTACTTAATAAATTATGAAATTCTTTTATTTTACTTTGAATATTATTATCTTTTAACTGATCTTCAATTCTCTTATACCTAATTTCATCTTTTAGGTATTTTAAATGATTTGTCTTATTATTTAAGATATTTAAATTTTTAGAAATTGACTCATCTTGAATAATTCTCAAATCTTTACTCTTAGGTTTATTAATAAAGGGAAATGTTACCTCTTGACCTAAGTGTTTACTAGTTAATCCATTTGTATTAGTAGTGAAAGGGTATAATAAATATGTAAATGGTAATCCTAAAATAATCTTATCTGTCATATTTTTTATTAAAACAAAAGATGTTTCAAAACAAACATTATTTTGACAGATATGAACTTTAGGTAATTTATAATTTATATCCATTAGCTGATGTCATTCTTTCAGTAGTTTTTACATAATATCTAGTTGGGATTAAACCTTCTTGAATACAATTCAAATTAGCACCAGTGTCAACTAATGCTGGAATTTCTAAAGTAAATGATTTGTTAATAATTATAGTTACATTAATGTACCATTTTTGAATGGTAATGGCTTTTAATATGTTAAATGATAATCCTTGTTGACTAAGGGTTTCATTTTCACTATCTGGGTTATTGACTCTAGAAGTTTCAGGTTCTTCGTTATCTTCACTATCAGAAGAATCATGTATTAACAATTCTTCTCTTTTTCCAATTTTACTAATTTCTTCTTTTAGCTTAGGAATCTCTTGTTTTAATTTAAAATTTTCTTTTTTAAGGTTATTGACTTCTTGATTTAATTCTGGTAAAGTTATTTCTTTGGTTGGACTTTTAAATCTTTCTAAAGTCTTGTTAAGACTAAAAATAGGTTTTTCTTTAATCTTATTTATTTTATTAGATGAGCTATCTTTGTTAAATAAATCTTTTAATTGTTTAGTATACTGAAATTTTAACTGAGGATCTGAGATTTTACTTATTAAATTAATCAATAAATTTTCTTCTTCGGAGTTTTTATTTAAAACATTTAATCTTTTATTACAACAAGTATCCATGCATCCTAAAGTTATCTTGGGATTTTGACTAATATCACCATCTGAACTACTATCTAGGTTACTAGAGGATGAAGAATAAATATCTTCAAATTCATTATCACTAGAATTATTTTCTATTCTCATTAATTCAATTATTTGATTACAATCTTCTTCAGATATTTTTAGTTGTTTCAATTTTTCTTTAACTTTACATTCATTTTTATAATGACCTGGTTTACCACAATTATGACAAACCACTTTACTTTTATCAAACCTTTTGTAACTTTTCTTTTTATAAGGCTTTTTATAACTTGTACTTTAGGTGACTTCTTATAATAGCTTTCTTTGTTACTATATTTTCTATGTTTTTTGAATGTATGTCTTTTATCATTTTTATGGTGACTTCTTTTTCTAGAAGGAGCAATAGGGGGTAAACCATATTGTTCACAAAAAGATCCTAATTCATATTTAGCTTTATTTTTGTCTTTGTTAGCCTGTTTACTAATCTTAAAATCAATACACATTTTAAGACCTATTTTCTGAATTTGACTAATTATATCACCATAGGTTAGATTATCGTAATCAATAAAATTTAAGTTTTTACTTAATTCTTCTCGAATTTTATGTGCAAATAAATTTGGTAATCCATTTACGAATTTTTCTTTCCAGAAAGGTTTATTACTATCATCACGCATCATAACTCTAGAAGTAAAAAAATCTTTATACCATCTAAAGTCACTTAAAGTAGGGCACGTGAGATTACTTAACTGATCATGGATCCTATCAGCTATATTACTAGGTGTTCCAATAAAATGTTTAATTATTGTATATATTAGTGTATTAACTCCATCCGGAGGACCTACTCCTAATTCCTCATCAAAAATAGCCATTACTTCATCATCTCTTTGAATGGAATGAATTATATGATTTCTAGAATCTTCAGTGAGATGTTTTTCCCACCAAGATCTAAGAACACCAGTAAATCCACTGGCTAATAATTCAACTATCTCTGGTTGACTCAAATTATTATAATTTGTTAGATAACTATTAGCTACCATTGACATATGATTTAATTTGTTTAATAACTCTTTTTCACTTAATCCATCAATATTTCATTCATAAATTTTATTTGTTGAAACAGAAAATTGATTATCTAAATTTCTTTCTTCAAACTGTAGGTCTTGAGGGGTTGGTCTAGAATACCAATTTTTTGTTTGACTGTTGATAGTTGGATTTTTAAAAGTTAATTTTTTAAACTGATTTTCAATTTCTTGAACTGTAGCATCAGTTTCTGAATTGTCTTGGACTGTGATTTCAGTTTCAGTGTCTGAACTATTTGAATCACTATTCTCTTGGCTTTTATTTTGGTCAAGGACTGTTAAAGTCTTGCTAGATTCTGGTTCTGCGAGTTTTCTTAAATAATTTATCAAGAGTTCTAGTAATTTCTGAATCTTTAGCAGGTAAACCTAGACCTTGTCTATTTTGAGGTAGGTTTAACAAAGGTTTTTCAATTTTATCATCTTGACTATTTTGAAGTCTATCTTCAATTTTATTTAATTGTTTTCCTAAAGTTGCTAGGTACTGGTTAGTAAAATTATTTTGTTCAATAATTTTCTTATCATCTTTATTGCCATCAGGTATTTTGAAAGGACTAGCAATGGCAGAAGTATTTTTAATAGGTAAAATAATGGTTTCTAAAGGAGGATGGCTAAAAGAAACTCTTGACTGATCTTCTTTAATGAATTGTGTTTTAGTTATAACATTACATTTTCCATAATATGTTTCATACCATGTATAAAATGTAATATTTATCTTTTCTTTAATTATAATTTTTTTCTATTTTTTAACTATTCGGTCTCTATCAGTTTCATTGTGATTTTCACGAAACTGATGTCTTTTACTTTTATTTTCTTTTGAATTAAAATTATTAGTTAAATTTTTTCAATTAATTTTAAAATCTTTCTGTATTACTCTAAGTTGGTGGTGAACTGATTTTGTTTCAAAATCTGACTGTGTGGGTGATAATTGTTGTTCATCATCATCAGATTGATTAATAGATTCATTATTATAACAAGGTTGACTAGTCTGACATTCATTTATGATTCATTTTAACTTTATATTTTGAAGTGTAGTTTTACTTAGTAATTCTGAATCTTTTCTAGACGGTGCAACTGTACTAGCAACATCTTCTATTACTAAAGGTCTTCTAAGTCTTGAATCATCAAAACTTATTCTGACTGTACTATCTAGGTATTGTTTAATATTTTCTAGGTTCATTATGTTATTATTAACTGGCCTTTGGGGCATTCCATTCTCTAATATCCATTGTCTCGGGAGAGTTATATCTCTCCAAAGAATAGTCTTTGGGACCTGGATATTGGCATCACTAGTACTGCTTTGAATTAAAACAGTCTTTATCTTTAGGACTTTTGTTAAGTGCTTTAACATTTAAATTTGTTTTCATTGTTTTATAATAAATTCTAAATATCAAAGCAAGAGCTTGGGATCCTTCAATCATCTGAGTGATTTCTCCAGCTGTCTTGATATTTAAAGTTAATGCTTTTAATAAATGTGGGTCACTTAGACTTAATGTAAAGTCTGGAAAGCAATTGAAATGGACGGGTCCATTATGCAAACTTGACTCCATTATGCCTCAAATGCTTGGTACATAATTTAAATATCATGCATCACGGAGACACAATAATATACTTGAATTTATTCCTTTAATAATTAAAAGTTTTACTGCAACTTGAATTAGACCTATATGGATAAAATTATATCCTTTAAGTCTATGCTTTTTAATAACTTCACTTGTTAATAAGGAACAGTTTTCATGTTCGTTATTAATTGCATAAACTTTTTCAACAGTTTTTACATTGTAATCTGATTTAAAATTATCAGAAAAAGTTGACTTGTATATTTCTTTGGGTGAAATATTAGGTATATTCCAATTACCGAAATCTTGACTTAGATTATCATAACTATGTTCTTCCTGATTAACTATGTCTGGAAGAGAGGACAAGGATGTTGACCTTGAACTCACTGAAGAGCTAGATCTAAAAAGTCTACTCATATTAACTAATTAATCAAAAGATTTTTTCTTAAAGCATTCCGCTTAAATTACCCTGCCTACCTTAGGTAGACACATACCCGCGTTCTAAGATTCCTTTAGCTTACACTGCTCACCCAAGGAGACTTACCACAGCACCACAGGACTTATGACGAACTAGGTGTTCTACAGTAAGTAAGGTGACTCAGTTTGGAGTTTAAGAATAAAAGATTTTGAATAAACAGAATAATTGAATTGACTAAATAAACATGAAGATCAACAGAAGAACTAGTACAACATATATATATATATATATATATATATATATATATATATATATATATATATATCTCCTTTTCTTCATATTCTATAATCTTTAGCTTTTCTTGCTCTATCTGCTCAAATAATCATATATACATTTTAAACCTACCACATAGGTCACATAAAGCACATTGATCACATAATACATTATATTAAATCGTTCTTATACTTTCTGTCGCCCAATACGAGATTTTAACTATTAACATTTACTTAATTTATCATAATGCTTGTTTAGCAATCTTGTAAAAATCCTGGGGTGTCACATAGTGTGAGTATTTTATTCATTTTGTTGAAACTTGCTAAGCATTTGTAGCTCATCCTTGCAAATATTATTTCATTTGCAGTATTGAAAGATAATCCAGATCATTCGATTATGAAGTCCGATGGAAAGGGACGTTGTTATATTAGGTTTATTGCTTTTATTTGTACTATTTAAGTCTTTTAAAAACTTAGATGTAATAACAATACGTTGTTTGGAAATCTATGTAATCGAAATCAAAGTTATGAAATATATTATCATCTTTTGATACATCTATTACGTTGTATTTACATTTTTAGATTATTTAGAATGTTGTACTAATTTAGTACAGTATCTATACGAACTATACATCTGAATGAGGGTGTTGAATGATTTAAGGAGTTCCGTAAGAATAAAGAGTTGCTCCTCTGTTCCAGGAACAAACTTATCATCTAATACTGTGAATTTCAGATAGATAAGAATTATTGATATCAAAGAGATATCCATGAGACATATTACTATACATCCAAGTGAGGGTATCCAAACACAGTAATTGTTCTGACGAGAACTACTATCTGTTATGGGATACTGTGAACCTGGGATTGATAGAAGTTATGTATTATGGAATATTTATAGTTAATTAGTCAGTGTGAGCACCTAATCTGCTACAGGAGGTGTAGAGATTTTGAGGGCGTCACAATTTGGTATCAGAGCTGTAGACTGTAGCCCTAGGGTAGATGTACCTTAGGATATAGTCTTTGAGTCCGTAAAAATTTTAAATACACAAAATAACTTAAAATGCTTATTATCTTTTTGTGTAAAAATGCTTCATTATAATAACTAATCAAGTAAAAATTTTATATAGGATGGCTAACTCAGATTGGGAAGACTTACTAGAGGTAATAGATCCATAAGAGATAGAAAACAAGCAGGAAGAGCTAGTTGTAAGTAAAGCTGAATATGATGATGTAGTTGTGACGCCCCGAGATCCCTACCTTCCTTAATTATATCCAATTATCTCTGGATAACATAACCATTAACTTTAAATCCATATTAACCAGAATCTCGTGCGTCAAAACTTAACCTTTAATCTTTGAAACCATTCAGTTGACCATAATGCGGTCCATTTTTTTTTATCAAAACTTTATCTTATTTTCCTTACCTGTCTCAGGATCGCAACGTTCACTTACCCTTCATTAAACTTAGGTCAAACATTAATAATTTGTGATCTAGTCTATTACATTTCATAATCCAATATAGTTTAGGAGCTATATAACCTGTAAATAAATTTTTGCCATGAATTATTCAAACATAACCCTGTTTAACTATATCTGTTTCATACCTGATCCTGTTCACATACAGTCATCCATCATATCTATGTTCATATATGGATATGTTTACACATATCTGTATCATGCTCAGGAGTTTATTACACATCAAACTCGACTAACAAATAATACATCAAACTATATCCTTTACATCCTTTCACTGGATTATACATACATGTACATATATCTCACTGAATTTATAAATCATTCATCACTTATTACAGACATGGTTTAACATTTTAAACCGGCCAATACCTAGTTATTACATGTAACAATTCTTTTCACGTTTATCAATGCATTCATCTCTTTATACCTTAGCGTCACCGGAACCTCCGGCCTTCTCGCACTTTACCTGAAATGTTAGTTTATAGCAAGAGTGAGCACTAAGGCTCATCTTTCATGCTCGCAATTTATAATATGCTTCATGCCTCTTTACTTTATCATGTCATGCATAAATGCCACGTATTTCACTTAACAATTAAATCACATAGTTGCACATATGGCACATTTCAAATCCTTTATTACCACCTATTTCACATAAAATAATTGAACATTTAGTCTGAAAACTTGCCTGATATGCATTTGTTTTACTTAACCTTTACGTCTACGATAGACTTTTCTATCCTTCTTTGCATCGGGTTGATACATCGAGCGCTATCTGTAAACATTGCACTATAAGCATCATTATAGGATCATATATCTCTATATAACTTATCATATATAAACCATAAATACATGACCATTCGTCTCTAATCATTTCACATGTAATGTATTAAACCTTATGTAGGTTAATAATACATCCTAACTTGTTACTGACATTTTCCATAACCCTAACATGGTTTGGCTTAGCTTTAGACATGTTATATTATGTCATTCATCATATCATTATACCATAACATCCTTTAACTTAACCATTATTATCAATTCTAGGGTTTATATAACCTATTTCTATCATTCCATATCAAAATATAGCTTTTTGGAAGCTTAAAAAAATTTCAAATGCACAGAAACTTCGCCCCGGCGCCGTCAGGCTTCGCTAGCCGCGAAGTGTTCTCAGCTGTGAACAGTAACATGGCACCCCGGCTAGATGTTTAATACAAAACATCTAGCCCCAGCCAAATATTCAAAAAAAATTGATTTTTCCCTACCTTTGCCGATTTTTGATTCTTTCATCTTACATCCAATTAAGCTCAAATTTGGACCACATCTAGACCTTATTACCTACTATTTTACAAACTACTCGACTCATTTGGATTCTAAAAAATAGAGATATACTAGCCCCTAGGAGGGTTGTTCAACACATTTCCAACACTTAGAAAAATTTCTAAACTTTTAAAATTCAACTTTTGCAACTTGGTGATTTTTGGCCATTTGCTTCAAAACATAATTTCAACACCTAACATAGTTCACATAACCTATATGTGACATGTCCAAACTTTCAAAACCACAAAACTTCACACGAGGCGACTTTTGTCCATAAAAATTCGTTTCGAATCGAAACGATCGATTTCGATCGTTCGAATCACCTTTTTATTCAAATTTAAATCCGTTGATTCCCAAATTCACCTAAACACCTGTAATAACATAAAAATGGGTCATTTAACTTCATTTCAACTCTAATTCCTCAAAATTGCCAAAAATCACACTTTGGTTTGAATTTTTTTTTTATTAACTTTTCAAAACCTTTCATTGTCAAAGCTTAAACTCAAAGTAAATCCTTAACTCCTTTTTGACACAAGTTACCTCCAACACTACATTTAGTACACATAGAACGTATATAACTTGAATGGACTTTCAAAACCTTTAAAACTTTTCAAATGGTTACATTTTTCCAAATAGTCCGTTTTGGTTGTCAGCGAACGTTTTAAAACGTTTAAAAACTTCAATTGTCGCCATATGAAGCGAATGACTTCCAAATCATTCCTTACACATGTATTTATGAAAAAATTAGTTGATTGGCTTCATTAAACCATTAATTAACCAAAACGGCTAAAAATCACATGTTGAAATGATTTTTACCAACTTCTCAAAACATAACTCTTAAACCATATTTGAATCCTTGCACTCTATATCCACATACATTCATATAAACTCGTTTAGCAACTTCAAACACTTGTATAACTTCTATAGGCATCTCCTAATGCACTTTACAGATTATAACGTAGTCTATACATAAAGTATAGCCTAATATTATATTTCCTTCACAAAACATGTTCTTTCAACCTTTCATGGATCTTGTAGACTATTTAACATGAACACACGCATGATTTCTTCATAATAAACCTTCTAGTCTAGGTTTTCATCAAATTTAACAACATATTACACATGATCATCTCTTAAATTATGACTTCAAGCTTCAAAACATACATGAATAGTCTATCAATTTTGCTCAACCAACTTTCAAGCCTAGGGTTTCTTCTTTAATCATCAACATAACACATAACTCACATAAAATTCATAATCAACCTTTATTTTTCAAGTATTCATGCATGGATATACATAAACTTCCATTTAAACTCATAAATTCTAAGTTCTAGACTTTGAACATAATACCTTACTTGATGACCGACTTCTTAGCATGTAGAGCTTTGCCATGATAAGCTCTTCCTCTTTTCTTCTTGTTCCTTGGTCATTTGAGGTCTCTAGCTCCATGATTACTAGCTTTTCTCCATGACTCTAATAATCTTCTCTCTCATTCTCCCTTATCTTGTTATCCGGATGATGAAGAAGAAAATGAAGATAAGTTATGCTCATGCTTATCAATTATATACATATATAAGTTGCATGCTTTCTCCAACAACTAACCCAACTTAGTTATCTTAACTCAATCATGGTTAAGGGCATTTGTGTCATTTCACATTTTAAGTGAAGGGCATTTCTGTCATTTCACCTCTTGGGACATATAAGTCATTATTCAAATTGTCAAGGGTATTTTGGTCATTTTACCCTTTAGGACACAATGGTCATTACTTGAATTGTTGAGGGACATTTTGGTCAAAAGTCATTTTAGGACTCATGTGTCATTTTCCAACTTTTCAAGTTTCCTAGAGAATTAATCTCATTTAACTCATACATAACTCATTTTTTCATCCAAATCAAGTCCTTTTTGATCCAAACTCGTTTCATTACGCTTGAAATTTATTCCACATCAATTTAATCCATACTAAACTTGTCCCAAATCTCTTGTCACACCTCAAAACACCAATGTCATCCATTACTTACAATAATTTACCAATTTACATATCATCACCCCTTTTTAACTTTCTACGAACCATTTCGGTTCCATATTCAATCAATTCCAATTTTCAACATCTTAAATAGTCGGATTGCTTATCTTTTCCATAAATCGCTTCCTCTAAAATCAAACCTCGACCGGATTACCGAAATTCATCAACATTATCCTTTAAGCTCATAATATCCTTATAACTTCAAAACATTCCATAACTCATTAACTTTATTATTCATTAATCCTTAATATACCAATTAGGTTAAACGATTCCTCTTTCCTTTCTGCACATATAGACTTACCATAGTTTCTTTCAAATTACCTAATTATAGGTATTACAGTATATCCTTCATCTTTAATCCGTTCAATCACTTTTCAATCTTTGAGATTCATATCACTATAATGTCATCATCTAATATATCACTAAAACACTTTAAATATATAACTGATCCTTTTACATTCTAGAGACCCTTATTTATATCCAGAGTTCCTACTTACAAAATTCAACCACATATGTCACTTATATCACCTAGATCATTCAACGTTGGTTTTAACTGATAACCTTTACTTAATTAACCATAATCCTCATTTGGAATTCTTATAAAATCCTGGGGTGTCACAGTAGTTCAAGCAATTGCAGACCTAGTTATAGAAGAAATTCAGGCGGTAGATGTAAAAGCGGATGCAGCTGAAAGGTCGTTAGAAATAGAGAGAGATGTTGCTAATCAATTGAGGATATTACTACTAAAGGCAAAAAGGGATAAACAGATTCTTCAGGCTCAGTTAGAACAAGTTGTTCGAGGATATCGTAACTTATTTGACGAATTATAATGTAAGGTGATTAGGTATCCGACGGAGGAAGGTATGACACATTATCTTATAAATCGATTAGTGGTATGCCACATGATCCAAGACTCCTATGATGAGGCTCGCCATCAGTAAATATATTATAGGACTATAGTTACTTTTTAGTAGTGTGTAGTAAGAAGTTTTAAAGAGGGAAATCGATTTGTAACTAGTGATAGTATATCACTAGTTGAATATGTAACTTACATTATATGATATACAAGATTTGTTTATTAAATCGAGTGGTTATTTAATTGTATATGTGTACTTGTATTTATACTAGTTTACCCGTTGACATTAGATAAATGGCGCCACAAAGGGAATTACAAACATAAATTGATATGAAACCAATAGAGGCAAACCCCACAAAACAGCTATTTGTTATTATATTGAGAACATTATAGAGTAAACAAGAAAAACCATCATCTGTTGAGACCAACACATTTAAAATAACTGTAAGAGAGAGCAATGAGTTAATAATATTCTACAAAAGTAAAAAAAATGTAACAACGAGGGAAAAGAAAGTTCAAAGGGAACGTATAAAAAGAACAAAATGAAGTGGAATGTCATTTCTTTGAATAACTCTAATAGAGGGAGGAATAATTATAACTATAATTACAATAGGGAAAGTACTAATAATACCAATAAAAAAAAAAGATTTGATCTCTGTGGCGTGTGTAAAAAGGAATACAAAAGAAGTATGTCATATAAAACCCACTTATTTTACCTGTAGACAACATAGGCATTACCCCAATCAGTGTTCTCATAATAGAAATCATAATACAAATAAATAGAAATGACAAATGTTTCAATTACGGGTCAGTAGAGCAAATAGTTAGATTTTATCTAAAACCTAGAAATCAAAATATAAAGGGAAATTAAACCCTAATAATAAATTAAGCCAAATAGTAGTAGAAGATAGTTAGAGTTGACAAAGGATTTTGACTGTGAAATCCTATGTCATCCCTGAAAATCTAGACTCTCTGTAAGGAACACCGTGTAAAGACAGTAACAAGTACAGTGTGAGGTGCTATCTATAGTAAATGGAAAGTCACAATTTGGTGTCATTACAGATTCGTTAAGTCGAAAGAAATTAAAGGTAATAACAAAACAATGAGATACTGATAAAAGATTTTAACAAATTTAAGATTTAGGTAAGAGTTCCAGCTAACTTTACCCATAAATTTTTCATTATAGAGAATATTTTGACTTTGTCATACAGAGTCAAAAAAATACAGGAGACAAACGAAGAGTGTCAAAAAGGTAAAAACCGAAATCATTTATACCGAGAATAGAAGAAACAAATATGGATTATTGAAGCTACAAGGATAAAAAAAATCTGGGTTTCCTTAGTACAAGCACTAAAAGAAAATAAATCTTAAAATAAGCTTATAACGCTAAGTTCATCGTTCACCCGGGTAGTACAAAAAGATGAAAAGACTTAAGTCAACATATTTGGTGGTCAAACCTGAAAGGATAAATAATAGAATAGGTAAGTAAATGTCTCACATGCCATAAAGAGTTAATATCGAACACCTTTGTGCGATTGAAATTGGAGAAAAAGACAAATGCTAGAGTCCGAGATAGTTTAATAGAACACGGTAGTTATACGAATCGTATGCAAGAGATTGCAAGTATTCGAGACCAACAAAAGGAGTATGCGGATCAACAGAAACAATCAAGAGACTTCAACGTCAGGAGCCACGTATTCTTGATAGTGTTCCTTTGATAGGGCAAGATACGTTTTGGCTATACCAAAAAAATTAAGTTCAATAATTATTGGATCATTACAGATATCGAGGAGAATAGGTGAGGTAGCCTATGAGGTAGCTCTATCTCCTGAGATATGTCATATTTACTATATGTTTCACGTGTCCGTACTACGAGTCTATCCAAATCAATAAAAAACAAAAAGTTGTTATATGTGGAAAATTCATATTCAGATCATTGACCGAAAGGAATAAGTTGCAAAATAAGATGTTATTATCAGTTAAAGGTCATTTGGAGAAACCAGAATATCGAAAAAGCTACTAGCAGCTCGATAATAAAATGCGAGAAGATTGCTCGCTTTTATTTTGTAGATTATCATCGAATTTCGAGGACAAAATTCTTATAAGGGGGAGTGAATGTAACAATCCAAATATTTAATAAGAAATTTTAAGAAATTTTTTTTCTATAAGTAAATATATTTGTATTTAATATTATATGTAATTACATTATGTAATTAATATTGTGTGTTGATATATATTAACAAATAAAATACAACATCCTAATATTTAATTATATAAACATAATTTGAAAACTCTAAATTTAATTAAAAAAACCAAACCCTAATTATGAAATCTTAATTCTAATTAGGAAACCCTGATTAAGATTAGAAAACCCTAACCCTAAAGTGGTTAATTAAACCTAGATAATTAAGCCAACTTATGAATAGACTATTGTATCCTAAAAACACATTGAAAAATGACTAAAACACCATTGGAATCTCAGCCACATGAAGAAGAGAAAGCAAAATCGGCTTTTGCTTCCTTCAACCAAAAATGAGACCAAATCTTGTCCACATGAATTTAAAAATGAATGAGTCACCATTTGTAATGATTCACAACATTAATTGATCAATATCTGGCCACTCTAAGCCCTGCAAACCAACCACAACTTCATGATCATTGCATCAAACTTAGCAAATAAAAAAATGGTTTAAAGACCATAAAACCCTAACCTTGACCATCCTATAAATAGATAGCACTCTTATTGATGAAACCCACAAAATCCACAACCAAAATCAGTCATAAACCAATCCCCATAAGCCTCAGATCTTCCTTAGATCAGAATCTAGAAGGATTTTAGCAAAATTGCTTCAAGAGGTATAAACCCTAAATTTCTTGTAGATCTTTAATCTTTTGTTAGATGTTATATTTTGATGTTTAGAAATGACTGATATTATGTATATAAGGGATCTGGGTTGCTTAATTTATGTTTCATAACACTTAGATACATAAAATGATAGATTTTAGCTCACTGTCCAAATTGCCCAGAAAATGCTATCTGACAAACCATTTTGTCAAACCTTTTGATTGACCTAAAGTGTTAGTTTAATGCGTTTTATAGTCTATAGTTGAAGTATGTCATGAGCTTAAGAGATAGAGACCTTAATCACCTCAATCGGATCACGGGTCCGTGAGATATAAGGCCTAGAAAGTGCATAGTTGATTACAACTCTCTGCCGAATATTTTATGAGTAACCCATAAAATGAAGAACAGTCTGGTAAGGCTTCTTGTCAGACGGTTTAATCTTACCCTATTAGTTTCTTGTTGTGTTTCAAGATTTATATTAGTACCTTGCCATGTAGAGTATACACAGAAACAAATAACAAATCCATCGAATCACTGAGCTGTGAGGAATTAATGGTCAAACATCATTGACCGACCATGATTGGCTAAGTTCTGGGTTACCCAGAAACAGCCTAACTACCTAGTTTGACCGAGATTCATCTTGCAATTGTGATGTTGTTAGGATGTAATATTGGAATATAAATGTACCCTGCCATGTGTACTACATTGAGATACGCTTAGTTTTCCGAAACAAGTCACGATCTATGAATTAAAATCGGTCTAAGTAGGCTCTCAGACCATGACCGGCTATTCTGGGCAGCCTCAAGAACATTCATCACTATAGCGACGGACTGCCTGTCGCTATAGTCTTCTAGCGACGATCTCCTTCCGGTAGTTATGAACATGCAAGACTTTAGCGACATACTTGCCTATCGCTATAGCCTATAGCGACAGTCTTCATCCTCAAGCCCAGAAAACCTTAAGAACAGCCTATAGTGACAGACACAGCGAAAGCCATGACTCAGCCTAAGCCACTTGACTGTCGTAGTAGCCTTTAGTGACAGAATTAGAAATTAGTTAAATTAAAATACCTATAGCGACAGTCACTACGACAGATTTATTTAAAATTCTTAATAAATAGTATATAGCGACAGATTGCGTCCGTAGCTATATCAATGGGTCACAAATGTAATAAACTTTAATAATAAAATTAATTAAACTACTTTTAGCGATAGATATAACATTAATTAACTAAAAATCAATCTAGGGTGCTTCTAAATTGACTTTTAGCGACGAACAAGGTTTATAAAATTAAAATATAAGCCTTTATTAATGTAATTAGCGACGAGTAAATTATATAAACACTATATAACATCAAATACAACAATTAAATCAATGAATCTACACCAAATAATAAACTTAATTAATTAATTAAATTAGATACCTATTGTTAAATGTTCTAACAATTATTGTAGTTATATAATAAATATATTTAAGCTATAAATACAAATCTAAATACCACGTACAATTGCTAGGCAAGTTTTCTAACTCAAACTCGAGCTATATTTCAACTATATGCTAAGTAGTTTAATTATTGTCAATTATTTCACATCAATAATTATTCTTGACATTCGCACATAGTGCATTTGTATTCTTGAGCAAGTTTTCTTTCTTAAACTTATTCTCATTGAGCAAGTTTTCTTTAACTTATTTTATTGTGCAAGTCTTTCTTCAATACTCGTACTTATTGCGTAAGTTTTATAAACTTTAACTCATTTCATTGAACAATTTTATTGTCTTTTGCACACCGTGCAATAGTATATTTTTAATTGTCGAATTTCATTTGACTTATGAAATTCTTAATTGTGTGAAATACTTATTGTGATAATTTTTTTGATCTTGTTTATTTTTAAACAAGTATTATATTCTTTGTACATTTATGTACAAACTTATTATTCAGTTTTTGAATTCATTAAATTATATTGTTCGTGTTATCTATTATTGAGAAGTTATTGCTTATTGTTCAAGTATAACTTAAACTGTTGAGCTGTTATTTGCGTGAAATTGACTTGATAAGATATCAATGAAAACCAATATCAATGAAAACCAATATTGTTTGGTACAAAATATATACTGAAACTTTGCCTCTTTATATAAGAGTGATAACCAGGCAGTAGTACACTGACCGTGGTTTAGGCAGTCAAATGGACTGGCCTCAGTGTATCTAGAACACTGGTAGGATGATATACATACTCCTAGGTTATAAATAGGCTAATCCCCTATTAAATAACAGAATCAATGATTCTTAAGTCTAGATGACCTCTTGGAATGATTATTAAGTCCGGTTAAACAGATCAACCTATAGTTTCTAAGTCTTTATGACTGACAGAAACCATAATGTGTGTGGTTTGACAAATCAAACCTCAGTATATATAAATGAATTTTTTTGAACTAAAGGTTCTTTCGAATTCGGACACAGTGTGAGTATTTTATTCATTTTGTTGAAACTTGTTGAGCATTTGTAGCTCATCCTTGCAAATATTATTTCATTTGCAATATTGAAAGATAATCCAGATCATTCAATTATGAAGTCCAATGGAAAGGGACGTTGTTAGATTAGGTTTATTGCTTTTATTTATACTATTTAAGTCTTTTAAAAACTTAGATGTAATAACAATACATTGTTTGGAAATCTATATAACTGAAATCAAAGTTATAAAATATATTATCATCTTTTAATACGTCTATTGCGTTGTATATACATTTTTAGATTATTTAGAATGTTGTACTAATTTAGTACAGTATCTATATGAACTATACATCTAAATGAGGGTGTTGAATGATTTAAGGAGTTCCGTAAGAACAGAGAGTTGCTCCTCTGTTCCAGGAACAAACTTATCATCTAATACTGTGAATTTCAGATAGATAAGAATTATTGATATCAAAAAGATATCCATGAGACATGAATCTATACATCCAAGTGAGGGTATCCAAACACAGTAATTGTTTTGACGAGAACTACTATCTGTTATGGGATACTGTGAACCTGGATTGATAGAAATTATGTATTATGGAATATTTATGTGAGGATCCGAACCAAGCACAAATCCATACAAGGAATCGTACAACTCAGCCACTAATATGAGTTCTCAATTAAAAACCCACAAACCTTCTAATTTTCTTAACTGAATACGAATTCTCTCCATTCATATTTTAGCACATCTGTCTCATTACGAGTTCATTTCTCTAGATCATTTCATGACCTTATTAGCATTTTTTTTTATGCTTCTCAAAATCTTATCACAAGATATTTTCTATCATTTCTTCAAATTAGGTACAACATGACCTTTTTCATCTCTCTTATATCTTCTTAAATCCATCTTTGGATAATCTTCTCTATATGAATTTTCCAAATTCATCTTTTATAACTTAAACTCTCCCGTAGTTTATTCATTTATCATTTTACTTATCTTCTACTACGGTTATAGCCTAAGGTACTCTTACCTAAAGTTTATAACCTAACAGCTCTGATACCAACTTGTGACGACCCCGAATCCGGGTCCCCCGAACCTCGAACTCAGTTCAACACGAGTACAACCTTTTTCTTATTGTTCATGAATTACAACAATATTATAATTGCTAAATAATCATTTATTTACAATTTTACAACATCTCTTTCTATTCCAGAATCGAAATCTTTATACATTCCTAGTATGTCTCAATATCATACATGATACGACATTCTATTACAATCAATTTGAGTATTTAATACTCATATAACATACCAACTAAGTCTTATGCTACAGAATCATTTACCTGTCCAATTCGGACTGATATCTACAATAGATATTTAGATCTTCAATGGAAGTAATATATTTTTCTGTTCCTTGTTCTTTATCGAGAACTTCAGGTAACTAGCCTTATCTGAAAATGTTGGTTTAGGCAAGAGTGACCACGACGGCTCAGCAAGTTCAACAGCTACACATAACACATTACATGCTTCACATAAAATTTACAATTTATACTAACATCATGTTTTTCATGCATTTCAGTTTATGACATACTGCTCATGCATATCATGCCTCGCATTTACTCTATGCTTCATGTCTAACCTCTATCATGACATATAGTTCAATGCAGAACAATTGTCTTAAATCAACTACCGCATATCAACAGTTCAAATCAACTTATTGCACAAAGGCACATTAAAACATCTTTGCACATAACCACGTATGAGCACATCTCAGTTTATAATACAACACGTTCTGAAAAACTTGCCTGAACTTGTATAACCAGCTTACGTTAATCTTTCACGTTCCTTGCACCACCTACACGGTATGTGAGATCAACGGTGCACAATATCAGTCAAAGTTTGACTCAATACTAAATCTTATTTTAAAGATATTTATTTCTTCTTATCATCCCCTTTATTTAATAAGGTTAATTTCATATTTTAGTCTCTCTTTGACTTGACTCAGTGTTTCATATTCAACACCATAAATCTTTTGTTCGAAACTATGCAATTCTGACATTTATTAATGTCACTGCATTAAAACTTGGACCCTATATTTTTTTAGGTCGATCCACCAATTAATCACTAATGGACCATACCCTTGGTTTAACTTAATCACATCATTTATCTCGATACCTATCATAATATTACCCACCTTGGATAATATTTTAAATTTTACTATCAATTAGTAATAACTTATAATGTTATTTAATTGTTAAATAACACTTTAAATAACCATTACTATTATTAATTTATTTTTAATAATAGTTTACCTTAATCATTATTATTAATCTTTTAATAATAATTTAATTGCTTGCTAATATTATTACCCTTTAATAATATTTTAATTGACTTCTCATTATTATCAATCATTTTAATAATAATTTAATTGTTCATCAATATTATCAATCATTTAATAATATTTGAAATCCTCACGTATCATTAGTAATTATTTAATAATGATTCAACCCTTAACTATTAAATAGTTAATTACTTGTTAAACAATATTATTAATTCTTTAATAATATTCTAAATCTTTATTTATCATTATTATTTATTTAATAATGATTTAACTCTTAACTATTATTATTTAATAGTTAATTAAATTCTAAATAATATTATTAATCCTTTAATAATATTTTAAATTAATTACATATCATTATTAATTATTGAATAATGATTTAATTCTTAACTATTATCATTTAATAGTTAGTCAATAATATTATCAATATATTTTAATTACTTAATAATCTTCTTTCGATTAAGTAATAATTTATTCCACTTAATTACCATTTAATTATTATTTAATATGAATTAAATAATAATTAATTAACTAATTATCCGAACTCATTATTTAATATTAATTAAATAATAATTAATTAATTAATTAACCTTACTTATTATTTAATATTAATTAAATAATAAATAATTAGTTTATTAACCTTTATTATCCTTTAATTATTATTTAATATTAATTAAATAATAATTAATTACTTAATTAACCTTACTTATTATTTAATATTAATTAAATAATAAATAATTAGCTTTATAACTTTAATATTCTTTAATTATTATTTAATATTAATTTAAATAATAATTAATTATTTATTTAACTTTACTTATTATTTAAGTGCAATTAAATAATAAATAACTAACTTATTCATCTTAACATCCTTTAATTATTATTTAATATTCATTAAATCATAATTAATTAATTACATAACTTCATATATTATTTAATATTTATTAAATAATATTTAATTAGATTATTAGCCTATTTATACACTAATAAATAGCTAATATATAGTGAATCATTCCAATAATTTCAAATTTTATTTTATAACACTTAACTAGCATGCCAATAGGTCAAATATTATTTTTCTGAAATTAAAAATTATTTTTCCATACTTATTAGCAATTTAGTAAGCTTTAATCCACCATTAATTCTAATAAATACCAAATTACAAACAAATTCGGATTTTAAATTTTGATAATTTTATTTATAAAATTATAAGCATTTTCTCTTTTGGAACCAACCCAAGAACCGGCCTAAAAATGTCCGAACCGGCCCTACCTAGAAATCATGAAAAACCGAAAAAAACCGAACCGGCAGGTTTTTTTAAAAAAAATAGGCAGATTACTTTCTGAATTTTTCAGACTTGGGGTCTCCGACGGGAACTTGAATAAAATGAAATCCACAAGTCCGATTGAGGCCTATTTGGTATCGATGGATTCGTAACTTCCCGAACTACATTTTGTTGGTATCAAACATCAAATTTGGATTTGTT
The DNA here is from genome assembly GCA_947179155.2 of Hedera helix. Classification (NCBI taxonomy): domain Eukaryota; kingdom Viridiplantae; phylum Streptophyta; class Magnoliopsida; order Apiales; family Araliaceae; genus Hedera; species Hedera helix. The sequence continues at coordinate 18,639,836 of OX359273.1, read as the reverse complement.
TTGGTCACGGAAATTGGCTCCAAACCGGACTGTTGTGCACAGCCCTAAAACAATGGGGTGTTTTGGTAGAAAATCCATATCTTGCTCATTTTAAATCGGATTTTAGTCATTCAACTTGGAGAATCTTCATATTTCATGGATCTATCACCCAAAATTGACGGATCATAAATCAGACTTACGGATTATGAACAGTAATTCCGTGAAGGGGCTGCTACGTATTAGATTAATTTATTTTCGTCGGTAAAAATTTATTCAATGAGTTTGATGAAATTTTTCATCACAAACACATATAAAAACCCATGTTAAACCCATCAAACTATGAATATACATATATTACATAGCTAAAGACTTCTAGAACATCAAAACGTGTTTTGATCGGTTAAAAATACATTTTAACCGTTCAAATCATATCTAAACTATAAAAATGAACTAAAGAAGGTTTAGAACACTTTTTAACCTTTTATACATGGATGCTCTCCTTCCTCTTGACTTGATCTTATATTGTGACTCTCTCTTGTCCATTCTCTAGCAAATTTGTTTGGTGAATCATCAATCTCATAAGAGTAACTCTCTATATCTCTCGAGAAGCTCTCCATTTTTCTCTCTAGAAAATGCTACAAATGACTAACCAACCTCACCAATAAACGGAACACTTCTATTTATAGCACAATGTTAATCCTTCATTAACCTCCTAATCAACTAGTGTTGGTGAAATTAGGAGCTTAAACTAGATTACTATTGCATGGAATGACTACCATGAATGACCATTGGTGTGACATCCATCAAGGTTGCTTGTAAGCAACTTTTGGAGTGTAATTGAAGTCATAGGAAGTCCACACTCAACATTTCCATGTGGGGCCCCCTCAAAATTCGGGATTTGCAATTTATTACACCAATTTGGCTTTATTTTTATGTCCTATATCATTATATAAGTATCCATATATATACACACCAATATATGTATACATATTCACCTATACTTGTACATTGGGCTCCACTTTGGACCTTAGAATTAAATTATATTGAGCTCATTTATTTAATTTGGTTGGGCTCAATTTAATTGTTACATTGGGCTAACATTAAATACCCTATGTTACATTTAATTAAAACAAGCATTGAGCTTGGTTAATTATTACATAAATCAATGTTCAAATTAAATTATATGGACTACTAGGTTAATTAATTTAACTTAGTTTAATACATCAATTGGACTTATAATATAATCCAATTAGACTTACTTTTAATTATCCTACCACATTGGGTTAGATAATTAACTCACCCATAGTTAATTCTCAACACTACCTTCTTTCCTCTATCAATTAACTAATGTTTGGTTAATTCTCTCTCTTGTCTACCAACTAGGGTTATTCAATTAACCATACATTAGTTAATTCTCTACACTCAATCAATACTTGAAAAATATTCTCCCAACACATTGACCATCATTTGACTTTAATGTGTTTGGGCTACATGGATTACTTTGTATTGGGCTCTCTTATTTAATTACTTGGGCTACCCAACACAACTCACATATCATATATAACTTGGGCTTGGTAATTAATTTAATTGGACTTCCACACCATGATATACCATACTTTCCAATATTATTTAATTGGACTTATATTAATTACCTCTTGGACTATATCATAACTTAACATTTGGGCTTATTATTTAATTACCCACCTTCATGCAAGTATTCCCATATTGGGCTTGTATTAAATCCATTAATGGACTCTATATGACAACTAAATAATTAAGTTAATTACTTAATTAATTATCTTCTTAATATTGTCATTCTAGGCAATATTCCACTTCTCTACTTGCTAATCTTAGCTTTAATTCATGACTCATATAATTAATTCAATTAATTATATTACATGACTTTCCTTTTTAATCTATACTTAAACTAATTAATTTATTAGTTTTATTGAGTATTTAATTTACTTCACACATCATCTTGTTTAACTAGCAAACTCAACTCTAGGTATATATATATATATATTCACCTTCACTTCTCAATTGAATTTATTTCCTTAATAAATTCTCTACATGCATCAATACAATATTCTCACATTTAATTTCTAACAAATAAATTATGTTAAAAAAAAATGTTTACTCATTTTCTACACATCTTACTTCTCAAATTCTAGGTTTTAAACCTGAACCTTTAATAAAATCAATTAAGATATTATTTAAAATCTTGAAAATATCTGGGATATTACAGTTAAGGTATGTGTTATGTGAAGCATAAACTGTTGAACTTGCTGAGCCGTTGTGCTCATTACTTGCTTAATATACATTTTTGCAGGAAAGAAATAAATTTCAAGAATATCGGATTAAATTAGAGATGAATTGCCTAGAAGGTGGGAAACATAATTGTTATATTTTCAATATTATGATTCGATGTGAATATAGTTGCTAAGTTTATATTGATGTAATGTATGTACATATATGTTGGATCCGTATAGAATAAGCAAAGTTAAATTACAAACTGTACTTGTACGAGATAGATGTTACTATAAAGATTATAAGAAGTCTAATTGTGAATTACGATACAAAGAACATTTGTATAGATATGAATGATATTAAATGGTTAATGTTGAACATTATGATACTGGTAATAGAAAGAAAAAGTGAATGTTGCGATCCAGTGACTAGGATCCAGATGTAAAGATTTTAAATATCTAAATATTTTAATACAATGATTGAATTGAGAAAAAGAAAAAAAAAATTATACCGAAAATTTGGTAATTGATGACGATAATGTCAATAAATGAATTAATTAAGGTAATTAAAGATTTATTAACGAACCGAAATTTGGACGTAAGAAAAATAATGTTTAATAAATACGAAATTTAAGGTAATAAAGTGGGTTGAATTTCAGGGTCGTTACAATTTATAGTTAATTAGTCAGCGTGAGCACCTAATCTGCTACAGGAGGTGTAGAGATTTTGGGGGCGTCACATTAATTCTAGGTTATACTAACCTTAATTACATCACAACTACCTGATAATACAAAAGGTTTAAAGTTACACCAAACATGTTACTAACAATAACAATTTCTTCTAAGAGTTTTACTCGTATGCCCTTCCTTTGCATTTGTCTTTATATGAGCACTCAGACTCAACTGAAAATGTTCATGATATAGCAAGGGTGAGCAATTACTTTTTTCAGTAAGTTTAAATAAGCAATAAAAGTTATATCATGAATGAAAAAGAATTACTCTATTTGGAACTTCAACAATAGATAGGTATTGAGAGAAACGAAACATGCATGTTATATTCAATAAGAGATTTTCTAGGATATTTACTGTTGAGATGGCAAATAAGGACCCTTGAACTTCTTAGGAGAATTAACAGTCATTCAACTGAATTCCACAAAAGTATTTCACAATACTTAACAGGATGCTCAAGGGAATCAAACGTCTTGTACCCAATGTATATACATAACATTCAGACATTCGGTGCGCAAAAGTCGATTTTTCGATAATCAATACCCCTTTAATAAGGGTTGTTCTACTCAGTCTTACTATAAGAATCTACACCAACTACTAGTTTGAATAAGCTTCAACAATATTCAAATGGATGAATTTATATATGCAATTTCTAGCTGAACAATTAGCATAGACCGTTTCTTAAAACAGTTCATATTAATACCTGAAATGTCTAGCCGAGACAATTGGCATAAACCTACTTCTTTAAACGGTTCATATTAATACTTGAAATGTCTAGCCGAAACAATTAGTATAGACCTATTTCTTTAAACAATTCATAGGAATGCACATCCATGCGAATAACAAAAATAATATAGATATGAAATAATTCAATAATTATTCCATCATGCATAACGAAACGAATTTTAACTTTAAGATACTAGAACAATGAAAAACAAGTTTAGGAACTTGCACAATAATACTTGAGTAGGGTTAGAGAACTTACCTCGTTCGCTGATTACAGCTAATCAACTTAAATTAACTTCATTTGGATGACATGATATTAATAACGTTGATCTACCAATTAATATATCACATATATATTTATTTTACCTTAATAACATTCATATATATCACTTAAGTCATTTAACACTTAATCACACTCGTAAACATTTAATCATATATTAATCACTTCATAATATTATCAACCTTTGATAATATATTAATCACCTACAAATAATATTTTAATCATTTATGAATAATGTTAGTCATCTAATAATATTTAACTCTTTTACAAATATTATTAAATATTTAATAATATTTTAATTCATTAGAAATATTATTAACTATTCAATAATATTTTAATAAATTACCAATATTAATCACTGAATAATACCTTAATCATTTAGCGATATTATTAATTATTTAATAATATTTCAAACACCTACAAATATTATTATTCATCTAATAATATTTTACATACTTAATAATTTTAAACATTTATTAACATTATTAATCATTTAATAATATTTTATTCTCTTTCTAATATTATTAATTATTTAATAATATTTTATTTATTTTCTAGTATAATTAATTATTTAATAATATTTTATTTATTTATTAATATTATTAATTATATAATAATATTTTATTCATTTTCTAATATTATTAATTATTTCATAATATTTTATTCACCTTATAATATTAGTAACAATTTAATAATATTTTATTTATTTTCTAATATTATTAATCATTTAAAAATATTTTATTCATTTTCTAATCTCAAATTATATAATAATATTTTATTTATTTTCTAATATTATTACTAATTTAATAATATTTTATTTATTTTCTAATATTATTAATTATTTAATAATATTTTATTTATTTTTTAATATTTAAACACGTAAACACTTTAATTTAATTTGTTTAGTTACTTATTTTATTTATTTTCTTTATTTATTATTTCAGATCATCAAATAATGAATAATTACTTTATTATGTGTTTATGTATGGTTGATAGCACGAATATAATGATCGAGAATTTTAACTTACATTATAAATAAAATTAGGAATTTAGTTTTTGATTAAGTTATGTCAATTAATTTAAATCTTTATGCGATGGTTTGACTATTTGACTATTCAATTAATTTAATTAAGAAAAGTTTGATTAATAGGTTTATTAAATTAATGGACTAACTTAATGATTTTTGATATCAAGGAATTTATAGGTTATGGATCCCTAATTAAATATTCAATTAAAATTTGAATATGACAAATCTAATTGAATTATGTAATTTAATTTAATTTAATTATTAAATGGTCTAATAATTATTTTAAAAACAAGTTCAAGGTGAATTAAAAGAATAATAGACTTGTAGGTTATATTATGTGATTTAATGTTTAATTAAACAAGTCAAATATTTTATTTAATTGAGAGACTAGTGAATTATTTTTGTAGGCCCATATTGGTGAATTAATTTAGTGATCTAGTGGCCCAAACAAATTAAAATACAAACCCAAACATTGACCCAATTGAGCAAGCTTCTAGAAGACTTGAATTTGTAAATTGTGCAATAAAAATAAAAGAATTATAGGGAGAGGTCGGTGGTTTTGGGCAAGGGACCCACTTGTTTTTTCAAAATCTATCAAATTGATTTGTTTGATGTAGTGTGTGGATCACTTAATATTTTTGCTAGCAATTGTGAGAAATTTGATGTTCATTCTATAGATATATGTGATAAATGTATAGAATGCTAGGCCTATAAATAGCACACCAAAGTTTATTTGAAAGGGTTACAAAAATATTGCAAGAGTTCTCTATATTGGGTGTTAGTGAATGTTAGTGAGTTAACTCGGTGAGTGAGTTATTTTAGAGAGTTCTTTAGTGAGTCGCTATCAAGTCAAGCTATATTTCTTCAAGGAGGTGTTCTTGGATGTCATCACACTTCATAACCTATTTTGGAAAGTAAAGAAAATAAGTCATTAAGAGCAAAAGGTATAATACCACCCAAAACCCTAGCTTGTATGTTTTTCTTTGTGTTACATATGATTTCTATGGTAGAAAAGTTATTTTCAAGCTCTAAATATTTAAATCCATTCTAGATTGGTAGATCTAGGGTTAAATGGGTTTAGCATGAATATTTATATGTGTTTGTGTTGAAACGTTTAGCAAAAAGTATGAAAACTATTTTTACTGACGGAACCCTAAGCGAATGTGTGATTCGGAGCTTTATATTATGAAACCTACATGTTGTATGTGTGATTTTCTTTCTTCATATTCTAGGTATGTAAGTTAAGAGTAAAATATAGTTGAAATCATGACAAAAAGGTTTTAAAATTAGTGAGTTATGACATTTGGAATCAAATGATTTCACTGTCAAACCCTAATACACAACCGTCCACTTTGAGCCCATTTTTCGTGACCTATACATGTCCCAAAATGTGTTTCAATTATGAAATCTTGTAGTTCAAGAAGATATGAATCCAATAATACTAATTTGAGGTCATTTGGATTTGTAGATTTTATTTTATTCAAGTTTGTGCAAATGAGGTAAAAATCAGAAAACAAAACACAAGTTGAACAACATTCTACATAAAAGCTTGGGGTGGCAAGCGCCTAGGCGCCTAAGATGGTGCCCTGAATGGTTCAGCTCAACCACGGGTTGGTTTGGGTCAACCTTGGATTGGTTCAGTTAGATTTTAATTAATTAAACGGGTCGTAAAATATTTTAAATATTATTATAATTAATATAGGACCCAAATAAATTTAAATATTTATAAATAAAATAATAATTATAATTAATTATTTAATAGCTATTAAATAATAAATAAAAAGAATTAAAAGTAATTAATTATTATTAAATAATAAATAAAGGAAATTAATAATAATTATTATGAATTAGAAATAATTAAATTAATTATTTATTATTTAATATTAAATAATAAATAAAGCATTTTAGTTCATCAATTAATATTTAAATGATGAAAAAGGTTAATAAAATAATTATTTATTATTTAATTAATATTAAATAATAAATAAGGATAATAATTAATAAATTATTATTTAATTGATATTAAATAATAATTAAAAAAATAATATTAATAATCTAATTATTTATTATTTAACTTATATTAAATAATAGGTAAGGACAACTAATTATTATTTACTTGACCATAATTAAAAAGGGTTAAGATTAATAAACTAATTATTTATTATTTAATTAAGATTAAATAATATATAAGGATGATTGATTAATTAATTAATTATTATTTAATTTAAGATTAAATAGTAATTAAAAGGAAATAAAGTTAACAAAATACTTAATAGACTTTAATTAATTAATTATTGTTCAACAATAATTAAAAATAGTTAATATTTATTATTTAAATAATAAATGAGATAAGAAAACAATTATAATAAATTGTTTAAGTGTTTAAATAATTATATGAATATGTCTAAAGCATACGTAATTTAATATTACTTAAAGAGGAGTAATATTCAATGGTTAAATCATTTACCTAAATACAACTAAGTATAAATGATATGAAATTTCTTGTAATGTGCTATATGCTGATCATCAGTAATTAGATGCTATGTTTAGTAAACTTAAATATTTAAGTGCACAATTATATATTGTACTAATTGATAAGCCAAGGTTATCAATGTTAGGTCTTTCAAAGAGAGTCTAATTTATCTGAATTAACGGTACGTTACGAATAAGGCAAGTTTTCTAATCTTACTCATATTTTTTTTGAGCAAGTTTCATAACTCAAACTCGAGTTAGTATTTTTAAATCATGTTAATGGTGTAATATTTGTTAATTACTCCACATCAATGATAGTTATTGATATCCGCACTTGGTGCACATGAATTTCTGTTTTATTATTGAACTGTAAAATATTTTAAGTTCTTCATTCATGAACTGTTTAAAGAATTGGTCTACGTTATTTGTTCGGCTAAACATACATATGTTATTATTTTTTAAAAAGTTATCCAAACCAGTAGTTGGTACGAATTCTTAGACTGAAAGAGTAACCCTTGATAAGGAGAATATAAGTATAAGTTATTTGATGTATCAAAGTTTAATGTTATGCATACATATAGTGTACAAGAGGTTGATCCCCTCAAGTACAAACTGATAGGTTAAAATATAAAAAGGGTCAGTCGTATGATTAATTCCTTAAAAATATTTATGGTCCATTAGACCACTCAGCAGTAAATAATCAATATTCATTCTTTCATTTGAACTTTGATTATATTGTCCAGTTATTTTAAATCGTTGATTTATTCGATTGTCATTGTGACGACCCCAAATCTAGGTTCTATAACCTCGGGTTTGGTTCTCCATAACAATTAAATACATAAATTGCATTTAAACTTCGCGAAATAATACAAAAAGGTTCCTTATAAAAAGGCTACACTTTCCAAGGTCGATTAACCTTAACATAAACATTACATATCTTAAGAGAATACAAAAAGATTTACAAAAGAAATTACATAACAAGTAATTTAACTAGCATGCATTAAGCTAATATAAGCTTTGGCTTTTCCCTTGCCTTTGTCTTGTTTAGAACTTTCGGGCTTAGCTGAAAATAAGTCATGATGTAGCAAGAATGAGCAACTAAATGGCTCAGCAAGTTTAAGAACAAATAGCATAAGATATATCATGATGAAAGAAAAATTAACATCAAGGTTTTCAATAATAGATAACAATTGTGAAAGAAATCAAGAATCAATTTTTCAATATAAGAATGGATTGACTCTTTACTGCTAAATGGTCTTTGTAACGCCCCGAAAATCCCTGTATTAGCTACAGGCGACCTCATGCGTTATTGTACAACCTTCTTTAACTCATTCATAATTTACAACAATATTATAGTTGTTAACAACAGAGTTATTTAAAATTTTAACATAATCCTGTCTCAGAATCGCAATCTTTAATCATTATATTACAACTTTGAGATCATATGTATACTGACTCAATTACCCCATCTATTATCCTTATACATAAAGACAACCTCTGAAAATAATCTATACATGTTCTTTCAACATATAGGGTTTGCTAATCTATAGCACATTTAAGACATAAAAATCTTCACAAGTAATACTCACAAAGATAATTTATTCTATCGCTGGGTTTTACTATAAAAGCACATACGCTTCGATCTTGATGACTCGTTAGTCAATCTTCATCTTTGCCTCTACCAAAGAAATCAGCTTCCTCAAGCTTTTCTGTAATGTTTTGTTTTAAGCAAGGGTGAGCACGACGGCTCAGCAAGTCTAACAGTTTCATATAACACATAAACATATTTCATCATGCTTCATGCATCTCATGCTTTGTAGTGACTACATATCTCATGCATATCATGCTTTGCATTTACTCTATGATTTATGCTTTTCATGCATGTCATTTATAATGTCGTACAGTTCAATGTAGAACAATCAACTTAAATCATTTACTGCATATCAGCAATCTATTTCATCTCGTTGCACAAAGTCACATTAACACATTCTTGCACATAATAGCATGAGCACACAACAGTTTATCAAATTTCTAAATCATACAAATAATGCAACATGTTCTGAAAAAAAAACTTGTCTGAACTTGCATAACCAACTTATGCTAATCTTTCACGTTCCTTGCACCACCTACACGGTATGTGGGATCAACGGTGCACAATATCAGTCGAAGTTTGACTCAATATTAAATCTTATTTTAAAGATATTTATTTCTTCTTATCGTCTCCTTTATTTAATAGGGTTAATTTCATATTTTAGTCCTCGTTGACTTGACTCAGTGTTTCATATTTATCACCGTAAATCTTTTGTACCAACTATGCAGTTTTGACATTTATTAATGTCACTGCATTAAAGCCTAAACCTTATTTATGTTAGGTCGAACAACTAATTAGTCACTAATGGACTATAACATTGGTTTAACTTAATCACATCATTTATCTCGACAACTTATCATAATATTATCCATCTTGAAAAATATATTAAATCTTACTATCAATTAGTAATAACTTATAATGTTATTTAATTGTTAAATAACACTTTAAATAATCATTACTATTATTAATTTATTTAATAATATTTTAATTGAGTTCTCATTATTATTAATTATTTTAATAATAATTTAATTGTTCATCAATATTATTAATTATTTAATAATATTTGAAATCCTCACGTATCATTAGTAATTATTTAATAATGATTCAACCCTTAACTAGTATTATTCAATAGTTAATTACTTATTAAACAATATTATTAATCCTTTAATAATATTTTAAATCTTTATTTATCATTATTATTTAATAATAGTTTAACTCTACACTATTATTATTTAATAGTTAATTAAATGCTAAACAATATTATTAATCCTTTAATAATATTTTAAATTAATTATATACCATTATTAATTATTGAATAATGATTTAATTCTTAACTATTATCATTTAATAGTTAATCATTAATATTTTCAATATATTTTAATTACTTAATAATCTTCTTCCGATTAAGTAATAATTTATTCCACTTAATTATCATTTAATTATTATTTAATATGAATTAAATAATAATTAATTAATTAATTATCCATGCTCATTATTTAATCTTAATTAAATAATAAACAATTATACTATTAACTCTAACATCCTTTGATTACTATTTAATATATTAAATAGTAAGCAATTAACCCCTTTTTAATTATTATTTAATGTTAATTAAATAATTATTAATTAATTAATTATCTTTATTTATTATTTACTCTTAACTAAATAATAAATAATTAGTTTAAATACTTTCTCATAATTTAATTACTATTTAATATCAATTAATTAATAATTACCTAGTTACTTCCTTTATTTACTATTTAATTATCAATTAAATAATAAATAATTTATTTATTTTCTCTAAACATGTTGATATTATTATTAAATACATAAAGAACATATTTAAGATTTAATAATAATTTATTTTTAATTTTCTAGAATTATTAGCTAGGTAGTCACAAATTAGTGTACCTTTACACCATAAATAATATGAAAAATACCAATTTTTGAAAATAATACTATCTCAATACCTATAACACTTCAAATAATCAGTAGGTTATTTTTTCATATTTTTTTCAAAATATAAAAATGCTTTTTATTATTTTTCATACATTTAGTAAGCTTTTATTATTTAATAATTATGAAAAATAGCTACTGACATTATAAAAATACCATTAAATTCTAGAAAATAGTACACGAAATTCCAAACAACTTTCTAGTCCGGGCGGGAAATGGGTGAACCAGCCGCCGGAATGCTCCGGCAGGTTCACCAAAAAAAAAATTGGCAGGAACTTTGTAATTTTCCAGAATCTGTCCAACTTTGGGTCTTGGGAAAAAATCTTAATAACTTGAGTTCTATAACTCCAATGGAGCTCTACTTTATGTCGACGGAATCGTGACTTCCTGAACTATAATTTTCCATTATTGGGTTAATTTTTAAGACATGATTTGACCTTCGAAAATAGCTTGGAACCGGACTGTTCACACAAAACTTCCGACAGTGGAGTGTTTTAGTAGAAAAATCATATCTCACTCGTTTTAAATCGGATTTTAGTCATTCAAGTTGGAGAATTTACATAACTTAAAGACATATCCAACAAAAGTGAAGGATCAAAAATTTAATTTTTTAATCGTGAACAGTAATTCCGGGAGCGGCTGTTCAAATTTAGTTTTTTTTCGATAAAAGTGTTTTTGAGCTTTCTTCCAAAAAATTGACATAAACACATACTAATACACAATTTAACCACATGTTAACCTATATAAACATATTTACCATGATTCTAGCCATTTAAAACTTGAACTTCATATATCTAACATAAAAATAACAAATAGCATGCAAGTTAGGATTAAAAATAACTACCTTGTTTTGATAGCTATTATCCTCCTCTTTCCAAAATAGGTGATAGTGTGGGATGGCATGAACCACTAAACTCCTTCTCCTTGCTATGCTCGGCTCCTCCCTCCTTTCTTTTTCTCTCAAATATAATAGCTCACAAAGCTTTTCTCTCAAAATACTCTTCATACTTAGGAAGATCAATAAGAAGAAATGGCTAGCAAATGAACTAATAACACTTAAGTCTTCAATCCATAGAGATAAAAATATACCTATAGATTCTAGTCATCATGAACCCTACCATGGAGACTTGCACAAGAAAAGTAAAGGACTAGAGTGGGTGAGTAAAATGTGCAAAAAGAATTTCTCAATTTCCCAAACAAGTCATCTTATTAATTTAATCAAACTTTGGAATTCAATTCTCTCCCCGCCCCCCCCCCCCCCCCCCCCCCCCCTCACTATTGCCGACTCATAGGGGATTTTAGTTCAAATGATTGTACTAGCAATTGATTTCAATATTAAAATAAACTACACAATTTCTTTAGCCCCACAAGCTATCTCCATAAACAATCAAAAAGAAATCAACTCCAATTTCTCTCCTCCTATCTCATATACGGCAGCAACATCACCCACACCACTAAATCTAATTTGATTTCCCTTCAATAATTTATTCAAGGAAATTAAAGTTAAAAAGCTACACAAGTGGACCAACAACTATCTATTTATGTAATAAAGAAATGGAACCAATTTGACATCCTCTCTCCCTTCCAAGCGGCAGCATCATGGGTCATTGTCCCAATTTATGTGACACACTTGATTGCTTTAATTAATTTAATATGTTACACAATTTAATTTTTAAATTGGATCAATCATTGGACCACATTAAAATAAACTATTGGGCTTGCTATTTAATGAGTTAGGGCCATTAAATGCCAATTCATTTCATTTAACATTGGACTCATTTATTGAGCCAATGATTATGTATTTACTTGATTACACATTAATTATCAAATCCATGACTAATTAATTAATTTGATTGGCAAAAAAAAATATTTAATTACTCTAGCCCATTAATATTAAATCACTATATAGACTAAAGAAATATTATTATCAATAACATTGTTTACATTAACTAATAATTATATTAATTAATGTACAAAATTTAATTAACTCATTATATTCAATTTAATTGAATATTTAATTAATGGACAACTTATCAATTCTTTTGATATTAAAACTTTATGGTTTGTTCATTAATTTAATTAAAATATTAGTGACTCCCTTAATTAATTTAACTACTTTATATAATTTATAATTATATAAATTACATAATTATTCGTCATAAATAACTTATCAATAATTTGCATAAATATTGAGTAATGAATATAATCAATATAATAACTAAATTAATTCCACAATAAACCATTTAATTCAATTCGGATTAATTTAATATTAATCCATTTATTTACCACAATTTAATTAACCATTAAATTATGTTACTAAATATGCACATATATATATATACATATTTAATTTACTCGCAATCACGTCGCATAATTACATAACTCTACTAATTAATTCTCTTAATCTAATTAGACTTGTTATTAGTCAAGCTTATTCAATTATCACTTTACTTGCTAACTTATAAAAAAAATTAATATCACTATACCTAAGTTAGTCCATTAAATTTAATTTGGACCTCTATTTATCTACCACTACTAGATTATCAAACTCCAACCTTTATTAAATATTAGATATTTTATTTTTAATTCATTTAAATATCTGGGATATTACAGTCTTTAAGGACCATAAACTTCTACAAAGGTAGAACAAACATATATATCTGACACCTCGAAAAATGGGATACGCGAGGGGATCAGCCTCTTGTACCTTTTGTATATGCATAACATTCAGACATTTTGCGCAAGTTTGGTTTCCCAACAAATAAAAATTCCCTTTATTTAGGGTTGTTCATTCTCAGTCTTACTATAAGAATTCGCACCAACCAATGGTTTGGATAAGTTTGTAAAATATTCAATTTGAAGAATTTAAACATGCATTGTCTAGCCAAAACAATTAGCTGAGACATTCTTAAACAGTTCTTGGATTAATGAACTAAAACTTTTGCAAAAGTACTATGTGCGAATACAATAACAGTAATGATGTGAAATAATTTTAGATAATTAACCCACTTAAAGCTCTGTCAAATATTTACGAGTGTAGGTACATGCTCAATAATAATTGAATTGCTCAATGTAAATAAGGTTGAAGAAAACTTGCAACAATAAATACAAGTTAGGTTTAAGAAAACTTGCCTCGTGCGTAGTCTACTGTTACCCAATGCAATTAATTCTCTTTGAATAGACCTAACAATTAATCAGTTTGATCTTAAATTAGTATCATATACACATTCATATGATAACCTTTATAACTCTTATTTAACCACATAATTATAAAAACACTTAGGTAATATTATCACTACTTGATAATATTTCAATCACATAAAATCTATATTAATTATTTAATATAGATCACACACTTATCTAATATTATTAACAATTTAATAATATTTTATTAACCTTGTAATATTATTAAACACCTAATATTATTAATCCTTTAATAATATTTTAATGGTTCGATCTCGCTTTCGAAAATGTTTTTGACATAATATTCGAGATCGATCACTCTAGGGTTTTAAAATGACCTGCTTTGCGGTAAAAGCCATAACTTCTTTGCCTTTCCATATTTTTGAAAGATTCAAGTTGGGTTATCTTTTTAACTCATAAATATAACTTTTTAGTCATAAAAATTCATTTTCAACTTGTACATTTCAAACTACAATATTAACTAGCACATGGTCCACTAGGTTTCACCGATAAAGTTTAATAAAGACATTTCTTTCATTTTTATGCATACCACACATACCAAAACATGGTTTAAATATATCAAACCATGAATCTATCTATATAACATAGTTTAAGACTTTTAGATCATTAAAATAATTTTTGATCGGTTAAAAATATATTTTAACCGTTTAAAACACATATAGACTAAAAAACGAACTTAGAAAAGGTTAGAGCACTTTTTAACCTTAAGGATTTATGTGCTCTTCTTCTTCTCCTTCCAAAGTATATTGTGAAGTTTTGTGACATTCACCAAGCTCATTCTCTAACTATTTTCTTCAACTCACAAGTGTATGCTCTAGCTTTTCTCTCTATTTTTTCTCTAGTAAATGAAGCAAACTCTCTAACACTTACTCAAAACTCTTATTTATAGTCAAGAGTTATCATTTAAAATGTAGACATAGATATTCTATATGTATACAAATCTCCTAGCTCATCTTATCCTTTATCTTCAACTTATCTAAATTTTAGGAATTTTCTTACATGAAGGACTAGTGTTGTTGGCCAACTATGAAAATGAGTGTAATTTAAGCAACATAAAGCAACACAAGCCACCTTTGTGGCCCCCACCATACCCAGCCAAAATGGCCTTTTCTTGGCCATTTTTTCTTTAATTTTTATTGATTAATTATACATATATACATCTATATATAATATACTTATATATATATATATATATATATATTCTGACCAATTTTTGACTTCCTATTGGGCTCCACATTAAACTTAGGAATTAAATATATTGAGCTCATCCATTTAATTGGGTTGGGCTCAATTTAATTTTTACATTGGGCTAACATTAAATAACTTATGTTACATTTAATTAAATCAAACATTGGGCTTGTTTAATTAATTATATGGACTACTAGGTTAATTAATTTGACCAAGTTTAATACCTCATTTGGATTTAACATATAATCCAATTAGACTTACTTTAATTAATTATAACACCTTGCTTTATTGCTTTACATAAATATACACATGCACAAATATATTCATTCAATTATCTAGTGCACAATTAATTAGTATAAAATTTTTAATTCATTACTAATTCATTACTAATTATATTTACAATGACATATAGAAATCGTTGTCATTACAGTCATTCTTATTCATTCATGATATACCTTCATTAGTTATTTTAAACTTGTTAAGAAAAATAGTGTCTCACCCTTGCTATATCATGAACTAATTGCAGTTAAGCCTAAGCATTCCAAGAAGGACAAGGTGTAACGACCCCGAAATTCGACCAATCTTATTACCTTAAATTTCATATTTATTAAACATTATTTCTGTAACGTCCAAATTTCGGTTCGTTAATAAATCTTTACTCACCTTTTTTAATCCATTTATTGACATTAAAGTCATCAATTACCAAATTTTCGGTATGAATTTTTTTTTTCTTTTTCTCGATCATTGTATTAAAGTATTTGGATATTTAAGAACTTAATATCCCGATCCTAATCTCTAAATCGCAACCTTCACTTTTTCTTTCTATTACCAGTATCATAAATCTCAACATTCACAATTTAATATTGTTCATATCCATATAAATTTTCTTTGTTTCATAATTTATAATTAGACATGTAATAGTCTTTTTCATAACAATCATCTTGAATAATCATGGTTCACAATTTAACTTTATTCGTCATATCCGGACCCAACATATATGTACATACGAAATATCAATATAAACTTAGTAATTGTATCCATGTTGAATTATGCTAATAAAAATATAATCATAACATTCACAACCTTCTGTGGTAATCCTTCTCTACATAATCTGATATTCTTGAAATTCATTTCTTAACCTGCAAAAGTTTATATTATGCAAGTAATGAGCACAACGACTCAGCAAGTTCAACATTTTACACATTTCATGTTTCATATAGCACATAGCAAAAATGCTCTGTGTGTATCATATATCATGTGTTGTGCTTCTATTTAAGCAATATATTTCACATATATTCATATCGTTGCACAAAGTACACATTGTTGTCATATTATTCACATATTACATGACACATAATTTATATGTATTTAAACAAGAATTAACATATTATAACAGATAATCAATTAACATCAAAGTACTGAAGAACTTGTCTGGATTGTAGAATTAATAATAAATACCCTTTCTATAATATTTTTTGTACAACCTATGATCATAAAATAATCAATTAATAAGTATTTATCCTCTCACGATTTTAATTTAATTAATTAATATCGCCTATAATGTAATTAACCCTACCCGATAATTTATTTTAGGGTACCAGGTCAATTTATATGGTTAATTATATTAACATCATCCTTAATATCAAACACCTTCAATACGGACAACCTGGCTCATCGGGTAAAATTTAGCATTTTTGGTTGTCCGAATTTTTATGTTAATCATTTTCTAACTTTTAAATTTAATAGATTAATATTTAAATATTAATCCCCAATATTTAATATTTTTGCAAAAATATTAAATTTAATGTCCAAATATCATTTCTATATTTTTGGTAATTTTCTAAAATTTTTAAACATTTATTTAATTAAAAATTACTTTTTGGGGGCATTTTGGTAATTTTCGCAACTTTGGGACATATTTGGTATTTTCCGGAAAGCTCAGGGACAAAATCGTAATTTTGCCGAGCCAAGGACACGGTCGGCATTTTTTGAAAAGGTCAGGGGCACGCTGGTAATTTCCCAGCCGTGTCAGTCGCGCATTGCACGGCCTCCCCTCCGCCCAGCTAAACGGCGTCGTTTGGCCCCTGTTTCCGGAAATTTCCACCGCGCATGGCGCGGCCCTGCCCTACTGCCCAAAACGCAACCCTTTTCTTCTTCTTCAATTTTTTTCGCGAACAGTAGCCAACTTTTCCAAATTTCTCCATTTTTATACCAAAATTTCACAATATAACTACTCCAAAAATCATATAATTCATAGATATACATAAAAAAGAAATTATTTGGAATAATTATTCTAGTTATTTACTAATTTTTCATAAAATTATTTTCACACAAAAATACACAATTAAATTAAATAAATTTACTTTTATACCTTCCTTGGCTTGAATTTCCTTCCTTGAAGCTTCGCTATACTTGGATGGCATCAATATTTTCTCTCCTCTTGGTGGCTCATGGAGTTTTCCGGGTGGGTGGTGGTGTTCGAAGGGTGGTGGAATAAAAAAAGAAATATGTGTTTTGTGTTTTATTCTTTTTGCTTTTCTTCCTATATCTTTTTCCTTCTCCTTTTAATAACTCATGCAATTAATCATTTTGGAAAAACCTACAAATTCCACCGACTTTACCCAATTCGGATGGCTCAAAAACATGCATAACTAATTAATTAAATACATTACATAATTATTTCGTGTAATAAATATTTTATATAATGTATATAAAATATTTATTTTAATTCACTAAAAATCATAAATTGATTTATAAATAATATTTATACCTTTTTCAGATATTTTATTTGACAAATTTTATACACGCATAATGACATGCATGTAATTATATGAGATAATTTATACCTCCAAAATTCATAAAATAATTCATAAAACATATAAAAATTATTTTTCATAATTTTTCACTTCGTTACTTAGACAACATATTTTACTAACATGTTCACGTTTCCAAAATATTATTGCTCATAAAAATCATAGCAATTTCATTATACATAAACGTAATTTTTAATAAATTAAAACATTCCTTTTTCCTCATTTATTTTTCATTTCTTTACTATTTACATTAACTTCTTTATATATAAATTATATAATTTAATATTATATAATTTATATATTTACATTCTCCTTTCTTAAATAATTTCTTAGATTCCTCCATAATTATCAATTAATTATAAAACCAAAATTATACATTTATTAACTCTCTCATTAATTTGATCCTCTTATATACATTATATAATTATTTCTATATAATTTATATAATTATTATTTTCTTCATACCTTACTTTAATTTCTTTAAATAAATTATATAATTTATTATTATATAATTTATATAATTACTTTTCTTCTCAATTAATTTCTAAACTTCCTCCATAATTATTGATTAATTATATAATCAATAATTATATCTCATTAATTTCATCCTCTTATATATAAACATTCTTATATAATTTATATAATTATTCTTCCATTAATATTTTACTTTAATTTTCTTATATAAATTATATACTTTATTAGTATATAATTTATAACATTACTTCCTCCTCTTAATAATTTCTAAACCTTCACCATAATTATTGATTAATTATATAATCAATAATTTTGAATTTTTTTACTAACTTCTGTTAGGGTTTAGACATAGTGAAAGCAGCGAAATTTAAATTTTTTTTCGAAACCCTAAAACAGGATCCATGCAAAACCATATCAATTTAGAGGTTTAGATTATTTTACCGATTATCCGAGATGGACAGGAGACGATGGAATTCTGGAACGACTTCAAATCTTCAACGCAATCCAGTGACTGCGTCTCTACGGTATCCACACAAACGCTTCGCGAACCGTCACACGATCTGCAGCGAAAGGGATCTGCGGTACTAGCCACCAAGATCAGAATTTCTGAACTATTTTTCTCTTTAGCCTCTTTCTGAAAGAGGCTAGGGTTTTTAGTTTTTTCCTTACGTGATTTAGACTACTGATATATCATATATATAGTAGTTAATAGGAATTAACCAAAACCTAATTTAATTAGAAAAATAAAATTCGAATTTACATATATTATATTTTAATTAAGTCTTACTTAATTAATATACATATATACAAATTATCCTATTAATTTAAATTCGTAATTTTAAATACTATCAATCATATTGACATATTTAAAATACTTACAATTTAAATTAATTCCCTTTTAAATACGTTCTAAGTGTGTGACCCAATAGATTATTATTATGTTGACAATAATTTTAAAATCATATCATAAAATTATAAACAGCGAGCTATATCTAGTAATGCATCACTATTACTCAAATAGTGATAAGATCGGTGATTCGATACAACCTTTTCGTGACCAATGTTTAATCCTTTTAACCTTGACATCCTAGTTTAAACTCGAGACATGGAAAGTGTCATACTCTTCATAATTTAATCTGAGTTTTCTTGATCAATGAGTAGACTATATGAAACAAATCACTATTTGAGCATGACCATGCATTTCATAGTCCTACTCAATCAAGAGGCCTATGGATATCACCCCTAATATATAAGAGGGTTAAATTTCATCTAGATCACTCATATTCCTCACACGATTCATGATGTACCCAATAATCACCTTTATTGTCCACCCTATTAAAGGTGACCTTTGATTATATCAAAGTACACAAATTCTCGTATAATAATATAGTGACTTCAGTTCGGAGGATCATTACATTATTGTCACTATGAGTATTTATTATGACACTTTGCATAATGCTCCATGTAGAATTCTCATGGTGCGTCTGTGCAGTACATTGTTCTATAACATGTACTTATGCATTGACTCAAATATCTCATATATTTATGACCAATGAGATTTGGCCATCAGTCAATCCACATACTAGTCTCAATTCATCACTGTTGCCCCATTAACAATGATACTCGACTAAGGACATTTAAGAGCAATGATACTAATTGTAATTATATAATCTCATGTTCAAGTCACATACTTGAAGCTATATAATTCGTATCACTATTCTAAGGACTTTTATTATACTAACATTTATATAACGCGGTAAATGAAATCATAATAAAATAATCCATTTATGCAATCAAATATAATATCAAAAAATATTAAGCAATTAAATCAAATAATTAGCCTCTAGGGCATCAACTCTAACAACTTCCTCATTCACTTTTTATTTAACTTTGGATTAATTTAATTATTAATCCCTTAATTTTCGTAATTAATAGAATTTATAATTACAACAATTAAACATAAACACATGTATAAACAAATGTATATATATACATATCTAATTCATACATTTCACCTTACCTCGTAACATCACTTAATTTCTGTACCTCCACAACAATTTTTAAATATCAATAATTTCATTAAAATTTCTCTTATTTTCCATAAATTATTTTTAAACAATTTATTTATTCTTTAATTATTTTTATTCAATTACAATTTGTCATCATCTCCGTACAGATTTGCTTTACCAATTAAATTTTATCACATACCTTAAATCACATAAAATATCACAAATAATTTAACCAACCTTGATAATTCTGTTAATTAAATTCTTATTTAATTTTATTAAGGAAATCTCGAAATTCAGGTCCTCACATCCTTCCCCCCTTAACAGGATTCTGTCCTCGGAATCATAATTACCGTAATAATCATACCTATTTTATTTATAGCACCTTGTTATACCTTTAACTTGATGAATAACAACTAAATCCATAATAATCATATTTGACCTCTTTAATATCCATAACTTACATGGATAACACCATAATGGTCGTAACTGTCAGAATATTCTATTCTGAACTCAATTTACAATTTCTTTGATTTCTCATTCTCTGAAAAATTTCCTTTCTTTAATCGCACTTACCCTTACTCAATCAACTTATTTCATACTTTCTATTACACCTCATTTATACTCTGCACATTCATCCTTCTTTTCTTAATTTATAAAATTTCTTTACATTCCATAAATCATTCTTTAATACTTTTATTATTCAACACTAGGTTTTAAATGCTAACTTTTACTGAATTCATCATAATCCTTATTTGGAATTATTTTAAAAATCCTGGGGTGCCAAACAAGAGCAATGGAAAGGGCATGCTTTAGAATTAGTTGTTATTACTATTCTGTTTTGGTAAATCATGGTCCCTTTTGTATTAATAGGATATTCATGATGTATTTTTATTTAAGGTTAAGACCTTGGGATTAGTGAAACTATATATTAATGAACAACATATGTTTATTTATTTCCGCATTAGTATTAAATTTTATTTAGTGATGATTGGATGTATTTTTACGTGAGCACCAAATCTGAGGTATTGGTATCTGAATTTGGGTGTATCATAACGAAAGTTATTTTATGTTGTCAAAATCATGTTTTCAATAAAAACCCTAGTTAGTTAATTTAAAACCTTAGTTTTGATGATAATATTTTCTAAAGGAAAAATCTAGTTTAGTGGCATGCGTTGAAGATCCGTGGATTTATTTAATAGGATCTACAATATATGTAAATCATCTATTGTGATATGTTTGAAAAAGGAGCCTAAGTGGGTTCAAAGTGATTTTTGGCTTAAGCTATGTAAAAACCCTAAATTTGGTAGTTATGTGTTTCATGTAAATTAACTTGTTTGGTTAGTATTTTAAAGGTCCACAAATGTTGTGTATAGAACTATGAGTTACGTAAAATGACCTATTTTGGTACCAATGGAAAAAGGAGCCTAAATGATGGTCGGAATAATTTTTGTAGCAAACTATGTATGTTGTTTAAAAACCCTAAGTAAAATGATTTTTTGAAAGTCTTGGTGATTCAAGGGTTAGACTAGTGTTGATCCTTAAATGTTTGTTATATGTGTTGTTAGATAAGTCTTATGTGAATCAAATGATAGAATGTATTTTTAACAGATCGTAAAACAATCGGTATAGCATAAAATGCGTTTTCAGAAAATTGATCATAATCGAAACCCTAAATGTTTGAAAAGTGTAAAGTTTTGAAAATGGTAACATATGATCATAAGAGGCCATGTATTGAAAAATTTCTAAGTTAAAACAAAGTGGGAAGTTCTAATCAAGTGGCACGGGGCACGCCATTCCAGTTCAAAACCTAGCGTGGGGCGCGACAGATGAAAATTATGTATTCTGCATGCCTAGCGCGGGACACACCGCTCTAGGGTAAAAACTAGCGGGGGCGCGCCGAGTCGGTTAAGACTAGGTCGGATCATGTTGGATTGGATTGGATCCATATTTGATCCGGTCGGTCCAGTCATATAGGGTTAACTGGTTTGGTCAGTCACTAATGTGATTATGTGATTAAATTAAATTAAATAAAGTGTTTGAATTGGTAAAGGATGTATAAAGATGCTTATGTGCTTACTTAAACTAATGTGTGAGTTCGTATGTGACTAATTAATGGCAACTTATTAAATGTAGGTCGAACGGATAATGATAAGATTAAGTTAGCGTTAATCGATGAACGAGACAAGTATTCTAACCGAGTTTCTTCCTAAATTCATAAATTATAAATGTATGTCATGTTTACACGTAAGTGATTCGAAAAGAATGTTCAGTTATTGAATTTTTTTTAAAAGTTAAAGTTCATTATGCATGAAATGTTTTACAATATTTAGCAAATAAATAAATAAATATTTTACAGTGTAAGTCTATGTCATTTGCTGAATATTGTAAAACATTTCATGCATAATGAACTTTAACTTTTAAAAAAATTTCAATAACTGAACATTCTTTTCGAATCACTTACGTGTAAACATGACATACATTTTTCGGTTAGACCATTGAGATATGTTCTTGAATTCATTATAATTCTCTAAAGATAATGCAATCTAAATTATTTGGTGCGAAATTTTGTGTTAAAAGCTGAGAATGAACAACCCTCGTAGTAGGGGAAACTAAAAGTAAGATAACCGTGCATATGATTTCGATTGATGCTTAACTTAGATGTTTATGTTGTGCACAATATAGGATAAGATAGGCTGATCCCCTAAAGTATACATCTTAAAATAATGTGGTCTTATGACTTCCAGACTCTATCAGTCCTTTTGATCGATACTGTTCTTAACAAGTTCTTAATCTTATGATCATTTAGCATAAAATATATTGATTTTAAATCTAAAGAAATGTTGTTTTATTATTCAAACCCCTTTGCAATTATTGAACAATTATTAAAGGTTATCCGAAAATATTTTACTCATGAGATATTATATTCTTAAACTTTTTTATATTTGCGGTGCAACTTAATTGCTCACCCTTACTTAAACATAATATTTCAGCTAAGCCGAAAAAGGCCAATAGATCGAATAAACATAGAGGAATGGGAAAATTATCCGAATAAAGACTGTTGAGTTTATGATTTAGTTTATGTTATGTACTAATGTGTAATAAGACTTTATATTATTATATCTCTTGTAATTTGTAGGTTATAGTAGCCTGAGACTAGTTAAGATATGTTGTAAGAATATTGTATTAAGTTAATGTTTTAATGAAATGTATGGATATAGAACTATGGTAGTGTAGTACCATTAGCACAATATCTAAGGTTAAAGGTAACCCAGTTTGGGGGCGTCACATCATCATTCAAGCTTAGTTAATTTATAAGATAAGCTTCTACATTCACATTTCATGATTTTAATAATTCATTTCAACTTTTTTATTTCATGCTTACTTCAAATTATCTGAATTATCAACTTTATTAATTACCCCATATACATTTCTCATCACATAAACACATATATAGGCACATACCATCAATCATCACACATAGTCACTCTTAAATTTTTTTTATTTTCATTAATAATAGTATTACATAATTTTCTTGATTATTACAGTTTAAGTCGTTTACACGACATATTATAAATTCCCTTATGAATAAGGGTTGTTCAACTCAATTACTAATATTCAGATTTTGCTCCAGGTTAATTTGGTTTGGCACAATAAACTTAACTCAAATAAAGAATTTTAACGATTCAATATTTCAAATAAAATTCAAGAATCTTAAAAACGTGCAAATTTAAAAATAATGCCCCGGTTCAATGAACTTACCATACATTATGAGCTCAGAAACTTGCCACAATAATATGAGTTCAAAAACTCACCATAGTAATATGAGTTCAAGAATATATCAGGAACTTACAATACAACTTTGGGTTCAAGAACTTATCATACTAATATGAGTCACGAACCTACTATAATAGTATGAGTTCAAGAACTCACGTATATCTCCAAAACTTGTGACTTAGCTCAATAATCTAGTCATGCTGAATTAAATGGCATTAGCTCATTTTAATAAACCATTTCATATATAACAATGAATTTCAAAATTTAATTAAATAAGATCCAAACAGTTAACAGCATGTTGTTGCACATAATGCAGAAGAAAAATAAGAAAACTTGCATGTTTAGTCTTTTATGGTTTATTCTTATTTTTCGATCCTCGAATAACCTACATAGGTAATGACACTGACATACCAATTAGCCACAATATGGCTCCTTACTTTGGTTCACTTTAACTTACCTTAAACCACACTCCTAACTTTGATTCTTTAATTTTTACAATATTTGATTTCAAAATTTGTTAAATTCATAACTAATTCATATCAACTCGGATTTAGCTCATCTTTAAACAGTAACATATGTATAACATGGTCTAACTACCACTATAAGTGGCACGAACTCAAAAATTTACGTACTTAAAAAGTCCAAGACAACCTACTTTTTACTGTTCACAGACAATGTACTTCCAGTAATACCTCAGCTCACTACTTAATTCATAGTAATGAATTTTATTGTTGCTCTTTTTGCAAAACACATTAAACTTCCATGCCTAAAACTTTGCTTTTTACACCATGCCCAAATTTTACACACACGAGGTTGTACACCTCTTACAAAAGCTAGGTCAAAAACTATCTTTCCAAATTTCGGGTGGCACGACCCAAACTTCTTCAAACATGCACTACAGAAACCCTATAAGGTATTTCGAGTGATCCTTTTTCATATGTCTAAATAACTTCCATTACTACAACTTATCTTTTGACTTTATAACCAAATTTCGATCATACGAACTTACACACCTCTCACAAAAACTAGTCGAAATTAGGGTTTTATTAGTTCATGTTTTCAATTTTCTTCAACTTGTTAACTCTTTGGTTTTTGAGCTAATTTTCATGACTTACGACTCACTAACACCTATATACATAATCATAAGCCTAAACAACATGAATAAGTTCATAAGATCTAACATAAGAATCTATGAACGAAATAAAATACATGATATATATATATATATATATATATATATATATATATATATATATATAAACGATTCTAGGTTTACCTCTTGAAATGTTAACTTTACGAACTTTACAAGCTCTTAGCTTTCCTTTCCTTCTTTTTACTAACAATTTCTCTCACTTATGATTCTCCCTCATAACCTTCTCCTACTTTAGCTCACTTGTAAATTAGTAAGGAATAATGAAGGAAGACTTGCTCTATTTATAGGCACCCACGACTTAGCCCCTAAGCATTGTCAATCAATCCCAATCAACCACCTACCCCCACACACATGGCTAGTCACCAATATGCCATATCTCTCCATTACATTTAGGATAACACATCAAGCAACTCATGATTTACATTGGGCCCACATCACACCATTATAATTTTGCCAACACAATATGCAAAAAAAATGGCAATTCATTGCTCATGATAAGGCAAGTGGCCAAGTGCCTTCAATCATCAACAAATTTGACCCCTCCCTTAGCTTCCTTAACCAATAAGGCTTGCAGACCTTGTGACTCCCCTAAATTCGGGTTCCAAAATTTCGAGTTTAGTGCTCACAATCCAATACATAATAATAACTAGATATATAATCTTCATTATACTAAGCGAAATAATGCATAAAAGTTCCTCATAAAAAGGTAATACAATCTCAAGATCTTTTAATATTAACATACACCATACATATCTTAAGGAATTCGCAAAAGAATTTACAACATCAAAATAACAGTATACAAATAAACTACTAGCATGTAAATTCTACGCTTTGATTTTTCCCTTACCCTTGTCTTTCTTGAAGCACTCGAGCTTAGCTGAAAAATAGTTCATGATATAGCAAGGGTAAACAACTAACTTGCTCAGCAAGTTTAAGAACAATTAATGTAAAAATGATATATCATGATTGAATAAAAATAACTTTAAAATTTTCAATAATCTAATAATTGTGAAGGAACGAAAGTCAAGTTTTAGTTAAAATAATTGATTGAGTCTTTACTACTGAGTGGCCTCTAAGGATCATGAACTAATACTTAATGTAAATCATATATGTATCTGACCCTTTTATTATTTTGGTATTCGATGGGATCAGTCTCTTGTACCCTGTGTATATGCATAACATTCAAACATCTTGCTCAAAGTTTGGTTTCCCAAATATAATCTCCTTATTTAGGGTTGTTCGTTCTTAGTCTTACTATAAGAATCCACACCAACCAATGATTTGGATAAACTTTTAAAAATTATTCAAGTTAATGAATTTATACATGCAGTGTCTAGCCGAAATAATTTGCTTAAACATTCTTAAACAGTTTATGAATCAAACAAACTATAAAGCTTCAAATGCACTATATGCAAATACATAAACAACATAGATATGGATTAATTTTCAATAATTAAATCACTTAAAGCTCTTGCAAAATAAATATAAGTTTAAGTATAGGAAACTTACCTTGATTGTTGATTACAACTAACCAATACAATTTAATGTCATTTGAAAAAATTTAACAATTAATAAAGTTGATCTTCCAATTAGTATCATATATAGGTTCATATAATAACCTTTGTATATCTTAATTTGCTAACATTTAATAACATAAATAAATAATTAAGGATATATTAAACACTTGAAAATATTATCATCATTTGATAACATTTTGATCACATAAAACCTATATTAATCATTTAATATAGTTTAAACTTCTATCTAATATTATTAATCAAATAATAATATTTAAGTCATTTAATAACAATATGAATAATGAAATAATATTTATTCCCTTTCTAATATTATTAATCCCTTAATAATATTTTATTAATATTATTATTCATTTTTTATTAACTTTATAATATTATTAATCATTTAATAATATTTTATTCAATTCTTAATATTATCATTCATTTAATAATATTTTATTTATTTTCTAATATTATTAATATTTTATTCATTTTCTAATATTATTATACATTTAATAATATTTTATTTATTTTTTAATATTATTATTCATTTAATAATACTTTATTAAGTTTCTAATATTAGTATTCATTTAATAATATTTTATTCATTTTCTAATATTATTATTCATTTAATAATATTTTATAACTTTACTAATATTATTAATCATCTTAACAATATTTTGGTTATTTAATTCTTGTCAAATATTAATATTATATTAAATTATATTTTCTAACACATATCATTTTCAAAATATCCACCCCGACCTGTTTTCTATGGCCTGACCCGACCTGATTTATAAAAGACCACCGCTGCGGCGGTGTCTTGCAGAATGTTTTACCGCTGCATCAGTGAGACCTACCACTGCAGCGATAGTTCTGTTTTCTCAAATACTAATTTTTTACTTTTGATTTCTTTGGTTCAATTTTTTATAAAATGAAATATACACATTCAAAAGATACCAAAACATATTTGTTATCTTCTTAACTTCGTGTTCTTCAATATTTCATGGATCAATCAAATTTTCGAAAACATTTTTTACATAAAATTTAGGATCGATCGACCAGGGTTTCAAAAAGGATATGTTTGGCGATAAAGGTCATAACTTGCATATTTCACCATATTTTTCAAATATTCAAGTTGGGTTATTCTTATGACTTTTAAAACTATTTTTTCAGCCATAAAACTCATAAAAATAACATTCACAACTTATTTTACAACATATCAAACCACATAATAAGCTAGGGTTTTTACCGGTAATATATTTTCATGCATTTCTTTTTACCACTTTTTATACTAAACAAGATAACACATCTTTTAAACATATTAGACCATGGATTTATATATATATATATATATATATATATATATATATATATATATATATATATATATATATATATATATCATAGATCTACTATTGTAGAGTTTCAAAATAGATTTTGAACCATTAAAAATATATTTTTCCCCATATAAACTATATATTGACCATAGAAAATGCATTTAGCATATATAGTGTGACACCCCCAAATCTGCGCCCACACAGCCCAAACTTGAGTTGTCAAAAGACTACAACAAAATTATTACAAGTAATGCAACTTACAACAATCTAGTGTATAATAATACACAACTAAGCCTTTCACAATTATTATCACACTATTTTACAACACGTGAAGACTACGATAGCTATCCCTCGGACACTCACTCCATTCCCTGGCTAGACCCAGCTACGTTCTCATCTCCTATTGAAAAACAATGGAACAAAAAAAAGAGTGAGCTCAAATAGCCCAGTAAAGAATAACATGACTAAGATAATGACGAATAAATTATCGTTAGCCTATAATAGTTGTGTTCTTGATAGAATACAATAGACTACAAGGTTTATATCAAAAACTGCAGTTAAATTCTTGAACAACGTTCAGATCAATAATAGCAGCGGAATGAGCAATCTATTAGAAGAATAATGCAGACTATAATGTCCACTCGCTTCTCTTTTTAGGAAAAACATCATCAACTTTTATCATCTGAAATACCATTAGTCAAGATAATACAAATTCACAGTTCCTGGTCATAATCATGCAGATCAACAGTTCATCTTTGCACTACGGGCCAAATATATTCAATATAACACCAACGGTCATGATTATACCAGATTCAGCCTTTGGTCATAATCATACCAAACAACAGTTCATCTTTGCACTACGGGCCAAAGAGAACATTCACCACATGCCATAAAAGACACCGAACAGATGTATCGCCTTTAACCTATTATATCGCATTTAACCTATCATCTGTTCAACAATTATATCGTATTTGTGCCCCCGGCCACAAATATTCACAACAACTTGATTTTGGATGATTAGAATGATATAAATGATGAACAGAAGAAACAGGATAAACAATAAGTATCAGAAGTTTACTTTGTGCAGATTCAAATAATGTCCGAATTGTCAACATGATGTGCAGTGAAATTCAAAAATGATATTCAAGATCCACAGTTCAGAATAACGGTTACAGTTCAATAGAAAGGTTCACGTAAATAGGATGGTTCAATTAAATGATGAAGTGCAACTATTATGGAACATATAATATTTTCAGGAATTATAGAAGCAATAGTTCCATAATAAGTTTCGATTTAGGTGTATGAAAGAAAATAATATCCTTTACCGTAGCAGGTTTGATTAACAAAAGGTGAAGAAAATTAATATCCCTTACCATAGTAAGTTTGAATAATGGAAGATGAAAAAGATGGTATCCCTTATGAGTATTAAGGAAAATAATATCACTTACGAATATGAAAGAAAATGATATTACAAACGAATATCGAATAAAAGTGTCATGTGATAATTCGTGTAAACAAATTATTTCCACAAGAGACAAATAAAAAATGAATACAAAGAGTAATTCACCAAACATGCGGTAATCCGCGTAGTCAGGTTATTCTCAGAGATTAATAAAGAATGAATACGAAAGGTTATTCCACCAACAGGCGGTAATCCGCGCCGTAAGGTTATTCCCACAATTTAATAAAAATTAAATACGCAGAGTTATTCACCAAACAGGCGGTAATCCGCGCAGTAAGGTTATTCTCAAAGATTAATAAGGAATGAATACGAAAGGTTATTCACCAACAGGCAGTAATCCGCGCCGTAAGGTTATTCCCACAATTTAATACATGGAAATAAATGGCACATCTTATGAGTAAGAAAGAAACGATATTATTTTCGAGACTCAAATAATGATAATCCCTTACCGTAGTAAGTTTAAATAATAGAATATGAAAGAAGATGATATTCCTTACCTTAACACGTGACTGGATATTGATTTAAATGAGGTTGATTAACTTGAACAGTACTCGTACACTTATAGATCTTCACAAATACTCAAGATGACTTAAGCACACTTAGAGAGAACTTACAAAAGAAGTATTTAGAGAGTGAAAGAAAAAACAAGTAAGGAAGTTTATAAAAAATTCTTAAGTTAAGGCCTCTATTTATAGCCAAAAATCTTATCATAACCAAGATTTCCTAATTTAATCCAAACTGTTCATTTCAAGATAATGTTTAATCATTACCACTCATTTCATCTTTTAAGATTTCTTTAATTTAAACCATTCATTTAAAGATCATCTTTAATCTACACCATCCATTTCAAATTTTAGTTTATACCATTCATTTTATATCACCTAACTTTATATTATAAACAAATAACTTTATCAATTCAATTATTCAACAATAATTCACACTTATTCATTATTGTTATAAATACAGTGTAGTTGGCTCTCTGAGTTAGATATCAAATTAATTAATAATGAAATACAACAGTTTAATTAACATCATAATAGAGATAACAATAATGCAGAAAGTATATAAAAGAAAGAATACGTTACTGTGTAATGACAATTATTGATTCAATAATGTGAATTACTGTGCATATACTACTGTGACAATTATCAGTTTAATAATATTAATTGTTGTGCATGTGACAATAAAGTCAAATATTGTACGATAACCACTTTATCAATTTAATAATACGAAACATTCTGCAATGCCGTGTGCTGCTGTGCGCTACTGTGCAATACCGTATGTTACTTGTAATACCGTATATTACTATTCTTTTACCACCGGATATTTTAACAATTAAAAGTGATAATACCATTAACCATTTAAAAATTATTTATGTCATTTTTTATTTCCGACAATTAGTCGTTGTGGGGTCCACCAATGAGTGCTTCGTACAGCGCCGTCGTATGAATATTCCTCGACAGTACGAATATTCCTCGACAGAACGAATATTCCCCAACCAAACAAATATTGTCCGACATAACATAATTTACACATAACATCCTTAACTTTTAACTTTATCAATTTAACCACTTACTGTTTCAGAAAAAAAAATATATGAAGAAAAATTAAATTTTGTATTTCATAAAATTCGGGGTCTTACATATAGACACATTTTTGCCATTAAGAATCCATCCTTATACCTTCGAGCTCACCATAGTTTCATCACACAAATATTTCTCCCACAACCAACTATGGTAAAATTTTATATAATAATTTTTAACCATAGAAATGAAAAGATATAAAGATAAGAACATTTTTAAACCTTCTAAGCTTAGATACTCTTCTTTTCCTCATTCCAAAGTATGATATGAAGCTTGAAGACTCTAATTTCACTCTTTGATCTTCACTAAATATACTCATTCTTGATGATCTAACTCCCTACTCACAAGACTCTCTAACTTTTCTTTTGAAGCTCTAGAACTTTCTATCTATTTCCCTCTAGGAAATTAATGAACAATGAACAAAGGACACACAATATACACACATACACACACAATATACAAGTCTACAAAATCACTAACTCATCTTATCTTTTAAGCTTACAATTGCTATATTTTTGGAATTTCTCTTACTTAAAAGGACTACGGTTAGTAAGTGTGGTTTACCAACAATGACAATATCATATTTTCAAGCAACAAGTGAGCTAACACTCCCATATGGCCCATTTTTGCTCCCATTTTTGATTTATTTTAATTGCATAATTATACACATATACTCCTATATATATACATCATACATATATATATTGACCAACCTCTTTCCTTAGTTTGGGCTCCACTTTGGGTTAATTTGATTAAATCAATTGGGCTCCATCAATTTATTTGGTTGTACTCAATTTAATTGCACTCATTGGGCTAACATTAAATACATTCAAGTGCACACTATATGGACTACCCATTAAATAATTACTTAGGCTACCACATTAATTCTCTTGGACCTTAGTCAATACTTCCATTAAGGTTAATACATAATCCAATTAGACTTGCCTTATTAAAGTCAGTTGGGCTACTAGATTAACTAGTTTAGTTTAATCTCATTAATTAATCTCTTCTTTACTTAATTCGTTATCTTACGTTGCTACACTTTAATAAATGTACAAATATACAAATACATTAATATATTAATTCAATCATGTAAATGCACAGTTAATTCATAAAAAAAATATTAATTCATTGATAATTATTTACTAATTATGATTACAATGTAACATAAAATTCATGGTCATTACAGACCTCAATTGCCAAGCTTTCCTATAGTAAACTCTAGCAAACAAGCAATACTTCAACCAATACCAACCAAGTGGTCAAGTGGCCTTCCTTGTTCCATCCTTTATGACCGGATTCCCCCTTCTAACTAGCCCAATTTGGTTTCTCCAATTCCTTTGCCTAGTAATTTAGTTAGTTATCATTGTTGACTTTTTCCAATTTTGACTTTTTGTATAAATGAATAGTGATTTCTTATTTATACGTCATATAAATACGTAGATATAATACGTTATACCATATATTTTTATAGTTTGTACTTTGTATAAATGCTCATATAATGCGTTATACCGTATAGATGAATAGTGATTTTCTAATTTTGTTCCACATATATTTTATATACTTATACAAATAATGAAATCACACGTATTCAATCACATAACACATAGTTTAGCTCATAAACTCAACCTTCATTAATCATATTCGATTACATTACAAGTCTTATAAAGCTTTGAAATATTACATTCATCCTTCCTAGTAAAAATTTCATCCTCAAAATTGTATTACAGTACTAAGTAAACAAATATGGGCAGTGTTGCTTTATTTTAAGCTCCCACATAGCTTCTTCCATTGACCAATTCTTCCTGATCCTTTTGCTTCTTTCTTTGGGCAATTTCTCGCCTGCTGGTCTGTATCACTATAACTTAAACACCCATTCTTCTTAGGATTTAGAAAATTGGTAGTGAAATGCCCCTCATGTTCGTAGCTATAACACACATTCTTCCTCTTCAAACATGTCCCCATGTGATTCTTACCACATGTCTTACATGCTTCTATTTTCTCTTTATTTCCTTCCTCCTTATTATTATTCTTATTCCATTCTCTCTTTTTATTCGGAGTTTCATACAATACACTGTGTCTGTGCACCATTCTATTAAGTTGCGATTGCAACTCATTTCACTTTTCTTCCACTCTACTTAATAAAGTTTCTAACCGGTTGTTTAATCATCTCTCCCTCTCCCACATATTCTCCAAAATTGCCATCTTGTTATTCGTAACCTGCACCTCAGTTGATGTTTGCTCAACTATGGTTGCTACTTTGTCTTCTTCTTCTTCTGGTCGTTTTTCTTCCACTCTACTTAATAAAGTTTCTAACCGGTTGTTTAATCATCCTTCTCCCACATATTCTCCAAAATAGCCACCTTGTTATTTGTAACCCGCACCTCAGCTGATGCTTGCTCAACTATGGTTGCTACTTTGTCTTCTTCTTCTTCTTCTGGCCCTACTTGATCCTCCTCGGGACCTTCTTCTACATCTTCCTCTAGGTCTTCTTTTACCCCTTTATTTAATTCCATCTCGAGATACCCTTTAGGGTACTCCATAGGAGCCTCTTTAAGGTTACTTTCTAGCTCTATTATGGGTTCACTTACAACTTTCACGATATCCCTTCAAACTAATTCTCCAGACATCCTACAAAAGACGTTTAATTGACTCATTTAGTTATTTCATCATAATATAATATATGGAAAAAAATTCATACACAGTATTTACTTTTAATACTCTTAATATTTTCTTAATTTATCTTTTCTTACTTAAGAACTCTTAACGAGTCCATTTACCTCCATTTCTATTAATTCTTTTAAGATTATATCCTAAGGTACTTCTACCCTAGAGCTATAATTTATAGCTCTGATACCAACCTTTGACACTCCTAAATTCGTGTGCTCTTCACAATGGATCTGGTGCTCACTTTTCAACAATAAATTCTTTTGAATATAAATATTATAGACACACACAACTAACAACCAAATTGTTCCCGGGAAAGAGAGGACCTTCCTTTAAAACGACGCACAATCAAATAACCCATTTTCTCGAAAGAACTTTCTAGATACTATCAATAATGCTAACTGGTCTAACAATATTACCTCAACCTTAACATTCACTAACCTAAATGTAAAATACACATACAATACATTTCCATAATAATATTTCAATATCATTGATTTAATAATATTACAATGCTCAGTGTCTTAATTTCCATTTCCTAAAGTTATCACAACTTACATAATAGTAAATATAAAAGAAGACAATTATTATTACATGGCTCTTGACCTAATTACTTTTCTTTCTTTCCCCTTGCTGCCAGACTCTTTTGGTATTTCTCCCTTAGCTGTAAATGAAACATATTTGTAAGAATGAGCAAAGATTGCTCAGTAAGTCAAGATATGAATATAAGAGAATTATCACCTTCTCAATATATACATATAGGAATAGCTAAACAAAAGATTTCAACAATTATAAATATAGTAACTCAGTGGTTGTTAAACCAAGAACTAATAATGTTCGTCATTCATAAAGAGTTAGAACTCATCCAGTTTTGTCCAACAGTAATAAAGAGACTGGAACTGTATGTTCATCAGTCACAAAGATTTAGAACCTTCGTTCGCCAGTCATAAAGACTTTAGAATTCTCTATAAATATCTATAGGGGATTAGCTATAAATACCCAATGTTATGCATAACACATGTTATACTATATTCTCAATGTTTAAGTCGATTACATAACATATCATAAATTCTCCTATGAATAAGGGTTGTTCAACTCAGTTACTAACATTTAGATTCCACCCCAAAATAATTTGGTTTGGCACAATAAACTTAACTCAAATAAAGAAATTTAACAATTTAATATTTCAAATAAAATTCAAGAACGTGCAAAATTAAAAATAACGCCTCGTTCAATGAACTTACCATACATTATGAGTTCAAGAATTTGCCACAATAATATGAGTTTAGGAACTCATCATAGTAATATTAGTTCAAGAATGTATCAAGAACTTACCATACGACTATGGGTTTAAGAATTTGTCTTGATAATATAAGTCACGAACCTACCATAATAGTATGAGTTCAAAAACTCACGTGTATCTCTAAAACTTGCCACTTAGCTCAATAATCTAGTCAAGCCAAATTAAATAGAATTACTTCATTTCAATAAAACATTTCATATATAACAATGAATTTTACAATTTAAATAAGATCCAAATAGTTAACAATACATTGTTGCACAGAGTGCAGAAGAGAAACAACAAAACTTGCATGTTTCATCTTTTACGGTCTACGCTTATTTTTTTGATCCTCAAACAACCTATATAGGTAATGAGGTTGACATACTAATTATTCACAGTATGACTCCTTATTTTGGTTCACTTTAATTAGCCTTAAACCATGCCCTTAACTTTGATTCTTTAACTTTTACGATATTCAATTTCAAAACTTGTTAAATTCATAACTAATTCATATTAACTCGGAATTGGCTCATCTTTGGATAGCGACCTATGTATAACATGGTATAATTACCTCTATAGGTGGCAGGAACCCCAAAATTTGTATGCTCAAAAAGTCCTGGACATCCTACTTTTTACTGTTCACGGACAATGCACTTCTAGGAATACCTCGACTCACTATTTAATTCATAACTAATTCATATTAATGAATTTTAATGTTGTTCATTTTGCTACGCGTAGTTAACTTCCATTTCTACAACTTTTCTTTCTACACCATGCACAAATTATGCACACACGAGGTTGCACACCTCTCACAAAAGTTAGGTCAAAAACTATCTTTCTATATTTCTAGCAGCATAAGTCAAACTACTTCAAACATGCACTAAGAACACTCTACAAAGTATTTTTGAGTGATTATTTTTATTGTATCTTCATAACTTTCATTACTACAACTTTTCTTTTGACTCTATGACCAAATTTCGTTCAAAAGAGACTCCACACCTCTCACAAAATCTAGTCAAAATTAAG
Organism: Hedera helix; assembly: GCA_947179155.2. Taxonomy (NCBI): domain Eukaryota; kingdom Viridiplantae; phylum Streptophyta; class Magnoliopsida; order Apiales; family Araliaceae; genus Hedera; species Hedera helix. Next base: position 18,603,342 of record OX359273.1, on the reverse strand, counting down.
GCTTTATTAGTTCATGTTTTTGATTTATTTCAACTTGTTACCTTTTCGGTCTTTGACCTAATTTTCATTACTTATGATTCACTAACTCCTATATACATTATCATAAGCCTAAACATGTATAAGTTTATAAGTTCTAACATAAAAATCTATAAACGAGTTGAAATATATATATATATATATATATATATATATATATATATATCTTGAAATTCTAGCTTTACGAACTTTACAAGCTCTTAGCTTTTCTTTCCTTCTTTTTACTAACAATTGCTCTCACTTATGATTCTCCTTCTTAAGCTTCTCCTACTTTAACTCACTTGTGAATTGGTAAGGAATAATGAAGGAAGACTTGCTCCATTTATAGGTGCCTACGACTTAGCCCGTAAGCATTTCCAATCAATCCCAACCAACAAACTATCCCTCCCTCCCCTCTCCCCCCCCCCCTCCTCCATACACACACACACACACACACACACGTGGCTAGTCACCATGGCAAGTGACCAATATGTCACATCTCTCCATTCCATTTAGGACAACACGTCAAGCAACTCATGGTTTACATTAGGGCCACATCTCACCATTACAATTTTGCTAACACATTATGCAAACAAAATGGAACATGGCAAGTCATTGCTCTTGACAAGTCAAGTGGCCAAGTACCTTCAATCATCAACAAATCTTCCCCCTCCCTTGGCTTCCCTAACCAATAAGGCTTACAGACAAACTCTAGCAACCAAGCATTACTTCAACCAATATCAACTAAGTGGCCAAGTGGCCTTCCTTGTTCCATCCTTTATGACCGGATTCCTCCTTCTAACTAACCTAATTTGGTTTCTCCAATTCCTTTTCTAAGTAATTTAGTTAGTTGACTTTTCGTATAAATGAATAGTGATTTCATATTTATACATCATATAAATACATAGGTATAATACCTTATACCGTATATTTTTATAGTTTGTACTCTGTATAAATACTCTGTATAAATACTTAGATATAATACGTTATACCGTATGGATGAATAGTTGTTACCTTGTTTCGTTCCACACATATTTTCTATACATATACAAATAATGAAATCACACATTTAATCACATAACACATAATTTAGGTCATAAACTTAACTTTGATTAATCATAGTCGATTACATTACAAGTCTTATAAAGATTCGAAATATTATAAATACAGTTTCCATGGTGGCCTCCCTAGTAGGGGCCCGCCGAGAGCCAGACAGAGAATGTTTTTCTTGATATTGACAAATTTAAGAGTTAATTATCACTAATTATGATTTAATTAAGATAATTAACCCCCTAATTTATTCCAAGAATATACCAGTCATAATCATACATGTCACATTACATCGGCGACATGCCTAAGCTCTCTACACCATGTAGAGAGTGTCAAGGATGAGATTCAATCCAAACACATTGGATATCATACAATGCTATCAAATATGTGTATCAAAAATTAGTCAAATACTTACACCTTACACAAAATTATTAAAATTACAAATAAACTAAAAAAGCCAAATTATAAATATCCTAAAGTACTTAATAATATAAGAGGTTACATTATAAGTAGAGTTTTACATTTCGAAAGAGTCTAATTTTAAAAAATGATCATTTAAGGATATAAATGCCCTTTTAGAAAAATTTAGAATGAAAAACTACAGTCAAATAAAAAAAATAAGTAAATTATAAAGTAGAAAAAGTAGGTAATAAAAATTTCCAAGATTATATAATTTTTATAGACCAGCCCGCTCTAAGTCCAATTTCAGCACTGTTACTATTCGAATTAGCAAAAACTCAAAGAACAAAAGTTTTAAAAAACATGAGACCTTTTCATAAATAGATGGTTCATAAAAATTGGATAAACAATAAACTTTACAAGATGTTGTCAAAATTTTCATCATAGAAATACAAAACACTATTTTGACCTAATTTTGGACATATTCTCAAAACGAAAATTGTAGAGTATTTTGATAGCTTTCTAACGATATAAAGAACACAAAAGGCGAACTTAAAATGAGAGAGAATGATAAATTAGAAATTCACAATTTATAATAATTTACACACGACAAAATGCAACAAGCTTATAATAATTAAAAAAGTTCAAAGAAATCTATTTTTTTTGGGTCGTAACAATACATATTTATGAAGTATGTTGAAGAATGAATATATAGTAATTTGAATCACTTAGATTGGAGTTTTCAGAAAATTCAATTAAAGTCAACTAAGTTAATTTTGTAACAGAAATCAATCCAATTGTTAGTTAAACTAAAAATTGTGAACGCGAGTATATAATGGTTCCATCCGTTTATACGCATACCACTATGAATGAACCAACTTCCTAATGTATAGAAATTAGTAAATTTAACATGCTTATATGAATTAAAGCCATATATATCTGCTTTGAGTAGTTGACCATCACGAAAAGATTCAAACAAGAAGGAAACGAGGAAAAGTTTTTAGGCCAACTTTGGATTTAGAATAAAATTAGAGAGTGTAGAAGTTCGTACCTTAATTAATCAAAGTTCCAAATTCCTCTGTAAATAAAAATTATCAAATAATCTTAATCAAATAATAATCGCAGAAAAAAATAAGATCAAATCTTATTTTACAACGAAGATAAAAAAAAATTATTCAAAAAAAAAATACAATATTCTTGCTTGAAATTAAACCCTCAATTTAACCTCTTAATTCATTGTGATTTCTCTCCATAGTTTTCTCTTTTGCTTAAAAGAATAATACAGACACTGTTAATTTTTTAAACCCTGATACTATTTTAATAAATTAAATCAAATTGGGTCAAGTCCACTTAATTAATTAAATGCTAACTACATAGGTCAAACTATGGCTGCAAATGGTAACCGAAAAATTCGTATCCGTCCGCATCCGTATTCGGAAAAAAATGGATATTATTCGCATTCGGAAAAAAACAGATATATCTGTATTTGGTTTAAAGATATCCGCAAATAAACGGATACGAATACGGATATAGGCGTATTCGTAATCGTTTAACACCTATCTGTAAATATATTCGGCGAATAGCGGATATCCGGAATCCGATATCCGAATTCGGATCTGTATCCGAATAACTTTTATATATATATATATATATATATATATATATATATATATATATATATATATATATATATATATATATATATGATTATATACATCGGTGGAAGGATTACATAAACGGAAGACAGAAGTATGGAAGACTTCTGCTTCATCTTACTAGAAGAAGGAAGCAACAAGCTGCTCCTTCGTTTACTAGAGAGAGAAGGAGGAGAGAGGACCTCTGAGGATCTCTGGTTTCTTTTGAAACCTAAAACTGAAGGAGTCGGACCTCCAGTCAGACGACGCTGGCCCCACTGGCCCCACACTAGTATGGTTTTCCTTATATAATAATTAGTTTTTACTATTATACAAAAATTATTTTTAAAATATGTCATTTCACTTCTAAAAAGTAGGAAATAACACTTTTATTATAATATTAATAAATTGATTTAAGTATAGTTAATGAATTTTTACTATTATAAAGTTAGAATATCTAAAATGTTTCATTTAACAAGTGTTATAAATATCATTTAACAAGAGTTATAAATATAATTTAAATGTTATAATTATAGTCTATAGATTATAAATATTCATACACACTACAGTATTATTCCAAATTAACACATAAAATGAGCATCTACTTATTAATGGGCATCTAAACATTAATAAGTAGAGCATTCATTTTGAATTTAGGATTTCAAAAATAATGAAAACTTATTTAAATTATAATTTAAAGCACTAATTATTGTATTTATTAAAAATAAATAAATTAACATTCATTCATTAATGAACTATACTTTAAAACTTATTACTTTTTTTCTTTATCCTAATTATATATAGTGTTACAATATATCTAAAATGCATCATTTAACAAGTGTTATTAATATCATTTAAATGTTATAATTATAGATTATAAATATTCCTACACACTATAGTAGTACTCCAAATTAACATATAAAATGAACATCTACTTATTAATGGATATCTAAACATTAATAAGTAGAACATTCATTTTTGAATGTTGAATTTTAAAAATAATGAAAACTTATTTGAATTATAATTTAGAGCATTGATTATTGTATTTATTAAAAATAAATAAATTAACATTCATTCATTAATGAACTATACTTTAAAACTCATTATTTTTTTCCCTTATTCTAGTTATATATAGTGTTACAATATATCTAAAATGTATCATTTAACAAGTGTTATAAATATCATTTAAATGTTATAATTATAGATTATAAATATTCATACACACTACAGTATTATTTCAAATTAACACATAAAATAGACATCTACTTATTAATGAAAATCTAAATATTAATAAGTAGAGCATTCATTTTGAATTTAGAATTTCAAAAATAATGAAAACTTATTTGAATTATAATTTAGAGCATTGATTATTGTATTTATTAAAAATAAATAAATTAACATTCATTCATTAATGACCTATACTTTAAAACTTATTACTTTTTCCCTTTATCCTAGTTATATGTAATGTCATAATATATCTAAAATGTATCATTTAACAAGTGTTATAAGTATTATTTAAATGTTATAATTATAGATTATAAATATTCATACACACTACAGTATTACTCCAAATTAACACATAAAATAGACATCTACTTATTAATGTGCATCTAAACATTATTAAGTAGAGCATTCATTTTGAATTTAGGATTTCAAAAATAATGAAAACTTATTTAAATTGTAATTTAAAGGATTAATTATTGTATTTATTAAAAATAAATAAATTAACATTCATTCATTAATGAAGTATATTTTAAAACTCATTATTTTTTTCCCTTTATTCTAGTTATATATAGTGTTACAATATATCTAAAATGTATCATTTAACAAGTGTTATATGTAACGACCCCGAAATTCGACCCACTTTATTCCCTTAAATCTTGTATTTAATAAACATTATTTTCATTACGTCCAAATTTCGGTCCGTTAATAATCTTTAATTACCTTATTTAAACCCTTAATTGATCCATTATCTGATTTTAAAATCATCAATTACCAAATTTTCGGTATAATAATTTTTTTCTTTTTCTCAACTTAATTATTGTATTAAAACATTTGGATATTTAAAATTCTTACATTTCGATCCTAGTCCCATGGATCGCAACCTTTACTTTTTCTTTCTCTCACTTGTATCATAGAGCTCGGCATTTAAAATTTACTGTTATTTATTTTCATGCAAATACTTCTTGTTGCGTCATTCGTAATCAAACAGATAATAATTTATATCGTAACATCTATCTAGTACAATAACAGTTCAAAATTTAACTTTTCTTATCCTGTTTGGATTCGACATATATGTACATATGAAACATTATTATAAACTTAACACATGTATTCACATTGAATGGAAAATATAACAAAACGTTTCCCACCTTCTAGACAATTCATCTCTTAACAATTAATCCAATATTCTTGAATTTCATTTCTTTCCTGCAAAAATGTTTATTAAGCAAGTAATGAGCACAACCGCTCAACAAGTTCAACAGTTATACCTCACGTAGCACATACCTTATCATGCTTGGTGTGTGTCATACATCACGTGCTTGTGCTCCTACTATAGCAATATATCTCATATATATATTCATATCGTTGCACAAAGTACACATTGTGGTCATATTAATCATGTATCATGTAGCACATAATTTGTATGCATTTAAACAAGTATTTACATATCATAAAAGACAACAATAAACATTAAAGGACTGAAGAACTTGCCTGAATTGCGGAATTAAATAATAAACATCTCTTCTATACAGCTTCTCGTACAGCCTATGATCATAAAATAATCAAATAATAATTATTTATCTCTTTATGATATTAATTTAATTAATTAATATCATCTCTAATGTAATTAACCCTACCCGACAATTTATTTAAGGGTACCGGGTTAACTAATAAGGTTAATTATATTAACCTCATTCCTTAAAATATTTATTTAACTTAATATCAAATACATTCACTACGGACAACCCATCTCATCAGATAAATTTTAGCATATTCGGTTGTCCGAATTTTCATTTATTCATTTTCTAACCTTTAAATTCATTAGATTAATATTTAAAATATTTAAATATTAATCCCCAATATTTAATATTTTTACAAAAATATTAAATTAAATGCCCAAACATCATTTCTATTTTTTTAGTATTTTTCTATAATTTTTAAACAATTTTTAAACATTTATTTCATTAAAAACTAATTTCTGGGGGCATTTTAGTAATTTTCGCGCCTTTAGGGACTCAACCGGTATTTTTTGGAAAGTCCAGGTGTATTTCCGTCATTTCGGCGCTCTTAGGGACACAACCGGAATTTTTCGGAAAGCCCAGGGGTATTTTTGTAATTTTAGCAGCTTTAGGGACTCAACCGGCATTAAAGGAAAAGGTCAGGGGCATTTTCGTAACTTCCGAAAATTGATCGGTCGTGCATTGCGCGGACCGACCTCCGGTCGATTCAAAACGACGTCGTTTCCTTCCCTTTTCCAGAATCTTCGTCCGCGCAAGGCGCGACCCGACCTTCTTGGCTCAAAACGACGCCGTTTTGTTGCCCGCCTCAGAAAAAAACACGCTCGCGCAATGCGCGGGCCACTGTTCCTTTTCTTCTCCTAGTTTCGCGCACAATGTACCACCTTACCAAAAATTATCATTTTACACCCAATTTTTCACAACCAAACTACTCCACAAATCACATAATTCATACATCAATATCCAAAAATTATTTGGAATCATTATTCTAATAATTTATAATTTTTCCATAATAATAATTTATCACTAAAAATACATGAATAATTCAAATAATTGAATTATTTTACCTTCCTTAAAGCTTTACTTCTTCCTTTGATAGTCTCAAAACTTTCCTTTCTTGATGGTGGCTATGGAGCTTGCCGGCATGGTGGTGGTGATATTGGTGAGGGTGGCGGTGGGAGAGAAGAGAGAGAAGTTTGTGTTTGTTGCCTCTTTCTTTTTCTTGCTTTCTTTCTTTTCTTTTAATAACTAAGCCAATTAACTACTCTGGATAACAAATAAGATTCCACCGCCTCATTCATGCTGCAACCGACCTAACTTTCTCTCGAAAGTTCCAAAATCATACATGCAATATTTATTTTAATACATTCCGTAATTATTTCATATAATAAATGTTGAAGGTTGTTTGATTTAATGATGATGACTGCTGTGCAAAAAGGATTGTGGCAAATATGTTTACTTGGTTGATTGTCAATATGTATCTGACAAAGTGCTTATGTGCTTATGTGCTCAATTGATTATGTGCTTAGATACTCTGAAAGTGCTTATGTGCTTACATGGTTGATTGTAAATGTGTATCTGACAAAGTGCATATGTGTTAATGTGCTCATGTGCTTGATTGATTATGTGTTTAATTGACAACGTAATTATATGTTAATCAAATTATGTATGTATGGTATAAGTTACCTAGGTCTAAATACTGTAAATCTACATACTTGTATAGCACAAATATGATATTGTTATATACTATCTGCTGCTTACTAAAGAGAATGAAAGTTATCTGGTTAAAATGCTGTAAAGTCCTTTTTAGATATATGTGTACAAAGGACTTAGATATCAAAGATCAGAAATGTTAGGTTAATCTTTCAATAGAAGTCACTCTGCATAAACGATGTATGATATAAGCAGAGTTGCATAAGAATGAATCACTGTTGAATTTGTGCATATCAAAGTCTGTAAAAGTCCTTTCAATATGTAATGATGTAATAATGTAAGAAAGGACTTAGTTAGAAAAAGATCAAATATGTTAGGTTGATCAGTCTATATGATCGCAGAATGGACTCTACGATTCCAAGCAAAGAAGACTCAACGATTCGGCATGATCGTAGAGTGAAAGATACAACTGTCAGCCCGGACAACTCTACGATCATCAAAGAGAACAGACGTGCAAGAAGTCTACAGAGTATTCATACAAAATCAAATAACTGATCAAGTACTAATCGCAGAGCTGAACTCTACGATCGTCGAACAGACAGCCAAGCTAGCCTGCAGATAACGCTGAACCAAAGAAGAGATATACTCTATGATATACACGTTCTTGCAAGATCGTAGAGTAAAACTTGAAGAGCAACTACATACAACTGAATTGTGCACAGATAGAAGAAGTCGTAGAGTGGAACAGAATGACAAGGCAATGCAGAAGATTGCTATACACATGGATCAATCGTTGAGTAGAATTAAAGGATGAAGCAACAAAGACTACAACTCAACGATTTCACTAAGAAGCACGGCAGTTCACAAACTCTACGATTTGAACAAAAGGACAAGATCGTAGAACGAAATCATAAAGCAAAGCACTGCAGACAAACTCTACGATCTGATCACAAAAGCAAGATCGCAGAGTAAAAGAGAAGTACGCTCCATCTCCACCATTTACCCTACATACTTCAAATGAAGAGTGAAGATGAATTCGTAGAGTCCAAATGAGCAGACTATCACTCTACGATCTCAATAAGCAGCAAAGAATTATAACTGCAATAGAGTGTGAGAGAAAAGAGAATACTCCCCGCCCAGATTCAAGAAAGAGTAAGTGCTCTTTGGAAATCAGATGCATGTCAGAGTCAACAGAAGATTTTGTGCCTAAACGACTATAAGTCAGGACCCACTGCTCAGGAAGATGGTGAATAAAGTCAAAAATGGGACATCTCAGGATGCATCAGAACAGTTGGTTCTAAAAGTCAAGGAAGGTATTTATTGATGAATTAGAAGATTAATTAACAAAGGAAATAATAATCCTTGCTGAACAAATCTGGGTGTGCAACGGCTATAAATTCAGAGAAAGCTGAGCTACAGGTCAATATATCAGAACATGTCAGAAAAGGGAAAAGCACTGACACAAGCGGCAAGAAAGTCAAACTTCGAAGATATTTAAGATCTGCGCAAAGCCAAAGGAAACCAACGGGATTTATCTCAACGGTAAAATCTGCTCAGAGATAAAAAGGCATACATAACAAACAGAAAAGGGGGGTTGTTGAATATGTAACGAGAGAGATGATGATAGACAACAACCGATCGTAGAGTGGAACAGAAAATGAATATGCTGAAGGACTCTACGATCCATCAGAACACTAAACACTGAATTGAGAGAGACATAGAGATAAATAACTCTATTACAAGAGAAGTGTTTAGAGCTGCTAGGTACGTGGGAGAGAGAAGCTTAAACGCCAACTTGATACATACATGGTAGCAACTGAGTACCAAAAGAAAGGAGTTTCACAGTCATCTCAGAAGCTCATCTCGAGAAGCTATAATATGTCTATGATAAAACGGAACAACTGAGTACCAAAAGAAAGGAGCATCACAGTCATCTCAGGAGTTCATCTCGAGAAGTTATCAAGTACCAAAGGAGCTAAAGTACAAAAGCCTACCAGCACAATGGTTGATCACCAGGAGATATTGAGCATATAAAGAAGTCAAGCATCATTGCCGAACTCAATCTTATCCCAGGAATGATCACACCCTGCTACTGAAGTGTTTAAAGACAATAGGACTTAAAGTACAACTCAGTAGCAAATCCAACCTCTTTCAAACAAACAAAGGAGTCAAGTCTGCTGGACTTGAAGAGGGCAGTTGTCCTTGTCATAGTGACTAAATGAGCCAAGTCTGCTGGACTTGAAGAGGGCAGTAATGTCCTTGTCTTTGTGACTAAACTATCCAAACCTGCTAGGTTTGAAGGGTTCTTAGTGAACCAGAGTTTCCAGGCTAATGAGCTTTAAGGGTTCCGTATGAACCATCCTTAGTGGATTTCCTACTCGTTGTAGTAAAAGAGTGGAGTAGGAGTTATTCAGTCTCCGAACCACTTAAAACTCTCGGGTGTTATTTACTTTCAGTCATTTACATTCTGTCTTATATATATATATATATATATATATATATATATATATATATATATATATATACATATGACTGTTAATTGATTTACCTAACAAGTGGTTTTTCTCCAATTTAATCTTAACTCAACGGAGAAGTTTTATAAATCTTTAAGGGGTATTTTCAAACTAATGTTCCGCTGTGTAAACAAACATTGAGTAAATGAATTACTTGGTAATGAATTCTTAAAGTGAAAATTTCTAATAGATCTATTCAACCCCCCCCCCTTCTAGATCACTTGTGTGCCTCTGGGAACTAACAATTGGTATCAGAGCAGGTTCTCACGAACTTTTAAAGCTACGTTTTGAGTGCATTCTATGGCACTAGCAAATTTCTGTTTTTGAGTTTAAGAATTGAAGTAAACTACTTCGTATGAACAAGCTTACAAAATAATTTTTTTTTCAAGTATTGATTGAATGTTGATCGTTGATTCCCTGTCTGATGCTGAATATTAATTGACATTAATACTTCCTAATACAAATTCAGATGATCTCAACAAAGAAGCTATCGAGTGAACTTTCAAAGTTAATCTGGTGCTGCAAGTTGAAGAAATCAGAAGGATGTTCTGTTGACAAGAATTATTAGTTGATTCACTCAAAGAATACAAACGTGTATTTTTGTCTTCAAACAAACTGGGAAGTTCAAATCTTGATGCCAAAGGACACCGGATCCTATTCTTTTCTAAGGAAGCATCACTGTACCAATCACTAACAAATCTACTTCTCATCGGTTCTAAAGTTTGAAGCAGAAGCAAGCCCAACAGAAATCTATGCTTGAATTGTTAAATTTTTCTTCCAAACATCAGCAGCTGAAATCAGTCTCGAATCTGTATTCACTCGATGGGCTCAGCATTAAGCTTTCCGATAAGCTTAAGGACTTATACTCTAAGGATCTTATCTGAAGATGTGCGTCAAAGGAAGTGCTTCATTTATCCAAGAACGGCATCAAGAGTTCTGTCAAGCTACATTATATGGTAATCAATGATAATATCCACAGGCAGCATTTTTCATCTCTTTTTATGGATGATCTCTAGCTTGACTGGTTTTTAAAAAGAAATCTATCTCAAAAGTCTTCAATGGTCTTCTAGAACTACTTCTCTGAAATTGGGAGGTAGATCAAATTACAGGTATATACTTCACTGCAATATCCTTGGTGATGAATTTCAAAGTCATTTCCCTAAATCACAGATATCAGGCCCGAGACCTGGAAATCAACTCAGCACGGATGAATGGATGTATATGTATATCTATGATCACCGGATCTAAGATTCATTTTGCAAAGTACTAAAGATCAAGAAGAGTTTAAATACCTCATTCATGTATAAAGTAGCTCATACAATGAAGAAGTCTTTGCCAGGCACATCATGTGTACATGCTCAGATTTAAAAGGCAAATGCTCTCAGTGTCAAAATTCTTCAAAACCATCTATGAATGAAAAGGGTGAGTAGATCAAGGCAAAAATGAGTAATCATGAATTATTTACTCTAAGTTTCAGAAATCACCCTTCAATCTGTGAAAAGAGGAAAAGTTCATCTCAAAGAAAAGTTCACACTCATATCCTTTGGCAGTAGGCTCTCCAACTTCAATGCATCAGAAGAAGCTCTAAGCTTGAAATGATTAAAGATCTATCAGCTTGATTCTATAAAGAAGTCAGCTCTATAAAATGCTAAACCGGAAATCTTTTGATAAGCATATATCCTCACAAATCATTCTGGATGAAAATAATCCAAGCAGATCAACAGGAAGGAAACAATGATGTAGCCTCAAGAGGAAAGCTCTACGATATAAAGAAGGTGGAGAAAATTGTTTTGAGATTCAAAGATGAATTTCGTAGTATACCCTACTCAACAAGTTTGCAGGATATCTCAAGGAAGTCAATCTATGATAGATTGAGTGATGTCTAAATACTGATGCATGAAGAAGATTTGAATCTTGGGATTCTCTAGAAGAGAAAGAAGCTGGTCATAAAAGGAGGCATCTATTAATCTTTACCTCACCTATTGATTTAGTGAATCTTGTTGGAATTGCTGTCACTAATATCATGGTAAGATAAAAGATCATTCCAGTCAGGAGAAAGTTCATCTTGCAAAGGAGGATCGTAGAGTCTGTCAGGCAATCGCAGGATAGGTCTTGGCAGATTAAAGAGTCTTCTCAAAAGATCGTAGAGTTGTCTCCGCTTCATAAAGCTAACTGTCGAGATCGTAGAGTCAACCCAGTCAGTCACTCTACGACGAACCCACTCTAAGAATCAAAGAGCAACCTACTTGTGCAGTCAAAATCATGTCAATGATTCTTACATAATCCATTCAGAAGGCTGTCCTTGAGCTGTCAAACAGGCTTAACAAAGATCTCTGAATTCATCTAAAGTCTCCAGTTTTAACAGAGATCGTAGAGCAGTTCAAATCACAACTCTACGATTGCACTTCAGGCAAAATTATAATATGGCTAAGCCAAGTCGTAGAGTAAGTAAGCAAGCTCAGAAGTACAAAACTCATCAGAAGGCAATTTGGGATAATTATTGTCAACTCTACTTCTACAGAAGGAAAGCAGAAGGTAAATCGGTTCTTCTTTGGGCTACCTTTTTCATTCCAGTCACAAAGTCCCAAAACAATGTGATTGATGAACCAAATGCACTTATCTCTTCGGTCATAATCTCTAAATTCTATGACTGATAATCAAGCATGCCTTATCATCCCAAATCGTAGAGTCACCATGATCATCTTCCTGATCGTAGAACATATTGAGTCTACGTTTGCATCTTATAACGAATATCTTTCCCATAAACTCATTCATAGCCTTTTATCAGCATACAATTCACACCAGTTATCAAGGTCATCTATTGAAAGGATGATGGTTGAGTGTCTTGCAGCCAACTCTACGAACTGGTCAAGCTTACTATACAGAGAAAGTGAACCACACGCCCTTCAAACTCAAGTGGGTTAGAATACTTGATGTACTTCATTTATGGAAAATAAAAAGGTTAAAACCCACGTTCTTCAAATGAGTATCTGACACGTGTACTCTGCAAAAATAAGAGGGAACTAGCATAAGTCTTGTTTTTAAACTGACAATGGTCATTTCCCGCCAGTTGTCAATACCCATTCTCCCAAAACTCATCAAAATCCTAGAAATCTAGAATTCTTCTGAAACCGATAGTGGTATCTCTCCCTGTGCTATTCCCAAATCAGTTTAATCACATGGCATCTCTTCAAGTCATTCCTGAAAATCTTGTTTGTTCTGAAAAATTCGGAGATGCAGAGCAGAAATACAAGGATATTCTTCATCTGGTCAAGAATGCTGGCTTCACCATGTGTTTGGAAACCAGCACCAGGATTTTCTCTTCGCTTGTGAAAGAATTCTATTCAAATGCTGATTATCGAGGAAACACCCTCATCTCAAAGGTTAAGGAAATCACATTGCAAATTGGGGTTTCTGAAATCAATCTCAGTCTAGGTATTCCAAGCGGAGGAATTATTTCTCTTGAAAAGATTAACATTGAACTTGGACTAGAATTGATGGGCTATGAAAAGAAGTCTCCTCTCAAAGGAATCAAGAAGAAAGATTTCCCTCAGCAGTATGAGTTTCTGGCTGACATTGTTGGAAAGAGTATTCTGTGCAAAGACACTGCATATGATACTATCAGTGAAGATCAACTGAGGCTGATGACTGCTATTGCTCAAGGAAAGAAAATTAACTTCGGAGCAGTTTTCTTAGGATGGATAAAGAGATGGATAGATGATACAAAGACAAGAGCTGAAGCTGGAAAGCCAACTCCCAAGATGCCCTATGGGAGATTCATAAGCATCATTTTGAAGAAATTGTTGGCAAATGAAATTGGGGAAGATGAAGGAGAAGTTCTAAATTGCAACAAAAGAATTACTCCAAGGTTGTTTGAAGATTGGAAAAAGAACCCTCATGCCAATAAGGGTAAGAAGTCACGAGGTTCAATGAGCTTCAGCCGTAAGATGGAGGAGAAATCGAAAGGAAAAGGAAAAAGGGAACTGGAAGAAATATCTGAGGAAAATTTACAGGAGGAAAATAAACAATCAAGAAACAAAACTCTTGTGATCTATGATAATCAGGAATCAAAGAAGAAGAGAAAATTCATTGAAATAGAAAAGTCTGAAGAAGAGAAATATGTCTGTTCAGGAAAAGCTAAGAAGGAAAAGATGAATCCCAAAGAATCTGAAGTGAGGAAGAAGAAGAAGAAGAAGACAGAAAAGAAAGTTCCTCACACTGCTCCAAGAAGAAGCTGAAGAATCAGAGAACAGTGGAGAAGTTCAATCATTACAGGACCACTTCAGGTGATAGAAATTGATGATGATGAAGCAAGTTCGGATTCTGAAGAAAGAACATCTGACAGTTCAAAAGAGGAAACATCTACAGGCTCTTCAGAGGAAAGATCATAATATAATAAAAATAGCCTGTCTGAAAAGGAAGTCTTTTTGGGTTCTGATCAGGAAATTGAACCAGTTGAAAAAGACTCAACGCCTGAGCTCAACCCGGATGATGATGTAGCTGAAGAAGTTGATGTACCAAGGGAACAATGCTCTGAAAATCCTGAAGCTAGAAAGACTGAATCAGATGAGAAAGGAGACCGTCAAGAAGCTGTGGTGAAAGAAGATAAACACCTTCAAGAAGAGACCAGCACTCATGATTTGGAAAAATCAAAAGACGGGTCAAGAAGGTCAAGTAGAAGAAGAGGATTTAGTGGCCTTATGAAGAAAATAGGCAGGAGCTCAAAAACAAGTCATAAGGAGAGACAAATAAAGATGAAAGCTGAAAAGAAGCTGAAGAAAGTAAGACTGATGAGAAAACTGGAAAAGCAGAAATTTGAAGCATATCGACTGAAGCAGATCAAAAGGAGATGTAGAGAAAGAAGGAAGCATGCCAGCCAGATGGAAAGATGCTATATTACATGGGATCATAATCATCTGTTGAGTTTCATCCCCATACTACCACTTCTACAGGCTATTATCATGAATGATCTAAGGTCTATCAGCTGGAGCTACTCAACATTTCCAAATCTCTCACTAATCGCCCAACATTTCTCAAAGGTAATGACCTTTGCAACTATACTGATAAGCAATAGCCTTTCTATCCTCAATACCAAAGTTGCCAGGAAATATCCATATGGAATCTATCCAGCTTTCAGTCTTCTGGCCAGTCTGTGGGAAGTCAAAATGCTGAAATCAGAAAGTCCTCGGTTGTGACTTACTAAACTCTTAATCAACTTGCACCACCTCCCTGTTCGTAGAGTCCCAAAACTTTGCAAACATTTCTCAAAATACCAATCCTCCAGTCATAGAGTCCCAACATTCTATGGACCATGAAAATGTACTTACTCTTAGAGTCTCAAAACCCTGTGTTAGACTTCAAAATATCCTTCTAAATCCGCAGTAACTCTGCAAGCTCCATTCATATCATAATTGATGATGTCAAAAAGGGGGAGAGAATACAGGAACTAAGGGGGAGCTATGAAGAAGGAGGATAAAGAAACTAAGGACAGGAACTAAGGGGGAGCTATGAAGAAGGAGGATCAAGCAACTAAGGGGGAGCTATGAAGAAGGAGGATCAAGCAACTAAGGGGGAGATAGCTAGCAACCAAGTGGGAGAAAAGTTAAAACATAAGGAGCAGCTGTAAGTATGTATAACCTTGTGTAAGAATGCTCATTTAATGAAATCATCCTTTTGCACTAGCCATACAGTATTTCACTGTATCGTAAGATATTATTTACCTGTCACGTAGATGCATTATATGAATGTCATATCAATAAGTCTATTAGTTTTGTCATCATCAAATAGGGGGAGATTGTTGAAGGTTGTTTGATTTAATGATGATGACTGCTGTGCAAAAAGGATTGTGGCAAATATGTTTACTTGGTTGATTGTCAATATATATCTGACAAAGTGCTTATGTGCTTATGTGCTCAATTGCTTATGTGCTTAGATACTCTGAAAGTGCTTATGTGCTTACATGGTTGATTGTAAATGTGTATCTGACAAAGTGCATCTGTGTTAATGTGCTCATGTGCTTGATTGATTATGTGCTTAATTGACAACGTAATTATATGTTAATCAAATTATGTATGTATGGTATAAGTTACCTAGGTCTAAATACTGTAAATCTACATACTTGTATAGCACAAATATGATATTGTTATATACTATCTGCTGCTTACTAAAGAGAATGAAAGTTATCTGGTTAAAATGCTGTAAAGTCCTTTTTAGATATATGTGTACAAAGGACTTAGATATCAAAGATCAGAAATGTTAGGTTAATCTTTCAATAGAAGTCACTCTGCATAAACGATGTATGATATAAGCAGAGTTGCATAAGAATGAATCACTGTTGAATTTGTGCATATCAAAGTCTGTAAAAGTCCTTTCAATATGTAATGATGTAATAATGTAAGAAAGGACTTAGTTAGAAAAAGATCAAATATGTTAGGTTGATCAGTCTATATGATCGCAGAATGGACTCTACGATTCCAAGCAAAGAAGACTCAACGATTCGGCATGATCGTAGAGTGAAAGATAGAACTGTCAGCCCGGACAACTCTACGATCATCAAAGAGAGACAGACGTGCAAGAAGTCTACAGAGTATTCATACAAAATCAAATAACTGATCAAGTACTAATCGCAGAGCTGAACTCTACGATCGTCGAACAGACAACCAAGCTAGCCTGCAGATAACGCTGAACCAAAGAAGAGATATACTCTACGATATACACGTTCTTGCAAGATCGTAGAGTAAAACTTGAAGAGCAACTACATACAACTGAATTGTGCACAGATAGAAGAAGTCGTAGAGTGGAACAGAATGACAAGGCGATGCAGAAGATTGCTATACACATGGATCAATCGTTGAGTAGAATTAAAGGATGAAGCAACAAAGACTACAACTCAACGATTTCACTAAGAAGCACGGCAGTTCACAAACTCTAAGATTTGAACAAAAGGACAAGATCGTAGAACGAAATCATAAAGCAAAGCACTGCAGACAAACTCTCCGATCTGATCACAAAAGCAAGATCGCAGAGTAAAAGAGAAGTACGCTCCATCTCCACCATTTACCCTACATACTTCAAATGAAGAGTGAAGATGAATTCGTGGAGTCCAAATGAGCAGACTATCACTCTACGATCTCAATAAGCAGCAAAGAATTATAACTGCAATAGAGTGTGAGAGAAAAGAGAATACTCCCCGTCCAGATTCAAGAAAGAGTAAGTGCTCTTTGGAAATCATATGCATGTCAGAGTCAACAGAAGATTTTGTGCCTAAACGACTATAAGTCAGGACCCACTGCTCAGGAAGATGGTGAATAAAGTCATAAATGGGACATCTCTGGATGCATCAGAACAGTTGGTTCTAAAAGTCAAGGAAGGTATTTATTGATGAATTAGAAGATTAATTAACAAAGGAAATAATAATCCTTGCTGAACAAATCTGGGTGTGCAACGGCTATAAATTCAGAGAAAGCTGAGCTACAGGTCAATATATCAGAACATGTCAGAAAAGGGAAAAACACTTACACAAGCGGCAAGAAAGTCAACTTTCGAAGATATTTAAGATCTGCACAAAGCCAAAGGAAACCAACGGGATTTATCTCAACGGTAAAATCTGCTCAGAGATAAAAAGGCATACATAACAAACAGAAAAGGGGGGTTGTTGAATATGTAACGAGAGAGATGATGATAGACAACAACCGATCGTAGAGTGGAACAGAAAATGAATATGCTGAAGGACTCTACGATCCATTAGAACACTAAGCACTGAATTGAGAGAAACATAGAGATAAATAACTCTATTACAAGAGAAGTGTTTAGAGCTGCTAGGTACGTGGGAGAGAGAAGCTTAAATGCCAACTTGATACATACATGGTAGCAACTGAGTACCAAAAGAAAGGAGCTTCACAGTCATCTCAGAAGCCCATCTCGAAAAGCTATAATCTGTCTATGATAAAACGGAACAATTGAGTACCAAAAGAAAGGAGCATCACAGTCATCTCAGGAGTTCATCTCGAGAAGTTATCAAGTACCAAAGGAGCTGAAGTACAAAAGCCTACCAGCACAATGGTTAATCACCAGATGATATTGAGCATATAAAGAAGTCAAGCATCATTGCCGAACTCAATCTTATCCCAGGAATGATCACACCCTGCTACTGAAGTGTTTAAAGACAATAGAACTTAAAGTACAACTCAGTAGCAAATCCAACCTCTTTCAAACAAACAAAGGAGCCAAGTCTGCTGGACTTGAAGAGGGCAGTTGTCCTTGTCATAGCGACTAAATGAGCCGAGTCTACTGGACTTAAAGAGGGCAGTAATGTCCTTGTCTTTGTGACTAAACTATCCAAACCTGCTAGGTTTGAAGGGTTCTTAGTGAACCAGAGTTTCCAGGCTAATGAGCTTGAACGGTTCCGTATGAACCATCCTTAGTGGATTTCCTACTCGTTGTAGTAGAAGAGTGGAGTAGGAGTTATTCAGTCTCCGAACCACTTAAAACTCTCGGGTGTTATTTACTTTCAGTCATTTACATTATGTCTTATATATATATATATATATATATATATATATATATATATATATACATATGACTGTTAATTGATTTACCTAACAAGTGGTTTTTCTCCAATTTAATCTTAACTCAACGGAGAAGTTTTACAAATCCTTAAGGGGTATTTTCAAACTAATGTTCTGCTGTGTAAACAAACATTGAGTAAATGAATTACTTGGTAATGAATTCTTAAAGTGAAAATTTCTAATAGATCTATTCAACCCCCCCCCCCCTCTTCTAGATCACTTGTGTGCCTCTGGGAACTAACAATAAATATTTTATATAATATATATAAAATATTTATTTTAATCCACCAAAAATCATAACATGATTTATAATTAATTTTAATACCTCTTTTGGTACATTTCTTGACAAATTTTGTACACGCATAATGACATACATGTAAATATATGAGGTAATTTATACCTCCAAAAATCATAAAATAATTCATAGGACATATAAAAATTATTTTTCATAATTTTTCAATCCGTTACTTGGACAACATGTTACATTAACATGTTCACATTTTTAAAATATTATCCTTCATAAAAGTCATAATAATTTAATTATGCATAACCATAATTTTTTAATAACTTAAAACATTCATTTTTCTTATTTATAATTCAATTTCTTTAATAATTATATTAATTTCTTTATATATAAATTATATAATTTAATATTATATAATTTATATAATTACATTCTTCTTTTAAATAATTTCTTAATTTCCAACTTTATTCCATTTAATCACTTATATAAATTACATAATTATTCTTATATAATTTATATAATTATTATTTTCTTCATACCTTATTTTAATTTCCTTATATAAATTATATAATTTATTATTATATAATTTACATAATTATCTTTCCTTCTCAATTAATTTCTAAACTTCTTCCAAAATTCTTGATAAACTCTGAAATCAATAATTACAATTTTACTAACTTCCTCATTAACTTTTCGTAATTTTCGGATTAATTTAATTATTAATTCCTTAATTTTTCATAATTAATGACATTTATAATTATAACAATTAAGCATAAACACATATATATACATATATAATTCATATTTCTTACATTTCGATATAACCTCATTTAAAACATAATTTCTGCACTTCCATAATAATTTTATTGCACAATTTATTATACCTTTACATATAATTTCTTTTATTTTTCATAAATTGTTTTTAAACAATTTATTTACTTTTCAATTAATTTAAATCAACATCAATTATCGCCATCTCTATATTGATTTAATTTTATCAATTACATCCCTTCACATACCTTCAATCACATAATATAATAATTAATTTAAACAAACTTGATAATTTAATCAATTAAATTCTTATTTAATATTATTAAGAAAATCCTGAAAATTCGGATCCTCACATTCTTCGCCCCTTAACAGGATTCCATCCTCGGAATCATAATTACCGTAATATTTATACGAATTTCGTTTATAGTACCTTGCAGTACTTTTTATCTTGGTGAATAACAATTAAATCCATAATAATTATATTTTACTTCTTTAAATCCTGAACTTACATGGATAATTTCAATAAAAATCATAACTGTCATAATTTAAATATAATTTAAATGTTATAATTATAGATTATAAATATTCATACACACTACAATATTACTCCAAATTAACACATCAAATGGACATCTACTTATTAATGGACATCTAAACATTAATAAGAAGATCATTCATTTTGAATTTAGGATTTCAAAAATAATGAAAACTTATTTGAATTGTAATTTAGAGCATTGATTATTGTATTTATTAAAAAAAAAAAAATAACATTCATTCATTAATATGTATAGTTTAAACTTTAAATTGTGATTAGTTATGAGTAATTATTTAATTTTTTTCTTTATTTTTTATAAATAATTTGAATGAATTTTATATTAGGTGATTGATAAACGTATTCAGATATCCGAATAATCTGTTTATTTGAATAAAATAAACAGAAACGGATATTATCCGTATTCGGATATTATTTTGAATACCGGATACGGATATGATTTTTAAAATTCTTCAAATACCGGATACGAATACGGATAGCGAATTAATTTTTTGGATACGTATACGGATACTGCTATATCCGTATCCGTTTATATCCGCTTACACCCCTAGGTCAAACTTATGACCCAATTTTGATTAATTATCTATTTAGAATTATAATATATGGTAATTTTAAAATAAAAAATGTAATATCCCAGATATTTACAAGAATTATAAATAAGATTTGAAATAATTAATTAAAAGTTATAGTTTAAAACCTAAAATTTGAGAAGTAAGATGTATAGAAAATGGGTAAATATTTTTTTTTTAAATGATTTACTTGTTAGAAATTAAATGTGAGGATATTGTAATGATGCATGTAGAGAATTTATTAAGAAAATAAATTCAATTGAGAAGTAAAGGTGGTTATATTAAATTATATATACCTAAAGTGTGTTTGTTAGACAAATAAGAAGATGAGTAAATTAATAATCAATTAAAACTAAAACATTAATTAGTTTAAATATGAAGTAAGAAGGAAAATCATGAAATATAATTAATTAGGTTAATTATATTAGTCATGAGTTGGAGTTATGGAAAAACTAGAATATTGCCTGGAATGACAATATTAAGAAGTTAATTAATTAAGTAATTAGCTTAATTAATAAGTTGTTATATGTGTTAGCCCAATCTGAGAATATTTGTCTGAAGGTGATAAATTAAATAATAAGGCCAAATGTTATGTTAATTAATAGTCCAAGAGGTAATTAATATAAGTCCAATTAAATTATGTTGGCAAGTATTGTGATAGTCCAATTAAATTAATTATCAAGCCTAAGTTATAAATGATATGAGAGTTGTGTTGGGTAGCCCAAATAATTAAATAAGAGAGCCCAATGCAAAATAAGCTACGTAGCCCAAACACTTAAAAGTCCAATGTTGGTCAAAGTGTTGGGATATATTGTTGAGTGTAGAGAATTAACTAATGTAGGGTTAATTGAATAACCGTAGCTAGTAGACAAGAGAAAGCATTAACCAAATGTTGGTTAATTGTTAGGTACGTAAATATGATGATGAGAATTAACTATGGATAAGTTAATTGAGTAACACAAGATGGTAGAATAATTATAGGTGTCGACGCCGAGATTTTCGTCGTTTCGTTTTTTAATATTTAAAAGCCCTTTCCAATTTTAGCCTTTTGAATTAAATGTGATTTTGAAAAGGGTCGGCTTAATGTCGACGGGTTTTGAAAGATCGATTTCTTTATGAGCCAATTGACCAGAGCCGCCAGTTGGTATATTTGAAATGGATGTACCAACTCATCCGAATTTTGTTTTCGTAATCGCTAGCTCATATGTGACTCCGAGTTAATTAGTCCGCAAACCGAGATTCATAGAGTTCGGGGGCTTGCTTAAGCGAGGGGAAGGTGTTAGGCACCCCCCCCCCCCCCCCGACTTCCGTGAAACACGGTTACCGCAATCTTGATGTTTTTCTATCCTTTTAAATCCTAAAATGTGTGTGCGCGTGTGTATGTGTGTGTGCCTAGATGAATGTTTGTGGTGAATTTTCGCATAAGAGTTGCTTTGATTTTTTATATGGCAAATGTGTTTTATCGAAAAAGTGTTTTAGACGTCTTTTGACCCAAATGACAAGGCTTCGCTTTGATAAGAAAGATTGATTTTAATTTCGAAAACGATGAGGGTTTTTTAGATGTCATTTTCAGAAAACAATAATTTTTAAACTCTTGTCAAATAGGAATCGAGACTATACATTGCCTTCTAATAATAAATCCAAATAAAATGAAGGCAACTTCTAGAAACTCTTTAACCCTATGCACAAAGTTTAATTAAAACGTTTATTTATTTATTTCGAAAAAAATATCTTTTATGACATTTCAAAACCAAATGAAGCCTTTTCGTCAAATAAGGATCAAAGTTTCGCCAAAACTCTTAATTTTAAAACCTCGTGAATCTAATATCCTAATTTGATTTATTTTATGCAAATCTTTATCATTTCATTCCCAAAATCATTTTCTCGCGTCAAAAGGAAAAATCAAGCATTAAAATGGCGTTGAAGTTATTCATGGGCATGTGAGCCATCTAAATAACCCCAAACGCCCACAATCGCACGTTTCATTATTACGAGGCCTTAAACCCGATTTTCGATCCGACATCGCTTTAAGGCCCGAAAATTACATATTTACAATACAAATGCATCGTCATCGCTACATACGTAAAAGCTAGAAAATAAACTAAAAGGATATCATCGGGAGGTTAGGAGGAGATTCCATCCGCAATAAATCCTCTCTAACCGTCCCTAATCCATAGATCCCAAAACAAATATCGACTACATTGGGTCTAACTTCCAAATACACTAAATCAAACTATTTAAATAGCAATGCACCAAATATTTTCGGATCCACAGTAGATCCACCCAACAAATGCACAAATAAATGAATATTTACCGATTAAACTACTAAAGCAAGATAAAAGATTAAATCTAATAAAACTACAAAATATGCACCAACAATAAGAGAGATTGAAATCTTTGCCTTGATATTGATGGAAATCACACACTAGCACTCAAATCGGATGTAGGATACAATGTGGGGAGTAAAGGTTGAACAAAATGAGACAAATCCTCACATTTTTTGGCAAAACTCGAAGGTTTCTCTCTCTATTTTCGCCATTTTTCACTCTCTAAAACCTTCAAAAACTCTCCTCTTTTTTCTTCTCTTTTTTGCTCTCGGGTGGAAATGGTCGATCTATAAGGTTCACCAAGCAGCCGCAGATGCATCTGCGGCTGGCCGCAAATTCATCTGATGCTGCCTGCTGTGGCCGTCCGTGCCGAACCTCGGCTGCCGTGTGCCGCCCTCGAGCCGCGCAAAAGTTCTTTTTGTCGACGGCCGCAGGTGCATCCGCGGCTGTCCGGTTTATTTTTCTCAATTTTCGTGTCACGCGGTCTTAATTCGCCAATTTCTGCGGTATTATTTTGGAAGGCGGTATTTTTGCAATCCGAAAATCCCTGGGAAACGTGTCATATTATTCTGGGAGGCTAGTTCGGAGGGCTGCGACTTGATATAGAATTTGATAATTGTGCTTGGCTTCCAGGGGGCGCTGCCCCCTTTCCACCCCCGCCAGCTCACCGGCGAGCTGGGCAGCCGCTCGCTCACCGGGGAGCGAGACCCCCGAACATCGTAAGCGTAGTGGCCATTAGTCGCCATTTGTGATCAGCTCAGGTTTTTCTAGATCAAATGTTTGCTTCGCCTCAAGTGACCGGATGCTCGTTGTCCGTTGTGGCGACTTTGACCGTAAATTGCTGGGGTGGCTTTGTGTTGGGGTCCACCTTCCTTTTCGCATTTCGGGTCAAATGACGATTTTGCCCTCCTGTCAGGGTTAGTGAAAAAGTGCAAAATTTGGGTGTCTACAATAGGCAATGCTAATTGGATTATATTATAAGTCCAATTGATGTATTAAACTAAGTTAAATAAATTAGCATAGTAGTCCATGTAATTAATTAAACCTTGATTCAAGTTATAATTAATCAAGCTCATTGCTTGTTTTAATTAAATGTAACATAGGGTATTTAATATTAGCCCAATGTAATAAATAAATTGAGCCCAAACTAATTAAATTAATGAGCTCAATATAATAAATCCTAGAGTCCAATGTGAAGCCCAAATGGTAGTCAAAATTGGTCAACATTTATATATATATATATATATATATATATATATATATATATATATATATATATATATATATATATATATATATAAGCTATAAAATTAAAGCAAAAATGGGGGATTAAATCCCATTTTTGCTGAGATTGAGGGGGCCCACATGGGGTGGCTTGATCTTGCATGTTGCTTCAAACTCACACTAAATCAAAGTTGGCCAACAACCCTTGTCACTCTCAATGTCTTTCAACTTGTCCATCCATGCTATAGTAAACTAGATTAAGCTCTAAATTCACCAACATTGGTTGATTAGAAGAGTTAATGATGTATTAGTAGAGTGCTATATAATAGAATACTCCACACACTTGTAGAGGTTGTTAGTTCTTTTGCAAGTATTCTAGAAAGAAGAGAGAGCACTTTGAGAGAAATGTAAGCAAATTTTGGGAGACTGATGATTCCACCAAGAAAAAGTGCTAGCTAGAAAATAGTTAAGGAGGAGTCCTTAGTAAGATCATATCAAGAAGAAGAAGAGCATCCATGTTCAAGAGGTTCAAAAGTGCTATATCTTTTCCTTAGTTCATTCTTATAGTTTAGATATGATTTAAACGGTTAAAATATATTTTTAACCGATCAAAAGTTATTTTGATGATCTAGAAGTCTAAAACTATGATATATATAGGTATATTCATAGTTTGATATAGTTAATACATGTATTTGTATGGATGATACGTAAAGAATTAGAAGGAATGTCCATATAACGATTTACCGGTAAAACCCTAGATGGTTCGATCTTAAATTTCTTATCAAAACATTTTCAAAAATGTGATCGAACCATGAAATATTGTAAAACAAGTAGTTAAGAAGACAACAACATTAAGTTGGTGTCATTTGGATGTGTAGAGTTTATTTTATTCAAGTTTGAACAATTAAAACTAAGGATTTGTGATTTTAGTTTTCATTTTGTCCTTGTGAGCAGTTTTTAGTCCAGTTCCGTTCGGAATTTGGATTTGTGATCTAAAGATAAATTGTAGAGGGGAAAATTCTTATGAGAATGGACTCAAGAATCACCACAAAATATTTTAAAATGAAGAAGTTATGGCTGTCGGAGTGTCGGAGGGTCGAGCATTAAAAAAAAAATGGACTTCCGGATAGAATGTCCTGACGCACCTGCGTCAAGACTGACGCAGATGCATCAGAACAATCTGCCAAGCAGATTTTTGGTGCTCTGGGTCGGGTCGGGTCGGCCCAGGTCGAGTTTTCTTTGAAAAATTAAGTTGAAATAAGTATGAAAGGAATGTGTTTGGTTATTAAACCAATATATATGGAATTCATTAATGATTAATTGGTAACTAAATGTTTAAAATAAAAACTAAAGTTAACATAATTAAAAAATTAACTATTGGTATTATTTGATGTGTATTTAAAATATTATTAAATGATCAATAATATTAGTATATGATTAAAAAATTATTAAATGATGAATAACATTAGTAAATGATTAAAATATTATTAAATGATAAATAATATTAGTAAGAGATTATAATATTATTAAATGGTTAATAATATTAATAAGTGATTAAAATATTATTAAATGTTAATAATATTAATAAGTGATTAAAATATTATTAAATGGTTAATAATATTAATATGTGATTAAAATATTATTAAATAATTAATAATATTAATAAGTGATTAAAATATTATTAAATTGTTAATAATATTAATAAATGATTAAAATATTATTAAATTGTTAATTATATTAATAAATGTTTAAAATATTATTAAATAATTAATAATATTAGTAAGAGATTAAAATATTATTAAATGGTTAATAACATTAATAAGTGATTAAAATATTATTAAATGATTAATAATATTTGAATGTAGTTATATATTATTAAAGGTAGATAATATTTTGAGATATTTGGTACGTTATTAAATGTCCAAATCATTAAGTTGTGTAATAAAAGAAAGTTTAATTGAATTAAACAAATGTAGATAGTCAATTTGTGACTAAAATTTAGACAACTTATTAAAAGTAAGTCGTACGAAGAACGTGTAGTGAATGTGTAAGTTGGTTAAGTTTACCGACATGTCCAAGTAGGTTTGTTGGGCTAGAGTTTTTGTCTGGAACGTAAATGTTCATTTGTCGGACAACTAAAGAGTGAATTAATAATTTGAAGTTAAGGTCTTAAGTTAAGACTAATTAATAGTCATTGTAACTAATGATTATGTCGATTTTATATATAAATTGTAGGTTAAATGAAAGACGCAAATAAGCGTAAATGGTAAAAGCGAACCAGACAAGTTTTTCAAAACTTGTTCCTATGTGCATTAATATGCTATAATGTGATTTAAATTGACAAAATGAAGATATATTGATGATGTTTGTGGTAGATGAACAACATATGGTATGACTACATGAAAACAATGTACAAGAATGAAGTATGATTTGCTAAGTGTTAGTTGATTATTGTATGCGATGCATGAGAGGTATGAAATATTATTAATATGAAAAGCATGATGTAAGATTAAGATGCAATATATGTGTATTATGTGAAGCATGTAATGTGTTATATGTAATTGTTAAACTTGCTGAGCCGTCGTGCTCACTCTTGCTTAAAACCAATATTTTCAGATAGTGCAAATTAGTTGAAGTTCTCGATAAAGATAAAGAAACGGAAAGCATATTACTTTCACTAAAGATCTAAATGTCTATTGTAGATATCCGTCCGAATTGGACAGGTAAATGATTGTGTAGTATAATACTTAGTTGGTATATTATATGAGTGTTAAATACTCAATTTAATTGTAATAGAATGTCATATCATGTATGATATTGAGACATACTAGAAATGTATAAAGATTGCGATTCTGGAATAGAAGAGAAGTTGTAGAATTGTAAATAAATGATTATTTAACAATTATAATATTGTTGTAATTCATGAACAATAAGAAAAAGATAGTACTAGTGTTGAACCGAATCCGAGGTTAAAGGAATCCAAATTTGGGGTCGTCACAAAAAATACGACTTATTACAAAATTACTATAATCCTCCTCCCAAGACAAGATAATATTTTGAAAAAATTATATGAACTCATTGGACAATGCTAACCATTCCCATTTCGTTACTATATCCTCACCTAGGACATAATAATATTTTGAAAAAATTGTATAATCTCATTGTAGGATAATCACTCTCATCTCGTGGTTAGCGAAACCCCTATTAAATTTATATATATATATATATTATTTTCTTTATTTTTGTAACTTTCATAAGTCACTATGTTTTTTTTTACTTTATTATTTAAAGAGACTTCAAATCTAGACTCTATTTGTTTGTAAAATTAATACATAGCATAGAATTATTTGCAATGGAAAATATTATATTCCTTAAAAAAATGACACCGAATAAACCTTGATACAAAACTTTTCTATACAAAAAAAAAGTTAGATTCAACATTTGTTACAGAAAGACTTAATGACAAAAAAATCTTTTAATTTTACTCTTTTTTTCTTTACTTTAATTTATTATTATTATTTTTATTAAAAACCTTTCGACTCTTATAATTGGTCAAAAAATATTCTTAAAACCAATTAAAAGTCGACCATAATTAATCAGCATTGAATTGCGTGTCATATGAGGAGGATAAACAATATTTTTAACATATATTAGCAAATAACACGTTGGAAAAGAAATGTATTAAAATCTATATTAGCAAATCATGCGCCAGAAAATGCTTCCCACCCAAATCCCAGACGCTCGCTTCATCTGCCAAACGCAAGCTTCATCTATGGCAGTGGCTTAAACTAACGAGACCATCGAAGGTTTCAAATCGAAGGCATTTATACTTATTAAAAAGTGAAGTATAAAACAGGTTTTAATATTATGTCTCACATTTTAATAATTAAAATAAATATTATATTTAAATATTGTGTATTTATACTTCTTCCATTTAGAATTTGTTCCAACCAAATTTTGGCTAACAAAACAATAGGAAACTACCATGTATCATCGCTGCCAACCAAAATTTGAGTTTAATTTAAGCTTTTGTGCATTGATTTCATGTATTATCGAGTTGTTGGGTGTTTGTTGTGATGGGTATTCCGTGGTGCACGGTAAGAGATGATAGAGGCGGCCATATTTTCTGCTAGGCGCATGACCTTTTTCTCTTTTTCTATTATTTTAAACATAATTTTGATGATGTGAAAATCATATAAAAAAATATCATATGATTCATCGTTAATCGATTTTATTTTTGTTTTATTATTAAAGTTCTAAGATTTTTTAAGAAAAAAATATAAGTTTGTTTTGCTTAAATTATAAAAAAGCATAAAGTTAAATTTTTTTGAATTATTAGGTCGTTATAGAAATAGTTGCACTTGTACAAAAAAATGTTACACTCGAGATCTATTCGGTACTAATATTCGATGACACACACATTTATATGTATAAATTATGTGAGATAAAATTAAAAATTTATAAATTTGGAGGACTATATAAAAATATACACAAAAATTAATATAAAAAAGATAAAATAATAATATGTCTAAAATTGTAATACAAAAGAGAAGAAAAAAAAAAGTAACACAAAATCACCAAAGTCTCTGTGGAGTTTTTATAATATAGATATAAATAGATTACTTTTTGGGGAATATAGCAATATTCATTTCTACTAATTTAATGCTTATATAGATTATTTATCCGATGATTAGTTTTTATTTAATCATAAACTATTTCTTATATTATATTTACAAGATGATCAACATCCGAATATCCATCATAGGTAAGGATCTTGACATATTATCAAATACGAGGATTATCAGGAACGAAAGATTATTAGTATACCAAATATAATTTATTAGAATGACTAACTTACATTATTTGAATATCTAATATGATTATTTCAGATGATTGGTAACAAACACTCTTTCAAAATCGTTTGACAGAGAGTTATATAATACCACTGATAGTACTTTGGTGACAAAAAAAAAAAAAAAAAAAAATAGTCACAAAAAATGAATACAAAATAATATAGTTAGTTATGGTTGATTATTATTATTAGAACCATCCATGTATCCAATCATCAATAAATTATATTTTATTACATTATTTTATAAGATTCTTTAATCATCATATCAATACTCATCTCTGCATGAGATTAACAAAGGATTAATCAGAGAAATAGTTCTTAAAAACATTAAATTGGTAAAAATAATTCTACCCATTTTACAAAACAAACATAACCCAAATTGCAATTTTGAAAGAGAATTTCAGAAAAAAGAAAAGAAAAAGAGAATATACAAAGAAAAATAAAACAAAACACAAATTTGGGAAAAGAAAATAAGTTGCTTGGGCAAGAGGCCAGCCAGCTACTTCTCTCTTTTTCCAATTACATAGAAGTAACTCCTCCATTTTTTTTTTCTCTCAAGACTATCAGTTGGGGCTTTTTTCTTAGTGTCCTTAGCTTCTTTTACAAATTCCTACACTACTGAAACCTCCAATCACTGCAATGGATAACCACCTCGATCTCAACGCCCCACACTCCATGGGTACAACAATCATCGGAGTCACATACAACGGCGGCGTTATCTTGGGCGCCGACTCTAGAACCAGCACCGGTACTTTCTGTTTCCTTGTAATTTCCTTTTTCGTCTTTTTTTCCCTCAATTTTTATTGATTCAATTTGCAACGCTCTTATTAGGGATGTATGTTGCTAATCGGGCATCTGATAAAATCACTCAGCTTACCGATAATGTCTACATATGTCGATCTGGATCGGTATTTTTTCTGACTTTTAATTCAATTTACTTTCTCTCTCTTTTTCTTCATTTAATTTAATTTGAGTGATGCCAGAATTTTTGCCGGAAAGTTTACTTGATGGTTCTGTAGTTAACTGAAAAATGATGTTAGGTATTTTAATAAACTAAAGAGAATGATATAAATATCATATAGTGTTCTAACTTCTAATTATTGGGTTCATAGACCTACACGCAGAATTATTTAAGTTTAAATTTATATATTTATAGGGGGAGAGCTGTTTTGATTTTTCGTTGACTTCGAACATTTAAAGTTAATTTGTAGGTAGGCAGTGTTACTAGATCGTAACATTTTAAATTCAAAGATAACATGGTTTTTGACATCTAAAAAGAAGGAAGAGAATAAATTTTAAAATGGGAAGAAGGGGCTATAATCTTTTTCATTTTCTTCATTTAAAGAAGTATGTCACGCGAATGTCATAAGGGGCATGATTTGGGTTAAGGTAGTGTTGCTATTAGGTTATTAGTTATGAACTATAGTGAATGTGATGATAATTTTTGCCTTGATCCTGTGTAGCAAATTTGAGCTCTAGGGATTGGATTTGTGACTGATAATGATAAAAATTTGTATTCTTCACGTAACTTTTTGTAGACATGTTTCTTTTCCGTCCAATTTTCTCTTAGAAATAGTCAGGCTTGACCACGAGTACGGGGATTGGAACCACCTTGAGGTTTTTACTTACATCCCATGTCTTTTTTAGTTTTGATAATTTGTACATCTTAAATAGCAGCTTTGTTAAATGAAATGTCCGGGCTAATATAGCACCCTCTGTCCCAATTTGGAGTCCTTTACATTTTGGTATATTTAGAGTCCCCTTTGAAATTTATCCGTGATACACTGATTTGTTTGTTTTATTTCACATTTAAGTATGCGTGTTTTGGGGGAAAGGGTGGGGCGGGGGTTAAAAGAGGAACACAATCTCATTAGCAATATGATTTATGGAG
Organism: Hedera helix; assembly: GCA_947179155.2. NCBI lineage: Eukaryota > Viridiplantae > Streptophyta > Magnoliopsida > Apiales > Araliaceae > Hedera > Hedera helix. The sequence continues at coordinate 18,572,339 of OX359273.1, read as the reverse complement.
TATTTTGCTTTAGGAGTGCTACTTTAGCTGCCTAAAATATTTATCAACTTCCCTTTAGTGTCTGCATGTTGTCACCCAATTACCGCTAAGAAAGTTCTCAATGATAGACTCTATGGGTTATTAATATCATTTATCACAATCTTTAACGAGCAAACCAGGACTAGTGCTTGGTGACTTTGAAGAAAAATAATTACATTTTTAATGTTACTCCTACTTGACTTTTGAGACGGTAATCTTGATACCCTCAAATCTGGGTCTCTTGAACATTGGATTCGGTGCTCACGATACAACATAAACATCAACTCTATCTACCCATTCATAATGCGGAAAATCATAAATAATAACATAACTTAATATTCTTACAGTAATCCCAGGTTTTCTAACCTTAATAATAATACAAAATATAATATTTCAAAAGGTTTACAATATAACGTAAACTAAATGAAATACAAGCTAAGTTACCATGTAGTTTTTCCTTTACCATTGTCTTTCTTTGGTCATTCTGAAGACTCGAGCTTAGCTGAAAATGGTTAATTTATGTAAGGGTGGGCAACAATATTGCTCAGTAAGTTTTAAAAACAGTTTATTATCAATAAGATATGAATTAAGAATAATCTTTGTAGACATGCTTCAACAATTGAACAATAATTGTGAAGTATTATTAATAAATTAATATTCCATCAATAAGAATTCATTTTGAATTTTCATGCCGAGTGGTCATTAAGGACCCTGAACTTTTAGAGGGATTATCAGTGAATCACTGAATGCCTCAAGAGTGTAGATTAATCACAAAGACTAAATTACATTATTTGCAAGTACTCAAGTGGATCAACATTTTTTACCATATGTTATGCATAGCACTCGGTTATAGTACGCAAGGTCGGTTTCCCGACATAAAATTTTTCCTTCTATGAGAGTTGTTCATCTCAGTTTATGAATTCAAAATCACGCTTTAATATCTTTTCTAGCCGAAACAATATGGCATAGACGTACAATTATAATGCAATTTATGCATAATAGAACTTTAAGTTCAAGCAGTTCAAGGAATGAACAATATATCAATTACACAAATGTGCGAACATGGCATACATTTACAATGTATAGAATCACAAGAAATAGGTCGGATAGAACACTTGCCTCGTTCGTCGTTTATGCTTAATGTTAATACCTACACGTATATTGCCTACATAGTTAACATTGTCGGCTCGCTAATCAGTTATACACATAGTATATCATTATCATCATTTAGTCGTAAAATTACTAGTTTATACACTAGTATCCTAACTTATTCATGCTTACACCTTAACACATACCACATTGATTAATTATTCTTTATATAAACCTATACAACTTAGATTGTACTCAAATCATTATTTTGGATTTTGTATAATGTATACCCATTATAGTCGGGACCCACTTAATCAATTAAAGAAAATAAAAATAAAAATAATTTTTTTTTTCAAAGTTGGTGCTGATGCTCCTGGGCGCTGTAATTTTACTGAAATTCAGCGTAGGGGCGCTGCTCTGCAACTTCAGTTTTTTTTTGTTTTTTTCCCCAACTAGGCAATTTTATTCTACAATATCTTGACCATCTTAAGTTGATATGACTCCACTTTTGGACAGAATATAGTCCATACCACACTCTATCAAAATCCATCAAAGTTTGGTTTTATAAACTTCATTAAGACTTGAAAAACACTATTTGACACAATTTGTTCATTTGAAATAGTTTTCCTTAAAAACTCATTTTGGCTTCCCTTTTTATCCCATTCCCCATTCACTTGGGATTCCTTTAAAACTCATAAACACACCATACACAGCTTATGGATTCCAAAACACATAACACATAACAATCCATTTTGTTTGAAAACCATCCTTTGAAAACTAAGGTTTCACCTTAGGCTTAGTTTTAGAACTCACCCATACGAAACTTCTATCTTATAGGCTTTTGGAAACAAAGCTTACATATTATGTTCTATAATCCGATAAAACATCTCATACAAGGTTTTTAAATCATTTATATGATTACAAACACATATCCTAATGGATCTTTGAAAATATTACATATAATACATATTATAGAGTTTTGAAAACTCATCATCACATAGAAAGCAACTTTGAACCTTGTCACCAAAACATGTTTTATATATATATATCAGTCATACTAACCCTTTTTAGGTTTTGAAAACCTATATGAATCAGTTTTGATCCTTAAGCTTCATAAGGTCATAACATATATATATTACAACACTTTTAATTTTGAAAAACATTTCATGACATATTTTTTGGTTTCTTTTTACAAAACATATTCCTCTTGAAAACATTAACCTCATTTTCATACATTTACCTTAAATCATGTTATTAGGTGACATACTATGAAACCAACATGCTTCATGACTACACAATTTATCATTAGATTAACCACTTGAAACATCAAAGTTTAGAAAAATGACTTCTTTGAGGATTTTTAACAAACATGTGGTGTGCATTCATTAACAACTTTAACATGCTTTATATATATACATTTAAACACATATCTCCTTCCCTTACCCTTCCTTATATCACCTTTGGATCCACCATGATCCATCACAACACACGTAACTCCCACAACACATACAAGAGGCATAACACAACCACACATAGGCAAACTAAAGTAAAAGTTTTAAGTATAGGGTTACTTTTAAACCTTTCAAAGCTTGGTGATTGCTAATGATTTCTTAAGAAATCTGATTAGTACTCCTTCCTTCCTTCCTTCTTTGGACTGCCGAGCACTCTCTTTCTCTCTATATAAAACTATTTTTCATATACATAGCAAATGAAATTGCAAAGGCTTGAAGGATATAAGCTTTGGGGTATTTCTAGGAGGGTTCTTAATCCATCCATCAGGTGGAAAACCACAGCCTCAATGACCCCTAGAGCAAACCCTACACAGCTTCCTACAGCCTAGTCTACAACATCACCTCACACCTTCCCCATTGGGGCTGCCGAATGGCCCTTCTTGGGCCTGCCTATATGTCACCTCTCAGCTGCTCTCTTGGCTTGTCCTATGACACAATAATGCACATATAGCTCCTTATACCTCTATCTATATAAGTAATACCCTTCACTTGCTTTAAGGCTGTCAAAACAGCTCCCCACCAACTGCCATAGGGACTGCCGAAACAGCCCCCAAGCCTTCACATCCCAGCAACCACTTGAGCAGTTTATTGACCACTTGACCTTACATAGCTGATACACAAACACATAATATACATAGCCCTTATGCAATTAATGCTCCCTTACCATCAATCATGCTTAGCTGCTGAAATGGTCCCACAAGTGCAACATGGCTGTTACCAATGCTTATATATATGCATATAGTTATTATTATACAAATCAAAAACCATCAATGCTCTAATGCCATCACTTCACATTGCAATTAAGGCTTCCCTTAAGACATTACTTGTAATGCTGAAAATGGCCATCCCACTTGTACAACTTAGCTGACACAGTGGCTGAAAACAGTCACTTCTTAGCTCCTCTTGGGGCTGCCGAATGGCTTCCCACTTGTCCCACTTAGTTTGTCAAATGGAATAATGCAACTACATATAAATAACGTATAGTTTTTACACAAATTTTCCAACAAATAATGCTATACACAATTGCAACTTATGGCTGCTGCACCTAACTCATATATATATATATATATATATATATATATATATATATGCTTGCATACATGATCACCTGGTACCTATATATAATTATATAAGATATCATGTGTACCACTTGGCTGACTCACTTAGTCATAACTAGTATATATATATACATGGACCCTAGTCATTTATTGCCCAAAGCTTGGGCTGCTACATAGCTTAATAACCCATAGTGGGCTGCCGAAATGGCTAAAATACTAGCAACATGGCTGGGCTAAACTTCTTTTACCATATAACAAGGGTTTGGTCTTCCATCAATTTTAACATTGAGCTAGCATATTACAATTACAAAGCTTCACAACTCTTATAAATACATAGTAAGCTACGGAATGTGACAAAAATAATGTAACATGGCTAGCCTAATTTCTTGTTAATTAATAACATCAATTAAATTACATCTCACGTAATTAATTAAATTAATTAATTTACATGGCTTTCCTTTTTGTTTCATTTTTAAATGAATAAATATACACATATATTCATTCACCTCACATCATTGAATAATTTTTTTTATTAGTATTACAAAAAAATAATTTTGTTACGAAAATTCTCGGTCATTACAGTAACAAGTGAACTAGAGCAACTTCTATCTCTAATTCTCTAGTCATTAATTATTTTTGCCACCATCTAATTCAGTTTTCTTCCATCAGAATCCCTCTTCAAAAACGAAAGCTTTATGGAAGTAGCTTTATCTATTTTCTTCCTATAGCTGCCAACATGCCTTTTTACATTTAGGTTACTTTTCAAATCGATCAGTTTACTTGGTGAATCACAATGAACACCAACCCATTATCTTCCCCACTCCCTTCCCCCCCCCCCCCCCCCCCTCTCTCTCTCTCGTACTTGACAACAGTACTGATGACAATTATGTTTTGAGCTTGAGTAACTCTTGTGTCTCTTACGTAAGGAGGAGCAACTCTATCTTAATAAAGTTGGCGTAAGAATGCATTGTGTTTGATTTTGCTCATAACTACAAAACAGACGCATGCTACACTGTTGAACTGTCAACGAAAAAAAAATGGAAAGGAAAACAAATTAAAAAATTAAACAGTTAATTGTAAGCCATTTCGTATAGCAAGTTATACTGAAAACCTCAATATGGGTTTATTATTTTCTAGTTCTCTACTTCTCCTCCTATCCATAGTTATGCACTTCAAATGTAATGTTTTGCTTAGATGGATCATTTAGTTATTTGCCTTTTGCAGGCTGCAGATTCACAGATTGTCTCTGATTATGTTCGTTATTTTCTTCATCAGCACACGTGAGTGATCATTTTCTTGTTTCTCTATACAGAATTACGGATTGATTTCTAAATTCTATCTGCTGATTTTCTTGACCTCTCTTTATTGTATACCTATGTGAGCACTTTGCAATTGTCTAATCCTATTTTCTAAATTTTCTTTTCGTTATTCTAGGAATGCATTCAGAATTTTGGGCCCTTTTTTTTGTGGGAAAAGAATATAAGAATAAGAGGTAGTGGAAAAGGTGTAATTCCTGCAACTGAATGCACATATGACTAACAGCTTAAACATATTCTAGTGGATGTATATTTGGTTGGTAATCTTCAAGAGTTGGTTTCTTCTGAGCTATGAGTTAAGCTTAAGCAACATGTTGTAGTTAGCTAAATAGTATATTTACTTGGTTGCGGGAATTTTATAGAAGTAGTTGTTGGACCAACTTCTTAGGTTTTTCTTCTGCTTTTTTTTCTTTTTCTTTTCTCCACTCCCTTCTTCTGTTAGGTTGTATAAGTGCTTATTTGAAGGCCAAAATGGCACTGGAATGAATTAAGGTTGATTTCAACTGCATAGGGTAGATGGTGTAGTTGTTAAGTCAAACCTGTCCAAGTGTCCAGGGGAGAGAAATGACAATTAAAACACTTCTTATTTTTTGAGTTTGAGAGTTGAATTGGAAGCTGAGTTGGGGATGTGAATAGTAACTTGAAATTCTTAGATGAAGATGTTGATGATGATAGTGAAGCTAAAAATTTATATATCATCAAGTTAAGGATATCTTATCAGTGTCAACCTTGGTTTTTTAACTATGACGTCCTTTTATTCATTTCAATTATTATCTTTCGGCAGAACAAGCTGTTAAAAGATTTGAGGCTTTTTATTAATATGGATTCATATCTTAGGTAAAAATTTAACTTAGAATAGCAGCTGAAGTCTGGATCAGGTGTTAGTGATGCTACTTTACCTTCTCGTAGTGTCTTTGTGGGTGAGACTTGTGAGAGATAGATAGGGGATGCAGCCTTCATTGGTAACTTTGACTGTGTGTTAAAATGGACCATTTCATTGAGACCCCTAAATTCCCAATGACAATTTGGCTGAAAGAGTTGGACACAGGATTTAACTATTTCCCTACTCAAAATAATCCTGCTTTTGCGAGAAAATTATACCCGTCTCTTGAAACCAAATAAAGCATAAATAAAATATACCAAAATTTTCGTAGCCTTGTACGATGACTCAAGCTTGCTTCATGATATTTGTGAGTTTTCCCCTTTTGTCGATAGCATGTCTGTATCATTAAGTGGCTTGTCTAATACGTATATTAAATTATATCATGTTGGGATTGCACTATTACAGTTTCCTCTTCATTGTTTGATCCTGTCCCATAAGCCAATCTTCTCTTTTTATAGGATCCAGCGGGGGCAGCCTGCAACTGTCAAAGTTGCTGCAAATCTTGTTAGGCTTTTATGTTATAACAACAAGGTTAGAACGTACACTTTAGTTACACTCTACATAATCCTTTGATGCATTCTTGTATTTTTGAATATTTTCTCTTTATTTCTTGTTCACATTATTTATTTGTTTCTTTTCGCATAGATGTCAATTAGTAGACATGATTGTGACTTAAAGAAGTCATTATTGGTGATGTTTCTATCAGCATACTATAAGTCACTTTTTGTGCCTGTCATTAAGTATAGGTAGTGATCATCCAGGAAACAAAGCATCTCTGATTTGGGATTATCTTATCTGTTCTCATGTACTGATGATAGTCAATAATATTAGACTAGCTACAGAATTATTTTTCTCTATTAGGAAATGTTATATTTCTCGTGTCTTCATCTGCATGAATATCCAATCCAGTTCAAATAGTTAGATTTCAGTAGTTATATCACACATCAACCTATGTCTTGTTCGAAATGAAAAAGGATATCGTTATCAATGCAAAGAATTCTGCGTGTTGCGACATGATAAAAGTGTCAGTAGTCAATTCTATGTAATGTCAATATTTAATCTTACATTTTTCTTTATATCTTAGTGTTAATATTTATAATTTGCTTCATCCTAGTTGTTTATATTAATGCTTACTGTAATGAAGGTTTAAACTTGCTTCATTATTGATTTCTGGATCTCACAGAACATGCTACAAACTGGTATAATTGTTGGTGGATGGGACAAATATGAAGGTGGCAAGATATATGGGGTTCCTCTGGGTGGAACAATTATAGAACAGCCTTTTGCCATCGGAGGTTCCTTTTTTTTATATACTTTATATTTATTTTTTATATTCTGTTATTAACGATTATGCTAATTGCTTTGGTATGCTATGTTAATTTATTTTTCTTTGTTGCGTAGCGGAGTGGAGATACCTTTGAACTTTATGATTGTAACCTTCTATGAATCCATTTGATGAGATCAATTGAGGATGTTATTTTGAAGCTACATGAATTAGAAAATGATAAATTAAAAGATTATGATTATTGGAACGACCCAGGGTTACCATTGAACTCTTATTGTCCTGCTTTCTGCGAACCAAACAGGGTATTATTGTTCCGACTCGTGGTACAGGAACTAGATGCCTTGTCCATTTCACCATAGGTAGTGCTCTGTGTACCCGTTTCCGTTTCGGTTTCCATTTTGTGCCAACATACTTGTTTCCGATTTGCATGCCTAGTCGATAAGTAACAACGGAACAACCCTAGATACCCTAAACTATTACAATCTAAAAAGTATTCAATGATAAAATCATTGTTATTAAAGGCGAACTAAGGCGTGCGCATAGGCGCTCTATAGCCCATCCAGGCGCAAGGTTGGCTCCTCACCTTGCCTAAGGCTCATCAGCTTCAATGAGGGCCCCAGGCGCAAGAGGCCCTCACTTCTTTGAAGTTAAGCCTAATTAGTCTCAGCTATCCATGTTCTAATCTAATATGATTTGAGCCACTCATATTAGCCTGGTGCCTAGCCCTTATGACAAAAACGAAAAGGAAAGAAAACAAATTGACATCGACAGAACCAAAATGAAAAGAAAGAGAAGATAAAATACAGAGGAGGAAAGAAAGATCGGCATGAGTGTTTTTTTTTTATTTACTGGTTGTTTTTATTGCAATTTGCTAGTTTTCACTTTGTAACAAGGTTCTAAAAGGTGCTAGGCGGGCGGACGGTCGCTGGGGGGGGGGGGGGGGCGCTAATTTTTTATTTTAAGCCAATTTTAATATTTTATCTTACATTTATCCAAACAAAACAATAATATAAAGGAAAACAATCTATAATAAATGTTTTTGCTTAAAGTTCAAACACATATTCATATTGCTAATGCCAAAATTCAAACAGAAAAATGCAATTGTTTAAAGTTCAAATACAAACAAATAATAAAAAAATACAAACTAATAATCCTCATCTTCATAGATATTTCTCTCTAACTCTTCTTCTCTATATCCCTCCAAGATAATGTCCTCATCAGGCTCACACTCATACTTCTTATCTCCTTCCTCTTTCGTGTCATCATCAGAAAAAAAAAATTTCTTCATGGAGTTTTCTTACTCTAACATTTCTACTATTTCTCCTATACTCTAACATGTTATTCGCTTCGGATATTTCACCAACCGCTTCCCAAGTAAGGCTCGAACTGCCCTCAACTTCTTCATCTAATCCTACGACGTCGTTTTGTAGCTTAGTCATTAAAATTTTTAAAAAATAATTGTAACCCTAAATTTTTTGCTTAGGATCCGCCTAATTTCTCCATTTTGCCCGCCCAGTCTCGTATAATTTTCTTGAGAGATTTTTTTTTTCCTCCTTGGGCATAGGCGAGGCGCTAGGTGGCCTAGGTGTGGCGCCAGGGGGGGCTAGTGCCTAGGCGGAGATTTTTAGAACACTGCTTTGTAATGGTCTCTTCTGATTATTTGGTTGTGAAAATAACTATGGAAATAGTCCTCCCATATATATGTGTGTGCGTGTGTTTGTGTGTATAGTTATTGAAATGAGTATAATTTTTTACTATACTAGGCGCTTTTATTTCTGTTTTTTATTATGGGCATATATATTCAGGTGTGTGTATATGGTATTATGTTGGCCACAGGACATATGTTGCTTATCCCTAAAAAACATCAAAGAAATTATTGGGTTTCGCCTTTAATAATTATGGATATAATATTAATTACATAATTAACCAGCTCTCTTTTTATCCTTCACTTTGACATTTATAAAGGTTTTCCAAATTTCATTTCTCTTTAATTATTCTCATAAGCTCTTCGTGGTTGGCATCTTATGACCCATTAGCAACCTGAATATTGCCTTTTCCACTGCAAAGGACAGATGTCTGTACAATAATTATCATACATTTTGTTGTACGATGTGGTATATCTAGAAAGGCGGCCTAAATATGAACATTTTAAGTTATTAAGCGTTAACCGGATTGAACTTCACTTCCTAAAAACTCTCCAGGTTATTTGATTTGATAATTCTACATATAAATTTCAATATATCTCAACTCAGAATACCTCACATACAGTGTACTCTGTCCAGAAACTTGAAGGCCTTTTGTGTGTTAACACATCTTTTTGTGCGAATATGAAGATTAGAGAATTATTATATATACATATATATATATATATATATATATATATATATATATATATATATATATATATATATATGACATAGTTGTTAAATCGTGAATTGTATAAATGATGGAATCTCCATTGATAGATTTCAGAGTGGTATATATAGATTTGAGATCGAGAATTTGTGTGATTGTGACCTTCAAGCAGCCTTCTCTTCCTCTTTCTCCCCTTATTGCACCCTTCTTTATCCCTAACAGAACTTTGTACCACATTACTTTTTATCATAATCTCTTGACCATCTTTTCTACCATAATAAGGATCACGGGAGTGCAATATTTATTTAGAAAAAGGAAAACGAAAAAATTGATCATGGGGGTGCAATGTGTCCAATCTCATTTCTTTATTGTTTGTGGAGTAAAGAAAAACACAGAAGATGATTGAAGATTATGGGAGTGATACAAGATTTTATCAGTTCAGTGCCTAAAGTTACTCTTGGACAGATTTAGGAAAACTTAGAAGAGAACAAATGAATGAAGAGTAGCAAAAGAGAAAAGGGATTAACTAGGTCTAACATCTGGGGATCTTGGGCCTCACATCCAAATGAAATATGCTTCAAAAAATTCCATATTCATTCATTCTGCCTCTAAAATGGCTCAAGTTCATCTATTTATAGGACTCCTAAACATTCTAGCACCTTAAATATACTGAACCTTTGTAATTAATGCATCTATGACTCTTTGACCAGGTACACGCATTAATGCTGATGCAACACACAAATTATCAACAAAAAAAAATTACTTCACACAGAAAATTAAAACTAATTAATTCTTTAGGCCAGTTCTAAATCAGAGTCCTTCCAGATATTTGCTTGAGAAACAAATTTCCCCCTTCGTTTATAGTGTTTGCCGGACCTCCCGGGCATACCTATGCCAGCGAGTTCAAATTTTCAGTGTCCGGCCTTATTTATTGAGGGTGTCGTTATGGGCTAACATGTCCTGGCATCTGACTTGGTCCATTAGGAAGTTGTTTCAATAGATTCTAGGAAATAATTATAGTGAAGATTCATGTTTGTTCAAAGAAAAATTGAGAAAAGATACAATCTCTATAGAGCTGTCATGATCATCTATCTGGTTCCACTTATTGGGGCTTTTATTGGGAAATATGGAATTGTTTTAAATGACTAATCAATCTATTCACTATTTGGAAACTTCTTGGGTTAGTTTTGCCATGATAATCACTAAACAAGCAGTGTGTTTTTTTTGGTTAATCTTTCTTTATAAGTTGGATTCCAAGTTGACATTTAATGCTCTGCAGGATCTGGCTCGAGTTATTTGTATGGATTCTTTGATCAAGCATGGAGGGAAGGAATGGATAAGGACGAAGCCGAGGTCTGTAGTGTTGATTGTTACAGTTGCAATTGCATTATCTACATCAAAATTAGTGTATTAATGGTCCGTCTTTTTTAGTACTTTCAATACTCACGCGGAGTTCTCGAACAACAGTCTAGTCCAATATGTTGATGTTAAGAAGATTGTCATAGATTAGCATGGAAAGAGTAAAATTCTTGCGGATTCACAATAGCTTTAGTTATATATTTTTACAAGTTAGAAAGCTGGTACAAGGCCAATAACAATTAGGAAATTGATGTAAAATTTTGGTCATCCTTTCCTTGTCCTTAGCTGCACAGTCAGACAGGAAAGAAATTGAAAACTGTGTTTATTGCCTAATTTCTAACACGTTCTTTTGCAGCATTTGGTGGTTAAGGCTGTTTCTCTAGCTATTGCTCGAGATGGTGCTAGTGGGGGTGTTGTCCGAACAGTTATTGTAAGATTTTATAGTCTGTAGTTGTGCTTTTTGCTCTATTCTGCCCCCTCAGTCTCATTTCTCAATTTTCTTTTTCAGATAAATTCGGATGGAGTAACAAGAAACTTCTATCCTGGCGACAAACTCCCGCTATGGCAAGAGGAATTGGAGCCTCAGGATTCTTTGCTGGATATATTGAGTGCTTCGGGTCCCGAGCCAATGAATATTTAAGTGGATGTGATCTGATTCCTACTGTCTGACTCTCTCTTACAGGCTCTCCCCGTCTCTCTCTTAAGTTCATCTTAGACGTGAAACATTATCAAATTCCAATAACTAGTTAATGTTTTGTGGTATTGTGGTGTTCTGTATTAATTATAGTTCTATTTGATGATTGCATGCTTCATTTTCTATCAAGTAAAAAGTGAAGAAGAATTCACACAATTGCTTCTTTTGATTATGAGAATTACTTGAGGTGTTGCCAAAAAGGAACCTTTGGCTGCTTCGTTATACCATGCAAGTATGCAGGTGGTATTTATCAGAATTTACCTTGTTCAGCTGAGCAACTCATTTTCATATAAAATTTTGTCGATGACCCGATGGCATGTATTGAATTAGCTCGGAAAGACTACAAGAAACAACAATTACTTTTGTAACACTTAATTTTTTCTCTTTACCATGTGTCATATTGGGGTGACTGACACGTGGCTCAAATCACATGTAATTTGTAACTCTCAGGAGTCAGGACCGTAGTTGGTGAAACAGGCTTTTGGGTAATTTATAGTGTTAACAACATTGAATACCAACGAACTCTTAGCTGTTTCTAATTTAAACAATAAGGTTTGTATTTATTTTTTTGTTTAAATAACTGTACTCCATTTTACGCCAAAAACTGATTGTTATTTTAAGCAGTTAATATCGGAATAATATTTATGTTGTTAGAGTAAATATTTATTTTAACCTTTACACTTATTTCAGTTGCATTTTGGACAGTTATTCTTTATATTAAGTAGAACTTAACCACCCATTTGCATGTCTAATGAAATTGATAATCAAGACTGGGGAAACACGAAATTGGAGGATCTAGAGGCATCAATGTAGCATTATCCAATAATGTTGATCTGATTGGAAGATAGGTGTGCCTCATGTATTCATTTCATACTTCTTCTCTCTTCAGATTTTGTTGAACATTGGGTCATTGACCCAACTGGATGCCCATAAAGGGTTCGCACCGATTGTGGTTGACATGATCTGATGACTAACAACATGTATAGCCCATGACACTGGTTAGTGGGGTTGGTGGAAAAGACATCAAGTGATTTGCATGATTAAGACTGTTTGATGAGAGTTTTAACTTATGTGACTTGATAGATTGAGCCCCTCTTTAAAAGTAACCTAAAAATAACTAAATTTTTATAGGTCAAAAAATTCCAGCTTAATAGCTGAATGCTAAACAAGCTGAAAACCTATTTGATAAAACAGAATATAACAAATAAGCCCTCTGCAAACTATTATTGTTTTAATTTTACTATTATTGTTATTATCATGATTGATAAATAATATTTATACTTTTTGGGTCAAACATGGAACAAAGATCCATAATTAGTATTTACAAAATTTGCAAATAGAACTGTGGAAGAGGCGAAGCACAAAAATAGAAACACAGAATAATTGTAACCAACATTTTCCCATAATAAAAAAGAAGTTGACACTTCAAAAGAACATTTCATCTGTCTTGCTTGCTCAGGCGTTTATTCAACGATAATAAGGACAAAAGTAAAATTAAACAGTGGAGGCAGTAAAGTGGGAGAAAAGTAGCAAAATTTCTAAGACAACTGACTACACTAGAAACTGCTCACTATTTCAATGTAGTTAAGTTAATGGGAAAGAGATTCCGCAAGAATGGGACTGAATTTGGGTCAGATATGGAGGCTTTGCCTGTATTAGTCTGTGGCCACAGCTTCTGGGCAACGAATTAGTTTAAGAGGCGACATGTGGGACTTGAGTGGGATTTGCGACGGTTCAATCAACTTCTTCTCCTGCGGTTTCCCTATACCCACAATTCCAAGGACTTTCCGCACTTCATTGGCGAGCTCGATGACCATGTCATCTTCATGACCTATAAATTCATACAAGAAAAAGTTCAAGAGGTAGCATGAAATACATCAATTTCTACGGCAGGTCGAACTACTTGAAATCTATGTCACTCTTTACTTTGCCCTAAAGTACTTATATCGACACTCGGATAAGAGTATGGACATTAGACACTTCGTGTTGGCATAAAAATTGAAAAAATTGAAGAGTAACCGTATCGGACTCTTCAAAATACCATATCTAATCAAACACTCCCTCCAAGCCCCTATAACATAGCTTGAAATGTTTGCATTGACGCATAAAGTGAGAAAACATACCAATATCAAACATGGCTTTCTCCAACGAGAAAATATAATCCCTGTTGTTTCCACATGGACCAAACGCAGTTGCAATTTGCCTTAAATAGTTAATGAGAAAACAGCACATAAGCTATGATAAGGCTTCAAAGCAAAAAAACAAGGAAATGTGACGAGGGGAAAGCATGAGTAAACCATATTACCTGGCCATGTCCTCCAATGGGGCAGGCCCTAGGTAGTACTTATTTGATACTTTATCAGGAGTAGATGTAAAACTGCAATAACATATATTTAATATGCTGATATTTTTCTTTTATTTCTTATAATTAAGTTTTTGAGAGAGAATGAGACGGATGCAGTGAAATATCTTACACTATCATTCCAGTGATAGCAGGATGTTTAGCATTTCCTTCCTGCATTTAAAAGGGCACATTTAAAAAAATACAAATCAAAAAAGGAAAAGAATAAACTTTACACTCCTTAGGAAATAGCCACTGAATCATTCAGAGGCAGCTCAAAAAAAAAAGATTATGCCTTCTAAGGTAAGAGAATTGGATTATAGAAGGGCAGGACTTGACCTTGAAGAAATCCACTATAGTCTTCTCATCATACTCGCATTCTCTTCGTTCCAAATACTAAGGACAAAAAATTATTATCACTCATTAACCAACAAACTTAACATGCAAGTAAGACTAACAAAATACAATAACTGGCCTACTTGAAAGAGAGGACAGAGCATAAAGAAGACCACGTTAAAGGATACAGAGTTACAGATGCAAATCTTATCATTTTATGCCAAAGAACTTGATACACCAACACAATGCATGTGCACCACATGACTGAAACATACCTCCATTGCCGCTCTTTCCTTCTCCGGGCCTCCTCGAACACAATAAGCAGCACCCCACTGAGAGAAAAATGGAAGTAAGAAATAACAGACGAAATATGGCTAAAAAGGATTACGTAGGGAATTGTTATTTCCACAAGTAAACATTGATATTTCCAAAAGGTCTCTCTCACATTTGTGTAAAACCCACTTACTATTCATGTGAGGAGGACCTTGTGGAAATACTACTTTTACTTGTGGAAATATCAATTAACATTATTTATTAGTTGTGATTTTGTAGGATAGCAATTTAGGGAAGAAAATGGGCCAAAAGTTGTGGCTCTGATTTATCAGGAAGATGCCTGTGGCCAACCCCAGCCTAACCAGAAAAAGGATAACAAAATGAAGGATAGCTAAGAAGGAACGCGTCTAAGCTTGCCAGTGGGATGGATGTAATATCAGTAAAAGTTGCATGGAGAATTCACTTACACAGATGGCCCCTTCAGCTTGTTCCAGTGTGCAAGTTCTTGCAGGATTTTCGGGTGTACCTCTGTGATCAATGCATGCTGACACATATAGGAGATATGTGATAAAAAATAAAAATAGCAGTTATACAAAAGGGTACAATGATCATGCAATTAATCATTATGCGAGTAACTTACCAAGATCAAAAACACGCCTGTAATCCTTGATGAAGCCTATCACTTTCTCCTCATATTCAAATCCAGGGTTCCACACCAATGAACCATAGCCAAAAACCCAAAACACCATGGTTGCACTACTGTAAAAAAATAAATAAATAAAAAAAAATAATGATAAAAATTAAAAGGCTGATACATAGTTATAATAAATAAATAAAAATGTGATTAATTAAAACATTAAAATTCTATTAAAATTTATTTCCCAAAAAAGAAGTTCAGTATCACAGGTTTATCAGATCAGAGTACCCTACAGAATGTGACTAGAGGATTTAAACCAGAAACTTCATTCAGCTTAGAAACCACTAAATGCCAGGAAAATACACTAAACAAATAACATCAGTCGTATGACATTATGACCAAAACATAACATCACTTATTTAAATCATTTTTCTGCCAAAGAGACTACACAACAAACAAAAACTGCTAAAAATTTACCTAAATTGAGCCCTTCAAGACTCCATTACCCAGGCTAGGCCCCACACACCACTAAAATGTAAATTCAGCTTCTTTGCTATCATTCCTTGCCCGTAGTCTACCAACAAGTTGTTTGAGGCATACGGCATGCAAACATGCACGACTTATTCAGGTATATGTGGCTTCCAAAACCATCCAATAAAATAATGTAATCGAAGTGATAAAGGCAGTCCGTCCAATAGTGCATAATGCACTCTAGTCCAAGAACTCAGCTTTAACTCTTAGATTGGAGTGCAAGGGCTGAAAACTGAATCATAATTATCATCTACTGTATATATGAATGTCTATACTTTAGAGTTAATTACTGTAGTAAAGTGAAGGCCCAAACACATCTTATATTCAAATCAAATGGTATTCCAATACCCAAATCAAGCTACTGCTCAAAACGCAGAGGGATAAATAACAATGATCACTTTTTCAACCTAAAGAAAGAATCAAATTCATGTTATTCTACTGAAACTAATGGAGCAAAACAAGCCAGTTAAGTTTCACAAAATAGATAAATAAAACCCCAAAAATGTTAAAATATAGATATTGAACATAAAAATAAATTTATACAAGGACAATTTGCAAAATTACAACATTTCTGACATGTGCTCCATGATATTTCAATTTTTAAAATGTCCTCCATCATCTATTCAATTGTTGAATTCTGTCACCGTCCATATCATATCCTTTAATTGGGTCACATATTTTACCCAACTAATAATTAGAGGCGACAGATTTCCCCAATCAATAGGTAGACGTGACAGATTTGCAAACACTGGATATATAAATATATATTTATCCCTGATTTATAACTTCATTTTTTATTGGTTCATTACACTTTGCACCAATCCAATCAGCATTATAACAAAATATCAGCTCAAATTAGCAAAACTAATAATAAAAAAGGAGAGAATGGACCAAAAATCTTACAGATCCGATGCAAATAACACGCAATGCGGGGTGATGAGAGAAATTGGTATGATATATGTAAAACTCCGAGATAAGCAAGGAGAGAGATTGAGTTAAGACTAGGGTTTAACGATTTTGCGTCTTTGCAAACCCTAGAACTTGAAACCACGAGGGCTCAACTTTCTCCCTCCTCCCTTTCTCGCTCTTCCTTTCTTCCTGGTTTTGAGGGGCGAGCAAACGCAGTAGGATGATATTTATAGGAAACTGATATTACATGATAAGATCTTACTTTAAAATTATAACAATAGTTATAAATGTATAACGATAATAAATAATTAAAAAATTTTATTTATATAAAAATAAATCTTATTTATTATTAATCTGAATAAAATGTTATAAAATTATTAATTTTTTTTATAAAAATAACAACCTATTTATATATAGAAAAATATAAGCGTATAAAAAATAATGATAAAATATATTTTAATTATTAAAAAATAAAATTTAATATAAAAATTTATATCAAATTTTATTTTTTAATAATTAAAATAAATATAATATTTAATTTTTACATCCTCCATATATACGGGACAAAACAAAAAGCAATGGGGATCTCATGCCACGTTATTTAGTCTCAGCCATCATCTCTATGTATCGTACGCATTCTGTTTCATTTGGATCATTATTTTTTTAATATATAATTTAAAATATTTTTAGATTTAAAATTTATATAAAAATTTAGCCATTATAATTTATATTATAAAATATTAAAAATATATATTATTTATTATAATTTTATTATTTCATGATTTTTAATGTGTTTTATTAATTTTAAGTTTTAACAGATATTTTAAATTAATTTTAAAAATAAATAATAATCTTATAATTTATAATAGATGATGTATTAACACTTTTATACAAAAGAAAAGGCAAGTGATACAAGTTTAAAAACTTTTATCTTGTATCACTTGCTTCATCATATATATCAAAAAAATGATTTTGCCATGTATTACAATTTTTTTTTAGCAAATTAATATAATTGAATAACATTATAAATAAACCCACTTTATTATATATTTTCTTAAAAGAATTATTCCCTCTATTTTTTTTATAGACTGAAATTTGTTTCTTATATTTCTCATTTGTCAATTTTAAAAAAGTATTAATGACTTAATTCACCATAATAACCTTAAATTAAACATTAATTTGTTTATCTTTTTTAATGAATTTTAAAAAATAATATAGAGATGTAATATTTATTTTAATCAATCGAATAAAGTATTAATTATATTTTTAAATATATATATATATATATATATATATATATATATATATATATATATATATATATATATATTAAATATTAATTAAAAAGGAAGCGGAGGGAGTAACAATTATACTTTTCACATGATAATAAACAGAACGATATATAAAATTACAAAGATCTATGTTATTTTCCTGAGAAAAGTAACGAAAAGAAATTTGAGTA
This sequence comes from Hedera helix, assembly GCA_947179155.2. Taxonomy (NCBI): domain Eukaryota; kingdom Viridiplantae; phylum Streptophyta; class Magnoliopsida; order Apiales; family Araliaceae; genus Hedera; species Hedera helix. The sequence goes on along the minus strand of OX359273.1, from coordinate 18,554,282 downwards.
CTCCTATTTGCTAAGTTCAATGAACTTGGACGTTCTTCGTTTTGAAATCCTTCTAGGCAAGGACCGGTAGTTTGAAAATACACATGACAGTAGTGAGAAAAACCAGTGCATTCGGTATTGTCACGTAATATTTTTAAGTCCGTAATATATTATCATTAATAGACACAGATATAAAAAAAATTATTATATATATATATTAAAATAATAATATATAATTATGTTGAGATATCGCGTGATAATATCCTAAAAGGTGTTTTTACACTTACTCTCAAAATATACCCATAAACTTTATTCACATAAAAGACAAATGAATATGGCTCTATTTCATTTGTAAATTATAAATAAAGTGATATCATACTCTTTCGTCTTTTTTACGAATAAAATTAACGGGTATTTTTTTTTGAGTAAGACTGAATTTTTCTATCACTTCTCCAATGATAAAAGATTTTGATTTAGTTAAGATTTGCTGACCGAACAATTATAGTATAAAATTAGACACATTGAATCTAGATGCATTTTCGTTTTCTATGCGATTCTGATTCTGGGATTTCGGATATTCTGACTTTTTGGACAATAGATGATGACATTAATATCAAGGGTTTACTTTGATACAAGAAATCTGACCCCTTTAAATCCGGAATCCATTCCAAAAATTTAGGAATCGGAATCATAATTTAGTGCATGTATATATATATAAATTCTAAAGATAAGGAATCTTGAAATAAAGTGATGCTCCCTCCCTTTCTAATTCTCTATAACGATAGGATTTTTATTTGACGTTTGTGGATTTTTAAAGAAAAATTAATAACTATTTTCTCAAATTATCATAATAAATTTTTTAATACAACTTATTATTTTTTCAACAAACTCCGAGTATCGTAAAATTATCCACATTCATTCTTTATTATATTTTAGGCCAAATGTAACCCCTTAATTGGAGCGCCAGTGCATTACCTTAAAATGACATATAATTAGAAACGGAAGGGATACTTATTTTATGTCTCCCTCCCATCTCTACGCAACTTCACCTCTTATGGCAAATAAATTACTCTCTCAACGCTTTCTCGTTTATTTGTCTTTTAAGAGAGATTTTTATTTATTTTTATCTATTCTTTGTAGATTTCAAGAAAGTACTTAATACTTACTTCTTTTTTTTCCTTCATATTATCTCTTATGATTAAAGATTAATTTATTTCTTTTTTATCTTTATAATAAATTTTAGAAGATTAATATTAAAATTTTATACTTAATTTTGATCAAATAAAATATTAATTGCCTTTCTTAATTTATATGTATAATCTTAAAATGTCAATTAAAAAGGAATAATAAGTAGTTTAAACTTTGGTTGTTTTAGCCTTACAAACACAACTTTTTTATAATTTAAAATTAATTTAATTCATTTAAATTTCATAAAATAATAATTATTGTATATAAACACTTACTTAAATAGAGTTTTTAATTTGTAAAATGTGCAAACATTAATGATGTTTTATCCTCATCTATATTTACTATAATGACCACGAATTTTATATGTCATTACAATTATAATGATTAAATAATTAACAATGAATTAAATTTTTTGTACTAATTAATTATGCATTTAATAATTGAATGAATATACTTGTGTATGTGTATATTTATTTAAAGTAATGAAGTAAGGTGTTATAATTAATTAAAGCAAGTCTAATTGAATTATATTTTAAATTCAAATGAGGTATTAAACTAGGTCAAATTAATTAACTTAGTAGTCCATATAATAAATTTAAACCTTGATCCATATAATAATTAAACTAGTTCAATGCTTGATTTAATTAAATGTAACATATGTTATTTAATGTTAGCCCAATAGACTAATTAAATTGAGCCCAACCAAATTAAATGGATGAGCCCAACTTATTTAATTCATAGATCCAAAGTGGAGCCCGATAGGAAGTCAAAATATTGGTCAATATATATATATATATATATATATATATATATATACATAGGTGTATATATAGATAGGTATATATATTATATATATAGGTGTATAATTAAAGCAATAAAAATAAACCAAAAATAGGGGATTAAATCCCATTTTGGCTGACACTTATAGTGCCCACTTGGGAGTGGCTTGTTTTGCTTCAATTGCTTCATTCACACACTTTGTCTTAGTTGGTCACTAACCCTAGTCATTCACCTTGTCATTTACAATGTCATTCATTCCAATAGTAAACACAATTAGCTCCTAAATTGACCAATGCTAGTTGATTAGGAAGGTTAATGAAGGATTACTTAAGTTTTATAAATAGAATGCTCCACACCTTTGTTGTGTTGGTTAGTCATTTCTGTAATGACCGAGAAAATTACGAACCCAATTTTTTTTTTTTTAATTATATCCATAAGAGAATATGAGGTATGAAGTATGTGTGTATGTGTTAAGTTGTATGATGAGAGGTATTAAGTTAGTTAATTAAAATAATTAACTAAAGAAGGAAAAAGATTGCAAGAGAAGCTTATGTGATAAAATCACAAAGCTTGAATGTTGGCCTTGTATGACAAATAAAAAGTTTTATAATGAACAAGTTAATTACTTGTAGGAATTATGAGAAAGAAGAAGCAAGTGAATTATTAAAGATAACTCCATTGTGGAAATAATTGTACGTGTATGTGTAACAATATTATAAACCCAATTTGATGATAAGAGTTAGTGAATGACTTAATTTAATCAAGTTAAGGTACTTGTATTAACATGTGTTAAGGTTTTAATCAAGAAGTCCAATGGACTTATAAATAGCAAGTCTAATTGGATTATATAATAAGTCCAAATGATATATTAAACTAGGTCCAATAAACCAACCTAGTAGCCTATATAATTTAATTAAATAATGATCCATGTAATAGTTAAAACTAGCCAAATGCTTAATTTAATTAATTGTAGCATGCGTTAGTTAATGTTAGCCCAATGTAATAAATAAATTAAGCCCAAACAAATTAAATGAATGAGCCCAATATAATTAATTCTAAGGTCCAAAGTGGAGCCCAATAAGCTTGTATAGGTGAATATGTATACATATATTGGACTTAAAATGGTCTAGGACTTAAAAATAAAGTCAAATTGAAAAAATAAAATGGTCAATCTTGAATTTTGGGGCCCACATAGATGGGAAGCTAGCTTGTTGGTTGATTTTTGAGTGTAAAATGGTTCAAGCAACCCCCAACCACCCTAGTCATTCATATGGTCATTCAAAAGGTCCATCAAGTGGTCATTTCATGCATAGTAAGCAAGATTAGAACCTTAATCAACTAATTTTAGTTGATTAGGAGAGCTAATGGTGAAATCCTAGAGTTCTATAAATAGAAATGTCCAACACTTGTATAAATGTTGGTTCATTTGCTCCATTCACTAAAATTTAGAGAGAGTAAGTTGTAGAGAGAAGCTAGAGCATTTGTGAGAGTTCTAGAGAGCAAACACTTTGAGTATTATCAAGTGTAGGTGATTTTTGATCCATACAAGAAGATCTAAGAAGAGCTCTAACTATTTCCAAGAAGAAGATCTCCATTAAAGGTATAAAAGTTTCTTTGAACCTTAGCTTATTAGTTAGTTTGTTATGTGAGAAAGAAAAACCCATGTGGTGTTAGATCTTCAATATATATGAAGATATACGGTTAAACATGCTAGATGTGTGTTCTAACATGTTTGGTATGGAAGATGATGAAAGAAATGGTAGTATGAGCATGCTTGGTTTTAAAGCCCTAGTTAAATGTCTAGGTTGATGATTTATGATTTAGGATGTGCAAGTTATCTTTGTGACCTAAGAGTTTTGAATGATAGATTTATGTGTTATAAAGATAACCCAATTTGAATATTTCAAAAATATCAAAAAACAAAGAAGTTATCGCTTTTACCGCAAATGATGTCATTTTTAAACCCTAAATGGTTCGATCCGTAAATTTTGTGTAAAACGTTTTCAAAAAGACCATCAAACTATGGAATATTGTAAAACAAGAAGTTAGGAAGACAACAACACTAAGTTGGTGCCATTTGGATGTGTAGAGTTTATTTTATTCAAGTTTGAACCATTAAAACCATGGATTTGTGAAGTTAGTTTTCACTTTGTCCTTTTGAGCGATTTTAAGCTTAGATTCGTTCAGAATTTGGATTTGTGATCTAAAGAGAAGTTGTAGAGGGGGAAATTCTGATGAGAATGGACTCAAGAATCACCACAAAATATTTTGAAATGAAGAAGTTATGACAGTTTTAGTAAAAGAGGTCCGGACAGCCAAAACGAGCGCCGCCAGCGCTTGGACCTTCTGCTTTGAGCGCTGCCAGCTCTATAATAAGCCTATGGCCAGCGCCACCAGCGTTGGCCCAGTTTTAAAAAGTCAAATTTTTGATATTTTAATGTTTTACCAAGTTAGAACACCGGTTTAACTTGTCAGTTAATGAAAAGTCTAAACTAAACACCGTTAGAGACTCAAAACCTAAGATAAACATGTAAAATGAATGTGTTTGAATATTAAACCAATATATATATAAAGTTTATTAGTAACTAATTGGTAGCTAGATGTTTAAAATAAAGAATACGGTTAACACAATTAAAAAGTTAACTATTGATATTGTTAGAAGATTATTAAAATATTATGAAATGATCAATAATATTAGTATATGATTAAAATATTATTAAATGATTAATAATATTAATAAATGATTTAAATATTATTAAATGGTTGATAATATTAGTATAAGAATAAAATATTATTAAATGGTTAATAATATTAGATAATAAATAAAGTATTATTAAATGGTTAATAATATTAATATATGAATAAAATATTATTAAATAGTAATAATATTAGATAATGAATAAAATATTATTAAATGATTAATAATATTAGTAAGTTAATAAAATATTATTAAATGATTAATAATATTAATAAATGATTAAAATATTATTAAATGGTAAATAATATTAGTATAGGAATAAAATATTATTAAATAGTTAATAATATTAGATAATGAACAAAGTATTATTAAATGGATAATAATATTAGTAAGTTAAGAAAATATTATTAAATAATTAATAATATTAATAAAGGATTAAAATATTATTAAATGGTTAATAATATTAGCATGAGAATAAAATATTATTTAAATGGTTAATAATATTAATGAGAGAAGAAGATATTATTAAATGATATTATCTTGAGTGTAAAATATTATTATCTATTTAATAATATTATTAAATGGATAATAATATTTATAAGTTATTGAAGATATTATTTGATAAATAATATTATTTGAAGAGTAAGACATTATTCATAATGTAAATATATGATTGAAATATTATTAAATGATTAATAATATTAACTAAGGATAAGAATATTATTAAATGATTAATAATATTATAAAGAGGATAAAATATTATTAAATGGTTAATAATATTTATAAATGATTAAGATATTATTTGATAATTAATATCATTGGGGATAGTGTAAAACATTATTATTAATAATGTTAATAAGTGTTTTAGATAATAAAGAGATTAAGAAGATTATTAGATGGTTAATAATATTGAGGAGCTAAGTGATTTTTATTAAAATAATAAATGGTTAAAATATTATTATACGATTAATAACATTATATGTAGTAATTATATATTATCAAATGAGATAATATTATAAAGCAATGAAGTGATGATTATGTGAGTTAAAATATTATGAAGGGATTGATAATATTATTAAGAGTTTTAAGGTTATGATTTAAGTGATAGATGATTTAAGATATATATGTTAAGGTTATTAATGTTAAATAAACCTTTATGTGTTATGCTAATTGGAGGATCAATGTTATTGGATATTAGGTCACCCAAAGAAAGTATTTTAAAGTTGAATAACAATAGTCAGCGGAACATGCAAGTTCTTCTTAACCCTAACTTGTATTTATTGTTGCAAATTTCCTTCAACTTTATTTACATTGAGCTATTCAAATTATTGTTGAGAAAATTCTACACTCGTAGTTATTTGACAGAACTTAAAGTGGATTAATTATCTAAAATTATTCCACCTCATTATTTGTTATTGTATTCGCACATAGTGCTTTTGCAACTGTTATAGTTCATAAATTCACGAACTGTTTAAGAATGTCTAAGCTAATTGTTTCGGCTAGACAAATGCATGTTTAAATTCATCTAAATGAATATTATGAAAGCTTATCCAAACCATTGGCTGGTGCGGATTCTTACAGTAAGACTGAGAAAGAACAACCCTAGTTAAAGGGGATTTTTATATTGTCGGGTAACTGAATTTGCGCAAGAAATTTAAATGTTATGCATATAAATAGGACATGAGAGGACTGATCCCCTCGAGTATCCCGTTATTTTTAACAAGGTGTCAGACATTGTATGTCCGCTCTGCCTTAGTAGCAGTTCATGGTCCTTTGAGACCACTCAGCAGTAAATAGTCAATCCATTCTTTTATTGAACATTGATTCTTGTTATTTCACAATTGTTATCTATTGTTGAAACTCTCGAAAATAAATCTTTTTCATTCATGATATATCATTTCTTATTTATTTAAACTTGCTGGGCAAAGTAGTTGCTCACCCTTGCTATATCATGACCTATTTTCAGTTAAGCTGAGTGATCTAAGGAGTACCACGACAAAGGAAAGATAAACGAATAGACGTAATTAGTTCGTACTATATGTGTAAACCTTTTTTTTTTGTATAAGGTAATGATGATGTATTAAGTTTAGTGGAATCTGGGATTGAAGGTACGTTTTGTAATGAAATTATGTATATTTTCCGCGAGTTATTGAAGTTTTAGTTTATGAATGTTTGTCAAGTGATGAATAGTGAGCACCGAACCCGAGGTTCAAGGGACCCGGATTTGGGGGCGTCACAATTTCTATAACATTTCTAGAGAGAAAATAGACAGCTCATTTGAGAGAAAAGTAAGCAAACACTTGTGAGTTGAGATTTCACCAAAGAATTTGCTAGAGATTTATCAAGGTGGAGTCACTAACAAAGTTTCTAACCAAGAGAAGAAGAACATCCAAGAGCATAAGGTTCAAAAGTGTTATATCTTCTTTTTATTTCATTTTTTGTAGTCTATATATGTTTTATATGGTCAAAAGATATTTTTAACTGATCAAAAGTTATTTTGATGATTTATAAGTCTAAAACTATAATATATTGGTAGATTCATGATTTGATATGTTTAAAACATATTTTGGTATGTGTGATATGTAAATAAATGAAAGAAAAATTAAGCCAACATATTTTTAACAGAGGTACCGCAGCAGCGGTAGGTCCCACTGTCGCAGCGGTGAAACACCCTGTGATTAAAAATTAAGCCACAGCTGCAGCGGTAAATCCCATCGCTGCAGCGGTGAAACTTTCTGCAAGTCACGGCCGCAGCGGTGGTCCTCACCCGCCGCAGCTGTGAACCAAATAGTTTAAAAAATTAATTCTGGACCGGGTCGATTTTGGCCGGGTCGGCTTGGGTCAGAAAATGAAAAATATTTTGTAAATTATTTTATTATTTTTGGATCCAATAAAAGTAATTTAAACATTATGAAAGTTAAATTAATAGGTAAAAGATGATAAATATTATTAATGAATTAATAATATAAATAAATTAATAAAATATTATAAAATGAATAAAATATTATTAAAGGATTAATAATATTATAAAGTTAATAAAGTATTATTAAATAATTAACAATATTAGAAAATAAATAAAATATTATTAAATGGTTAATAATATTAAAATATGAATAAAATATTGTTAAATGATTAATAATATTAGATAATGAATAAAATATTATTAAATTATTAATAATACTAGATAATGATTAATTTATTATTAAATGATTAATAATATTAGAATATGAATAAAATATTATTAAATGATTAATAATATTATTCAGTAAATAAAATATTATTAAATTATTAATAATATTATATGGTAAATAAAATATTATTAAATGATTAATAATATTATAAGACTAATTAAATATTATTAGATTATTAATAATATTAGATAAGAGTTTGAACTATATTAAATAATTAATATAAATTTTATGTGATTAAAATATTATCCAGTGATGATAATATTTTCGAAGTGTTTATATACTCTTAACTATATAATTATTTGGTTAAGTGTTAGATGTGTAAGATGTATAGATGTTATCATATGAATGTATATATGATACTAATTGAAAGATCAACTTGATAAATTGTTAGGTCTATTCAAAGGATAGTAAATTAAATTGGTTAGCAGTAAACAACAAACGAGGCAAGTTCTTTAACCCTTAACTTGTATTTATTTTTGCAAGTTTCTTAACCCTACTAAAATTTTATATTGAGCAAGTTCTGTAATTTATTCAATTATTGTTGAGCAAGTTGCTACACTTGTATTTATTTGCCAAAGCTTTAGGTGGTTTAATTATTTAAAGTTATTCCACATCGATATTATTATTGTATTCGTACTTCGTGCATTTGAAAGCTTTATAGTTCATTAATTCAAGAACTATTTAAAAATATCTAAGCTAATTATTTCGGCTAGACAATGCATGTTTAAATTAATCAAATTGAATATTTTAAAAGCTTATCCAAACCATTGGTTGGTGCGGATTCTTATTGTAAGACTGAGGACGGGCAACCCTATATAAAGGGATTATTTTTTCAGGAAACTGAACTTGAGCAAGATGTCTGAATGTTATGCATATACATAGGATACAAGAGGTTGATCCCCTCGTGTACTAAACTATCAAGGTGTCAGATATATATATGTCTGTTATACCTTTAGCAACAGTTTATGGTCCTTAGAGGCCACTCAGTAGTAAAGAGTCAATCTATTTTTTTATTGAAAAATTGATTCTTATTTTTTCACAATTATTATCTATTATTGAAACACTTGATGTTATTTCCCATTCAAGCATGATATATCTTCTATTATCTGTTCTTAAACTTGTTGAGCAAGCTAGTTGCTCATTTTTGCTATATTATGACTTATTTTTCAGCTAAGCCCGAATGCTCTAAAACGGACAAAGGCAAGAGAAAAGCCAAAGTATATAATAGCTTAATGCATGTTAAATTAATTGCTTTCATGTAATTTATTTTGTAAATATTTTATAATCCCTTAAGATATGTATTGTTATGTTAAGGTTAGTTGAGCTTTGGATTATAGCATTCTTTTATAAGGAACTTTATGTATTATTCCGCGATATTTAATTAAAGATTATGTTTTAGATGTTATTTAGTATTGTATAGTGAAGAATCAAACCCGAGGTTATGGAACCCTGATTTGGGGTCGTCATATGTTGGTATCAGAGCTGTAAGTTAGAAACGTTAGGATTACGAAACCTAGGTTATAACCTTAGAACTAAACTCATATCGAGTGCGTTAGAAGATGAATCAGGGAGATTCATCATGTTGTGTATTTTTGGAGGTGGATTGAGAAAATCCATCAAGCCAAGATGTACATGATAAAATATCATTTCATTTCATCAATGAATATATTTTATTGTTGTACTGACTTATGTTATTTTTATGGTATAGGATGCCCGAAATTGGACAGTCTAGTCATGTTACTGAGGAGGTGTTCATTGATATCCATATGGATACTACACAGCCGCTAGTGGCTGCACCGATAGAGGATCCGGAGTTTGATCCTGAGGAGGGTGATTGTGAGGAGCTCGTCAGGGGTGGAGTGATGAAGCCATACAGTGAGGATGAGGTCGAATCTGAGGAATCTGAGAAAGAGGAGCCAGCTGAGTATATTGATGGCATAGGCACTACTGCCAATGACATCATCGAGGAGCTGACTACGAGGAACGAGGAGCTGGAGGATAGGGTTCAACATTTAGAGGAGGAGAACCTGACTCACTAGCATATGAAGGATCAGTATAATGATGCAGCTTATTAGTTCTTTGGCAAGAACATGGAGCTGAAAGAGAAGATGACAGAGATGGAGGCTAGATTGGCAGAGGCTGGGCTGAAGATTCAACAAACACAGGCATAAAAGGAGGCCATTAGAGGCTAGTGGCAACAAACAGTAGATGCTAGGACAGATATAGAGATCCAGTGAGATGCGACACATGGGCAGATGCTGGAGTTGGAGGACGAGGTTCGAGAGAAGAGGGTGAGGATCGATTGACTTAGTTATGTCTATCGTTCTTCTTTTGGCAGATTTTAGAGTAGGGTACACTACTACCCAGCTGAGGAGGGTCAGTCCATGCACACTATCAGTAGGAGCGTGGTGATAGCTATAGGGGATGAGGAGTATGACGATGCAGTTCATCGAGAGTTGCGTAGTCAGTAGTAATAGTTTTCTTTAACTATGATGTATGTATATATATGCAGTAGAAACCCAACTTTTGTTTTGACAGAGGGTTAGTATGTTGAAAATCCCAACCCTAGGAAGTTTATGGGATATGTTTATGTTTAGATCCCATCTTTTGTAAACTTTTCAGGGATATAAGCATTTATAGCAGTATGCTTATGATGTAAAAGTGATATGCACTATTGCTTTAGCATATGAATATAAATGCAGATATGTTTATGTTTATATGTGTTGAGGAGATTATTTGTACTTTAGTTTAAATTGCTTCAGCTACAAAATAAAAGTAAAAAATTGAAACAAATATAATAACTTATTTTTTTTCTATACAGAAAATGCCGCCACGTAGAAGAAATCACCCACCACCCCCACCCCCACCGGAAGAGTCCGTTAATGCAGGAGAGGTACCGCCAAACCCAGTGTAAGAGTTTGTGAAAATGCTAATAGGAGCATTCCACGGACGTAACGCTAATGCCATTGGAGCACCAAACACTATCGCTCCATTAGCAAATTTCAAAGATTTTAAATTGACAGGGCCACCTGAATTCTGAGGAACCATGGATTGTATAGAAGCACAGACCTGGATAGAAGAAATGAAAAAGTCTTCGAGGTTGCACGAGTAGCAGAGGAGAAAATGACCGCATTTTCTACCTTTATGATGAAGGGAGAGACGAACTATTGGTGGAAGGCGAATAAAAGCAGGACATGAGAGGGAAATATCGTATGGGCGCGATTTAAGGAAGTGTTCTTAGAGAATTATTTTTCGGAAAGCACACAAGCTAGGATGGAAGTTAAATTCCTAGAACTTAAGTAGGGGAATATGTCAGTATCCGATTACGCCGTCAAGTTCAACGAATTGGCAAGATTCGCTCCACATCAGGTGGACACTAAAGCTAGGAGAGCAAGGAGGTTTGAGCAGGGACTGAAACCATGGGTTTACAGTAGGGCGCTGTTCTTCAAATTACCAACTTTTCAACCTTACTGGAGAAAGCCATAATTACAAAGGGGGCAATGAAGCTTTAAAGAAGTACAACCAGGACCAAAACAAGAAAAGAGGTGAAGGAGGAAGCAAAGAAGGCATCAACGGGGATAGTAACTCAAACAAGCGCAAATGGAACAACAATAGTAGTTCAGGGACACCTCAAGGAAGCGAACCAGAGAAAAGCAACAATTGCAGTAAGTGCGGGAAGAATCACTCAGGGGAGTACATGAAGGGGAAGAATGTCTATTATAACTATGGACAAGAAGGGCATATCGCTCCTAATTGCCCCAGACCTAAGAAGGGAGGTTGTTTCTCATGTGGAGCTGCGGACCATCAGATCAAGGATTGTTCGAAAAGGAAGAATGACGGGGGAAGTTTTGGATATAAGGGAAACAACAACAAGCTCACCATTGGAGGGCCGGTGCAACAGAATAAACCAACAGCACGGACTTTCAACATGACGGTGCAGGACGCCGTAGAATCAAAAGACTTGGTGCCAGGTATTATTCTGATCAATGATATAAATGCTTATGTATTGTTTGATTCAGGTGCTACCTGCTCATTTGTGTCTGATGATTTTGCTAGACGGTTAGAATTGCCTAGAGAAAAACTAGAAAACCCAATGAACATAGAAGTTGCTAATAAGGAAGTGATTCCTGTAGAGTATAAACATAGAAATTGTTATGCTGAAATCAGGGGTCATAAATTGATGGTGAATTTAATTCCGATACATTTGGGGGAGTTTGATGTTATACTTGGAATGGATTGGTTTTTTAACCACGAAGCGATAATTGATTGTCAGAAGAAGTGTATACACCTTAAGACACCAAATAAGTCTAAGGTTATATTTTATGGTAGCAAGTCGTCAAGACAATCTTCTTGTCTGACAATGATGCAGGCCAAGAAGGGATGTGTGGGATATCTGGCACATGTGGTGGATACACAAATGGTGAATCCTGAGATGAAACAAATACCAGTAGTTAAGGAGTTTATGGATGTCTTTCTAGATGAACTGTCAGGTCTTCCGCCAGATAGAGAGATAGAATTTGTGATCGATTTAGTACCGGGAACAACACCAATATCGAAGGCATCATATAGGATGGCTCCGGTAGAAATGAGGGAGTTGATGGTTCAGTTGCAAGAATTATTGGATAGAAAGTACATTTAGCCTAGTGTTTCTCCATGGGGAGCACCTGTGCTGTTTGTAAAGAAGAATGATAGATCGATAAGACTTTGTATAGATTATAGGGAGTTGAACAAAGTAACGATTAAGAACAAGTACTTGTTGCCAAGAATTGACGATCTTTCCGATCAATTAAAAGGGACAAAGTACTTTTCAAATATTGATTTGAGGACTGATTATCATCAGTTAAAAGTAAAGAAGGAGGATGTACCTAAAACGACATTCAGAACTCGATATGGTCATTATGAGTTTCTGATAATGTCGTTTAGACTAACTAATGCGCCAGCCGCATTTATGAATATGATGAACATAATATTCAAGCAGTACTTGGATAAATTTGTAGTTGTGTTCATTGACGATATTTTGGTTTATTCCAAAATGGAAGAGGAGCATGCCGAACATCTAAGATTGGTATTAGAGATATTAAGGAAAGAGTAGTTGTATGCTAAATTCTCAAAGTGTGAATTCTAGTTAGAGAGAGTTCAATTTCGGGGTCACATTATCAATAAGGAAGGAGTTTCAGTAGATCATGCAAAGGTGCAAGCAGTGATGAATTGGGAACAACAAAGGACGCCAACGGAGGTTAGGAGTTTCTTAAGGTTAACGGGTTACTATCGGAGATTTATTAAGGATTTTTCGAAGATAGCAATGCCATTAACCAATATGACAAGGAAGACAGTGAAATATGTATTGACGGAGAAGTGTGTAGAGAATTTTCAAGAGTTAAAGAAGAGACTTAGTGAAGCACTTGTGTTGACTTTACTGAATGATACAAGAGGTTTTACGGTCTACAGTAATGCATCGTACAAGGGACTTGGCTGTGTGCATATGCAGAACGGCAAAGTCATTGCGTATGCGTCAAGATAACATAAAGAGTATGAGAAGGGATACCCTACCCACGACTTGGAGCTGACAGCGGTAGTGTTTGCCCTTAAGATTTGGAGGCATTATTTATATGGAAAAAAATGTGAGATATTCACAGACCATAAGAGTCTGAAGTATATCTTTACGCAGAAGGAGTTGAATATGAGACAACGGAGATGGTTGGAGTTGATCAAAGACTACGATTGTGAAATTCTCTACCATCTCGACAAAGCCAACGTAGTAGCAGATGCTCTAAGTAGAAAGAGCAAGGAGAAATTATTTGTATTAACCGAACAAAAGGAACTGGTGAAAGAAATATTTCGAATGGAGTTGTAGGTGAAAAATCCGAAGGAGTCACTAGAAGTGGGAGCAAGCCCAACCTTGTTAGATAAGGTGAAAGAGGCTTAAGACAAAGATGAAAAATGCGATAGAATAAAAAAGAGGATGACCGAAAGGGAGGAGGTCAAATTTAAAGTGGATAGCAAAGGATTGCTAAGGTTTTAAAATCGTGTTTGGGTACCATTAGTGCCTGAATTACGAAAGCAAATTTTGCAAGAGGCTCACAGTATGAGATACTCGATACATCCGAGTCGTACGAAGATGTATTAAGATCTACATCAGCATTTTTGGTGGCTAAATTTGAAAAGGGAGGTTGCAGAATGTGTCAGCCGATGTCTAACTTGTTAGAGGGTAAAGACAGAACATCAGAGACCGAGTGGATTATTACAGCCATTAGAAATTCTTGAATGAAAATGGGAGCATATCACAATAGATTTTATGGTAGGACTTCCAGTAACACAGAAGGGATACGACGCTATATGGGTAATTATAGATCGACTAACAAAGTCAGCGCACTTTTTGCCGATCAAGATTAAATTCAGTTTGGATCAATTAGCAAAATTACATATTAAAGAGATAGTTTCAAGACATGGAGTACCAGTATCAATTGTGCCAGACATAGATCCTCGCTCTGTGTCAAAATTTTGGAGGAGTCTTTAAGAAAGAATGGGGACGCAGTTAAGAATGAGTACAACGTATCATCCGCAGGCTAATGGGCAAAGCGAGAGAACAATTCAGACCTTAGAAGATATGTTTTCAAAGGCAGTTGGGAAGACCATCTACCGTTAGTTGAGTTTGCGTATAATAATAGTTATCATGCGAGCATAGGCATGCCACCTTACGAATTTTTATATGGGAGGAAATGTAGAACACCTCTCTGTTGGGATGAGGTAGGAGAATGTTAACTGTTGGGGCCAAAATTGGTTCAACAGACCGTGAAAATTATCAGAGTAATAAGAGCTCAGTTAGTAGCAGCTCAAGATCGCCAGAAAAAATATGCAGATCTACATCGACAGAAGCGAGACTTCGAAGTAGGGAGTTTTATGTTTATGAAGGTGTCTCTTTGGAAAGGGAAGATCCGATTTAGCAAGAAAGGGAAGCTGAGCCCGAGGTTTATAGGACTATTCAAAATATTGAAAAGAGTAGGTGAAGTGGCGTATGAGATAGCTCTATCTCCTAAATTGGAGCATATCCACAATGTGTTTCACGTGTCAGTGTTGCAACTATACAAGCCTGATTACAAACATGCTATATCCTATGAGCCAATACATGTTGAGAAAGACTTATCATACGAAGAGATTCCTGTCCAGATATTAGATAGTAAAGAACAAAAAATACGAAATAAGGTTATACATTATGTCAAAGTCCTTTGGAGGAACCACAACGCTGAGGAAGCTATGTGAGAACTTGAAAAAAGATGAGAAATAATTATTCGCCTCATTTTGAGTAGCTTTAAATTTGTAATTCCGAGGACAAAATTCTTTTAAGGGGGAGAATGTAATGACCATGAATTCTATATGTCATTATAATTATAATGATTAAATAATTAGCAATGAATTAAAATTTTTGTACTAATTAATTGTGCATTTAATAATTGAATGAATATACTTGTGTATGTGTATATTTATTTAAAGTAATAAAGCAAGGTGTTATAATTAATTAAAGAAAAAACTTGGTTAATATTTTAAATTCAAATGAGGTATTAAACTAGGTCAAATTAATTAACCTAGTAGTCCATATAATTAATTTAAACCTTGATCCATAAAATAATTAAACTAGCCCAATGCTTGATTTAATTAAATGTGACATATGTTATTTAATGTTAGCCCAATAGAACAATTAAATTGAGCCCAACAAAATTAAATGGATGAACCCAACTTATTTAATTCCTAGATCCAAAGTGGAGCCCGATAGGAAGTCAAAATGTTGGTCAATAAATATCTATATAGGTGTATAATTAATGCAATAAAAATAAACAAAAAATGGGGGATTAAATCCCATTTTGGCCGGCACTTGTAGGGCCCACTTGGAGGTGGCTTGTTTTTCTTTAATTGCTTCATTCACACACTTTGTCTTAGTTGGTCACCAGCCCTAATCATTCATCTTGTCATTCACAATGTCATTCACTCTAATAGTAATCACAATTAGCTCCTAAATTGACTAATGCTAGTTGATTAGGAAGGTTAATGAAGGATTACCCAAGTTCTATAAATATAATGTTTTACACCTTTGTTGTGTTGGTTAGTCATTTCTATAACATTTCTAGAGAAAAAATAAAGAGCTTATTTGAGAAAAAAGTAAGCAAACACTTGTGAGTTGAGATTTCATCAAAGAAATTGCTAGAGATTTATCAAGGTGGAGTCACTAACAAAGTTTATAGCCAAGAGAAGAAGAGCATCCAAGAACATAAGGTTCAAAAGTGTTCTATCTTCTCCTTATTTTATTTTTTGTAGTCTATATATGTTTTATATGGTCAAAAGATATTTTTAACCGATCAAAAGTTAATTTGATGATCTAGAAGTCTAACACTATGATATATTGGTAGATTCATGATTTGATATATTTAAAACATATTTTGGTATGTGTGATGTGCAAATAAATGCAAGAAAAGTCCATATTGAACTTTACCGGTAAAATCCTAGTTGAGCATGTGTTATTTAATGTTGTAATTTGAAATGTACAAGTTAGATATGTGATTTATATGGCTATAAAGTTGCATGTATGAGTTATGAAGACAACACAACTTGAATATCTTAAAAATATGGAAAAACAAAGAAATTATGGCTCTTACCGCAAAACATGTCGATTTTGAAATCCTAGGTGGTTCGATCTTAAATTTCATGTCAAAACGTTTTCAAAAATGTGATCCAACCATGAAATGTTGTAAAACAAGAAGTTAGGAAGATAACAACGTTGATTTGGTGTCATTTGGATGTGTAGATTTCATTTTATGCAAGTTTGTACTAAAGAAATCAAAGTTGGAAAATTAGGGTTTTGAAAAACAGAGCTATCGCCGTAGCGGGAGGTCCCACTGCCACAACGGTGAAACATCCTATGATTAAAAATTAAGCCACCGTCGTAGCGGTAAATCCCACCACCATAGCGGTGAAACTTTCTACAAGTCACCGCCGCAGCGGTGAACCAAACAGTTTAAAAAATTAATTCCGGATTGGGTCGAGTCAGAAAATGAAAAATATTTTATAATTTTTGAATACAATAAATGTAATTTAAACATTATGAAAGTTAAATTAATAGGTAAAAGAGGATAAATATTATTAAAGAATTAATAATATAAATAAATTAATAAAATATTATGAAATGAATAAAATATTATTAAAAGATTAATAATATTATAAAGTCAATAAAGTATTATTAAATAATTAACAATATTAGAAAATGAATAAAATATTATTAAATAGTTAATAATATTAGAATATGAATAAAATATTATTAAATAATTAATAATATTAGATAATGAATAAAATATTATTAAATAATTAATAATATTATATAATGATTAATATATTATTAAATAATTAATAATATTAGAATATGAATAAAATATTATTAAATAACTAATAATATTACATAATGAATAAAATATTATTAAATAATTAATAATATCAATAAGGTAATAAAATATTATTAAATGATAAATAATATTATAAAGTAAATAAAATATTATTAAATGATTAATAATATTATAAAGTAAATAAAATATTATTAAATGATTAATAATATTATACAGTAATTAAAATACTATTAAATTATTAATAATATTAAAATGTTAATAAAATATTATTAAATGATTAATAATAATATAAGACTAATTAAATATCATTAGATTATTAATAATATTAGATAAGAGTTTGAACTATATTAGATAATTAATATAGGTATTATGTGATTAAAATGTTATCTAGTGATGATAATATTTTCTAAGTGTTTATATATACCCTTAACTATATAATTATTTGGTTAAGTGTTAGATGTGTAAGATGTATAGAGGTTATCATATGAATGTACATATGATACTAATAGATCAACTTGATAAATTATTAGGTCCATTCAAAGGATAGTAAATTGAATTGGTTAGAAGTAGACAACAACCGAGGCAAGTTCTCTGACCGTTAACTTATATTTATTTTTGCAAGTTCCTTAATCTTACTCAAATTTTATATTGAGCAAGTTCTCTAATTTTATTCAATTATTGTTGAGCAAGTTGCTACACTTGTATTTATTTGTCAGAGCTTTATGTGGTTTAATTATTTAAAGTTATTCCACATCGATATTATTATTGTATTTACACTTGGTGCATTTGCAAGCTTTATAGTTCATTAATTCAAGAATTGTTTAAGAATGTCTAAGCTAATTATTTCAGTTAGACAATGCATGTTAAAGTTCATCAAATTGAATATTTTAAAAGCTTATCCAAACCATTGGTTGGTGCGAATTCTTATAGTAAGACTAAGAACGAACAACCCTATATAAGGGGATTATTTTTTCAAAAAATCGAACTTGAGCAAGATGTTTGAATATTATGCATATACATAGGGTACAAGATGTTGATCTCCCGCGTACCAAACTATCAAGGTGTCAGATATATATATGTCTGTTCTACCTTTAGCAACAGTTCATGGTCCTTAGAGGCCACTCAACAGTAAAGAGTCAATCTATTCTTTTATTGAAAAATTAACTCTTGTTCTTTCACAATTATTATCTATTGTTGAAATATTTGATGTTATTTTCCATTCAAGCATGATATATCTTCTATTATCTGTTCTTAAACTTGTTAAGCAAGTTAGTTGCTCATTCTTGTTATATCATGACTTATTTTCCAGCTAAGCCCGAATGCTCCAAAACGGACAAAGGCAAGGGAAAAGCAAAAGCATAGAATAACTTAATGCATGTTAAATTAATTGCTTCCATGTAATTTATTTTGTAAATCTTTTGTAATCTCTTAAGATATGTACTGTTATGTTAAGATCAGTTGACCTTAGGATTGTAGCCTTTTTATAAGGAACTTTATGTATTATTCCATGATGTTTAATTAAAGATTATGTTTTAGATGTTATTTAGTATTGTACAGTGAAGAATCAAACCCGAGGTTATGGAACCTGAATTTGGGGTCGTCACATTTACGCCTAAAAAGATAATTTTTTAGTTTACTAATATAATAATAAATAAAAAGTATGATAAAAAAAACTTGAGTGCATTATTTTATTAAGGGTTTTAATTTTTTTTTTTTTTTTTTGTTTCAAATAGGTCTCAAATGACATAATAATATTTAATGGTATAACCAATCATATAAAATTTAACTAACTAATATAATGATGATACATCATTTGAGATATTTTTTGGGGCCAAAAATTTTAAACCCCTAGAATTACCTCTTTATACTATTACTAATATAAAAAAAAGAATAAAATACATTTTGTCACTTTTGGCTTACACATTTTTATACTTACCCATATGTGGTTTAAAAACTGCCAAATAACCATCTATGATGTAATTTTTTTTCCTTTTACATTACCTCTTTTCGTCTAACTAACTTAATGGGGAGTGTGATTCACTTGCTTATAAACGTGTGAAAAGGGCGAGTGAAGGATGTTTACAATAACTATCTAGCTTTTGTAAAGGACTAATTTGTCCTATTTTTTTTAATCTTACATAAGCTATAATCATTTCTATTTCTATTTCTATTTCTTTGGCTTTACGATCGTTTAAGCATTGTTCTTTTCCTTATCTTGAGTGACTTTCTCTTCTCAAACTTAGCTACCAGTTGACTTTTAGTGGGAGCAAATTTCTTTTTACCCTGCTCCACCATATGATAAGGTCCACGGTATGCTTGTGTAAGGTGAACGCTGCCCATATCATTTTCTAGCAAAGTTATATTGTGGAACACTCATAACACCTTAACTCAATGCCTATATAAAGACGCGAACCTTGGTACAATTACTTCTGTCATGATAATTACGTTGAATGGAACACCAACGATGCCTTAACCCGTTGTCTATAAAGAGACAATAACCTTCGCATAATCGACGATTAATACAGTAGAAGACGGCACACACATTTATGAATTGTTGTATGATAAGTCAATATTGAATATTAAAAATAATTAAGATGGCTCAGAAATTTTCAAATAATCAAAAGATGAAGAATACCCAAGTGATTATTTAACAATTACTTCTGGTAAAAAACAAGCAGGTATGTATAATTTATTTTCATGAAATAAAAACCCATTATGCCTAAAATACTAACCTACTGCATTATTTTCATAAGATTTATACTCTTCACAAAAATCATGGTCATTAACATAAAATTCTTTAATCTGCTCAAAATCAAGTAATTTAGCGTCAAGAGTATTTAATAACATATACCTTCTCGAAAGTGCATCTACAACGATGTTTTCTTTACCTTGTTTATATTTGACAATGTACAAAAACGTCTCAATGCACTCTATCCATCGTGCATGGCTCTTATTCAGCTTATGTTGACCCTTTAAATACTTCAATGACTCATGATTCGTATGAATCACGAATTCTTTAGGCCAAATGTAGTGTTGCCATGTCTTCAAGACTTTAAACAATGCATACAACTCTTTGTCGTAAGTAGGATAGTTCAGAACTGCTCTACTTAACTTCTCGCTAAAGTATGCCACCGGTTTGCCTTATTGCTTCAAAACTGAAAACATCACATTCAATTTCAAACATCTTAGAAAAATTAGGTAAAGCAAGTAAAGGCACATTAGTCAATTTAGATTTAATTAATTGAAAAGTCTTTTCTTGTTTACTTTCCCATTTAAATCCAACACTCTTTTTGATGACTTCCGTAAGTGTGCCGTAATAGTACTGAAATCCCTTATAAATTACTGATAAAAGCTCACGAGTCCATGAAAACTTAGGACTTGACTCACGTTCTTAGGACTCGGGCACTCTTGAATTGCACATATCTTATCTTCGTGCACTTAAATTCCTTTTGCACTAACAACAAAGCCAAGACAAATAATTCTATCCGTGCAAAACGTGCATTTATCCATGTTAGCATATAATTTCTTTTCTCTAAGAACATCTAAAACATATTTTAAATACTTAACATGATCATCCAAGTTCTTACTATAAATTAAAATATCATCAAAGTAAACAACAACAAATTTACCAATGAAAGATCATAAAACATGATTCATTAATCTCATAAAGGTACTAGGTGCATTAGTTAATTCAAAAGGTAAAACAAACAACTCATATGACCCATATTTTATTTTAAAAGCAGTTTTTCACTCATCTCCCTATTTCATTCTAATTTGATGATATCCACTTTTTAAATCAATTTTAAAAAATATCCAAGACCCATGCAATTCATCTAACATATCATCTAACCTAGGAATAGGATATCGATACTTTACCGTAATATTATTCACTGCACGACAATCGATGCACATATGTCATTTTCGTCCTTCTTAGGTACTAAGATTACTGGAACTGTACATGAACTCATACTTTCTCTCACGAATCCCTTTTCCATAAGTTCGTCAACCTGTCTTTGAAGCTCCTTTGTTTCCTCGAGATTGCTCCTATAAGCCTGTCGATTTAGAATGGTAGCACCGAGTACAAAGTTAATTTGATGTTCGATTCCCCGAATTGGTGGTAACCCCTTTGGTAGATCTTCGAGAAATACATCGATGTAATCCTTCAAAAAAGATTCAACAACACTAGACAAATAAGATTTAGACATGTTAGTATTTAATGCCTCCGTGTACAAAAGTACAATCATCAGCTGCTTAGAAAATAAAGTCCTTTTCATATCACTCTCATTTGCCAAGAAATTTGCTATTCTGTTTAATTTTCCTTCTCTTTCTTTTTCCTCACTCTCTCTATTTTGCAGATAATCTTTTTACAAATGCAATTGATCTTCATGTACTTACTTCAGAGTTATCTGACAAAGAGAAAATGATCTTTTATTGTGCACAAAGGAATATTAATTTGTAAAGCCATCATGCTTCATACACATATCAAACTGTTGGTTTATAAAAATATGGCACACATACAATCTAATTGTAATAGCATAACGAAAGCAAACAAAATCAGATTTTAAATTTTTTCTACAAATCAATAACCAGTATCTTTCTTATTTGAATATTATTAATTAAGAAAGAATAAAATATATATACCTTTGTAAAATCAATCTTCCACAGGTACAAGTTCAACTCACTTTAATTTTTCGCGTTCTTCTTTAAATTCACCGATTAGATTCCATGGATCAATATTAGCTCCCCAAGTTTGAAGCCTCTAGATGTGATCCACCAAGAGATCTATAAATTAAATAAGTGAATTTTGGTTTCTCCAAACCATAGATAGTTAGCCCTAATTCTTTCTCTTCCCCCCTCTCTCTCTAACTCCTTAAATGTAGAAAATTATGAAGTACTCTCTCAATTCTTATGAAAGAGTGTATAACTTAATCCATAATAAGGCTTCTCTTATTTATAGATATAGACAACCCTCTTAAACTAATTAGGATTAGGGTTTTAATTTTAATTTTAATTTAATTAGGAACTAAATTAATTAATTAATTATAATTCATAAACCATTTAGGAACTTAATTAATTATTATAATTATTTATAATAATACTACTATTTATTAATTAATTCCTAAATCATTTAGGAACTAAATAATAATTATAATAGTAGTAATAATAATAATAGTAATAATAAGACTCCTCTTATTAATTTATAATTAGTATTTTTAAAATACCAAATTATAAATATTAAGTTATTTAATTTATTCTATCACAATAGTATAAATTAAATATTCGTAATTTATTATTATGATTATGCCATCCACTTCTAAAATAAATATTAATCTTTTGTGGTGTAACCCTTTAGGTTCTCCATATTAAAACGGTTGTAGAATAAATTAATTAGAACAATTCTAATATTATTTATATGAATGAATTAAACTATTTAATTCTTTTAATAAATAATATTTATTCCATAATAAGGGTAAGTCCACTTAGCGATCAACGACTTTGCAGATAATATATATTTCAATATTTAATCGTAAAAGAATCTTTCAGTGAATAGTTATCGTACAATTCAATCCTTCTACCACACAATGTCTCAATCAAATATAAGACATAAAATTTTTGTCAAGTCTTATTGTATTTAATCATATGCATTTTAATTTTCAAATGTACAACTCTAATATAAATTAAAAATTCCTTTCTAATTTTTATTCCACCTTGGGAAAAGATTTTTGAGTTGTCATTTATTGAATTACATAGGACATTCTCTCCCTTTACTAGAAGTGGTAAATCATTTATTGAGCATTAACTTATCTCCATGTACAACTTATTATGCTTGATCATATCCTAAAGGTCTTAAGGAATATGCCAAAGTATAACTCATTATACACAAGGTACTATGATGATCTCAAGTCCAATGATCACTTGTATTACTATCACATTAGAAACTCCTATTGACAGCTAAGTAAAACTCTATTAGGTGTTCCTTTAGCGAGTCACGTTCAGTGAACTTGTTCTCTAATAAGCACCTACATACTTGTTTTAGTATTCTACACAAATGATTATAAAATCAATCATTCTCTTAATAAGAGCAAGTATAGTATGTACTAATCTATCTAAATTCATTAATCTCCATTTTAGTGATACCACGATTATGAACATTTTAGTTTTTGAGCTATCTTGAATTTAGATCTCATTATCATAATCAACATTATGATTCTATAAGCATTGCTCAAAACTATGAGTTTATTCATATAATTAATTTAGCCAATTAATCATGAATAATGAAATATCTTGATACTTTTATTAATAAATCGAATAAGATTATAAAGTATATGCATGTCACATCAAATGTGATTGGCTTGAGGGCATATTACTTTCAATCTCCCACTTGCATTAAAGTCAATCGCCATTTGGTATCCCCATACCATTCTTCTCTAAGTGGCATATGAATTGTTTAGTAAATGCTCTAGTTAATGTATCTGTAATGCTGTACTGAGAGTCTACCATCTCTATGGTGTTGTTTTTTTACAATGATTCATCTAATCATATAGAAATGCTGTAACACAAGTTTAGAATTCAGATGAGACCTAGGTTCCTTGGCGAATTAAATTTCTTTGATGTTAGGAACCATTTCAAGTTCTTCAATGACCTTGTTCAACCAAACAATCTCATTTGTAGCTTCACTTATAGTTATTTACTATGCTTTGTTACTAAATTAGCAACTCTTTGCTGCTTGGAAGTTTTTCAACTCACTGCACAACCGTTCAAGGTAATCATATAACCTGAAATGGATATGCTATTATCTTAGTTAGTTTGGAAAAAAAACTTGAGTCTGTTAAGCCCTCTAGTTTCAAATCAGACTCATCATTAGAAACTCTTTTCTAATATTCTTCTCTAGGAATGAACTGATATCTGCTTATCATCTATACATGATAGATCCTATTGCCGAAGCATAAGGTATCTTATTCATGCAATCTCTCTTTTTGGTGTCTTTGGGGATAAATTCTAGGAGAGATTTACTCCCTGGCTTATCAACATGAAACCTATCTTGGAGTTTGGCATGCAAAACATCTTTAGCATCAAATTAATGTACGTTCCTTGAGTTAAGCCGATCATCCTTTACGATCTATCTCTATAGATCTTTATCCCCAATAGTAGGATGTTTCTCATTTGATTGTCTCATCAAAACGGATATTCTATCTTTGAGAAGTTTGCTTTAATCCATAATTGTATTGTTGTAGCTTACATACTTGATTTACTCAATCTCTATGGAGACAAATTCCCTTAGTTGTATCATACATAAATTCCTTTTGTATAATAAGCTGCAACTGCAAGTAGAATCTGAATGGATATATGCATTTTTAATAGTGAAAAGTTTCATTATAGTAAACTCTTTGACCTTATTTGAAATCTTGTTACTACTAGTTAGGTCTTATAGGTCTCCACCTTGCTATGTGCTTTAGTCTTTCTAAAAGACCCATTTCGATTTTCATGGTCATCGACCATTTTTCTTGAGTCTCTACTACTCATACCTCATCGTATGTAACTAGATCATCATTCACTATGATACGTACCTCATCATCATTATCTATGATGAATCCATGCCTCTTAGGTATCTTCGGTACTAAACCAGATTTACGACTTGGTTGTGGTATAATAGGTTTATCTACTTATACATATTTCTTCACTTTATCTGTAGTGTTTTGTAGTTCTTAAACTTCTTCAAGATCTATCTTACTCCCACTAATCCCTTCAAGGATAAACTCATTTTTCTTAGAAGGCAGCGTGTTTCGACAAACACCTTTTAATTAGTCGAATTATAGAAGTAATACCCTAAATTACTTTAGGATATCCCACAAATTTACACTTATTAAATCTTTTCCCATGTTTATCATTTTCAAACCTTTTGACATAAGTTGAATAATTCAAAGCTTAACATACTTAAGACTTGGTTTTTTCCCTATTCATAACTCATATGGAGTCTTGAGGACGGATTAGAAGGTATATTATTTAGTAAATATGCTACCGTTTCTATATTAAAATACTAGAAGGATACTGAAAGGTTGGTAAAACTTATCACGAATCATCACTATGTTTATTGTGAGAGAATACCAATTGCATTTGAGATGATCTAGAAATGACTGCTTAAGTATTCGCTTCTTGATCTAATCGAGGAACTTTACTACTTTTAGTTGTTTGTTTTTGTACTTCACTTTTGAATTCTTTGAACGTTTCAAACGATTTGGATTTGTATTTCATCAAATACATATATCAAAATCTAAAATCATTAGTGGAAGTAATGAATGAATACCCTCCTCCTACATTTGTTGTCATAGGTTTCACACACAACTATGTTTACCAACTCTAACAACTCTGTAACTCTCTCTCCATGTCTTTTAAATGAAGATTTAGTCATATTATCAATGATACAAGATTCACAAGTTGTATTTGATTCATTATCAAAAGGCTCTAAAAACCTATCTTTAAATAACTTGTTTAGTCTTATTTCATTAACATGACCAAATTAACAGTGCTGCATGAAGATATGATTCATATAATCTCTTTGCATTTAGTTTGTTCAATTTAAAATATTTTTCATGCAAGTCAAGTATACAATATCCATCAAGTAATCAACATAGTAATAACTTACTAACTTAATAGACTTGCTCATAGGCAATATAAAACTATAAGTTTCTATGGTTAATGCAGTAACCTTTTGCTCCATTCCCCATGCACAAGATTACTTATCTTTAGTTCAGCCTTCTACTTCTGCCTAGTCTCTGCAATGACTTGCATTCATGAGATCATCAGCCGGTATCTAATACCCAAATAGAGCTTGACTTATAGAAAGTTATATTTTTTATGAACAAATTTATATCTATAGTAGAAATTTCTCCAAGTTTCTTCTGCTTAGGAACTACAACTCTCTTGTAGTTTTTCTTCCAATGTCCAGCTTATCGCAGTGAAAGTAAACTCCTTTGCCCTCGGGATCACTTTTATTTATGTTCTTTAATTAATGCATTTCTTTTGCCTTCTATATTTTCTGACTCCTCGGAAACACCTTTGGTCGCCTTTCTCCGCTTGAAAGATTCATCTAACAGTAAGACTTGGTCTTACTTAGAAGGAAAGTAACTCTCAGCAGTCTTTAACATGTTAAGCAAATTAGTTAAACTGATATATAGCTTATTAATGTTGAAGTTTACAACAAATTGTGAATAAGAGTCAGTGATTGACTACAAGATCGAATCTTGACTCAACTTTTCATCATTGACAGAACTCAGTTGTACTAATTGATCAATCCAATTGATCATCTTTAGAACATGTGTCTATACTGTAGTGTCATTGATCTTTATAGATCGGAAGAGCTCCTTAGATATCTTATCTCTTGTTGACCTACTTTGTTCACCATACAATTGTTAAATGTGTGGCAATATAGTAGGTGTATCCATTTTTTCGTGTTGATGCTGTAACTAGATACTTATGAATGAACGTATGATACATTTGAGCCACAGTTGCATTATTTTGTCACTTCTTAAAAGTAGCAATCTCTTCCTCAAAGGCATTGACTTTAACGTTTGCAGGGATATGGAAATTAAAGACATTTGCTAGC
Organism: Hedera helix; assembly: GCA_947179155.2. Classification (NCBI taxonomy): domain Eukaryota; kingdom Viridiplantae; phylum Streptophyta; class Magnoliopsida; order Apiales; family Araliaceae; genus Hedera; species Hedera helix. The sequence goes on along the minus strand of OX359273.1, from coordinate 18,527,453 downwards.
TTTTCAATATTAAGAACTGTTCTCAAATTTGTTTAATCAATCCGAACAATTTGATTCGATTAATTGTTAGCATCTAATATGCTATGTAGTGTTAGTGAATTAAACATAACAATATTCTTTAAGTGAATTAATAGCAATATTAACATGCATTCATTTTATTAATTACCAAGTTAATTAGGTCTTTATTTAAAATGGCGACTTCCACTATTTTCATCAAACTATATTACCCTTCTTAAATAGTTCGGCAAATCCAGTTAAAGATCCGCTAGTGAGAATAAGGATCATATTTCAAATGTATATAGCCTTGTGTTTGCACAACAAACTATATATAAATAAATAGGTAGACAACTTTTGTCAATTACATTAACATGTAACTCCTTGTATTTTGCCTATGAATTTTGCTACACGTAATGATCCATACAATGATCCTTTATAAAATGGTGGATCCAATATTTTAATTGCTCTATATTTATAAAAGATCATTGTATAGATTATTGTATGGATCATTACGTATAGCAAAACTGTTTGCCTCTTAGATTATTATGACTATGTGTGTGCACATCCAAATCAAAATTATCTAAGTCCTGTAATAACCGCAGATATTTTACCCTATATAAATAAAATTAATTTGTGATTAAATTTTGTGCTATTAAATTAAATCATGGCATGTTAGCTTGGTTTATTTAATTATGTGGAAAATAATTAAAGGAAAGTCCACTTAATAGATTAATTAAATTAATGGACCGTCCTAGGTATTTTAATATCAAATCATTGATAGGATTTGTAAGCTATGTAATAATTCAATTAACTTGATTCCTAGCAAGTCCAATTGGATTATGTAAATTAATTAATGTCTATGTGTAAATGTTATTAATGAAAATTAATTGTCCAACTAGTTATATAATTATTAGTGGACTAGTCCAAATTATTTATTAAATAAGCTCAATTTAATTTAATTGCTAGTGGACTTGTAATTGGTCATGTGGCTAATTAAGTGTCCCAAATGATGGTAGTAGGTTTGAGCCCAATGGAAATTAATTTTTAGCCCAAAACCCTAGCCCAATGCAAGGTCAAAAGATTGGTCAAGGTACATACAATTTGTTATATATATATATATATATATATATATATGGTAAGATAACAATTAACAAAATAAATGTAAAATGGTTGGGAAAAGGGGAGGTGACCGACCATGTGGTGGGAGGGGGAGGGGGGGGGGGGGGGGTTCAAAGTGGTGCAAAGCTCAAGGAAGCTTGGAAAACAACATCCTTCAAATTCCTCCCAAGCCCCATCAAATTCCTTTAAAATATGGAACCATGTTTGCTTGATTAATTAGCTTAAAATAACTAACGTTGGTGGATTAGTGGAGCTTAAGTTCACTTAGATAACTTCTATAAATAAGAGCCTCTTCTACCATTTCTAGAGTTGGTTCATTTGGTGAAATTGCTAAAGAGCAAATAGAGAGAGAGGTTAGAGAGAAAATAGGTAGAACACTTAGTGTTCTTGAGCTTTTATAAAAGATAAAACACCAAGAAGACTTGAAGGTAGTGCACGACAACTTGAGAGTAATATTGGATGTCATATTGCACCATTACATACTTTGAAAAAACTAGGAAAAGAGAGTTATCAAGAGCAAGATGTATAACATACCCTAAAAACCCTAGCTTTGTGTTCTCCTTTGTACTATTAGTGATTTCCATGGTAGAAAACCATTTTCAAAGCTCTAAATATTTATATCCATGCTAGATTAGTAAATCTAGGGTTCAATGGGTTTAACATGTGTATTTATGTGTTTTATTATGAAAAGTTTAGCAGAAAGTATGAAAACAATTTTTACCGATGGAACCCTAATCGAACATGTTATTCGAAGCTCTACATTTTGAAGCCTACATGTTGATTGTGTGATTTTACTTTTTCACATGGTAGATATGTAAGTTAAGAGTAAAACCTAGTTGAAATCATGTCAAAATATTTTGAAATGAGTGAGTTATGATTTTTGGAACTAAAGGAGTTCATTATTAAAATCCTAAACATAACAGTCCACTTTAAGCCCATTTTTCTTGACCAAAACATGTCCACAAATATGTTTCAATAATGGAATCTTGTAGTTCAAGAAGATACAAATCCAACAAGACCAATTTGAGGTCATTTGAATTTGTAGATTTCATTTTATACAAAGTTGAATAAAAGTAGCAAAAGTTGAAAAAATCTGAAAAAACAAAAAAAATGATTCTGCAGCACTAGGGTCGGGGCCCTACTTTTACAATACCAACTAGGGCCGGGGCCCTAGATCAGTTTTTCAAACAGTAAGATTTTAACTATCCAATCGGGATGGGTCGGGTCGGGTCAAACCGGTCGGATTAGAGCGATTTAAGTTAAAATGGGTCAAAATATTTAAAACTTAATATAATTAATTTGGGACCCAACTTAAATAATAATAATTATTTACATAATATTAAATAACAAATAATTTAAATAAAAGCCACTACTATTATTAATTATTATTTAATTGATATTAAATAATAATTAAGGTAAATAAAGATAATAACTAATTATTTACTATTAAATAGTAAATAAAGGAAAATATAAAGTTAGTAAAATGATTATTTATTATTTAATTAATATTAAATAATAAATGAGAAAAATTAATTAATTAATTAATTAATATTTAAATGATATTAAATAATAATTAAAGGAAAATGAGGTTAATAAAGATAAATGTTTATGTAATGATAAATAACAGTTAAGGTTAATCAAACCTAATTATTTATTTAATTAATATTAAATAAATAAAATAAAAGAATTAAGGAAATAATAAAGTGATTAAACAATTTACTTTAAATTTTTTTTCTTCTTAAAGTAATTAAGGGATTAAATTAATTATTAATTGACTCATAATAATGGTAAATGATTTAATATTATTAAAGTATTAATAATATTAGTCACCAATTAAGATGTTGTTAACCATTAATACCATTAGTTGATAAATTTGATATTATCAGTTGTTTAATAATATTGGTTAGTAATTAAAATATTATCCAAGGGTGATAATATTGTCCTATAAACTATGTATGGTTAAATAGGAAACTATGTGCTTAAGTGATAGTCTATTTGATAATTATATATGGATTCCTATGTGCTATGCTAATTGAAAGATTAACCTATTTAATACTAGGTCTTTCAAAGACAGTAAATTAAGTCGTGTAAGCTGTAATCAACGACCAAGGCAAGTTCCTAAACCCTAAACTCATTTCATTATGCGAGTTGCCAAACTTTAACTCGAGTTATTATTTTTCAATCATGTTAGTGGTTTAATGTTTGTCAATTATTCCATATCAATGATAGTTATTGACATTCAAACTTGGTCCCTTGAATTCCTATTCTATTATTGAACTGTAAAATATTTAAAGTTCGACATTTCATGAACTGTTTGAAGAATTAGTCTACGTCATTTGTTCGGCTAGACATACATATGCTAATATTTTTTAAAAAGTTATCCAAACTAGTAGTTGGTACAGAATCTTGGACTGAGAGAGAAACCTTGTTAAGGGGGACTATAAGTGTCGATTATCCGATACAGTCAAAGTTTAATGTTATGCATACACATGGTGTACAAGAGGTTGATCCCCTCAAGTATAAACTGTGACGCCCCCATATCTAAGTCCCTCGAATCTCAAGTTCAGTGCTCACTATCCAACACTTGTCAAACATTCATAAACTAAATCTTCAATAACTAGCGAAAAATATACATAGATTCATTACAAAATGTACCATCAATCTCAGGTTCCACCAACTTTAAATACATCATAGTTACTTAATTACTTCTAGCCGTTTGTCTTTCCTTTGCTTTTGTATTCCTTAGATCACTCAGGCTTAGCTGAAAAATAGTTCATGATATAGAAAGGGTGAGCAACTACTTTGCTCAACAAGTTTAAATAAACAATAAAGGATATCATGAATGAAAAAAAATTAACTTTTGGAACTTCAACAATATTTAAGAATTGTGAAGACATGTAACTTCGAATAATAACTTTCAATTGATTTAACATACTGCTTTTCATACTAAAAGGTTACAAGACAGTGAACATACGTTTTGAGTATTTATAATACCATGCAGACATAAGATTGTCATTTCGTTTTTGAATATTAACAACCGTTTCAGTTGCAATATCCGAAGATGAGTACTCTAGGTGATCAACCTATTGCACGTATATATTGTGCACATTATAACCATCCATTTTCTTTTTTACCAAAATAATTACATCCGATTGTAGTTTTATCCTTTCATAATGATTTGTTCATTTTAGCTTTTCCCAGCAGATTTTGCACCACAACAATATGGTTTGGATTAGCATAAACAATATTTAGATTAAAGAATTTGATAAATACATGGTTTATGTTGGTTTGCAAAAATATGACATACATATAATCAAATTATATAAGCGCAACGGAAGCAATAAAAATCAGATTTTAAATTTTTTGTACAAACCAATAACCCGAATCTTTCTTATGCGACTATTATTAATTGAGGAAGGATAAAAGAATTTATACCTTTGTAGAACCAAGCTTCCACGGGTACAAGTTCATCTCCCTTTGATCCATCACGTTCTTCTTCAAATTCACCGATTAGATTCCACGGATCAATGTTAGCTCCCCAAGTGTTGAGCCTCTAGAGGTGATCCACCAAGAGATCTATGAATTAAAGAAGTGGATCTTGGTTTCTCTAAACCATGGGTGGCTAGCCCTAATTCTCTCTCTCTCTCTCTCTCTCTTTCTAACTCTTAGATCTAGAGAATTATGGAGTACTCTCTCTCTCTTATGAAAGAGTGTGTAACCTTGATCTATGGTAAGACTCCTCTTATTTATAGATCTAGTCAACCCTCCTAAACTATTAAGGATTAGGGTTTTAATTTAATTCCCAATTTAATTAGGAACTAAATTAATTAATTACAATTCCTAAACCATTTAGGAACTTAATTATTTAATAATGAGAGTACTTCTTATTAATTAATTACTAAACCATTTAGTAACTTAATTAATTATTATTATAATTATAATTCCAAAACTATTTAGGAACTTAATTATTTAATAATAATATTACTACTTATTAATTAATTCCTAAACTATTTAGGAACTAAATAATAATACTAGTAGTAATAATAATAGTAATAATAATAATAATAAGACTCCTCTTATTAATTTATAATTAGTATTTCTAAAATATTAAATTATAAATATTAAGCTATTTAATTTATTCTATCACCATAGTATAAATTAAATATACTTAATTTATTATTACAATTATGCCATCCACTTCTAAAATAAATATTAATCTTTTGCGGTGTGACCCTTTAGGTTCTCCATATTAAACCGGTTGTATAATAAATAAATTAGAACAATTCTAATTTATTTATTACGAATTAACTCTTTAATTCAGAATAAATAATTATTCCATAATAAGGGTAAGCCCCCTTAGCAATTAGTCGACTTTCCAGATAATACAGATTTCAACATTTAATCGTAAAAGAACATTTCAGCAAATAGTTACCGTACAATTCAATCCTTCTACCACACAATGTCCCAATCAAATATAAGACACGGAATTTCTGTCAAGTCTTATTTATTTGATTATATGCATTTCAATTCACAAATACGCAACTCTAGTTAATGTAAATTAGAAACTCCTTTCTAATTTCATTCAACCCTGGACAGGGATTTCTGAGTTGTCACTTATTGAATCGTATAGGACATTCTCTCCCTTTACTGGAAGTGGTAGATCCTTTGTTGATCATTCATCTATCTCCATGTGTACCTTATTATACCCAATCATATCCTTTGATATACCAATAGGTCTTAAGAAATATGTCAAAGTATAACTTAGTACACACAAGATACTAAGATGATCTCAAGTCTAAGGATCACTTGTACGACTATCACATAAGGAACTCCTATTGACAGACGAGTAACACTCCATTAGGTGTTCCTTGAGCGAGTCACGTTCAGTGAACTTATTCTCTAATAAGCACCTACATACTTGCTTTAGTGTCTCTACACAAATGATTATGAGATCAATCATCATCTTCATAAGAGCAAGCATAGTATGTACCAATCTATCCGGATCTACTAATCCCCTTTTTAGTGATCCAACGATTAGGAACAATTTTAGTTTTGAGCTATCTTGAATTTAGATCTCATTAGCATGATCCTCATCATGGTTCTAAAAGCATTGCTCAAAAACTATGGGTTTATCCATTTGATTAATTCAAGTAATTAATCATGAATAAAGAAATGACTTGATACTTTTATTAATAAATGAACAAGATTACAAAGTATATGCTTATCACATCAAATGTGATTGGCTTGAGGACATACTACTTTCAATCTCCCACTTGCACTAAAGCCAATCGCCATTTGGTATCCCTATACTATTCTTCTCTAAGTGGCGTACAAATTGCTTAGTAAATGCTTTAGTTAATGGATCTGTAATGCTGTTCTAAGAGTCTACCATCTTTATGGTGTCGTCTCCTTTTCAATGATTCATCTAATCATATAAAAGTGTCGCAACACATGTTTGGATTTCAGATGAGACCTAGGTTCCTTGGCGAATTAAACTCCTTTAATGTTATGAACCATTATAAGTTCTGTAAAGAACTTGTTTAACCAAACAATCACCTTTGCAACTTCACTTATAGTTATTTACTATGTCTTTGTCACTAAATCAACAACTATTTGCTGTTTGGAACTTGTCCAACTCACTGCAGCACCGTTCATGGTAATCATATTACCTGAAACGGATATGTTGTTATCTTGGTTAGTCTGAACAAACTCAAGTTTGTTAAACCCTCTAGTTTTAAATCAGACCCATCATTAGAAACTCTTTTCTAATATTCTTCTCCAAAATTGAACTGATATCTACTTATTATACATAAGCAATATCAAGTCTAGTACATTTCAACGAATCAATGTACGTCCCTTGGGTTAAGCTGAGCATCCTTTATGATCTATCTCTATAGACCTTTATCCTAAATAGAATGTTAGGACGCTTCTCCCAAGTCCTTAATGGAGAAGTTTTAGACGACCACATCTTTACTGATTGTAGCATCGGTATTTTATTCCTTATTGATATTATATCAACATATAATACTAGGAATGACACAGTGCTCCCACTAACCTTTGTACATACTTGGTTCATCCTTGTCTTTGATAAAATCAAACTCTTTTGATTGTCTCATCAAAACGGATGTTCCATCTTCAAGAAACTTGCTCCAATTCATAATTGGATCGTTGTAACTTATATACTTGATTTTCTCCATCATTATGGAGACAAATCCTTTTGGTTGTATCATACATACATCCTTTTGTATAGTAAGCTACAACTGCAAGTAAAATCCGAATGGATATATGCATTTTCACTAGTGAAAAATTTCATCTTAGTCAACTCATTGACCTTGTTTGAAATCTTTTTACCATTAGTTAGGTCTTATAGGTCTCCACCTAGCCATTTGCTTTAGTCTTTCTCCAAAAATCCATTTCGGATTTTATGGTCATCAGCCATTTCTCTTGAGTATCTAATACTCATACTTCATTGTATATATCTGGATCATCATCCACTATGATGCGTACCTTATCATCATCATCTATGATGAATCCATACCATTCAGGTATCTTCGGTACTAAACCAGATTTACGACTTGGTTGTGGTACAATAAGTTTATCTACTTGTACAGATTCCTTCATTTTATCTGTAGTGTTTTGTGGTTCTTGAACTTCTTCAAGATCTATTTTACTCCCACTAACTCTTTAAGGAAAAACTTCTTTTTCTTATAAGGCAGCGTGTTTCAACAAACACCTTTTAGTTAGTCGGATTATAGAAGTGATACCCTAAACTTTCTTTAGGATATCCCACAAGTTTATACTTATCAGATCTTGTCCCTAGCTTATCATGTCAAACCTTTTGACATAAGTTGAACAATTCAAATCTTAACATGCTTAAGACTTGGTTTCCTCCCTATCCATGACTCATATGAAGTCTTAGGGACGGAATTTGAAGGTATCTTATTTAGTAGATATGCGATCGTTTCTAGAGCATAACCCTAGAAGGATACTGGAAGATCAGTAATACTCATTATGGATCATCACCATGTCCATTGTGAGAATACCATTTCGCTTGAGATGATCTAGAAACTTACCGCTTAAGTATTCCCTTCTCGATCTAATCGAAGAACTTTAATACTTTTGGCCTTTAGCTTCTATACTTCACTTTTGAATTCTTTGAACATTTAAAACGATTTGGATTTGTATTTCATCAAATACATATATCAAAATCTAGAATCATTAGTGAAAGTAATGAATTAATACCCTCCTCCTTCCATTTGTTGTCATAGGTCTCACACACGACTGTGTGTACCATCTCTAACAAATCTGCAACTCGCTCTCCATGTCCACTAAATGGAGATTTAGTTATATTGTCCATGATATAAGATTCACAAGTTGTATTTGATTCATAATCAAAAGCTCTAAAAGTCTATCTTTATACAACTTGTTTAGTCTTGTTTCATTAGCATGACCGAGTTAACAGTATTGCATGAAGGTATGATTCATATCATCTATTTGCTTTTAGTTTGTTCAAATTGGAATATTTTTTCATATAAGTCAAGTATACAAAATCTATTAAGTAATCAACCAGTTCTAAATAAAACATTATCATTATAAACAGAACAGCGATTGTTCATTATTATAATGTCAAAAAAAAAACATTCCTTGTCATCACATGGAACTGAAATAATGTTTCTAAGAACTGGAACATAGTAACAACTTACTAACTTAATAGGCTTGCCCATAGGCAGTGTTAAATTATAAGTTCACATGGCTAATGCAGCAACCTTTACTTCATTCCCCAACACATGATTACTTATCATTTATTTAGCTTTCTACTTCTGCTTAGTCTCTGCAACGACTTGCATATGTGAGACCACCATTCGGAATCTAATTCCTAAGTAGAAACTTGACTTATAGAAAGTTCTATTTCATTATGAACAAATCTATGTCTGTAGTTGAAGCTTCACTAAACTTCTTCTACTTAACTACTACAACTCTCTTGTAGTTGTTCTTCTAGTGTCCCAGCTTATCGCAATGAAAGCAAACTCCTTTGCCCTCGGGATCACTTTTATTTATGTCCTTTGTTTAGCCTTTCTTTTGCATTCTACTCTTTCTGACTCCTCAGAAATACCTTTGACCATCTTCCTCCGCTTAGAAGATTCATCTATGAGTAAGACTTTGTTTTTCTAGGAAGGAAAATGACTCTCAATAGTCTTCAACATATTTAAGCAAATCAGTTAAATGACTTCTAGCTTAATAATGTTTGAAGTTCACAACATATTGTGAATTAGAGTCAGTGAGTGACTGCAAGATCGAATCTTGACTCAACTCTCCATCCTTGACAAAACTGGTTGTCCTAATTGATCAATCTAATTGATCATCTTTAGGACATGTGTCTTTTACTGTAGTGCCATTGGTTATTATAGATCGGAAGAGCTCCTTAGATATCTTATATCTAGTTGACCTACTTTGCTCACCATACAACTATTGAATGTGCAGCAATATAGTAGGTGCATCCATTTTCTCGTGTTGACGCTGTAACTCGATACTTATGGATGTGAGCATGATGCATTGAGCCACCTTTGCATCATCTTGCCATTTCATAAAATAGCAATCTCTTCCTCAGAGGCTTAGTCTACAACGTTTGTAGGAATAGGCAAATTAAGGACATTTGCTAGCTTTTCAGCATTGAGAACTTTTCTCAAATTTGTTTAATCAATCCGAACAATTCGGTTCGATTAATTGTTAGCATACATTATGCTATGCAGTGTTAGTGAATTAAACATAGCAATATTCTTTAAGTGAATAAATAACAACATTAATATGCATTCGTTTTATTAATTACCAAAATAAATTAGGTCTTTATTTAAAATGGTATCTCCCACTATTTTCATCAAACTATATTACCCTCCTTATATAGTTCGGCAAATCTAGTTAAAGATTTGCTAGTGAGAATAAGGATCCTATTTCAAATGTATATAGCCTTGTGTGACACAACAAACGATATATAAATAAATAGGTAGACAACTCTTGTCAATTACATTAACATGTAACTCCTTTTATTTTGCCTCTTAGATTATTATGATCATGTGTGACACTTCCAAATCAAAATTATCCAAGTTAAGTCTAACCTAGCATTTTCTTATATTAGAAGAGAAAAAGACCGTCCTTGTGTGACACAACAAAACAGTAATGTTCAATTCTTTTTATAAACATCAAATGTGATAAAACAACATCTCAAAAAATTAATATAAGCCTTGTGTGACACAACAAACTTATAATGATTATTTGATACTCTATCGTTTTACCATGCTAGAAGGCGACGTTCGATATTTTTTAATAAATATCTTTGAACGTTACAACTTAATATTATAAGTAGTAGAATAAATAAATTAGAACAATTCTAATTTTATTTAATTGAATTAAACTCCTTTAATTCATGAATTAAACATTTTAATTCATTTTATAAATAATATTTATTCTACATCATAAGGGGTTTATTAATATTAATTGTCTCATCTTGTTTAGCACACATGCACATATATATATATATATAATACGTGTCATATTAATTAACATGCGAAACATGTTTGATAATATATAATATATATAAATAAGCATGCACATATAGAATACTATATTCTACTTGGATTGATTATGGACTTTTATTCTAGTTTGGTTTATTCGAGCCACCAAATAAACCAATTGGTCAAACCTAGGGTGCAAGAATAAATTAAATTAAATGTAACTATTACATTTAAATTCGGGCTCCATTACAAACGGGTCTTCATGCGCTCCTTGCTTCTTTGCTCTAATTCTTCAAAATAATTCTAACTAATCCTATTACAAATTATTTACAATAAATAGAAACCTTGATCAACAGTCAAGGAGAAGTACATAGGAGGGAGATAGAATTATACATAAGAAAAATTAGAAAGACGAGGTACGCAGACCCCATTAATTAAAATCCATTCATTCATGCATTTAATTTAAAATTAAATCCAATCACATTGGTCAATAGTCCATAATCAATCCCATTTATTATCATATATATCAACATATACATATTAATAAATAATATTCATCTCATGAATTAAATAAAACATTCCATATATGTATTGGTATCATTTAATGGGCAATTAAAGTTGTATGAAATCTAATTTCATATTTGAAATAAACCATTTATTTTAATTATAAAATCATGTAAAAATAAACAATTTATTTTTATTATATTTTTGTAATTTTTGGATTTTTAAAATAACCCAAAATAAACCTTTTATTTTTTAATTTTAAAAATCTGCTTACAAATACAAAAATAATTAAAAAATCCGGAAGTTGCAATAATTACGAAACTGCCACCGCGTTTCTGTATTTACCAAATTGCCATCGCGCCTTTTAATTACAAAATTGCCATTGTGTAAAAATTACAAAAACTGCCACCGGTCCCTTCCGCGCAACGCGCGTAAACAGACCCCCGCACAATGCGTTCGGTCCAGCAGCCCCGCGCCACGCGCGCCCCATGCCGTGCCGCGCCAGGCGCGCCGTTGTAGCCTTCGCGCAATGCGCGCATAACACCTTTCCGCGCAATGCGCGCCGTGTACTGTTACTGTAGCAGTCGCGGAATTTTATAAAAAAACTTTTTTTTTTCTTTTAAAAACACGATTTTTGCAATTGATTTTCAATACCCATGATTTTATACAACAAATTATGCCCAATAAATTGTTCTAAACACATACCCATACATATATGAAATTAAAACAATTAATAATTCGCATAAATTTGGCTCTTGATGCCACTGTTGGTTTGCAAAAATATGGCATACATATAATCAAATTATATAAGCGCAACGGAAGCAATAAAAATCAGATTTTAAAATTTTTGTACAAACCAATAACCCGGATCTTTCTTATGCGACTATTATTAATTGAGGAAGGATAAAAGAATTTATATCTTTGTAGAACCAAGCTTCCACGGGTACAAGTTCATCTCCCTTTGATCCATCACGTTCTTCTTCAAATTCACCGATTAGATTCCACGGATCAATGTTAGCTCCCCAAGTGTTGAGCCTCTAGAGGTGATCCACCAAGAAATCTATGAATTAAATAAGTGGATCTTGGTTTCTCTAAACCATGGGTGGCTAGCCCTAATTCTCTCTCTCTCTCTCTCTCTCTTTCTAACTCTTAGATCTAGAGAATTATGGAGTACTCTCTCTCTCTCTTATGAAAGAGTGTGTAACCTTGATCTATGATAAGACTCCTCTTATTTATAGAACTAGTCAACCCTCCTAAACTATTTAGGATTAGGGTTTTAATTTAATTCCCAATTTAATTAGGAACTAAATTAATTAATTACAATTCCTAAACCATTTAGGAACTTAATTATTTAATAATGAGAGTACTTCTTATTAATTATAATTCCAAAACTATTTAGGAACTTAATTATTTAATAATAATATTACTACTTATTAATTAATTCCTAAACTATTTAGGAACTAAATAATAATACTACTAGTAATAATAATAGTAATAATAATAATAATAAGACTCCTCTTATTAATTTATAATTAGTATTTCTAAAATATTAAATTATAAATATTAAGCTATTTAATTTATTCTATCACCATAGTATAAATTAAATATACTTAATTTATTATTACAATTATGCCATCCACTTCTAAAATAAATATTACTCTTTTGCGGTGTGACCCTTTAGGTTCTCCATATTAAACCGGTTGTATAATAAATAAATTAGAACAATTCTAATTTATTTATTACGAATTAACTCTTTAATTCAAAATAAATAATTATTCCACAATAAGGGTAAGCCCCCTTAGCGATTAGTCGACTTTCCAGATAATATAGATTTCAACATCTAATCGTAAAAGAAACTTTCAGCAAATAGTTACCGTACAATTCAATCCTTCTACCACACAATGTCCCAATCAAATATAAGACACGGAATTTCTGTCAAGTCTTATTTATTTGATTATATGCATTTCAATTCACAAATACACAACTCTAGTTAATGTAAATTAGAAACTCCTTTCTAATTTCATTCAACCCTGGCCAGGGATTTCTGAGTTGTCACTTATTAAATCGCATAGGACATTCTCTCCCTTTACTGGAAGTGGTAGATCCTTTGTTGATCATTCATCTATCTCCATGTGTACCTTATTATACCCAATCATATCCTTTGATATACCAATAGGTCTTAAGAAATATGTCAAAGTATAACTTAGTACACACAAGATACTAAGATAATCTCAAGTCTAAGGATCACTTGTACGACTATCACATAAGGAACTCCTATTGACAGACGAGTAAAACTCCATTAGGTGTTCCTTGAGCGAGTCACGTTCAGTGAACTTATTCTCTAATAAGCACCTACATTCTTGCTTTAGTGTCTCTACACAAATGATTATGAGATCAATCATCCTCTTCATAAGAGCAAGCATAGTATGTACCAATCTATCCGGATCTATTAATCCCCTTTTTAGTGATCCAACGATTAGGAACAATTTTAGTTTTGAGCTATCTTGAATTTAGATCTCATTAGCATGATCCTCATCATGGTTCTAAAAGCATTGCTCAAAAACTATGGGTTTATCCATTTGATTAATTCAAGTAATTAATCATGAATAAAGAAATGCCTTGATACGTTTATTAATAAATGAACAAGATTACAAAGTATATGCTTATCACATCAAATGTGATTGGCTTGAGGGCATACTACTTTCAGTTTAACCCCAACAATTGGCATAGATCTTCATCTTTAAATAGCTCATAACAAGAACAATCAGATTAACACATGAAATATCTAGCCGAAGAAAATGACATAGATATACCTCATTAAATAGTTTATTTTGAGAACCAATCATAATAATTCATGCAATATCTAATCGAAATAATTGACATAGATCTTTCTCTTTAAATAGTTCATAATGAGAATAGTTATGCGAATGCACATAAGTGCAAATATCAATAACAAAATAGATATGAAATAATTCTTAATAATTATTTCATCATGTACTACGAAACTAATTTCAACTTTTAGATACTTAACATAATGAAATCAAGCATATGAAACTTCCATAATTAAACGAGATTGAGTTTCAGAATAACTTGTCAAATAAATATAAGTTAAGGTTCAGAGAACTTGTCTGTTCCGCTGACTACTGTTTTTTAACTTAAAATAACTTCCTTTAGATGACATAACATTTAACAATATTGATTTACCAATCAGCATATCACATACATGTTTATTTTACATTAATAACCTTATCATACATGTCTTAAATCATTTAACACTTAATCGCAGCCTTTAATCACTTAATAATAATATTATCAACCTTTAATAATATTTTAATCACATAAATATCATATAAGAACATATCAATAATTTCCTAATATTATCACCATTGATAATATATTACCCTCAAACAAATATTATTAATCATTTAACAATATTTTAACTATTTACGAATACTATTAACCATTTTAATAATATTTTATTCAATCATCACTATTATTAATCATTTAATAACATCTTAATCACTTAATTAACGTTATTAATTATTTAATAATGTCTTATTCTTTCTAATAATATTATGTATTAAATAATATCGTAATCTGTTATATATAGTATTAACCGTTTAATAATATTTTACATTCTTAATAATATTATTAATCCTTTAAATATAATTTTAATTCTTTGTTAATATTATTAATCATTTAATAATATTTTATTCTCTTATTGATATTATTAACCATTTAATAATATTTTTATTATTTATTAATATTATTAATCATTTAATAATATTTTATTCTCTTACTAATATTATTACCCATTTAATAATACTTTAATACTTTAATTATTTATTAATATTATTAATTATTTAATAATATTTTATTTATTTTTTAATATTATTATTCTTTTAATAATATTTTATACCTTTACTAATATTATTATTTATTTAATAATATTTAAATTATTTAAATTTTTTCTAATATTATTATGATATTAAATTACATTTTCTAACCTATTTTCTATTTAAAAGATCTGACCCAACCCTTGGATCGTTCCGACCTGACCCGCTTGAATTAAATTATTTTTTCGAAATCTAGGACCATTGCTGCGGTGGTCCTTACCAACATCGCGGTGGTCTTTACCAGGGTCGCGGCGGTCCCCCAATAAATTGTTTGATTTCTGCGACGGTATAGTAAAACTTTTTCAATTTACATTTTGAAAAAATTTCAACTTTGATTACTTTGGTTCAATCTATCGTAAAACATGCACTACATGATCAAATGATCTCAAATCTATTTTGTTAGGCTCATAACTTAGTATTCTTTAAGTTTTCAAGAATCTATTAACTTACAATAATATTTTTGACAACAAAATTAAAATCAACCAATTAGGGTTTTCAAAATGACCATTTTTACTAAAAACCACAACTTTTTCATTTTAACTCAGTTTTCATTGATTCAAATTTTGTTACGATCGAAACTAACCCTTCTAGCATACAAGACACAAAATCACATAAACAACTTATATATCATAAGACACATATAACCAATCTAGGTATCCAACTAGGGTTTTTAAACCAAAT
Source organism: Hedera helix (assembly GCA_947179155.2). Lineage (NCBI taxonomy): Eukaryota > Viridiplantae > Streptophyta > Magnoliopsida > Apiales > Araliaceae > Hedera > Hedera helix. The sequence goes on along the minus strand of OX359273.1, from coordinate 18,511,747 downwards.
ATGCTCATATGAGATTTTGTCTATCATTTTCTATATAACACATGGTAGAACACATAACTAGAATATTTAATATTAGATCTTCTTCACATAGATCCTTCTATAACCAAGCTTGCTTAAACTCATATATAAAGAAAATAACAACTAAAGTTTGAGAAACTTTTAAACCTTCTATGGAAATCTTCTTCTTGAAAATGGTTAGAACTCTTCCTTGATCTTCTTGATCTACTTGAAAATGACTAACACCCTTAGTAATTTAGCTCTCAAACTTAGAACTCAAAAGGCAGCTCTTATTTTTCTCTAAAGCTTCTCTCACTAGAACAGTTGAACTAGCTAACAAATGACCAACCTTTGCTAGCTATTTCTCTCTTCTCTATATATAGAACTTAGGTAAACTCACTTAACTTCCTTAATCATCTAATATTGGTCAATTAACTCTCTAAATCATGCTTAATATTCTCATGAATGACTAGCTTGATTAACTATCTTGAATGATCAATATGAATGGCATCCATTAAAAATCAAAACAAGCAACCAACGGAGTAATTTTTACTCAACCACAAAGCTACTACAACACCCAATTAGGGCCCCACATGGCCGATTATATATATATATATATATTAACAAATACTTGCTTTTATATGGGCTCCACATTGGGTCATTTAATTATTTCAATACGGGCTCCTAGATTAATTTTGTTTGGGCTCTCTCATTGATTCACTTGGATTACACAATAAATATTACTAGTATCTTTGTTTGGACTACTAGTTAAAATACGTAATTCACTACATTGGGCTATCACCTAATAACCCATACTAAACTTAATATTAAATGGACCTGGGCTACTAGTTTAATTCATTTAGACTTTAATTAATTAATCAATTGCGTTTAGCACATAATCCAATTAGACTTGCTATTTAAAAGTCAATTGGGCTACCAAATTAAGTTAGTTTGCAGCATTAACACTTACAAATTCTTGAGTTTGTTTTAATAAAATCCTAATACATATTCAAATAAGTGCATGAACTAGATTAAACTAAATTTATTAACCACCTCTTATCATCATCTTGGGTTTATAATATAGCTACCCATATACATACAAGTATTCCCGTATTGAGTTATCTTTAATAATTTATTTATTTCTTCTTTCTCATTAATCATACAAATAATTCACTTGTTCATTATTAATCTTCTTATTTGCCATATTAGGTCAATATTTAAGCTTTGTGATCTCATCATATAAGCTTCTCTTGCATTCGTTTTCCTTCTTTAGTTAATTCAAATAAATTTAATGAACTAACTTAATATATCTCATCACATAACGTATACACATACATAACACCACTTCATACATCATATTTTCTCATAAAGATAAATATATAAAATAAAAAAAAATTAAGTTCGTAATTTTTTCATGTTATAACATAAACTGACAAGTTAAATATATAAAAGGGTCATTCGGATGATTGATTCAGTGACAATGCTCATGGTCAATTGAACCACTCAACAGTAAATAATCAATACTTGTTCTTCCATTTTGAACTTTGATTATCTTATCAGTTATTTCATCAACTACCTTAAAAGTTAAGTTATTTTATTTATTATTCTTATTCATTTATGATATACCTTCATTATTTATTTTTAAACTTATTAAACAAAATAGTTGTTCACTCTTGCTATATTATGAACCAAATTGAAGTTAAGCCAGAGAGTTCCAAGAAGGTTAAAGGCAAGGGAAAACTTAAGGAATAGTTATATGTATTACTATTCTGTCTTGTAGATCATGAAACATTTTGTATTAATATTGTATTCATGATGTACTTTTTGTTTAAGGTTATAGGCCTTGGGACCATAGTGATCCTTTGTAATGAATAATTTATGTTTATTTATTTTCGCATTAGTAATATATGTTGTTTAGATGTGGTTGTATATTTTGGATGTATTATTGCGTGAGCACCAAATTCGAGATATTGGTACCTGAATTTGGGGGCATCACAAGTCTGACTTAACACTTCCATATAGTAAAGAGAAAAATGATGTCATTGTGTGTGCACAACAAAACAGTAATATTTAATTCCTTATAAGCATCAAATATATTAAAACAACATCTTAAATAATTGATACAAGCCTTGTGTGTGCACAATAAACATATATTGATTATTTGATGCTCTATCGTTTTATCATGCTAGAAGACGACGTTCGATATTCCAAATATCTTTGAATGTTACAACTTAATATATTTTAATTTAAGAGATTTATTATTAATTGTCTCATCTTATTTAGCGCACACGCACACGCACATGTACACGTACGCGCGCACACACACACACACACAAATATATATATATATATATATATATATATATATATATATATATATATATATATATATATATATATATATAATACGCGTTATATTATTTAACATGCGAAGCATGTTTGATAATATATAATATACATATATTTAACATACATATATCGAATACTATATTCTACTTGGATTGATTATGGGCTTTATTCTAGTTTGGTTTATTCGAGCCACCAAATAACCCAAATGGTCAAACTTAGGGTGCAAGAATAAATACACAACTATTACATTTAACCCGGGCTCCAATACAAACATGTCTTATTAGAAATCCGGGCTCCTTGCTCTTCAGCTCCAATTCTTCAAATAAATCCAACTAATCATATTACAAACTATTTTTATAAAATAGAAAGTTTGACCAGTAGTCAAGGAAAAGTACATAAGAGGGAGATATAATTTATAACAGAAAAATAGAAATGATGAGGTACGTAGACCCCATTTATTAAAACCCATTTATTCATACATCCAAAAATGCCTCTATTCCTGAAAGGCTACAAAAGATGGGATCTCTACTAAACATATCCTACAACTTTCTAGAGTTGGGATTTACAAACATATTAACTCTCTGATAAAATAAAAGTTGGGTTCTACTGCATCTATATACATACAACATTAGAAAATAACAAATACTAATGATTGCGCATCCCCCGATGAATCGCGTCATCGTACTCCTCGTCCCCAATGGTCATTACCACATTCCTGCTAATAGTATGCCTAGACTGGCCATCCTCAGCGGGGTAGTAGTGCACCCTGCTCTGAAATCCACCGATTGAAGAACGATAGACATAGGTAAGCGTATCGATCCTCACCTTCTTCTCACGGACCTCCTCCTCCAACTCCAACATCTATCCATGCGCTGCATCTCGCTGAGCCTCCATCTCTATTCTATCTTCTATCATCTCCAGCCAATGGGCCAGGATGGCGGCCTTCTCTGCCTGCATTTGCTAAACTTTCAGCACAGCTTCTGCCAACCTAGCCTTAGTCACCGCTAGCTTAATCTGTAGCTCGACATCCTGATCAACTAACTGATGAGTTAGCACCCCGAAGTGCTCTACTGAGTCCTCGTACTCATGTACCTGCTCCTCTAGTCCTATTATCCTCTCCTTCAGCTTTGTGTTCTAGCCAGAGAACTGATAAGCTGCATCCTTATGTTGATCCTCCATATACTGGTGGGCCAGATTCTCCTCCTTTAAATACTAGACTATTTCCTCCAGCTCCTCATTCCTCGTAGTTAGCCCTTCAATGATGTCACTGGTAGTAGTGCCCATGCCACCAGCGTACTCAGCTGGCTCCTCATGTGACGTATTATCATAGTACTGTACATCCTCCTCAGATTCAGCCTCGTCCTCACTGTAGGGACTCATCACTCCACCTCTGACGGGCTCCTCTCTATCTCCTATCTCCGGATCAGACTTCGGATCATCTATCGATGTAGCCACCAGCAACTGTGTAGTATCCATGTGGATACCAATGTAATCCTCCTCCTCAACAGTATGACTAGACTGTCCAATCTTAGGCATCCTACAATCATACAAACAATACATGTTAGTATAGCAATAAAATATATTCATTGATGAAATGAAATGATATTTTATCATGTACATCATGGCTCGATGGATTTCCTCAATCCACCTCCAAAATACACAACATGATGAATCTCCCCGATTCATCTCCTAATGCGCTCGATATAAGTTTAGTACTAAGGTTATAACATAAGTCTCACAATTCCTAACGTTTATAACCTACAGCTCTGATAACAACCAGTGACGACACCAAATTTGGGTTTCATAACCTTGATTTTAGTTCTCATGATTCAATACATAATAACAACTAAACATATTCTTGAATTAAACTTCGCGAATTAATACATAAAGTTCCTTATCAAAAGGCTACAATCCCAAAGTCTACTAACCTTAACATAAACAGTACATATCTTAAGAATTTACAAAAAGATTTACAAAAGAAATTACAATACAATTAATCTAGCATGCAATAAGCTAATCTAAGTTTTGGCTTTTCCTTTGCCTTTGTCTGGTTTAGAGCATTCAGGCTTAGCTGAAATATAAATCATGATATAGCAAGGATGAGAAACTAGCTTGCTCAACAAGTTTAAGAACAGATAATAGAAGATATATCATGATTGAATGGAAATAACATCAAGTGATTTAACAATAGATAACAATTGTGAAAGAACAAGAATCAATTTTCAATAAAAGAATAGATTGACTCTTTACTACTGAATGGCCTCTAAGGACCATGAATTGCTACTAAAGGTAAAACAGACATATATATATCTGACACCTTGATAGTTTGGTACGCGAGGGGATCAGCCTTTTGTACCCTATGTATATGCATAACATTCAGGCATCTTGCGCAAGTTCGGTTTCTCGAATATAATTCCCCTTATATAGGGTTGTTCGTTCTCAGTCTTACTTTAAGAATCCGCACCAACCAATGGTTTGGATAAGCTTTTTAAAATATTCAATTTGATGAATTTAGACATGCATTGTCTAGCTGAAACAATTAGCTTAGACATTCTTAAACAGTTCTTGCATTAATGAACTATAAAGCTTGCAATTGCACCAAGTGCGAATACAATAATAATATAGATGTGGATTAACTTTAAATAATTAAACCACTTAAAGCTCTGACAATTAAATACAAGTGTAGAAACTTGCTTAACAATAATTGAATAAAATTAGAGAACTTGCTCAATATAAAATTTGAGTAAGGTTAATGAACTTGACTCGTGTGTATATTACTGCTAACCAATTCAATTCAATTTTCTCTGAATAGACCTAACATTTAATTAAGTTGATCTTTAAATTAGTATCATATATACATTCATATGATAACCTCTATACATCTTACACCTCTAACACTTAACCAAGTAATTAATTAGTTAAAGGTATATAAACACTTTGAAAATATTATCACCACTTAATAATATAAAACCTATATTAATTTAATATAGTTCAAACTCTTATATAATATTATTATCAATTTAACAATATTTTATTAGTCTTATAATATTATTAATTATTTAATAATATTTTATTAACCTTCTAATATTATTAATTATTTAATAATATTTTAATCATTATCTAATATTATTCTCAAATTCTTAATATTATTAATTATTTAATAATATTTTATTCATATTATAATATCATTAATCATTTAATAATATTTTATTCATTATCAAATATTATTAATCATTTAATAATATTTTATTCAATTACTAATATTATTAATCATTTAATAATATTTTATTATTTTTTTAATATTATTATTCATTTAATAATATCTTATTAATTTCTTAATATTATTAATTATTTAATAATATTTATTCCTATTTACATATTAAATTAACTACTTATAATTTTTAAACTACATTTATTGGATCTAAAAATAATAAAGTAATTTTTAGAACATTTTTCATTTTTCGACCAGACCTAACCCAGCCAAAACCGACCCGACCCTGCAAAAATTGAAAAATTGGCGCAGCGCCGCCGGTGCTCAGAATGAATCGACTCCGACATTGCTAGTACTGGAAACAGAAGCCCCGAGTGCTGCCGGCACTAAGTTAACACAGCCGGTGCTCGGGTGTATTTTTTTTCTTTCCAAAAGTAGGCAGATTTCCAACTTGAGTTATCTTGATTAAAACTTGAAAAAAATAAAATTTATACATCCAAATGATACAAACTCGATTTTGTTATCTTCCTAACTTCTTGTTTTACATCATTTCATTGGTTCGATCACATTTTTGAGAACGTTTTGACACGAAATTTAAGATCGAACATCTAGGGTTTCAAAACACCATGTTTTTATGGTAAAAGCCATAACTTCTTTATTTTTCCATATTTTTGAAAGATTCAAGTTGAGTTTTCTTTATAACTCATATATGTAACTTTCTAGCCATAGAAATCCATTTTATAACTTGTACATTTCAAACCACAACATTAAATAGCATATAGTCATCTAGGATTTTATCGGTAAAGTTTAATATGGACTTTTCCTCCGTTTATATGCATACACACATACCAAAATATGATTTAAACATATCAACCCATGAATCTATCAATATATCATAGTTTTAGACTTTTAGACCACCAAAATAACTTTTGATCGGTTAAAAATATATTTTGACCATATAAAACATATATAGACTATAAAAATGAACTAAAAAGGAGATAAAACACTTTTGAACCTTATACTCTTGGATGTTCTTCTTCTCTTAGCTAGGAACTTCACTAGGGACTCCACCTTGACTATCCTCTAACAATTTTCTTGATGGATTCTCAAACTCACAAGAGTTCTCTTACTTTTCTCTAGAAAACTCTCTCTCTTTTCTCTCTTGAAATGCTAGACAAATGACCAACCAACACAATGCATTGGTGAAGCACTATATTTATAGTACTTTCTTAATCCTCATCAACATCTACTAATCAACTAACCTTGGTCAAATTAGGAGCTAGCCTATGTTTACTATTGGATTGATTGACTACTTGAAATGACCAAGTGATTGACCTTCATCATGATAGCTTACAAGTTATTGATTTTGTAACTTAGAAGCAACAAAAATGCAACAAGCCACCCATGTAGACCCCTCTTAAAGTGACCGGCCAAATGGCCATTAAATTGACCAAATTTGGCTTTATTTTTAATGTCTATTTATACATATATACATATATACATCTATATATATATACACACACACACACACACACATATAGATATATTGACCAACATTTTGACTTCTTATTGGGTTCCACTTTGGACTTAGGATTTCATTATATTGGACTCATCTATTTAATTTGGTTGGGCTCAATTTAAATGTTCTATTAGGCTAACATTAACTAACACATATTACATTTAAATAAAACAACAATCGGGCTAGCTTTAATTACATCATGTATCAGTGTTTAATTAATTACATGGTCTACTACGTTAATTTATTAGACCTAATTTAATACCTCATTCGGACTTAAAATATAACTCAATTAGGTTTGCTTTAATTAATTCTACCACCTTGTTTCCTTGTTAAATAAGTACACACATACATAAGTATATTCATTTAATTCCATCGATACACAATTAATTAGTATAAAATTTTAATTCATTGATAATTATTTAATAATTATAATTACAATAACATATAGAATTTGCGGTCGTTACAGTTTAGCTTGTGTTCGCGTAACCGGTCTAATTGGAACTTAAATTGGATCTCCCTAAGCTTTAACTCCTTGAATCACATTTAAGCCAATCGTGTCCTCATCACCATAAGTCTCTTCCCCTTTAACTTGTCAAAGGCAGCAACCCTTCTTTCCTTTTCATGCTGCTCAGCAGCATTCTCATGTTCATCTTCTATATCATCATCAACCATGGCCTTTTTTAACATTTTGGCTTTCTTTTCCTTCTTTTCTATTAAAAGTCCTATAATAATCTAGAAGGGGATTGAATAGATTATTACTTTTTAAAAGTTTATCTTAAGCCGTTTTTAATTTTTAATTAATTAATTAATTTACAGTGTTAAAAATTAATATGCATGACAATAAAAATTCAATCACACAATGCACAGAGATTTATCTGGTTCACAACATACAACCTGGGTATGTTGTTATGTCTAGTCTCAAAATCCTCTTCAGGACTTGAGATCCTATTACTATCAGTAATAAACACTTATTCAATAGGCGGAGAAGTCTTTACAAAATTTTATAGATCAACTTTTAACTATACATACAATTACTTGTCTTGGACAATAGCTCCTCGCTCATTTCTCAAACGTAGTTGTACCTATTTTCTGAGTCTAGCTCTGCTTTACAATTTGGTCTTGAAACAAGAAGTCGATTCCTCACCTCACAAGTACACTAGAGACCCAATTACCTATTGACCACTCTAAGACTCTGATTTTAGTCAAATAATCACAATTTTTTTTCTCACATATTTAAAGACAACTAACTCACTTAACCTTTTATTTACAATCTGGTCTTGAAATAAGAAATATGTCCTTCACCTTATAAGTACACTAGAGACCCAACTACCCATTGACCTCTCTAAGACTCTAGTCTTGGTCAAAGAATCACTTTTTTTTTCTCACAGATATATAAAACCAATAAACTGTTTACCTAATTTCCTAATTAGAAATTACACGCAAGTATAGGTGGCTAACAAGTAATACAATGATAAGAAGAGTGTCGAACCCACAAGGAATTAAAAATAATTATTATCAATTACTAACTTTATATCAAATTAATTTTATTTAGACAATCGATTGAACTATAAAATAAAAACTAATTAAATTACTAATTTAACTAAACTAATAACAAGAATTAAATCAGATTAAAAATACTTAAGATCATAATTTTTTTTTCAATACTTCATTTAAACCTCTTCACTTTATTTTTAATTAATCATTTATATTGAATTGTTAACTGAGAATACCTAATTATTTATTAACCTTTTTCAATGATTAATAAAAAATCTATTTCAATTATATTGTTATATTTCTATGCAAGATAACTTGAAATAAACTTATTAAGCCCAAACTCTCAACAAAGTTACATGCGGCACATAGGTATTTTTATTTGACGCACAAACCCAATTATTCAATTCGAAGAAGAATAAATTAGACACATGTTACCATATTCAGATCTAAACCTATAATCCATCTTGCAGAATTTATTTGACAGATAAAGGATGATTAAATCATTTTCTAAATTTGGCACAATCATATGATAAAATATAATCGCTGATCTACTTATAGATAAGTATAAAAGAGAGCCAGTGATATCAATACATTTACCTCATTTGTTTTTGTTTTAGTTGTAGAACTTGAGGATGTCTTCATGGAGGTGAATGGTTCAACCATTCTTTTTAGTGAGTTTCTTGAAGTTCTTGCTTTTGTTCATGACATTGACTTCACCAGTGTGCTCCATTTGCCATTCAAGAAATTTTTCATGTTCACCATGTTCTTGTTCTGCAAGAGCTTGGCTAATTTCTCACAAACTTATCATTAGTATAATCAAACATTAAATTTTCTCATTAGATTTGTACTAACAATGCTTATATTTTCCAAGAGGCAACATAATGTCTATTTTGCTTTCCATGCTTTGATTACCATATAATAGGAAGAGTTGAATCAACAAAACCTAAGAATTGCTTGTCTTGAAATTTAACATTATCTACTTTTTGAAGGTCATCTTTAAGGAGAGAATACTTTCATCATGCATTTAGGCATACTTTTTTCTTCATATGGTCATCATGAGCAAACAACTTGCCATCAGTTTGAACTTGTCTCTTGTGATTACACCACCTTTGTCCGTTTAGTTCTTAAAGAGCAACTTATGCCCTTCTTCTATCTTGGATCCATTTTAAAAAAAAATTCAGATAGTGTTATTCATTTTGTGTAGTGGATCTTGGATTAACTTTAGTAGTTGAATCTTCACTCCATTTGTGTGCGTATTACTTTGCTCATCTTTCTTTTTATTGGTATGCCCATTCTTGTCCCTTCTTATCTAAGTTCTTCAAGATCGAATTCTGAGGATGTTGATTTGCTAATTTGTAGAGTGCTTAAATTTGGAATCTTTGTTTCTATTGTTCTTATGATCGTTAAGGTAAAGATCGTACACTTGACTTGCTTGTTATTTTCATCTCTATGATAGATAAGATGTTGATCGTAGAGTTTATTAGTGCTTCTTCACTCGATGTTTTGGATATAGAGTGTGAAGTCAATGATAAGTAGACCATTAAGATTTGATTCCCTTTTGTTCCAATATTTGTTGTAAGAGAACAATATTCTAATAGTAAGCAGGGATGGTGATGACTTTAACTTCAAAAGATAAGAATGTGTTCTTTGGTTCTTAGGTTCTTCTCCATTCCATTGTGAAGTTCATAATTCAGTGAGGCTTTGAAATATTTGCTTCACAGAAAATATAAATTTCCTAGAAGTTGAATACTTTCTCTTGATCGCTCTTTTGATCTTCTTATAATCAAACTGAAGAATTTGATTAAGGTTGAGCTGATTTTATCTTTGAAGATCAGAAAGAATATCTCTGTACATTTGCAGTTACCATTCATGATGATTGAAGTACATTTATGAGAAACCATAGGCTTAAAAGTTATATTACAAATGTGGTGAACTATGCATGCATGTATTCATGGCTAGGAATTATGATTTGTGAAGGATCATGTGTTATATGTTGGTAGTTTTAGTGAAAACCTAGATTGAAGGGATGATCATGTAAGAATCATGTATATTTTTATGCTAGATAGCATCATAGGATCATTAATGGTTTAAAAGCAAGACTTGTTTATGAAAGTATACAATATTAGACTATATTTTGCATGTAAACCAAATCAAAGACTATAACATGTCTTAGAAGGTGCATATAGATGCTATGTGGACACATATAGTTTCCAAATGAATTTTTGATGGTGTATAAGGTGTATGGAGTTTAACAACCCAAGTTGAGTTTAAGGGTGGATTTTGAAAAGTTGACAAAATCTTACCAACATGTGATTTTTGGCCATTTTAGATAATCAAAGGTAAAAACGAGCTAAATAACCAAGTTTTATGTAAATACATGTGTTAGTGTCGATTTGAAAGTCATTTGGTGTTTATGGCGATAAAAGTGAATTTTAAATGTTTAAAAACGTTCGCCGGCACTTAAAACGAAATTTATGAAAAAATAGAATTGTTTGAAAACTTTTAATGTTTTTGAAGGCCTATGCAAGTCACATACATGTTATATGTGCTAAATCATGTGTTGGAGTCAAGAAAATCAAAATATGGTAAAAAAATAGCATGGAAATTGGAAAGAATTTTTTTTTAGATTCTGTAGCACTGCGTTGGGGCGAGCTCTTTTGAACTAGAAACTGCGTCAGAGCGTAGTGCTCCTGAGAGGATCTCGCTGAGGGCGGCACCAGAGCGCGCTGGGGCGAGGTGTAGCCAAGAGCTTTTCGCAACCAATGAGATTCATAGAGTAAAACACTGTGCCGGGGCACAATGTTCTGAATTTTTAAAAAATGATTATTTTCATCCAAAATGAAATATTTTAATATTAATGATAGAGACATGTGTTGTAAACCATAAATTGATAAAAATGATCAATATAGTAGGCATTGAGGTACAAATGCACAATATGTTATATGTTAAGGTATATGTATATGTAAATGGTAGCTTTTATGACAAGGTAATAAATGCATATATATATAACTAATGCATGAACCAATATTATGGTTATGTGGGACATAATCGGGATAAGATATTATCACTAAACGTAAATGAGGACAAATGCAAGTGTTCTATTTGAACTCTCATTTACAGTTCATTGAACAGTTACATGTGTTATGCATTTATATAAATCATTTTGAAGTTCATTTATTATTGAACTATTTTTTAGAAAGGTCGATGCCAATCTTGATCCAGCTAGACATATGTGATGATTCATGTTGAAATCAGATATTTATTGTTATGTTATCTAATCCATATTGCTGTGGCGAGGAATCTATCAAAATGCTGTAACAGAACAACCCTAACATAAACGGAAATAAAGTTAAAGATAAAGAGAGACTTTAAGTCTCATGGCGTGGTTGCGTCATTGGATGTTTATGTTGTGTACAATGTAAAAGTACGATAGACTGATCACCTAGATTACACATCTAAAAGAAAATGCAGTCTTATGACTAACCTGGGCAGTATCAGTCTTTGTGATTGGTATTGTTCATAGCAAGTTCTTGGTCTTTTGACCTACAACCAACAAGTTTCATGTTCCAAGTTAATCATGTAAAAGATTATGTTGTGTTTTTAAATTCTTCACAGAACCCTTTAATGGTTCAATTCTATCATATTAGATTTGATTTCATTATTCAAAAATAGCATGTCATTATTTATTTATGTACTTACTGAGCTATTTTATGCTCACCCTTACTTTAACATGATATTTTAGCTAAACCCGAACAAGCAGAGGGGTCAGGGACAAATAAAGGAAAGGGAAAGGCCGACAAGCAATAGTTGTACAGTTAAGGAACTGTTGTAAATATTATATTTTTGTAATATATCATATTATAAACATTTTGTAATGCTAAAATGTCTGTAATCCTGGCCTAGTTATGTGTTATTGAAAATTAAGTTTTATTATTCAGAAATAAATGGTTGGGATTGAATGGTAGAGTAGTATTGTGAGCACTGAATCTGTGGTTCGAGGGACCCGAATTTGGGGTCGTCATAAGTTGGTATCAAAGCTGATAGGCTATAAACCTTAGGTGGGAAAAACCTTAGGAATCCGTAAGGAAGATAGAGAAACTCATTTAGAGTTTTAGGAGGTGAAGCGTGGAAATTATTAAAGTTAAAAATTTCACAATATGTGTTATGTGCTATGTGTTATGTGTAATAGAGTTAAGAAAAAATACATTGAACTAAATAATTGTTCTTATGATTTTATGGTATGCCAGAGATTGGATAATCTAGTCGGGTAGTAGAGAAAGAATGTCAGGACATTTAAATGGATGTAGTGACTGTTGTACCAGTTGTTGCAATTGTACTGGTTGAGGAAAATGGGTATGAAAAGGATCCAGAGGAACTAGAATGAGACTCTGATAGGGCATTACCGAAGAATACGTCATTCGAGCAAAGGGAGGCCGACCAAGAATGGGTAATGGGATTAAACAGCAGAATAATGAATTCTTAGACAAGATTTTGGAATTAGAAACTCAGGCAGTAGAACGACAAACAACTGTTGAGCAGAATGAGACGGCGGTACAAGTATTAGTTAGTAGGAATGTAGAGTTGGGAAATAAGTTGAGACAAGAAGAACATAAGGTTCAAGAACTGAGAAATGAAAAGGAAGCCTTGAAGGCTAAAATGAGGGAGGCAACTGCTGAGATAACCAGGTATGAACAAGTCGGGGCTAAAGAAGTAAGGAGAATAAATCTAGTAAAGGAGGCAGTAAGGGTTAAGAAAGCCAGGATTGATAGCATGGGTGTAAAGATGGACGATATGAGCTATGCCTTCCGCACAGATTTTAGAAGGGCACATGATAGAGTGTACGATTACCCTGTGGAGTATGACCAAACCAGTAACACCTTGAGTAGGTGGAAGATGATTGTGATCATGGACGAATAATATGACGATGATGTTCGACGCGGAATGCTTCTGTAGGAAGTTATAGTAGATGTATATGGTTATGTAAATATATGTGTGTATAGAATGTAAATCCCTAGATTTTGTTATAGAAGAGATAGAAAGCGTTATGTACCCTTTTTTGTCCTAAGACAGGAAGTTCTAATTTATTGTATAAAGTTATGAAATGTGAATCCCGACTTTTGTAATCTGAAGGGATAGAACGGTTTATAGTAATATGCTAAATGTGATGTAAGGTGCTAGGCACTAGTCAATTTGCATATGAATATAAACTCAATTATTAAATGTGTTGTGAAATGGTTATGTGTTTAATGTACATGAGAATGTAATATGTGAATGATAAATAATAATCATTACATAAATTGTTAAACAGAAATGCCGTCTAGACAAAGACAGAACGTTCAACCTCCACAAATGAGTCTATAAATGCTCTAGAGGAGCCGGTTAATCTCATGCAGCAATTTGTTGATTTGTTGATGGGAGCTTTCTAAAACAGAAACATAAACCCTGCGGGTGATCAACCGGTAGCTGCTCGTATTGCTACATTTAGAGATTTTAAAGCTGTAGGACCTTAGAGTTCAAGGGGACTATGAATCCGGTAGAAGCCCAGAATTGGTTAATTGAAATGGATAAAGTGTTTGACATAGCTAATGTTGTAGAAGAATAGAAAATTGTTTTTGCTACGTTCCTGTTAAAAGGATAAGCTAATTACTGGTGGGGAAATAACAAAGGAAGATTAGGAATGAGTGTAGCGCACCGAGATACCACCTTCTTTAATTATATCCGATTATCTCTTGATAACATAAACATTAACTTTAAACCATAATAATTGAAATCTCGTGCGTTAAAACTTAACCTTTAATCTTTAAAACCATTCAGTTGACCATAATGCGGTCCATAATTTTTTTTTTATTTTACATTCCTTACTTGTTTCAGGATCGCAATGCTCACTTAACATTCATTAGCACTTAGGTCAAACATTTATTATTTGTGACCTAGTCTATTACATTTCATAATCATATAAATTTATGATTTAACATAACCTGTAAATAAAATTTGCCATGAACTATTCATACATGACTCTGTTAATTATACCTGTTCTGTGCCAGATCCTGTGCACTTGCACCTGTTCACATATATAACTTAATCCATGCATATTTACCATACATACGAGTTCTATTATATAGCATACTCGACTAACCACATTATATTAATCTTACATCGTTACAACCTTTTCCTGAATGATAATATTACATATATACAACACAATCCCAATGGATTCACAAACATTGTTACTTGTACATAATACAATTACATTTAACAGATTTGCTTCACGCTTATCTATTCCATCATCAATCTTTTACCTTTAGCTTGAGCGAAATCCTCCGACCTTCTCGTACCTTACCTGAAATGTTAGTTTATATCAAGAGTGAGCATATAGGCTCAGCAAGTCATTCAGATAACACCTTTCATGCTTACAGTTTATATTCATGCGTTATGCATCCTTTACTTTACTATGCTGTGCATAATGTCACATATTGCATTTAACAGTTAGAACACATAATGACACTTAGTGCACATTCAGCTCATTTACTATCACATAGTTCATACAGAACACTTAGTACATTCTAGTCTGAAAAACTTGTCTGAATGCTTTTATTTTACTTAACCTTTACCGCTTCGCTTGACCTTTATATCCTTCCTTGTCGGCTTGCTCATTTCAAACTCTATCTGTCAACATATAACTTATATGTCAATATAAAACCATAAAACTTTATATAACTTGTCAAACTTAATTCATAAATACAATTCCATTAGTCTCTATTCATTTCACATGTGATGCATTATACCTTATGTAGGTTAATAATACATTCTAACTTGTGCCCGACCTTTTCAATAACTTATATCATCATTTGGCTTAGCTTTAGGCATGTTATATTATGTCATTTATCATTTCATTATACCTTAACATCCTTTATTTTGATCATTCTTTATCTATTTAGGGCTTACATAACATATCATTATCATTCCATTACAAAATATAGTTTTTTGGAAGCTTAAAAAAATTTCAAATGCACAGACATTGCGCCTCGGCGCCTTCATAGCTCGCTGGCCGCGAAGTGTTCTTGGTTGTGAACAGTACATTATGCCCCCAGCGCAATGTTTAGTACAAAACATTGCGCCGGGGTGCAATGTTCAGAAACAAGATTTTTGATTTTTGCACTACCTTTGCCGATTTTTAACTCTTTCATCTTACATCCAAATGAGCCCAAATTTGGACCATATCTAGATCTCACTACCTAGTATTTTATAAAAAATTTACTTGCCACAATTGGCTCTTAAAAATCATTGATACATTAGCCCCTAGAAGGGTTGTTCAAAACATTTCTAACACTTAGAAATTTTTTGACTTTCAAACTCAATTTTTCCAACTTTGTGATTTTTGGCCATATACTTTAAAACTTTATTCTAACACTTGAGATAGTTCACTTAGGTCATAAATGACATGTCCCAACTTTTAAAACCATAAAACTTCGCACGAGGAGAGAATTGTCCGTAAAAATCCATTTAGAGTTGAAACGATCAATTTCGATCGTTCGAATTGCCATTTCATTCAAACTTCCATCCGTTGATTACGAAATCAACGTATACACGTGTAATAATAGAAACCTAACTCATTTGACTTCATTTCACCTTTAATTTTTCAAAATTGCCAAAAAATATACTAATTTTGGCCCCTTTTCGAAATACTTAATTCTAACACTTCTTTTACCACATATATCACATATTTAACTTGTACGGGCCTTTAAAACATTTCAAACTTTTCAAATGACTTTAATTTTTGAATTGATTCGATTTAGGCGTCGACGAACGTTTTAAAACGTTTAAAAACTTCAATTATCGCCATTGACACCAAATAACTTCCAAAACAACTCTAATACATGTATTAATATCAAACATAACTATTTGGCCTCATTTGACCTTTAATTTCCCAAATTAGCCAAAATTCACATATTGATGGCATTTTATCAACGTTATAAATTCCAACCTTAGACTCAACTTAAATCCTTGGACTCAATACACCACACATGCTATCACATCCACATTTAACAACCATATAAGTCCATATAACTTCTAACTGTACATTCTAGTGTAGTTTACAGATTACGATTCGGCTTAATTACAAATTATAGCCTAGTATTGTAACTTTTCCTTAACAACTTATACTTTTAAACCATTTATGATTCTCTGAAGCTATCTAGCATGAAATTATGCATGCTTCAAACAAGATCAACCTTTCCTTCTAGTTTTCATTATTTCTAGCCACATATAACCCATTATCAACCCATAAATCATGGTTTCTAGCTTGAACTCATGCATAATAGTGCACCACCTTTGTTCTACTACTTTAACACTTAGGGTTTCATGATTTAGCATACATATAGCACATAACTTACATAATATTTACTTTTATCCATAAATACTTGCATGGTTACTCTTATTTTAGCATGTAAGCACAAAACTTGCTATGTTTCAAAATTAAAACTCTTTATACCTTCTTGTAGCTTTCTCCTATCTTGCTACAAAGCTTGCCAAAGAGGAATTCTTCACTTTGATGATTAGCTTTGCCACCTTTGATCACATTTTTCTTGGATTCTTTGCACTCTTCCTCAAGCCCTAGCTTTCCTCTTCTCTTTCTCTCTTATGAGCTCTCAATAACCAACTTCGAAATGAACTAAGAAGAACAAAGCTGGATACTTAAACATATACATATATAAGTTATATGTATTCTCCAACACTTAACCAATCTTAGGTTAAGTTAACTCATGCATGATTAAGGGCATTTAAGTCATTTCACATCAATTAGCAATGGCAAAATAGACATTAAGCCACTCTAGGACACAAAGGTCATTCTCCAACTTGTTATGGTCAATATGGTCATTTGTCCAAAAATCTAAAGATTTAACTCTAAAATCCTACCAACATGTGATTTTTGGCCATTTTAGATAATTAACTACGTTTTATGTAAATACATATGTTAGTGTCGATTTGGAAGTTATTTGGTGTTTATGGCGATAAAAGTGAATTTTAAACGTTTAGCCAACACCTAAAATGAAATTTATAGAAAAATAGAATTGTTTGAAAACTTTTAGTGTTTTTGAAGGCCTATGGAAGTCACATTCATGTTATATGTGCTAAATCATGTGTTGGAGTCAAGAAATTCAAAATATGGCCAAAAATAGCATGAAAATTTGAAAGAATTTTTTTTTTAGAATATGTAGAACTGTGCCGAGGCGAGCTCTTTTGAACTAGAAACTGCGCCATGGCGTAGTGCTCCTAAAAGGATCTCGCTGAGGGTGGCACCAGAGCGCGCCAGGGTGAGGTATAGCCAAGAGCTTTTCGCGGCTAGCGAGATTCATAGAGTAAAATATTGCGTCGGGGCGCAGTATTCTGAATTTTAAAAAAATAATATTTTCATCCAAAATGAAATGTTTTAATATTAATGATAGAGACATGTGTTGTAAACCATAAATTAATAAAAATGATCAATATGGTAGGTATTAAGGTACAAATGCACGATGTGTTATGTGTTAAGGTATATGTATATGTAAATGGTAGCTTGTGTGACAAGGTAATACATGCATATGTATATAACTAATGCATGAACCAATATTATGGTTATGTGGGACATAATCGGGATAAGATATTATCGCTAAACGTAAACGAGGACAAAGGCAAGTGTTCTATTTAAACTCTCACTTGCAGTTCATTAAACAGTTACAGGTGTTAAGCATTCATATAAATCATTTTGAAGTTCATTTATTATTAAACTGTTTTTGAGAAAGGTCGAAGCCAATCTTGATCTGGCTAGACATATATGATGATTCATGTTGAAATCAGATATTTATTATTATGTCCTCCAATCCATATTACTATGGTGAGGAATCTATAAAAATGCTGTAACAAAACAACCCTAACATAAAGGGGAATAAAGTTAAAGATAAAGAGAGACTTTAAGTCTCATAGAGTGGTTGCATCGTTGAATGCTTATGTTGTGCATAATGTAAAAGTACAATAGGCTGATCACCTAGAGTGTACATCTAAAAGGAAATGCAGTCTTATAACTGACTTGGGCAGTATCAGTCTTTATGATTGGTATTGTTCTTAACGAGTTCTTGGTCTTGTGACCATACAACCAACAAGTTTCATGTTCCAAGTTAATCATTTAAAAGATTATGTTGTGTTTTCAAATTCTTCACATAACTTTTTAATGGTTCAATTCTGTCATATTATATTTGATTTCATTATTCAGAAATATCATGTCATTATTTGTTTATGTACTTGTTGAGTTATTTTATGCTCACCCTTGCTTTAACATGATATTTCTGCTAAACTTGAACAGACAGAGGGGTCAGAGACAGATAAAGGAAAAGGAAAGGCCAACATGTAATAGTTGTACAGTTAGGGAACTGTTGTAAATATTATATTTTTGTAATATGTCAGATTGTAAATATTTTGTAATGTTTAAAGATTTGTAAACCTGGGCTAGTTATGTATTAATGTAAATTAAGTTTTATTATTCAAAAATGAATGGTTGGGATTGAATGGTAGAGTAGTATCGTGAGCACTGAATCAGTGGTTCGTCACATCATAACAACTCACAGCGGAATAATAGAAATATTTACATTCATTTTACATAAATATTCATGTCCCAAGTCTCGCAAACCATAACTAATACAAACATAGCTTAAATAATAAGTTCTAACATATGTCTTAATACAAACATTAAATCATATCACAATTTAAACTACTCAGCGACTTTGCCTTTGCCTTTATCATTTCTTGAGCCGGTGCCTTACTCAGACTTAACTGTAATGTTTAGTTTCAAATTTTAAAATAAAACAAATTGATTTTATATATAAAGTTAGAAAACAAGTTTATTAACTTACCACTTAATATATTCAATTTTAATTGTTAAATGTAGTATTTTACTTAAAATATTATGTATTTCAAAGTGAAAATAATATTTATTTTGATGTTTGTTATTGACTGTGTCAACAACACTATTAATAAATTTATTATAAATTAATTAATAATTTATATATGTATTGAGATTGGGTCAAACTTCTTTTGGAGAGATTTGCTGAACGTTATAACTTTATTGTTAGAGTTTTAGTATTATAATTAATTACCGGTGCAGCTTATTTTACTTAACGTTAATAAGTTACCGTTGCAGCCTTTTCTTATAGTAAATGTTACATTACCACTGCGCAGCTTATATGTATAAATAAGGTTGCTACTTCTTTCTTTTAAGGATGCGATTAACAAATAAAAGTCATATACTTTCTCTCCATAAAAATTCTCCGATTCCAAAGCACACTTTCCATCTCCAAAGTTACTACTGCAACCTTATATATATATATATATATATACACACACACACACACACACACACACACACACACACCTCCTTTATATATATTTATATATATATGGTTAGTTTTGTGATTCGGTAAAGGATTAATTGAAGTTGTTCCTGGGCCACTCAACTATTTCGAGTACTGATTAGTTAGGTGAAGAGCCATTGAATCTTGGAGTAGTATTTCATTAGTAACACCTTAGCACCGAGATGAGTTCTCTGAGGGAAGAAATTTCTACTTTAGGACAGTGCACCGTACGCTTCTGCTCAACATAAATTTTCTTTAAATCGATAGGTCTAATTTTTTTTCTTTCCTTATTTTATAGTTGAATCCTATTTTTCATTCGTATTTTCCAACAATCTTTAGTAGAAAATATGGGTTCTGCTATGCTTACCAGCACTAAATCCGTCCCTGATTTGACCAAAGTTGAGCCTTTTAATGGATCCAATTTTAAACGATGGCAAACCAAATTACTTTTGATTATGGACATTGCTAAAGTTGATCATGTTTTAACCAAACCAAAACCTGTTGAACCCCCTAACAATGCTACCAATGAACGAAAGAAAGAATATGAATCTTTTATTAGTATTTGGTTTTCTGCTGATAAAATTTGCAAGGCTATCATTCTCAACTCATTGTCGAATGAACTTTTTGATATCTATTGTCTATATAAACGTGCTACTGAAATTTGGGATACATTAGTTTTGAAATATGTTGTGGAAGATGATGGTTTCAAGAAGTATGCTATTGGTAACTTTCTTAATTTTTGTATGACCGATAACAAAGATGTATCTTCCCAAATTCATGTTTTTCATCTAGTTATTGCAGAACTTAATAATGAAGGAGTGACTTTACCTGCTCCTTTTATTGTTAGCGCCTTTATAGAGAAATTGCCTGATTCTTGGAAAGATTACAAGAACTCTATGAAACATAAAAGGAAATACATTACCTTAAAGGAGTTAATTGTTCATATCCGTATTAAGAAAAAGAACAAAAATTTAGATAAAACTGCCAAAGCCAAGGAGATGTCTTCTAAGGAAAATCTGGTTGACAACCGCAAACCTCGTAACCCATCTAACTAACATCCTAAACAGGGGCATAAGCATAACACTTGTCCAAAGACAAAACCAAATCAATTCAAACACAAAAACTTAAAACCTAAAGGTGATTGCTTCGTGTGTGGAAGGTCAGGTCACCATGCTGCCCAATGCAAGTTCAAAAGGGGAACTAACTTGGTTGAGGTAGACAATACTATTGTGGTGGTTGTCTCCGAGGTGAACATGGTATCTGACAAAGAGGCATGGTAGTGGATTCAGGTGCTACCAAACACATTTGTGCAAATCGTGGTGCATTTATCTCTTACACTCCCCTTGAGAAAAAAAGATGAACATGTGTACATGGGAGACTCGAGGCTTGCACCAGTAATAGGTAAAGGGAAAGTAAATCTAAAGCTAACTTTTGGAAAAATCCTTTTTCTTACCAATGTTCTCCATATTCCAGAGATTCGCTATAACCTTGTATCTGTTGGGATACTTGAAAAAGTTAGGGTTAAGGTTATGTTTGAATCTGATAAGGTCATGTTGACCAAAAATGGGGTGTTTATGGGAAAAAAAGTATCTTAATGCTGGATTGTTTCATTTAAATGTACTTGAACTCATGAATAATAATGTTAGTACTTCTTTTGCTTACTTGATTAAATGTGATGATTTGTGGCATGCTAGATTAGGCCATGTGAATTACTCATATAAATATGATGAAAATTTTGGAAATTTTAAAAGACGTTAAAATTTCTAACACCAAGAAATGTCAAGTTTGTGAAGAAGCCAAAACAATTAAAAAGACTTGTAAACCAGCACTTGTTAGAAAATCTGAACACCCCAGTTTAATTCATTCATACTTAGGCGATATGTCTAGAAATACATCTAGAGGTGGAAAAATTATTATGTGACTTTTATAAATGATTATTCTAGATATACTAAAGTTTACCTTCTCAAAAATAAAAATGAAACTGAAAATAAATTTCTAATTTAAAAGGCAGAGGTTGAAAATAAATTAGATAAGAAGATTAAAAGACTTAGGTCTGATAGAGGTGGAGAGTATGATTCTGGACTCCTTAGAAAATATTGTGAAGGACAAGGAATTGTATATGAGGTAACACCTCCTTACTCTCCATAATCTAATGGGGTTGCCAAAAGGAAAAATAGAACATTAAAAGACATGATGAATGCTTTGTTAGTAAGTTCTGGGGCTCCATTAAATTTGTGGAGGGAAGCACTTCTATCTGCTTGTCACTTGCAAAATAGAATCATATATAAGAAAACTGATAAAACTCCTTATGAGCTTTAGGAAAAACATTTACCTAACTTGAAATAACTTTAAGTGTGAGGGTGTCTTGCTAAGGTAATGTTACCCGACCCTAAAAAAAGGAAAATTGGTTCTAAAATTGCTACTTGCTTGTTTATTAGTTATGCTGAACATAGTGTTGCTTATAGATTTCTTGTTTTAAAAAGTGATGTATTAGATCATAATACAATTATTGAGTCAAAAAATACTGATTTCTTTGATAATATTTTTCCTTTGAAATCTAAATTGGACATTCCTGTAGCTGAGCTTCCTTTGAGCTCTTATTTAGTTCCAATTGAGGAAACTGAAATTGAACTAAAGAGGATTATGCGTACTAGAAAAATCTCTAATTGGGAGATGACTTTTTTACATTTTTGTTGGATAATGACCCTTTGACCTTTAGAAAAATAGTCACTTCTCCCAATGCTCCTTTTTAGAGAGAAGCCATAAATAGTGAGATTGAGTCTACTATGGCTAGTCACACTTGGGAATTAGCAGACATTCCTCCTGGTTCTAAAACTATTGGTTGTAAATGAATTTTTAAAAGGAAATTAAAATATGATGAATCAATTGATAAATTTAAAGCTAAATTTGTTGCTAAAGGTTATAAACAAATGCAAGACCAAGACTTTTTTTAGACTTATTCACCGGTTGTAAGAACATCATCCATAAGAGTTTTAATTGCATTAGCTGCTATTAAAAATTTAATAATTCATCAAATAGATGTTAAGACTGCGTTTCTTAATGGGAATTTAGAAGAGGAGATTTATATGGTTCAACTTGAGAGATTTGTTTCCCAAGGTAATGAGCATAAAGTTTGTAAATTAGTTAAATCTTTATATGGTCTTAAACAAGCTCCTAAACAATGGAATGACAAATTTGATAGTGTAATGACTTCTAATGGATATATAATAAATGATGGAGATAGATGTATATATACCAAATTTAATAATGAGAATTTTGGTGTTATTGTTTGTCTCTATGTGGATAGCTTGTTTATTTTTGGAACCAATATTGATGTTATATATGAGACTAAAAATATGTTATCTAGTAATTTTGATATACAAGACTTGGGAGAAGCAAATGTTATTCTCGAAATTAATTTGAATAAAATTTGTAATGGGTATATGATTTCTCAAGAACAGTATATGGAGAAAATGCTTAAAAGGTTTGGACATTATAATGTTAATCTTGTTAGTACTCCTTACGACTCTTGTTTGCATTTAAAAAAGCATAAAGGACTGAGTGTATCTCAATCTGAGTATGCCCAAATCATAGGTTGCTTAATATATCTTATGAATTACACAAGACCTGATATCGCTTATGCAGTTAATAGACTCAACAGATACACTCATAATCCTAATAAGGATCATTGGACTGCTTTATACAGAATACTCAAGTATCTACGAGGTACAATAGGATTTGGTTTATATTACTGCGGTAATCCTGCAGTTCTTGAGGGCTATAGTGATGTCAGCTGGATCTCTGATTCAAATGAAACTAAATCCACGAGTGGCTGCATATTTACCTTAGGAGGAGGGGCAGTTTCTTGAAAGTCTTCTAAACAGATTTGTACAGCTCGCTCTATTATAGAGTCGAGTTTATTGCTTTAGAGAAGTTAGGTTCTAAAGCAGCGTGGCTAAGAAATCTTTTGGGGAATATTCTTTAATGGACGAGACCAGTTTCATCTGTGTCTATGTGTTGTGATTGCTAAGCTGCTATAGGCAAAGCTAATGATAAGAGCTATAATGGCAAAAGTAGGCATATACGTCTAAGACATAATATTTGTGAGACAGTTGTTATCTGATGGGATTATATCCCTTAATTTTGTTAGGTCAAAAATGAATCTTGTGAATCCTTTGACAAAGCCACTAAACAAGAGGTTAGTGAGTAGTACATTGAGTGGGATGAGACTATTGCCTATTATAGAGATCAACAGTGATGGTAACCCAATCTATGTGAACGGTAATCTCATGAAGTAGGTTCATATGGGTAACAACAAGTCATTGGTTGATTGTTTGAGGCACTATCCATTTTATACATTTTTGAGTCCATCCCTATGGTGTAGGATAGTGTAATTCTACAGTGGTAAAGGTTGAGTTATATACTCTTAATATTTTTCATAGTCCTGCTGGGTGATGTGTTTAACTATAGAACACATTTGATGGAAACACCTATATGAGTGTAAAGGTGGTGCCCGCCTCTAATGAAAATAAGGTAGGTTTTCTAGAGCGCTCATGAATTCCAAGTATGGCACAAGGCCAAGATATGTCAAATCGCATAGAACAGCTTTAATTAAAGTTTATAGTGTGAGTAATATAATTATTGATTTATAATAAGGAATGAGGTTCATAGAAATTCTTTAATTTCACCAAATTCCTGTGAATCAAGTCATATTTACTCTATATATTGGTTCATAGTCCAAAAGACACCAGTGTTTACGCGCTGCACTCTTTTATATTTCTTACTCAATTTCTTTTATTTTTAACTTTGTAATATGTGGGGGAATTATAGTATTTTACTTAAAATATTATGTATTTCAAAGTCAAAATAATATTTATTGTAATGTTTTGTTATTGACTATGTCAACAACGCTATTAATAAATTTATTATAAATTAATTAATAATTTATATATGTATTGAGATTTGATCAAACTTCTTTTGAAAAAATTTGTTGAACGTTATAACTTTACTGTTAGAGTTTTAACGTTATAATTAATTATAGTTGCAGCCTATTTTACTTAATATTAATAAGTTGTCGTTATAGTCTTTTCTTACGATAAAGGTTAGGGAGCAACTTATATGTATAAATAAGGCTACTGTTTCTTTCTTTTAAGGATGCAACTAAGAAATAAAAGTCATATACTTTCTCTCCATAAAAATCATATACCCACTTTGTTTTATATATATAATTAGTTTTGTGATCAGATAAGGGTTTAATTGAAATTATTCATGAGTCACTCAACTATTTTGAGTGCTAATTAGTTAGATAAAAAGTCGTTAGATCTTAAAATAATATTTCGTCAATAACATCTTTAACATCGAGATAAGCTTTTTGATGGATAAAATTTTTACTTAAAAATAATACACCGCATGCCTCTACTTAACATAAATTTTCTTTAAGTTGAATCTTATTTTCCATTCTTGTTTTCCAACAATAAAGTTTATCAAAAAGCTCTTAATGCCTAAATCGTGACTTTTTTTTTATGATTAAATATTTTTTATATACAAATAGAATATAATAAAATAATAAAATAAAATGAGGCAGTTTCGTAAAGATAAATTGCTAACTTTTGAACAAAAAGAATAACACTTATAAACATTTTTCTTTGTATTCTCAAAAAATTACATAAATTTGTATTAATTTTTTAAAACATCTCAAATTAACATTAAAAGTAAAAATTCATCTTAAATTTTAAAATAAATAGATAATTATTACAAAATTATTTTTGTAACTATAAAGAATCCATCGCGCTAGAGCGTGAAATCTGCCTAGTAATTCTAAGAGAGAGAATGTCAACATTGCCAACCATTATTATCTACATCATCAATCCAAATATCCAATCCCCATATTAAAAGAGTTTTCTTAACACGTGTCCTAAAAACATATATCAAACACGAAAAATAAAAGATAAAATTCATTAAATATTATTTATTTATACAAAATTTAGTATATAAGAAAATAATATACTAGTAGAGTCAATGTATTAAATTCAGTGTAAATATATAAATAAATAATATTTAATAGATCTCATCTCTTATTTTTTGTGCTTAGTATGTATCCTTAAAACACATGTTAAGAGAACTCATATTAAAAAAAGCTGCTTTTTTTTTTTACCCAACACCAGACAGTAAAAACTGAAAACAGTTAAAAAGAAACACCATGGAGAATTCACCGCACATGAAAAAATCAATTAATCAATCAGCAATATCATCATCCGATTTGGAGGCCTGAATTCGATGACAATAACTACTATTATTACCAACTCCCACTTTCTTAGACGACGCCGTATCTATGAAACACGCCGATGACATCTGCATTTGACAAACCCTAACCGCGCCGATTAGCTTCTCCGGTAGCTCGTCCTCGCTCTGCGCCTCCACCGCAAAACCCATATCAATCGTCACCGCCGTCACATATCCCAATGCCAAGTGCAAGATCGCCGTAGCAATCGCCGAGCTCCCGATATCCACGTCGATTTCAAGGTAATTTTCCCCACGGTGATAGTGACAGCTCAGAGCCTTCCCGAGTAAACAGGCCGAGTAATTCCCAACTGCGGCTTTCACGATCCACGGACCCTTGACGATCCGGTTCACCATTTTGAACCGGCTGTTGCGGAACGAATCGTCGCCGTTTATGAACCGGTGGAGCAGCGAACCGGTGGGGACAGGGTCGTCTGTAGCGAAGTAGAAAACAGCGCTGTGGTGGTCCCTACCGGGGACTTGGAGGTTCACGGCGAGTACAAAGGATTTCATGTTAAAGCCTTGGGACTGAGACTTCTTAAGCGCGTGCATCAAACGGTTGTCGGGTCGGGCGAGGACGTTATCAAGTTTGGCGATGGATCGGAGCCAGTCAACGCCGGCGGGTTGGAGTAGCCATGGGCCGGATGGTGATTTTTGCTTCTTTGAGAAATAGTTCTGGGAGCGGAGAGAGAAAAGTTCGCCGGGCGGTGAAGCCCAGCCGTTGGATCCCGTGAGGAGGTCGACGTGTTTTAGAGATCCGCCGTTGATAACATCCTCCTTCCAATCATCTCCGGTGCCGGTGGAATTGGTTTTAGGGCAGTTATCGGTGACGGAGCTCCGGTGCGTTTGCTTCTGCTTAGGGCACATTTTTTCCTCTCTCACTCTACTATTTTCTCTCTAAAAATGAAGGTGCTCTACGCCGAATTGGATAGGAACCAAACTCTTTATCTCTTCGCCTACGCGCTGGACGCTGGTATATTAGAAAGAGAATTTGACCCTTAGCTTTTAAGGAAACTACGAGACGGCCATTTTCTCCTCGTGACAGCTGGTTAAGTGAGTTTAATTTTGATACACTCGGTCTATATACAACGTGTTAGAATTATAATTCATAATCAAAATAAAGATAATTTTATTTAATAAAAGTATTTTATGAATAATATATTATAATTTGAATACCGTCCATATATACATTGATAATATATTAAAATTTTAACTCTACTAATATGTGCATTAAAAATAAGTACTGAATGTAATTTTTTTTTATATAAAAATATAATATATATATTTTTAGAAAGTTTGTATTTTTTAATTTATATATTAAAATTAATATTTTTACAAGTAAAAATGATAATTTCACAATTTTTTTTATCATGTATAACAAATGAGTCTCATATTCATATAAGAGAGAGTTTATAAAACTATCACTTTTTATTTTTTATTGAAATAAAAAAAAATTACATAATTTTTTTTTTACATGTAATGACCAAGAAAATTATGAACAATTTTTTTTTATTAGTATTGTCATGAGAAGATGAACATGATGCGAAAGAAGAAAAGGGTCCGATATGCATTAGTATTTGTAAAGTGACCATAGAGAGCAATAAAGATTGACTCTTGTGATCAAATTACTGTGAGAAATGCATGGTAGAATACCTAAGGAACATAATTCATGGGTGTACTTTAAAGACTTAAAACGACTCATAGAAGCAGTTGTAGATGATTGAAGGATGAAATTATAACCTAAACTAAGAGTAATGGGACTAGGAATGTGTGTTAGTGCTTAATCGAAGAAAAATGAACTAACCTAGAAATGTTAATATCGATAACCAATAAGTTAAAAACCCTAATCGATGATACAATGGAATGTGGTAGGGTTTATAGCTTAAACCAATTATTGGGTAGACTAACTTTATTTATTAAAGCCAGGTCTAATTGAATTATTTATTCCAAGTGTGACATTTAATACTAGTAGTCCATGAACTAGTAAGTGCTAACTAATGTGGTAGAATTAATTCTATATTCTCCAAAGTGTTAGTGAATATTGGTAAGAAGAAGGTTAAGTCATCAAGAAGGATAGTTATTTCTGGTAGATCAAGAAGATCAAGAAGAAGAACATTCAAATCCAAGAGGTTGAAAAGTGTTCTAACTCTTCCTTAGTGCATTTTTATAATTTATATAAGTTTTAAACGGTCAAAATATATTTTTAACCGATCAAAAGTTATTTTGATGATCTAGAAGTCTAAATCTATGATATATAGGTAGATTCATGGTTTAATAGGTTTAAATCATGTATTGGTATGAGTGGTATGCAAATAAATGGAAGAAAATTTCATATTGTGATTACCGGTAAAACCCTAGGTGGTTCGATCTTTAAATTTCGTGTCAAATATTTTCAAAAATATGATTGAACTATGAAATATTTTAAAACAAGAAGTTAGAAAGACAACAACACTAAGTTGGTGTTGTAAGACCCCGAATTTTATGAAATACAAAATTTAATTTTTCTTCATATAGATATTTTTTTTTAAACAGTAAGTGGTTAAATCGATAAAGTTAAAAGTTAAGGATGTTATGTGCAAATTTTATTTTGTCGGACAATATTCGCTTTGTCGGGGAATATTCGTTTGGTCGGGGAATATTCGTGCCGTACGACGGCGCCGAAATAATAAATTATTGGTGGACCCCACAACGGAATATTTGTCGGATATAGAAAACGACAGAAGTAACCTTTTTAAATAAAAATAGTCAACGGAACTGTTAAAATACCGGTGATAAAATAATAGTAGCATACGGTAGTTTATGGTATTTTCTGTAGCACACGGTACTCTACAGTAACACACGGTATTGCATAGTGTCTCATATTATTGGTCTGATAATTGACACCGTAACTGTTACGCATTATTTCATCGATAATTGTCACTGCATAATATTTTATATTATCAATTCAATAATTGTTGTTACACAGTATTTTGCATTATTGATTTAATAATTGTCATTACACTGTATTTTATATCATTGAGTCAATAATTGTTGTTGCACTGTTTTTAAAATTATTGAACCTAATAATTGTCACAGTAACATATGCACAGTAATTCACATTATTGAATCAATAATTGTCATTACACAGTAACGTATGCTTTATTTTACATTATTGTTATCTCTATTATGATGTTATTTAAACAGTTGTATTTCATTAATTTATTGACTTGATATCTAAGAGCTAACTATACTGTATTTATAACAATTAGTCATAATAATTGAATTGATAAAGTTATTTGTTTATAATATAAAGTTAGGTGATTATTAGGTGATATGAAATGAATAGTGTAGATTAAAGTGTGAATTATTGTTGAATAATTAAATTGATTTGTTTATAATATAAAGTTAGGTGATTATTAGGTGATATGAAATGAATGGTGTAGATTAAAGATAATATAATATTTGAAATGGATGGTGTAGATTAAAAGATGATCTTTAAATGAATGGTTTAGATTAAATGAATGATAAGATTTTTGGCTATAAATAGAAGCCTTAACTTAAGGATTTTTCATAAACTTCCTTACTTGTTCTTTCTTTCTCTCTCTAAATACTTCTTGTGAAAGTTCTCTCTAAGTGTGCTTAAGTCATCTTGAGTATTTGTGAAGATCTATAAGTATACGTGTACTGTTCAAGTTAATCAACCTCATTTAAATCAATATCCAGTCACGTGTTGAGGTAAGGGATACCATCTTTTTCATCTTCCATTATTCAAACATACTATGGTAAGGGATGTCATTTTCTTTTATACTCTTAAAATTACTACTCGTAAGGGATACCATCTTTTTCATCTTCCATTATTCAAACGTACTATGGTAAGGGATTATCATTATTTGATTCTCGATAATAATATTGTTTCTTCCTTACTCATAAGACGTGCCTTTTATTTCCATATATTAAATTGTGGGAATAACCTTACGGAGCGGATTGCCGCCTGTTGGTGAATAACCTTTCGTATTCATTCATTATTAATCTCTGAGAATAACCTTACGGAGCGGATTGCCGCCTGTTTGGTGAATAACTCTTTGTACTCAAATTCTATTAAATTGTGGGAATAACCTTACGGAGCGGATTGCCGCCTGTTGGTGAATAACCCTTTGTATTAATTTCTTTCACCTTTTGTTAATCAAACCTGCTACGGTAAGGGATATTATTTTCTTTCATACTCCTAAATCGAAATTTATTATGGAACTATTGCTTCTATAATTCCTGAAAATATTATATGTTCCATAATAGTTGAACTTCATTATTTCAACTGAACCTTCCTATTTACGTGAACCTTTCTATTGAATTGTAACCGTTATTCTGAACTGTGGATCTTGAATATCATTTTTAAATTTCACTCCACATCATGTTGACAATTTGGACATTATTTGAATCTGTACAAAGTAAACTTCCGATACTTATTGTTATCCTATTTCTTCTGTTCATCATTTATATCATTCTAATCATCCAAAAATCAAGCTGTTGTGAATATCTGTGGCCGGGGGCACAGATGTGATATATTTGTTGAACAGATGATAGGTTAAAGGCGATATAATAGGTTAAAGGCGATACATCTGTTCGGTGTCTTTTATGGCACGTGTTGAATGTTCTCTTTGGCCCGTAGTGCAAAGATGAACTGTTGTTTGGTATGATTATGACCAAAGGCTGAATCTGGTATAATCAGGACCGTTGGTGCTATATTGAATATCTTTGGCCCGTAGTACAAAGATGAACTGTTGATGTGCATGATTATGATCAGGAACTGTGAATTTGTATTATCTTGACTAATGATATTTCAGATGATAAAAGTTGATGATGTTTTTCCTAAAAAGAGAACCGAGTGGACATTATAGTCTGCATTATTCTTCTAATAGATTACTCATTCTGCTGCTATTATTGATCTGAACGTTGTTTAAGAATTTAACTGCAGTTTTTGATATAAACCTTGTATTCTATTGTATTCTATCAAGAACTCAACTGTTGAAGGCTAATGATAATTTATTCGTCATTATCTTAGTCATGATATTTCTTACTGGGCTATTTGAGCTCACCCTTTCTTTTGTTCCATTGTTTTTCAACAGGAGATGAAAACATAACAGGGTCTAGCCGGGGAATGGAGTGAGGGTCCGAGGAATAGTTATCATAGTCTTCACGTTTTGTAAAATAGTGTGGCAATAATAGTGAAGACTTAGTTGTGTATTATTATACACTGTATTGTAGTACGTTGTGCTTTGTTGTAATAATTTTGTTGTAGTCTTTTGACGACTCAAGTTTGGGCTGTGTGGGCCCAGATTTGGGGGCGTCACAGTTGGCATCAGAGCTTAGGGATATGGTCTTTAATGGAGATCTGGGGTTAGAACTAGGAGGGGAGAGACGAATAGAATCAATCACTAGTGTGTCCTACCTAAATTAGATTTATTTTTTTATCTAATGAATCTATTTGAATGTAGGAACATGAAGAGATGAGTCAGTTTATTTGAACTAACATTTATTTTGTGACCACAGTTAATTATGGCATCTGGAAATCAGGAGGTTAACTATGAAATTACCGAAACAAATGTAGCTGCAAAACAAGAGGCGACGAATAATCTTCTTACAAACTCAGAGTTGAATCATTTGCCTAAGGCAAAAATTATGCGTGTTCTATCCAGTAAGGATGAAGGTGAAAGCTCTGCTACAGTCGTTCCAGATCCATTCTTAGAAGCAATTAAAGGAAGTAACGAACTTGCGGAAATTATTGCCTTTAATTTACTCACTAATTGGGAGAGTGATATCACCTGGTTATGCTCTATAACAAAGGATCAGAATATATGGACTTTTCATATTAGTCTTTGGGATTTATGGTGTTCCAGCTATGATTTTCAAGATTATTTAAAAATGATGTTTCTATACTTTTGGGCGTTACAATTTAGAGGAATTCAGGTTAAGTTAGTCACTATCATGGAAACTGCAGTCTATCGAAAATACTATTTTAATGGAAATCATTGGTTCCTTACTACTGATGAAGTTGATGAACCCGAGAAACAGTTTGCTAGAAAATTATTCAGTGGTATTCCCATGGTTGAAATACGTGAAGATCCGAATGAAGTATTCGGGATTCGATTTGACGATAACAGTCAAGAAACCGAATGAGGTGATAACCGGTAAGCTATTTATAAATTCTTGTGAAGTTTATGCCATGTTAGATACTTGCTCTACCCATTCTTTTATCTCACATACGTGTGCTCAACGTTTAAATTTAACTTCTGAAAACTTTTACTTTGACTTATCAGTTGAAACCTCATTGGGAGAAATATCTATCACATCTACTATCTATAAATCTTGCCTAGTTCAAATCAACAACCTCACCTTACCTGTTGACCTTATTTCTTTGGAGATGCATGAATTTGATGTGATTTTAGGAATTGATTGGTTGACTACCCATCATGCAAAAAAAAAAAAATTGATTGTTTTCATAAGATTATTAGTTTTCATATTCCTAATCAACCTGTCATGCAAGTTCAAGCAACTAAACCATTGAAATCTATAACTGTTATTTCTAGCCATAAAGTCATTCGTTTATTGAAAAACGGATGTCAAGCCTTTTTAGCTCATGTCACTGATTTGAACAAAAATACGTCAAACTTGAATGATATTCCCATTGTTAATGAGTTTCCTGACGTTTTTCCTGAAGAACTTCCTAGCTTACCCCAAACCGTGAAAATGAATTTTGTATTGATCTTGAACTCGGTACCAAGCCCATTTCCAAAGCCCCATACCGAATGGCTCTCATAGAACGCCAAGAGTTAAAAGTTTAATTATTAGATATCGGTATCATTCGTTCTAGTACAAAACTTATATCGAGCGAGGAATGCAAGAAGCGTTTCCAAGAACTCAAGAGGAGACTTGTTTCAGCTCCTGTTCTGACTATACCATCAGGATCAGGAGAATTTGTTATCTACAGCGATGCTTCTGGCAAAGGTCTAGGTTGTGTCCTTATGCAACATGGAAAGGTTATAGCCTACGCCTCTCGACAACTCAAAGATTATGAGAAAAATTATCCTACTCATGATCTAGAGTTGGCAGCAGTCGTTTTCGCGTTGAAGATCTGGAGACACTACTTGTACGGAGAAAAAGTGGATATCTATACGGATCATAAAAGTCTCAAGTATTTCTTCACCCAGAAGGAACTCAACATGCGACAACGACGTTGGCTTGAGCTGTTGAAGGATTATGACCACACAATCCAGTATCACCCGGGAAAGGCGAACGTTGTAGCTGACGCTTTGAGCAGAAAATCTTATGCAAGTACAAGTGCACTGCTGACAACACAAAAGTGTATTTTGTACGACTTGCAAAAGATGGAGATAGAGCTAAAGACACCAAGGACCCACTCGAAGATTGCTCACGTGCGAGTAGAACCAACTTTAATCGATAAAATTAAAGCTGCTCAAGCTACCGATCCGGAACTGATAAACATGATAAAGAAAGTACAAGAAGGTGCCATTCCCGAAGTAAGAATCGACGAGAAAGGAATACTTCGAGTCAACTCTCGACTCTGTGTTCATAACGATCCTGAATTAAAGCATAAAATCATGATGGAGGCACACAACACGCCGTTTGCAATCCACCCAGGAGGTACCAAGATGTATCGAGATCTTCGATATACATTTTGATGGAACAATATGAAAAGAGAGATTGCGGAGTTTATCTCAAGGTGCCTAACTTGTCAACGTGTCAAGGCAGAGCATCAAGTTCCTAAAGGTCCATTACAATCACTTGAAGTTCCCGAATGGAAGTGGGAACACATCAATATGGACTTCGTGACAGGTCTTCCAAAAGTTTCTCAAGGCTTAGATGCAATTTGGGTGATCGTAGATAGATTGACCAAATCTGCTCATTTCTTGCCTATACGAGAAAACTTTTCACTTGAACGTCTTGCCGGTATGTACATAAATGAGATCGTGAGATTGCATGGCATGCCAGTTTCCATAGTTTCTGATCGAGATCCTAGATTCACTTCACGCTTTTGGACCAGTCTACAAAAAAGCTATGGGCACTGAACTACGTTTTAGTTCTGCATATCATCCTCAAACGGACGGACAATCGGAAAGGACGATCCAGACCCTCGAAGATCTTTTGAGACTTTGTGTATTAGACTTCAAAGGAAGTTGGGATAAGTACTTGCCGTTGGTGGAATTTTCTTACAACAACAGTTACCAAGCAAGCATAGACATGGCTCCATTCGAGGCATTGTATGGAAGGAAGTGTCGCTCTCCAATATGTTGGAATGAGGTAGGAGAAGCAAAATTGTTGGGACCCGAGTTGGTACGCTTGACGACCGAAAAGATCCAAATGATCCGACAACGAATACAGACCGCACAAGAACGACAAAAGAGTTATGCTGATCTTCATCGGAGAGACGAAAGTTTCAACGTCGGAGATCATGTATTATTACGTGTTTCTCCATGGAAAGGGGTTACGAGATTCGGAAAGAGAGGAAAGCTCAACCCTCGATTTATTGGCCCATTTGAAATCCTCGATCGAATAGGAACCGTAGCCTACAGACTAGCCATACCACCAAGTATGTCTCGCATCCATAACGTTTTTCACATATCTATGTTACGTAAATATGTGAAGGACCCAAACCACGTCATTGAGTTAGAACCAGACGTTATAGCAGAGGATTTAATATACGAGGAAGTACCTGTTAAGATCCTGGATAAGAAGGAGCAGATCCTACGCTCAAAGGTTATACCTCAAGTTAAGGTTTTATGGAGGAACCAAGATACTGAGGAAATGACCTGGGAGCTAGAATCTGAGATGAAATCTAAGTATCCTTACCTCTTCGATATGTCAGGTACGTCAATTTCGGGGACGAAATTTCATAAGGAGGGGAGGTTGTAAGACCCCGAATTTTATGAAATACAAAATTTAATTTTTCTTCATATAGATATTTTTTTTTAAACAGTAAGTGGTTAAATCGATAAAGTTAAAAGTTAAGGATGTTATGTGCAAATTTTATTTTGTCGGACAATATTCGCTTTGTCGGGGAATATTCGTTTGGTCGGGGAATATTCGTGCCGTACGACGGCGCCGAAATAATAAATTATTGGTGGACCCCACAACGGAATATTTGTCGGATATAGAAAACGACAGAAGTAACCTTTTTAAATAAAAATAGTCAACGGAACTGTTAAAATACCGGTGATAAAATAATAGTAGCATACGGTAGTTTATGGTATTTTCTGTAGCACACGGTACTCTACAGTAACACACGGTATTGCATAGTGTCTCATATTATTGGTCTGATAATTGACACCGTAACTGTTACGCATTATTTCATCGATAATTGTCACTGCATAATATTTTATATTATCAATTCAATAATTGTTGTTACACAGTATTTTGCATTATTGATTTAATAATTGTCATTACACTGTATTTTATATCATTGAGTCAATAATTGTTGTTGCACTGTTTTTAAAATTATTGAACCTAATAATTGTCACAGTAACATATGCACAGTAATTCACATTATTGAATCAATGATTGTCATTACACAGTAACGTATGCTTTATTTTACATTATTGTTATCTCTATTATGATGTTATTTAAACAGTTGTATTTCATTAATTTATTGACTTGATATCTAAGAGCTAACTATACTGTATTTATAACAATTAGTCATAATAATTGAATTGATAAAGTTATTTGTTTATAATATAAAGTTAGGTGATTATTAGGTGATATGAAATGAATAGTGTAGATTAAAGTGTGAATTATTGTTGAATAATTAAATTGATTTGTTTATAATATAAAGTTAGGTGATATGAAATGAATGGTGTAGATTAAAGATAATATAATATTTGAAATGGATGGTGTAGATTAAAAGATGATCTTTAAATGAATGGTTTAGATTAAATGAATGATAAGATTTTTGGCTATAAATAGAAGCCTTAACTTAAGGATTTTTCATAAACTTCCTTACTTGTTCTTTCTTTCTCTCTCTAAATACTTCTTGTGAAAGTTCTCTCTAAGTGTGCTTAAGTCATCTTGAGTATTTGTGAAGATCTATAAGTATACGTGTACTGTTCAAGTTAATCAACCTCATTTAAATCAATATCCAGTCACGTGTTGAGGTAAGGGATACCATCTTTTTCATCTTCCATTATTCAAACATACTATGGTAAGGGATGTCATTTTCTTTTATACTCTTAAAATTACTACTCGTAAGGGATACCATCTTTTTCATCTTCCATTATTCAAACGTACTATGGTAAGGGATTATCATTATTTGATTCTCGATAATAATATTGTTTCTTCCTTACTCATAAGACGTGCCTTTTATTTCCATATATTAAATTGTGGGAATAACCTTACGGAGCGGATTGCCGCCTGTTGGTGAATAACCTTTCGTATTCATTCATTATTAATCTCTGAGAATAACCTTACGGAGCGGATTGCCGCCTGTTTGGTGAATAACTCTTTGTACTCAAATTCTATTAAATTGTGGGAATAACCTTACGGAGCGGATTGCCGCCTGTTGGTGAATAACCCTTTGTATTAATTTCCTTCACCTTTTGTTAATCAAACCTGCTACGGTAAGGGATATTATTTTCTTTCATACTCCTAAATCGAAATTTATTATGGAACTATTGCTTCTATAATTCCTGAAAATATTATATGTTCCATAATAGTTGAACTTCATTATTTCAACTGAACCTTCCTATTTACGTGAACCTTTCTATTGAATTGTAACCGTTATTCTGAACTGTGGATCTTGAATATCATTTTTAAATTTCACTCCACATCATGTTGACAATTTGGACATTATTTGAATCTGTACAAAGTAAACTTCCGATACTTATTGTTATCCTATTTCTTCTGTTCATCATTTATATCATTCTAATCATCCAAAAATCAAGCTGTTGTGAATATCTGTGGCCGGGGGCACAGATGTGATATATTTGTTGAACAGATGATAGGTTAAAGGCGATATAATAGGTTAAAGGCGATACATCTGTTCGGTGTCTTTTATGGCACGTGGTGAATGTTCTCTTTGGCCCGTAGTGCAAAGATGAACTGTTGTTTGGTATGATTATGACCAAAGGCTGAATCTGGTATAATCAGGACCGTTGGTGCTATATTGAATATCTTTGGCCCGTAGTACAAAGATGAACTGTTGATGTGCATGATTATGATCAGGAACTGTGAATTTGTATTATCTTGACTAATGATATTTCAGATGATAAAAGTTGATGATGTTTTTCCTAAAAAGAGAACCGAGTGGACATTATAGTCTGCATTATTCTTCTAATAGATTACTCATTCTGCTGCTATTATTGATCTGAACGTTGTTTAAGAATTTAACTGCAGTTTTTGATATAAACCTTGTATTCTATTGTATTCTATCAAGAACTCAACTGTTGAAGGCTAATGATAATTTATTCGTCATTATCTTAGTCATGATATTTCTTACTGGGCTATTTGAGCTCACCCTTTCTTTTGTTCCATTGTTTTTCAACAGGAGATGAAAACATAACAGGGTCTAGCCGGGGAATGGAGTGAGGGTCCGAGGAATAGTTATCATAGTCTTCACGTTTTGTAAAATAGTGTGGCAATAATAGTGAAGACTTAGTTGTGTATTATTATACACTGTATTGTAGTACGTTGTGCTTTGTTGTAATAATTTTGTTGTAGTCTTTTGACGACTCAAGTTTGGGCTGTGTGGGCCCAGATTTGGGGGCGTCACAGGTGTCATTTGGATGTGTAGAGTTTATTATATTCAAGTTTGAACTATTAAAACCAAGGATTTGTAATTTTAGTTTTCACTTTGTCCTTGTGAGCAGTTTTTGGTCTAGTTACGTTCCGAATTTGGATTTGTGATCTAAAGAGAAGTTGTAGAGGGGGAAATTCTGATGAGAATGGACTCAAGAATTATCCCAAAATATTTTAAAATGAAGAAGTTATGGCTGTCAGAGCATCAGAGGGTCGAACAGTCAAAAAGTTGACTTCCGGATAGATATGGCTGACGCAGCCGCGTCACGGACTGACGCAGCTGTGCCAGAACAATCTGCCAAGCAGATTTTTGGTGCTCCGAGTCAGGTCGGGTCGGTCCGGGTCGAGTTTTCTTTGAAAAATTAAGTTGAAATAAGTGTAAAATGAATGTATTTGGTTATTAAACCAATATATATGAAATCCATTAATCATTAATTGATAACTAAATGTTTAAAATAAAGACTAAAGTTAACACAATTAAAAAGTTAACTATTGGCATTATTTGAAAATTATTAAAATATTATTAAATGATCAATAATATTAGTATATGATTAAAAAGTTATTGAATGATGAATAATATTTGTAAATGATTAAAATATCATTACATGGTTAATAATATTAATAAGAGGTTAAAATATTATTAAATGATTAATAATATTAATAAGTGATTAAAATATTATTAAATGGTTAATAATATTAATAAGTGATTAAAATATTATTAAATGATTAATAATATTAATGAGTGATTAAAATATTATTAAATGGTTAATAATATTAATGAGTGATTAAAATATTATTAAATGGTTAATAATATTAATGAGTGATTAAAATATTATTAAATGGTTAATAATATTTAATAATATTAATAAGTGATTAAAATATTATTAAATGATTAATAATATTAATAAGTGAGTAAAATATTATTAAATGGTTAATAATATTAATAAGGAATTAAAATATTATTAAATAATTAATAATATTAATAAGTTGGTTAAGTTTACCGACATGTCCAACTAGGTTTGTTGGGCTAGGATTTTTGTCCGGAACTTAAGGGTTCGTTTGTCGGACATCTTAAGAGTTAATAATTTAAAGTTAGAGTCTTATATAAAGGCTAAGTAATAGTCATTGCATCTAATGATTATGTCAATTTCCTATATAAATTGTAGGTTGAACGAAAGACGCAAATAAGCATAACTGGTAGAAGCGAACCAGACAAGTTTTTCAGATATTGTTGTTATGTTTGGAACTGTTGTGT
The DNA here is from genome assembly GCA_947179155.2 of Hedera helix. Classification (NCBI taxonomy): domain Eukaryota; kingdom Viridiplantae; phylum Streptophyta; class Magnoliopsida; order Apiales; family Araliaceae; genus Hedera; species Hedera helix. Next base: position 18,472,478 of record OX359273.1, on the reverse strand, counting down.
GTGCACTTGAAGCATGTGAGAATTTGAATTAAATATGTTTTTGGTGAAACCATATGAGGTGTATTGATTCTATATGATAGAAAGCCTGAATTAATTGAATAATTTGAAATGTATGCCATGTATTCATTTCAATGCATGATCAGTATGTTGCATGAATAAATGCAAAGCATGAGAAACATGATGCATTCATATAATGTAATGCATGAAGCATGACAAACATGTATAAAGATGAACTATGTATTATGTGTTATCTGTTAGACTTGTTGAGCCGTCGTGCTCACTCTTGCCTAAACCAACATTTTCAGATAATGCAAATCATTTGAAGTGCTCGATAAAGATCAAGGAACATGAAAACATATTACTTTCACTGAAGATCTAAATATTTGTTGTAGATATTAGTCCGAATTGGACAGGTAAATGATTGTGTAGTGTAAGACTTTAGTTGGTATGTTATATGAGTGTTAAATACACAAGTTGATTATAATAGAATGTCGTATCATGTATGATATTAAGACATACTAGGAATGTATAAAAATTTCGATTCTGGAATAGAAAGAGATGTTGTAAAATTGTTAAGAAATGATTATTTGACAATTATAATATTGTTGTAAGTTATGAACAATAAGGAAAAGATAGTACCTGTGATGAACCGAGTTCGAGGTTCGGGGGACCCAGATTCGTGGTCGTCACATATATAATTTATATAATTATTATTTTCTTTATACAACATTTTTATTTTCTTATATAAATTATATAATTTATTATTATATAATTTATATAATTACATTTCTTCTCAATTAATTTCTAAACTCCCTCCACAATTCCTGATAAAATCTAAAATTAATAATTACAATTTTACCAACTCCCTCATTCACTTTTTATTTAAATTTGGATTAATTTAATTATTAATCCATTTATTTTCATAATTAATGGAATTTATAATTATCAATTAAACATGCACATTTATACACACACACACACACACACACACACACATATATATATATATATATATATATATATATATATATATATATATATATATATATTCATATCTAAATCACATATTTCACATTACCACATAACACTATTTAAATAACAATTTCTACACTTTCACAACAATTTATTGTACCTTTACAAGAAATTTCTCTTATTCTTCATAAATTATTTCCAAACAATTTATTTACTTTTTCAATTATTTTAAATTCACACAAATCATCACCATCTTTGTACCGATTTAATTTACCAATTAAATCTCATCACATACCTTAAAATCAAATAAAATAATGATTTACTTACACAACTTTGATAATTTTATCAATTAAATTCTTATTTAACACTATTAAAATAATCCTGAAAATTCGGATCCTCACAGAATCTATATATATTTTTGCTAGATATTGAAGATTAAGTTATAAATGTTATTTATGTATTGGATTGGATTGTGAGCACCGAATCCAAGGTTCAAGGGACTCGGGTTTGGGGGTGTCACAGTACAACTATAGAAACATGCTGGATTCGTATAAAGGATTTACTTTTGGGCTACGTTTGTGTTTGCAAGGATTATAATTCTGGAATTATAATCCCAAGACATTAATTATAATCCCAAGTTTATATTTGTTTGCAAGAATTATACTTCAGAAAAAATTATTAATCCCACAAATGTCTTGATTATTTTTAAATTTAGTCTTGGTATTACTAGTCTAATGATTATAAAATGACTTAATAGTCTTGTGATTATAATTCCTGATTGAACATGGTATTAAATAGTCCCCCATATTACATCATATCATAACCCATGGACTAATAGTCTTAAGTCCAAATTTAACAACAAACAAAACAAAGATGAGATTAATAGTCTTATCTAAAGTGTAATTTTTGTAAATAAATATAATTTTGGGATTATAATCCTTACAAACAAACATGACATTGGTGGACATTTACATAACATTTGATTTATGTTTGCCTTAGTCACATGTTCCTAATCCTATTTTAATTTACAACATATAAGCAGCTTTCATAGTTTTAAACTGTGGACGGGGGGACGTCCCTAAATGACGTTGTTTTAAGGGCTCTCTCATCTGCAGTATAAAGTTATTCAATTGCTCTCTGTCCGCAGTTTAATACCGCGGACGCTGGGTTTTAAATTCTTTTGTAGTAGTCAACCTGGAGAATTTTAAGCAATTATGTTGGGATAGCAATCGTTTTTCCGTTAATGGTGAGAAAATTATCCCGGCTATTTGAATTTGAGTAATCCAGTCCATTACAAATAAGATTGGTGGATGTTTACTTCTCTCCAATACTCAAAACTCTCATAATATATATGACGCCCCCAAATCACTATACTCGATATAACTGAGTTGGTACTCACTCTCAATGCTAGATCTCATTAAGCAAGGATGTTTCCTTAACTTATAAACCTTATCTAGCTGAATTCTAGAATATCAATAAAAAATAAGATCAGTCCGTATTACCATTATCCTCATTCAACTAAACAATTTTATAACCAAAGTTCTCATCTTAACCTTCATAGATCTTTCATTAATTTATACCAAGTCTTTGCAATCAATACAAATGACTTAGATACCTTATCATTTATGACTACTATAAATCTAAAATTCACAGTATCTGCACAAAGAATTCTTCTAATAACTAATGGGACTTTTCAAGAAATGCGGCACTCAATTAGGCAACCTCATACCTTAAAAATTCCATGTGCACAATACTATCACTTGATACATAGTTTCATAACTGATAGTAATCTCTTTATATTGAAAATCCCTATTTATCTGAAATTCAGAGTATTGGGATAACATGATCAGTCCATATTACCAATACCGTCACTCAGATGTATAGTTCTTTAATAATACTACTTTAATATTTTAACAGTTTTAAATATTATAAAAGTAAAGATAGAACACGGTTTATGATAATAAAATAATTTTATTGATATAATATTCGGTTACAAGCTTCATAGTACTTGTTCATATTTACATAAGTCATAAAGATTTCATACAAAACATAAGGTAGATAGAATAATAGGTAAAGATAGCCTAGTCTACGTATTTCTTATTTTCTATCTTCTTAGAACTAAAACTCTCAAGTATGTCTGCAATGAAATTTTATTACAAGAATGAGTGTACAATAGCTCAACAAGTTTAAACATTTAGCATGTAAGAGGACTCACATCGATAAGGATTTAAGTGAATAAATAACTCACAAATGATAGTTCAATTGTTTAACATGGCAAAATTGAGTGGTAATATAATCAAGAACCGTTTGTTAGTCAATACGACTTAGAATCATACAGTGGACATATATAGGGGATCGACCTAATAATATCCAATGTTATACACAACATACACTACACTGACGAATCATGACAGTGTTTAAAAGAATGTTCATCTCAGTTTGCTTCGCATGCAAAGGTCGCCTCAAGACAACTTGGTTTGACTAAAAAGCTCAAATAAATATTTCACGAATAAACATATTCATTTCTCAAGTTATGCCGAATCAAATAACAATAACTTTCATGGCAAAGATTTATAACACGTTGTTGCACAAAGTACATAAATTAGATATAAAACATGTAAATAATAAGCTTAAGATAGAAGACTTACCTTGTAGATATTTTTACGGCTTAAGTTTTTAATATTTTTCCTATATGTCATTATTTTATATTTAAACTAGTTAGACAAGAATTTAATCTTTTAAGTTTTAATTAAGACATTATAATCGTTTATATATAAGACTTTTTTGATTATTTATAAAATAATTTAGAAAGAATAACTGCTAGTAAAATGAATATTTTACTAAATACTTTAAAAATTTTGAGCATTATAATTGCTTATGAATTGAGTATTTGAAGAAATATTTTAAATTTTTTTTAACATTATAACTGCTTATAAAAGGAGTATTTGAAGAAATACTTTAAGAAAATTGGACAGAATAACTACTTGTAAAATGGATATTTATTACTTTATACTAGAAATAAAATAGGTATTATAACTGCTTATAAAAGTAACTTTTGCACTATATAATTAAAATAATTTGAGCATTATAATTGTTTGTAAAAGTAGATTTTTACTAACTAATAGAAGAATAATGAACAAAATAACGACAATAGTATATCTCTTGAAGTGCGTGCTTTTTTTCCTAATCGAGTAGAACTTCGTCGCTCGAAATTATTTTCTCTCTCGGTATAGCTCACAATATATATGTATATAGTACTTTTACTCCTGATTTGATCTAGAAAAATGGTGGAGAAAATGAATGGTGGAGGTGGATATTTATAGAAAAAAATAAGTTCCTTTAATTGCACTTTTAGTCCTTGAATTTATTGTTAGTTTACACAGGGACTTGGACACCTTGCAAGAGGGACTTATACACATATTTAGCAACTTAGGACACCTCATAGAAAGCACAAAGTGGCTGGACATTTTGATCTAATGGCCTAGGTTTCATCTCATTTTACCTTGCTTTGATTGGTCAAAAAGAATTCACTTAGATTGCTACCTCGCAACGCGATTGGTCAAAATCTTATCACATGGATTTAGTTAGTATTTAGTTAATGTAATTATGTGCTAATTTTCTTAGTTTACCCTAACTTTGTGTTTGTTTATCTTAACTCCAATTGGCCGAAAATGTAACCTAGTGACTTACTAGTTACATAGTTAATTATATTCCAATTGTTTGATTAATTAGTATAATATATTAATTATTTATACTTAATATATTATATAATACATAGTATAATACTTGTATTATACCTCATATAAGTTTCGTATTAATTTCGTATTAATCTCAGATAATTTTTCATATATTTCACGTATTTATACATTACCGGATACTTTCATTATCCTGCATATTCCTTCCGTATTTGTAACGTATTTGAGATTAGTAATTTCTGAAAATTATTTTGGGTAAAAAATTTATTGGTCAAAATAAATCTACTATCAATAAAAACGATATTCAGGAATGTGAAATTTATTCGGATAACTGTATTTGAATGAATAGTATTTTTCATCTTATTCACTAAAAAAATATAATTGGATATTTAGCATCTATACAATGTATAATTACTATATCATGAAATGCAATAAGTTCAAACGGCAAATAGAACTCCCAAAAAGACGAAAAGTATTTTCTCGAGAAAGGCATTTTTTGTTTCACTAGCATAACTAATTTTTAGGTTTTAACCCTTAGGGTTTAGGTTTTAACCCTAATTAGGTCGTAACCCTAACAATTATTCGATTCTTACAAGTGTTACACTCGCATACAGAACTAAAACACAGAATTATACATATAGATGAATCACATAACACATCCCTGAAGCAAAGCACAACCTTTATTATTCATATAAAGTTGGACTACAAGATTCTCAGAAGTTCGGAACATTACATTCACCTCTCCTTATACAAATTTTGTCCCCAAAATTATAGTACAAAATTAAGAAAATAACTGGGGATATTCTAGTTTCATCTTATCTTCTAACTCCCACGTAACCTCTTCTATAGTTTGATTCCTCTTTATTACTTTAACTGAAGGTATCACTTTATTCCTGAGCACTTGTTTTTTTTTTTTTTTTTTTTTTTTTTTTTTTTTTATAGATTATCTGAATAAGAATTTATTCATAACTTAGATATTTCTCGATTTGGATTGGTACATAATTAATAACGTTCTTGTAGTCGGGTTTATAGGAACACAATACTGAAACATGAAACAAATTATGAATATGTTCTAGTTCTGGAGGTAGGGCTACTTCATAAGTAACTTCACCTATTCTCCTTAAAATCTCAAATGGTCCTACAAGCCTCTGACTCAACTTTCCTCTCTTCCCAAAAATGAATCTTCCCTTTCCATATAGATACTTTCAGGAAGACATGACTTTCGACCTCAAAGTCTCCTTTCTTTTGATGCAAGTTTGCATATATTTTCTGTCATTCTTGAACAGCTCGTAACCTTGTTTGTATCGTTCTAACTACCTCTGTTGTTTGCTGAACTAATTTTGGTCCAAGCATTTTTCTTTCGCCGACTTCATCTGTAATATCCCAGATATTTTCAAGATTTTAAATAATATCTTAATTGATTTTATTAAAGGTTAATGTTTAAAACCTAGAATTTGAGAAGTAAGATGTGTAGAAAATGGGTGAACATTTTTTTTAACATAAGGTATTTGTTAGAAAAGTAAATGTGGGAATATTTTAACGATGCTTGTAGAGAATTTATTAAGAAAATAAATTTAATTGAAAAGTGAAGGTGATTATATTAATATATATACCTAGAGTTGAGTTTGTTAGTTAAACAAGATGACGTGTGAAGTAAATTAAGTACTCAATTAAACTAATAAATTAATTAGTTTAAAAATGGAGTAAGAAGGAAAGACATAAAATATAATTAATTAAGTTAATTATATTAGTTAAGGTTTAAAGTTATTGTAAAGCTATAATGATTGTCTAGAATGACAATATTAATAAGTTAATTGATTAAGTAATTAACTTAATTATTAAATTGTGGTATAGAGTCCAAGTAATTTAATTACTACTAGTGGACTAGCCCAAAAGGATTATATGTGTTAGCCCAATATGAGAATATTTACATGAAGGTGGGTAATTTAATAAGAGAGCCCAATGGAAGGTAAACTATGTAGCCCAAACATTTAAAAGTCCAATATTGGTCAAAGTGTTGGAAAATATTATTGAGTGTAGAGAATTAACTAATGTATGGTTAATTGAATAACCCTAGTTGGTAGACATGAGAGAGCATTAACCAAACGTTGGTGAATTGCTAGAAAAAGGAAAGTGGTGGTGAGAATTAACTATGGATGAGTTAATTATGTAACCCAATGTGGTAGAATAAATTAAATCAAATTTAATTGGACTATAATATAAGTCCAAATGAGGTATTAAACTAGGTCAAATTAATTAACCTAGTAGTTCATGTATTTAATTAAGCTTTGATCCAAGTTATAATTAATCAAGCCCAATGCTTGTTTTAATTAAATGTAACATAGGGTATTTAATGTTAGCCCAATGTAATAAATAAATTGAGCCCAAACTAATTAAATTGATGAGCCCAATATATTCAATCCTAGAGTCCAATGTGGAGCCCAAATGGTAGTCAAAATTGGTCAACAATTGATCATATGTGTGTATATATATATATACATGTATATATGTATATTAAATGAAGAAAAAATAAAGCAAAAATGGAGATTAAAAAGGGCATTTTGCTGAGATTTTAGAGGGGCCCACTTGGGGTTGGCTTGTTTGTGACGCCCCCAAATCTGAGCCCACACAGCCCAAACTTGAGTCGTCAAAAGACTACAACAAAATTATTACAACAAAGCACAACGTACAACAATACAGTGTATAATAATACACAACTAAGTATTCACTATTATTGCCGCACTATTTTACAACACGTGAAGACTACGACAGCTATTCCTCATACTCTCACTCCATCCCCCGGCTAGACCCTGTTACATTTTCATCTCCTGTTGAAAAACAATGGAACAAAAGAAAGGGTGAGCTCAAATAGCCCAATAAGAAAAATCATGACTAAGATAATGACGAATAAACTATCATTAGTCTTCAACAGTTGAGTTCTGAATACAATAGACTACAAGGTTTATATCAAAAACTGTAGTTAAATTCTTAAACAATGTTCAGATCAATAATAGCAGCGGAATGAGCAATCTATTTGAAGAATAATGCAGACTATAATGTCCACTAGCTTCTCTTTTTAGTAAAAATATCATCAACTTTTATCATCTAAAATACCATTAGTCAAGATAATATAACTTCACAGTTCCTGGTCATAATCATGCAGATCAACAGTTCATCTTTGCACTACGGGCCAAAGACATTCAATATAACACCAACGGTCATGATTATACCAGATTCAGCCTTTGGTCATAATCATACCAACCAACAGTTCATCTTTGCACTACGGGCCAAAGAGAACATTCACCACGTGCCATAAAAGACACCGAACAGATGTATCGCCTTTAACCTAGTATATCGCCTTTAACCTATCATCTGTTCAACAATTATATCACATCTGTGCCCCCGGCCACAGATATTCACAACAACTTGATTCTTGATGATTAATACAAATAACAGTGATACAAATGATGAACAGAAGAACAGGATAAACAATAAGTATCGGAAGTTTACTTTGTGCAGATTCAAATAATGTCCAAATTGCCAACATGATGTGGAGTGAAATTTAAAAATGAAATTCAAGATCCACAGTTCAGAATAACGATTATAGTTCAATAGAAAGGTTCAGAAAATAGGAAGGTTCAGTTGAAATAATGAAGTTCAACTATTATGGAACATATAATATTTTCAGGAATTATAGAAGCAATAGTTCCATAATAAGTTTCGATTTAGGTGTATAAAAGAAAATAATATCCCTTACCGTAGCAGGTTTGATTAACAAAAGGTGAAGGAAATTAATATCCCTTACCATAGTAAGTTTGAATAATGGAAGATGAAAAATATGGTATCCCTTATGAGTATAAAGGAAAATGATATCACTTACGAATATGGAATAAAAGTGTCATGTGATAATTCGTGTAGACAAATTATTTCCACACGAGACAAATAAAAAGGGTTATTCACCAACAGGCGGTAATCCGCGCCGTAAGGTTATTCCCATCAATTTGAATACGAAGAGTTATTCACCAAACAGGCGATAATCCGCGACGTAAGGTTATTCCCATCAATTTGAATACGAAGAGTTATTCACCAAACAGGCGATAATCCGTACCGTAAGGTTATTCTCAAAGATTAATAAGGAATGAATACAAAAGGTTATTCACCAATAGGCGGTAAACCGCGCCGTAAGGTTATTCCCACAATTTAATACATGGAAGTAAATGACACAAGAAATGAATGATATGAGAATCAAAGAATGATAATCCCTTCCAGTAAGAAAGAAAATAATATCCATTTAGGATGATAAAAAGAATGATACCCCTTACCTTAACACGTGACTGAATATTGATTTAAATGAGGTTGATCAACCTATATATTTTTAATAAAATTAGTAATTACCACATATAAATTTCAAGGTGTATGATAATTCATATATTATGAACTATCAAAATTATATATATTTAACATAATTTTTGTAGTATAATATAACAACTTTAAAATAGTTTTTAAAATAATATTTCAAAATAAATCTTCCAAAGAAAGCTTTTAAAAATGAATCTTTTCAAAGAAGAGTCTTCTAAAGGAAGATTTGTGAATACCGTGAAAAATAGGAATTTATAAAATTACTACTCTTTAATAAAAGACTTACTTGAAAATTTTCTGCACTCCTTTTGGCTTTCAAACTCTCAAAATAGCCTTACTATTCTCAGAGAAAACTCATAAAATTCTTATAGAAAAATTCTATGTTTTAGGTGTGATTTTTCTATTCAGCTGAACAAGCTATTTATAGGAGAAAAGAAGTTACTATGCGTGATAGGTGGGCAGAAAATTTTTCAGCAGAGGCTGCTGCGCAGCCTCCACCAACTCTTCCCAGCCAAAACTCATTTTACACATTTCGTGTGGGCCCCACAGTGGGTCTCACATGTTTCTTACTATTCACTTACTATTCACGTCACTATTCACGTTACTATTTCAAATAGTAAAATTAATTATTTTATTTTTTATTTATTTATTTATTTATTTATTCTTCCTGTGAGTCCAACATATAAAATAATGTTACCACAATAATGTAAGAAACACGTTACATATTTTTATTAATTTAATAATATAAATTATAGTGTATTTGCTACTGTGACAATTATTAGATTCAATAATTTTAAACTACAGTGCACCAATAATTATTGACTCGATGATATGAAAGACAGTGTAATGACAATTATTGAATCAATAATGCAAAATACTGTGTAGCAACAATAATTGAATTGATAATATAAAATATTATGCAGTGACAATTATTGATGAAATGATGCGTAACAGTTACGGTGTCAATAATATGAGACACTGTGCAATACCGTGTGCTACTGTAGAGTACCGCATGCTACAGTAAAATACCATAAATTACCGTATGCTATTATTCTTTTATCACCGGTATTTTAACAGTTAGCACCGTTGACTATTTTTATTAAAAAGGTTACTTCTGTCGTTTTCTATATCCGACAAATATTCCGTTGTGGGGTCCACCAATAATTTGTTATTTCGGCACCGTCGTACGGCCCGAATATTCTCCGACAAAACGAATATTGTCCGACAAAATAAAATTTGCACATAACATCCTTAACTTTAAACTTTATCGATTTAACCACTTACTATTTCAGAAAAATATATATGAAGAAAAATTAAATTTTATATTTCATAAAATTCGGGGTCTTACATTGTTGCACTTATATTGCTTTTATTTCACTCAACCAATAGCTTGTAAGCAAGTTTGATGCATGTTAATCACTTGGTCAATCAAGCTAGTCATTCAAAGTAATAGTAATCACCAATTTAGCTTCTAATTGCACCAAGGTTGGTTGATTAAGAAGTTAATGAAGTACTCCTAGAGTTCTATAAATAGAAATCACCAACACATGAGCAATGTTGGTCATTTCTATGCTTGGTAATATTTTTAGAGAGATGAAAGAATTCTAAAGAGAAGGGAGAGCATTGTTGGAGATTTCCACCAAGGAAAATTTGCTAGAGGATGGACAAGAGGAGTTCACAAGCCAAGATCATGTCAAGAGGAAGATGAGCATCCATGATCAAGAGGTTCAAAAGTGATCTAACCTTCACCTATTTCATTTTTATAGTCTATATAAGTTTAATCGGTCAAAATATATTTTTAACCGATCAAAAGTAATTTTGATGCTCTAGAAGTCTAGATCTATGATATATTGGCAGAATCATGGTTTGATATATTTCAATCATGTTTTGGTATGAGCGGTATGCATAATAATGCAAGAAATGTCTATCTTAAGCTTTATCGGTAAACCCTAGTTGGGGTTGTGATTTATAGCATTTCATTTTGAAAGCTAGAGGTTGTGTTTGAAATTTTCTTCTTTGATATGGTAAATATATAAGTTAAGAACAAAACCTAGTTGGTATAATGTTCATGTGAGTTGTTATGGTCAAGATATGATTTTTAGACCAAAGAAGGCCATTTTAAGAACTCAATGTGCAAACATTCCACTTTGTGGTTATTTTTCATAACCAAAACTTTTCCAAAAATTTGATCCAATGATGGAATATTGTAGTTTAGGAAGATACGAATCCATCGATACCAATTTGAGGTCATTTGGATTTGTAGATTTCATTTTATTCAAGTTTTAATCAAATGAACAAAAGTTGAAAAATCAGAAAATGACAATTCTGCAGATTCTGCAAGAGGAGGGCCGTGGCCCTTGTTTCCTTTGTAAAAGGAGGGCCGGGGCCCTTGACATTGTTCACGGCCAGTGAGTTTTCCGTTCCGGGTCGGGTCGGGCCATTCGGGTCGGGTCGGTTTGGGTCTTTTAAGTCCAAAATTGATAAAATTGCTTAAAAATTAATATAATTAATTTGGGACCCAACTTTAATAATTATTTATTATTTATAATAAATAATAAATAAAGTAAATAAAAACTATTATTATAATTAATTATTATTTAAAGGATATTAAATGGTAATTAAAGAAAGATGAAGTTAATAAGGTAATTATTTATTATTTTAATAAATAAGGATAATTAGTTAATTATTATTTAAATGATATTAAATAATAATTAAAGGGAGATAAAGTGAATAAAATGATCATTTGTTATTTAATGAATATTAAATAATAAATGAGATTAATTAACTAAGAGATTATTATTTAAATAATCATTAAAGGATTTGAGGATTGTTAAAATATTATTAAATGGTTAATAATATTAATAAGTGATTAAAATATTATTAAATGGTTAATAATATTAATAAGTAATTAAAATATTATTAAATGGTTAATAATATTAATAAGTGATTTAAAATATTATTAAATGGTTAATAATATTAATAAGTGATTAAAATATTATTAAAGGGTTAATAATATTAATAAGTGATTAAAATATTATTAAACGGTTAATAATATTAATAAGTGATTAAAATATTATTAAAAGGTTAATACTATTAATAAGTGATTAAAATATTATTAAATGATTAATAATATTAATAAGTGATTAAAATATTATTAAATGGTTAATAATATTAATAAGTGAACCTTGTAGTCTATTGTATTATATCAAGAACTCAAATGTTGAAGGCTAATGATAATTTATTCGTCATTATCTTAGTCATGATATTCTTTACTGGGCTATTTGAGCTTACCCTTTATTTTATTCCATTGTTTTTCAAAAGGAGATGAGAACGTAGCTGGGTCTAGCCGAGGAATGGAGTGAGAGTCCGAGGGATAGCTATCGTAGTCTTCACGTGTTGTAAAATAGTGTGATAATAATAATGAAGACTTAGTTGTGTATTATTATACACTGTATTGTTGAACGTTGTTCTACCTTGTAATAATTTTATTGTAGTCATTTGACAACTCAAGTTTGGGCTGTGTGGGCCCAGATTTGGGGGTGTCACATCATGAATACACTATTAATACAAAAAAGGTTTAATGATTTACAAGATAAAATAGTAACACATATAACAATTCCTTAAGCTTTCTCTTGCCTTTGTCTTTCTTGGAACTCTTTGGCTTAACTACAATTTAGTTCATGATATAGCAAGAGTGAGCAACTACTTTTCTTACCAAGTTTAAAATAAATAATGAAGGTATATCATGAATGAATCAAAATAACAATAGAATAACCCAACTTTTAAGATAGTTGATGAAATAACTGACAAGATAATAAAGTTCAAAATGGAAGAACAAGTATTGATTATTTATTCCTGAGTGGTCCAAAATAAACCATGAACATTGACAAAGAATTAATCATTCGAATGACCCTTTTATATATTTAAACTGTCAGCTTGTACTTGAGGGGATCAACCTCTTCTACACCATGTGTATGTCATTAAACTCTGACCGTGTCGAATAACTGACACTTATAGTCCCCTTATTAGGGTTGCTCTCTCAGTCTAAGATTTTGTACCAACTATTGATTTGGATAGCTTTTAAAAATATTAACATATACATGTCTAGCCGAAACAAATGGTGTAGACCAATTCTTTAAACAATTCATGAAAATGGAGAACTTTAAATATGTCACAGTTCAACAATTAATAGGAATTCAAGTGTATAAAGTGCGAATATCAATAATTGTCATTGAGGTGGAGTAATTAACAATAATATAAACCACTAACATGATTGAAAATAATAACTCAAATTTGAGTTAGGAAACTTATAAAATGAAATGAGTTTAGGATTGTTGACTATAACTTACACAAGTTAAATTACTTCATTTGAAAGACCTAATATTAAATAGGCTTATCTTTTAATTAGTAACGCACATAGGGATTCATATATCATTCTCACATAAATTGACACTTAAACACATAATTTCCTATTTAATATCACATAACTTACAAGACAATCTTATCACCCTTGGATAACATTTAATTATCAAACAATATTATATTACATTCAATAATATCTAATTCACTTATCAATTTTATTAATTATTTAACAACATCCTAATTGACTACTAATATTATTAATCATTTAATAATATTTAACTATATACTATTATTATTAAATATTTAATAATAATTTAATCACTTAATATTATTATTAATTATTTAATAATAAGTTAGTCATTTACTATTATTATTAATCAATTAAAAATAATTTAATCATTTACTATTATTAATAATAATTTAATAACAATTTAATCATTTACTTTTATTACTAATTATTTAATAATAATTTAACTAATATTATTATTTAATAATATTTTAATCACTTAGTAATATTTAAAAGCTTAAACACTTAAAAGTAATTTGTTTAATCATTTTATTTACTTCTTTATTCCTTTACTTTATTTATTATTTAATATTATTTAAATAATAAATAATTACCTTTATGTATTATTTAATTAAAATTAAATAGTACATAATTATTTATATTATTATCTTCTTTTCTCTTAGGTCAAGTGTAATTATCAAAAATACATACTTAACTTATTAGTTTTTTAACTCTTGAATATATTTAGTATATTTTATTTTATAAGCAAAAAAATTTCTTTTAATTTTTCAACCTCATTTACTATTTTTAAATAGTCCATTTCTGTCCTGAATTTTCCATAATTATTAAAACTTGAGTTTTTATCAGAAAATTCTGGAATTTATATGGTAGTTTCCTGTCATCATATACTACTCCTAGTTAGAATTTAATAATTTTTTGAGTTACATGTTTCAAGTTTTAACAATCACAATATTTTAAAACTTAGAGAATTGTCGGGTCATAACTCAGTCATCCGAGGTTAGATCATGTTCATTTTTGGACAATAGCTTATTTATACCATTTAATATCATGTATAAAAAGACTAGAAATTTTAAAGTAAGCTATGTGGCCAAAACAGGCCCTACAAAATATCTGGATAGTAGGTTTTTTAGGATTTTCTGGCAGGAACTGTTTTGCTAGAAAAAAACACCATAAATAGCTCGTTTAATATTTTTCAGTCACTCCACTTGAATTTTTTTTGTATTTTATCTACCACTCAGAGTTGACGGATTTTGAAAATGAGTTTCGGAACATGAATAGTAACTTCGGGAAGTGGACTGTTCAGATTAGGGTTTTTCGACGAAAATTAATTTCATATTTTGATCAACTTTTGCATCATAAAAGCTTACAAATATCCATGTTAAACCCATTAAACCATAAATATACTAGTATAACAAGGATTTAAGCATATAGAGGGTTTTGAAAATTATTTTCTATAATTAAAATATATTTTTGACCATAAAAAATACTCCAAACATAAATAAATAAATACATTAAAGGAAACTAGGTTTTGAAGCACTTTTAACCTTTTAGTTGCTTTCTTTTTTTTTGCTAAAAATAAAACTATGGTTGGATGATCCACCTTGATATCATCCTTGATGTTCTAGGTTTCCTCTTCCTCTTTGCTTTCTAGCTTTTCATTTTCTCTCTAACTTCTTTCTTTTCTTGCTCTCAACTTTCTCTCTAACACTAGGTGAAATAAAATGACTAATGGATGAAAGAAAGAGTGAGGGTCTATTAAAACCTAACCTAGTGAATATGTATACTTACACAAGGTGCAAGTATACATATCAAAACAGGCCTACTAGACTTCTTACACAAGTGCCATTTTTCCTTACTTCTTTCTATGTTTCTAAGCTTCTAAGGGAAGCTATCAAGCTCCCCAAAAGTCCCACAATACTGTCAGCAATGTGGTCCCACAATGCTCCAAATTTTATTTAATTTTCCTTTTCTTTTAATAGCAAAACGGTGGTAATATATATATACATTGATACATATACATATATTTACCAATACATACATGCTTAGGCTAATGTGTGGATTTCTAGCAATTAATTCTTTAGGCTTCTCTAACTTTCATATTGCACTTCAATTAATTTAATGATTGGGCCTTAGATTAAATCCAAAACTTAGGCTAGTATTTTAACTTGATTGGTTTATCAATTAAATCACATTATGCTTAATTAATAACATGAATTAATTTTGTACATTAAGGTTATCATTTATTAATTCACTGACTAACATCATTAAATGTCACACTTGGATTAATTATATAATCCAATTAGACTTGCCTTTAATAAATTAATTAAGTCTACCAAATGGTTGGTTTAACTATAACCCCTATCACATTCAGTTAGATCATCGATTAGGGTTTCTATTTATTAAGCCATGGACTACTAACTTAATAACTCTCTTGTTGGACTCACTTGTTTCATTTGTCAAGCTACCAATTAAAAACACATCGAAGCTTAATTAAATGCAACATTAATAAAACTCATAGTCC
The DNA here is from genome assembly GCA_947179155.2 of Hedera helix. NCBI lineage: Eukaryota > Viridiplantae > Streptophyta > Magnoliopsida > Apiales > Araliaceae > Hedera > Hedera helix. The sequence goes on along the minus strand of OX359273.1, from coordinate 18,456,541 downwards.
AATTAGACTTGCTAAACACAAAATCTAATGGACTATTACTTAGGGTTTCTAACTTATCGACCATCGATAATAAAATCTTAGGTTAGTCCATTAGTTTAAAAATAACCAACCAAACGAACTTTCTTTAATAAAACCCTTGCACACATAGATATGATTACACATGAATGCACAATATATTAAACAAAAATTTAATTCACTTCATTGATAAATATTTTCTTAAATATATTTACAGTTAGACGTAATATTCGTGGTTATTACATTCTCCTCCTATAAGAATTCCGTCCCCATAATTATAAACGTAAGATTGCTAAAAAAGATTAGGATAATTCCTCCTCATCTTATCTTTCGGTTCCTACATAGCTTCCTCAACCGCTTGGTTCCTCCAAAGTATTTTTACCGAATGTATCACCTTATTCCTTAGCATTTGCTCCTTCCTATCTAGTATCTAAACAAGAACATCTTCATAAGATAAGTCTTTCTCAACTTGAATTAGTTCATAAGATATAACGTGCTTATAATTCAGCTTGTATCGTCATAACACTGACACATAAAACATGTTGTGAATATGCTCCAGTTCATGAGGTAAAGCTACCCGTACGCTACTTCACACACTTGTCTCAAAATATCAAATGGTCCTATGACCCTAGGGCTCAGCTTCCCAAATTTGATCTTCCCCTTTTAGGGAGACACTTTCAAAAATACAAAAACTTCCCACCTCGAAGTCTCTCTTTCGGCGATGTAAATTGGCATACTTTTTCTGTCGATCCTGAGCTATAACCACACAAGCTCTTATAACTTTAATCGCCTCCACGGTCTGTTGTACCAACTTGGGTCTCAACAGTCTCCGTTTACCAACTTCATCCCAACACAAGGGCGTTCGATACTTCCTCCCATAAAGTGCTTCATATGGCAGCATGCCAATACTAGTGTGAAAACTGTTATTGTATCCAAATTCCACTAACGGTAGGTAGTCATCCCAACTGTCTTTCAAATCCATCACGACTGCCCTAAGTAAGTTTTTAAGCGTCTAAATCGTTCGTTTGTTCTGCTCATCCATCTGAGGATGATATGTGGTACTCAACCTTAACTGCATTCCCATCCTTTCCTATAAACTCCTCTAGAAATTCAATATGAATCTTTATCAGACACAATAATTACCGGCACTCCGTGTCGTGATACAATTTCTTTAACATATAATTTTACTAACTACTCCAAATTATACCTAATTTTAATTGGTAGAAAATGTGCAGTCTTCGTCAAACGATCAACGATGACCCAAATTGCATCATACCCCTTCTCAGTTACTGGAAGTCCTACCATAAAATCTATTGTGATATGTTCCTATTTCCACTCCGAAATCTTTAATGGTTTTAATAGTCCACTTAGTTTATGATGTTCTGCTTTAACCCTCTAACAAGTTAAACACCGATTGACCCACTCAGCTACTTCCCTTTACATATTTGACCACCAGAAATATTGGCGTAGATCAAGATATATTTTTATACTACCCGGATGTATCGAGTATCTCGTACTGTGGGTTTCTTGTAGAATTTCCTCTCTCAATTCTAGAACCAATGGTACCCAGACTTTTCCCTCAAATATGATTAGTCCAATGCCATCCACTTTGTATTTTAACTCATTTCCTTCAAATAGTTGCTTTTTGATGCTAATACATTCTTCATCCCTTTCTTAAGCCTCCTTTATCTTGTTTAATAAAGCCGGACTCGCCTCCACTGCAAATAATTTCTCATCTGACTCCTCTGGATACTTGACCTCCAACTCTAATCTTTCCATATCTTTTATTAACTCCTTTTGAGTTTTCGACACCAACAACTTCTCCCTGTCCTTTCTACTCAGAGAATCAACTACAATATTAGCTTTACCAGGATGGTATAGAATCTCACAATCTTAGTCTTTGATCAACTCTAACCACTTATTCTACATCATATTTAGCTCATTTTGAATGAAGATATACTTTAGACTTTTATGGTTTTTATATATCTCGAACTTTTCTCCATACAGATAGTGCCTCAAGATTTTTAGTGTGAACACTATCGCTGCTAACTCCAGGTCATCAGTCGGATACCCATTCTCACAGTCCTTTAACTACCATAAAGCGTACGCAATGACCCTACCGTGTTGCATCAGAATGTAGTTGAGCCCCTTGTGTGACGCATCACTGAATACCACAAATCCTCCTGTATTGTCTGGTAAAGATATCACAAGTGCTTCACGAAGTCTCTTTTTCAGTTTTAAGAAACTTGTTTCACACTTCCCCGTCCATACATACTTAATAGTCTTCCTTATCAAATTTATCAATGGCTTCGCTAACTTTGAGAAATCCTAAATAAACCTTCTGTAGTAACCTACTAACCCCATGAAACTCCTGACTTCTGTCGGCGTCTTTGGCTGTTCCTAATTTATAACTCTCTCCACCTTTGTTTGGTCTACCGAAACACCATTTTTTATCAATTACATACCCAGGAAACTGCATCCTTTATAGCTAAAATTCACACTTGAAAAACTTTGCGTATAGTTTCTCCTTTCTCAACGTCTCTAATACTACCCTCAGATGTTTGGCGTGTTCCTCCTCCGTTTTTTAGTAAACCAAAATGTCATCTATGAACACAATAACAAACATGTCCAAGTACTACTTGAATATTCTGTTCATCATGTCCATAAATGTTATTGGTGTGTTTATCAGACCAAAAGTTATTACTAGAAACTCAAAGTGACCGTATCGAGTTCTGAATGCTGTCTTTGGTATATCCTTTCCTCTCACCTTCAGCTAATGATACTCCATCCGCAAGTCAATCTTTGAAAAGTAACTCGCTACCTTTAGTTGATCAAACAGATCGTCAATCTTGGGTAAAAGGTACTTGTTCTTAATTGTAACTTTTTTCAACTCTCTATAGTCGATACAAAGTCTTAACGATCCATCATTCTTCTTAACAAATAGAACTGGTGCTCCCAAAGGAGATACACTCGACTGAATGTACTTCTTTTTCAATAACTCTTGCAGTTGTATCATTAATTCCTTCATCTCTACCAAAGCAATCCTATACGGTGCTTTCGATATCGATGTTGTCCTTAGTACTAAGTCAATCACAAATTTCACTTCTCTATTCGGCGATAAACCTGACAACTCATCTGAAAAAATATCTGAAAATTCTCTCACCACAGGTATCTGCCTCATTTCATCCCATACTCTCTGAGTATCAACCACGTGAGCTAGATAACCTATGCAACCTTTTCTGAGCAAACTCACATATAGTTTATGTTCTCTTATTTCAAATAGCAGTCCTATGAACGTATTTTACGGGAATCACCTCCTTGTTTGCTACTTCTACATTTAAAGGGTTTTCTAATTTCTCACGAGGTAATTTTAACCATTTAGCAAATTCATCTGACACAAATGAACATGTAGCACACGAATCAAATAATACATATGCATTAATATCATTGATCGGAATAATACCTGACACCACATCCATAGAATCCATTACATCTTGTACAGTCATGTTAAAGGCGTGTGCCACTAGCTGTTCTACTGTGGTGGCCCTCCATTAGTCAGCTTGCAGTAGTTCCCTTAATTAACACTGCTAGAATCGTTCTTCCTGTTTGGGTAATCCTTCTTTTAATGTTATGAAGCGCCATAAAAAAATAGTTTCCTCTCTTTGCTTTCGGGCATTGTGGAGCAAAGTGCCCCGATTTTCCATAATTAAAATAGACTCATTTCCCCCTCATGCACTCCCTAGAGTGATTTTTACCACATTTATCACATTTGTTTGCTTTCTTTCTTTCGCCTCTTTGTCTGTTCCCAAAACTCTGACTGTCGTTCCACTTCCGCTTATGAGGATTACTTCCTCCACTACTATTTCCATCTCTCTGCCCATCATAGATTTTCTTCTTGTTCTGGTCTTGGTTGTACTTGGTTAAGGCTTCGTTTCATCCTTCAGCAATAATGGCTTTCTCAAGTAGGGAAGAAAACGTGGTAATTTTCAGAACTGCGACCTTGCTGTACACCAGGGTTTCAGTCCCTGTTCGAATCTTCTTGCTCTCTGGACTTCAGTGTCCACCTAGTTTGGCGCAAACCTTGCCAACTCATTAAATTTTGTAGCGTAGTCGACGACGGACATATTCCCTTGCTTCAACTCTAGGAACTTTACCTCCATCCTTGCCTGTATGCTCTCCGAAAAATAATTTTTGAAGAACGGCTCTTTAAAACAAGTATATGCTATCACACCTTCTCCAGCTCAGTTCTTATTTGCCTTCCACAAATAATTTACCTCACCTTTCAGTATAAAGGTGGCAAATAACGTCTTTTGTTCTTCGGCCACTCGTGCAACCTCAAACACTTTCTCCATTTTCTCCACACATGTCTGGGCTTCTATCGGATCTATTGTTCTGTGAAACTCCGGTGGTCCGACTAACTTGAAATGTTTAAAATTTACTAGATGACTTGCTGGCTATTCTACCACCATGGTTGGTCTACTCTGCATTGCTTCCACTAACATATTAACAAAAACCCTCATTAGGTCAGCTTGTCCCTCCCCATTATTTACAGAGTCCTCAACTCTTGGGGTTCGGGTTTATCTCATTGGCAGCATTGTCTGTTTTAAACAAAATCTTATGTTATTATTTTATGATGTACATTCCATGCAAGACTTTATTAATGTTCTTATTAAAAATGAATGTACTTACAAACACAAGACAACAATATATAATATAACTACATTTATATTCATACACCACTGTTTTAATACATAAAGTAACAACTTATGACATACTGCTATAAATGCTAATCCCCAACTGATAATTATCCCCTAAAGAACATAAAGCGGGGATTTAAACTATCCTACCCCTATGAGAAAATAAAAGTCGAGGTCTAACACTATCCCAAGTCAGAACAACAACACTGGGATTTACAACATATACCCGTCCCTACTATGAGAAAAAATGGGAACTAACTGCATCTATATACATAACAGGACTACTGAAATGCTATCACTGCATGCCTCAAAAAATAGCCTCCTCGTGCTCTTGTCTGGCAATCTTGTCAACTACCTTGCGGCTCACTGTTCGGTGACTCAAGTCCTCATCTCGAGGATACCTCCGAATCTGGCTCCTCAGCCTACCAAAGGTTGCATCCATCGCAAAGCCCAGGGAATCAATCCTGGATGCCCCAGCTCGGACTTCTCTCTCCAGCTCATCCACTCTCTTGGCAGCTCTCATCCATGCATTAGATATGCAGATCTTGTTCGTAATCTTAAGATCAAATTCGTCCTTCATGGCCTCATATTCTACCTTTAACTCTGTCAGACTCAACTCTGCCTGATCCTTCTCCTCATTTAGTTCTGTGTTCCTAGCCACCATCTAATGTAATAGGGGCTCTAACTGCTGTGCAGAGTGCTCATACCCCTGCAGCTGCGCCTTCAGATTTCTCACCTCGTCCTCTAGCTGATACGCCACGTCTTTATACTGGTCCTCCATCTCCTGGTGAACCTGGTTATGTTCCTCTAGATGATGAACTCTATCCTCAAGTTCCAAATTTCTCTCAACTAGCTACTCTACTAGGTCATCCTCAGAATGCGGCTCCTCAAGTGATGTATTGTCATAATACTGCACCTCCTCTTCCTCATCAGCTGTCTCATTTATCTGATCATCGTCCTTATCATCATCACTATAAAATCTCATCACACCACCTCGCACTGGCTCCTTAGCCTCAACTATGTGATCATCTGAATCACTCCCAGCCTTTATCTCCGACTCCATCGTAAGCTTAACAACAGGTTGCTCAATATGAACAACATGTTTATCCACAGGAACATCCTCAATCACGTGACTTGACTCACTTATCTCAACATCCTACAATCACAGACAGAAAATAAACAAACAGTATGATGTCAGTATCACAATAAAATATATTCATTGATGAAATAAAATAGTATCTTACCATGAACAAAACTCAACTCGATGAATTGTCACAATCCACCTCCAAACCTAAATCGACTTAATGGATCAACCCGACCCATCTCTTAGCGTACCCTATATGAGTTTAATTATAAGGTTATAACCTAGGTTTTGTATCCTAAAGTTTATAACCTATAACTCTAATATCAACCTGTAACGCCCCGAAACTCAGGTACTACTACCTTGAACTCAGTGCTTACGATCCAATGCATACAAAAATCTCTAAACAACATATAATACTAATGCGAAAATAATTAAACATAAGTTGTTCATCACAAAAAGTTCATTATGGTCCCAAGGTCTTTAACCTTAAACAAAGTACATCATGAATACACTATTAATACAAAAAAGGTTTCATGATTTACAAGAAAGAATAGTAACACATATAACTATTTTTTAAGCTTTCATTTGTCTTTATCCTTCTTGAAACTCTATGGCTTAACTGCAATTTAGTTTATGATATAGTAAGAGTAAGCAACTACTTTGCTCAACAAGTTTAAAATAACTAATGAAGGTTTATCATGAATGAAACAAAATAACAATAGAATAACCCAACTTTTAAGATAGTTGATGAAATAATTGACAAGGTAATCAAGTTCAAAATGGAAAAACAATTATTGATTATTTACTGCTGAGTGGTCTAAAATAAACCATGAACATTAACAAGGAGTCAATCATTTGAATGAACCTTTTATATATTTAAATTGTTATTTTTTACTTGACCATCAACCTCTTGTACACCATGTATATGCATACCATTAAATTCTGACTGTATCGGATAACCGACACTTATAGTCCCCTTATCAGGGTTGCTCTCTCAGTCCAAGATTTCGTACTAACTACAGGTTTGCATAGCTTTTAAAACTATTAACATATATATGTCTAGCCGAAATAAATGGCGTAGACCAATTCTTTAAACAATTCATGAAAATGGAGAACTTTAAATATGTCACAGTTTAATAATGAAACATGAATTCAAGTGCACAAATTGCGAATATCAATAATTATCATTGAGGTGGAGTAATTAACAATAATTTAATAACTCAAGTTTGAGTTAGGAAACTTGCATAATGAAATAAGTTTAGGGCTTAGGAACTTGTCTCGATTGTTGACTACAACTTACATAAGTTAAATTACTTCATTTAAAAGACTTATTTTTATAACACTTTGAAATATTTAGTATATTTTATTTTATACACAAAATAAGTTTATTTTAATTTTTCAACCTCATTTGCTATTTTTAAACAGTCCATTTCTGTCCGTAATTTTCTATAACTATTAAAAATTGAGTTTTTATAAGAAAATTCTGAAATTTATATGGTATTTTCCTGTAATCATATAATACTCCCAGTTAAATTTGAGTTACACGTTTTACGTTATAGCAGTCATAAACTTTTAAAACTTAGAGAATCGTCGGGTAAATACTCATTCATCCGAGGTCAGATCGAGCTCATTTTTAGAAAGTGGCTTCTTTATACCATATATACAATATCATGTATAAAAATGTCAAAAATTTTAAAACAAGCTAAGTGGCCAAAACAGGCCCTACAAAAATCTGGACTGTAGGTTTTCTAGGTTTTTCTGGCAGGAACTATTTTCCTAAAAAAATCGCCATAAATAGCTCGTTTAATATTTTTCAGTCGTTCCACTTGATTTTTTTTTCTAACTTATAGGTCTACCACCCGGAGTTCACGGATTTCAAAAACGAGTTTCAGAATGTGAACAGTAACTCTAGGAAGCGTACTTGTTCAAATTAGTATTTTTCGGCGAAAATCGATTTCATGCTTTGATCAACTTTTGCAACATAAAAGTATACAAACACCCATGTTAAACCTATTAAACCATAAATATACTAGTCTAGCATGGATTTAAGCATAGAGGGCTTTGGAAATAGTTTTCTACCATTAAAATATATTTTTTAACATAAAAAACACTCCAAACATATATAAATAAGTACATTAAAGGAAACTAGGTTTTGAAGTACTTTTAACCTTTTAGTTGCTTTCTATCTTCTTACTAGAAATGAAACTAGGATTGAATAATCCACCTTGATATCCTCGTTAATGTTCTAGGTTTCCTCTTCCTCTTTGCTTTCTAGATTTTTCTTTTCTCTTTAACTTCTTTCATTTCTTGCTCTCAACTTTCTCTCTAACACTTGGTGAAATAAAATGACTAATGGATGAAAGAAAGAGTGAGGGTATATGCTGGTCGAAATCGGAACGGTTTATTTAGTAGTAAAGTTCCGACATCGAATTCGTTTGAATGAATAGCGTGCAAGCATACACGGTCAACAAGTAATAAAGTGATAAGAAAAAGTCGATCCCACGAGGAATTAGTTCTAACGAGTTCCAAACATCAATTACATCTAAGTCTATCTTAGTTCAAACGTTTAATTGAATTGAAGAAGTGGAATGTAAAAGGACATAACACAAATTAACAATTAAACTAGAAAGCATTTAAAGATAGGTGAATCTAAGTCTGTAATTTCTCCCAATATGTTATTTTCATCTCCTAAATCTCCTCTCAATCTTATGGTCACGACGAATGGCTAACCGAGAATACAAAAGTATCTATACGCCTCTTTTGAAGGACATATAAACATATCTCATCTAAACCTATCCCATTCGACATAATTCAGACAAGAACAACCTAAGCAAGATAATTCACTATATTTCTATGAGAACTAACACAAGCAGGGTTTTTAAGTACAGATTCTCACATTGGCTACATGCGGCATGTAGGTATATATCTATCCTACACACAAATTATGCAAACGCACCTACGAACAAATACACAACACATGTTATCATATTCAGGCCCAAACTCATAGTCCATCTTCCGATTTCATACAAGTTACCAAAATAATTGCAAAGCTAAATAATTAACAATTATCACAAACATGACAACCCATTCATATGGTCGTAACCCACGAATGGTCAACCAAGAGAAATTAACATTAAACAAGGGTTTGAAGCACAAGTTCTTAATTGGTTACACATGGTATACAGGTATATTCCTATCCAATACGCAAATCATGCATCCCAACTATGTAGAATAACACAATCACATGTTATCACATTTAGGTCAACACACTACAATCCATTTGTCAATTTCATGTAGGCAACCAAACTAATCGATTAACCAAGCAATCAATACATATGAAGAACAAAATATGCTAATCCAATCCATATGGTGCCAATCAAGAGATAGAAAATCAACTAAAACAACTATTTGGGTTCCAATAACAAAACTTAGATTCCAATGTAAGAAGTATAGCAAATATTCATTACAAAACCATCAAGTAATCCAATACAATGAAATACAAGGATAATAAAGAGTTAGAAATGTAAACTTGTTGTCATCCAAGTAAATCTCCAAGCTCCCTCATCCATAGCTCCATCATTGGCTCAAGCTTGCTCTTCATCTTCTTCATTGTTTTTATTCCAAAAAGGGAGATTTAGGGTTTAAGATTCATGGGTTTGATAGTTCCCATGAAGGAAACCACCATTCTCCCTCATCTCTCCCCCAAGAATCGCCTCTCTCTCAGCCCACAAGGAAAAAGGAATGAAAAGATATTAAATTAGGGTTGGAAATCTAACTTAAAAAGCTGAAATCCTGACCAGGAACAGTGTCACCGCCGCGGCGGTAGCAGGGGAGCGCCGCGGCGGTAGTATAAAATTCATCTGGACAGGAACTTTGGGCGTTGTGGCGATAAAACTTTCTGTTAGTTCTGAGCTTGCACTACCGCTGCGGCGGGAGCAGGGCACCGCTGCGGTGGTAGCCTCTGTGCAGAATTACCAAAATGCCCTTCCAGCTATATTTTCCTACAAAAATCAAAGTAGAATAATTACAATATATATAAATAATATAAATTACCTAAAATGCAAATAACACACATAAAACTAATATTAATTCATATTATATAATAATAACACAAAAACATATACAACTAACTAAAATGCTAAAGAATTCACAATGTTATACGGTTCAAAGGTATTAAATACATAGGTATAAAAACCAGTCATCAAATACCCCCAAACTTAAAAATTTACTTGTCCTCAAGCAAAACAAAGACAAACTATATAAACGAAAATAAACAACACGAACTTGAGCGATGAATCGATATGCAAAACAAAATGGCCACATAGATTATTCAAATGATAATTACAAGAAAACATCAAAACGTTGCCATGTTTAGAATTTCAACCTATACGTTAATCATACATTACTCATGATCCACGTGTGTGTGAGTGCATCATTTGTAACAAACTAATTAAAGCTCAGATAGTTTATGTAAACAAATTACCTTATTAAAGAAAGCAAACACTTCGAACACATGCATAATACATCACTCAACACTAGTCCCAGCAAAATTCAAATTGAAAACTTGACTTGTGCAATGTCTCCTTCTATTAGGCTATGCAGAGTTACCCGTGTGACGAGCGTTTGACTAATGACTCCCAAACCAGTTGGCTTTAGGACATTAGGTGGAAAGACACCCCTAAGAGCCTATTAGCTGGAGCAACAAAGGCCACAAAATTCGACTAGTCAAACAACTTATTATATTATATATATATATATATATTTTCTTATTTTTCTTTCTTTCTCTTTTTCTTTTCTTTTTATTTATTATTATTTTTTTTAATTTTTTTTCCGTAGTATATACACATGTGAGTGCGTTTTACGCTCCATCTCACGTTATTGCTAAATAAACAAATCAAAAATGGGAAAACTAGCTGTGAATGATGCATGAACAGGTTCTAAAGTAAAAGCTCGCCTCGATAAGCATGTAGTCCTATAAACCATCATTAAGCAACTAATAGGCTTGAATAAATGGATAAGTGCTCAAAAGCGGAAAGGATCACAATAAAGGTAAAAACCAACGACAAATCAAGCACACAGACTACGCAACATTAATCCATTTTCTACGAGTTATAATAAGAACAATCAATAGTCTGATACTCGATTACGTTCCAATCACATCAAAACAAGGCTCAAGAGACTCATACCTATACTACAATGACTCAAAAACAAAAACACACGAAAATAAAAACAAAAAACAACAAACAACAAACACAAAACAAAAACAAAAACATAAATCGATGAAACAAAACAAAAACAACACCTATAAATCCATTTTCGTAGGAAACACGGTTGCACTTAGCGCGTGCAACAAGCCGTTCAACCCCAAGGTTGCCTAAGAGGACGAGTTGTGTCTCGTGAGGGTTTGCAGAGAATATACCCACAAAATTCAAAATAAAATAAAACCGAAACAAAATAAAACTCAACAAAATACAAAACATAACAAAATGAAACGTCAACAACCCCCAAACTTGAAATTTACACTATCCTCACTATAAGCAATGAAAAAATTAAAAACGAAGGACTTCCCTGAAGCTTGGGTTAATTATCAACATCCGCTCCTATAATTGTAACTGTCTCCCATCATTTGCTACGTTATAACCGGATCAAGAAAGACAAAACTAAACGAAGCATTAGAGAAACCTAGATTGCCTCCCAGTTAGCGCTTCTTTTATAGTCAATAGCCCGACTTCATTATTTCTTATTTCGAACCTTGAAAATGTCGCGAACACAATCAAGAGTCCCAACAAAAAGTAAAACAGTAATTTAAGTTTAAACAAAGTTTAACTCAATTGAAATCAATAATGAAAAGCAATCAGAAACTAATTCCCCGGCAACGGCGCCAAAAACTTTCTGGTCGAAATCGGAACGGTTTATTTAGTAGTAAAGTTCCGACATCGAGTTCGTTTGAATGAACAATAACGCGCAAGCATACGCGGTCAACAAGTAATAAAGTGATAAGAAAAAGTTGATCCCACGAGGAATTAGTTCTAACGAGTTCCAAACACTGATTGCATCTAAGTCTATCTTAGTTCAAACGTTTAATTGAATTGAAGAAGTGGAATGTAAAAGGTCATAACACAAATTAACAATTAAACTAGAAAGCATTTAAAGATAGATAAATCTAAGTCTGTAATTTCTCCCAATATGTTATTTTCATCTCCTAAATCTCCTCTCAATCTTACGGTCACAACGAATGGCTAACCGAGAATACAAAAGTATCTATACGCCTCTTTTGAAAGACATTTAAACATATCTCATCTAAATCTATCCCATTCGACAGAATTCAGACAAGAACAACCTAAGCAAGATAATTCACTATATTTCTATGAGAACTAACACAAGCAGGGTTTTTAAGTACAGATTCTCACATTGGCTACACGCGGCATGCATGTATATGTCTATCCTACACACAAATTATGCAAACGCTCCTAAGAACACATACACAACACATGTTATCATATTCAGGCCCAAACTCATAGTCCATCTTCCGATTTCATACAAGTTACCAAAGTGATTGCAAAGCTAAACAATTAACAATTATCACAAACATGACAACCCATTCATATGGTCGTAACCCACGAATGGTCAACCAAGAACACTACAGTACTTATACGTCTCTGTCGATAGCAATACAAGCATCCCCAAGTCTAAATAATCCACTATATTTGTATGAGAATTAACATTAAACAAGGGTTTGAAGCACAAGTTCTTAATTGGTTACACATGGCATACAGGTATATTCCTATCCAATACGCAAATCATGCATCCCAACTATGTAGAATAACACAATCACATGTTATCACATTTAGGTCAACACACTACAATCCATTTGTCAATTTCATTTAGGCAACCAAACTAATCGATTAACCAAGCAATCAATACATATGAAGAACAAAATATGCTAACCCAATCCATATAGTGCCAATCAAGAGAGAGAAAATCAACTTAAACAACTATTTGGGTTCCAATAACAAAACTTAGATTCCAATGTAAGAAGTATAGCAAATATTAATTACAAATCCATCAAGTAATCCAATACATAATAAAGAGTTAGAAATGTAAACTTGTTGTCATCCAAGTAAATCTCCAAGCTCCCTCATCCATAGCTCCATCATTGGCTCAAGCTTGCTCTTTATCTTCTTCATTGTTTTTATTCCAAAAAGGGATATTTATGGTTCAAGATTCATGGGTTTGATAGTTCCTATGAAGGAAACCACCATTCCCCCTCATCTCTCCCCCAAGAATCGCCTATCTCTCAGCCCACAAGGAAAAAGGAATGAAAAGATATTAAATTAGGGCTGGAAATCTAACTTAAAAAGCTGAAATCCCGACCAGGAACAGTGTCACCGCCGCGACGGTAGCAGGGGAGCGTCGCGGCGATAGTATAAAATTCATCTGGACAGGAACTTTGGGCGCCGCGGCGGTGGAATTAAGTGTCGCGGCAGTAAAACTTTCTGTTAGTTCTGAGCTTGCACTACCGCTGCAACGGTAGCAGGGCACCGCTGCGGTGGTAGCCTCTGTGCAGAATTACTAAAATGCCCTTCCAGCTATATTTTCCTACAAAAATCAAATTAGAATAATTACAATATATATAAATAATATAAATTTCCTAAAATGCAAATAACACAAATAAAACTAATATTAATTCATATTATATAATAATAACATAAAAACATATAAAACTAAGTAAAATGCTAAAGAATTCATAATGTTATACGGTTCAAAGGTATTAAATACATAGGTATAAAAATCAGTGATCAGTATATTAAAACCTCACCTAGTGAATATGTATATTTACACAAGGTGTAAGTATACACATCAAAATAGGCCTACTAGACTTCTTACACAAGTGTCATTTTTTTCCTTACTTCTTTCTATGTTGCTAAGCTTCCAAGGGAAGCTATCAAGTTCCCCAAAAGTCCCACAATGCTACCGGTAATATGGTCCCACAATGTTCCAAAATTTATTTAATTTTCTTTTTCTTTTAATAGCAAAAAGGTGGTAATATATATATTCATTGACACATATACATATATTTACCAATACACACATGCTTGGGCTAATGTGTGGACTTCTAGCAATTAATTATTTGGGCTTCTCTAACTTTCATATTGGGCTTCAATTAATTTAATGATTAGGCTTTAGATTAAATCCAATACTTAGGCTAGTATTTTAACTTGATTGGGTTATCAATTAAATCACATTATACTTAATTAATAACATGAATTAATTCTTTCACATTAGAGTTATCATTTATTAATTCATGGACTAACATTATTAAATGTCACACTTGGATTAATTATATAATTTCATTAGACTTATCTTTAATAAATTAATTAAGTCTACCAAATGATTGGTTTAACTATAAACCCTACCACATTTAATTAGATCATCGATTAGGGTTTCTATTTATTAAGTCATGGACTACTAACTTAATAACTCTCTTGTTGGACTCCCATGTTTCATTTGTCAATGTAGCAATTAAAAATACATTAAAGCTTAATTAAATATAATATTAGTAAAACACATAATCCAATTAGACTTGCTAAACGGAAAATTGAATGGACTATTACTTAGGGTTTCTAACTTATCGACCAGTGGTATTAAAATCTTAGGTTAGTTCATTAGTTTTAATATAACCAATCAAGTGAACTTTCTTTAATAAAACCCTTGCACGCATAAATATGATTACACATGAATGCACAATATATTAAACAAAAATTTAATTTACTTCATTGATAAATATTTTCTTAAATAAATTTACAACGAGACATAATATTCGAGGTCATTAAATATCCTCCATCACAAACAATTTTCTAGTTGAGATTGAAGGAAGTCTCAGCTTAATTTCAAGTTTGGAAAATTCTTTACGTAACTCATCTTGAGTTGTTATCATCATCAGCTTCTCTTGGTTCTTCCTGCTTAATGCATTTGCGATGATGTTGGCTTTTCCCGGATGATATAAGATTTCATAATCATAAACTTTTATTAATTCCAACCATCGTCTTTATCGCATATTTAATTCTCACTAAGTGAAAATATACTTCAAGTTCTTGTGATCAATATAAATTTCACGTCGCTCTTCATACAAGTAATGCCTCCATATTTTCAAAGCAAATACTACCGCTGTTAATTCCAGATCATGAGTTGGATACCTTACCTCATAATCCATAAATTAGGCAAGGCATAAGCAATTACTTTTCCATGTTGCATCAGAATGCAGACCAACCCTTTATTTGAGGTAGACCTGGCAAAATTGGCCCGGGCCCGCGGGCCGGGCAAGCCCGCCCGTAAAAAAGTGGTTTTTGGGCTTCACATATTTAGCCCATAAAATTCTGGGCGTGTTTAGCCCGGCCCAATTTAGCCCGGCCCATTAAAGCCCTGCCCGCGGGTGGCCCGGCCTGACCCGGCCCGTCTCTATTTTAAAAAAAAAATTGACTTTAGCGATTTAGCCCTATACTATATACACCAAACTACTTACTAAGCTAGCGTGATTCAAGCTTAGCCGCTTAGCAAACCCAAACCAAACCAAACCCTAAGTGACGATCAACACTTTCATTTGAACCTAAACCAAACCTTAAGTCACGATCGACGCTTTCGGCAGCTAGATCGATAGTCTTTTATCAGTTATTTGCAAAGTCTTCGGCAATCAGCAGCTAGATCTGGCAAACCATAATCCCAATCCTCCATCTCCGTCCCAAATCGGCAAATCCCAGTCGATTGACGACTGCTAGTGCGTAGTGTTACTCTACTAGTTTCTTTTCTTCTTTAAGTTCTCTTCGTCCCAAATTCGAATCCTCCGTCTCCTTCTGTGACTGTGAGAGACTGAGAGTTGAGACCATTTGTGTTTGGGTAATTTTCTCTCTCTATATATGTCTTTACTTCTCTAAGTTCTGTTCTGGCCTCCTGTTAATGTGTGTTATTTGTTCTTTTCTGCTAGTATATATCTAAGTGTTACCTGCTACACTTGCAACAATTAATTGTGTTTGGGAATTTGGGTACTCTGCTAATTTTGTTTGGTATCGAGTCTACTGACTATTGAGAGGATAAAAACTATATACATATAATTTGTTGCAGTGCATTGGTTGATTGATTTTGATTGCATTCTGGGACTTGGATCAACTAGCTATATGCATTATTTTAGAGTTACAGTATGTAGTGGAGACTGATTTTACTAGGCTAATATGAAAAGAGTTAATACTTTTTACTTCTTTGTTGGTGTGTTAGTAGTTAGTACTCACTACTCACTACTCAGTATGCAGTGTTACAGTATGTTAGTATGTTGCTTCTCTAGTTCTCTGTTACTACTTACTAGAAACATATGAAAAGAGTCACTACTTTTTATTAGAAACATATGAAAACAGTATGCAGTGGGGAATATGTGTTACTACTTACTGTTAGTGTGTTAGTACTCACTACTCAGTGCAGATTGTTCTCAGTAGAGTCTTTTATTAATTGCCAGATCATTGTTTTTTTCTTGGTGAATATGTGTTACTACTTACTTATTTAATAATATTTTTTATTTGAACTTTGTAGGGTTCTTATGGATCGTGTAACAATTGATTTGATTGATGGAGGAGTTGAAAGCTCGGAGAATATGGCGTAGCCAATTGACAATTTGAAGAGAAAACGAAAGGGAGAAAATTCAATTTGGAATAAATATGACAAAAAGGTAGATCCAACAACCAAAAAATTAAGATCATATTATAAAACATGCACAAAAAGTTATGCTATTAGAGATGGTGGTAGTTCTCACGGGACTAGAAATTTGCTTGCACATGAAAAGTCATGTCCCGGTTTAGTTAACCAAAATGTGAGTCAAATGCATCTAGATCATGAAGGAAAAATGCGTAATAGAAAATTTAGTCAGCTCATTTATAGGGATAAAATGGCTGAAGCAATCATGATGCATAATTATCCATTTTTGATTGTTGAACATGAAGGATTACAGAGAGTACATAACTATTTGAATCCGGATGTGAAATCGTATACTAGAAACACTGCGAAAGTGGATTGCATTAAAATTTATAAGCTTGAGAAAGTGAAATTGAAGAGTGCATTTGAGAACATCCGTAGTAGAATTTGTCTCACTTCTGATTTGTGGTCATCCGGTACTAGTGAGGGTTATATTTGTTTAACCACTCACTTTATTGATCATGATTTTGTGTTGCATAGTAGAATTATAAATTTTTGTCATTTCCCCCCACCACATAACGGTACTCTATTATCAGAAAAAATCTTTGAGTTTTTGAAGGATTGGGGAATTGAAAAGAAGATCTTTTCAATCACTTTAGATAATGCAACAAACAATTATAACATGCAAAATTTCTTGAAGGCTCATTTGAGAGGAAACTTGCTTTGCAATGGTAGTTTTTTTCATGTTCGATGTTCCGCACACATATTAAATCTGATTGTTCAAGATGGTTTGAAAATTGCAAGCGAACCTTTACGCATTAGAGAGAGCGTCAAGTTTATTAAGGGGTCTAAAAGTAGACTGTTAAAGTTTGTTGCATGTTGTGAACAATTACATGTGTCGGTACAATCAGGTTTGCGTTTGGATTGTGTAACTAGATGGAATTCTACATGGGCGATGCTTGATTGTGTTTTGAAATTTAAAGATGTATTCTATCAATATGCCATGGTTGAATCAAGTTACACTACTTGTCCCTCAAATGATAAGTGGGAAATAGCACAAGCTATCACAACCTTTTTGAAACCATTTTGGAAAATTACAGAACTTTTTTCGGGTACGAGTTATCCAACATCAAATCTGTATTTCTTACATGTGTTGAGGATCAAAGAACTTTTGATGGTTAATAAGTATTGTGAGATTGAGGTCATTAAAAACATGGCAAATGAGATGTTGCCAAAGTTTGAAAAATATTGGAACGACTATGTTGTTATCTTGTCCATAGCAACTATTCTTGATCCAAGATATAAGGTGCAATTTGTAAAATTTAAATTGAAAAAAGTTGAGATGAATGAGGATGCGATAAATAGACTAGTGGACAAAATTGTGAATGCAATAAAATATTTGTTCATGGAATATGTAACGGAGCATTCAAAAGATGGTTTACAACAACCTCAAGATGGTATTGGGACTTCAACTATTTCCACCACTAACACAAGTGAAAATAGTGATGATGAGTTTGATGTAAGTAAAGTTTTTATGTATTATAATTTTTTTTATTTTTTGCATATTTATCTATATTACATGTTAGATATTGATGTAATTTTGTTTATAATTTTAAATAGGACTTTGTGAGGGAAGTTCAAGGTACTACATCAACAAGAACGGAATTGGAGCAATATTTCGAGGAGAAAATGGTCACAAACAGAAGTTCTTATAATATTCTCGAAGAGTGGAAAAAACTTTATGAGAGGTACACAATTTTTTTATTCTAATTTTATACATTAATTTTATATATGACTAATGAAATATATAAAATATTATGTTATTTTAGGTATCCAATACTTGCTAAGATGAAATATGATATCTTCTCAATTCCAATTACAATGGTTGCTTCAGAGTCGGCTTTTAGCATTGGGGCAAAAGTTCTCACAAAATATCGTAGTTTGCTTCTACCAGATAATGCACAAGCATTAATTTGTGGACGTAATTGGATTTGTGGATATGAAATACAAGGTTTGTTTTAGTTGTAATTTTTTAACTTTAATTATACTTTTTAAATTTAATTTTGGGTATTGAATTATTGATATTTTAAATTGATATTGTTAATATAGATGATGGGCCGACAGATGACCAACTTTTGGTGTCACTGGTTGCAAATCAAGAGTCAAATGGTTCAAACGTGGCCTAAATTTCAAGTGTTTAAAAATCAAGAGTAAGTGCTTTAACATTAAGATGAATCTTATTTAAAGTTCCTATATGGCTGGATAGTTTACAGTTTTGTAGATAGTACCTTAATTGCTTTCCTTGTTATATTAAAGCATTAAGCCTTAAGCAGTTAAACTGATATATATATATATATATATACCTCTAGGCTTATTATTTTCAAGTCTATGTTCTTTAATGTTTCTGACTTTTTGCTATGTAAAGTTATGATGTTGGAATTATGGTTATATTATGAAGGTTATGATGTTGGAATTATGGTGCTACTTTAGCCACTTCTACTTAATTTTGTAGTGCTTCAAACATATCTGAGCTAAATTACCACATAAGTTCGTAAAAACTAAAACATTTCCTAGTCCTTGTTTTTCAAAATATAGTTACAGATAATGTGTATTCCAAGTTTACAAATAATATAGGCATTCATTGGTGCATTTGTTGACATGTTCATCTGCTAGGGAACTAAATGTAGATTGCTTTTACAGTAATCTACATATGTTTGCAGGAATTGATAATTTCAAGATGTCATGGTTTTGTTTATAAATTATAACTAAACACTAGTTTACATTCTTCTTGATTTCTGCAAGTGTGAAGGAGGCCAGGAGGAATTATCACACATGATGTTAGCAACATCATAACTTTTCTGCTTTGTTGAGGACTGCAAGTGTGAAAGATGGCTGCAAGCCTGCAACTGTGAAGGAGGCCAGGAGGAATTATGGCTGCAAGTGTGGCTGCAATTAATTGTGTGATGTTAATGTTCTCTGCTTTGTTGCTTTTGTTGGTATTACAAGTATAAATGTATAATAGTAAATTAGTAATGAACTATATAGGAGTAATGAAGTAATGAACTGTGAGATGACTGAGAATTTGAGATGGTGAGATCAGTGAGTATGGACTTATGGTAGCGACACTAGACAGTGATGCAAATATGCAATCTGTAACTTTTCTCATTTTAGTATTATGTGAATTGGTGGTAGACTGGTAGTCTATTAGATGATAAAATGAAATGACTTTTGTATTCATGAACTAAGAATCAAGTTTCAGGAAAAAAAAAATATGAAGAAGTCCGCGGGCCGGGCCACGAGCCTTATAATTTCAGCCCATAAATTTTTGGGCCATTTTGGCCCAACCCTAAAATAGCCCGGCCCGTTTGGGCTGGCCCGGCCTGTTTGCCAGGTCTAATTTGAGGTATCACTATAAACTACAAAACCTCAACTATTATCTGGTAAAGACAATATTGGTGCCTCGCTTAATCTCTTTTTCAGCTCCTGAAAACTTACTTCACACTTGTCTGTCCAGACATACTTTACAGTCTTCATTGTCAAATTGGTTAACGAGGTTGCTATATTTGAAAATTCTTGAATAAATCATCTATAGTACCCCGTCAATCCTAAAAAAACTTCTTACTTCAGTCGATGTCTTTGGTTGCTCCTAATTCATCATCGCTTTAATCTTTAAAGGATCTACTGAAATTTTGTTCTTATCAATCACATGACCTAAGAACTAAACTTTTTCTAACCAAAACTCACACTTTGAAATTTAGCGTAGAGTTGCTATCTTCTTAGGGTTTCTAGCACATTCCCCAAGTGTTTAGCATGTTCTTCCAATGTCTTTGAATACACCAAGATATCATCGATGAGTAATCCTACAAACTGTCTGAATATGGCCTGAAAACCTTATTCATCAAATTCATGAATGCTGTTAGCGCATTCATTAATCTAAAAGACATTACCAAGAATTCATAAGGCTCATAGCGCGTGTGAAAAATTATTTTCGGCACATCCTCACTTCTCACCTTTAATTGATGATAGCCTGACCATAGATTAATTTTGGAGAAATGTTCTTCCCCTTTCAATTGATCAAACAAGGCATCTTTCCTTGACAATGGATACTTATTTTTAATGGTCAACTTGTTCAATTCACAATAGTTTACGCATAATCTCAAGGTTCCATCCTTCTTTTTAACAAATAACACTGGTACTCCCTATGGAGAAACACTAGGTTAAATGTACTTCTTTTTCAGTAATTCTTGTAGTTGAATCATTAATTCCTTCATCTCTACAGGTGTCATCCTATATGGAACCTTCGAAACTGGTGCAGTTCTTGGTGCTAAGTCAATAACAAACTCAATCTCTTTATCAAGTGAAAGATCGGGTAAGTCATCAGGAAACACATCTGCGAATTCTCTCATAACTGGTATTTGATCTATATCTAACCCTTTCCTTTGGCTATCTATGATATGAGCAAAATAACATTGACATCCTTTCTGAAGTAATCTCTTTGCTTGCATTGCTGACAAGCAATGAGATTTTCTTGAAATTTGATTTTCATTGAAAACTATTTTTGACTTTGATGTTGTCAAAAGTTCCATGCACTTCTGTTGACAATCAATCAACACTTGGTGATTGGTTAACCAATCCATGCCTAATATTACATAGAATTCCCTCGACTATATGGGAATAATATTTTCGCTTAACTCGCGACCTTTAATCACTATGCAACAATCCTTACTTATATTTTTAATAGGTATGATTTTTCTATTGGCAATTTCTATGTTCAAAGGGGAATCTAAGTTCTCACTAGGCATGTTTAATTTCCTAGCAAATTCATGTGAAATAAAAGAGCAAGTAACACCTGAATCAAATAGCACATAAACATTTATGTTATTGATTGGAATGATACCTAACACTACATTCTATGATGCAATCACATCTTTCACCGTCATGTTGAAGGTTCTAGGTATGGTACGACCTGGGCCTTTTGATGTATTTGTTGGGGTGGGGTTGTTTGCCTTACTCCCTCCAGCATCTGCTCTTTTCTTTGGGCACATCTTAGCTTGATGGCTCGTGGCTCCACAATTTAAACATTTGTCATTACTTGGAGCTGAATAACTGTTGGAAAAATGTCTTCTTTGTCCACATTTATAACAAACATTATTCCCCTTCAAGTACTCTCCCAAGTGGCCCTTGCCAGAAATCTTACATGGTTCTATTTTCTTTTTATTCTCTCATTCTTCGGTGTTAGTTTTATTTTTCCCACTCCATTTTCTTTTATTATTTATGTTACTTTCGCCACTCCTATACTAGTTCCTCCCTCCTCTTTTTGTTGTTTTCTTTGTTATACTTGGCCAAGGCTTCGCTGCCGCCTTTAGCAATGACCGTCTTTTCTAGAATTTGGGTTCTCCACAGGATTTACTATGGGATCATCTTCGTGATCGCTATCGAGAACCACACCTTATACATTTGCTTCCACTAAATTAGCTTAATTCACGTCAACCATCTACAAAAGAGTTTAACGTTATTAAGTATATTTCTTTCACATAATATCTTTATGTTTTAAGAGTTTTAAGATAATGTTTGTATCTTTTAAGAATTTTGTAAAAGATAATTGATATTTTATCTTTTAAATTATCTATAGACTCTTCACAAGCCTATTTAATCTTATTTTCCTTCGATTACAGTCTAAGATACTCATTCACCTTAGAGTATAATTACCAGCTCTAATATCAACCTGTGATGTCCCCAAATCACTATACTCACTATAGCTGATTTAGTGCTCACTCTCAATGCTACATCTCATTAAGCAATGATATTTTCTTAACTTATAAACCTTATCTAGCTGAATTCCAAAATAGCAATAATAACAGGATCAGTCCGTATTATCATTATTCTCATTTAACTAAACAGTTTTAAAACCAAAGTTCTCATCTTAACTTTCATAAATCTTTCATTAATTTATACCAAGTCTTTGCAATCAATACAAAGGACTTAGTACTTAACTTTCATAATTTTAACCTTAAGATTTTAAATGCCTTATCATTTATGACTACTATATATCCAAAATTTATAGTATCAACATAAGAAATTCTTCTAGTAACTAAGAGGGCTTTTCGAGAAATACGGTGCTCAATTAGGCAACCTCATACCCTAAAAATTTCATATGCACAATACTACCATTTGGATATACATAGTTTTATAACTGATAGTTATCTCTTCACAATAAAAATCTATATCTATCTGAAATTCAGAGTATTGGCATAACATGATAAGTCCATATTACCAATACCCTCACTCAAATATATAGTTCTTTAACAATACAGTTTTAAATCTTATAAAAGTAAAGACAGAGCACAATTGATGATAATAAAATAGTTTTATTAATATAATATTCGGTTACAAGGTTCGTAGTACTTGTTCATATTTACATAAGTCATAAAGACTTCACACAAAACATAAGATAGACAGAATAATAGGTAAAGATAACCTAGTCTATGCATTTTTTCTTTCCTTTCTTCTTATAGCCAGAGCTCTCGGGTATGTCTGCAATTAAATTTTATTGCAATAGCTCAGGAAGTTTAAACATTTAGCATGTAAAAGAACTCACACCGATAAGGATTTAAGTGAATAAATAGCTCACAAAAGATAATTCAATTGTTTAACATGGCAACAAAGTTGAGTGGTAATATAACCAAGAACCGTTCGTCAGTCAATACGACTTAGAACCATATAGTGGACATATATAGGGGTTCAACCTCACAATATCCTATCATATGCACAACACACACTATACTGACTAATCATTATAGTGTTTAAAAGAATGTTCATCTCAATTTGCTTCGCATGCAGAGGTCGCCCCAAGACAACTTGGTTTGACTAAAAAGCTCAAATAAATATTTTACGAATAAACATGTTCATTTATCAAGTTATGCCGAATCAAATAGCAATAACTTTTATGGCAAAGATTTATAACACGTTGTTGCACAAAGTGTATAAATCAGATATAAAACTTGTAAATAATAAACTTAAGATTGAAGAATTGCCTTGCAGATATTTTTACGGCTTAAGTTCTTGATATTTTTCCTACGCATCATTATTTTATATTTAAACTAGTTAGACAAGAATTAAATCTTTTAAGTTTTAATTCGGACATTATAACCGCTTATATATAAGACTTCTTTGATTATTTATAAAATAATTTGGACATTATAACCGCTAGTAAAATGAATATTTTAGTAAATAATTTTTAGAATTTGAGCATTATAACTATTTATCAATTGAGTATTTGAAGAAATACTTTAAGAAAATTTTAACATTATAACTGTTTATAAAAGGAGTATTTGAAGAAATACTTTAAGAAAATTAGATAGAATAACTGCTTGTAAAACGGATATTTACTACTTTATATTTGAAATAAAACGGGCATTATAACTACTTACAAAAGTAACTTTTGTACTATATATTTAAAATAATTTGATCATTACAACTGCTTGTAAAAGTAGATTTTCACTAACTAATAGAAGAAGAATGAAAAAAAATAATGGCAAGAGTATACCTCTTGAAGTTCGTGTTTTTTTTCCTAATTGGGTAGAACTTCGTCGCTCGAAATTAATTTTTCTCTCAGTATAACTCACAATATATATGTATAGAGTAGTTTTACTCTTAATTTTTTCTAGAAAATGATAGAGAAAATGAATTGTGGAGGTGGGTATTTATAAAAAAAAATAAGTTCCTTTAATTGCACTTTTAGTCCTTAAATTTATAGTTAGTTTACATAGGGACTTGGACACCTTGCAAGAGGGACTTGGACACATATTTAACAACTTAGGATACCTCATAAACAACACAAAGTGGCTGGGCATTTTGATCCAATGGCCTAGGTTTCATCTCATTTTACTTTGCTTTGATTGGTCAAAAAGAATTCACTTGGATAGCTACCTCGTGACACGATTGGTCAAAATATTTTCACATGGATTTAGTTAGTATTTAGTTAATGTAATTATGTGTTAATTTTCTTACTTTAGTTACCCTAACTTTGTGTTTGTTTATCTTGGCTCCAATTGGCCAAAAATGTAACCTAGTTACTTACTAGTTCATAGTTAATTAGATTCTAACTATTTGGTTAATTAGTATAATATATTAAATTATTTATACTTAATATATTATATAATACATCGTATAATATTCATATAATACTTGTATTATATCTCGTATAAGTTTCATATTAATCTCAAATAATTTTTCGTATATTCCACGTATTTATACATTACCGGATACTTTCATTATCCTACGTATTCCTTCTATATTTACTATGTATTCATAATGTATTTGAAATTAGTAATCTCCAAAAATTATTTTGGGTTAAAAATTAATTGGTCAAAATACATCTACTGTCAATAAAAACGCTATTCAGGAATTTGAATTTTTAAAATTCAGATAACTGTATTTGAATGAATAGTATTTTTTGTCTTATTCACTGAAAAAATATTATTGGATATTTTGCATCTATACAGTGTATAATTACTATATCGTAAAATGTGAAAAGTTAAAACGACAAATATAACTGCTAAAAAGACAAGAAACGTTTTCTTGGGAAATGTGTTTTTCGTCTTTTTCTCAATTTTTTTTATTGATTCCTTGGGTTATATGAGTCATATAAATGTTATTTCGTGAAATGCGAAAAGTTTCAAAAGGGTGTAAGACGGATTTCACGGGCATAACTAATTTCTAGGTCATAACCCTAACAATTTTTTGATTCTTACAAGTGTTACAGTCGTATATAGAACAAAAACATATAATTACACACATAGATGAATCACATAACACATCCTTGAAGTACAACACAACATTTAGTATTCATATAAAGTTGGACTACAAGATATATATATATATATATGGACATCAATGTTATCCATGTTCTTAAATCCCCAACCATTATGGCATTTGTTTCAAACGTTACCAATGAGATAGTGATGGCCATTATTAGAATTCTAGTTCGTATAACTTTGCAAAATGATACATTATAGGTTGAAAAAGACTGATTTTTTTTTAATGTCCATTCCTTTTCTTCTTCTTTTTTTGGGTCATTATAACTGTTAAAATTATGTGGGCAAAAATACGGAAAAAGGGGGGAAAACATATTTTTTTTTTAATGTTTGTCCGCAGTTTAATATTATGGACGGGAGTTGTAATAACCAAGAAAAGTGTACTATTATTATTAATGAAAATAAGAATATTTTAAAATTTATTTAGGTGCATAGATATTTGTGTATTATGCTAGGCATATTAATAATTTAAATTCAATTAAATGTGTGTTGTATAAGAAATCATGTAATGATAATGGTGAACTTAAATTATAATTAATTTAAGCCTATGTAATATGCCTTGTGTGGCATAATGAGTAAGATGGATTAATTAATTAGTTAATTGAATTAATTATGAGATGATTAATTAATTAAATGGACTAATAAAAGAATTAATATTTGAGTCCAATATGAATGTCACATAATTTAATGTGACATGTCCAATATGTTAGAAATAAAAGTTCAATTATGTATGAGTTACTAGAATTATTAATTAGCCTAATAGAAAATAATTGTTCATTGCCCAAATTGAATTAAATTTGTAGCCCAACCTTTTGCTTTTGTTCAATGAATAAGATTGGGAGAAGACTTATTATAGTCCAAATTAAGTCTTAAAGTCCAAATAAGCTTAGGAAAATGGCCCAAATCAAGTCCAAATAATTGACCCAAATTGGAAAATAATTTTTTCTTATAATAAAAAGGAAAAATATTAATAAAATGAGTATTTCTCCCCATTCGTAGACATCAATTTGCTGTAAATTAGTTTGTCGTGTTGTGTTTGGAACAATGTGAGCACTATAATTACCTAGGAGCATGGCTAAGCTTGAAGGTAATTATATATTTTTACCTAATTCACTTTTACCTTTGGATATTAATCAATTGGGTGTATTTTATACATGTATTTGTACATGTATTCATACATGTATATGTATATAAGTGTTGGCTATAAATAAGTCATCCTTAGTTCATTTGCGCAGGTTGTTAGAAACTTACTAAGTAAGAAAGCTATAGAGAGAAATTAAGAGAAAAAGAAAATCTAGGAGGAATTTATTGCACTTTTGGAGGTTCAACCAAGGTCTAGCAAGAAAGGAGAAACTGGAGAGCTTCTACAAGTTCATCTCCAAGAGAAGAAAGGCTTCAAGAATGTATAAAACCATTTAACCCCAAGTATTTATTGAAATTAGCATGCTAAAGCTTATAGTATGAATATTCATGCTTGGTTATGGGAAGAAATTTTGTGTGGGGATCATGATGGATCCAAAGGCATAAGGATGGCTATTTGAAGGAGTTCATGTGATAACATGTGTTTGATATGTGTTTATAAGTGTTTTAGGTCTAAATAAACAAGAAAAAAGCATGTAAGTTGAAAACCCTAAGTGTAATAGTTAAAAATACGTGATTTAGTAAAAAAAGAAATAACGAAGAAAATTTTTTATGTTGTAGCTCTATGAAATACAAAAATATTCCAAGTGTAACGAAGAAAAATGGAACTAAAATAAATTTATGGTGAATTTTCTTGTAAAGTAGGTTGAAATGAAACCCTAGCTTGAAAAACTAAAAAATTTGGTTAAATAAATATTTTTTAAAATAATGTAAAAAATGGAATATTGTAGAGTTATGAGTTTATGAAATAACAAAGTTAATTTGAGCTCATTTTGATGTAAAATATGCAAGTTATGAAGGATTGAATCAAAAAGGATATAAAAACAAAATCTGGAAAAGGATTATACTAAAAGGGCACTGCAGCGCCGCCCCCAGTGTTATTTGGGGCGCTAAAGTGCCGGTCAAAAAGTCCGATTGACCGGGCCGGTTAAACTAGGTCAAACCAGTTGGGTTGACCAGTCCGACCCGATCAAGGAAAAAAATATTTATTTTAATAATAATAATAATAATAGTAATTAACAAATAAAATTATTAAAAATTATTTTATTTGTAAGTTAATTAAAATAATATTAAACACATAAAATAATAATTTAAAAATTATTTTATTTGTGAGTTAATTAAAATAATATTAAAAAATTAACCAAATAATTTAAAATTATTTTATTTGTGATTTAATTAAAATAATATTAAACAAATAAAATAATAACAAAAAAATTATTTTATTTGCGAGTTAATAATAAAGATTATTTAACATTAAATATTTCTTTAAACAATTAAAATAATATTAAAGAATTATTTTAAATGTGGATTAATAATACATATGCAATTAAAATAATATTATAGATTATTTTAATTGTAATATTATTTTAATTACAAATTAATGAGACTTAAACAATTAAAAAATTATTAAATATTATTTTAATTGTGAATCAATAAAGAATAAGTAATTAAAATAATGTTAACAATTATTTTAATTATGAATTAATAAAGAATGAACAATTAAAATAATACTAAAAATTATTTTTATTATGTACTAATGAAGAATAATTAAATTAAAATAGGAGTAAATATTACTCTAATTGAGAATTAAACAAAATAAAATTATAAATTAAATTATTTTATTTGAGTATTAATATGGTGTGATTAAAGAAAATAATAATTAAATAATAATAAGTTGTAAACAAATAAAGTGAGAACACTATATTTGAAAAATAATTAAAGGATGATTAAGAATAATGAAACAAATAGAATAACACTAAACATTATTTTATTTGTGATGTTTAAGGAATGAATTAAATAAAAAGAATGCAAGACAATAATATTTAAACAAATAAATTTATTTGAGATTATATGTGTGATAATTGAATAATAAAAATAATTTATGAGTCCTAGTTGTATAGAACTAGTGTTAGTTCCCAATGACACGATAGTAATCTAGAAGGGGGGGGGGTTGAATAGATTCTTTTAAAATTTCTTCTCTTTGAAATTATCTTACTTGATTAATTCTTAAACAGAAGTTTAACACAGCGGAATATGAAATGTTAAATTAATAAATCAACAAACAATTATATGACAGATATAGCAAATGAAAGACACAAAGAGAGAGACTCTGGGTTTTAAGTGGTTCAGAGCACACAATACTCCTACTCCACTGTTCTGCTCTTTCAGCAGCAAATCCACTAAGGATACTTTTACAATAGCTGAATCACTAAGATTCCTTCAAGACCCGCAGTCTTGGAATTTTAGTTCACAAAGAACTTTACAAGTCTAACAGACTTGCATACACTAGTTCACAAAGAACTCTCCAAGTCTAACAGACTTGCTTATACCAGTTCATAGAGAACTCTTCTGGATTGATGGATATTTGGATGTGCTACTCAGTTGCTTATCAGCTTGAATGTATTAAGAGCTTAGTAGCAATGCAGGCTTTCTTATCAGTTCAATCTTTTTCACACCTTGCGTTTTTCTTTTTGTGCAGTGCTCTTTCTTTTCTTCTGCTAATCTTCGTATTTAAGAACTAAGGGCTTCAGATTTCTTCGCGTTGGATCATCTGTTTGAACGTGTATTTCTTTCCGTTACCTCATAGAGGAGAGCTGCTGAGTATTATATTACTAAAGCTCATTAAAGCTCTGACGAGATATAAATTGATCTGACCTGTTAGTCCATGTAAGGTTGTTTTCCTTTTTCCTCTGGTACAGATATGTCAGTCATAGGTTCCCACTAACTCTTATAGAGTCGTTTCGTCCTCCCAAACTATAGGTCTGATAGGACACAGTCTTCTGACTTTTCTGCCTTGAAAGTCTTCTGTCTGTTCCATAGTGCGCTTGGGTCAGACTCCTGACTTTTGTGACTTGATCGACTTGCAGAGGCTTCCTTTTTGGTTACTTTGATGAAGATTAAAATACTTGAATAGAATGGCTCCTGATCTGAGAAACGTGATGTCTCTTGCCTTTTTGCTCAACGATCTTATATGATCAACTCTACGAATATCCTTGCTTACGTGAATGATCTGTAAAGGATCATCTCTTACTGATCATCGTAGAGTTTACTCAACTGTTAGAATGTTGATCGTAGAGTCCAATTTAAGGTTTCTCAGGAAGAACAGTCTGGTTGGTCGTAGAGTCTTCTGGACCACAATCGTAGAGTCCATTCTACGATTGGTTGACTTGATCGTAGAGTCTTCGGAATCACAGTCGTAGAGTCCACTCTACGATTGGTTGCCTTAATCGTAGAGTCTGTTCGAATCGTAGAGTTTCCTTGACACAAATCGTAGAGTTCTTTCTATGATTTTATTACATCAACAGATCAACCTAACAGTTTTGATCTATCTAAGTCTTAGTACAACACACAAGACTTTTATACAATTAATAATAAATCAACCTAACAGCTTTGATCTTATCTAATACAGCCCTTGTACATTATTTCTAATCATCAAATTTAATCATTCAATGTTCAACAATCTCCCCCAATTTGATGATGACAACATTATTAACAGATAGTGATTTTGAGCATATTAATATAGGCAAAATGCAAGAGTAATTGAATGCCTAATCATACAGTGAGCAGCTGTATTTTCTAGAAAAAAAATATGAATTTTATTGATGTTTTTGTCAGATGATACAATTGAGAAAACATAAGAAAAAGAAATAAAAAAATGACTTATCTCCTTCTGCTAGGAGGTCTCCTGCCTTCTTCTTCCCTCTGCCTGAAGAATGCTCTCCTTTCTTCTTCAGCTTTTCTTAGTTCTTCTTCCCTCAACACAGCTTCTTCTTCTTTAATTTGAAACCATTCCTGTGAGCTAGAAGGTCTCATTGATGAGGAAGAAGGTCTTGCTGTCACCACCTCCTGTCTGGGACGAGATGATACTGCTTCGAATCTAGGAGGATATATTGAAGTTTGAACCATCCTCATCCCTTGAGGTGTTCTTCCTCTTCTGCTGTGATCTGAGCTAGTTCTTGTTTGCTCTGCTGTGCTCAGTTTCTTCTCCTCCTTGTTGGCATCATTAAGTGTTGCTACCTCTTCTGAAAGCTGCTGGATGCCCTGAATAATTTCTTGAAGTTGGGTCTTAGTGGCAGCTACATCATCTTGGTGGGCTTGGAGTCTTTCGTTAGCCATGATTTGTTTTTGCTCCACCAATGACAAAGTGTCATTCGACCGATGTTTTTGTTCTGTGAGAGAGTCCTTCAAGGCAATGATTTCATTACTGAGGAAGGTGATAGATTTATCATTTGTTTCTTGAAGAATGACAATGGCCTGCTGATGTGAGTTCAAGGCTTGCAGAATAATTCTATCCCTTTCTTGGAGATTTTCAGAGACTGCTGTCGTTAGCTGCTTCAGTCTTGTGGAAAATTGGTTGTTCAGACTGGTAGAGAGACCATTGGCAGCATCAATGATGTCGTCCATTCTACGTTGAAGGTTGTGGGATTTCGATGCCAGGTCGTTTTGTATCTCTGTATGGATATGGCTTCTCAAGTCAGTTAAGCCCTCAGATGTAGGAAGCCGAGATACGTTGTCTAAGATTTCCTGGAGAAGTTGAGATGATTGTCCCTGGTCAGCCGTAGAGCTTGGAATATGAAAGTACTCGTGACCAGAGGTGGAGGGAATATCCTCGTGAGTTAACAGGAGTCTTGAAGATGGAGCCGGAGGAATTGTTTGCTGAGTAGGCAGAATTTCAGGAAAGTCTGGAGGGCACTCTACGTTTTGATCATATAAGCTTTCTTGACCACCAATCGTAGATGGTGGGGACTCTACGATCGGGGAAGTGTGGGTCATAGAGCTTGATGCAGGATGAGTACTTGAGGACTCCTTAAATTTATTGAACATATGTGAAGGTGTATGATTTTGAATGAGGGTTTGAGGAATAAAATGTACCTTTTGCCCTAAAGTTTGTGAAAAGGGGCTGCTAGAGATGAGCTTCTGGGCAAAGAACAGATTCTGAGGGTAGCCTTGAGCAATAATCATCACATTGGGATATGCTTTGAAGGTCCAGAAGAGTTGATCCCATGCATTGTGCACCAGAGCTCGGTGGAATGGCATTAGTGGCAAGAATTTTATCAGGCAGTTGAAGTTAAGGTGCCTTTGCTCATTTCTTCCAACGGCCACTATTTCAATGTCATCCTCTTCATCATCATTCATTGTGGCTGTAGGGATTGAAATGTCATCTTGAGTCTCCCCCTCAGCCAGAGCATCTGCTGGCTCAGGAATAATTGGAAGCTCCCCCTCAGCTTGAGCATCCATAGGCTCAACTGCTTCAGATGACTCCTTTTCACCTGGAGTAAGGTCAGGTCTTTCAAGTAGCTCCCCCTTAGCTACTGAGCTTTTGTCGGCTAACTTTACTAGCTTTCTTCTCTTTTTCCTTGGCTCCTTTGGAATGACCTCTTCAGCTTCATATTTGCTGCGAGTCTCTCTTCGCAGATCTGAACTCTCATCCCCTGAAGCAGCCTTTTCTTCAGGAGCAGTAACAGGAGCCTCATTTGAAGATCCTTGAGGTTCTTCAAGCTCAAAAGCCCTTTTTCCTTTCCTTCTTCTGACAAGACCCGGAGAATGCCTGCTGACCTCCTGAGATTCTTCTTCAGCAGGAGTGTTCTTCAGAAGTGATGGCCCTGCACCACTCTGTGTACCTTCACTATCCCCTGACCGAGATAGTTTCCTATTTTCAACTGGGTTCCTCCTCCAGTTGTCAAAGAGTTTCTGGGTAATCCTTTTGTTGGTATTGAGGGCTTCTCCTTCATCATGCTCAATTAAATCCCCCAATGATGATCTAAGAAAAATGCTGATGAATCTTCCGTAGAACATTTTTCTAGTCCCCTTAGCCTTTTCTGTATGTAGGACCCAATTTTCTATCCATTCCAACAGCAAGGAGCCATAGTTGATGTTTGTCTTTTTGACTATGGCTGTCTTTATTTTCAGTTGTATCTCACTGACTGAGTCATGGGCTGAATCTTTACAGAGGAGACATTTTCCTACAACATCGGCTAAAAACTCGTATTTCTGAGGAAATTCTTTCTTCTTCAACCCTTTCAGTGCTGGATTCTTTTGATGGTGCATTCTTCTCAGCCCTTCTTCAGTGCTCACCATACTTAGAAATGTTAGGCCCCCTTGCTTGAAACCTAGGGCTAGGTTGAATTCTTCAGCGGTGAGGTTGAGCTGAACCCCTTTTACAGTGGTGGTTAGAGTTCCGTTAGTATAGGATCCATTTACGTAGAACTCTCGAACAAGCTTTGATAGAATCCTTGTATTTGTTCCCAACACTTCTCGCAGTCCAGCTTTATCTAGCAACTGGATTATTCTTCTGAACTGCTTATCTGCTGTATCGAAGGCTTCAAAGTTGAGCTCATTTCCAGAAATAACTTGAGCAGGTGCCATTTGATAGTTTTTCTGAAACGAGAAGAACGGTTTATCTGAGAAATGATAACTTAGGGTTCGGGATTGAGAGAGAAAAGAGAGAGAGAGAGATATAGATTTTTTGAACTTTGAAGAAATGAACGACGTGCAGTTTTCAAAGTATTTAAAACTTCCCTCTATGTTTGCTGAGATACGTGACACGTTCTGATAAGATCATTTCATTTGGTTGATGACCATTTTACCCTTAGTTCCTCAGAGCTTTACGATCCTTAGTCACACAACGATTCTTTTGTTTTTCGTAAGGTTGACTCTACGATTGAGGAATACTCTGCGATCCTTGGATTGAAAGTCGTTGAGTAAGCTCTACGATTCTTGGCTTGACGATCGTTGAGTAAACTCTACGATCTTGAGCATACTCTACGATCCTTGACAATTGTTGATTTAAGTTGATCATGACCATTACTTTTCTTGCACACTTTTGTTCCTGCAGAGTTAGTATCCTAAAAAACATACATTAAGGGTCTAGATTTAGCATTCCTAATTCACTTATTAGTTTATTAAATCTTGATTCATCTAAAGGCTTTGTAAAGACATCTGCTAGTTGATCTTCAGTTGGGATGTAGTGAAGTGATATATTTCCATTTTGTACATGATCCCTGATGAAATGATATCTTATATCTATGTGCTTAGTTCTAGAGTGCATAACAGGATTATGTGTTATAGCAATTGCACTAGTATTATCATAGTATATAGGGATAGATATTAGTTCAAACCCATAGTCTGCAAGGTGAGTCTTGATCCATAGGATTTGTGCACAGCAACTGCCTGCGGCTATATATTCAGCTTCTGCATTAGATGTTGATACTGAGTTCTGCTTTTTACTAAACCAAGAAACAAGTCTGTTGCCAAACATCTGGCAAGTTCCACTTGTGCTTTTTCTGTCTATTTTGCATCCTGCATAGTCAGCATCTGAGTATCCCACAAGATCAAAGGAGGACTCCTTGGGATACCATAATCCTAAATTTGGAGTTCCTTTAAGATACTTGAAAATTCTTTTCACAGCTAATAGATGAGACTCTTTGGGGTTAGCCTGAAATCTAGCACATATACATGTAGCAAACATTATATCTGGTCGACTTGCAGTAAGATATAATAGTGAACCTATCATACCTCTGTACTGAGTGATTTCAGTGGATTTACCATTTTCATCTTTGTCAAGCTTGGTGGCAGGTGGCATAGGAGTCTTCATGATAGATGCAGATTCCATGCCATATTTCTTTAATAAGTCTTTGATATATTTGGCTTGATTAATGAATATGCCTTCATCTGTCTGCTTCACTTGTAGTCCAAGGAAGAAGTTGAGTTCTCCCATCAAGCTCATTTCAAATTTGCTCTGCATAAGCTTGGCAAATCTTTCACATAATTTTTCATCAGAGGAACCAAATATGATATCATCTATATAAATTTGAACTAGCAGTGTCTTATCCTTATGTTTTCTCAAAAATAAGGTAGTATCAATTCTTCCTCTAGTAAATCCCTTTTCAATGAGAAAGTTAGTCAATGTTTCATACCAAGCTCTAGGTGCTTGTTTTAGACCATATAGTGCTTTATCTAATTTATAGACATAATTTGAAAAAGTTGGATTGATGAAACCTGGAGGTTGTTCCACGTAAACTTCTTCTTGGAGTTCCGCATTTAGAAAAGCACTCTTGACATCCATTTGGAAGACTTTGAACTTCATGTGAGCAGCATGGGCAAGGAAAATCCTTATGGCTTCCAATCTGGCAACTGGAGCATATGTTTCATCGTAGTCAATTCCTTCTTCTTGAGAATAACCTTTGGCCACTAGTCTTGCTTTGTTCCTTGGTATCACACCATTTTCATCCATCTTGTTTCTGAAAACCCATTTGGTGCCAATGACAGGTTTATGCTGAGGCCTGGCCACTAATCTCCAGACCTTGCTTCTTTCAAATTGATTTAGCTCCTCTTGCATGGCCTCTATCCAACTTGAATCTTCTAAGGCCTCTTCAATCTTCTTGGGTTCCTCTTGAGAGAGAAAGCTTAGGTAAAAGCATTCATTAGAGGTTGCAGCTCTAGTATTGATTCCGGTGTTTGGATCTTCAATAATAAGATCTTGAGTGTGATCTTTGGTCCATTTTATTCTGCTAGGAACGTCTGTTCTGATGCCCTCTTGTCTGAGTTCCTCTAAATAAGCTTCTGGTTCTGATCGTAGAGTTCCAGTGTCTGATGTGGTGTGCTCTACGATTTCCTCTCCTAGCTCAACGATTTATGTCGCTGGTTCCATAGTCGTAGAGTCGGACTCTACGATTTTGAGTTCTTCGATTGTTGAGCTTGTGTCTGCCGACTCGTTGAAAGGTGATCTTTTCTTTTCAGGATCTGATTCATCGAATGTGACGTGGATGGAGATTTCAACAGTTAGTGACTCCTTGTTGAACACTCTAAATGCTCTGCTATCTGTTGCATAACCAAGAAAGATTCCTTCATCTGATTTTGGCTGGAATTTGGTTAGATGCTTCTTGCCATTGTTGAGTATGTAACACAGGCAACCAAAGGCATGAAAATAACTTATGTTTGGCTTTCTTCCTTTCCATAATTTGTACAGAGTTTTCTTCAATGTTGAGTGTATGAGTGACCTGTTTTGAGTATAACATGCAGTACTGATGGCTTCAGCCCAGAAATATTCAGGGAGAGAAGCTGCTGCTAAGAGGGTTCTTCCTGTTTCAATAAGAGTTATATTCTTCCTTTCTGTTACTCCATTTTGCTGAGGCGTTCTTGGAGCTGAGAAGTTGTGATTTATTCCATTTTCTTCACAAAACAAGTCCATTTCTGAGAAATCAAATTCTCGTCCATGATCACTTCTGATGGCCTTTATCTTTTCTCCCTTTTCATTCATGATCAGTCTGAAGAGTTTGATGAGATGTGAAATGGTTTCATTTTTAGAGCTTAGAAAGAATACCCATGTATATCTGGTGTAGTCATCAACTACAACTAGAGAGTATCTCTTTCCTCCGAGGCTGGTCGTAGATACTGGACCGAATAAATCCATGTGAAGTAGTTGAAGTGCTCTATCATTTGAGTTTGCTGATTTGCTTTGGAATGACGTCTTTGTTTGCTTTCCAAACTGACAAGCTTTGCAGGGCTTTTCTTTAATGAAGTTTAACTTTGGCAATCCTTTTACTAGATCTTTGGAGGCAAGCTTTGAAATGCTCTTGAAGTTAAGATGTGATAACCTCCTATGCCAAAGCCAGCACATATCTTCAGAGGCTTTAGCAAGAAAGCAGACAGTTTGTTCTGAACTTAATTTAGCAAGATTGACCACATAGACATTTCCTTCTCGAACTCCTTCTAGCTTTAGAGAATTAGTTTTCAAGTCTCTAACTTGACATTGGTTGTTGAGGAAGGTGACTTGATGTCCTTTGTCACAGAGCTGACTTATACTTAGCAAGTTGTGCTTTAGTCCCTCAACATATGCTACTTTACTGAAAGATATTGCACCATTCCCAGTTGAGCCATAACTCCTGGTTTTCCCTGAGTTGTTGTCTCCAAAAATAACAGTAGGTCCATCTTTTTCTTTAAACTCTGATAGAAGAGCCTTATCTCCTGTCATGTGCCGTGAGCATTCACTGTCAAGATACCAGATGGATCTCTTTACCTGCATAACAAATCAATCTTCATTTTGGTACCCATATCTATTTGGGTCCTGCTTTGTTAGTACCTTTTGGGACCCAAATCTGTTTGATTTTAGATCCTTACCTTCTATGATATCTTAACAAATATTTATCATTTTTATGAGGGTGCCTATGATATTGATAATGATATGTGTGTATTTGTGACCTTTTGTTCGTCCAAGACTTGTATGGATTATGATTTCTCATGGTCTTTTGCTGATCTACATTCTGCTTCCATACAACTCTACGATTCTCATGATTAGTAGAGTGAGTTTTGCTTGACTTATTTTTCAATTTTCTGAATCCAAGACCTGTGTGAGTTTTGTTAAAACTGATTGTAGGTTTAGCATAATGTGGATGGGTGGTAGAATCTGAGGATTTGATGAACACAATCCCTTTATTAAAATTAAAGGATTTGCCTTCATTTGTTTCCTTTGACTTCTCCATATTGGGTTCTGAGAATAAATTCTCAAATCTCAATCCTGATCTATCAGTCACATCTCTTTGACTTGAGATCAGGGTGTCCATAGACGAACTAGACTTGTTCCACATAGAAATAGTATTTTCTAGTTCCTGAATCTTGGAGACTAGTGAGGATTCTTTATACGTGCTCAACTCATTTATCTCTTTTAGTCTTTTATTCTCAGTTTCAAGATTAGAGAAAAGTTTTGCAGTTTGAACTGAGGCTTCTAATTCCATGCTTATTTTTTCTTTATCCTCTTTTAGATGAGAGTAATCTTTAGATAACCTTCTAAACAATTTTATATATTTGTGCAATTCTGTCATTAAGTCATGCATGCCTTCTCTAAGATCATCAATGCTTAAGTCAGGAGAATAGAAATCAAATACCTCATCTATGATGAATTCCTTTTTACTGCTTCCTTCTTCATTTGCCATTAAGCACAGATTGGCCTTCTGTGGCTCTTCATCATCACTTGACTCAGAGTTTAGTTCTTCTTCTGAGTCACTCCAGGAACCTTCAGCTATGAAGCTTTTGTCCTTCTTCTTTTGTTTGTGGAAGCTTTTGAATTCTCTTTTTGGATTTGCTTTTGATTTGTCCCTCTTCACCTCTTCTCTCAATGGTTTTGGACATTTAGCAATGAAATGACCTGGCTTCTTGCAATTGTAGCAAAGGTCATTTGCTTGTTCTTTGCTGCTGTTGCTTCTGAACTTCTGAGATCTATTTCTGTTGATGAATCTTTTAAAATGTCTGACTAGCATGGCAGCTCCTTCATCATCATTTGATTCATCTTTGTCAGAGTTAGAGATATCCTTGTGATTGCTTCTGTGAGTTGAGGTTGAGGCTTTAAGAGCAATGTTTTTCTCCTTCTTTCTTTCACCAGATAGATTTTCTGCTCTTTGATTTAGCTCCAGCTCATAGGTGAGAAGATTTCCATATAACTGTTGTACAGTCATCTCGTGCAAGTTCTTTGACTCTCGGATGGCTGTAGTTTTGACATCCCATTTGCTTGGCAGAGATCTCATGAATTTAATGATAAGATCTCTGTTTGGATAGATTTTACCATAAGATCTGAGAGAGTTTAGTAGCAAGTTAAATCTCTCGTAGGTGGTTGTAATGTTTTCACCAGAGATGTGAGTGAACATCTCATACTGTTGAACAAGCAGTGATTGCTTATTTTCTCTGACTTCTTCTGTTCCATCATGCATAATCAACAGAGTTTGCCATACTTCTTGAGCTGTCTTGCAGTTGACAACGTTCTCAAATAGATCATCATCCAGAGATTGAAACAAGATGTTCTTAACCCTTTTGTCCCTTTGAACATCCTTCTTTTTATTGTCTGTCCATTCGTCTCTTTTCTTTGCTACTAGTTTGCTTGGATCTTCAGTTGATAGTGCAAGCTTCATTGGTATGAATGGCCCATTCATCACTGTCTCGAACAGTTCATCATCTATAGCATCCATGTAAGCTTGCATACGAACTTTCCAGTTAGCAAATTTTTCTTTATTACACATAGGTGGTCTGTTACCTCCACCGTGTTCCGATCCATTCTTGTTGAGTGCCATTTGATCTACTCAAGCTTGTAAGGCTTTAGATGTGAGAACCTGCTCTGATACCAATTGTTAGTTCCCAATGACACGATAGTAATCTAGAAGGGGGGGGGTTGAATAGATTCTTTTAAAATTTCTTCTCTTTGAAATTATCTTACTTGATTAATTCTTAAACAGAAGTTTAACACAGCGAAATATGATTTAGTTAATCTTTTCTTGAAATGTTAAATTAATAAATCAACAAACAATTATATGACAGATATAGCAAATGAAAGACATAAAGAGAGAGACTCTGGGTTTTAAGTGGTTCAGAGCACACAATACTCCTACTCCACTGTTCTGCTCTTTCAGCAGCAAATCCACTAAGGATACTTTTACAATAGCTGAATCACTAAGATTCCTTCAAGACCCGCAGTCTTGGAATTTTAGTTCACAAAGAACTTTACAAGTCTAACAGACTTGCTTACACTAGTTCACAAAGAACTCTCCAAGTCTAACAGACTTGCTTATACCAGTTCACAGAGAACTCTTCTGGATTGATGGATATTTGGATGTGCTACTCAGTTGCTTATCAGCTTGAATGTATTAAGAGCTTAGTAGCAATGCAGGCTTTCTTATCAGTTCAATCTTTTTCACACCTTGCGTTTTTCTTTTTGAGCAGTGCTCTTTCTTTTCTTCTGCTGATCTTCGTATTTAAGAACTAAGGGCTTCAGATTTCTTCCCGTTGGATCATCTGTTTGAACGTGTATTTCTTTCCGTTACCTCATAGAGGAGAGCTGCTGAGTATTATATTACTAAAGCTCATTAAAGCTCTGACGAGATATAAATTGATCTGACCTGTTAGTCCGTGTAAGGTTGTTTTCCTTTTTCCTCTGGGACAGATATGTCAGTCATAGGTTCCCACTAACTCTTATAGAGTCGTTTGGTCCTCCCAAACTATAGGTCTGATAGGACACAGTCTTCTAACTTTTCTGCCTTGAAAGTCTTCTGTCTGTTCCATAGTGCGCTTGGGTCAGACTCCTGACTTTTGTGACTTGATCGACTTGTAGAGGCTTCCTTTTTGGTTACTTTGATGAAGATTAAAACACTTGAATAGAATGGCTCCTGATCTGAGAAACGTGATGTCTCTTGCCTTTTTGCTCAACGATCTTATATGATCAACTCTACGAATATCCTTGCTTACGTGAATGATCTGTAAAGGATCATCTCTTACTGATCATCGTAGAGTTTACTCAACTGTTAGAATGTTGATCGTAGAGTCCAATTTAAGGTTTCTCAAGAAGAACAGTCTGGTTGGTCGTAGAGTCTTCTGGGCCACAATCGTAGAGTCCATTCTACGATTGGTTGACTTGATCGTAGAGTCTTCGGAATCACAGTCGTAGAGTCCACTCTACGATTGGTTGCCTTGATCGTAGAGTCTGTTCGAATCGTAGAGTTCTTTCTATGATTTTATTACATCAACAGATCAACCTAACAGTTTTGATCTATCTAAGTCTTAGTACAACACACAAGACTTTTATACAATTAATAATAGATCAACCTAACAGCTTTGATCTTATCTAATACAACCCTTGTACATTATTTCTAATCATCAAATTTAATCATTCAATGTTCAACAACTAGTAAGTTAGATCAACTAGATCATTATGTGAGGGCTAATAGAGATTAACAGTTAGATGAATATGTTGAACATAGGTTGTTCAAATGATAAAAAATTATAGTCAGATAGAATCGACGATCCAAGCAAGTACTTTAACGTGTACTTTTATTTCTCGTACAAGTAGAATTAATTAATGAAATAATTTATGTTATATCTATTTTTCTGAAGATTAAATTATTAATTTTGAAACTTAAATTAAATCATGGTTATACTCTTAAATAGTTACTCAAACCCTATTTGCGAATATTGAACTTATCAATTGTTCCTAAATAGGTTAAGAAGTATGTCTATACCATTTATATCGGTTAGACCAATGATAAGATCGATTGTTAATCAGTCATATTTTCTTGAGAAAGATATCCAAACCAATTGTCTTAGTGTAGACTCTTATGATACGCTAAGACGAACAACCCTCATAGAAGGGGAAACTACTTTACATCAGAAGACCGACACATGCACGAACAACATGTCTATGTGTTATGCATAATATATGGTACTTTAAGCTGATAACCTATTGTGCTTGTTTATATTGTGATTTGTTAGTGAAATACTGTTAATTCAAACATGTGTTCATGGTCCATAGTGACCACTCAGTATAAAATACTCATTAACTTGGAAATATTAAATCCTAGATTCTAATTAAAAAAAATCCTTTGGTCCATAATGACTCTTTAGTACTTGAAATGATCAGTTTTGGAACTATTGAAACTACTTTGTTCATAGTTCAATTTATTAATTCCTGAGCTAATAATTATTGTTCTATTATTTCGCTGTGAGTTGTTATAGATGTGATATATGAGTTGGATCGTGAAATACCAAATTTGAGGTATATATATCTAGATTTGGAGGGGGGGGTCAAAGGAGCTTGGCTCGACGTCCGCAATTTAATATTGCGGATGGGCAACATGGGTCAGACCTTAAAACGATGCTCAACGTGCGTAGTATTACACTACGGATGGGCGGGCATTCCTTAAAACGACATCGTCTCAATTTGGGATTTTAAAGGCTCGTTCGTTGTTTAATTATACTGCAGATGGTGAATAAATTTTTTCCCCATCTATAGTATTAAATTGCGGACGAGAACATTTCCCAAATTGAATGTTGGGGATATTGGATTTATTTTGGACATTTAATACCGTCCATAGTATTAAATTGTGGTATCCTAAAAACTAAACTGCAGACGGGAGATTTTTTAACTATTAGATCCAATGATAGACGACTCAAATCTGTTGTAAGGATAGCTGCCCATTTACAATGTTGTCAATGGATCGATCTCATATATGTGTATATATAGACGACTCAAATTTGTTGTAAAGATAGATGCCCATTTACAATGTTGTCAATGGATCAGTCTCATATATATATATATATATATATATATATATATATATATATATATATATATATATATATATATACAGTCTCTCTATTTTATATAAAATTAATTATGACTTTTTTAAAATTAAATTATAATATTAATTTAAAAATAATATGAATTCAATTAATTTTAAATTATATAATTATGAAATTCGTAAACTATTTACATAGTACTATTAGTCACAAGATTTTTTTTTAAAAAGTTAAAATAAATGACATTAATTTTGAATTTAAAAATATTCTAAATTAACTTTAAAAGTTAACATTAATATTATATTTTTAAACAGAAGGAGTATATAATATGTAAAATTAATTAAATATACTAAATAGGCCAAGTTGAAACAAGTCTGAGCCGAACTCAAGTTAAAAATAGAATAGTCCAAACTCAACTCGATAAACGAATTGAAAGTGAGTCAAATTGAATTAAGTTTGGTTCTCGAATAACTTGATTCGTTTACAACTCTATTAATAATAATAGATTTTGTTAGGTCCAGAGGGAAAGATTAGAGGGGGCTATATAGGCTTTCTAAAAAAATACTTGATTCTCAAAAATCTTTTACTAAATAATTATTAATCAGAGTTAAAAGTTAATTTCATTTGCAGCGAATAGTTATAAAGCACCCCAAACTGAAAGACAACCAACAAGCAAATGATGAACAATAATCAGAGAGAGAAATAGAGATTGTAAGTCAACTAATAATTTATACTCTCCTCTTTTTAACATACAGTGAAGGAACTACTCTACGTCAAATGATTCACAAAGAATTATAACATTTTTTGGTTCACTATTAAATCATACGTGTACCACATAGATACAATCATTTTCATTCAAAAATTCTCAAAATAAATAACCTAGAACTCCATTCAGTTTGATTTAATACAATATCACATCTATTGTTGTTTGTAAGTGTTTGGTGCTTGTTGGAGTCGAAGTCGGTCTCGTTTTTTTTTCTGTTTTTATGTTTTTATATTTAACGAGTTCCGACCTCGACGAGTTCGTTTGAATGAACAATAACGCGCAAGTATACGCGGTCAACAAGTAATAAAGAGTAAGTAGAGTATCGATCCCACGAGGAATTATGTAACAAGAATTGCCAACCACGAGCTTATAACCAATTCAATCCTATTTAAACGAAATATTAATTGTTTTGAAATTAAACTAATAAAAATTAAACTAATACTAGCTAATGAAAACAATTAAATATAGGTGAATCTAAGTATGTAACTTTCCCCAATAGTTCATTCAAGTCTCCTAACTCTCTCTTTGGCTATTCGGTCACGACGAATTGTCAACCGAGAATTCTTTATAAGAGATATGGCCAACTCTCGTTGCACCATACCCGAATCCACCCAAATCCGACCCAAGGGCAACAGAAATGGGTAGGAACACCCTAACTAGGCAACTCACTATATCTCTATGAGAGTCAACACTAAAAAGGATTTGAAGAACAGATTTTCTCTTGGCTACACGAGGTGAGCTGGTATATCTCTATCCTAACTCACGAATCATAATCCCAACGCCATGTGG
This sequence comes from Hedera helix, assembly GCA_947179155.2. Taxonomy (NCBI): domain Eukaryota; kingdom Viridiplantae; phylum Streptophyta; class Magnoliopsida; order Apiales; family Araliaceae; genus Hedera; species Hedera helix. The sequence continues at coordinate 18,413,503 of OX359273.1, read as the reverse complement.
AATCACGAACACGTGTCATTGTATCTAGGTCTAAACTGGTACTCCCTCTCTCAGTTCCGCACAAGTTACCACACTAATAACTAGGTCAGACAAATACGCGTTAGGCGTAAAATATGAAAACCCATCCACACAGCCGTAGCCGATGAATGGTCAACCGAGAACTCTCTATAGTACTAACATGCCTCTCTCGAGCACATGTAGCGACATCGTACCCAAATCCGACACAAGGCAACAGAAACAGGAAGGAACGCCCAAGCTACGAATAACAAGGGTTGAAGGTCAGGTTCTCAAATGGTGCACATAGTGGATCGGTATATGTCTATCCTTTCCACGAATCATAATCCCAACGCCATGTGGAATCACGAACATGTGTGACATACTTGGGTCAAACACTATACTCCCTCTCTCAGTTCCGTATAGGCTACTAAGTAAATGCACGACCTAGAAAGTAACCACAAAGCACAAATACAACAACCAATCCATATGGTGCCAACCAAAGAGAGAGAAATCAACTAGAACAACCTATTGGGTTCATCACAATACTTAGATTCAATGCTTAGTTCATATCAAACAAGTAATCCAACATCCACAAATACATAGCAAATGAGTATAACAAGATTCAATATGAATAAAGCATGCAATGGATTCAATACAAACACATAGATATTACACCCATGGATTACAAATCATCCAATTACACCTACTAGTACTACTATCAATAGAACTAGCTAATAGAACTACTAACAATAGTACTCTTGTTTCAAAAATCAAACAACAATAGAATACATGAAATAGAGAGGCAAAAGGAAGAGAAATATAGACAAACTCCCTAAATCATAGCATCCCATTGATGTAGAAGCTTCATGGAATCACCAAATGGCCTCCCAAAGTCGCCCAAGTCGCCTCCTCTCGGAAGAAACCGGATATGTTTTGTTTTAGGGCTCAAAAAGTGGCTTTTATAGCATTCTGTTCGTGGCTTGACTGGCGCACGGCGCAGCTGTGCCGCACCCTAGTGCAAAATGGGCGCAGCTGCGCCAAATCTTGGATTTCCTGGCAAACGGCGCAGCTGCGCCTCTCCATAGTACAAAATGCGCGCAGCTGCGCCTTAGGCAAAAAAGTGAGTTGGCTGTTTCAGGGTTCTTTTGTGTTTTGGGCGTAACTTCTTCATACGAACTCCGATTTAGGAAATTCAAGATGTTCTGGAAAGGATATTCGTAGAGCTACAACTTCCACCTTTGACCAAATTGCAGAATCATAAAGGATCCATGTCAAAAGCTGGCCTCAATAGGCTGCTGCTGCATTTCTTTGTATTATTGGTGTAGCTTTTGCGTCCAACCTCCGATTGCGTTGATTCAAGATGTTTCGGAAATCTGAGAAGAAGTTATACAACTTTCATGTTTGGCACAATTGGAGAATCGGAATGGATCAAGGTCAAAAGTTGGCCGCCATGTAAACGGCACGCCGAAAACGCGAATCAGGGCATCCAAGCCTTTATTTATCAAGCCCTTATTATAATACCTACAATACCACATAAAACACATAAAACGTAATAGAAAGCCACAACCTATAATAATGTGGTAAAAAGACGCATAAATAAACAGAAAACACATAAACTTACTTTAAAACCTAAATTACAACAAACACGTAAAAACACATATAAACTAACATAAATACTTAAAGATAAGCAATTTATCAAGCTCAAATGTATTCAATTCGTAGGTATAAAAACCACTTATCAGTGCTCTCTCAACCTTAAATGTTATAGGCTAAGAGAATATTTCTCAAGTTCTAATGATTGAATTACTAAGTCTTGAAGAATAAGTGTAAAAATATTTTGCTTTGAATACACTTGAATGATATTGTGTAGCTCTGTAAATGTGAATCAGTTATATATATATTGAGCTGAGGATTTGGTTAAATGCCTTTAACTCAATCTTTGTTTGTTGGATGATTTAAACGTTGAGACTAGGACAGAGCATGTGACAGCCCGAAATCCCGACCTTATTTAATTATCCGATTATCTCTGGATATCATAATTATTAACTTTAAAACTTATTAACTGGGATCTCGTGTGTCAATCTTAGCCTTTAACCTTTAAATCAAAACTGTTGACCATAATTCGGTCCATATTTTTTTCTTTTCTTTTTTTTAAACTTATTTAACTTGCCTTACCTGTCTCAGGATCGAAACGTTCACTTTACTCTTTATTTAACTTAGGTCCACATTTTATCAATTGTGACCTATAATATACACTTTCTATAATCAAATGTATTTTTAAGATTTAAATGAAATTTCGCCATGAATGTTCTGTATATATGGCCTTGTTTACACATACCTGTTCCTGATAACCCACAATCATACATCATATCTATACAATATACATTATATATTCACATGTCTATCCATACCTATGAATTTATTACATATCAAACTTAATTAGCAAATAATACATCAACTACATTCTTTATATCCCCTCACTGGATTATACATACATACATGTTATTCCATCTCTACGGATTTACAACATCTGATTTACATACACTTTGCACATATAATAAATTTTGTCCATATTTATCCACTCTCTTAGCATTCTGTACCTTTAGCTGCACCGGAACCTCCGGTCTTCTTATATTTACCTGAAATGTTAGTTCATAGCAAGGGTGAGCACATAGACTTAGCAAGTAATTCAGATAACACATTTCATGCTCACAGTTTATTTATGTGTTATGCCTCTCTACTTAATCATGTTATACATGAATGCCACGTATTACACTTAACAGTTAAATCATACAGTTGCACGTAAGGCACATTTCAAATATTTCACTAACACGTAATTCGCCTAGAACATAGCACCTCATAGTCTAAACACTTGCCTGGAATGCATTTATTAACTTAACCTTTGTCGCCTTGCATGGCCGATCTTTCCATCTTTACCTCAGGTTACTCGATCGAACCTTGTCTGTAAACATACAATCTATAAACATCAATATATGATCATAAACTTAATATGAATTATCAAACTTAACTCATAATTATACCACCATTCGTCTTTAATCATTTCCCATTTAATGTATTAAACCTTACATAGGTTCATATTATATTTCAACTTTGTCCTCGACATTTTTCATAACCTTTAGCTCACTTTGGCTTAGCTTTAGGCATGTTACATTATGTCATTTATCGTTTCATTATACCTTGACATCCTTTATATAGTCCATTCTTATTTACTTAGGGTTTACATAACCCATCTCTATCATTTTATATCAAAACATAGCTTTACATTAAAATTACTTTTCTGCTACAGTACATCGCGCCCCGGCGCCAAGTTTCTTCTTCCCAATCTCGCTGGCCGCGAAAAGCTCTCGGCCATGAACAGTGACACTGCGCCCCGGCACAGTGTCAAGGCTTAATGACTGCGCCCCGGCACAGTCCCTGGTTCAGCAATTTCTGATTTTCTCTACTGCTTTGGTGATTTTTAATTCCTTAACTACAAATCCAATCAAGACCAAATTTGGTACAGTGTTAGACCTTTCTACATAGTATTTTACTAAATTTTCCTTTGCCTCATTTGGATTCTGGAAATCAAAGATAACCTAGCCCATAGGAAGGCTATTCGTAATAGTTCAACACTTAGAAATTTTTCTGAAGTTTGAAAATCAACTTTTGCAATCTTTGTGATTTTTGGCCATTTGCTTCAAAACATCATTCCGACACTTGACATAGTTCATATAGCCTATATATGACATGTCCAAACTGTAACGACCCCGAAATTCGACCCACTTTATTCCCTTAAATCTTGTATTTAATAAACATTATTTTCATTACGTCCAAATTTCGGTTCGTTAATAAATCTTTCATCACCTAAATTGATCCATTAGTTGATTCCAAAATCATCAATTACCGAACTTTCCGATATAATTTTTTTTTTTTTTTTTCAACTTAATCGTTGTATTAAAACATTTGGATATCTAAAATCCTTACATCTCGATCCTAGTCCCTGGATCGCAACCTTAACTTTTTCTTTTCTTTCTATAATCCATATCATAAAGTTCAACATTCAACCTTTAATGTTATTTAAATCCATACAATATTCTTATGTCGTAATTCATAGTCAGGCATATAATAGTCTCTATCATAGTATTCATGTTGAACAATTACAGCTTACAATTTAAGTTATACTCGTCATGTTCGGATCCAACTTATCTGTACATACAGCATATCAATATAACTTTGACAAATTATTCACCTTGAATCATAATACAAACATTTAATAATAACATTTACAACCTTTTTGGAAAATCCGTCTTTACATCATCTGATGTTTTTGAAATTTATTTCTTTCCTGCAAAAATGTATATTAAGCAAGTAATGAGCACAGCGGCTCAGCAAGCTCAACAGTTTATGCTTCACATAGCACATACTTAAACATGCTTGGTGTGTGTCATATATCATGTGCTTGTGCTTCAACTATAGTAATATATCTCATATCGTTGCACAAAGAACACATTGTGGTCATATTAAACACGTATCACATAGCACATAATTTGTATGCATTTAAAACAAGAATTTCGTATCATAATAGTTCAACATTTAACATAAAAGGGACTGAAGAACTTGCCTGGATTGTAGAATTAATTAACAAATACCCTTCTATCGTGCTTCTCGTATGACCTATAATCATAAAATAATCAAATAATAATTATTTATCCTCTTATGATATTAATTTAATTAATTAATATCATCTCTAGGCCAATTATTAATTTATATGGCCAATTATATTAACCTCGTTCCTTAGAATATTCGTTTAACTTCATATCCAATACCTTTAATACGGACAACCCGGCTCATCGGATAAATTTCAACATATCTAGTTGTCCGGATTTTCATTTAATCATTTTCTAGCCTTTAAACTCATTAGATTAATATTTAAAATATTTAAATATTAATCCCCAATATTTAATATTTTTACAAAAATATTAAATTTAATGCCGAAATATCATTTATATATTTTTAGTATTTTTCTATAATTCTCTGGAATTTTTAACAATTTTTAAACATTTATTTCATTAAAAACTAATTCTGGGGGCAATATAGTAATTTCCGCGGCTTTGGGACATAATCGGCATTAACAGAAAAGCTCAGGGGCTTATCCGTAATTTTCACGCTCTAAGGGACCCATTCGGCATTTTCTTGAAAGGCCGGGGGCATTTTCGTAACTTTAGCAACGTTGAGGACACATTCGGTATTAACGGAAAAGGGCAGGGGCACGCTGGTAATTTCCAAAGTTGCCTACCGCGCATTGCGCGCAGCCCCTTCGCTGCCGACGCCAAAACGGCGTCGTTTCCTGTCGCTATTCGTGACAGCCGCGCATTGCGCGGACGACCGAACTTTCGCGCCCCAAAACGACGTCGTTTTGAGCTCGCGTGCCTGAAAATCCAGCAGCCGCGCATTGCGCGGCCTTGCCCAGAAAACTTTCTCTTCCTTCCGCGAAACAGTGCGCCAACTTACAAAATTTCTCCATTATTTACACCAATTTTTGCCACAATAACATTCCAAAAATTATATAACTCATCTATATACATCAAATAATTATTTAGAATAATTATTCTAATTATTTTCTAATTTTTCACACACTTAATTTTTATCCCCATAATTGCTAAATAAATCACAATAAATATAATTTATACCTTTCAAATGCTTGAAATTCCTCCTTGATGATATCAAATAATTCCTTTCTTCTCCCTCTTGGTGCCATGGTGGTTTGGTGGTGGTGACATGGTGGCTCGGATGGTGGTGGAAAATGGAGGAAGTGGGTGTTGTTTCTATTTTTCTTTTTTTTTTCTTCCTTTTCCTTTTTCTTTTACTTTTTGTCTCTTATCCCCTTTTATAACCAAACATACTTAACAAATTTTAACAAAAACTCACTTCCACCGCCTTATTCCTCATCTCCTTATCCGAATTAGCAATAATTTATGCATAACTAAATATTTAAATACATTACATAATTATTTCATGTAATAAATATTTTATATAAAATATATAAAATATTTATTTTAATTCACCAAAAATCATAACATGATTTATGAGTAATATTAATACCTTTTTCGGTATTTTATTTGACAAATTTTGTACACACATAATGACATGCATATAATTATTTGAGGTAATTTATACCTCCAAAAATCATAAAATAATTCATATAACATATAAAAATTATTTTTCTTAATTTTTCACTTCGTTACTTGGACAACATGTTACATTAACATGTTCACATTTCTGAAATATTATTTTTCATAAAAGTCATAGTAATTCCATTATATATAACCATAATTTTTAATAACTTAAAACATTCCTTTTTCTTATTTATTATTTCATTTCTTTAATATTTACAATAACTTCTTTATATATAAATTATATATAACTTAATATTATATAATTTATATATTTACATTTTCCTTTCTTAAAAAAATTCTTAATTTCCTCCAACCTTATTCCATTTAATCACCTTATATAAATTACATAATTATTCTTATATAATTTATATAATTATTATTTTCTTCATACAACACTTTAATTTCCTTATATATAAATTATATAATTTATTATTATATAATTTATATAATTACATTTCTTCTCAATTAAATTCTAAATTTCCACCTTAATTTTTAATTATATCTAAAATCAATAATTCAAATTCCACTAATTTCCTCATTACCTTTTCATTTAACTTTGGATTAATTTAATTATTAATCCCTTAATTTCCATAATTAATAACATTTATAATTATCAATTAAACATAACACACATATATATACAAATGTATATATATATATATATATATATATATATATATATATATATATATATATATATATATATATATATATATATATACATATTTAATTCATGCATTTACATTATCACATAACCTTATTTAAAAATCATAATTTTTGTACCTCCACAATAATTTAATTGTACCATTTATTGTACATTTACCTGAAATTTCTTTTATTTCCCATAAATTGTTTTTAAACAATTTATTTATTTTTCAATTATTTTAATTCCATACCATTCATCATGATCTCTGTACAGATTTAATTTACAAATTAAATCTCATCCCATACATTAAATCATAGAAAATAATAATTAATTTATCAACCTTGATAATTTTATCAATTAAATTCTCATTTAATTTTATTAAAGAAATCTTGAAATTTCGGGTCCTCACATTCTTCCCCCCTTAACAGGATTCCGTCCTCGGAATCATAATTACCGTAATAATCATACGTATTTTATTTATAGCGCCTTGCTATACCTTTATCTTGATGAATCACAACTAAATCCATAATAATTATATTCTTTCATCTTTAATATCTATAACTTACATGGATAACCTCATAATGGTCATTACTATTAGAATATTAAATTTATAATTTCTTTATAATATTTCCTTGATGCACTTATCAAGATAATATTCCATTTTCTGAAAATTTCTTTCTTTAATCACACTTACCCTTACTCTATTCACTTATTTCATTCTCTTTATTGTACATCATTTATACTTTGCGCATTCATCATTCTCTTCTTAATTCATCTTCATGAATTTTCTTCACATTTTCTAGATCCTTCTTCAATACCATCATCATTCAATACTAAGTTCTAAACGTTAACCTTTACTTAATTCATCATATTCTTTATTTGAGATTATTTCAAAAATTCTGGGTGTCACACAAACTTTCAAAACCGTAAAACTTCGCCCAATGCGATATTTGTCCGTAAAAATCCATTTCGATTCGAAACGACCGATTTCGATTGTTCGAATCGCCTTTTCGTTCAAATTTGAATCTGTTAACTTCCAAAATAACCTAGACACGTGTATTAACATGAAAACAAGTCATGTGACTTCATTTTTGCCTTTAATTACCCAAAATTGCCAAAAATCACCTTTAATCCGAATTTTCCTTAACTTTTCAAAACCTTTCAAATTTCAAAGCTTAACCTTACTTTTAATCCTTAACTCTATATATCATATAAGTTATCACAACCACATTTGACCACTATATAAGTCCATATGACTTCTAACCGCACATTCTAATGCACTTTACAGATTATTACGTTGTCTAAACAAAAAGTATAGCCTACTATTCAAACTTCCTTAAACAAAACACAATTTCATCCTTTCATGATCCTTTTAAGCTATCTAGTATGAAATTTATGCATACATCTTACATGTTCAACCTTCTTAGCTAGGTTTTATCGCATCTAGTCACATGTAACATATAATCCTTCATGAATCATGGCTTAATATCATACTTTTCCTTATCAAAACATGATTATCTTCCATTTATGATTCTTTAAAGTTATTTACCATAAAATTTCTCATTCTTCTCACATGGTCATCCTTTCTAACTAAGCTTTATCACCCCCATCAACTTTTAACACAAGATTCATCCATCAATCACGACTACAAGCTTCAAAAATATACAAGAATAATCCATCAACTTTGCTCAACTAACTTTCAAGCCTATGTTTTCATCAAATCATAACATAAACACATAAACTCACATAAACTCCATAATCAATCCATGTATTTCAAAGATACATGCATGGTGATACATATTCTTAAACTTAATAACATAAATTTCCAATTTTAAAACTAGATCATGCTTATACCTTTTTGTTTGGCTAACTTCTTCACATCAAAAGCCTCCTTATGATGAGTGCTTCATCTTTGTTTCTTGCTCCTTGATCATTTAAGCTTCCTAGCTTCTTGATTTTATGCTCTTCATCATAGCCTCCATAGCTTTTTCTCATTTCTCTCTCTTAGGGCTCTCACTCGGTTGGTATTAAAATGAATTGGCCAACTTATGCTTGCTATATAGATATATACATATATTACATGTCTATAATTGCCAACACTTAACCAATCTTTGGTTAACTTAACTTGCATGGTTAGGGGTAATAATATCATTTCATATTGCTAGCTAAAGACATATTAGTCCATATACATCTTTTGGACACATGAGCCAATACTTAACTTGCTAAGGCCACTTTGGTCATTTCTCTAAAAATCTAGAGATTTAATTTCCTTAAAATTTCTATATTACTTATTTTTCATCCAAATGAATTCCTTTTTTATCCAAACTTGTTTCATCATGCTTGACATTTAGTGCATCATCAAATACTTCAAAATTTACTTGTCCCATATTGCTTGTCACACTTTGAACATTGAATTTCCTTAATTAATAATAATTCACATAATTGTCAAATTCCATATTATTTCCTAAATTCCAATTTCTATGAACTTTTTGATTCCACAATAAATCACTTCCAATTTTTAACATCACAATATAAATGTCTAGCTCATCTTTTCCATAAACCGCTTCGTAGATAGGCGCACCTCAACCAGATTATCAAAATTCCTCATCATGATCCTTTAAAGCTCAACATGTCATAATTTCGATTCTAACACCTATTGGCTTATTTACTTCACACACATGAGCTAATTCTCAACGTATAGACACTTTACGTCCCTTTTATTCACATTCAGGGTAATACCTTCCATTTCAACACCTTGTAAAACTACATACCTCAATTAAACCAATATTATCGATTTAATCATAAAATTCCCATTTCCATCGTTCTCTTCCTTCTATATTCAATTACATATACCTTTACACATAATTAATCTATTATCTACTGACACATCATAGTGTCATACCATAATTCTGTTTAATTTACCTCATTATAGGTATTACAGTAATTCATTCACCTCAAATTCATTACATTTAAATTTAATCTTCATATTTCCATATCTATCATAATCTCATATTTATTACATCACTTGCACCATTTACATATATAACTGTTTATTTTCATTATATCTTCTCATTTCCATAACTCTCTTACTTAACTCATCTTTCTATATTCAACCATATAGGTCCCTCTTAACATATTGACCATATAATAACTCATATTAAATCTTCCATATAAGTTTTTTGTCTTTCAAAAATAGGTTTAACTATTGAGCCTTACTTAATTAATCATAACCCTTAATTTATAATTTCTGTAAAATCATGGGGTGTCATAGAGCATGGTGTGGTTTGAAGCCCAAACCGCCCATGAAACCGCTTAAGTGCGGTTTGACAAATCCAAAATCGCGTATGAAATCGCAAGGTGTAGTTTGGTGTAGTTTTAAAAAGTGCGATGCAGTTTTATTTGGGTGCGGTTTCGGTTTTAAAACCAATTGTACATATACATATTGAAAAATATCTTTTTTAATACAAAAATTGATGTTTTTGAAAACATACTCATGTTTTTACATAAACACAAGTCCAAATGTCCAATACACTTACATTAGTTGCAATATAAAGACAATTAACTAATTAAGATAAAACATTAGTTGAATTTGGAATGTACGCATGCCCAGATTTGCCCCCAATACTGTAGGGAGGATGCAGATTACATGACTTGTCCTTCTTCAGGGGGTCCAAAATTTGATCCAAACTGTAACTGTTAGGGGTGTTCAAAATTTTTGGTTTTTTCGGTTTTTTACCGAACCGTTCAGTATCGGTTTTTTCGGTAGTGATTTTTTCCAGTACCAGTTTTTTCGGTTTTTTATATTTTTCGGTACCGGTAACGGTATGGGCATTTTTGAATTTCGGTTCGATTCGGTATACCGAAAGAACCGAATTACATAATATAATAATAAATTTATATTAATTATTATATAATTAATAATAATTATATATATTGCTAATCGGTAAAAACCGAAAACCGAACCGAAAAAACCGAACCGAATTTGTACTGAACCAGTACCGAAATCGATAATTCAGTTCAATTTTCGGTTCTTGTTTTAGTGGTAATTTCGGTTCGGTACCGGTTCGGTTTTTTACCGATGGACACCCCTAGTAACTGTTGCTTGGCCCCAACAAGCTGCACTTTGTACCTTGCTAATGGAACTCCAATTTGTACAGCAACTTGAGATCATCTATATAGATTAACTCTCATATCATTAATGTGTTCATTATCCTCATCTATAGTGAGGTTTTAAACAACTTTACAATGTGTTATTTTAATAAATTATGGTATATGTAAACGTGACTATTATATTGCTCTAAATATATATCTTTGTTTACAAACATGTAAGTCGTATTTAAGTTATTATATGTATTTACTAGTTTATATTGTCGGGAAAAATTAAGGCAATAAATTTGATCACACGAAGGATTGATTCTCTTCAAGTAAACTACCATATGTCATTAACTTTATGCTGAAAACCTGAAACTCCATTAACTAATTGAATCATACTTTAAATATATTACATATTAATTAAACATATAAGCATGAGATCAGATGAACATAATTTTCTGATTTGAACCAGGCACAGACAAACTGCAATCACTTCTAAAATAGAATTGGGCAATCCATCAATGAGTAAGAAACTAAGAATTACCTAGTAATTAGAACTTAAAAGACTTACAGTTGGAACGAGGTTGAGCTGGAAACCTGGAAAAGTCGAAGACTCAAAGTCGCGATTCATGAAGGAAACCACAGTCAGAGAATTGAGAGAAGAGAAGAGGATTTAGGGCTTGGGCTGGGATAATATATATATATATATATAGCCAAAAACCACGTAGTTTTGGCCATGTACTCTTTAAAAAACAACAACTCAGAACTTTTGCATTTTGGAGATGGTGCAGTGCGGTGCGATTTTGTTAAATGCAGTTTAGGCCCGAAACTAAACCCAAATCGAAAATGTGATTTTTTAGCCTTCCTAAAATTACCACCTACGCCGGAACCGTTGGTGTGATTTTTATTGGTGCGGTTTGTGCGATTTTTTGTGCGATTTCGAGCCCAAATCGGTTTCTTACTCAGCTCTAGTTGAGACAAAGTAGAAACAATTATTCAGTGCTCCTAGAGTTATATGAGATTTACGCAAATCTTATTTCTGAACCCACTGCAATTTATATGAGGTTTAAGCAAATCTCATATCTAGACCCACTGCAAGAGCTGAAATGACAACATGTAATTAGTGGGGGCATCATCTGCCCCTGCCTCAGAGCCCTGAATAATTTCTCACAAAGTAGGTAGATGTTCAACTGCTGGTGTTAGACCAAAAAAATTGTTACTTTTAGTCCTTTACTTGAAAAATTATGCTATGTTCTTGGAGCATAACCTCCACCCTCTCACATGAGAGTGAGGTCCAAACGTGGTGGGACCTATGTGAAACACATCCTCATGTGAGAGGGTGGAGCAAACAGTAATTATACTCTAGGAGTATGTAATAACTCCTCCATTTATTTCCTTTAATTTTTCAAAATTTGACTCTAGATCATATGTTGTCACATGTCATTATTCTATTTGTTGATCTTTTGAAACATACCACCTAGTACTGAGTAGTCGCATCAAGTTGTCATTTATTTAGGATTTCTTGATGTTGGATTAAGAACACTTAACTCTGAGCTTAGTATAAGTAATCTTTGAGTGGAAGATAAATGCTCTAAGTAGTATGGGCAACGTTGAGTATCGAAGGCTCGAAAGGATTGTTACTTAAAGCTTGGACTGCTCTGCTCTGAGTAAGTTACTCTACGCCACTCGAGCTCTGATTAACTTACTCTACTCTTTACTCTTCTCGTCTGCATTGAGTATACCTTTCGAAACTTCAACCTTCTGCTTGACATAGAATGAGTTCGACTCCTAGTGAGAACTCAGTGTAGAGTTGATTGTTCGACGTTTTGTCATATACGTCTCGTTCGATCGTATGCACCAATTAAAACTAAAAAGACTATAAATTTAAATTTTAACTTCACTAGATTTTTCTAAGGATCAAAGGTTATACAATTAGTACTAGGACCAAGTACTCATCCTCATAAAATATAAAAAGTTCTTTTGACAAATATAACAATTGATCATCATAAAGACAAGCTACTTAAACAAAATGAGACTTAATATTATTTATTCATCATAATGAGTATATATCAGCTTTCACAACTTAATTTCTTTTTTCATTAATGCATATATATATTAATTTATTTAGTTCAAATTAAAATTCTATCAACCACATCTTTATTCCATTTGAAAATTATTGTTGATCTTTATTTACGTTAGCCCTAAAAGAACACAATGGATCAACATCAATTAAGTACTCGAAGGAAAATAACACAAATATTTTACACTTGGTAATATCTTTTCTAACTATAATTTCTCCTTAATTATATATGATATAGTTTTGTTTTTGTCTTTTTATATTGGAAAAATACCTACTATGCTTAAATCCATAAAAGGATATGGTGATTTTGTAATTAATTGAAAAACTATGTCGAAAACGTAAGATATGATTACATTTACAATGGAGACAAATCCAAAGCTTTAACATAAACTTTGACGATGAATCGACATATTTATTTCTTTTGTTTTCTTTATATATTTCCGTGACGTCTTGATGCAAACAATTAAATGAAAGATACAACAAAAGAAGACAAATATGTTATATGCGATTCCTTGACTTACTCTATGCAATTGTCAATGTGACTAGACTACACAAGTTGTGAAAATGACTAGCATTGAAGAGTAAATTTAATTATTATAAAAAGTTTCGGTCTACCACAACCGATTATAAACTTTTCGGCGTCATACACACACTCTCTCTTTCTCTCTCTTCATCTTAATCGGTAACATATTTTTATTAAGTTTTTGAATTGATTAATTCGGGAGGAGATGAGAGAACATAAGTTAAAACAATTTTATTATATCCAACATTTATTTAGGCCGGTATTATTTTACAATGTATAGAGGATTGGAGATGCACGAAATCGTCGATATTATTTCACAATGTTTATTAAAAATATAAAAAATTTAGAATATATGTGATTATGTATTCGACTTAATAATAAATTCAGGTATTTAAATAAAAGAATTTATAATATTTCAGTCGCACATCATTAGTGTGAGATAGTTTAACATGTATATAAGAATTTAAGCTACAATCACTAATATATTGAGTTATGACCTTTTGAGTGAATATATGATAAATTAAGATGACCAAATAAATAATATTAAGATTATTAATTGAGTCTTATTATGTTATAATCTATATAAATATATAATAAGATAAAACTCGATTTTTTAGCTTTTGTTTTTGGTCTTTGATATGAGTATAAAATTTTAACTACAATTAAAATATTTTTTAAAGTTTCCTTAAATTTATTTTAAAATAATCCAAATAACTACTAATAAACTCAAACTTAATAGGACTCCTTTATATATATATGAGGATAGTGGTTGACGACTGTAATTGTCTTCTAATCCTAACATAATATGATGATGGTATAATATCATAAAATTTAATAATAAATTATAAAATAATTGAATTAAATTAAATTATATGTAATTAGCAAGTTAAGTTATAAAATTATTAACTATTAAAAATAATCAATAGTTAACGTCAAAGAACATAAATTCTTTTTATGACCTTACAAATTTTAATATTAACTTATTATTCTACAATAATTTTATTCTGTAATTCTTTAATTACGTACTTAGTCATACAATAAATTTCAACTTTGAAAACATATTTATGATTTTATTTTATTCAACTTTGGACTTTAAATAATGAAATATTAAAAATATTAAAAAAAATATTATTATGATTACATAATAATTAATATACGAGACATTTAGTTAATTAATATTAAAAATAATTCTGACTTATATATTGTGATTAAATTAAACTTTAGTTATTTTTTTAAAAGTAAAAAATATAATGATAATTTATTATTTTACAATAATTTTATTTCCAAATAAATATATACTAAAAATATAAACAAAAATATTATGAGAAAATAATAGAGTGGTATACACTAAATGTGTGCTAAAAGTGGAAGATGTGCTCTGAAAACTAAAAGATGAGAGAGATAATCGGACAGATATATGTGAAAAAATTGACCAAGAGACCAATTTAGTGACAACTGAAGTCTCCTATTTTTTATTTCGATAAATTTAAAAAACTAGCTAAGTACTCGTTCGAAGCACGAGTTTATTTTTTAAATAAAATTAATTTTAATTTCTTATTACATAATATTTTTTTGATATAATATTATAAATTGAGACTAATTATATAAGAGACAATTGGTTAATTAATGTTAAAAATAATTATAACTTATATATTGTGATTAAACTTTAGTTATTTCTAAAACTAAAAGTCAAAATAGTAACTTATTATTCTACAACAATTTTATTTCTAAATAAATAAACATTGAAAATATAAAAAAAAATATTATGAGAAATAAATAATTAATATTAAAAAGTATAATATATATTATAAAATATATTAATAATTAAAATTTAACTACCAATTTTATTTTACATAGGAGATCTTTAGATAATTAATGTTAAAAAAAAACTAACTTATATATAGTTATTACAAAATCTTGTTACCGTTAAAAATAAAAAACCATTATGGTAACTTACCATTTTGCAACAATTTTATGTCATATAAAATTCCTTAAATACCAAATTTAGGCTTTTAAGTTCTACTCATTTCTTAACTCTAAATAACTATATATAAATTTGGAAGATTGAAAACAAAAATTAAATATTAAATTTATTAACTATATAAACTGAATATTAAATTAACATTAACAAGAAAAACAAAGACATTACTAACACTCAATTGCAAGTCTTTGATAATTGTTTGTTTGAGTAAAGTTTGTAGTCATTCTAGTAATAATAGTAAGTTAAATTAAAATTCAAAAAAATATTTGATAATCATCATATATATAGAATAAATAAAAAATTAAAAATAATTTATTAAACGTGTGCTTTGTGTGGGGCACTCAACTAATTTAATTCAAATTCGAGATTTGACATGAGTTGTTACATTTATGGAAAGTAAGATTGAGTAAAAAATGGTAAAACTGAATTACTGAACCAAATCATAATTTTTTAACCGAATTATTTATGTTACGAGTATTCGATTCTTTTTGTTATAACTACTTAAATTTTTAGTATTTGGTTACGATTTTGGTTTTAAAAATTACATAATTCAGGTACCTGAATAATCGAATTAAAAATTTTAAAATATATAGATTAAATATTTAAATTATAGATTATGTATTTTTTATTTTTTATTTTAAATTATTAGACTTTGTTAAGCTTATGAATTATTATGGTTGTCGGTTGTGGTCGATGATTGCTTGGAAACTCTATTGTTAAAAATTCGAAATAATTTTTTTTATTTGATGAAGACGAGTTCTAATTTCGATTATATATTGAAGTAACTAAATAGTAAATTTGGTATTTTAATTTTAGGCTATTTTATAATTTGATTTTTGTTCAGATATCAAAAATATGATAATTTCGGTATTCAATTATAACTGAATAGATAATTTTGGTTTGATTACTGTGTCGCCCCCAAATTCATGTACCTCTACCTCGAACTTAGTGCTCACCATCCAAAACACATATTCTAACTAAGCTTCAACTCAATGAGGAATAACATAAATATTTACATTAATAGTATTTAATAGTACATAAATACAACATTCCCAGGGTCTAGTAACCTTCACTAAATACATCATAGTCTAACAAAAAATACCAATATTTTTCATTAAAATAACTAGTGGACTAAAGCTAATCAGTAGCCTTGTCTTTCCCTTTATCTTTCTCGAAAACTCCACTCTGCTCGATCTAAACTGTAACATTTAATGAAAGCAAGAATGAGTAACAAATTTGCTCAACAATTATAAATCTAGCAATAATAGGTAATCATGATCAATGTTTAATAATTTTAGAAGTTTTAACAATTTATGAACTGAATTGAACAAATTGAGGACAATAAGTTTCAACAGTTTCAAAGTCTAAATAATTTCATTATTGGAAGGTTACTACAGAACTTGAACTCTTAGAAAGATTAATAGTGTTTTACTGTAAACTTTCGATAACAGGTACATAAGGTGATTAGCCCCGTTGTACCTTACATTATGCATACCATTCAATCATAGCGTGTGAGTTAGTTCCCCAACATAAAATATTACCCATTTATATCATAGGAGTCCGCACCAAGGTAATTGGTTTGGATAGCTTTCGAAAATATGATTGATTTTATTCATTGTTTCTCTAACCAAATCAAATGGTGTAGACACTCTTCTCAAACTATTACAACTTTCAATGTCCACGTGTTAGGGTTCGAATAATCTTTTAAAGGCATTCAAGTATGAATAATTCGACTTTTAGGGTCAACATTCGAATATAAGATTAATCTTTCATGATTATAAATATGGTCATTGATCTTTAAGTTCCATACGAATTATCTTTCAATAATTATATCATTCAAATTACTTATACGAACAGTAAAGTGTACAAGTTAGGGTACTTGCCTGGTTTGTCGTCTCTAATCGATTCTAAGTTTCATTTCTTCGGATAACCTATATCATCATAAATCGTTATGATGATTAATCTCTATCGAACTCCACATAATTAATCTAAGTCGATCTATACGTTCATGTACATTAAATTCATATATCTCCATAACTAGGACTCACAAATAAAATAATGTTCATTATAATTTTATTTGTTTAATCACTTCTTATTTATCTTTCAATAATATTTTTCATACATAGACCTCACAAATAAAATAATTATTCTTATTATTTTATTTGTTTAATTATCTCTTTTATTTTATTTATTCATCATTATTCACAAATAAAATAATCGCTATTATTATTTTATTTGTTTACTTATTTTTCATTTATTATTCTATTTATTTCTCAACATTATTCTTTACAAATAAAAAATATTCTTTATTACCTTATTTGTTTAATCTTTTCTCATTATTATATTACCTATTCATTAATGGATTTTTCAAATAAAATAATTCTTTATTATTTTATTTGCTTAATTATTTCTCCTTTATTTATCCTTAAAAATAAAATAATCTTTATTATTTTATTTGTTTAATTATTTATTTATTTATTTATTTTGTTTTATCTAAAATTTTTGACTCGGGCCCGACTTGGGTTGAATTTTTCAGATCTGCTAATGTGGCACGCCCTGCGCTAAAAAAGACTTGGGATTCAAATTTTCAACTTGCAATTTTTTTGTTTTTCCAACTTTTAGGTTTTGATCCTTCTTGCTTCACATGTGCATAACTAGTTTAATATTACATCTAAATGAGTTCATTCTTGAACCAAAACTTGCAAGATTCACATATTAACAACATTCAAATATTTGGATCATTTTCAAAAACATGTGTTAAACAATATAGGGTTAAAAAATTCTAGGGTTTACCATAGAACATCTTTTACAAGAAAATGCATAACAAATTCAATTTAGTTCATTTTTCTTCCGTCCCACTTGGATTGTAACACCCGGAACCCATTACAGGCCCGAAGTGCTACACGTCGCAAGCCCAAAGGTCCGCAAGACAATAATATCAATAGAGTGCAGCCTAAACAATAACAGCTCAATAGTAATCCCAAACTAAAACTAAAAAATAATTATCTTTCAAAATTAATTCAAATTAATAACAAATTAAATACCAAATTCGTAAAACGGAGATGAAACTCCGAACACTAAGAGTTTTATCAAAATTTCAATAACAAAAAATAATAAGCATCCTAAACTAATTAAATTCCAGCTATCCAAAACGTACCAACAAGTGCGCAACTTATCAACGATGTAATCTGTAAAAATTTAATGTAAGGGGTGAGTGGTGAAACTCAGCAAATGACAATCCTTACTTTTTAGGTAGATCAAGTACAATTTTCAAAACATTATTTTTTTGAAATAACTTTTTGTTCAATAACAATAGTAAATATACTTTTCGAAATTATCTTTTCTTATTAGATAACAATAGTAATTATAATTTTCAAATCAAAATGAATAATCAAAAACACAATTCGAAAATAATTTCAATATGTTCAATATATTCGATATATCTTTTAATTCACAGCCTTAACTACTAAGGTTACAATAACCCTGTAACACGGCCCAAAAGTTCGATAATATCAATGATCACGCACTCTACTAAGGGATCTATGAAGCACACTCCCCGAAGGGCATCTAAAGGTGTGCACCTTAGTAGCTCATATATAGCTCCGAAACTAACGTGAAACACTAATGGTTCTATACATAGTCAGATTGCAGATTTCAAGAATGTTTCACAATCTCATCAATATTCAAACTATACTTATTTCGCAGTTCAAAATCATATAATTCTATTTCATAGGTCAAAAATAAATACTTGAACCGAAGTTTTGAAATAAAAGAATATAACATTTTAATTTAAATGGAAGCCTTAAATAAAACTTAACAAATTTTGAAACCGTACATTTAGGCATCCAAGTAATTAATATGACATACATAAAAGTAAACGATAATTTAGAAATACTAAATAGTTTGAAAAGTCACTTACTTGAATATTACGAAACACGAGTTAATAGCCGAACAAATCCTCAATATAAATTTAGAACAAATAAAAATTATTAGGATACAATATCCTAATTTACTTATACTCCTAACTCAAATCTTATGCGCTTTAATTTTAATTTTAATTCAATTAGTAGTTTATTAAAATACTATAAATTATAGTAATTGTTTTCAATTATTTATAACTTTAGGTGTTGAAAATAAAATGTTAAAACTAAAATAAATATTTTTTTGTTACCGTTTGAAATCCATTCTGCTATATATATATATATATATAAACTCTATATGTAAATAACAATTTAGCATATCAAATACGTATATATTTAATTACTGCAGCTAAAATATAGTACGAACCATGTTTTGAACATATAATAAATATATGTATACACGCTGCCATGACACCAGCTTAACCATTTACATACATTATAAGTGTTCTAGGTAGTTAGGCAGACTATCACCAACATGGCAAGAAATCATGACCAACATAAGATATATACAGTGAACATATATGGGCATGACCAAAATAAGCTAGACTTACACATGTACACGGAATATATATATATTTGAAATCTCTGTTTTACTTACACAAAATATACATACATTTCACCATTTTCATAACTTCGTTAATATCAAAGCATTATAAATTTTAAAATCTAATTATATATGTATAATACAAGAATATCTCATAATTGAAAAAGAATGCTTTAGTTTTACCTTTTTGATTTTTATTTTTCTTCTTTGTTCTGCAATACTCCAAAGCCAAAATAGTTTCTTACGTTATTTTCTCTATCCCTTTCTCTTGTGTATATAAGTAGATATATAAGGATAATGTTATTAATCAGTCTTTATCAATTAGGTGGTTATATTATTTTCAAATTTTAAACACTTATCTTTTATATTTGTTGGATATCTTTTAGTAGTTAATTACTTATCTAATTAAAATATTTATATTATCTTATTTTATTTATTTATTTTAAATTTACTTTTATTTATTTATTTTATAAAAAAAAACGGTTTGTCACATTCCCACCTTAAAAGAATTTGGTCCTCCAAATTCTCAAATCATAATTTCTTGAAAATAACACGGGTACACACGGTCAAAGAAAATTTAATATTTAATTACTAAGCACAAATAACAAAAGAGTTACATACCTTAATACTGGTTGCCAAAAAACTGAAATACCCGTCTTCAAGTTAGCCTTGGACTTGATATGGTTACCTCATCCTTCTTTGCATCTCCTTTTGGTGGAGGGTTTTTGGGGCATTGTGCAATCTTATGGCTGAACTCTCCACAATGAAAACACGCTCCTGTATTCTAACGACATTCGTTGTCTGGGTGGTTCTTACCACACCTAGAACACTTCAGTTTGTTCCCTTGATCCCATTGGTTCCCTTTAAACCTAGTGGTTTGGGTAATCAACTTTTTCGCAGGTCCCCAATTGCTCGACTCTCCCGATGGCTCTACCTTTTTGTTATTCTTTCCTTTCTCCATTTCTATTAAGCCTTTCTCAATTACTAACGCCTTATTGAGCACCGCATCGTATGTGAGCAACTCAAAAGACACCACACCATGTCTTATGTTGGCCCGTAATCCATCTTCCAACCTACATGCCTTTGTCTCCTCATTTGCCACCAAGGTCGGTGCATACTTGGCGAGTTTTGCGAATTCGACTTTATATTGAGCAACTGTCTTACTCCCTTGTTCAAGCCTAATGAATTCCCTCTCTTTTTGTGCCTGCATCATTTTAGGAAAGTACTTACTGGTAAATACTTCCTTAAACATGGTCCAAGTGTAGGGTTCAGAATTTCCTTCGTGCTTCTTTTTCTCCAAAAGCCACCAATCATATGCCCCACCTTGAAGTTGGTAAATCGCTAATGTCACCTTATTAGTTTCAGTACTTCCTAATAAGTCAAAGGCCTTCTCCATTTCTTGAATCCATGTCTCAACTATAGAAGGGTCCGTAGCCCCTTCAAAGATTGGCGGGTTCAATCGCTTGAATTCTACTACTATACCACATTGCCTAGGCTATTGATTCCGTACTAGTTAGGCTAAGGTATTAGCTAGTTGAGCTATATCACTAGCGCCACTATTGTCGTTAGTAGGGCTGCTTCTTCTAGACAGCATTTTCCTACACAAAAAGCAATCCCCACTCAACAACACTATACAAAACTAGTAACGAAAACGAATTAAAAACCACAAACATAAGTGTAACCAAATAAAATATAATACCAAATTATAGCCTCGACAACTAAACCACAAACAATACAAAAAATTCTTACCTTATTCTCTATTTAACTTCATAATTCTTAAATTTAACCAAAACTATAACCCACAGCTAACTCCTAAAATCACTCTCCAAGAAATGTGTAGGTTTTTCGACCTAACACATTGCGAGGGGTCGCTGCTCTGATACCATTTCTGTAACACCCGAACCCATTACAGGCCCGAAGTGCTACACGCCACAAGCCTAAAGGCCCGCAAGGCAACAATATTAATAGAGTGTAGCCCAAACAATAACAGCTCAATAGTAATCCCAAATTAAAACCCCAAAATAATCATCTTTCAAAACCAATTCAAATGAATAACAAATTAAATACCAAATTCGTAAACTAAGAGTTTAATAAAAATTTCAACGAAAAAAATAAATAAAGATCCTAAACTAATTAAATTCCAACTATCCAAAATGTACCAACAAGTGTGCAACTATCAACGATATAACTTGTAAAGATTTAATGTAAGGGGTGAGTGGTAAAGCTCAGCAAGTGACAATCCTTACTATTTAGGTGGATCAAGTACAATTTTCAAAATAACCTTTTTTCAAAATAAATTTTTATTTTATAACAATAGTAAATATACTTTTTGAAATTATCTTCTTTTATTTGATAACAATAGTAATTATAATTTTCAAACCAAAATGAATAATCAAAAACACAATTCTAAAACGATTTCAATATGTTTAATATATTCGATATATCTTATAATCTATAGCCTTAACGACTAAGGTTACAATAGCCATGTAACACAGCCCAAAAGTTCAATAATGTCAACGATCACGCACCCTATTAAGGGATTTATGAAGCACACTCCCCGAAGGGTATCTAAAGGTGTGTACCTTAGTAGGTCCTATATAGCTCCGGAACTAACGTGAAACACTAATGATTCTATACATAGTCAGACTGAAGATTTCAAAAATGTTTCACTATCTCATCAATATTCAAACTATACTTATTTCAAAGTTGAAAATCATATAATTCTATTTCACAGTTCAAAAATAAATTGGGCCAATATGTTTAGATTAATTTAATTAAATCATGGGCTAACTTAATTATTTCTTTGGGCCACAACCTCAATAAATATAAGAAATCTCATTGGACTCATGCAAGCATTACACCATTGGGCTTATTTAAATTTTATCTTGAACTTAAATTTTCTAACGTTTTAATAACACATTGGACCACATTATATATTCACATTGGGCTTATATTTAATTATCCTCATTGGACCTTGCTTAGTATGGGTGAGCATGATGCGGTTTGAAGCCCAAACTGCATATGAAACCGTTTAGGTGCGGTTTAACAAATTCAAAATCGCACATGAAATCGCTTGTGATTATTGCGGTGCGGTTTCATATAGCGCAGTTTTGGTTCCAAAACTAATTGAAATAATTAAATTTTAAACAATTTAAATTAACAATTTAGCATCACGCAATATTAAATACCACTTTGATAACACAATCACACACAATTTTACTTATAATGTTTTGTCTAAACAAAAGCTAAATAAAATTTAAAAGCATGAATTATGTTATTTCCTTACATATGAAATTCTAAATAGAGATAATTATAATTTGGGATAATTCTAAATATTTTTACATTATAATAATGCTTCTTGATATGCTCCATTTTAATAGTGCATGGTGCGGTGTGGTTTATTACATGCGGTTTTTGTAATGACCGAGAAAATTACAAACCTAATTTTTTTATATTAGGATATATAATGTGTGAAGTTATGTTATGTATGTGTTTATGTTGTATGATGAGAGGTAGTAAATTAGTTAATTTAATTTATTCAAATTAACTAAAGAATAAAAAGAAATATAAGAAGAACTTATGTGCTGAAATCACAAAACTTGAATGTTGACCTTGAATAACAAATATGAAGTTTAATAATCAACAAGCAGATTACTTATATGATTAATGAGAACGAAGAAATAAATAAATTATTAAAGTTAACCCAATGTGGTAATATTTGTAGGTTATGTGGTTAGTTATATCACAAGCTCAATGTAAGATTATGTGGTAGTTTATTGAATTAAGTTGTAGTACTTGTATTTATGTGTGTTAGAGTTTTAACAAAACAAACCCCGGATATGTTAAGTGTTAGTGTTTTATAAACTAACCCAATTAAATAGTCCAAATGACTTTTATATAGCAAATCTAATTGGATTATATAATTAACCCAATATGATTATATGGGTAGCCCAAGTCTTAATATTAACAAATCTTATAAACTAGTGCATGTATTTTAATATGAGTAACCCATGTGTTATTTTATAAGTTAGCTCATGTGATTTAATTGTTGGAAAAATAAATGAAATGAACTAATAGCCCGTCTAGAATTAAATTGTTGACCTCAAACAATTATAATTCAAAGTCCAAATGAATTAATTCCTAGAACCCCAAAGTAGAGCCTAATGTGAATTCAAAATTGGTCGATATATATATATACGATTATATATTAATTAAATAAAAATCAAAAATGGGAGAGAAAAGAAGGGAAGTTGTCGGTTATAGGGGGGGCCCATTTGGGGTGCCTTGTAGCATTTTGATTGCTCACTTTACACTCCATGTATTGCTTCACTCTTTTGCTAAAATGAAATTCAAGCAAAGTTCAAATCAAATGTGTCATTTAAGTGGTCAATCCATGAAATAGTAAGCCTAGTTTAGTGTCTAATTTTACCAATATTAGATGATTAGGGAGTTACGTCATTATAGAGAGTTTACTCATTTGCTTCTTTTTACTAACTTATAGTGAGAGAAGTTCTAGAGAGAAGCTAGAGCTTTTGTGAGAGGTACCTTGAAAGTTGAGAGCTAAATCACTAAGTGTGTTAGTGATTTTTAGTTAGAGAAGAAGAACGAGGAGTTATAGCTCTAGCAAGAAGAAAATCTCCATTAAAGGTTTAAAAGTTTCTTTAAACCTTAGCTTGTTATTTATTTAGTTTTGTATGTTGTTTACCATGGTTGGTTGTGGGATAAATACTTGTGTGATGGAGCTATGGTGAGCTCTAAGGTATAAGGTGTAAGACCCCGAATTTTATGAAATATAAAATTTAATTTTTCTTCATATATATTTTTTTCTGAAACAGTAAGTGGTTAAATTAATAAAGTTAAAAGTTAAAGATGTTATGTGCAAATTTTATTTTGTCGGACAATATTCGCTTTGTCGGGGAATATTCGTGCCGTACGACAGCGCCGAAATAATAAATTATTGGTGGACCCCACAACGGAATATTTGTCGGATATAGAAAACGACAGAAATAACCTTTTTAAATAAAAATAGTCAACGGAACTGTTAAAATACCGGTGATAAAAGAATAGTAGCATACGGTAGTTTATGGTATTTTCTATAACACACGGTATTGCATAGTGTCTCATATTATTGGTCTGATAATTGACACCGTAACTGTTACGCATCATTCCATCGATAATTGTCACTGCATAATATTTTATATTATCAATTCAATAATTGTTGTTACACAGTATTTTACATTATTGATTTAATAATTGTCATTACACTGTATTTTATATCATTGAGTCAATAATTGTTGATGCACTGTTTTTAAAATTATTGAACCTAATAATTGTCACAGTAACATATGCACAGTAATTCACATTATTGAATCAATAATTGTCATTACACGGTAACGTATGCTTTCTTTTACATTATTGTTATCTCTATTATGATGTTATTTAAACAGTTGTATTTCATTAATTTATTGACTTGATATCTAAGAGCTAACTATACTGTATTTATAACAATTAGTCATAATAATTGAATTGATAAAGTTATTTGTTTATAATATAAAGTTAGGTGATTATTAGGTTATATGAAATGAATGGTGTAGATTAAAGTGTGAATTATTGTTGAATAATTGAATTGATTTGTTTATAATATAAAGTTAGGTAATTATTAGGTGATATGAAATGAATGGTGTAGATTAAAGTGTGAATTATTGTTGAATAATTGAATTGATTTGTTTATAATATAAAGTTAGGTGATATGAAATGAATGGTGTAGATTAAAGATAATATAAAATTTGAAATGGATGGTGTAGATTAAAAGATGATCTTTAAATGAATGGTTTAGATTAAAGGAATGATAAGATTTTTGGCTATAAATAGAAGCCTTAACTTAAGGATTTTTCATAAACTTCCTTACTTGTTCTTTCTTTCTCTCTCTAAATACTTCTTTGTGTAAGTTCTCTTTAAGTGTTCTTAAGTCATTCCTAGTTTTGAAATATTTTACATTCTCCTTTGAATTCCCGAGTGGAATTTTCTTATGTACAATAACTCTTTCGAAAAATCATAGTAAATTCATTATTTGTCAGAATTTAATGAATTAAAAGCTTGTCTCTTCAGTTTTTCGTCCTCTACAACTTTGAAGAAGGAAGAAAAGTCATCTGAAATCATCTTCATGCCTTAAAATACTAAAAACCGTAACCTATTCTGATTTTCGTCACTATTTTCAGTCTTAGTTTTGAAAATTCATAACTCATTCATATTAACTCCGAATTGAGTGATTCTTGAGTCTATGCCGTCTATCTTTCCGAGACTAACATTATTTTAAAAACATAAAGAGATTTTAAAAACTCTAGAAGACTCAAAAGTCAGATTCCTTAGTGCTACAAACAAGGAAGGATTTGTTCGGCTATAAACTTGTTTCACAATATTACGGTAAGGAATATCATTCTTTTCACACTCTTAAATTTATTACGGTAAGGAATATCATCTTCTTTCATATTCTATTGTTCAAACTTACTACGGTAAGGAATATCATCTTCTTTCATATTCTATTATTTAAACTTACTATGGTAAGGAATGTCATCTTCTTTCATCTTCTATTATTAAAACTTACTACGGTAAGGGATACCATCTTTTTCATCTTCCATTATTCAAACGTACTATGGTAAGGGATTATCATTATTTGATTCTCGATAATAATATTGTTTCTTCCTTACTCATAAGACGTGCCTTTTATTTCCATGTATTAAATTGTGGGAATAACCTTACGGAGCGGATTGCCGCCTGTTGGTGAATAACCTTTCGTATTCATTCATTATTAATCTCTGAGAATAACCTTACGGAGTGGATGGCCGCCTGTTTGGTGAATAACTCTTTGTACTCAAATTCTATTAAATTGTGGGAATAACCTTACGGAGCGGATTGCCGCCTGTTGGTGAATAACCCTTTGTATTAATTTCTTTCACCTTTTGTTAATCAAACCTGCTACGGTAAGGGATATTATTTTCTTTCATACTCCTAAATCGAAATTTATTATGGAACTATTGTTTCTATAATTCCTGAAAATATTATATGTTCCATAATAGATGAACTTCATTATTTCAACTGAACCTTCCTATTTACGTGAACCTTTCTATTGAATTGTAACCGTTATTCTGAACTGTGGATCTTGAATATCATTTTTAAATTTCACTCCACATCATGTTGACAATTTGGACATTATTTGAATCTGCACAAAGTAAACTTCTGATACTTATTGTTTATCCTGTTTTTTCTGTTCATCATTTGTATCACTGTTATTTGTACTAATCATCAAGAATCAAGCTGTGGTGAATATTTGTGGCCGGAGGCACAAATGTGATATATTTGTTGAACAGATGATAGGTTAAAGGCGATATAATAGGTTAAAGGCGATACATCTGTTCGGTGTCTTTTATGGCACGTGGTGAATGTTCTCTTTGGCCCGTAGTGCAAAGATGAACTGTTGATTGGTATGATTATGACCAAAGGCTGAATCTGGTATAATCATGACCGTTGGTGCTATATTGAATATCTTTGGCCCGTAGTGCAAAGATGAACTGTTGATCTGCATGATTATGATCAGGAACTGTGAATTTGTATTATCTTGACTAATGATATTTCAGATGATAAAAGTTGATGATGTTTTTCCTAAAAAGAGAACCGAGTGGACATTATAGTCTGCATTATTCTTCTAATAGATTACTCATTCCGCTGCTATTATTGATCTGAACGTTGTTTAAGAATTTAACTGCAGTTTTTGATATAAACCTTGTAGTCTATTGTATTCTATCAAGAACTCAACTGTTGAAGACTAATGATAATTTATTCGTCATTATCTTAGTCATGATATTCTTTACTGGACTATTTGAGCTCACCCTTTCTTTTGTTCCATTGTTTTTCAACAGGAAATGAAAACATAACAGGGTCTAGCCGGGGAATGGAGTGAGGGTCCGAGGAATAGTTATCATAGTCTTCACGTTTTGTAAAATAGTGTGGCAATAATAGTGAAGACTTAGTTGTGTATTATTATACACTGTTTTGTAGTACGTTGTGCTTTGTTGTAATAATTTTGTTGTAGTCTTTTGACGACTCAAGTTTGGGCTGTGTGGGCCCAGATTTGGGGGCGTCACATAAGGATGGAGATTTAATGATGAATATGTGTATATAGGTGTCCATGCATGCTCAATGTATTTTTCATGGTCAAAATATAGTTTCTATGGTCAAAATATAGTTTATATGGTCAAAATATGTTTATGATGGTTCAAAACCTATTTTAAAACTCTATGTTAGTAGATTTAGATGGTGCATGAAAATCTATGGATAAATATGCTAGATAGGTGCCTTAACATGTTTTGTATGAAAAATGATGAAAGAAAATGTTATATAAACATACTTTGTTTTAAAACCCCAGTTGAATGTCTAGGTTGGTTATATGTGTTTTCTGATATATAAGTTGGTTATGTGATTTTTGTGTCTAGTATGCTAGATGAGTTAGTTTCGATCATAACAAAACTTGAATCATTGAAAACTAAGTTAAAACGAAGAAGTTATATGGTTTTTGATAAAAATGGTCATTTGAAAACCTTAGATGGTAGACATTAATTTGTGTTCTCAAAAATATTTTTGAAGGTTATTTGATTCTTGAAAACTTGAAAAATATTAAGTTACGAACATAACAAAATAGATTTGAGATCATTTGATCATGTGTTGCATATTTTATGAAAGATTAAACAAAAGAAATCAAGTTAATTCAAGCGGGTTAGGTCGTAGTAGTGGGCCTAATTTTTTGAAAAATCAAGTTAATTCAAGCGGGTCAGGTTGATCCAAATCGGTTGAGTCGAATTTTTTGAGTATAAAATGGGTTAGAAAATATAATTTAATATAATAATAATATTTGAAAATTTTAAATAATTAAAATATTATTAAATGAATAATAATATTAGTAAGGGTATAAAATATTATTAAAAGATTAATAATATTAATAAATGAATAAAATATTATTAAATTATTAATAATATTAATAAATGATAAAAATATTATTAAATGGTTAATAATATCCATAAATGATTAAAATATTTTTAAATGATGGATAATATTAGTAAGAGAATAAATTATTATTATATAATTAATAATATTAATAAATAATAAAAATATTATTAAATAATTAAAAATATTTATTATTTGATTAATAATATTAATAAATGATTAAAATGTTATTCAGTGATTAATAATATTTATAAGTGAATAAAATATTATTAAATAATTTTGAATATTAACAAATAATTAAAATATTATTAAAGGATTAATAATATTATTGATAGGGTAAAATATTGTTAAATTATTAATAATATTTATAAAGAATTATGATATTATTTAATAAATGATATTATTAGAAAGAGTGTAAGACATTATTAAATGATTAATAATGTTAATAAGTGTTTGAAATCATTAAGAGATTAAGAAGATTATTAGATGATTAATAATATTGATGATTGAATGAACTATTATTAAAATAATATTCCTAAATGGTTAAAATATTATTAAATAATTAATAATATTTATTTGTGATAAATATATTCTCAAATGTGATAATAGTATAATATGATTAAGTGATAATTATGTGATTAAGATATTATCAAAAGTTGATAATATTATTAAGTGCTTAAAGGTTATGATTAAGTGTTAAATGATCTAAGTGTTGTACAATAAGGTTATGTGATATACTGATAGGTAGATCAACGTATTAAATGTTAGGTCATCCAAAGAAAGTTAATTTAAGTTGAGTAGCAGTAGTCAGCGTAACAGGTAAATTGTTCTGAATAATAACTTAATTCTTATTGTGCAAGTTATTCTGAAACTCAAGCTCGTTTCATTACGTAAGTTATTTTAAACTTACAATTGTTTTAATGTTCAAGATGGATTAATTGTTTATAATTATTTCAAATCATTATTATTTATTGGTATTCACATTTATGTGCATTTGCAAGTCATGTTCTAAATAATGAACTATTTAAAGAAGTGGATCTATGCCAATTATTTCGACTAGACATTGTATGTATCAATTTATTAATTTGAATAATTTTGAAAAGCTATCTAAACCAGTAATTGATCCGGACTCGTATAGTAAAACTAAATAGAACAACCTTTATAATGGGGTATTCTCTATTGAAAACGAAAATATTTGCGCAAACTATTACTGAATGTTATGCATATACATTAGAT
The DNA here is from genome assembly GCA_947179155.2 of Hedera helix. Lineage (NCBI taxonomy): Eukaryota > Viridiplantae > Streptophyta > Magnoliopsida > Apiales > Araliaceae > Hedera > Hedera helix. Next base: position 18,383,311 of record OX359273.1, on the reverse strand, counting down.
ACAAAAGGTCTGATCCCCTCAAGTGTCTAGTTTGAGTATTTACACTTTTATAATTGTTAAATACTCTCGAGGTAGTCAGATATGCCTTGACAAACCATCCCTACTTCTGAGATATTAAGTTCAGAGTTGAAAAGTTTTCACCTATGTTCATGGTTCTCTATGACAAACATAGCAGTAAATATTCTACAAATTCTTTTTTTGAATATAGTACGTATGTGACATGTCTTCACAATTATTGCATATTGTTGAAGTTCCAATAAAGTAATTTATTTTCATTCAAGATATATCTTCATTGCTTATTTAAATTTGTTGCACAAAATAGTTACTCACCATTGCTATATCATGAACTATCTTTCAACGAAGCATGAATGTTCTGAGAAGGACAAAAGCCAATGAAAAGCAACCGAATAGATTGTGTAGGAACAAGTTTATTGTTATTATATGTCATATGTAAATTTTTTGTTTATTTAGATTGTGTGTGTATTTAAAGGTTAGTGGAACCTGAGATAATCGTATGTTTTGTAATAAATTTATTTATATTTTTCGCAAATTATTAAAGATTAAGTTTATAAATGTTGTATGAGTATTGAATTATGAACACTAAACCCGAAATTCAAAGGACCCGGATTTAGGGGCGTCACAGTTTTGCCCAGAAACCAAACACATTCGCATTTGTTATTTTTGCAACTCACTTAAAACTATCTCATACACCGGAACCGGTAGTGCGATTTTAATTTGTGCAATTTGTGCGATTTTTGGTACTATTTCAAGGGCAATTCGACTCGTTGCTCACCCTGCTTAGTCATAATACTCAATTAGTTCACTAATCACATAATTAATTACTTAACTTCTCATAAGACGTAACTCATAAATTAATTCAAAATTTTATTTTTCCACGCAAGACACGTCACTTAAACTTAGTTAATTATAACATAAGCTTTATTGTAATATTTCATATTATCCCCTTCATTGTCATATGCTCAATTTAATTTAATTGAATTAATTAACTTCACATTTATATGTACATAGTTATCTTCAAATAATATTTTTTTTTCATTAATAATAAAATTCTATATTTTTTTTGGTCATTACCATTACAGGAAAATGCTTAGTCTTAATGGTAAGTGTCACACCCGAGACTTTTCACAATTTTTTTTATTTATTAAAATGAAGTCTCAAGTGTTGTTTGTGAAAAGTGTTTTTCTGACGACGGATATTAAAATGTTTGACTAGTTATAGACCTAGACAGCTAGACATACAATAATGCCCTACCAAAAATATTTATAAAAAGAAATAATGAAAGCATCATCTTATTGTATGCTCCTCTTTTTATATGATAATAGAGTTCATAAATGATGAAATCTTTATGAACTTTATTATTTGTGGACTTTATTTATGAGACATTAAATAATTTTTCTATTGCAACCCCAAATGCTGAAGTCTTACTACTCATACCTCATAAAGATACTTACAGGTCAGTACACCCAATTTGACAGATATTTAGAGTTTTGTAAATATACTATCCACATGGTGTCTGCTGTATAATTGTCATAGTTATACATTAACTTTTTGATTTTTTAAACTTTGAAATAGACAATATAACATTAATTTTTAATGTTTAGTATGGGTGTGTGAGGGGCCTCGTTGTAAATTATTATACTAGTATTTTAAGGACCATTATGTTTTATTCGGGTGCAGTAGAATAGAGAGCATGAGTACGATTAGAATTGTTTAAAAAATATAATTATTGATTTTGATTTTAATTATTATTTTTATTTATAATTAATTTTAAAAAATAAATTTATATTTGATAAATAAAAAAGTATCTAAACTAGTAAAAAATAAAAAAATATTTAGTATAAAAATATTTGCTAATTATTTATTTCAAGTATAAATTATCAAAAATAAATGCTTTAAGAAGTAGTGATGAGTAAGGAATAAAATTAGTTAAATAAATAGAGATAAATTAATAATGTATTTGGTCAAATATAATTATCAGATTTTATAAATAATAAAAAGTTATTATAAAAAAATTTAAAATTTAAAATTAAATTATTTAATATTTTTTATTTTTTAAAATAAAATTATAAGCGATTACTAACACCTCCTAAATAAGAATTAAGATATATCAAATTCGACTTTTTTCTTAACCATTAATTTCATTACATCATTGGGTGAGTGATTATATCATCCGGCCAAGGGCTCCGTGATTAAGTTTGTCTTTTTAACAAATGGTTAAAGCCTTGCATTTGACCAAATTGCGTAATTTTTTATTTATTTTTTGTTTCAAATAATAATAATAATAACTGGAAGAGGCAATTGTTTTTTTTTTTGGTTCGATTCTAGATAAATACCCAGGGGAAAAAAATTATTAATCACTAGAAAATGGGTCCAATAAAAGAAAATTGCAAGGACTTTTTTCAACTAATAAAATAAAAAATTAAAATCTGAAAGATGGGTCAAATTAGCCATATTATGGACAACTCTATTATCAGCCCGTCTAACATGCAAGAGTTGTAACTTCAAAAAATCAAAAAATGAATCAGAAGCACGTCAATTTTAACTTTAGCTTAGGGTTGCCCTAGCTGAATTTTTTTTATAAGATAATCAATGTTTATGTCAGTGTATTTTTCCCTTCCCAAAATTATGATGGTCATATGTTTCACGAAAATAGTTATATTTATAAAATTTATAAATATTTAAAATATATTTTTACTTTATATATATATTTTTAAATAATAAGTTAGTTTATTAGTGATGACATGATAAAAAAATTACAATTACTATTACAAACTTGGAAACATTGTATCTTTATATATTATTATTATTATTATTAATAAAAAGGGATTATTTTGTAATTTTTATTTTTATTTTTTTGTAATTTTGTTTTGTAAACAGTGGCAAATGCTTAATTTTTCTCGAGTGAAGACTAAATAATACTCCGTTTCACAAAAAGACCCCAATTTTAACTTTAAAAGTCATTTGACGACATATTAACCTTTAAAATTTATGTCATGTATGAAATTGTAGAAAATAACAAATTTTGTGACTAGTCGTACTTTTAACAAACTATACAATTATAATATTTTTATCAACAATGGAATTGACATCAATTTTGAAATTTTAAAAAACAATCAAAATAATACTCTTTTTATAGAATGAAGAGAGTAATATTTATTTAATTTTTATGTGGGGCTTATTAGTAATTATACATTATTATACATTTATTTTTAAAATTAGAGATACATTTTTAAAATGACAATTTTCCAAATAAATTTTTAACATTAACTTACATGTAATACTGGTAATACTATATTACTCAATCTACTTAGAATAAGTAATAGCAAAACATGAACTTTATATATGTTACTTTATAGACTATAATTAGAAATATATTTTTAATTTTAAAATACACAAAAAGAAAAAATATGTATAATTTTAAAATAAAGAGAGTAATATACAATATCAATTCTTCAAATATGAGTAATAATAAGTCTATGTATTAAATTAATTTTAGCACCTTAATTAACTACAGATTATCCCTGAAAGTTAACAAATACTCTATATAAGAAGAAAATCACCAAAATTCGAGGTGAGGGCTTTAGACCCCATTGGTCCCTCCTGCATGGCTGCATCCGCTAATTGTAAAATAGGAGAATATTACATCTTAAAACAATAATCCTGAAATCATGGTGGGGAATTCATCACATTAAGCGGGAAGAGCACAGTCGGGCACAATGGTCAGTTTGGTCAATTTTTTATACATAAAAAATTTAACTATTTAAGTTAGTTATAAAAAATTAAAAATAAAAATCGCTTAAACTTATACTCCGTAATCGATTATCGGTTAAATCAGTCGATTTAGTCGATTATAAAATTTAAGTACAAGTGAAAGAGTTAATATGTACCCTTGTAATATAAGACTGTTTTTGGATAATTTAGCAAGGATGTTGAACAATCTGACAACCCTGAACATGCTCCATTGCATCAACATCTTTTATAGATGACATGGCAATAAAATCAACCCCTTTTGAATTCTAAACTCGATGTCAGACCAGTCATGTAAACCATATAATTTTAAACTTTTACACTACATCAGTTGTGTGTATATACATTTTCTTATCGAGACTCGTTGAGTCTTGTTTGGCTGTTGAGAACAGAACATGTTAGGATACTCAAGTGTAGCTAGCTGTAGGAGAGTAAAAAGAGTGATGCCCAACTTTAATCTCTACTCTAGTAGTATGTATAATAAAGACTGTCTTTTGGCTAAACGTTGACCAACAAAGGCTTTTGTATAACTAGCTCCAAGGTCAAAGGTCATGCTATATTGTCACATACTGTGCAGTACCGCTCCACCAAAAGGTTTAGCCGCTTGTTTTTTTAGAGTTTTAGTAGTATAATAAATTATTTATATTTTATAACATATAAACATATAATTATATAAAATAAATAACTATTACTAAAGTATATAAATTATATAATTATAGTATAATTTTAAATAGTTTGGTCGGTTTGGCCGGTTTCAGTTTTTTATGGAAATCAAACCGAAACCGACCAACCGAACTTCGGTTTTTTGATTTTATAAATTTCGGTTGAAAGTAGTATGCCCTCAACCTAATCACATTTGATGTTATGTGTATATACTTTGTAATCTTATTCGTTTATTAATAAAAGTATCAAGATATTTCATTATTCATGATTAATTGGCTGAATTAATTATATGAATAAACCCATAGTTTTGAGCAACATTTTTAAAATCATAATGTTAATCATGCTAATAAGATCTAAATTTAAGATAGCTAAAAACTAAAATGTTCCTAATCGTAGGATCACTAAAATGGGAATTAGTGAATCCGGATAGATTAGTACATAATATGCTTATTTTTATGAAGATGATGATTGATCTCATAATCATTTAAATAGAGACACTAAAACAAGTATGTAAGTACTTATTAGAGAATAAGCTCACTGAACGTGACTCGTTAAAGGAACACCTAATTGAGTTTTACTTGTCTATCAATAGGAGTTTCTTATGTGATAGTATTACATGTGATTCTTGGACTTAAGATCATCACAGTACCTTGTTTCTGATAAATTATACTTTGACATATTCTTTAAGACCTTTAGGGTATATCAAAGTGTATGATTGGGTATAATTAGTTGTACTTAGACACAAGTGATGAAAGTAGTATGCCCTCAAGTCAATCACATTTGATGTGATATGCATATACTTTGTAATGTTATTCATTTATTAATAAAAGTATCAAAACATTTTTTTATTCATGATTAATTAGCTGAATTAATTAAATGGATAAACTCATAGTTTTCGAGCCATGCTTTTAGAACTATGATGGAGATCATGCTAATAAGATCTAAATTCAAGATAACTCAAAACTAATATTGTTCCTAATCGTTGGATCATTAAAAGGGGATTAGTAGATCTAGATAGAATGTTGCATACTATGTTTGCTCTTACGAAGAGAATGATTGATCTCATAATCATTGGTGTAGAGACACTAAAGTAAGTATATAGGTTGTGACGACCCCGAATCCGGGTCCCTTGAACATCAGATCCGGTTCAACACTAGTACTATATTTTTCTTATTGTTCATGAATTACAACAATATTATAATTGCTAAATAATCATTTATTTATAATTTTACAACATCATTTTATATTCCAGAATCGAAATCTTTAAACATTCCTAGTATGTCTCAATATCATACATGATACGACATTCTATTACAATTAATTTGAGTATTTAACACTCATATTACCTACCAACCAATTCTTATACTACACAATTATTTTACCTGTTCAATTCGGACTGATATCTACAATGGTCGTGCTAGACCTTCAATGAATGTAATATGTATTCCTGTTTCTTGATCTTTATCAAAATCTTTGAATAACTTGCACTATCTGAAAATATTGATTTTAAGCAAGAGTGAGCATGACGGCTCAGCAAGTCTAACAGCTAACATATAACACGTAGGTTATATTTAATTTATGCTTTATGCTCCATGCTTGACATTTACATAGGCATCATGCTTATTATGCTTTGCATTTGTATAATTAACACATGTGATACCCCAGGATTTTAGAATAATTTCAAATAAAGATTATGATGAATTAAGTAAAGGTTAACATTTAGAACCTAGTGTTGAATGATGAAGGTATTGAGGAATGATTTATAGAATGTGAAGAAGAATTATATGAACTAAGAAGAGAAAGATGAATGTGCAGAGTATAAAGCATGTGCAATAGAGGGTATGGAATAAGTGGATTGAGAAATGGTAAATACAATTAAAGAAAAGAAATTTTCAGAGAATGAGAAAGTATATTGATAAGTGTATCAAGAAATGAGTTAAAGTTTTATGAATAAAATATTTAGAGAATTATGAAATATAATGTTGAGTTAAGAATTGAATATTCTGACATTTATGATTTTTATTGGAATTATCCATGTAAGTTAAGGATTTAAAGAGGTAAAATATGATTATGATGGATATAATTGTGATTTATCAAGATAAAGGTATAGCAAGGTGCTATAAATGAAATACGTATAAATATTATGGTAATTATGATTCCAAGGACGGAATCCTGTTAAGGGGAGAAGAATGTGAAGATTCGAATTTTCAGGATTTTCTTAATAATATTAAATGAGAATTTAATTGATAAAATTATTAAGGTTGTTTAAATTAATTATTATTTTATGTAAATTAAGGTATGTAAAAGGATTTAATTGATAAATTAAATCCGTACAGAGATGATGACAAATTGTGATTGAATAAAAATAATTGAAGAATAAATAGATTGTTTAAAAACAATTTATGAAAAATAAGAGAAGTTTTAATGAAATGGTTAATATTTAAAAATTATTGTGGAAGTACAGAAATTATAATTTAATTGAGGTTATGTGGTAATGTAAAATATATGAAATTAGATATGTATATATATACATTTGTATATATATATAAATGTATATGTTTACGTGATAATTATAAATGTTATTAATTATGGAAATTAAGGGATTAATAATTAAATTAATCCAAAGTTAAATAAAAGTGAATGAGGAAGTTAGTAAAATTAGAAATATTGATTATTTAATTAATCAATAATTATGGTGAAAGTTTAGAAATTATTTAAGAGGAGGAAAGAATTTTATAAATTATATACTAATAAAGTATATAATTTATATAAGAAAATTAAAGTAAAAGAGTAATGGAAAAATAATTATATAAATTATATAAGACTTATTATATAATTTATATAAGAGGATTAAGTTAATGAAAAGATTAATAAATGTATAATTATTGATTATATAATTAATTAATAATTATGGAGGAATTTAAGAAATTATTTAAAAGGAGAATGTAATTATATAAATTATATAATATTAAATTATATAATTTATATATAAAGAAATTAACATGAAATATAAATAAATGAAATTAAATGGGGAAAAAGGAATGTTTTAATTCATTAAAAATTATGTTTATGCATAATTGAATTATTATGACTTTTATGAAGGATGATATTTTAAAAACGTGAACATGTTAGTGTAATATGTTGTCCAAGTAATGAAGTGAAAAATTCTGAAAAATAATTTTTATATGTCCTATGAATTATTTTATAATTTTTGGAGGTATAAATTACCTCATATAATTACATGCATGGTATTATGCGTGTACAAAATTTGTCAAGAAAAGTATTCAAATGAGGTCTAAATATTATTTATAAATCATGTTATGATTTTTGGTGAATTAAAATAAATATTTTATATACATTATATAAAATATTTATTACACGATATAATTACGTAATGTAGTAAATAGTTAATTTTTCATGCGTTGTGGGTTTTTAGAATTTTCGGGAAGCAAGGAATGGCGGTGGAATTTACTTTGTGTTCCAAAATGTTTAAGTATGTTACTTATATAAAAGCAAGAGAAAGGAAAGCAAGAGAAAGAAAAAAGAAAAAGAAGAGAAAAAAAAATAAAACACTTTCTTGTTCTTCTCCCACCCGAAACACCACCATGCTAAGTCACTTTGACACCGGAAACTCCATAGCCACCAACCAAGAAGAGAGGAATTATTGGCTTCCAGGGAAGGATTTCAAAGCTTTTTGGAAGGTACAAAAATGAATTATTTGAATTATTTTGTGTATTATGGGTAGTAAAATAAATTGGAAAAAAATTAGTATAATTATTCTAAATAATTTTAGGATGTATATCTATGAATTATATAAATTTTGGAATGATTTTGTGGTGAAAAATTGGAGCAAAATGGTGTATTTTTGCATGTTGGAGGCAACTGTTTTCGGCACGAAGAAGAGAAACTTTTTGGGCTGCCGCGCATGGCGCGGCAACCATTTTTTTTTTCCGGATGCGGGTATAAAACGACGCCGTTTTGGGCGCTGAGGGGAGGCAGGCTGCGCCATGCGCGGAAGAAGATTTTTTTGTCCCGCCAAACGACGTCGTTTGGCGTAGGCGGAGCCGGGGAAAAGGATGCCGCGCCATGCGCGGCCGAGTTTTAGGCGGCGAAATTACGAAATTACCCCTGACCTTTTCAATTATTACCGAGCGTGTCCCTTGGCCCGAAAAATTACAGATATGCCCCTAAGCTTTTCTGTTAATGCCGGTTGTGTCCCTAACGTTGCTGAATTTATAGAAATGTCCCTGGGCTTTTCGAAAAATTCCGGATGTGTCCCTAAAGCTGTGAAAATTACCAAAATGCCCATAGAAAGTGATTTTTAAAGAAATAAATGTTTAAAAATTGTTTTAAAATTATAGAAAATTACTAAAAATATAGAAACGATGTTTGGGCATTAAATTTAATATTTTTGTAAAAATATTAAATATTGGGGATTAATATTTAAATGTTTAAATATTAATCTAATAAGGTTACAAGTTATAAAATGATTAAATAAAATTTTTGGACAACCGAATATGCTAAGTTTTATCTGGTGAGCCAAGTTGTCCGTATGGAATATGCTTGATATTAAGTTATATCGAATTATGAAGGGACGAGGTTAATATAATTAACAATATTAATTAATAATTGATCAAGTACCCTAAAATAAATTGTAAGGTAGGGTTAATTACTTTAGAGATGATATTAATTTAGTAAATTAATATCATGAGAGGATAAATAATTATTATTTGATTATTTTATGATCATAGGTTGATCGAGTAAAGGGTATGAACTACCAATTTAATAGTTGGATTTCCAGGCAAGTTCTTCAGTCCCTTTTATGTTAAATGTTGGACTGTTATGATATGTAATTCTTGTTTTAAATGCATAAAAAAATTATGTGCTATGTGTTACGTGATTAATATGACCACAATGTGTACTTTGTGCAACGATATGAATATATATGAGATATATTGTTATGGTAAAAGCACAAGCACATGATGCACACATACTGAGCATGTTAAGGTATGTGCTATGTGAAGCATAAACTGTTGAACTTGCTGAGCCGTTGTGCTCATTACTTGCTTAATATAGATTTTTGCAGGAAAGAAATAAATTTCAAGAATATCAGATTAAATTAGAGATGAGTTGGCTAGAAGGTTGGAAACGTTATTGTTATATTTTTCATTCAGTGTGGATAATTTGTCAAGGTTACATGAATATTTTGTATGTATATATACGTTGGATCCGAATAAGACGAGTAGTGTTAAATTGTGAACCGTGAATGTTCAAATTAATTGTTACGTTAGAAATTATTATACGTTTGATTATGAACGATGCAACAAGGAATATTTGTATGAAAATAAATGACTGTAAATTTTAAATCAATGAATAGTTATACGGATATGAAAGGATATTAAATTTTGAATGATGAGATTTAAGATATTGGTAACAGAAAGGAAAGAAAAAGTGAAGATTGCGATCCAGGGACTAGGATCGAGATATAAGGATTTTACATATTCAAATATTTTAATATAACGATTGAGAAAAAGAAAAAAATTTATACCGAAAAATTTGGTAATTGATGTTTGTAATGTTAATTAATGGATTAAAGAAGGAGATTAAAGATTTATTAACGAACCGAAATTTGGACGCAAGGAAGATAATGTTTAATAAATGTAGACACCCAAATTTTACACTTCTCTATTAACCCTGGCAGGATGGCAAAGTCGTCACTTGACCCGACATGCGAAAAGGAAGGTGGACCCCAACACGAAGCCACCCCAACGACTTACGGTCAAAGTCACCACAACTATCACCTAGGCACGCACGCACACACACGCAACTCACACATTTTTAGGATTTTGAAAGGATAGGAAAACATCGAGATTGCGGTAACCGTGTTTTCACGGAAGTCGGGGGGTGCCTAACACCTTCCCCTCGCTTAAGCAAGCCCCCGAACTCTATGAATCTCGGTTCACAGACCAATTAATTCGGAGTCACATATGAGCCAGCGATTACGAAAACAAAATTCGGATGAGTTGGTACATCCATTTTCAAACATACCAACTGGCGACTCTGGTCAATTGGCTCATTAAAAAATTGACTTTTCGAAACCCCGTCGACACTAAGCCGACCCTTTCCAAAAAATAACATCTTAATTTAAAGGCTAAAATTGGAAAGGGATTTATTATTAAAAAACGAAACGACCCTTTCTGCTTTCTGCATCGACAACTGGCGACTCCGCTGGGGACATTAGAGGGCTTAAGTCGTGTTCAAATCTTGATGCTTTCCTATCCTTTAAAAAACTAAAAATGTGTGGTTGCGATATATGCTGTGTTTGACATTGTACGTTTGTGAATGTATGTTTTGCTTTCGATGAATGCTTTATCTTTACGAATGCTTTACTTTAATGTCATCATATGTATGCGGTGAGGTACGATGAATGTGTGTTGAGCAGTTCCTCCTCCTAAGGCAAACCCATTGGATGTGGATTACTGGACTCTAAGGGGCGCTCCCCAGCGAGGCTCAGGAAAAGCATCCACTCAGATCCAATCCAATTGAAAGACCGGATTTATTCCCGTCTAGTATGTTGCGAAGATCTGGGAACCTTCATGCTGAAAAGCCCGCGAGAGTAACTTAGGGTAAGTCAACCTCAGATAAACCTAACACACGGGAAGTCTCTCCATACCCTATCACGTTTTACGTGCATGATGTCGTACTTCGGTTAATCATCTTTTATCTCTCATCCTGTCAATTAGAATCACTGACCTATGTTTTGCAGGGAAGAGTTGATGAGGCACAATGATTGACATTACGATTCAAGTACCTCATTGTTAAAATTAAAATATATATATATATATAATAAATAATAATAAAATAAAAAAAATGCTAACACTGTTTTGCAGGGAAAGATCAAAAACTCATAAAACATGAAAGTATCGCTTTAGCATGCCTCTGTTTTTTTCATGTCCCAAAGCTAAACTTCGATTGTTTTGTTTGTAGGTTGCTCCCCGAGCCGCGTACGGTTTCATAAAATAAATAAATAAATAAAATAATAATAAAATGCTAACACTGTTTTGCAGGGAAATATTAAAATACTTATAACATGGAAATAACGCTTTAGCATGCATCCGTTTTTTCCATTTCCCAAAACTAAATTTCAAATTGCTTTGTTTGCAGATTGTTCCCTAAATCTGTCTACAATCTAAACGAATCTGAACTTCACCGATCAGAATGGTTGAGAATCCCACTCACTCCGGATCTGGTTCCCATCTATCAGGAAGAATTTGAAAAATTACAAGAGGCATATAGCTGAAATGACCATGTTATTGAAACAACGGTGCAAGCTGAACCAGGGACCGCAACCCAATGCTCCGCCTGAGTCATCATCTTAGGGGGAGAACCAGATCTCTTCTAGAAAATCCAGCTGACCGGAGAAGATCAAGGCAGATTGAAAGGGCAGGGAAAGCGAATTGATGAAGTTACGAGACAATCCCACCAGTGGACCTTTGAATTCGCTTGGAAGAATGTGAAACCCTAAAAGGGAGGGTCAAGCAATATCTATGAGAGATCGAAAGTTCACCCCTTTAAGCAAATCAAAGGCAGAAATATTGCATCTTCTAAACAGCTGAGGAAAGATTGTGGAGTTGCTGCCTCCAACAAACCCCAAGTCTAAAAGATACGATCCTACACAAGTATGCAATCCAACTCACTGGGGCATGACACGAAAGAATGTTGGGTGTTGCGGCCTAAAATCCAAAATCTCATTGAAAGTGGAGAGCTAAAAATGGTAAGCAACGCTGAGGCCGCCACTATGAGGAAAGGTAATGTGAAAATGAAGAGTCTAACATACCTGCCAAAGAGGGAAAGTTCAGATGAGGTGGCAGCTATGGTCACCAACCTCAACGAGATACGAGGCGGATCCCTCATAATCCAAGGAGTGGCACAAGAAGCAAAAGGTGTCCCGACGAAGGTAGCAGTATCCAAGTCTAAATGCCCTACTGTGAACCTAAAAGCTATCCCCTGGAAGTACGGGAAGGGATCAAAAGGAACCTCATAATGTGGGTCAATCCTACCCAATAACCACACTATTTGTTTGCCAAAGCGAGCGATTAAAATGTTAAAAATGCCTTATGAGAAAGTACCAAAAGAAAAGGTAGTCGAGTTCCTCAAGAAAATAGGACGCATTAAAATAAGAGGAGGCGAGAAAGTTGGAGGAGGACATTCAGTCAAAGAATCAAGTACTCACTCCTTCCATCGACGGGACTAGCATGAATGTCCGAGAGAATTGCAACAAACTGAGTGGTGATCAAGTTATGACAATCACTGAAGATATTCTCAAACATGGGAGTAACCTCTATCGAAGGGACCATGACCATCGATAAAGGGATTGACAAGCTCAGCAAAAAAAGAAAAAAAAAACAGTTGTGCTAAAAAGGGCTTGAACTACGTATGACCTGATCTCCTCTTCCTATAGGAGTACGTAGGCAGCCACTTTGGCGCGGTCTAATCCTTGCGAAATCCATAGAACCCTTCAATAGTTTTACAATCAACGATCAATGACTCATACGACCCGTCTTCCTATCAACTCATCGGGGTACACTTCCTACCTGATCAAAGGCAAAGGATTCTTGGGTTCCCAGCATCTCATCAGCCCACCTGTCAAAGACACCACGAAGTGATGGCCTAGATGACAATCAAGGCTGGGGCAGTTTCGAAATCGATGACGACTCGACACTGGGGCATTCATCAATCATCCATGGAAGGATAGTGCACGATTCGACATCTATGGTGCGACATCTATGGTGCGACCCCGTCAACCTACAACAACATCATCAGAGCTGTACGATCAATTGGTCTTTTCCAGTCAGAGTCTTTTCAGAATATGATAACCCGTAGGTAAGGTACAACTTTTTCCATCTTTTTATTTCTTTCCTGTCTCTATGTATATATATTAAGACTGTTAGATCGTCTAACTCTAACATTACTTTTGGAAAGAGAAAATTTTTATTTGACTTGTTAGGAATCGAATTAATTCTGACAAACATCCGTGGAGCAGACTCATGAGTATGATTAAACGATTAAAACTGTTCAACAAAGAACTGATTTCGAAGTGTCGTTCGAAGAAGAATCCACCTCATAGGCAAGTCTGCACTTTGTGTTTGCGCCAACTTTCAGATGTGGGGTATAAAGCTATGACGATAATGATGACAGTTGATGCGGAGTCAGAGGGTAAATAAAAATGAATCAAATGCCTCGAATCGTGGCCTGAGTTATTCGAGTAATTAAGCCTGAGGGGTGTCTTCACACCTGGCGCCCTAAAGTCGTCTGATTTGGGAGTCGTCGGCCCAACGCTCGTTACATGGGTAACTCAAAGCCTACGAAAACGAGCATTACAGCTGCAGAGACCTGAACAGATTTGAATCGTGGCACGGGTTATTCGAGTAATTAAGCCTGAAGGGTGTCTCTACACCTGGTGCCCTAAAGTCTTCCGATTTGGGAGTCACTGGCCCAACGCTCGCTACATGGGTAACTCAAGCCTAAGAAAACGAATTTTGCACAGAGTCAGACGAGGAATAAATGCGGTAAATCACTTAACTTGTATCGAAGCGTGGCCTTTGTTACTCGAGCAAGTAAACCCGAAGGGGTGTCTTTACACCTAATGCCCTAAAGCCGCTTGGTTTGGGAATCATTGGTCCAAAACTCGTTAAATGGGTAACTCTGAATAGCCTAAGAAAATGAGACAAGTTAAGTGGACACAAGAAGTAAAATGCGGAGTCGAAAAAAAAGAAAAAGAAAAAGAAAATGTTCGACCAGAGAAAAAAAAGCTCATCTAAAGTCACGGAAAAGAGGCCCCTAATTGAAGGATGCATCGCACAGTGCACTTGCCATATGACGTTAATTCTGTGAATAACGATAGCAAGAATGAAGCCGGAATACCTTTGATAAAGGAAGGTAGTTTTTGAATTTAATCATACTCACGTATATTGACCATCTTAAATGTTTAATTACGATTTCATAACTTGTCAGATGAAAAATAAAATAAAATAAATAAAATAAAGGGAATGAAATCAAGGGTGACTTAATACATTCACAATTCATTCAATGTCAAGTTAATACACTCACGATTCACGAAAAAAGAGATCCATCTCGATGTCAAATTTTTTTAACGATAAAACGAAAACATCATAGACAGGAGCCAAATTACATAATCATGAGCATTCCATTTTATCTGCTCTAATGTTGAGATGTTTAGTAATATCGAAGTTAACCCCGCCAACCCGAACCATCGAGCATTTAGCGTTTGTTACTTGTGTAGGATATGAATTGGTGTGGATAATTCGACATGACCAACGAAACGACTTCCCATACGAATCCTCGACAAGAACATGAGTAGAGGCTGGGGCATCTTAAAGATCATGGAAATGAAAAGAGCACAGGTCTATATCAGACTCCTCATCAACGAACCTTCCCCCACGACCATCAATGGATTTTGACAAACTCAGCATGATGCACGCTGACATTACCTCAATACTTGAGCAAGCATATGCAAGAGCGATATAATTCCTGATGTCAGAGCTGATCGATTAAAAGGCGAGGAAGGGCAACATGGTTGTCGGTCATCGCAAAAAGCCAAATAGACTGCCCCAATCAGATGAGAGTCAAGAGCTATCAATGCATACGATCAAATGACAAGAGGATCACCTAGATATCAACCCAGAGTCTAGGCATAAGAGGAAGTCCCTGCACCCCAAATTCAAAGACATGACGATTTGTGAGCCAACAGGATGAGGAGCCCTGGATAAGTCGATTGGGCATTCAAAACGACCAATACAATTCCCCAATAGAGAAACGATCAGGGGCATGTGATTCAACGAACCAGCCTTGAAGTCCAGAAATTGTACTCCCAAATAAGGCATGGCACAACTAAGTAGTCAAAAAGAGCGACACGTGAAAAATTGTATCATTTGACTAAACAGGGGTCATTTCCTTCCAAGCATAGCTATTGATCAATGCATAACATCCGTGCATACATGTATATATCAAAATAAAATGTACATGAAAGGAAAATCACAGGTACGAGACTGTCGGCGTCACGGATACCGGTGCCATTTATCGGAAGAACATGGCAGCGAGAAACTTCCACAATCCGATGCGCCCAGAATCTATGGAACATCAAGGAATTGCAAAACGACTGTCTGAAGCACCTTCAGCTAATCAACAAGGATGACAGCTCAAAAGCAATGGCTGTCAAGAGCAATCTACAAGGACGAACCCCAAGAATGACAAGTTAAATCAAAAAAGTGGCTGGCAAAAGTGATTTACGAGGACGAATCCCAAGGAGGCCCCACAAACTAATCAGGTACACTTTCCCTTTAAATTTGATCAAGCGATTATTGCATCTTTTATGATATGATACGAGTCCATTTGGGACAATAAAAAACGACCCGTCAGAGACGATACCTGACCAACCCAAAAACAACCCGTCAGAGACGATACCTGGCTAACTCAAAAAATGACCCATCAGAGACGATACCTGACCAACCCAAAAACGACCCGTCAGAGACGATACCTGACCAACCCAAAACCGACCCGTCAGAGACGATACCTGACCAACTCAAAACCGACCCCAGAGACGATACCTGACCAACCAAAAAATGACCCGTCAGAGACGATACCTGACCAACTCAAAACCGACCCGTCAGAGACGATACCTGACCAACCAAAAAACGACCCGTCAGAGACGATACCTGACTAACTCAAAACTGACCTGTTAGAGACAATACCTGACCGTCCCAAAAATAACCCGTCAGAGACGATACCTGACAATCCCAAAAAGACCCGTCAGAGACGATACCTGACCAACTCAAAAAATGACCCGTCAGAGACGATACCCACGAAAATGACCCGTCAGAGATGATACTTGACCCTCACAAAAAATGACCCATCAGAGACGATACCTGACCAACTCAAAAAACGACCCGTCAGAGACGATACCTGACCAACCCAAAAACGACCCGTTGGAGAAAGATCCAACGATGACGAGACGACCCGTTGGAGAAAGATCCGACGATGATGAGACGACCCGTTGGAGAAAGATTCGACGATGACCGTTGGAGAAAGATCCGACGATGACGATACGACTCGTTGGAGAAAGATCCAACGATGACGAGACGACCCGTTGGAGAAAGATCCGACGATGGCGAGACGGCCTGTTGGAGAAAGATCCGATGATGACCGTTTGAGAAAGATCTGACGGTGACGAGACGACCCGTTAAAGAAAGATCCGACGATGACCGTTGGAGAAAGATCCGACGATGACCGTTGGAGAAAGATCCAACGATGACGAGGACGAGACGACCCGTTGGAGAAAGATTCGACGATGACCGTTGGAGAAAGATCTGACGATGACGAGACGACCCGTTGGAGAAAGATCCGGCGATGACAATGTGATGATCGTTGGAGAAAGATCCGACGATGACTAAAACAATGAGATGCGATGCGATGTGCGAGGCGATGTGCGATGCGATATGCGACTTGCGATACATCATATGAAAAGCAGTGCGATATGCGATTTCATATGCGATTTGATATGATATGCGATTTGATACTTGGTATACGATATGCGATTTGCGATAAGCAAGAGAAGTAGTTTTCTTTGACGAATATGCTATGTGAGTCCATTTGAGACAGTAACTGATGATATTAATGTTGCATCATTAATATGTATATGTTGCATCATTGATATGTATGTTGCATCATTAAAATATGTACTGTCATTTTCATGCATTGGGTGCCTACTTCTTTATCATGTTCATTTCATATTGCATTCCATAAACATGATAAAGAGGGGCAGCTGTAGACACCCAAAATTTACACTTCTCTACTAACCCTGGCAGGAGGGCAACGTCGTCACTTGACCCGACATGCGAAAAGGAAGGTGGACCCCAACACGAAGCCACCCCAACGACTTACGGTCAAAGTCACCACAACTATCACCTAGGCACGCACGCACACACACGCAACTCACACATTTTTAGGATTTTGAAAGGATAGGAAAACATCGAGATTGCGGTAACCGTGTTTTCACGGAAGTCGGGGGGTGCCTAACACCTTCCCCTCGCTTAAGCAAGCCCCCAAACTCTATGAATCTCGGTTCACAGACCAATTAATTCGGAGTCACATATGAGCCAACGATTACGAAAACAAAATTCGGATGAGTTGGTACATCCATTTTCAAACATACCAACTGGCGACTCTGGTCAATTGGCTCATTAAAAAGTTGACTTTTCGAAACCCCGTCGACACTAAGCCGACCCTTTTCAAAAAATCACATATTAATTTAAAGGCTAAAATTGGAAAGGGATTTATTATTAAAAAATGAAACGACTTTTTCGGCGTCGACAATAAATATAAAATTTAAGGTAATAAAGATGGTCGAATTTCGGGGTCGTTACAACACATACTTACCATGCATGTCAATATTTCTTGGTTATATAACTCATATAACACATTTCAAATCATAGTATCAAATATCTATCAGTTACTAACAATCATATAACTGTACACACTTAATAATTTATGCACATAGCAAACAGGTTTGCAAGTATAGCACATAGTACTGAAAAACTTGCCTGATTTGTTTCTACCATTTATGCTTATTTTGTGTCTTTCGTTCAACCTATAATTTATATATAAAATTGACATAATCATTAGATACAATGATTATTAATTAGTCTTTATATAAGACTTTAACTTCAATTATTAACTTTTAAGATGTCCGACAAATGAACCCTTAAGTTTTGGACAAAAACCCTAGCCCAAATATAGTTTGGACATATCGGGTACGCTTAACCAACTTACGCCTTCACGACACGTTCTCCGCACGACTCACTTTTTAATAAGTTGCCTAAATTAGTCATAAACAAACTATTCACATCAGTTTAATTCAATTAACTTTCTTCTTTTACATAACTTAATTATTTGGATATTTCATAATATACCAAACATCTCAAAATATAATCTACATTTGATAATATAAAACTACATTCAAATATTATTAACTACTTAATAATATTTTAAACGCTTATTAATATTATTAACCATTTAATAATATTTTTAATCTCTTACTAATATTATTAATCATTTAATAATATTTTAATCATTTATTAATATTATTAACCATTTAATAATATTTTAATCTCTTACTAGTATTATTAATCATTTAATAATCACTTATTTATTAAATATAAATGATTTACTCCTTTTATAATATTTAAGATTTAAACAATTAAATATAAATTGTTTAATCACTTCCTTATTCCTTTAATTTTTTCCTTTTATTTATTTAATATTAATTAAATAAATAATTAATCTAATTAACTTTACTTATTTATTTATCTTTGCATAAACAATTATTTACATAACCTTATTTCTCTTTAATTATTATTTAATATCATTTAAATAATAATCAATTAATTATTTATCCTCAAATCCTTTAATGATTATTTAAATAATACCCTCTTAATTAATTAACCCCATTTAATATTCATTAAATAACAAATGATCATTTTATTTACTTTGTCTTCTTTTAATTATTATTTAATACCATTTAAATAATAATTAATTAACTAATTATCCTTATTTATTAAAATAATAAATAATTACCTTATTAACTTCATCTTCTTTAATTACTATTTAATATCCTTTAAATAATAATTAATTATCTAATCATCCTTATTTATTATTTAATATTAATTAAATAATAAATAATTATTTATTAACTTTATATCCTCCTTTATTTATTATTTAATAATAAATAATTAGTTATTATATTTATTCGCTTCAATTATTATTTACTATCAATTAAATAATAATTAATTATAAAAATGGATTTTATTTACTTTATTTATTATATAAATAATAAATAATTATTAAACTTGGGTCTCAAATTAATTATATTAATTTTTAAACATCTTTATCCAATTTGGACATAAATGACCCGAATTGACCTGACCCGAATGGGCCGATCCGACCTGGAACGAAAAAATGCACTGCCCTTGAACAGTGACTAGGGCCCCGACCCCAAAATAACAAAGGAAATAGGGCCCCCGACCCCTAGTTAGCAGAATCTACTGATTTGCCATTTCAAATTTTCCAACTTTTACTCCTTTGATTAAAACTTGCATAAAATGAAATCTACAAATTCAAATGACCTCAAATTGGTATCGATGGATTCGTATCTTCCTAAACTAAAATATTCCATCATTGGATCAAATTTTTGGAAAAGTTTTGGTTATGAAAAATAGCCACAAAGTGGGCTATTTGCACATTGGGTTCTTAAAATGAGCTTCCTTGGTTTAAAAATCATATCTTAACCATAACAATTCATATGAACATTATACCAACTAGATTTTGTTCTTAACTTATATATTTACCATATCAAAGAAGAATATCTCATACACAACGTCTATCTTTCAAAATGAAAGGTTTTAAATCACAAGGCTCATCTAGGTTTACCGGAAACATCTATTTTAATGCCTTTGAACAAATATTTCTACATTAATGTATATAAATATACATTTAAACTTCATGAAACCCTACATGAACATGTTTAGCTATGATCCAAGCATAAAGATCACAAATATGACATTTTTACCATTTAAATAACATTTTCAATCAAATAGAAGGTATAAACTAGAGTTTTATAGTTTTATACCTCTTAAATTTGATGGCTTGCTTTCTTTGTTTTCCAAACATATGCTATGAAGTGTGATGACATCCAAGATCACCTCCTTAATTTAAGAATGGCTTGACTCGGTAATGAACTCACTAAATAACTCTCTAAAGTTACTCACTCACCGAGTTAACTCGTCTTTCTCTAATTTTCTATTATAAATTATATCTCTCTCCTATGTGTTTCCCCATCAACTGTTGATCAATTTTTATTTAATATAAATATTATGTAATATGAATATTTAGAATTATTTTGAAGATTTGGAGCCGAAGAGCAAGGAGTGCATAAAGACCCGTTTGTGTTGGAGCCTGGGTTAAATGTAATAGTTATATTTATGTATTTATTATTGCATCCTAAATTTGACCATTTGATTTATTTCGTGGCTCGAATAAATCAAGTTAGAATAAAGTCCATAATCAATCAAAGTAGAATATAGTATTCTATATATGCATGCTTATTTATAAATATTATATATTATCAAACATACTTCGCATTTTAATTAACATGACACGTATTATATATATATATATATATATATATATGCATGTGCGTTAAACAAGATGAGACAATTAATATTAACAAACCCCTCATGATGTAGAATAAATATTATTTATAAAATAAATTAAAAGGTTTAATTCATGAATTAAAGGAGTTTAATTCAATTAAATAAAATTAGAATGATTCTAATTTATTTATTTAATCTACTACTAATAATATTAAGTTGTAACATTCAAAGATATTAATTAAATATTGAACGTCGCATTCTAGCATGATAAAATGATAGAGTATCAAATAGTCAATATACGTTTGTTGTGCACACACAAGGCTCATATCGATTTTTTGAGATGTTGTTTTTATCACATTTGATGCTTATAAATGAACTGAACATTACTGTTTGTTGTGCATACACAAGGACTGTCTTTTTCTCTTTACTTATATGGAAGTGCTAGGTCAGATCTTTAACTAAATTTGTCGAACTATATAAAGAGGGTAATATAGTTTAAAAAAAATAATGGGAGCCACTATTTTAAATAAATACCTAATTAACTTGGTGATTAATAAAATGAATGCATGTTAATGTTATTATTAATTCACTTAAAGAATATTGTTATGTTTAATTTAGTAACACTGTATAGCATATTGGATGCTAACAATTAATCGAATCGAATTATTTAGATTGATTAAACGAATTTGAGAATAATTTTCAATGCTGAAAAGCTAGTAAATGTCCTTAATTTGCCTATCCCTACAAACGTTGCAGACTAAGCCACTGAGGAAGATATTGCTATTTTAAGAAATGGCGAGATGATGCAAATGTGGCTCAATGCATCATGCTCACATCCATAAGTACCGAGTTACAACATCAACATGAGAAAATGAATGCACCTACTATATTGCTGCACATTCAAAAGTTGTATTGTGAGGAAAGTAGGTCAACTAGATATAAGATATCTAAGGAGCTTTTTCGATCTATAAAGACTGACAGCACTACAGTATAGACACATGTCCTAAAGATATTCAATTGGATTGATCAATTAGTACAACTGAGTTCTGTCAAGGATGGAGAGTTGAGTCAAGATTCGATCTTGCAGTCACTCACTGACTCCTATTCACAATTTGTTGTGAACTTCAAACATTAGTAAGCTAGATGTTAGTTTACCTGATTAGCTAAAATGATGAAGACTGTTGAGGGTCACTTTCCTTCCAAGAAAAATTAAGTCTTACTAGTAGATGAATCTTCTAAGCGGAAGAAGATGGCCAAAAGTATTTCTGAGGAGTCAGAAATGATAGAAGGTAAACTAAATGCACTAATTAAATGACATAAATAAAAGTGATCCCGAGGGCAAAAGAGTTTGTTGTTATTGCGATAAACTAGGACACTAGAAGAACAACTGCAAGAGAGTTGCAGTATCTAAGTAGAAGAAGCTTGGAGAAGCTTTTACTGTAGATATAGATTTGGTCATAATGAAATAGAACTTTATACAAGTCAAGTTTTACTTGGGTATTAAATATCGGTTGGTGGTCTCACATATGCAAGCTGTTGCAGACAGAAGTAGAAGACTGAACTAAAGATAAGTAATCTTATGCGTGGGAATATAGGAAAGGTTGTTACATTAATCATATGAACTTACAGTTTAGTATTGCCTATGGTCAAGTCTATTAAGTTAGTAAGTTGTTACTATGTTGATTACTTAATGGACATTGTATATTTGACTTATATGAAAAATATTTCAAATTAAACAAACTAAAGGCAAATAGATGATATGAATCATAACTTTATGTAGCATTGTTAACTCGGTCATGTTAATAAAAAAAGACTAAACAAGTTGTGTAACGATAGGCTTTTAAAGCCTTTTGATTGTGAATTACATTTCAGATGTGTTTAGTCATAAAATTGCATTACATTTCAGATGTGTACTCTAGGTGATCAGTCTATCGTACTTTTATATTGCGCACAACATAAACATCTAATGTCGCAACCACGCCATAAAATTCATATTGTCTTTTACCTTTACCCCCTTTTTATCAGGGTTGTTTTATTACGGCATTTCGTAGATTTCGCACCACAACAATATAGATTGGAGAACATAACAATGAATATATGACTTCAATATGAATTATCACATATGTCTAGCCGAATCGAGAATGACATAGACCTTTCTCAAAATAGTTCAGTAAATAATGAACTTCAAATGATTTACATGAATACATAATGCATATAACTGCTCAATGAAATACAAATGGGAGTTCAAATTGAACACTTGTCTTTGTCCTCGTTTACGCTTAGAATAAATATATTATCCCGTTTATGACCTACACAATCATAATGTGGTCCATGAATTAGTTGTATATATTTACATACTTTACCTTGACATATAAGCTATTATTTTTTTTACATGCTATTTTTGGCCCATTTCTACACAACTTGATTCTAACACTTAATTTAGCACATATAACACATATATGACTTGTCTAGGCTTTCAAAAACATTAAAAGTTTCCAAATGACTTTACTTTACTGAAAACTCAATTTTAGGTGCCTACAGACGTTTTTAAACGTTTAAAACTCACATTTGTTGCTATAAACGCCAAATAACTTCCAAAACAACATTAACACGTGTATTTACATAAAACATAGTTGTTTAGCTTCTTTTTACCTTTAATTACCCAAAATGACCAAAACTCACACATTGGTGAAATTTTGCCAACTTTTTAAACTTAACCTTAAATCTTCCTTGAGTTCTTGAACTCTACACCACATATACATTAACATATTTAACATATGCTTATATGACAACTTTGTAAGTCCACATCACTTCTATATGCACCTTTCAAAATACTTTACAGATTATAATTTGATTTACATGCAAAATATAGCCTAATATTGTAATTTTTTCTACACAAGTCATGCTTTTAAACCATTAGATATCTTATGATGCTATCTAGCATGAATTTCCACATGTTTCAAACATGTTAAACACTTTCAACTAGGTTTTTACCCAAACTTCTAACAAATAACACATGATCCTTCATGAATCATGCTTCCTAACTTTGAATATAAGGATGAATAGTGCACCACCTTTATAAAACCACACTTGAGCTTAGGGTTTCTTAATATAACTCACATATAGTACATAACTTACATAAATCACACTTTTAATCATAGATACAAGTATGACTACACTTGTTCTAACATTTAAACACATAAATGAAAAGATTTAAAGCTAGAACACTTATACTACCTTCTTGTAGCTCTTCTCCTTCTTGCAATAAAGCTTTCTAGTGTTTGATTTTCCACTTTGATGGCTATCTTCTCCTCTTTTAGACACTTTTCTATGAACTCTCAAGCTCTAGAACAAACCCTAGCTCTTATTTCTCTTCTCTCTTATGAAGCTCTCATACTTAGCTAACTTGGAATGAAAGATGAAATGAAACAAGGCTAATACTTACAAAATATATACATAGATAATTTGTATATATTTTGCTAGCAATTAACTATACCTTGGTTAGTTTAACTCATGCATGGTTAGGGTTATTCATGATATTTTATATTGCTAAGTATGGACATATTAGATATTAAACCAAGCTAGGACACCAAGGTTACTCTCTAAGTGGTTAAGGGTATTTTGGTCATTAAACCGTCCTAGGATACCATGGTCAATTCTCAAGTTGACAAAGGTAACATGGTCATTTGCCAAAAATTCTAGAGAATTAAATTCAATTAAATTCATAATTTACTTATTTATTATCCATTTCAAATCCTTTTTGATCCAAAATTATTTCATTAAACTTGAATTCTATTCTATAATCAATTAATCCATAAATTGTTTGTCTCAAAACACTTATCACATTTCAAAATTTTAATTTCATTAATTACTAATAATATTTACAATATTTATAATTTTCATGTCATTACATATCTACTAAACAAGATACCTTCAAATTTCTTCCCTAAAACTTCATTTGAGTTATGGATAAGGAGAAAACCAAGTCTTAAGTATGTTAAGATTTGGATTGTCCAACTTATGTCAAAAGGTTTGACAGTGATAAGCTTGTGACAAGATCTGATATGTGTAAACTTGTGGGAAATCCTAAAAAAAGTTTAGGGTATCACTTCTATAATCCGACTAATTCAAAGGTGTTTGTTGAAACACGATGCCTTTTAGGAAAATGAGTTTTTCCTTAAAAGGTTAATTAGTAGAAGTAAGATAGAACTTGAAGAAATTCAAAAATCACAAAATACTACAGATCAAATGAAGGAATCTGTTCATGTAAATAAACCTATTGTACCACAACCAAGTCGTAAATCTAGTTTAGTACCGAAGATACCTAAGAGGTATGGATTCATCATAGATGATGATGATGAGGTACGCATCATAGTATATGATGATCCAGTTACATACGATGAGGTATGAGTATAAGATACTCAAGAAAAATGACTGATGATCATGAAATCCAAAATGGGTATTTTAAGAAAGACTAAAACAGATGGCAAGGTGTAGACCTATAAGACCTAACTAGTGGTAAAATGATTTCAAATAAGGTCAAGATGAATGATTAACAAATGATCTAACACTTTCAGTAAAGGGAGAGAATGTCCTATTCAATTCGATAAATGACAGCTCAGAAATCTTTGGCCAATGTGGAATGAAAATTAGAAAGGAGTTTCTAATTTACATTAATATGAGTTGTGCATTTGAGAATTGAAATGTATATGATCAAATAAAATAAAACTTGACATAAATTCCATGTCTTATATTTGATTGAGACATTGTATAGTAGAATGATTGAATTGTACAACAATTATTTGCGCAATATATTTTTTGTGATTAAATTTTGAAATTCATATTATCTTAAAAAGTCTTGAATTGCTAAGGGGGCTTACCCTTATTGTAGAATAAATATATTTATTTATTTTGAATTAAAGGAGTTTAATTCATAATAAATAATATTAAAATAGTTCTAATTTATTTATCCTATAACCGGTTTAATATTGAACCTAAATGGTTACACCGCAAAAATAAATAAATATTTATTTTAGAAGTAGATGACATAATGGTAATAATAAATTAATTATATTTAATTTATACTATGGTGATGGAATAAATTAAATAACTTAATATTTATAATTAAGTATTTTAAAAATACTAATTATGAATTATTATGAGGATTATTATTATTATTATTATTATTATTATTATTATTATTATTATTATTATTATTATTATTATTATTATTATTATTATTATTATTATTATTATTATTATTATTATTATTTAATTCCTAAATGATTTAGGAATTAATTAATAAATTAAGTATTATTATAAGTAAATAAGTTCCTAAATGGTTTAGAAGTTATAATTATTATAATAATTAATTTAGTTCCTAATTAGAGTAAGAGTTAAATTAAACATACTCCTAAAGAGTTTAGGAGGGTTATCAAGTTTATAAATAAGAGGGGTCATATTATTGATTGGAGTTACTCACTTTGTTGTAAGTATTAGAGAATATTTCATATTTCCTCTATAATCTAAAGAACTAGAAGAGAGAGAAAATTAGGGCTAGGCACCTATGTTTTGGAGAAACCAAAATCTACTTTTTCAATCTATATTATCTCTTGGTGGATCACCTTTAGAGGCTGCACCTTGGATAACTATCGTTGATCTGTAGATTCTAATCGGTGGATTTGAAGAAGAACATGAAAAATTAAGGGAGGAGAACTCGTAGTTGTTCAAAAGTTGAATCTACAAAGGTGTATAATATTTTATCCTTCCTCAATTAATAAATATCGCATAAGAAAGATCCTGAAATTTAGTTTGTAATTTTTTAAAAAATATGATTTATGCCTACTTCTGTTGCGTTACATCAATTTGATTGTATGTATGTATGTATAATTTTTGCAAACCAACAGATAACATATGTCCTTAATTCGCCAGTCCCTGTAATGGTTATAGAGAATGCCTCTGAGGAAGAGATTGCTACTTTTAAGAAGTGGCAGGGCGATGTACAGTGGGCTCACTGCATCATGTTGGTCTTATTGAGTAACGAGTTACAGCGTCAACATGAGAAAATGGATGCAACACCTACTATGTTATTTCACCTTCAAGATTTGTATAGTGAGCAGAGTATGTCAGGTAGATAAAAGATATCTAAGGAGTTCTTTAGATCTAAAATGACTAATGACACTACAGTACAAACACATGTCCTAAAAATGATTAATTTGATTGATAAATTGGGAAAATTGAGTTTTGTTATGGATGGAGATTTAAGCCAAGATTTGATCTTGCAGTCACTCCCTGACTCATTTTCATAATTTGTTGTGAACTTCCATATGAATAAGCTTGATGTTAGCTTACCCGATTTGCTTAACATGTTGAAAACTGTTGAGAGTCACTTTCCAACCAAGAAAGACCAAGTCTTACTTGTAGATGAGTCTTCTAAGAAGAGGAAGAGGGTCAAAAATTCTTCTGAAGAGTCAGAAAAGAAGAAGGCAAAAGGAAAGGCACTTATTAAAGACAAGAAGAAAAGTAATCTTGAGAGCAAAAGAGTTTGCTTTCATTGCATTAAATCGATATATTGGAAGAGAAACTGTAAATAGTATCTTGCACTGGCTAAGCAAAAGAAGCTTAGTGAAAATTCAACTACAGATACAGGTTTTTAGTTTTGAGTTATCTTGAATTTAGATCTCATTAGTATAATCAACATTATGATTCTAAAAGTATTGCTCCAAAACTATGAGTTTCTATATTTAATCAATGTAACCAATTAATCATGAATAAATAAATATTTTTTAATAAAACTTTTATTAATAAATGAATAAGATTACAAAGTATATACTTATTACATCAACATGTGATTGGCTTGAGGGCATACTACTTTCAATATCCCATTTGCATTAAAGTTAACCGCCTTTGGTATCCAATACCTATATTTTCTAAGTGGAGATCGTATGAATTGCTAAGAAAATACTTTAGTTAATGGATCGGTAATGCTGTTATGAGAATCTACCATCTCTATGGTGTCATCTCATCTTATAATGATTCCACTAATCAAATGAAAGTGTTGCAACACATATTTAGATTTTAGATAAGACCTAGGTTCCTTGGTGAATTAAACTCCTTTAATGCTATGAACCATTTCAAGTTATGTAATGAACTTGTTTATCTAAATAACTTACTTTACTTACAGCTATATATTATGCATATGTCACTAAATTAAGAACTCTTTGATGCTTGAAACTTTTTCAACTCACTGCACCATCCTTCAAGGTAATCATATAACCTAAAACGGATTTGTTGTTGTCTTGGTGAGTCTAAAAAACGTGAGTCTATAAAGCACCCTAGTTTCAAATCAGACTTACCATTAAATTAGAAACTTCTTTCTAATGTTCTTCTTCAGGATTGAACTGATATCTACTTATCATATCTAAGCAATATCAGGTCTAGTACATATCATCCCATACATAATAGATCCTTTTGCCGAAGCATAAAGTATCTTGCTCATATAATCTCTCATTTTCGGTGTCTTTTAGGGATAATTCTTAGAGAGATTTACTCCCTGACTCATCAACATGAGACCTCTCTTGGAGTTTTCATGCTAAACATCTTTAGCATCAAATCAATGAACGTTTCTTGGGTCAAGCCGATCATCTTTTATGATCTATCTCTATAGACCTTTATCCCTAATAGTATGATGCTTCTACTAAGTCATTCATGTAGAAGTGTTTAGACAATCATATCTTTACTGATTATAACATTAGTATGCCATTCCCTATTAATAGTATATCATCAACACATAGTACCCATAATGTCACAACGCTCCCACTAACCTTCTTGTACACACATGGTTCATCCTCATTTTTGTTAAAATCAAACTCTTTTGATTATCTCATCAAAACGAATGTTCCATATTTGAGAAGCTTAAATCAATCAAAAAATGAATCATTGTCGCTTATATACATGATTTGCTCCATGTTTGGAGAAAAATCCCTTTGGCTGTATCATACATGTGACACCCCCAAATCCGGGTCTCTTGAACCACGAGTTTGGTGCTCATGTTACTATTCTACCCTGTCATCACATCCATTCATTTTGAATAAAATCACATAATTTACATTCATACATAACTATCCCAAGTTCTACATACCTTTATACATACACATCCGCACTTGACATATTATTAAAAGATAATATTTACATTTACAGGACTCTATCACTGTACATCTACTGTTTGTTGACTTTTCCTTTTTCCTTGTCTATACCTGACCCCTCGACCTGCTCAGGTTTAGCTAAAATATCATGTTTAAACATAAAAATGAGCATACAATAGCTCAGCAAGTACATAGGCAAATGATGACATGATATTTCAGAATGATGAATGAAAATCTCTTATAATGAAGCTGGATAATTTACAATTAACTGAATCATTTCCAATAACTGAATCAATATCGATAAACTGAATCATTATCAATAAGCTGAATCATTTTTGATAACTGATCCAATAACAGTTCAATGAGTGAACATGAAAAATATAACATGAACTTTACATGATTAACTGAAAACATGAAACTTACTTGTTGTACGGTCAAAGACCAAGAACACGTTAGGAACAAAACCAATCATCAAGACTGATACTGCCCTGGGTTCAGTCATAAGACTGCATATCCATTTAGATGTGTACTCTGGGTGATCAACCCATCGTACTTTTATATTGTGCACAACATAAATATCTAGCGACGTAACCACGCCATACAAGTTACATTTACTTTATCCTTTACTCTCCTTTATCAGGGTTGTTCTGTTACAGCATATGATAGAGTCTGTACCACAACAATGTGGATTGGGGCACATAGTAATCAATAACTGAATTCAACACAAATCATTACATAAGTCTAGCTAGAATTAAAATTGGCATCGACCTTTTTTAATAATAGTTCAATGATGAATGAATTTTACAATGGTTACTGAATGCATAACATAAATGCATCTTCAAAGAACTACAAATGAGAGTTTAGATAGAACACTTTCCTTTATCCTCGTTTACCTCTACCGGTAATATCTTATCCCGATTACGTCCTACATAACCATAATATTGGTTCATGTATTAGTTACATACACATGCATGCTTTATCTTGCTATACAAGCTATCTTTTACCTTTACATAACCTTCACACATAACATATCGTTCAATCATACCTTAACACCTAACACATTGATCATTTTTGTCAATTTATGGCTTACAATACATGTCTCTACCATTTAATATCAAAACATTTTATTTTGGAAATAAAAAATAATAATTTATTTTTCTGGCAACAGTGCATCTCGCCCCAGCGAGATGTTTTGTCTTGAAGATCTCGCTGGCCGTGGGATCTTCTCGGCCACACCTCGCCTCGGTGAGGTCCCTTTAGAGCACTACGGCCCGGCGCAATGTTCAGTTCAAAACATTGCGCCTTGGTGCAGTCCTGCAATTTCTGAAAGAAAAATTCTTCCAAAATCCATGCTATTTTTGGCTCCTATTTTATAAAACTTGATTACAACACATCATTTAACACATATAACATGTATATGACTTTTATGGGCTTTCAAAACATTTAAATTTCTTCAAATGGTTTCATTTTTTCAACAAGTTCGTTTTAGGTGCCGGTGAATACGTTTAAAATCCTCATTAATCGCCATAAGCACCAAATGACTTTCAAAACGACACTAACACGTGTATTTTCATAAAACTTAGCTATTTAACTTCATTTAACCATTAATTAACCAAAATGGTCAAAAATCACACTTTTGTGGAATTTTGTCAATTTTAACACAATCCACCTTAACTCATACTTGAACTCTTGCACTTCATACACCACATACATTGACACATAGTCATTTAACAACTTTGTATACTTCTATAACTTCTATATGCACCTTCCGAAATACTTTACAGATTATGATTTGATTTATATACAATTCATAGCCTAATATTGTAATTTTTCTTAAACAAGTCATGCTTCCCTTCCATTACTGACCATATGATGCTATCTAGCATGAATTTTCACATGTATTAAACATGTTCATGACCTTCATCTAGGTTTTCACCAAAACTAACAATATTTAACACATAATAATCCTAAAATCATGGTTTTTAGCCTTGAATATGTGCATGAATAGTGCACCACCTTTGTAAACAAAACTTGAGCTTAGGGTTTCATCATGAACTATAACTATAACATATAATCCACATAAATCACATTTTTGATCCTAGATACATACATGGCTACTATGACATCCCAGAATTTTTGACAAGATTTTTTTTAAAATAAGAATCTTGGATAATTAAGTAAAGGTTAGCAGTTAAAACCTAGTTATGAAGGACAAAAAAGCTAGTTCAGTTCACATCATAGAGCTCACTCAACGATCGTCGAACTAAGGATCGTAGAGTACACTACACATCGTAAAGCTCACTCAACGACTGTCAAAATAAAGGATCGTTGTGTCAAGAGGGATCGTAGAGCTCAGGGGGAGACAAAGGGAAAATAGTAATCAACCAACTGAAAGTTCTCCTATCAAAATCTGACATGCGTCTCACTCTCAGCAAACATAGAGGGAAGTTTTAAACATTTTGAAAACTGCGCGTCTCTCATTATTCTTCAAAATCAAAAACTGAAAACTATTTCTCTCTTACAATCCAAAACCCTAAATTTACAATACTTAGTTAAATTATTCCTCTTGTTTCAGAAAAGCAATCAAATGGCGCCTGCTCAAGTTATATCACGAAATGAACTAAACTTTGAAGCCTTCACTACCATCGATAAACAGTATCAGAGGATAATCCATCTGTTAGAAAGGGCTGACCTTCGAGAAGCATTAGGAACCAACACAAGGATCCTATCAAAGCTAGTCCGAGAATTCTATACAAATGGATCGTATGTAAATGGAACCCTAACCACCATAGTTAAAGGGGTCAACCCTAGGTTTTAAGCATGGGGGCCTTACGACTCTTAACATGGTGAGTACAGAAGAGGGCCTGAGAAGGATGCACCACAAGAAGAATCCAGGGTTGAGAGGATTGAAGAAGAAAGAGTTTCTCTAGAAATATGAATTTTTGGCTAACATTATAGGGAAATGCCTCATCTGCAAAGACTTAGCTCACGACTCCGTCAACGAGATCCAGCTAAAGATAATGACAGCCATAGTAAAGAAGATAAACATCAACTATGACTCCTTACTGTTAGAATGGATCAGATACTGAATCCTAAATGCAGAAAAAGCAAAAGGGGTCAGGAAAATGCCCTATGAGAGATTGATAAGCATTCTCCTTCAATCCATATTGGGGGAGAAGATCGAGCATGCCGAAGGGGAAGTCCTCAATGCAAATAAGAGGATGACCCAGAGACTATTCAAAAACTAGAAGAGAAACCCAGTTGAGAATAGGAAACTATCCCGCTCCGGGGATAGTGAAGGAACACAGAGTAGTACTGGGCCCTAATTAATGAAGAACATATCTACAGAAGCAGAATCTCAGGAGGTCAGCAGGTAATCTCCTGGTCTAATCAGGAAGAGGAAAGGAAAGAAAGACCTTGAGATTAAAGAACCTCAAGAATCATCAAACAAGGCCTCTGACATTGCTTCTGAAGAGAAGGCTGCCACAGAAGATGAAGAATTAGAATGGAGAAGGGAAACTCGCAGCAAGCATAATGCCAAGGAGGTCACTTCATCAGAGCCAAAACCAAAGAGAAGAAGGCTAGTGAAATTAGCCGATCAAATGACTGAAAAAGGGTCAGTAGCTGAGGGGGAGCTACATGAAAAATTAGACAATGCTCCAGTTGAGGAGGAGCCATTTGAAGCAACTGATCCTACTGATGCTCAGATTAAGGGGGAGATTCGAGAAGAAACCATCCCAGTATCAACCCCTTCAGCCACAAAAACTATAAATACTGAGGAACAAAATTACATCAAAATAGTGGCAGTGGGAAGAAATGAACAGAGGCATCTCGACTACAACTGCCTGATGAAATTCTTGCCACTAATGCCATTCCACCGAGCCCTAGTGCACAATGCATGTGATCAACTCTTTTGGACCTACAAAACATATCCCAACGTGGTGATTTTGGCTCAAGGGTACCCTCAAAACCTTCATTTTGCTCAAAAGCGGATCTCAAACAGCTCATTTTCACCTACAGTAGGGCAAAAGGTACACTTTATCCCTCTAGCCTTCATACAACTTCATACACCTGCATGGACCTTCAATCAATTCGAGGAGCTGTCAAAAGCAAATTTTGAAACAAGCTTTACGTCCAACCCTACCCCAGTCGTAGAGTTCTCACACTCTACGACTGATGGTCCAAAATGGCTAAATGATCAAAACGTAGAGTACCCTCAAGACTTTCCTCAAATATTGCCTTCTACATAAACAATGCCTCTTGCTCAACCTTCCCAATCATCAAGACTACTCTTAACACACGAAGACATCCCCTCAACCTTTGGTCGTCAATACTTCCACATTCCAAGCTCCATGGCTGACCAAGGGTAAACAACTCAACTCCTCAAAGAATTCATGGAAAAGATATCTCTGTTGCCTATAACTGAGGGCTTAACTGACATTACAAGCTATATGCAAGTAGAGATACAAAACGATCTGGCTTCTAAGTCCCACAACATTCAACAGAGATTAAACAATGTCGTTACTACTGCAAATAACCTTTCTCAAACTTTGGGAGGCGCATTCTCCTCGATACTGAAGGAGTTAATTGCAACAGTTTTCGACAATCTCAGGGCAAGGGACGAAATGTTTATGAAAGCGATGGCCAACCATCAAAAGTGAATCGACATTCTTCAAGAAACTAATGCTAAATCTATAGCCATCCTCACTGATCAGATCTTCGATATGAAGAAATCTCTTAGAGAACAAGTTCATCGATCAGATAAAACTCTGACAGTGGTGGAGCAGAAACATATGCTAGTTGAAGAATGACTTCAAAAACACCACAATGATGTAATTGCCACCCAGACTCAACTTCAAGAACTTGTTCAGGGTATGCAGCAGCTATCGGATGAGGTGGCCAAAATTAATGATGCCAACAAGGGGGAGAAGAGTATGATTCTCAGTCAAAGCAGAAAAGGAAGAGCACCTCAAGGGATGAGAATGGTTCAAAAGCCAATTCAACCTCCTAAGTTTGAAGTAGTACTAATTCATCTCAGACAGGACTCAACTGCAAGACCATCTGTACCAAGTCACCAAGGACAATCCTCAATTTTGAGACCATCCAACTCACAAATGTGGCTCCAAGTTAAAGAGAAAGAAGCTATGTAAAGGGAAGAAATGGAACTTAAAAGGGCAGAAGAGGAAAGGAGAACACTCTTCAGGCAAAGGCAGGAAGATGAGAGAAGAAGATCTCCTAGGCAAATGCATGAAAATGAGAGAAGAAGACCTCCTAGTAGAAGGAGATAAGTATTTACGTTTATGTATTTTGTTTTAAACACTCATTGTACATCTGACTATACATCAATAAAATTCATCTCTCATTAGAAATACAGCCGCTCACTGTATATTAGGCATTTTATCATTTAAATGCATTTGCTTAATTTAAGTGTTCAAACTATCTTCTACTATTAGTGTTGTCATCATCAAATAGGGGGAGATTGTTGAACATTTCTTATTTGATTTGATGATAGGAATTAAGTTAATAAATGCATTTATTAGTAGAGTTGTAAAGTCCTTGAATTGTTTATGATGTACAAAGACTTAGTTAGATAAGATCAAAACTGTTAGGTTGATCTTTTGGTTATGAATTTATTGAGTTGTAAAGTCATTTGTAGTGAACAAGGACTTAGATTTTAAAAGGATCAAATCTATTAGGTTTATCTTGTGTCAGTTTGATCATAGAATGGACTCTACGACTCCGCGCCAAAAAGACTCAACGTTTCAGTCTGGTCGTAGAATAGACTCTACAACTCCGCGCCAAGAAGACTCAATGATTCAGTCTGATCGTAGAATAGACTCTACGACTCCGCGCCAGAAGAGTCAACGTTTCAGTCTAATCGTAGAATGGACTCTACGATTCCGTGCAAGGAAGACTCGATGACCAAGTCTGTTCATAGACCAGACTCTACGATTTGGTCAAAACGAAGGAACAGACTCTATGACTAAGAAAGAAGGCCAATCGTAGAACGTACTCTACGACCAAAGCAAGCAACTATAGAACGGACTCTACGACTAACAAAGTGGTCGTACAGTAAATTCTACGGTATGCCTTATCACAGAACAAGCACTACAACATGATTAATCGTAGAGTTAATTGTATAGATTTGTTGAATAAAAGCAAGAGTCATTTAAAGCAACACTACGACTCTCCTCAGCTACATGTCATACAGATTAAAACCTAAACGACTGATGGTTCTTCTCGTGTACTGAAAGACAAAAGCAACTTCGTTGAGAAAAACAGTCTGCATCAATGTGAATAGGCGAACCTCTACAAAGGACTTAAAGTCAAAAATATTAGAGGACTGACCAATGCGTGCTAAGTAACAGGGTGAAAATTTTAAAGTAGCACTAAAGTCATAAAACGGTGTACTATCAACCATAGTGTATGGGAGACCAGTTACCTCTTTGGGAGTTGGCAGAAACCTATAGCTAAATGAATTGTGTACTATCACGTCTTGTCCCAAGGAAGAAAAAGGAGACACCTTTTATGAATAGTATTAGCAGGTCAATTAATACCTGGTTAGAGCATTAATGAGCTAAATGAATATTATATTTAACAGCTCTTCATCATGAGGTAATGGGTAGAAATTGAAGAAAAGAACAAATTTCAAAACGAGAAGAAATCTGAAGCTCCTATATGAGGCGCCCAAGATTAAACAAGAAAAATACACAAGAAAGAAAAGAATACGCAAGAATTCAAAAAGATCAAACAAAAGAATTATCTTGCCTCGCTACTAAGTTCTTGAGAAAATTATGCTAATAGCAACTTAGTAGCACACCCAAACCAATACTATTCACGAGAAAAAGTTCTTAGTGAACTAGAGTATCAAAGTCTGCTGGACTTATAGAGTTCTTAGTGAACTAAAGTTTCATGACTGTTGGTCTTTAAGGAATCCTAGTGATTCGAAAATTGTAAGAGTATCCTTAGTGGATTAGCTGCTCAAGGAGCAGAACAGTGGAGTAAGAGTCTTGTGAACTTTGAACCACTTAAAGTCTGGTGTCTTTCATCTCGTGTCTATTAATTGTTTTGAGTTGTTAACTCTCCTCTTTATAGCTTTCCAGTCAAATCCAAATTAATGACAAGTTTCTCACATAACAGGACTCTAAAATCAACATCAAACCGCGTTCGGGACCCACATAAGAATCCTGATAAAAACTGGAAATGAACACCACTGCAACTGCGGTTATGTTGGGCGCAGCTGAGGTCCATGCTTTTCTTCACTAGCACAGCTGCGGTCAATCCTAGCGCAGCTGCGGCATATGCTTCTATTTGTCAGCCTTTGAATTGCCTATTGAAGCGCAACTGCGTAACCTTTTCCACCAAAATTACGATTTTGCCACTAAAGTCCAATTTTCTGCAAAACAAAGAAAAACACATAAATAAGTAAAACGAAACATAAAATGTCATGAAAACTAACAAATAATCAAGCTAAACATACTCAATTCGTAAGTATAAAACCCACTCATCAAATACCCCCAAACTTGACTATTTACTTGTCCTCAAGCATATTACCAAAATCGTAACTAAACCTAACATATAAAACACCTATAAATTACTTGAGCAATAAATCATTTTGAATCAGATTAACAACCTCAAAGATTATATAACAGGACTCAAAAGAAATTTCAACTCATAGCAAAATTTAAAATTCCAACATAAACACCAATTTCAACCATATCCAAGATTCCTTAGTATGTGTGTGCCCCCCTCTGTTCAGCTAGTTAGAACCTGAATAAACTCATAATATCAAATATTTACCACACAATTCTATTTCAAAGTTAAAGCTTCATTTTTCACATTGCCATCGACTAAGCTAAACCATCATATAAATTCAAGATCACGTAGATTCATATTTCAGCACTTTTATGCCTTTTGAGCGAGTTCATATAAGTTTCAACTTTTCATCTCGCCTTATCTACGTTTTCATGGATGAATGCGTTTTACGCTCCATTTCATCCTCATACTCTCATTCTTGACTGGTGCAATGTCTAATTTCATTAGGCTATTCAGAGTTACCCGTGTAACGAACTTTCGACCAATGACTCCCAAAGCAGTTGGCTTTAGGGCATTAGATGTAGAAACATCCCTAAGGGTTTACTTGTTCAAGTAACAAAGGTCACAAAATTTTGACCAAGTCAAGTTATCTTAATATTATTTATATGTACATTTTTTTTTTATCATTCAACATTCCCCCAAACTTATATGAAAGCCTAAACCTAGCACGAAGCAAATGTTCCAAATAAACTTTAAATTTTCTCCACATAAATCATGCCAAACATCTAAATTATTAAGTTCTCTAAATAAAAACTAACCAAACAGCGAGGTATGTGCTACAATATGGAAAAGAATCAAGGATATTGCCAAAATAGTTCACATGTCAAAATATAAATTTCACATGAAGTCAACTTCCATTAAGTATCAACGAATAATCAACTTCTTATCATTGGCCAAATCCTCCTTCACATGATTAACTGCTCGAATAACTATTATTATCGCAAACAAAACAACACATAACTAATTAACCATTTTCATAGGTATCACGGTTACACTTAGCATGTGCAACAAGCCTTTGAACCCCATAGTTACCCTATGTGGACGAGTTGTGACTCGTGAGGGTTTGCAGTAAATATACCCACAAAATTTTCAATACCCAATTAACCCAAAAAATTAACCTAAAATGCAAAGTTTTTTTTTTTTTAATATATATCAAATCATGCACGTTATCCTACTATGCAAAACAAACAATTATACCCCTAAACTTAAAATAAACATTGTGCTCAATGTAATAAACTAAGAAAAATACGAAAAAGAAAAATAAGAAAAAGACTTCCCTGACAGTACTCATTCCGTACTATCGTCAGGTTCCAAGTCGGATGGGGGATATGGCGGAATTGAAGGCGGGGTTGGAAATTGGATGGATGAGAATGCTTGCGCCAACGGCTGTGCCACCTCCACATTAAAAGTATGCATGACATCTTGTCGTTGAGCTAACCGTTCGTTTTGCTTATCCAACTGTTTTTGCATTCTTCTTAAGTTTAAGTGGAATTGACGCACCGATGCATTATCGGATGGAGTCGGTATTGAGGTCTATGTCGCCTCCTCAGGTTGAGAAGCTGTAACATGATCTGGAGATGGGGATGCAGCAAACAGCTCATCCGTGTCAGGAGCCTGAGGTATGAGAAATCCTTCACCCGTTAGGTTGGCTGGAGCACCATCCCACTACTTAAATGTTTTTATCACCCTTGAATCAATTATTTCCCGCGGCTCTTGAACAGGTTCATCAATAATCCATACAACACCCGCTTGTTCGCACAACCCACATACCAAAGATGGATGTGGCAAACCCCTCGTTGCTCTTCCTTTAGCTCCCTGTTTGATGGAAGCATTTATGACCTTTCCAATGTTGATACTCTTACCTGTGATGATGCAATACAAAAGGATAGCCCTGTCTTTAATTACTTATGTGACATGTGTAGAGGGCATTGACTTTGCGCAGAGGAAGTAATACCATGCTTTCCCCATATCGGCTCAGACAACTGTAAGAAAAATGCACCTGATTTCCATCTTGAACCTTCCATGTAGCGTCCGGCTGGCATAAACTTCGAATTACATCATCCAAATTCAGAAATTCATCCTTGTATTTGACGTAATCGTCCTTCTCAGTCATGGGATCAAGATTGTAGTACGTATTAATGGCATTTTCAGAAAAAGAAACTTCTTTGCCTCGGACCCGTACGACATTCCGCGTAGCGAACTTAACATTGGCTTAGAACTCTTGTACTACAGAGATCACCGCGAGTGCCGGCTGCCCAGTGAACTCATACCAATTTCGGCCTTCTATCATGTTGTAAATTTGCCTATCCACTATACCGGGTCTAAGGCCTCGCTTAGGGATCAACTTTTTATGAATGACGATGTCATGGAAATGGTTAGACGCCTCTTCACTAGAAAACCTCTTTTTGTCATAAGAAGGATTTAAAGATGAGCCTTCCCCTCTCTGTCTCTTAGGAGCCATGATTAAACAATTCCTAAGTCAACTGTAAATCAAAATGGTGCTAAGTGCTGCTCCAAGTTGGTTCAGACAATTAATCAAACACCTTGCAGGCAAAGCTGAAAAACTATGTTGTGTGTAACATTACTCAGTTTTGAAGGCACAATGGTTATCCACACCAATTAGCACAATGCAAACCCAATTCCCAATTGAGCCAACATAAACTCAATTGGGCAATCAAATATCCAAACCGGAATGCTCAAGTAAGTTAGTAACAGAGACTTGCCTTCGATTGAAATAGTTAAAGAAGCAGAGCCCTTTGTCGAAGAGCTGCTGTGGTTGGGAGACCCTTGTAATGACTCTCCGATGATAGCGAGGAAGAGGATGAGAGGGAACGGAAGAGCAAGGAGGGAAGTAGAAGGGTTCTCTGGTGAAGGGTTTCGTTCTTTTGAAAACTCTAAAGAGAAATCAGTTTTTTTATTAGGAAATGGTTTGATAGAAGTCGATCGGTCCCCTTTTAAAATAAAAATTTTTGGTTCGAGGTGGAGCGCAGCTGCAGAAATTCTGGGCGCAGCTGCGGTTAGATTTAAACATTTAGCAGAATGTTTTGGCGCAGCTGCGGTAATTCTGGGCGCAGCTGCGGTTATGGGCTGACGTCATAATCAGAGTGTGTGGGCACAGCTACGGAAATTCTTGGCACAGCTGCGGCTGTGGGAGCAGCTGCGGTCCTTATGGGCGCAGCTGCGGTTGTGCATTCTGCTTCCTTTTTAAAGTTTTCTGCATTAATTTCCATCTAAATTGCAAATTTGGTACCTGAACAATTTAGTGTATATAAGTAAAATGCATTTGATAAGACAACTAAAATAGCACGAAAAACTTGGGAAACTACCTAAAGAAACTAAGTTAAGGTACTAATCTTAATAAATAAAATAAACTAAAGAACAAGGCAAAAAAAATGTTAGAGCCTGGGTTGCCTCCCAGTTAGCGCTTAGTTTAATGTCCTCAGCCCGACATCTTCTTTCTCAAGTTTGATCAGTGAGGCTGATTGAAGTCATTGCACAATCAATTACTCCATCAAAGTAATGTTTCAAACGTTGACCATTTACTTTGAAAATTCGTTTTGATTGAGGATCTTCAACTTCAACCGCTCCATGAGGGTACACCTTTATGATCACAAATGGACTCGACCACCTCGATTTCAACTTTCCTGGGAAGAGTTTAAGCCTAGAATTGTATAATAAGACAGATTGTCCCGACTCGAACTTCTTTATTATGATTTTCTCATCATGCCACTTCTTGATTCTTTTCTTATATAACTTGGCGTTTTCATATGATTGGAGTCTGAATTCCTCCAATTGGTTGAGTTGCAAAAGGCATTTTTCTCGCATAGCAGCTATGTCAAAATTCATCTTCCGTATTGCTGAATAGGCATTATGTTTCAATTCTACCGGCAGGTGACATGCTTTCCCATACACGAGGCAGATATGGTGACATTCCTATCGGTGTTTTGTAAGCTGTCCGATAGGCCCATAAAGCATCGTCCAACTTGCTTGACCAATCCTTCCGATTAGGATTCACTATCTTCTCGAGGATTCGCTTAACTTCACGGTTGGAAACCTCGACTTGGCCATTCGTCTGCGGGTGATATGCAATTGCTATTTTGTGAGTGACCCCATACTTTGCGAGAATGGCTTCAAATTGTTTATTGCAGAAATGCGAGCCTTCATCGCTGATAATTGCACGCGGTGTGCCAAATCGAGAGAAGATATTCTTGCGGAGGAATCTAATCACCACCTTGGCATCATTAGTGGGTAATGCTATAGCTTCCACCCACTTTGAAACATAGTCCACTGCGACTAGTATGTAGGAATTACCAAAAGAGGAAGGAAACGGCCCCATAAAATCGATACCCCAAACATCGAATAATTCAACTTCTAAAATAATGTTTAGTGGCATCTTTTGTCGTTTTGAAATGTTACCAACTCGTTGGCATTTGTCGCATCTCAACACAAAGAAGTGGGAATCCTTAAAGAGTGGCCAATATAAACCTGATTGTAACACCTTAGCCGCTGTTCTATCTCCTCCAAAGTGACCCCCATAATCTGAAGCATGACAATGTTGGAGTATGCTTTCCATCTCCTCTTGAGGTACACATCTTCTTACCATTTGATCAGCACATTTTTTGAATAAGAAAGGCTCGTCCCATATATAATATTTAACATCATGGAAAAATTTCTTTTTCTGCTGTCTTGTTAAATCTGGAGGGAACACTTTTCCTACAATAAAATTCACAAAATCTGCGTACCATGGTAATTCCTGATTAACTGTGAACAGTTGTTCGTCTGGGAAGGAGTCGTTGATCACCGTCTTATCTCCCTTGTTTTGCTCTGAAT
The DNA here is from genome assembly GCA_947179155.2 of Hedera helix. Classification (NCBI taxonomy): domain Eukaryota; kingdom Viridiplantae; phylum Streptophyta; class Magnoliopsida; order Apiales; family Araliaceae; genus Hedera; species Hedera helix. The sequence goes on along the minus strand of OX359273.1, from coordinate 18,342,084 downwards.
TTTCCAGTCTTGATAAATGATCCGCTACCTGAATTTCAGTCCCTTTTCTATCTCGGATCTCCAAGTCAAATTCCTGAAGCAAAAGTATCCATCTTATCAATCTCGGCTTGTCATCCTTCTTGGCAATCAGGTATTTAATTGTCGAATGGTATGTGAAAACAATCACTTTGGTTCCTAGAAGATAGGAACGAAACTTATCAAATGCGTAGACAACAACGAGTAACTCTTTCTTCGTAGTAGTGTGGTTCAATTGAGCATCGGACAACGTCTTGCTAGCGTAATATATGGCATAAAAGACCTTCTCTTTACGCTAACCCAATATAGCTCCAATTGCAAAGTCGCTCGCGTCGCACATTAATAAAATTGGAAGATTCCAATTTGGTGCCACTATCACTGGTGCTATAATCAACTTCTTTTTCAAAATTTCAAATGTTTCAAGACAGGCCTTATCGAAACGAAATGGAACATCCTTCTCTAATAGACTACATAACGGCTTTGTGATCTTAGAGAAGTCTTTGATGAACCTTCTATGAAACCCTACATGTCCTAAGAAACTTCGAATACTCTTTACTGCAGTTGGTGGAGGAAGATGCTCAATAGTTTGGATCTTTGCTTTGTCAACCTCAATACCTTTAACAGAAACATGATGTCCCAAAATTATTCCTTCTTGGACCATGGAATGGCATTTTTCCCAATTTAAGACCAAATTCGTCTCCATACATCGTTTAAGTACAAGTGTGAGATTCTCCAAACATGAGTCAAATGTATCGCCGAAACTGAAATGTCGTCCATAAATACTTCTAAATTACGTTCGACCATATCTGAAAAAATAACCATTATACACCGTTGAAACGTCGTTGGTGCATTACATAATCCGAAAGACATTCTTCTGAAAGCAAATGTTTCGTAGGGGCATGTAAAAGTAGTTTTTTCTTGATCTTCAGGTGTAATAGAAATCTGGTTGTAGCCCGAGTATCCATCCAATAGGCAGTAATACTCATGTCCCGCGAGTCTGTCCAACATTTGATCAATGAATGGTAGCGGAAAATGGTCCTTACGAGTGGCCTTGTTTAACTTTCTGTAATCCATACATGGCGCCAACCCGTAACTGTCCTTGTAGGGATCAATTCGTTCTCATTCGCAACTACCGTCATTCCTCCTTTCTTTGGCACTCATTGGACCGGGCTCACCCATGAACTATCTGAAATGGGGTAGATGATACCCGCATCCAACCATTTGATGATCTCCTTTTTAACCACTTCTTTCATGATGGGATTAAATCTTCGTTGTTGCTCAATGGTAGGTTTTGCCTCATCTTCAAGTAGAATTTTATGCATACAAAATGATGGGCTGATTCCTTTTATGTCAGCAAGAATCCAACCTATAGCTGTCTTATATTCCCTTAACACCCTCAATAACGTATCCTCTTAACTTCCATCAAGAGATGTAGAAATTATAACTGGTAATGTAGAAGAAGAAACAAGATAAGCGTACCGTAGATGATTAGGTAGCGGTTTGAGTTCCAACACAGGTGATTCTTCCAAAGATGATTTTACCCTTTCTGATGGCTCCCCCGAATAATCCAATGTTTTGAACTTTGTTTTAACTCACTCGAGTTTTGGCGTTGAATCTAAGACTTGGGCCAATTCTAGTGAAGCTGGATCATCTAAAATCTCATAATTTACCATTATAGCCTCAAGAGAATCTTTAGTTTTAGCTTCCATAAATACATCCCTAACTGTTTTATCAAGCACATCAACTCGGTAGCACTCTTCTCCTTCATTAGGGAATTTAATAGCCTTGAAGACGTTAAAAGTCACCTCTTAGTCTTGGACCCTCATCGTTAACTCTCCTTTTTGCAATTCGATTAATGTCCTACCCATAGCTAGAAACGGGCGCCTAAGAATGATTGGTATGCTGCTGTCCTCTTCAAAATCAAGTACTATGAAAACTGTAGGGAATATAAATTTATCCACTTTTACGAGCACGTCCTCCACAATTCCCTTTGGATAAGTGAGGGATCTATCTGTTAGCTGCAAAGTCACGTTTGTAGGTGTAGCTTCCTTTAATCCAAGTTGTTGATAGGCCGAAAGAGGCATAAGGTTAATACTTGCTCCCAAGTCACATAAGCACTGGTTGAAAATTTGAGCCCCTATAGTGCATGGAATGGTGAAGCTACCCAGATCCTTTAACTTTGGTGGTAACTTCTTCTGTAGAATTGCACTACATTCTTCCGATAATGCTACTGTTTTGAACTCTCCCAACTTCCTCTTTCTTGTTAAAATGTCCTTCATGAACTTGGCGTAGCTAGGCATCTGTTCTAAAGCATTCGCGAATGGAATATTGATGTGCAATTTCTTAAACACCTCTAGAAACTTAAAAAATTGTCTGTCGATTTTCTACTTTTGAAACCGCTGTGGAAAGGCACGGAAGGTATCACCGCATTATATTTATCTCCTTTTTTAGCTTCCACGGACTCATCCTCAGCCTTATTTTCTGAATTTCCTGCTTCATTATCATCTATCTTTGAATTTTCCACAGTCTTTTGCTCATTGACATCTGTATTCAACTCTTTTCCGCTTCTAAGGGTGACCGCCTTACAATGTTCATTACCACCTCCTTTTGGATTCTTCTCAGTATCACTCGGTAGATTGCCTTTAGGCCGATTATTCAACTCATTTGACAATTGTCCTATCTGACTCTCAAGATTCCTTATCACCGCACTTTGATTCTTTGCGTTTATTTCTACCACACTAGCCAAATTAGCTATCATCTGCTCCAATTGAGACATCTTATTATCCTGCTGTTGTGATTGCTGTTGAAATCCAGGTGGGTAATTTTGCCTTGGAGCTTGAGCTTAAGGTTATGACTGGTTATTGCTCCAAGCAAGGTTTGGATGGTTCCTCCATCCCGAATTGTAATTGTTTGAAATTATGCCTTGTTGTTGATTAAAATTAGACACATATTGTACAGATTCAGTGTTGATTGGGCATTGCTCACTAGAATGATTCCCCGCGCATAACTCACAAATCAGATCCACTTTCTGAATAGTTTGACCCCCAATTGTATCTATCTTCTTTGAAAGTGCAGAATATTGAGCATCCAATTTAGCCGATAAAGCTGTCACAACATCTACTTCTATAATCCCGGCTACCTTTGGTTGATTGATCCTAGTAGTTAGCCATTGATAATTATTGTTTTCAACAATGTGTATGCTTCATCACAGTTCTTAGCCATGAGGGCTCCTCCCGCAGCAGCATCTATGTTAGTCCTTACTGTGCTGAACAATCCATTATAAAAAGTCTGCACTTGAAGCCATTTAGGAACCCCGTGATGAGGGCATCTTCTCAACAAATCTTTAAACCGTTCCCATGCTTCATAAAGTAATTCTGCATCGTGCTGAATGAAAGAAGTGATATCGTTCCTCATCTTCGTTGTCTTTACTGGTGGGAAGAATTTTGCTAGAAATTTTTGCGCTAAGTGATTCCATGTTGTGATTGAACCAGGTGGCTGTGAATGAAGCCAACTTTTCGCCTTATCTCTTAGTGTAAATGGAAACAACCTAAGTCTTATCGCTTCTTCCGTTACCCCGTGGTATTTGAAAGTGTCATAAATTTCTAAGAAATCGACTATGTGATCATTCGGAACATCACTTGGCAAGCCTCCAAATTGCACTGAGTTTTGAATCATCTGTATTGTGCCTGGTTTGATGTCGAAGTTCGTCGCATTAATTGCAAGTCTAGTGATACTAGATTGCAGTTCAGTCACTTGCGGCATAGCATAATCGCGCGATGACTTTTACTCTTCATCCGCCATTTTCTCTTGATTTTGAATCGTCTCTTGAATATATCTCCTTAGTCAACGGAACCTTCTTTCTATCTCGTCGTCGTATTCAAGTGGTTCCTGACCTTTAGAGCGTGTTTGCATGCAAAATCAAGATTTGCCTGAAAAGGAAAAGATAAAGAAAAATGTTTAAACTAAGATTAATGGAATTACAATTAATAAAGATAAATTATTAAAATCCCCGGCAACGGCGCCAAAAAACTTGTTGCCTTTTTCTAATAGCACTATAACACGCAAGTATACGCGTTCTATTGTAATACTCAGCAAGCAAGGTATCGTTCCCACGAGGAATCAATAACTATCTAAAATAATCTTAAACTCAATTAATCTTATTTAAACTAACGATTTGCAAATTCAATGTTTAACTAAATTGTAACTAAAGAATAATACACTACTAAATTAAACAACCACAAAATAAACTGCAAATATGAAGGATTAAAATTACAACTTCCCCTAGTGTTTTATGTAAATCGCCTCATTCTCTCTTTACAATTAATTACTTAACTTAGACTGCTAACCAAAAATTCTTTATAATATTTATACTCTGCGTCCGCTAGTCATATAAACAAATCCTCCTAAATCTGACCATAAGGCAACAGAACTAACAAGGAACACCCAAATTAATTAACTCACTATATTCCTATGTGAACTATGTTAATTAGGGTTAACTCAGATTCTTTTCTAGCTGCAAAAGACATATAAGTATATTCCTATCCTATACACTAATCATATAAACCCTTTTCAAGTTTTATGAACATATGTTATCATACCCCGATCTAAATTGATACTCCATATTCCAATTTCGTATAAATTATCACAGTAATTGTTGATCAGACAATTAAACATTAACGCACAAGATATGATAAACGGTCCATCCATAAGTAATCAAAATAATGAGAGAGAGAGAGAGAGAGAGAGAGAGAGATGAATTTAAACTACACACTAGGTTCCATTGTAATCTTAAATAAGAATTAGTTCATAGCGTTGAAGAAAAACAACATGATAATATTAATTAAACTCATCTAAAGAATTATAATAATTGAAAATAGAAGATAGGATTAAGAGAAAACTATATTAGTTGCTCTAATTTTATCCCAATCTTCAAGCTTTGTAAATTCTCCTTCACATTCTTGTTTTGCTTCTCTCTGCTCTGCAAAATCCTTCACTGGTTGCTATTTTCGAACCCTTCTTTGAGTTGTTGACTCTCCTCTTTATAGCTTTCCAGTCAAATCCAAATTAAAGACAAGTTTCTCACATAACAGGACTCTAAAATCAGCATCAAACCGCGTTCGGGGCCCACATAAGAATCCTGATAAAAACTGGAAACGAACACCACTGTAGCTGCGGTCATGTTGGGCGCAGCTGTAGTCCATGCTTTTCTTCACTAGCGCAGCTGCGATCAATCCTAGCGCAGCTGCGGCCAATGCTTCTATTTTCCAGCATTTGAATTGCCTATTGAAGCGCATCTGCGGTAACCTTTTTCACCAAAATTACTATTTTGCCACCGAAGTCTAATTTTCTGCAAAACAAAGAAAAACATAGAAACAAGTAAAACGTAACATAAAATGTCATGAAAACTAACAAATAATTAAGCTAAACATACTCAATTTGTAGGTATAAAACTCACTCATCAATGTACTCGGTACAATGTTGATCGGCAAAAAAATTAAACAGGAGCTCCTTCTCGATCACTAATTTGGCTTGCAACTCTTTTTCTAATATTTGATCATAACTCCAACTATGATCGGAACGATCAATTTGTGCTTGAGAGCTTTCATCGGTTAGTTTATGTCTTTGCAAACACGATTGGTAGTGTCACTGTAGTGTGTTATTACCTTTAGTACCAAATAAGGCGTTGCATATTTTGTATTGAGCATTTTTAACAACATCGACGACCCACAGTTCGATGAAATGTTCCCAAATTGGTACTATACATTTGTTTTGTTCACCAGTAGGACGTGGAAATAACATACTCGAACTCGTTCCACTATCAGGCCGAATGCTACTTTGGTCGTTTCGAATAATTTGTGGCTTTTGTGATCCGGATGCAGTGTTGGAAGAATCCATTGTATTGTAATAAAATGTAATAATAATAATAATATAATAATAACGGGTATAAAAATATAATAATAAGGGTATAATAAAAAAAATGTATTAACCAACTTAAGATTTATAATAACAAGAAATTGAAATTTTGTGGAGAGAAAATAATTGAGTCAGTGTTGGGGACAAAAGAATGTTAAAATGATTGATCTTGTAGTGATAATAATTGTGAATATATAATATAATACACAGCCTTCATTTTTTGCAACACAAATATTTCCGTTGCGCAATTAGCCGTTGAAAATTTGGCCGGTTTTTTTTATTTGCAAGTATTGAATGATGCAACTGGACGCAGGAAAAAGGCAGGCTGTAGCTGACGCGTCAGCCGTCAGCGTTAATAGAGCAGCAACAGCAGTAGCTGAACCCCGTCAGCGTCAACAGAGCAGCAGCAGTAGCCAGGCCCCATCGCCCCTGCATTCCAGTCTCCAGCTGTCCACCGCATGCCATGCGGCCCACTCTTACATGCCATGCCAGCTGACCTCACATGTTACCGTTGCATGCTTTCTTAAGTTTTTTGGCTTGCTGAATTGATGCGTAGCGGGTCGGTTCGAGCTAGGCTCTGGTTCGGGCCAGGCCGAGCCAAATTGTGGAGAAGGCTGAGTCAGGGGTCTGCAAGTGGTCTGCAAGTGGTCTGCCAGGCCAGGCAGACCCCTGTTTTATCCCATTTTTAGCCATAGAAATCCATTTTTCAACTTGTACATTTCAAACTATAATATTAAATAGTACATGTTCAACTAGGGTTTTACCGGTAAAGTTCAATATGAACTTTTCTTCCATTTATTTACACATTACACATACCAAAACATGATTTAAACATATCAAACCATAAATCTACCAATATAACATAGATTAAGACTTCTAGACCATCAAAATAAGATTTTATCGGTTAAAAATATTTCTTTGATCACTTAACACATGTATAGACCATAAAATGGACTAAGGAATAGTTGGAGCACTTTTTAACCTTATGAACTTGTGTGCTCTTCTTCTTCTCATTCCAAAGTAAGATATGAGGCTTTGTGTCATCCACCAAGCTCATCCTCTAGCAATTTCTTTAGTGAACTCTCAACACACAAGTGTATTCTCTCTTTTCTCTCTTTGAAGCTCTCACTTTTCTCTCTAAAATGCACTAACAAAATAACTAACAACCATAGCAAATGTGTGGAACACTCTATAAATAGCACATTGCTAATCCTTCCTGATCTTCCTAATCAACTAGTGTTGGTCAAATTAGGAGCTAATTAGGATTACCATTTGATTAAATGACAATGTGATGGACAAGGTGATTGATATGGTTTGGTGAACAACTATGGAAAGGGGTGTGTTAGAAGCAATTGAAACAAATCAAGCCACCCTTGTGGGCCCCACTAAGAGCTGACCAAATGGCCATTTTTGGCTTGATTTTTGATTTAATTTTCTACTTTATATATTCACACACACACACACACACACACACACACACACACACACACACACACACACACACACACATATATATATATATATTGACTAATCTTTAACTTCTTATTAGGCTCCATATTGGACTTAAGAATTAAATAAGTTAGGCTCATTCATTTAATTTGTTTGAGCTCAATTTATTTATTATATTTGACTAACATTAAATAACATATGTTACATTTAATTAAATCAAGCATTGGACTAGTTTAATTATTACACGGATCAAGGTTTAAATTAATTACATGGACTACTAGGTAAATTTATTTGACCTAGTTTAATACCCCATTTGAACTTATAATATAATTCAATTATATTTGCTTTAATTAATTCTACCACCTTGCTTCCTTATTAAATAAATATACACATACATAAGTATATTCATTTAATTTACATAATGCACAATTAATTAATACAAAAATTTTAATTCATTGATAATTATGTAATAATTATAATTACAGTGACATGTAGAATTCGTGGTCATTACATTCTCTCCCTTATAAGAATTTCGTCCCCGAAATTATAAATTTAAAACTACTCAAAAAGGTTCGGTTAGTTAGTCCTCATCTATCATGTATACATATAATTATGTATCTACACATTTTGCTAGCAACTAACCCATGTATAGTTAAAGCTTTAATTTATTTACTACTTAGGGTTACTCAATTAACTCATCTATAGTTAATTCTCATCATCACATTCATTCACCTAACAATTAACCAATAATTGGTTAATGCCCTCTCTTGCCTACCAATTAGAGTTATTCAATTAACCCTACATTAGTTAATTCTCTACACTCAACAATACTTAAAATTTATTCTCCCAACACATTGACCAACACTTGACTTTTAAATGTCTGGGCTACATAATTTACCTTTGATTGGACTCTCTTATTTAAATTGTTTGGGCAACCCAACACAACTCACACACCTTTCATAACTTGAGCTAGGTAATTAATTTAATTAGACTTCCACACCATTACATACAATACTTGCCAACATAATTTAATTGGACTTATATTATTTATCAATTAACATAATACTTATTTAATTACCCACCTTCATACAAGTATTCACATATTGGGCTAACACACATAATCCTTTTGAGCTAGTTCACTATTAGTAATTAAATTACTTGGACTCTTCATGAGGCTAAATCCTTAAATTTATTTGAACCTCCTTATAATTACCAACAAGATTTACAACAATTAAAATATTGGACTTGTTTTAAATTCATTTTTGGACTCTATATTATAATTTGATAATTAAGTTAAATACTTAATTAATTAACTTCTTATTATTGTCATCCTATGCAATCATTCTAGCTTTTCTATAATTTTAACTCATAATTAACCTAATTAATTAGATTTCACAACATTGCTTCTTACTCTATATTAAAACTAATTAATTTATTAGTTTTGTTGAGTATTAATTTACTCCTCTTCTTATATAGCTAATAAACACACTTTAGGTATTTATCAATATAACCGTATTCACTTCTTAATTGAATTTATTTTCTTAAGAAATTCTCCATATATATCCTTATAATATTCTCCTATTTAATTCCTAACAAATAAATTAGGTTAAAAAAAATGTTTACTCATTTTTTACACATCTTACTTCTCTAACTCTAGATTTTAAACCTTAACCTTTAATTAAATCATTTAAGATCTTATCTCTAAATCTTATAAATATTCGGGTATTACACAAACTTCATCTACACATACTTATACCAATACATGTATAAAATACTACCAATTGGTTATAATCCATCCACCAAGTTATTAACCATTGGATTACTAAAAGTTAGTGAACTAATCCACCAACTTCCACTTTAATCCATTCTTTTATTCATGATGACCCTAAATTGCAACAAAAAAAAAACATATAAGATATATAGGTCATGATCGGAGTACCCTCATTATTTATTTATTTATTATTTTTTTTATGCAAGTATTGTAGAAAATGGGGCATTAATTTGGGCCATTTAATTGGATCATGATTTGGTTTACTCAACCTTGGGCAAAATTATTAGACCATTAATAATAATGGAAGTATTGGACCAATTAACTCTACTTGTAACCTTAATCACTTGTACTTTAATTTCTAACACATTGGGCCATATCACAATAAATTATGTAACCTTTTAACGTTTACATTGGACTTAATTAACTATCCTAATTAGTCCATTATTTAATCCTTTCTCAATTAATTCATTAAATAAATAATTAATTCATCTTAACCATTATGCCATATAAGGCATAATATTTAAGCTTAATTAATTATAAATTAAGTTCATCGTCATCATCACTTAGTTTCTTGCTTATCACATACTTAATTCAATTTAAATTAAATTATTGATTCCATCAACTTACACATATGATCATATAAGTGCACACAATTAATTTTAAATAATTTATTGTTTTCCTTAATAATATTATTTATAAATTCCTGGTTATTACAGATTTGACATGGTCGATATTGGTACACCATGTCTTGAAACAATTTCCTTAATATACAACTTTACCAATTGATCCAACTTAAATATGATCGTGATTGATAAGAAATGCGCCAATTTCGGTAGTCGGACAACTATAACCCATATTGCGTCATAACCATTTCGCGTAGCTTGGAAGTCCTACCAGGAAATCCATCGTAATATGCTCCCATTTTTATTCCAGAATTTCCAATGGTTGTAATAGACCACTCGGTCTCTGACGTTCGGCCTTAACTCTCTGACAAGTTAGACACTTATTGACACACTCTGCCACTCATCTCTTCATATTCGGCAATAAAAAATATTAACGAAGGTCTTGATACATCTTCGTACTACCGGGATGTATCGAGTACGGCAAACTGTGAGCCTCTTGTATAATTTCTTCTTTCAATTTCGGTATTGCACGTGCCCATACTCTTTCTTCGAATCTTAGGATTCTATACTTGTCCATCTTGAATTTAATCTTCTCCCCTTCTGCCACTCACTTCCTTATCCTCTCCCATTCTTCATCTTTGTCTTGCGCTTCTTTTACTTTGTCCAATAACATTGGATGAGCCTTCGCCATGAACAACTTCTCTTCCTACTCCGTCGGACACTTGAACTCAATCTCCATTCTAGTCATTTCTCTTATTAGCTCTTCCTGAGCTATTAACAGTGCCAACTTCTCTTGACCCTTCCTACTTAAGGCATCGACAACTACGTTGGCCTTTCCCGGATAGTATAGAATATCACAATCATAATCTTTGTTTAATTCCAACCACATCCTCTGCTACATATTCAATTCTTTCTGTATGAAGATATACTTCAGACTTTTGTGGTTTGTGTATATCTCATATTTTTCATCATACAAATAATGTCTCCATATCTTCAGGGCAAATATTACTGCTACTAATTGATTATCGCTAAGAAACTTTGCACTTTCGTTGTTGTCTTCGGCTGCTCTTAATTAATTATCGCCTCCACCTTTGTTGAATCTACCGATATTCCTTCCTTTCGATCACATGTCCCAAAAATTAAACTCTTTCTAACCAAAATTCGCACTTTGAAAACTTTGACTTTTCCTTTCTTAATAATTCCAATACTATCTTTAGATGTTCCGCATGATCTTCTTACGTCTTAAAGTAGACCAAAATATCATTTATGAATAGCACTACGAACTTAACCAAATATTGTTTTAATACCTTATTCATCATATTCATGAATGCAGCTGGTGCATTTGTTAAATGAAACGACATCACCAAGAACTTGTAGTGCGCATAACAAGTCCTGAATGTTGTCTTAGGCACATCTTTATAACTCACCTTCAATCGGTGATAACCAATCCTCAAATCTATCTTTGAAAAATACTTTGCTCCATTCGGTTGATCAAAAAGATCATCGACCTGGGTAACAGGTACTTATTCTTGATCGTTACTTTGATCCGTCTTTCTTCTTCACAAATAACACTGGTGCTTCTCACGGAGACACACTCGGCTGTATATACTTCTTATCTAGTAACTCTTGTAATTGTATCATAAATTCCTTCATTTTCACCAGAGCCATTATATACAGGGCCTTCAAAACCAACGCCGTAGCTGGCACTACAACTATAACAAACTAGATCTCCATATCTGGCAAAAGACCTGGCAACTCAGCTGAAAATACTTCTGTATACTCCCTTACTACAGGTATTTGTCCCATCTCTGCCCCTACCCTTTGGGTATATACAATGTAGGCCAAATAACCTACACATAAGGTTCCTTAATAACTTCTTCGTCTGCATCATCGTATCTTTGTTCGGTACAAAATTCTCTTTCCGTACAGAACATTACCCAATTAGTTAAAACCCTCACTCAAAACACATTTGTTCATAGTGATATCTCTTCATATCAATAATCCTACTTATCTGACATTCAGAATAGTAATAACGAGTTATACCTGGGTCCGAGGAACCTTAATGATAGATTTGATAAGTCAACATCGCTTAGTCCTGTCTCGGATGTACAGTACTCATAAGGCATTTATCAATCATCATCCAGATAAATAGATCATTATCAATACTATGTTAAGTTTTAACAATTCTAAGTTATATCAAAATAAAGACATAACAACATTCTGATGATAATAATTTATATCATTCATTTAATATTCGGTTACATGTTTGTTTGTTCGTATTACAACAGTCGTTAAGACTTGTATAAATACAAGTAATAAACATAAAAACCTAATCTACGCTTCATCTTTACGTTCATGGTCTTCTTAACGTTCATCTTTAATCTGCAAATAAGGTTTTATTCGCAAGAATGAGTACGACGGCTTAGCAAGTCTAACATATTATCACATACACTGTTTATGCTTTCATATAAATTTTAACATGCTTTGACTAAATATACATCTAAGTTAATAATCATATTAATTTATGCTTAACAATAAACATATTTTATGCATACTCATATACATCATCAAATATCAATTAATAGTTAATAGTTAATCGAGAACTAACACTAAATCATTTGATCACATAAGACATTCGTTCATGTACTTTCACATATCAACTGTCACATAGTAACATGAACAATCTCAGAACATACTAATAACACATAAAGGTTTAGAACTTGCCTGATTCGCTTTAACATTTACTTTAAGTTTTGTGTTTATTTGGACGACCTACAAGGTATATGATTTTAACAAAACCATTACTAATCAACAAAACTCTCTTACAGTAGTCTATCATTATTTCAATAGTGTAATTACCTTTTGTTAAGTTTTACAATGTCCGACAAGCAAAACTTTAAGTTCCGTACAAGTCTGGACCATAAACCTATTTTTTGACAAGTATGGGCGTATATAAGCCATCCCAAGGCATTTCTGAGGCGTGTATACGCCTATGGACAAAACTTTAAAATGTCTAGGCGTATTATGGGCGTATTTCGGGTGTCTAGACGTTGGGTGATAGAATTTTAACCTTAACTTTGGCTGTCAGAACCTCTCTTAGTAATTTGGTCATAACTTTATCATAGGAAAATATTTTGAGGTGATTTTTGAGTCTAAATTCATTAGAATTTCATGCTCTACAACTTTTCTTTAGGTTACTAATTAAGTCATATTCCAAACTTAAAAATTCAGAAATCAGCAAATAAAGTCAGATTGTATACTAGACTTATCTTTCTTTGACCCGATTGGTAAAACATGATACCTCAAGCATTAATTTGCTAAGATAACATGTTCTAACACTCAATAACACTTCATAACATAAAAATAACAAAATCATAAATCTACTTATATATGATTTTATGACTTTTACTCAAGAACGCGAAAAAGACAAAGAACGTGAAGAACTAAGTTTCCTCGTTCTTGGTTTAGCTTGCTAAAATATGATGCCACAAGCATGAATTTGCTAGGTCATCATGTCTCACAACTCCATAACACTAAATTATAAAATTATAAACCTACTGATGTAGGAAATTATGACTTTTGCTCAAGAACACACGAAGAACACGAAGAACGATAAATCGTACATGATAATGACTTATGTTCTTGAGCTTTTGGATTTCATACTTGAAATAATTTCAGCATTATAACTGATTACATATGTGATTATAACACTTTATATTTGACAAAATTCCCTCATTACAACGACTTGTTTACTTGATTATAAAATTTTATAATTATTGCTCAAGATCATACAAAGAACACGGAGAACGACAATCGTACATGGCTACGACGTACGTTCTTGAGCTTTAAACTGTGAAAGCAAATTTTTCACTATAACTACTTTAAAATGAAGAAAGGCTCAAGAACATGTGAAGAACACGGAGAACGACAATCGTACATGGCTACAACTCGCGTTCTTGAGCGTTTATACAACGAAATTTAATCGAACATACAAATGACTAATGATTTACCTCTCGAAGTGCAAGTTTTAACTATTTCTTTGCATTTCCTTTGATCAAAACTCATTAGAACTCTTTATAAAATCTGATTTTGCTCTTGAACTATGGTGAGAATTAATGAAAAAATGGCTTAGTATTTATAGGCAAGCAAGGTCTAGGGCATAAAGGTCATTAACCCATCACTTCATGGTTAACTTAAAGTATTTTCTAGGAATATTCTTTTAGGGCTTGCATCATCATTGCAACATTGCTTACATCATCCAAATTTTTTCCATATTATTTTCGTATTATTTTCATATAATTTTTGTATAATTTTTATTTAATTTTCGTATTTGTGAATAGTGATTTCTAGGTTTTTTAACTCTTAGGGTTCAACCCTTAGGTTTTAGGTTTTCTCAAATCCTAAATTTAGGTTTTCTCCCAAATAACTTTTATTGCCTGATTCGTTTTAATGTTTACTTTAAGTTTTGTGTTTATTCGGACGACCTACAAGGTATATGATTTTAACATAACCATTAGTCATAAACAAAACTCTCTTACAATAGTCTATCTTTATTTTAATTGTGTAATAACCTTTTGTTAAGTTTTACAATGTTCGACAAGAAAAACTTTCAGTTCCGAACAAATCTGGACCAAAAACCTAATTTTTGACAAGTATGGGCGTATATACATCGTCCCAAGGCATCTATGGGGCGTATATACGGCTATGGATAGAACTTTAAAATGTCTAGGCGTATTCTAGGAGTATTTCGGGCGTCTAAACGTCGGGTGACAGAATTTTAACCTTAACTTTGGCTGTTAGAATCTCTTTTAGTAATTTGGTCATAACTTTATCATACGAAAATATTTTGAGGTGATTCTTGTGTCTAAATACATTAGAATTTCATGCTCTATAACTTTTCTTTAGGTTAATAAGTCATATTCCAAACATAAAAAATTTCAGAAATCAGCAAATAAAGTTAGATTGTATACTAGACTTGTGTATCTTTGATCCGATTGGTAAAACATGATACCTCAAGCCTTAATTTGTTAAGATAACATGTTCTAACACTCAATAACACTTCATAACATAACAATAACAAAATCATAAACCTACTTACGTATGATTTTATGACTTTTACTCAAGAACACGAAGAACGTGAAGAACTAAGTTTCCTTGTTCTTGATTTAGCTTCCTAAAACATGATGCCACAAGCATGAATTTGCTAGGCTATCATGTTTCACAGTTCTATAACAATAAATTACAAAATCATAAACCTACTTATGTAAAAAATTATGAGTTTTGCTCAAGAACACACGAAAAATACGAAGAACGAAAAATCGTACATGATAACGACTTATGTTCTTGAGTTTTTGGATTTCATTCTTGAAATAATTTGAGAATAATTTCATTCTTACATATGTGATTATAACACTTTATATTTGAAAAAATTTGGTCATTATAACGATTTGTTTACTTGATTATAAAAATTTATAATTATTGTTTAAGATCATACGAAGAACACGGAGAATGACAATCGTACATGGCTACGACGTACGTTCTTAAGCTTTAAATTATGCAATAAAATTTGACATTATAACTACTATAAAATGAAGAACGGCTCAAGAACACGTGAAGAACACGGAGAACAACAATCGTACATGGCTACGACACGCGTTCTTGAGCGTTTATACTACGAAATTTAATCGAACATAAAAACGACTAACGATTTACCTCTCGAAGTGCAAGTTGTAACTATTTCTTTGCACTTCCTTTCATCACAACTCATTAGAACTCTTTATATAATCTAATTTTGCTCTTGAACTATGGTGAGAATTAATGAAAAATTGGCTTGGTATTTATAGGCAAGCAAGGTCTAGGGCATAAGGGTCATTAACCCATCACTTCATGGTTAAGTGAAAGCATATTCTTGGAATATTTTTTTAGGGTTTGCATCATCATTGCTTACATCATCCGTATTTTTTACATATTATTTTTGTATTATTTTTGTATAATTTTCGTATAATTTTTGTATTTGTGAATAGTGATTTCTAGGTTTTTTAACTCTTAGGGTTGAACCCTTAGGTTTTAGGTTTTCTCAAATCCTAAATTTAGGTTTTCTCCCAAATAACTTTTATTGCCTAATTCGCTTTAACGTCTACTTTAAGTTTTGGGTTTATTCGGACGACCTACAAGGTATATGATTTTAACATAACCATTAGTCATAAACAAAACTCTCTTACAATAGTCTATCTTTCTTTCAATTGTGTAATTTCCTTTTGTTAAGTTTTACAATGTTCGACAAGCAAAACTTTCAGTTCCGAACAAATCTGGACCAAAAACCTAATTTTTGACAAGTATGGGAATATATACGTCGCCCCAAGGCATTTCTGGGGCATATATACGCCTATAGACAGAACTTTAAAATGTCTAGAAATATTATGGGCATATTTCGAACGTCTAGACACTGGGTGACAGAATTTTAACCTTAACTTTGGCTATCAGAACCTCTATCAGTAATTTGGTCATAACTTTATCATACGAAAATATTTTGAGGTGATTGTTGACTCTAAATTCATTAGAATTTCATGCTCTATAACTTTTCTTTAAGTTAATAAGTCATATTCCAAACATAAAAAATTCAGAAATCAGCAAATAAAGTTAGGTTGTATACTAGACTTATCTTTCTTTGATCCGATTGGTAAACATGATACATCAAGCCTTAATTTGCTACGATAACATAACATGTTCTAACACTCAATAACACTTCATAACATAAAAATAACAAAATCATAAACCTACTTACGTATGATTTTATGACTTTTACTCAAAAACACAAAGAACGTGAAGAACTAAGTTTCCTTGTTCTTGATTTAACTTGCTAAAACATGATGCCACAAGCATGAATTTGATAGGCCATTATGTTTCACAGTTCTATAACAATAAATTACAAAATCATAAACCTTCTTATGTAAAAAATTATGAGTTTTGCTCAAGAACACACGAAAAACACGAAGAACGAAAAATCGTACATGATAACGACTTATGTTCTTGAGCTTTTGGATTTCATTCTTGAAATAATTTGAGAATAATTTCATTCTTACATATGTGATTATAACACTTTATATTTGAAAAAAATTGGTCATTATAACGACTTGTTTACTTAATTATAAAAAATTATAATTATTGTTTAAGATCATAAGAAGAACACGGAGAACGACAATCGTATATGGCTACGACGTACGTTCTTAAGTTTTAAATTATGAAATGAAATTACTATAAAATGAAGAATGGCTCAAGAACACGTGAAGAACACGGAGAACGACAATCGTACATGGCTACGACTCGTGTTCTTAAGCGTTTATACTATGAAATTTAATCGAACATAAAAACGACTAACAATTTACCTCTCGAAGTGCAAGCTTTAACTATTTATTTGCACTTCCTTTGATCACAACTCATTAGAACTCTTTATATAATATGATTTTGCTCTTGAACTATGTTAAGAATTAATGAAAAATTGGCTTGGTATTTATAGGCAAGCAAAGTCTAGGGCAGAAGGGTCATTAACCCATCACTTCATGGTTAAGTTAAAGCATATTCTTGGAATATTTTTTTAGGGCTTGCGTCATCATTGCTTACATCATCCGTATTTTTTACATATTATTTTCGTATTATTTTCATATAATTTTCGTTTAATTTTTGTATTTGTGAATAGTGATTTCTAGGTTTTTTAACTCTTAGGGTTCAACCCTTAGGTTTTAGGTTTTCTCAAATCCTAAATTTAGGTTTTATAATTTTATAACTTTTACTCAAAAATACAAAGAAAGTGAAGAACTAAGCTTCCTCGTTCTTGATTTAGCTTGCTAAAACATGATGCCGCAAGCATGAATTTGATAGGCCATCATGTTTCACAATTCTATAATAATAAATTACAAAATCAAAAACCTTCTTATGTAAAAAATTATGAGTTTTGCTCAAGAACACACGAAAAACACGAAGAACGAAAAATCGTACATGATAATGACTTATGTTCTTGAGCTTTTGGATTTCATTCTTGAAATAATTTGAGAATAATTTCATTCTAACATATGTGATTATAACACTTTATATTTGAAAAAAGTTGGTCATTATAACGACTTTTTTACTTGATTATAAAAAATTATAATTATTGTTTAAGATCATACGAAAAACACGGAGAACGACAATCGTACATGGCTACGACGTACGTTCTTGAGCTTTAAATTATGAAATGGAATTTGACATTATAACTCCTATAAAATGAAGAGTGGCTCAAGAACACGTGAAGAACACGGAGAACGACAATCGTACATGGCTACGACTCGCGTTCTTGAGCGTTTATACTATGAAATTTAATCGAACATAAAAACGATTAACGATTTACCTCTCGAAGTGCAAGCTTTAACTATTTCTTTGCACTTGCTTTGATTACAACTCCTTAGAACACTTTGTATAATATGATTTTGCTCTTGAACTATGGTGAGAATTAATGAAAAATTGGCTTGGTATTTATAGGCAAGCAAGGTCTAGGGCATAAGGGTCATTAACCTATCACTTCATGGTTAAGTTAAAGCATATTATTGAAATATTCTTTTAGGGCATGCATCATCATTGCTTACATCATCCGTATTTTTTATATATTATTTTTGTATAATTTTCGTATTTGTGAATAGTGATTTCAAGGTTTTTTAAATCTTAGGGTTCAACCCTTAGGTTTTAGGTTTTCTCAAATCCTAAATTTAGGTTTTCTCCCAAATAACTTTTATTGCCTAATTCGCTTTAACGTTTACTTGAAGTTTTGTGTTTATTCGGACGACGTACAAGGTATATGATTTTAACATAATCATTAGTCATAAAAAAAACTCTCTTACAATAGTCTATCTTTCTTTCAATTGTGTAATTACCTTTTGTTAAGTTTTACAATGTTTGACAAGTAAAACTTTCAATTCCGAACAAATCTAGACCAAAAACCTAATTTTTGACAATTATGGGCGTATATACGTCGTCCCAAGGCATTTCTGGGGCGTATATACGCCTATGGACAGAACTTTAAAATGTCTAGGCGTATTCTTGGCATATTTCGGGCGTCTAGACGCCCGGTGACAGAATTTTAACCTTAACTTTGGCTGTCAAAACCTCTCTTAGTAATTTGGTCATAACTTTAACATACGAAAATATTTTTAGGTGATTCTTGAGTCTAAATTCATTAGAATTTCATGCTCTATAACTTTTCTTTAGGTTAATAAGTCGTATTCCAAACATAAAAAATTCAGAAATCGGCAAATAAAGTTAGATTGTATACTAGACTTATCTTTTTTTTATCCGATTGGTAAAACATGATACCTCAAGACTTAATTTGCTAAGATGACATGTTCTAACACTCAATAACACTTCATAACATAAAAATAACAAAATCATAAACCTACTTACGTATGATTTTATGACTTTTATTCAAGAACACGAAAAACGTGAAGAACTAAGTTTCCTCGTTCTTGATTTAGCTTGCTAAAACATAATGCCACAAGCATGAATTTTCTAGGTTATCATGTTTCCCAATTCTATGACAATAAATTACAAAATCATAAACCTACTTATGTAAAAAATTATGAGTTTTGCTCAAGAACGTACGAAAAACACGAAGAACGAAAAATCGTACATGATAACGACTTATGTTCTTGAGCTTTTGGATTTCATTCTTGAAATAATTTGAGAATAATTTCATTCTTACATATGTGATTATAACACTTTATATTTGACAAAATTTGGTCATTATAACAATTTGTTTACTTGATTATAACAATTTATAATTATTGTTTAAGATCATACGAAGAACATGGAGAACGACAATCGTACATGGCTGCGACATACATTTTTAAACTTTAAACTTTGAAATGAAATTTTACATTATAACTACTATAAAATGAAGAACGGTCAAGAACACGTGAAGAACATAGAGAACGACAATCGTACATGGCTACGACTCGCGTTCTTGAGCTTTTATACTACGAAATTTAATCGAACATAAAAACGACTAACGATTTACCTCTCGAAATGCAAGATTTAACTATTTCTTTGGACTTCCTTTGATCACAACGCTTTAGAACTTTTTATATAATATGATTTTGCTCTTGAACTATGGTGAGAATTAATGAAAAAATGGCGTGGTATTTATAGGCAAGCAAGGTCTAGGGCATAAGGGTCATTAAGCCATTACTTTATGGTTAAGTTAAAGCATATTCTTGGAATATTCTTTTAAGGCTTACATTATCATTACATCATTGCTTACATCATCCGTATTTTTTACTTATTATTTTTGTACAATTTTTGTATAATTTTTGTATTTATGAATAGTAAGGTCTAGGTTTCAACCCTTAGTTTTTACGTTTTCTCAAACTCTAAATTTAGATTTTCTCCCAAATAACTTTTATTGCTTATTAGGCATCTATGTTCCATACAAACACTATATCCTTCAACAGAACGTTCAAAAATGGAAAATGTTTCCGTTTGAAGAGCATTTTATGTTTTATTTTTGAGAAAATATTTGTAGCTCCCTTGTATCTATTTCCCATATAAATACTATATCGTGAAATGAAAAAAGTCAAAACATCGAAAAGAACGTTCACAAAGACGATAAACTTTTTTTCGTAAATCGTGTCTTTTTCGTATTTTTCCCCTGAAAATTTTATTGATTCCCTGACATCTAAACCTCATATTAACAATATGTTGTAAAATACGAGAAGTTATACAGATAAAAGAAACGGTCAAACGAATGAAAAGTATTTTCTCGTAAATAGTGCTTTTACCCATTTTTCGAGAAAAAAAACTATTGTTGACTATTACATGTTTTCAAAGCGTGGGAAGGATTATTAATATTGAAACGAAATATCAATTTGATCTATACATTTCCTTCGAGAGCCTAGGTTATTTTCTAGAGTTTAAACCATAAGGTTAGGGTTTAGGGTTTAACTTTTTTTCCAATTTCGGTTTTTGACCTAAATTGACTTCTGATTTTTAATAAGTGTTAGGGTTAACTACTTGAACCAAAACACAAAATCCTACCCATAGGTAATTCACATATCACATTTAAAAGATTAATTCAAGTTTTACTGTTCACATAACACAGATTAGGTTAAAGACTTTATCCTCTTAGTTGTATACAATCGTTCTTTAAGTTTTAAATTGACAATCTTTAATTAGATCTTGTCAAATCATATTTAAAATGTTTGGGATATTACAGTTCCTTCCTTGCATCCTACCTATTAATAGGTCCACGAATCGTTGCATGGAATCTTCTTGATCCCTGTCATTTTTCACTTACTCATCCTGTGTTTGTTGCACTGGTTGTCTTTTTCTAGGCAGCATTTTCTGTTTAACAAAACTTATATTATTATTTCATCATTTGTTATTATAATATTGCCTCTAAACCACTTAAAGATTAAGACGACAATAAATGCATAAAAATATAAACATATTTATATTCATATACAACTAGATTAGTGAATAACACTTTACATTCAGTAGCATATTGCTATAAACATTCTTCTATCCCGCTATAACTTCAAAAGCTGGGATTTACAAAAATATATTATCACATACTTACACTAACAGAGTTGGGATTTATAGTCACATATCCCTCAATCACAAACAAAAAGTGGGATTTATGTACACACACACATACACACACACACACACACACACACACACACACACACACACACACACACACACACACATATATATACACACACACCTACTAAATCATATTCATCTAGCATACCACACGCCAAAGCGTCGTCGTACTCCTCATGACTAAAATGGATCATTAGTTGCCGACTCATGGTGTGTCGAATCTGACCTTCTTCTATCGGATGCCATTACACCTTCTCCCTCCATTGACCAAAAGTTGTGTTAAATGTATAACTCATGGTGTCCATCCTCGCCCTCTCGGCTCCCACCTCTCCCTCCAATCTATCCACTATCCTGGCTACCTTAACCCAATCGTTCTCGAATCTGACCCCGTCAGGAATTTCCTCATTCAGCTTGGTCTCTAAGACCTCCTTCACATTCTGCAGATCTACGATCTTGTGTTCTGCCTCACGGTACTTACAGCTCAGTTTCAAATTCCTATTGACCAGGTGAAGTACCACGGTCACTTGCTGAGCTAGTACTGCCTGATGCTCTAGTTGCTGCTCCTCGAGCTCTTTCACTCTATCATGTAGCTTTATATTCCTATCCATAATTTGTCCATACATATCATCCTCTGATGGTACCTCCTCCTCAAGCGGTCCATCTAAGAACCTTTCTAGCTAATCGTCTGCCTCAGGATCCATCTCGGGCTCATACTTCGCTTCTACCGGTGCTACAGCTATAACTAGCTCAACTCTCGTGAGCTCTTCACATACTACGTGTATGTTGCGGGGCTCTTCCTCCCTAGCCTGACTAGATTCCCTAATTTTTGGCATCTTATAAAATCACAATAACGACTTCATTAGTCCTTCACAATAACATATTTATATTCTCAAATAGCACATATTTTGTAAATTTGTATTTCTAATGAATTTTAATAATTCACCTCTTATAACTCTAAATGAGTTTTTGTATCTTTTTTACAGTCATATTCCTAAGGTTTTCTTCCACCTAAGATTTATAACATGTCAGCTCTGATACTAATTTGTGACGCCCCCAAAATCTAGGCTATCTTTAATCTCAGATATGGTGTTCACGGTACTACGTTACCACAATTCTATATCCATACATTCGATTAAAACATTACTAACTACAATGTTCTTACAAAATAAACCATAACTAGTCCCAAATTACTATAACCTTTACAAAATACAAAATTTAATAATGTTAAGTCATATTACACATTACTATTTAACAAAAGATAACACATAATTCTCATTATCCCATACCCAGCTACTTTTCCATTTCTTTTATCCTTACCAGATCCACCGGCATTTTTTGGATTAGCTGAAATATTATGTTTAAGCAAGGGTGAGTAATTAAGTTGTTCCGCAAGTACAAAACAGTTTATGAACATAATATTTCATGAATACCATAATCATTTTCAAATAGCCTTCAACAATTGTACAATAATTATGAAGAAGCAACAATAATAGAAATAACATTTTCTTTGATTTAGAATCATTATCTTTCATTCTGAAAGGTCATAAGACCAAGAACAAGTTAACAATATTACCAATCGCAAGGACTGATAATGCTTGATAGGTCATAAGACCACATTACTTTAAGATGTGTACTTTAGGGGATTAACCTATTGTACCCTATAATGTGCACAACATAACCATCTAACTTAATCGTCAACCGAAATCATATGTCTGGTTATCTTGTCAAGGTTCTTAGACCTAGACTGGTCATTGAACCAAAAAAGATACCAAGTGGATGGGTCACTGGTCCAATCAATGGTCGAACCGTTATTGACTCAGTGACGTCATTAATATATAAAAATATATATTATTAGTAATTAATAAAAAATTTAAAACTCTCATTTTCAATGAACTAAAACATAATAAAGTTGAGTTACAATATTACTAAATATGGTTAATTTTAATATTAAAAAAAATTGTGTACAAAAAAAAAAATCGAGTCACTGGGTCAATAACCGATTTTACCTGTTGGAACCACTGATCTGACCGATGGGTCAACTAGGCAATCGAATTTTAGCCAAAACTAGTTTTTTTGTTCAAAACGGACTGGAGTGCCAACCGATTTTGGTTTTTACCAGTCAACCGATTATTCGGTCTGAATTTTAAAATCATGTATCTTGCTTTTAGTTCCCCTACTATGAGGGTTGTTCATTCTCAACTTTAACACAGGATTCCGTACTAAAATAATTTGGTTTGAATTATTTTTAAATAATTATCATGAATTCAATAACTTGTCTCAAAGGTTTAGCCGAAACAAGTGGCATCGACTTACATTATAATTAGTTCATGCATAATGAACTTTAAACTTTTAAAACAATTCAATGACGAAACATTCTTTTTAAAGCATTAACGTGCAAACATGATATATAATTATAAATTATGACCTTAAGAACAAGCTCGATTAGAATACTTGCCTCATTCGTCGTCTAATGCTACTTTTAGCTTATCACTTCTCGTGCGACCTACATTATTAATAAGTCGGTCTACCAATTAGTCACTTACGGACCTACATATTGGTTTAACTTAATCACATAATTGTCGTTGTGTGTCCTTTAATAACGACTATACATCTTAATCAAAATTTAAAAATATTAAATTTTATTTTTGAAAATTCGACCCGAATCGAACCGACATGGTTAACCCGATCCGACCTAACCCGACCCTATAATGACCACGAATATTAAATAATATTATAAATAAAAATTAAGAATTTATTTTTTGATGAAGTGAATTGAGTGTGAATTAATTTAAATCATTATGTGAATAATTGATTATATGGCTATGTGTTGATATTAATTAAAGAAAAATTCAATTAATGATTTATTTAATTAATGGACTAACCCAGAGGAATTTAATATAAATAAATTGATGGGTAAATAATTCAATTAACTTTGTATTTAGCAAGTTTCATTAGATTATGTGATTTAATTGAGGTAATTATTATATGAACCCAATGTGCCAAGTTATGTAAATTTATTTAATAGTCCATGTATGCAATTTAATTTTAATGGGCTAGTTTTGTAAATTATTTAAACAAACCCATACAATTAATTGTGTATTGGACTTATAGATAATTAATGTGTGATCATATAATTTATTAAACTAGCCCATTACTTGAATTAATTATCAACTATGCTAGTAGCCCAATAATTTAATTAGTGTAGCCCAATAGAAATTATTTAGTGGCCCAAATACTAACTCATTGGGTACATTTAGTAATAGTCAAAGTCTTGGTCAAGATATCTATAAATTCGACAATAAAAATAAATCAAAATTAGGGAATAATGGGGAGAGGACCAAGTGGGTCCCAAGTAATCTCCATTTTACTCATTTAATTAGTGAAAAATTTTAAAAATCTCCAAGAAGGCTTTGTTTGGATAGCATTGGGGATAGGTGTATAGATATAGGAAGTGTAAGCATACATATTGGATGGACTTAAATTAATAAAACTCTCTTTGACGAACTTAGTTTTTTATTTACTACATTTTGTTAGCAACTTAGAGAGAGGTTACAGAGACAAGCTCTCAAGAAAAATTAATAAAGACTTAGAGAGAGAAAGCTAAGAGAACCCTAGAAAGGGTCATTAAATTTTCAAGTGTGGTGGTTAAAGAGCATTAAAAACCATCAAGGAGAGATAGTTTTGAATCTCATCTAGTTTCATCAACTACTTTGGAAGAGAGAGAAAGAGGGTTTTAAGAACAAAGAGATTAAAAAGTGTTTTTAAACTTTAAATCTTAAGTTTATAGTTATATATGTTGTTATATATGATTTGTGGTGGCTAGATGTTGAAATATTTGAAGTCATGGTTCATAATAGTAGACAAATGTGTATTTGGGGGTATATATGTGAATCTATGGATATAAAAAATTACATTGTCAAAATGTATTTTTATGCACTAAAATATGTTTTGATGGTTTAAAAATAATTGTAAGGCCTTTGAATGTAAGATCTATGATGTGTGTAAATAGATCTTTGACTGTTGAGCAAAATAAAGTTGGTTTCATGTATAGATGTTTTATGTTGGTGAATATATGATTTTTCTAGCAAAATAAATTGAGGTATGAAATCCTAGACCTTTGATCCAAAATATTTTATCTTAAATGATAGAAATCCAACAAACTTGACATTGCATCATTTGGATGTATATATTGTGACGACCCCGAATACTGGTCCCCCGAACCTCGAACTCGATTCATCACAGGTACTACCTTTTCCTTATTGTTCATGAATTATAACAATATTATAATTGATAAATAACCATTTATTTATAATTTTACAACCTCTCTTTCTATTCCAGAATCGAAATCTTTATACATTCCTAGTATGTCTTAATATCATACATGATACGACATTCTATTACAATCAACTTGCGTATTTAACACTCATATAACATACCAATTAAAGTCTTATACTACACAATCATTTACCTGTCCACTTCGAACTAATATCTACAACAAATACTTAGATCTTCGGTGCAAGTAATATGCTTTACTGTTCCTTGATCTTTATCGAAAACTTCAAATAATTTGCACTATATGAAAATGTTGGTTTAGGCAAGAGTGAGCACGACGGCTCAGCAAGTCTAACAGATAACACATAACACATAGTTCATGTTTATACATGCTTCTCATGCTTCATAAATTACATTATATGAATGCAGCATACTTCTCATGTTTTGCATTTATTCATGCAACATACTGATCATGCATTGGAATGAATACATGACATACAGTTCAACTTATTCAATTAATTCAAGCTTTCTATCAAATAGAATCAACACACCTCATATGGTTTCACAAAAAACATATTTAATTCAAATTCTCACATACTTCAAGTGCACACACAACAATTAAACACATAGCAACAATATTTGAAAAACTTGTCTGGTTTGCTTCTACTAGTTACGCTTATTTGCGTCTCTTGTTCAACCTACAATTTATATAGGAAATTGAAATAATCATTAGATATAATGACTATTACTTAGTCTTAACTTAAGACCTTAACTTCAAAGTATTAACTCTTTAGTTGTCCGGCAAATGAACCTATACGTTCCGGATAAAAACCCTAGCCCAAATCTAGTTGGACATGTCGGGTACACTTAACCAACTTACGCATTCACTACACATGCTTCGTACGACCTACTTTTAATAAGCTGTCTAAATTAGTCACAAATGGACTATTTACATTGGTTTAATTTAATTAAACTTTCTTCTTTTACATAACTTAATGATTCAGATATTAAATAACATACCAAATATCTCAAAATATTATCTACCTTTGATAATATACAACTACCTTCAACTATTATTAACCATTTAATAATATTTTAATCACTTATTAATATTATTAACCATTTAATAATATTTTAATTTCTTATTAATAGTATTAACCATTTAATAATATTTTTATCACTTCTTAATATTATTAATCATTTAATAATATTTTAATCACTTATTAATATTATTAATCATTTAATAATATTTTAATCTCTTATTAATATTATAAACCATTTAATAATATTTTAATCACTTCTTAATATTATTAATCATTTAATAATATTTTAATAAACCATTTAATAATATTTTAATCACTTCTTAATATTATTAACCATTTAATAATATTTTAATCATTTATTAATGTCGTTAATTATTTAATAGCCTTTTTAATCTTATACTAATGTTATTAATCATTCCATAGCATTTTAGTTACTTAAATATTTAATCCTTTAACCATATTTTAATACTCTTCAAACCATACAAATAGTTAACTTTTTAATAATGTTAAGCTTAGTCTTTATTTTATACATTTAACTACCAATGAGTCACTAATAGACTTTATTTATATTAGTTTAATATTCAAACACATTTATTTTACAAGTTTATCTTAGGTTTTAAGTCTCTAACAACGTTTCGTTTAGACTTTTCATTAAACGACAAGTTAAACCGGAGTTCTAACTTGATAAAACTTTAAAATATCAAAATTTAGAATTTTTCACACTGTACCAGCGCTGGAAGCGCTGGTCATAGTGTTAATTGAGAGCTTTCAGCGCTCAAAACAGAATGTCCGAGCGCTGGCGGCGCTCATTTTGGCTGTCTGGACCTCCTTTATTAAAACTGCCATAACTTTTTCATACGAAACTATTTTTGAGTGATTCTTGAGTCTACATTGTGTAGAATTTCAAGATCTAAAACTTCTCTTTAGATCACAAATCCAAATTCCAAACGGAATTAAACTAAAAATGGCTCACAATGCAACCTAGGGTTTTAAAATCAACATCTTTTGCAATAAAGGCCATAACTTCTTTGTTTTTTCATCTTTTTGTGAGATTCAAGTTGTGTTGGCTTTATAACTCACTCATAAAACTTTCTAGCCATATAAATCAAGTATTTAACTTGTACAATTCTAAATGACACAAAATATAGCACATAGATACTTAGGGTTTTACCAGTAAAGCTTTATATAGCGTTTTCTTTAATTTATATGTACATCGCCCATACCAAATCATGTTATAAACCCATCAAACTATGAATATACATATATTACATAGCTAAAGACTTCTAGAACAACAAAATGAGTTTTGATCGGTTAAAAATAGATTTTAACCGTTTAAAACATATATAGACTACCAAAAATGAACTTAGGAAGAGTTAGAGTATTTTTGAACCTCTTGGACATGGATGTTCTTCTTCCTTTGGATATGAACTTGCTAAGGACTCCTCATTGAATATTCTCTAGCATTTTTCCTTGGTTGATCTTCAACTCACAAGAGTTTACTTCATTTTCTCTCAAAGAACTCTCTCTTTTTTCTCTAGCATTTCTAGACAAAATGACTAACAACCACCACTCATGTGTGGAGCATATCTATTTATAGTCACATGTTAATCATTCATCAACCCCCTAATCATCTAACACCAGTCAATTAGTGGTCTTAAACATACTTACTATTGGAGTGATTGACCTTGTGAATGACAAGGTGATTGACCTCCATCAACCTTGATACAAGTTATTGATTGTGTGCCATTTAAGCAACATAAAAGAAACAAGCTACCCATGTGGGGCCCCTAAAAATCTCATCAAATGGCATTTTATTCTCCATTTTTGCTTTATTTTTTTCTTCATTTAATAAACATATATATATATATATATATATATATATATATATATACACACATATGATCAATTGTTGACCAATTTTGACTACCATTTGGGCAACACATTGGACTCTAAGATTTAATATATTGGGCTCTCCAATTAATTAGTTTGGGCTCAATTTAATTATCACATTGGGCTAACATTAAATACCCTATGTTACATTTAATTAAAACAAGCATTGAGCTTGATTAATTATAACTTGAATCAAGGTTTAATTACTTACATAGACTACTAGGTTAATTTATTTAACTTAGTTTAATACATCAATTGGACTTATAATATAATCCAATTAGACTTACCTTTAATTATCCTACCACATTGGGTTACATAATTAACTCACTCATAGTTAATTCTCAACACTACCTTCCTTCCTCTATAAATTAACCAATGTTTAGTTAATTATCTCTCTTATCTATTAACTAGGGTTATTTAATTAACCCCACATTAGTTAATTCTCTACACTCAATCAATACTTAAAAAATATTCTTCCAACACATTGACCATCATTTGACTTTAATGTGTTTGGGCTACATGGATTACTTTGTATTGGGCTCTCTTATTTAATTGCTTGGGATACCCAACACAATTCACATATCATATATAACTTGGGATTTGTAATTAATTTAATTGGACTTCCACACCATTATATACCATACTTTCCAATATTATTTAATTGGACTTATATTAATTACCTCTTGGACTATATCATAACATAACATTTGGGCTTATTATTTAATTACCCACCTTCATGCAAGTATTCCCATATTGGGCTTGTATTAAATCCATTAATGGACTCTATATAATAACTAAATAATTAAGTTAATTACTTAATTAATTATCTTCTTAATATTGTCATTCTAGGCAATATTTCACTTCTCTACTTGCTAATCCTATCTTTAATTCATGACTCATATAATTAACTCAATTAATTATGTTACATGACTTTCCTTCTTAATCCATACTTAAACTAATTAATTTATTAGTTTTATTGAGTATCTAATTTACTCATCTTTTTATTTGGCTAACAAACACAACTCTAGGAATATATAACTATGTATATATATCCTTATAATCATCTTCACTTCTCAAATGAATTTATTTTCTTAATAAATTCTCTATATGCATCATTACAATATTCTCATATTTAATTTCTAACAAATAAATTATGTTAAAAAAAATGTTCTCTCAAATTCTACACATCTCACTTCTCAAACTCTAGGTTTTAAACCATAATCTTTAATTTATTATTTAAAATCTTATTTACAAATCTTGTAAATATCTGGGATATTACATAAATTTCATTTTATGTAAGTTGGAATCATGTTATCAAAGTGTTGATATATATATATATATATATATATATAACAAAGCTGGAATTCCCTGGCAACAGGTGCCTCAGCGCCTATTTCCTTCTTATTTTTGGGCGCCTAGCGCTCTGCTACTGCTGCTCTGGATTTGTCGAAATTCTGGGTTGGGTCAGGCGAAAATCGAGGTGAACCTATTTTATTTATTTAATCAGGTCATATAATGCCTTAAATATTAATATAATTAATATGGGACCCAAATAAAATAATTATTTATTATTTAAATAACTTTAAATAATAAATAAAGTAAAATAAAAATATTTAAGGTAATTAATTGTTATTTAATTAATATTAAATAATAATTAAAGTAACTAGAAATAATTATTTATTTATTATTTAATTGTTATTAAATAATAAATAAAGTAAATAAAAGGAATTAAAAATAATAAAATTAATTATTTATTATTTAATTAATACTAAATAATAAATAAAGCAATTAGGTCATTATTTGATAGTTAAATATATTAAATATTAAATAAAGTAAATAAATTTAAAAATATAATTATTTATTATTTAATTAATATTACATAATAAATAAGAATAATTAATTAATTATTATTATTTAAATAATATTAAATAATAATTAAAGGGAAACTAAAGTTAATAAACTAATTATTTATTATTTAATTAATATTAAATAATAAGTAAGGAAAGCAAGGATACTAAATTAATTATTTATTATTTAATTATTAAATAATAAATAAGGGTGAATGAGGTTAATAAAATAGGTATTTATTATTTAATTAATATTAAATAATAAATAAGGATATTTAATTAATCAATTATTATTTAAGGGATGTCAAATAATAATTGAAGAGGAATGAGATTAAATAAAATAATTATTTATTATTTAATTAATATTAAGTAATAAATAAAGGTAATTAAAATGATTATTTATTATCTAAACAATGTTAGATAATAAATAAAGTAATTAAACAAATTTGATAAATTGTTTAAGGGTCTAAATAAATAAGAATGTGAATGTTTGAAGTTTAGCAAATGATAATAAAGTAATGAAAGTGTTTTATGATGTGCTATGTGATAATCATATGTGATTAAATGCTAAGTGATTAGTGATAGTAAATATTTCAGAGCAATTATATGTGATACTAATAGGAACACCAGGATTCCCTTGTTTTAAAACTTTTCACATCATGCTGAGTGGCAATAAAGATCGTGAACTTCTCACAAATTCAACAGTTGTACTGACTATGAATTCTATGTATGTTCCTTAGTTATATAGAACAGGAACTTTTCCTAACAAGTGTCAATAGATGACCAGTCTAGCAACACCCTATATTATACATAACACGGAATTGAAACGCACCTGTGTCTGGCCGGCACCTCCGACTTAAATATCTCATATATTAGGGTTGTTCATCTTAGTCTCTATATTAGAGTCTGTACCAAAGCAATTTGGATTGGATTACTGTTCGCCTTTTCCCGTTCAGAAAATACTTCACGCAAGTGCACGTGGTTTAAGTGTAGTATAAGGCTAGCAAGGTATCGTTCCCACGAGGAATTGTAAATTAAACATTGAATAACTAGTTAATAATTGAAATAACACCAATTGAATTTAGTGGATTGAAAATATTGTTAAGTAATGAAGTTAATTTCAACAATTAAATTACTCAAAACGGAATTCTCTAAAATTGAAGACGTTTAGGGTTTACAACTTAATCATTTGTCATTGACTGAACCAAGTTATTCCTATGAAGTTAAAATACACGCACGAGATTGCTAATTGAGAACTCTTTAAAAACTGAATAATATTTTTCGATTATTATTCAGCTAATTTTCTCCAATTCTATCTATTATGGAATAGATTGAAGAAGAACATCTCTTTTAAACCAATAACCTATATTTCTATGATTGCTGAGTTTAAAAAGATAGTAAGCTTCAGTTCTCTACCAATTACATGTGGCAATTGAGTATATTTCTATCTCAATCACAATTTATATTAACAAATAAGTCACATGCTACTATACAAGGGTCTAATTTTGTAAGACCCCGAATTTTATGAAATACAAAATTTAATTTTTCTTCATATATATTTTTTGAAACAGTAAGTGGTTAAATCGATCAAGTTAAAAGTTAAGGATGTTATCTGCAAATTTTATTTTGTCGTACAATATTTGCTTTGTCGGGGAATATTCGTTTGGTCGGGGGATATTCGTGTCGTACGACGGCGCCGAAATAACAAATTATTGGTGGACCCCACAACGGAATATTTGTCGGATATAGAAAACGACAGAAATAACCTTTTTAAATAAAAATAGTCAACGGAACTGTTAAAATACCAGTGATAAAAGAATAGTAGCATACGGTAGTTTTTGGTATTTTCTGTAGCACACGGTACTCTACAGTAACACACGGTATTGCATAGTGTCTCATATTATTGGTCTGATAATTGACACCGTAACTGTTACGCATCATTTCATCGATAATTGTCACTGCATAATATTTTATATTATCAATTCAATAATTGTTGTTACACAGTATTTTGCATTATTGATTTAATAATTGTCATTACACTGTATTTTATATCATTGAGTCAATAATTGTTGCTGCACTGTTTTTAAAATTATTGAACCTAATAATTGTCACAGTAACATATGCACAGTAATTCACATTATTGAATCAATAATTGTCATTACACAGTAACGTATGCTTTCTTTTACATTATTGTTATCTCTATTATGATGTTATTTAAACAGTTGTATTTCATTAATTTATTGACTTGATATCTAAGAGCTAACTATACTGTATTTATAACAATTAGTCATAATAATTGAATTGATAAAGTTATTTGTTTATAATATAAAGTTAGGTGATTATTAGGTGATATGCAATGAATGGTGTAGATTAAAGTGTGAATTATTGTAGAATAATTGAATTGATTTGTTTATAATATAAAGTTAGGTGATTATTAGGTAATACGAAATGAATGGTGTAGATTAAAGATAATATAAAATTTGAAATGGATGGTGTAGATGAAAAGATGATCTTTAAATGAATGGTTTAGATTAAAGGAATGATAAGATTTTTGGCTATAAATAGAAGCCTTAACTTAAGGATTTTTCATAAACTTCCTTACTTGTTCTTTCTTTCTCTCTCTAAATACTTCTTGTGAAAGTTTTCTCTAAGTGTGCTTAAGTCATCTTGAGTATTTGTGAAGATCTATAAGTGTACGTGTACCGTTCAAGTTAATCAACCTCATCCAGTCACGTGTTAAAGTAAGGGATTATCATTATTTGATTCTCGAAAATAATATTGTTTCTTTCTTACTCATAAGATGTGCCATTTATTTCCATGTATTAAATTGTGGGAATAACCTTACGGCGCGGATTATCGCCTGTTGGTGAATAACCTTTCGTATTCATTCATTATTAATCTCTGAGAATAACCTTACGGCGCGGATTATAGCCTGTTTGGTGAATAACTCTTTGTACTCAAATTCTATTAAATTGTGGAAATAAATTACGGCGCGGATTATCGCCTGTTGGTGAATAACCCATTTGTATTAATTTCCTTCACCTTTTGTTAATCAAACCTGCTACGGTAAGGGATATTATTTTCTTTCATACTCCTAAATCGAAATTTATTATGGAACTATTGCTTCTATAATTCCTGAAAATATTATATGTTCCATAATAGATGAACTTCATTATTTCAACTGAACCTTCCTATTTACGTGAACCTTTCTATTGAACTGTAACCGTTATTCTGAACTGTGGATCTTGAATATAATTTTTAAATTTCACTCCACATCATGTTGACAATTTGGACATTATTTGAATCTGCACAAAGTAAACTTCTGATACTTATTGTTTATCCTGTTTCTTCTGTTCATCATTTGTATCACTGTTATTTGTACTAATCATCAAGAATCAAGCTGTGGTGAATATTTGTGGCCGGGGGCACAGATGTGATATATTTGTTGAACAGATGATAGGTTAAAGGCGATACATCTGTTCGGTGTCTTTTATGGCACGTGGTGAATGTTCTCTTTGGCCCGTAGTGCAAAGATGAACTGTTGATGTGCATGATTATGATCAGGAACTGTGAATTTATATTATCATGACTAATGGTATTTCAGATGATAAAAGTTGATGATGTTTTTACGAAAAAGAGAAGCGAGTGGACATTATAGTCTGCATTATTCTTCTAATAGATTGCTCATTCCGCTGCTATTATTGATCTAAACATTGTTTAAGAATTTAACTGCAGTTTTTGATATAAACCTTGTAGTCTATTGTATTCTATCAAGAACTCAACTGTTGAAGGCTAATGATAATTTATTCGTCATTATCTTAGTCATGATATTTCTTACTGGGCTATTTGAGCTCACCCTTTCTTTTGTTCCATTGTTTTTCAACAGGAGATGAAAACATAACAGGGTCTAGCCGGGGAATGGAGTGAGGGTCCGAGGAATAGTTATCATAGTCTTCACGTTTTGTAAAATAGTGTGGCAATAATAGTGAAGACTTAGTTGTGTATTATTATACACTGTATTGTTGTACGTTGTGCTTTGTTGTAATAATTTTGTTGTAGTCTTTTGACGACTCAAGTTTGGAATGTGTGGGCCCAGATTTGGGGGCGTCACAAATTTCATACATAATCTCTCAATTCTATATGAAATACCAAGTTAAGTCACTGGCCAAGTAAATTAGAAACAATAAACAGTCATGGTAGTCAAACCCACATGTATTTAACAAGCACAGATAATAACTTGCTTCAGTTTATACAGATAATTACATTGCAAACCCTAAACAGTAGAATTAGGCCATGGTCAATCTAAGAAAATATACACAAGAGTGAATTTTAGCCATAATAAATTAATAACAATTGAAGTACAAGAGTTCAGAGATAAACTAAATATATATTCTTGCCCTTCTCTGCACTAGACTGAATTTCTTCCGTCAACTACAATTTTTTCTTCTCTTCCCTCAGTTCGCTCTGTGTGTCTTTTTTTTTCTCTTCTTCTCCGTGTCGCTTTCTTCTCCCCCTTTCTTTCTTTTTGTTCTTGTTAAAAAAAATCCCCCGCTGCCTCGCATGTTAACCGCCCAAAACTGACTTCACAACTGCTCAGTTTCGTGGAAGAAATCAGCCACTTGAACGTGACGCAGCTGCTTCACCCATCATGCAGCTGCGTTGAAATTGCCTCACGCAGCTGCTTCACACTTAACGCAGCTACGTTGAAATCGCATGACGCAGCTGCTTCAAAAGTCATGCAGCTGCGTTGAAGTCACGCAGCTGCTTCAATATCTCACGCAGCTGCGTCTGATCATTCTGGAAAAGACAGCATCTTTGACGCAGCTGCTTCACTTCTTGACGCAGCTGCGTTAACCTGGCTTCGAAATTACTGATATGCCCTTGCAAGCTATTTTCCATACAAACCTGAAACAAATGCACAAAAATGCATAAAATTGAAATAAAAACGCTTAAGAACTACAATATATAAGTTAAGAAGCGAATATTTTTGAGGTACAAAATCGGCTCAACAATTACTGTAATGATATACAAATTGGAAGCTTTATAAATATTGTAAATTAATAAGTTATTAATGAAAATTAATTTTTAAAGTGTGACAAGTGTTTTGGGACAAGCTAATTATGGATTATGTAATTGAAGAATTAAATTCAAGTCTAATAAAACAAATTTGGATCAAAGTGGACTTGAATTAGATTAAAAATGAGCAAGAAAGGATTTTTAAGGAAATTACATGGAAAATTGATTATCTAGGAATTTTGCCAAAAGTCCAAAATGCCTTTGATAATTCAAATAAGGACATTGGTATCCTATGATGGTGAAATGACAATTACGCCCTTGTTTAATCAAGTGAAATGCCTTTTTTGGCCCTAACCATGCATGGTTAAGCTAACCAATGCATGGTTAGTTGTTAGAGATTATATGCAACACATATATGTCTATCATATATTTCAAGTATCAAGCCAACTACGTCATACGAAAGCTAGCAAAGTGAGAGAGAGAGAGAGAGAGAGAGAGAGAGAGAGAGAGAAAATAGAAGAGAAAGCTAGGGTTCAAGGAAAATCACAAGGATTGAACACCAACAAGTGATCAAGTGAAGTAGAGAAAGGCAACAAAGTGGAGCATCCATCTTTAGCAAGTTTTATAGCTAGGAAGAAGAGAGCACATAGAAGGTATAAATGTGTTTAAGCTATAGAACTTTGTGTTTATGTGTTTAAATCGAAGTTGGAGTGAAGTCATGCATGTATCTTTGGTTATATGTGTTTATTATGTGAATTTTTGTAAGTTTATGTGCTTCATGTTTGGTATTGGATGAAAACCTAAGCTCCAAGTTGTTAGAACAAATGTGATACACTATTCATGTATATATTAAAAGCTACAAAGCATGATTATAGGATGATCATGTATTATATGTTGGTAATTAGGATGAAAACCTAGTTCAAAGTGTTGATCATGCTAGATACATAAGAAATTTATGTTAGATAGCACATTAGAAGCTTTAAAGGTTGAAAAATATGTTTTGTAAAGAAAAGTTTGAATATTAAACTATATTTTAAGTTTAAACCAATTCATAATCTGTAAAGTGTTTTGGTAGGTGCATGTAGAAGTTACACAAGCATGCGAAGTTGTTAGATGTACATGTGTTAAGCTATATGTGCATGATGCACAAGAATTCAAATGGTATTCAAAGGTTGAGTTTTGAAAAGTTGGTAAAATACCACCAAGGTGTAATTTTTGGCCATTTTGTGTAATTGCAGGTCAAATGAGGCCATACAGCTAAGTTTTAGGTAAACACATGTGTTAGAGTCCATTTTGGAACTCATTTGGTGTATATGGCGATAAATGTGGTTTTAAAACGTTCGTCGACGACCAAAACGATTTATTTGGAAAAACAATGTCATTTTAAGATTTTTAAATATTTTGATGGTCCACGCAAGTCCAATACATGTTATGTGTGCTATGTGAGGTTTTGGAACTTAGATAATCAAATTAGGGCCAAAGATAGCAAGGATTTTTTATAGAAATTTTTTTCTGAAAAACCAGTGCGGCGTCGGGGCACCATATTTTGCACTGGAAATAGCGTCGGGGCGCAATGCTGCTGTGAGAAGCTCACTAGGGCGAAACCAGAGTAAGCCGGGGCGCAGTCTGGCCAAGCACTTCTCGCGGCCAGCGAGATTCAAAGAAGAAAACACTGTGCCGGGGCGCAGTGTTCTAAATTTTAAAATTTATTATTTTTAATTCCAAAATGCAATATTTTGATATTAAATGATAGGAACATGTATGTAAGCCATAATTTGATAAAAATAATCAATGTGGTAGATGTTAAGGATAAATAAACAATGTGTTAAGGGTTATGTAAAGCTAAAGGGTAGATTTTATAGCAAATTATCACATGCATGTGTATGTAACTAATACATGAACCCATATTATGGTCATGTAGGTTATAAACGGGGTAACATTTTACTAGTTGTGGTAGACGAGGATATAGGCAAGTGTTCTATCTGAACTCTTATTTGCAGTTCTTTGAACAGATATCAATGTTATGTATTCTTGTGATCATGTAAAGTTCATTCACCATTAAACTACTTTGAAAAAGGTCTATGTCAATCTTGATTTCGGCTAGACACTGTGACGCCCCCAAATCCGGGCCCCTTGTACCACGGGTTTGGTGCTCACGTAACTATTCTCCCATGTCATCTCATACAATCTGAATAAAATAATAATAAGAGCTTAATTTACATTCATCCATAACTAATCCCAGGTTCTACGTACCTTTATACATACAAGCTATCATACCTGATATCAACACCCGACCCCTCGGTCTTCTCTGACTTAGCTGAAATATCACGAATGAAAGCAAGAGTGAGCTTAAGATAGCTCAACAAGTAAAAAAACACCAGATAACATGATATTTCGAACAGATAAATATAAATCATTTACAAGGAAATTGAGATATTCATATTACCACTGGCTTTTGGCATTTCAACAGATGATGAGGGAATTATAACACAAAATGAAAATGACTATCCGGAAACATGGAATTTTAATTGTTGTATGGTCACAAGACCAAGAACATGTTAAGAACAATATCAATCATCAAGACCTATACTGCCCAAATTAATTATAATACGTTAAGAACAATATCAATCACAAAGACTGACATTGCCCAATAGGTAATAACACCAGTTTAGATGCGTACTCTGACTGATCAACCCATCGTACTTTATATTATGCACAACAAACAACTAACGACGCAACCACGTTATAATTATTTCATTTTCTTTATCCTTTATTCCGCTTTTATAACAAAAATAGGGTTGTTCTGTTACAGCATAACATAGAGTCCGCACCACAACAATGTGGATTGGAGAACATAACAATCAAAAGCTGAATTTAACATGAAACATTTCATGTGTCTAGCCAGAATCAAAATTAGCATCGACTTTTTCAATATAGTTCAATAAGGAATGAACTTTAAATGGTAATACGAATACACAATATGAATGTTTGTTCAAGAAACTGTAATTAAATGTTCAGTTAGAAAACTTGACTTGGTCCTCGTCTATCACAACTGGTAAAATATTATCCCGTCTATAACCTACATGATCATAATATTGGTTCATGCATTAGTTATGTACATATGCATGCCATAACTTGTTATACAAGTTATCACTTAAATTTACATAACCCTAATCAAATAACACATCATTTATTTAAATCTTAATATCTACCATATTGATCAAATTATGGTTTACATATGTAATTATATCATTTAATATCAAAATATTTCATTTTTGGAATAAAAATAAATTTATTTTTAAAATCCAGGACATGGCGCCCCGGCGCCATGTTTTGGTCATAACATCTCGCTGGCCGCGAGATTGCATCAGCCGAGACTGCGCCCCGGCTCACCCTGATCTCGCCTCGGCGTGGTCCATGTAGAAGCACTGCGCCCCGGCGCAGTTCCAGGAATAAAATACTGCGCTCCGGCACAGTACTGATTTTTTAGAAGAAAAAAAATTCTTTTGAAAATCAATGTTATTTTTGGCCCAAATTAATATCTTTGAATTCCAACAAGTCATTTAACATATAAAACATGTAATTAACATGCATGGGCCTTCAAAACATTTAAAAATTGATTTTTGAACCTATTTTTCAAAAGATTTAATTTTAGGTGCCGACAAACGTTTTTAAAACGTTTAAAATGGTCAATTATCGCCATAAGCACCAATTGAGTTTTAAAATGACCCTAACATGTGTATGTTGATAAAACTTAGTCATTTGGCTATTTAAATCCTTCATTTGCATGATTTGGCCAAAATCACACCTCAATAGGATTTTCAATAACTAGACAAAACTTATCACTAAAACCACTTTGAGACGATCATATTTATACCTCATATACATAAACATGAACACATATAACAGCTTTATATTCACATATAACTTCTAATTGTACCTTTTAATGCACTTTACAGATTATAATTTGATTTCTCCAAAGAGTATAGCCTAATATTCAATTCTCTTTCATGAAATATACATTTGAGACCATCTATGTTTCTATGATGCTTCTTAACATATGATAATGCATGTAACAAACACCTTTAACCTCTCAAGCTAGGTTTTCATCATGTCTAGCCACTTATAATACATAATCATACATTAGCTCATAATTTTTAGCTTGAATATTCATGTGAATAGTGCACCGCCATTGATACCCAACTTAATCAACTAGGGTTTCATGCTAATCAATCAAGAAGCATATAATTCACATAGTTAACACATATATCATCAAAAGATATGCATGGCTTCACCTATTCTAACATGTAAGCACACAAATCATAAGTTTCTTGTCTTAAACATGATATACCTTCTTCTAGCTACTTTCCTTCTTGATAAAAACCTTGCCAAGACTTATTCTCCATTTTGGATGGCTTATTTTGCTACCTTTAATCACCTTTAGACTTGAATCCTTCAAGTTTCTCTTGGAACCCTAGTTGTTCTTCTCTTCCTTCTTATAAACTCTCTCTTTTCTCTCTTCTTGGCTAGCTTGCGTATGAATGATGAACAAAGCTGATAACTTATCTATTATATGCATAATGAGTCTAATTTTTAATCTCAACAACTAACCATGCATAGTTAACTTAACTCATGCATGGTTGGGGACATATAAGTCATCTTACAACATTAGCTAAGGACATGATAGTCATTACACCATCATGGGACACATATGCCATTTCCTAACTTACTAAATATTCTTTAGTCATTAGTCAAAGTTTTTGGCAATTTAATTTACTAAATTCATAATTTAATCCTTTTAAATCCAATTTAAATCCATTGTAATCCAAACTTATATCATAAATCTTGCATTTAATTCCACCATCTAATAGTCCATAATCCTCTTGTCCCAAATTGCTTGTCACCCTTCAAAAGATTTTAATTTTCATTAATTACTCATAAGAAAATTTTAATATCCATTTGTAATTTATAATTTCATATATTTCAAAATGCGTATCATTACATTCTTCCCTCCTTATAAGGATTTCGTCTCCGGAATCACTATTACAAACTTACATAAATAAACTTGGATATTCTTTATGCATTCTCTCTTCCAACTCCTATGTTGCTTCTTCCACATTATGATTTCTCCATACCACCTTTACAAAAGGTATCACTTTGTTTCTCAATATCTGCTCCCTCTTGTCGATGATTCGAATAGGAGTTTCTTCATATGTTAAATCCTTTTCAATCTGAATCGGCTCATATTCGATCACATGTTTATAGTCCGATTTATATGGTCTTAATACCGACACGTGGAATACATTATGTATGTGTTCCAATTTTGGAGGTAATGCCACTGCATATACTACTTCTCATATCCTTCTCAGCACTTCAAAAGGTCCAATAAATCTTGGACTCAACTTTCCTTTCTTTCCAAATCTTATTTTTCCTTTCCACGGAGATACCTTCAAAAATACATGAGATCCAACCTCAAATTCTCTTTTCTGTCGATGCTGGTCTGCATATTTCTTTTGTCTGTCTTGTGCTGCTATAAGTCTTGTTCTTATCACCTTGACAATTTCAGCAGTCTGTTGCACTATTTCCGGTCCCAATAACTTCCGTTCACCTACATCATCCCAACAGAGAGGTGTTCTGCATTTTTTTCCATACAATGCTTCATAAGGTGGCATTCCAATGCTCGCATGATAACTATTGTTGTATGCGAATTCCACTAATGGTAACTGGTCGTCCCAATTGCCCTTGAAGTCCATAACACATGCCCTTAGCATATCTTCCAATGTTTGGATCGTTCTTTCACTTTGGCCATCTGTTTGAGGATGATACGCCGTACTTAATCTCAATTGCGTACCCATACGTTCCTAAAAACTCTTCCAAAAATTTGACGTGAATCGTGGATCTCGATCTGAAACAATCGATACCGGAACTCCGTGCCTTGACACTATTTCCTTCACATATAACTTTGTTAGCTGATCCAATTTGAATTTGACTTTGATCGGCAAAAAGTGAGCGGACTTTATCAATCGATCCACTATAACCCATATCGCGTCATAACCTTTCTGCGTAATTGGGAGTCCTACGACAAAATCCATTGTGACATGTTCCCATTTCCATTCCGGGATTTCCAGCGGTTATAAAAACCCACTAGGTCTCTGATGTTCCGCTTTGACTCTTTGACAAGTTAGGCATTTACTCACATATTCTGCTACATCTGTCTTCATGTTAGGCCACCAAAAGTGTTGTCGAAGATCTTGGTACATCTTCGTGTTTCTTGGATGAACTGAATAACGCGAACTGTGTGCTTCCTGCAAAATCTCCTCTTTTAATTCTTATATTAATGGCACCCATACTCTTCCTTCCAATCTTAGCAGTCCGCTGTTATCTACCTTGAATCTTGTCTCTTGCTCATCCAATATGCGTTTCCTGATTTGACCACAGTCTTGATCTTGCATTTGGGCTTCTTTCACTTTATCTAATAACGTTGAATGAGCTTCAACTACAAATAACTTCTCTTCTGATTCCATCGGATACTTCACCTCTAGTTCTGACTTTTCCATTTCTCTAATTAATTCTTCCTGAACAGTTAGCATTTCCAATCTTTCTCGACCCTTCCTACTTAAAGCATCGGCCACCACATTTGCCTTTCCTGGATGGTAGAGAATTTTGCAATCTTAATCCTTGATTAACTCTATCCATCTCCTTTGTCTCATATTCAGGTCCTTCTGAGTGAAAATATACTTCAGACTTTTGTGGTCTGTGTATATCTCACACTTCTCTCCATACAAATAATGCCTCCATATTTTCAAAGCAAATACCACTGCTGCTAATTCCAAGTCATGGGTTGGATACCTTTTTTCAAAATCCTTCAGTTGTTTGGATGCATACGCTATAACTTTGCCATGTTGCATTAGCACACAACCCAATCCTTTATATGACGCATCACTGTATACAACAAAATTCTCCTGTATCATCAGGTAATGATAACACAGGTGTTTCGCTCAGCCTCTTCTTGAGCTCTCTGAAACTCTCTTCACATTTATAAGTCCATATAAACTTCACAGCTTTCCTTGTTAAGTTAGTCAGAGGTCCTGATAACTTTGAGAAATCTTTGATGAATCTTCTGTAGTATCCAGCTAGTCCTAGAAAACTACGAACCTCTGTTGGTGTCTTCGGTTGTTCCCAATTAATTACAGCCTCCACTTTTGCTGGGTCAACAGATATCCCATCTTGATCAATCACGTGCCCCAAAATTGTACCCTCTGCAACCAAAACTCGCATTTTGAAAACTTAGCATATAACTTAGCTTCTCTTAATTTCTCCAACACAATCCTTAGGTGTTCCACATGTTCTTCTTCAGTCTTTGAATAAATCAATATATCATCAATAAACACCACCACGAATTTGTCTAAATACGGTTTGAACACTCGATTCATCAAATCCATAAACGCGGCTGGAGCATTTGTTAACCCGAATGACATTACTAAGAACTTATAGTGACCATAACGAGTCCTAAATGCTGTCTTAGGTACATCTTCAGGCCTCACCTTCAGTTGGTGATAACCACTCCTCAAGTCGATCTTCGAAAAATATTTGGCTCCTCGTAACTGGTCAAACAGATCATCAATCCTTGATAGCGGATACTTGTTCTTTATTGTCACCTTATTCAATTTTCTGTAATCGATACAGAGTCTTAATGAACCATCTTTCTTTTTCACAAACAGTACAGGTGCTCCCCAAGGAGACACACTTGGCTAGATATACTTTTTATCCAAAAATTCTTGTAACTGGATCATCAACTCTTTCAGTTCGACTGGAGCCATTCTATAAGGCGCCTTCGAAATTTGTGTTGTTTCTGGTGCAAGTTCTATCTTAAATTCAATCTCCCTGTCCGGCGGAAGACCCGGTAACTCATCTGGGAATACATCTGCATACTCCTTTACAACGGTTATCTGACCCAATTCTGATCCTACTATACGGGTATCAACTACATGAGCTAAATACCCCATGAACCCTTTTCTTAATAATTTCACTGTTTGTAACATTGTCAAACAACAAGATTGCCTAGGTGATTTGTTACCATGAAATACTACCTTAGACTTAGTAGGAGTCTGAAGGTTTACACATTTATTCTGGCAGTCAATCATTGCCCTATGGCTATATAACCAGTCCATTCACAATATCACATCAAATTCTCCTAACCAAATAGGGATTAAATCAACTAACAATTTATACCCTCTTATCGTCACACAACAATCCCGATGAATATTTTCCACCTGGATTACTTCTTTGTTTGCTATTTCGATATTCAATACGCTTTCTAACTTTACTGGTAGCAAATTCAATTTCTTAGCAAATTCATCAGAAATGAAAGAACATGTAGCACCTGAATCAAATAATACATATGCATTTACGTCATTAACAGGGATGATACCTGACACCACGTCCTGAACTGTCATGTTAAAGGTTCGAGCCGTCGGCCTCCCTGGTGGTGTAGGTCCAGTAATTGCTATTTTTCCGCTTACTTCCACTTCCTCCATCCGCTTTCTTTTTCGGGCAATCTTTAATCTGATGTCCTGCTTCTCCACAATAAAAACATCCTTTGCTCATTCTAGGATTTGGACAATTTGGTGCCATGTGTCCTTCCTTTCCACACTTAAAACATACATTCTTTCCTTTCAGATAAACGCCTGTGTGCCCCTTTCCACAGTTAGGACACGGTTCTATTCTCTTCTTCTGCTCACCTTGCTTCCCCGCCAGTGTATTACTGTCGCCACCCCATTTTCGTTTATTAAAATTACTTCCTCCACTGCTGTCGTCCTTCTTAGATCCATCAACTTTCTTCTTACCATACTGCTCTTGCTTATACTTTGCTAAGGCATCGCTGCTTCCTTCCGCTAGAATAGCTTTTTCCATTACTCCAGAAAAGGTTTCGAGCTGAAACATTGAAACTTTGTCGTAAAGCCATGGTTTTAATCCACGTTCAAAGCGTCTTGCTCTCCTCTGCTCTGTATCTACTTGGTGTGGTGCAAAAGTTGCTAGTTCATTAAACTTTGCCGCATACTCGGCCACCATTATATTCCCTTGTTTTAATTCCAGAAATTGCACCTCCATCATGTCCTGAGTTACTGGAGGGAAATATGCTTCAAAGAAAATTTCCTTAAACCTTTCCCATGGCGCAGCACCTGTTCCCAATCTTCCTTTATTGGCCACCGACCAATAATTTGCTTCCCCCTTTAGCATAAAAGTAGTAAAGGCAGTCTTCTGTTCCTCGGCTACGTTAGCTACTTCAAAAACCTTTTCTATTTTAATGATCCAATTATGAGCCTCCACTGGGTTCATCGTCCCCTTAAACTCTGGGGGTACTACAGCTTTAAAGTCCTTAAAGGTAGCGATCCTGGCGGCTACCGGTTGATCACCTACTGGATTTAC
Source organism: Hedera helix (assembly GCA_947179155.2). Taxonomy (NCBI): domain Eukaryota; kingdom Viridiplantae; phylum Streptophyta; class Magnoliopsida; order Apiales; family Araliaceae; genus Hedera; species Hedera helix. The sequence goes on along the minus strand of OX359273.1, from coordinate 18,297,188 downwards.
ATTCCTGTTTTGAAAAGCTCCCATCAACAAGTCTACAAACTGCTGCATGGGATTAACTGGCTCCTCAGGAGCATTAACTGATTCTTCTGGTGGAGGCTGAACACTTGGTATGCGTCTAGGCAGCATTTCTGTTTAACAATTCATATTATGGTCAATACATAACATTTGCATATCACATTCTCATAACTTTGAGCATATAGTCATGACAACGTACATTTCATAACTGGATTTATATTCATAAGCAACTTGTCTGATGCCTCGCATATTACATCACATGTAGCACATGAGTTAAAATACCTATAACTTTACACAACACTAGTACTTCCCTTTTTACAACCAAAGAGGGTACATGATGCTTGATATCCCTTTTATAACAAAATTTAGGGATTACCTAATATACACACATAATTATACATACATAATTATATATCTATTACAACTTCCTACAGAAGCATCCCACATCTAACAGCATCCTCGTACTCTTCATTCATTATAGCTACCATCTTCCATCAGCTTAAGATGTCTCTTGATTGGTTATATTCTACAGGGTAATAGTGTACCCTATCTTGCGCTCTCCCAAATGTTGTGCGAAATGCATAGCTCATGTCCTCCATTTTTGCACATATATTATCCATTCTGGCTTTCTTGGACCTCACTTCTTCTTCCAACAAATCTATTTTTCTCACTGTGTTAGTCCCTGCACGCTCATACCTGGCTATCTCCGCATTTGCTTCCCTAAGCTTTGCCTCCAAAAGTTTCTTATCATTCTTCAACTCTTATACCTTTTGTTCAATTTGCTCCAATTTATCTTCCAACTCCATATTTTTATTAGTTAATACATGATTTGTTGTCTTATTTTGTTCTACAGCTGTCTGTCGTTCAGCTGCTTGAGTTTCTAATTCCAAAATCCTATCGACAAACTCATTGTTCTGTTGTGTCAGGCCGGTTACCCATTCCCGATCTGCTTCTTTCTGCTCAGATGAAGCATTCTCCGGCAATGCCCCATCCGAGTCTCCTTCTAACTCTTTTGGATCCTCCTCCTGTTCACTACCTTCAGCTGGTACAATTGCCATAGCTGGTACTGTCGTCATCACATCTATTTGGATATCTCTAGGTTCCTCTTCTCCTACAGCCCGACTGGACTCTCCAATCTCTGGCATGCTATACAATCACAAGAACAACTATTTCAGTTCACTGCAATTTTCCTTATTCTTAAAGCACATAGCATGTAACACATAACATATAACACATATTGTGGAAAATTGTACCCTTAACAACTTCCACCGTTCGCTTCTTAGAACTCTAAATGAGTTTTACTATATTCCTTAAGGTCATATTCCTAAGGTTTCCCCACCTAAGGTTTATAACCTATCTGCTCTAATACCAACCTGTGACGCCCCAAAATTCGGGTCCCTTGTACCACGGGTTTGGTGCTCACGTAACTATTCTACCCTATCATCTCATACATCCAATCTGAATAAAATAATAATAAGAGCTTAATTTACATTCATCCATAACTAATCCCAAGTTCTACGTACCTTTATACATATAAGCTATCATACTTGATATATTACAAAAGGCAATAATAAATACACCATAATTATAATATTAGCACATCTACTGCTGGTTGGCTTTTCCTTTACCCTTATCAACACCCGACCCCTCGGTCTTCTCTGGCTTAGCTGAAATATCATGAATGAAAGCAAGAGTGAGCTTAAGATAGCTCAGCAAGTAAAAAAACACCAGATAACATGATATTTCGAAGAGATAAATATAAATCATTTACAAGGAAATGGAGATATTCATATTACCACTGGCTTTTGGCATTTCAACAGATGATGAGGGAATTATAACACAAAATGAACATGACTATCTGGAAACATGGAATTTTAATTGTTGTATGGTCACAAGACCAATAACACGTTAAGAACAATATCAATCATCAAGACCTATACTGCCCAAATTAATTATAATATGTTAAGAACAATATCAATCATAAAGACTGACATTGCCCAATAGGTAATAACACCAGTTTAGATGCGTACTCTGAGTGATCAACCCATCGTACTTTATATTGTGCACAACAAACATCTAACGACGCAACCACGTCATAATTATTTCATTTTCTTTATCCTTTATTCCCCTTTTATAACAAAAAGAGGGTTGTTCTGTTACAGCATAACATAGAGTCCGCACCACAACAATGTGGATTGGAGAACATAACAATCAAAAGCTGAATTTAACATGAAACATTTCATGTGTCTAGCCAGAATCAAAATTGGCATCGACCTTTTCAATATAGTTCAATAAGGAATGAATTTTAAATGATAATACGAATACACAACATGAATGTTTGTTCAAGAAATTGCAATTAAAAGTTCAGTCAGAAAACTTGCCTTGGTCCTCGTCTATCACAACTGGTAAAATATTATCCCGTCTATAACCTACATGATCATAATATTGATTCATGCATTAGTTATGTACATATGCATGCCATAACTTGCTATACAAGCTATCACTTAACTTTACATAACCCTAATCACATAACACATCATTTATTTAAATCTTAATATCTACCATATTGATCAAATTATGGTTTACATATGTAATTATATCATTTAATATCAAAATATTTCATTTTTGGAATAAAATAAATTTATTTTTAAAATCCAGGATATTGCGGTCCGACGCCATGTTTTGGTCGTAACATCTCGCTGGCCGCGAGATTGCCTCAGTCGAGACTGCGCCCCGGCTCGCCCTGATCTCGCCCCGACGTGGTCCATGCAGAAGCACTGCGCCCCGGCGCAGTTCCAGGAATAAAATACTGCGCCCCGGCGCAGTACTGGTTTTTTAGAAAAAAATTTCTTTTGAAAATCAATGCTATTTTTGGCCCAAATTAATATCTTTGAATTGCAACAAGTCATTTAACATATAAAACATGTCATTGACATGCATGGGCCTTCAAAACATTTAAAAATTGATTTTTGAACCTATTTTTCAAAAGATTTAATTTTAGGTGCCGACGAACGTTTTTAAAACGTTTAAAATGGTCAATTATCGCCGTAAGCACCAATTGAGTTTTAAAACGACCCTAACATGTGTATTTTGATAAAACTTAGTCATTTGGCTATTTTAAACCTTCATTTGCATGATTTGGCCAAAATCACACCTCACTAGGATTTTCAATAACTTGACAAAACTTATCACTAAAACCACTTTGAGACGATCATATCTATACCTCATATACATAAACATGAACACATATAACAGCTTGATATTCACATATAACTTCTAATTGTACCTTTCAATGCACTTTACAGATTATAATTTGATTTCTTCAAATAGTATAGCCTAATATTCAATTCTCTTTCATGAAATATACATTTGAGACCATCTATGTTTTTATGATGCTTCTTAACATATGATAATGCATGTAACAAACACCTTTAACCTCTCAAGCTAGGTTTTCATCATGTCTAGCCACTTATAATACATAATCATACCTTAGCTCATAATTTTTAGCTTGAATATTCATGTGAATAGTGCACCACCTTTGATACCCAACTTAATCAACTAGGGTTTCATGCTAATCAATCAAGAAGCATATAATTCACATAGTTAACACATATATCATCAAAAGATATGCATGGTTTCACCTATTCTAACATGTAAGCACACAAATCATAAGTTTATTGTCTTAAACATGATATACCTTCTTCTAGCTACTTTCCTTCTTGATAAAAACCTTGTCAAGACTTGATTCTCCACTTTGGATGGCTTATTTTGTTACCTTTGATCACCTTTAGACTTGAATCCTTCAAGTTTCTCTTGGAACCCTAGCTTTTCTTCTCTTCCTTCTTATGAACTCTCTCTTTTCTCTCTTCTTGGCTAGCTTGCGTATGAATGATGAACAAAGCTGATAACTTATCTATTATATGCATAATGAGTCTAATTTTTAATCTCAACAACTAACCATGCATAGTTAACTTAACTCATGCATGGTTAGGGACATATAAGTCATCTTACAACATTAGCTAAGGACATGATAGTGATTACACTATCATAGGACACATATGCCATTTCCTAACTTGCTAAATATTCTTTAATCATTAGTCAAAGTTTCTAGCAATTTAATTTACTAAATTCATAATTTAATCCTTTTAAATCCAATTTAAATCCATTGTAATCCAAACTTATATCATAAATCTTGCATTTAATTCCACCATCTAATAGTCCATAATCCTCTTGTCCCAAATTGCTTGTCACCCTTCCAAAGATTTTAATTTCCATTAATTACTCATAAGAAAATTTTAATATCCATTTGTAATTTATAACTTCATATATTTCAAAATGCGTATCATTACAGACACATATGATGATTCATGTTGTAATCAAATGTTTATTATTATGTGCCCCAATCTACATTGTTGTGGTGCGAACTCTATGATATGCTGGAACAGAACAACCCTGATACAAGGGGAGTAAAGTATAAAGTAAACATGATTTTATGGCGTGGTTTCGTCGCTAGATGTTATGTTGTGCATAATATAAAAAGTACAATAGGTTGATCACCCAGAGTACACATCTAATTTGAATAGCAGTCTTATGACTACCCTAGGTAATATCAGTCTGTATGATTGGTATTGTTTTTAACGAGTTCTTGGTCTTGTGACCGTACAACACATGAGTTACATGTTCCAGTTAATCACATAAAGACCATGTTGTATTTCTTATGTTCATTCATTGAACTATTCTTATAAATGAACCAGCTCATTGTTTATGATTCAGGTTATTGTAAAAGAATCAGTTTATTGTAAACGATTCTTATTCATTGTAAATGATTTTTCATTCATCATTCCGAAATATCATGTAATCATTTGTTTATATACTTGCTGAGCTATTTTATGCTCACTCTTGCTTTTAAACATGATATTTCAACTAAACCTGAGCAGGCCGGAAGGTCGGGTACAGACAAGGGAAAAGGAAAAGTCGACAAACAGTAGATGTACAGTGATAGAGTCATGTATATGTAAACGTTATCTTTTTTATAATATGCCATGTACGGAGGTGTATGTATAAAGGTTTGTAGAACCTGAGATAGTTATGTATGAATGTAAATTAAGTTTTACTATTTTATTCAAAATGGTTGAATGTGATGACAGGGTATAATTGTATCGTGAGCACCGAACTGTGGTTCAAGGGACCCAGATTTGGGGGCATTACAATTACATTTACTTAAACACATTTTTATCAATTCAAAACTTCATCGTCTCATAGCAAAGATATCTAGCCGAAACAATGACATTCACTCATATCTTTAAGTCAGTTCATGAATAAATAGAACTCTATCAAAAATAATTCAACAATAGAATGATTCATTTCAAAGGCACCAAAGTGCGAAATCTTTTGCATAATTGAAAAAATTAATCAATTTAAAATACTAGCATAACTAAAGAACTTGCAATTAACTTAGAATTTTTCTCAAAGTGAGAGAACATGTCTGATACGTCGTCTACAATTAACACTAATATTTCGTCATTCGTATGACCTACATATTTAATACAGTCGTCATACCAGTTAGTCTCCTTCAAGTCTATTATAATATTGGTTTAATTTAATTTAACGTACCTCATATACTTAACTTAGTTTTTAGAAATTTTCACGATATCTTTCGTTAAAAAAAAAATAATCAAAACAAACATAACTGTCAAATTTTATTTTCAAGCGTTCTGGCATGGCGCTGCGATTCCCGACATCAGTGTTGCAACACCTAGCAATCGAGGCACAGTGCTGCGATGCTTAATGTCAACGCTGCAAGGCATTCCCCCCTTAAACCCTAGTTCCTTATTTCCAATTTTTTTTATGATTCTTAGCCTGCTTGCTTCAAAGATTTATATCTCACTTATTTTTAATCGAACTAAGTTCAAATTTGGACAGTGGCTTGTTGGGTTTATATATTAACAAAACCCAAAAGCCTTAAACTTTTCAAAAATATTTTCCAAACCACAATAGTGATCGAAAGTTATTACAACTTTTAGGATTTTCAATGTGACATGTTTTACTAGAAAACCCACCATAATTTGCCATTAACGTATTTTTCTTTCGTTCCACTTGGGTTATCTTTGTAACTCATAGACAGATAATATAAAACTTACGGATCTTAAAAATAATTTATACATTTTTAGTTACATGACTTAGAAAATCAGTTTTCAAGTAGGTTTAACTTATTTTTCATGCTCATGCTCATTCTTCTTACATTTTCATGCATCAACTATACTTTAAACACATAACCTTCAACATAATCACTTTATACCTTTAGAATCCACCATGATTCCCTCAACACAACAAGGATCTCCCACAACCAAGCATACATAAATATACTACAACAACAAAATACTAGATTAGGGTTTAAAAACTTTTAAACCTTCTTAGTATATGCTTGATCTTGATCCTCCCTCTTAGCTAAATAGTTTGCTAGCTTTACTTCTCCTATTCCTTAGTGAAACCCGCCCCCTTTTCTCTCTTTTTCTTTCTAATTTTTGCTCTCTTAAACTCTTGGTGAATGAAATGAAATGAAGTAAACTCTTGCAAGCTTACTTGGTTGCAAGTTGATACCCTTTTCTTGGTCTCCTCTCTTGGTCAACTCCTCCAACTTTCCACTCTCACACATGGACCCCACCTGATTAGCCCTAATCTTCATCTAATTAAGTAAAACTAGGCATATTGCTAATTAATTTAGGATTACTATTTTCATGACTTGACTTGGACTTAACTTGAATTGGTTGAGTGAAAGTAAAGCAAAAATTGCTCACACTCCACCATTTTGCGCCCCACCTAGCCAACTACACTCTTCCCATTTTTTTTATTGCATCATCTCATGAGGTCATTGCTTTGCTCATTCTCTTGGACCACCAATTGGACTTCGTTTTGGGCTTCTAATGTCTTGCATTATAGCTTGAATTGCAACTTGGGTTGGGTCATAACACATTGCCACACAAAGCTTAGCTAGTAGCTTGATTGGTTAATATTATGGGCTACTTAACATTCCTCTCTTGGACTTTCCAAATTATCATGAACTTGGGCTTCTTTTATTCCCTCTTTTGGACTCTCATACCTATCATCAACTTGGGCTTGCAATTAGCTTACATGCTTATTTGTTTAGGCTTGTCATGAGGCTCAACTCCTTAATTGATTCGGCCCCTTAAATTGTCATAAAGGCTTTACACAGAAGCTTGTTAAATAATAACTGGAGCTTTAATTAATTTTGTAATCAACTTTTAAAAAGGTAAAAGTACAAGAGCTAATATGAAACTAATGCAACTTCAGAGACTAAATTGTAAAAAGATAAAAGTATAGGGGCTAATATATAAAATTTCAAAATTCAGGGGATATTTAAAAAAAATTATGAAACGTTAAGGTACCAAACTATAATTTGACAGAGATATTTAATTCCGCAGATCAACAGCAATTTGTCCCCTTTTTTTTTTCTCATTCTTTTTTTCTGTTTCTTTCTTCTGTTTTTGTTTCTTCCTTCGCATTTTCTTTCTTTCTTAAAATTAGATCGAAAGGAAAGAAAGGGAGAGACAGGAGGCGATGGTGGTTGCAGCAGTAGGAGGCAACTTTCTCAGGTAAGTTTTGTTCTTTCTCCAGCTAATTTTCTTCTCCTTATTCTATTGTGATTTGGCTTGACTTCTCTATTTCTTCTCCTTTCTTTTCGTTCTTTGTGAATCCCAGCGACAGATTCTATTGTGGGTTTGTTCAAATCGCTTGTGGGTTGTTTTGGTTAGTGTTTATAGGACTTGAATACTGGTGGTCTATAGTTGGGTTATGGGTTTGGTATTTTAATAGGTTACAACGACTAGGGTTTTGTAATTTTGGTGTATGCAGCAAAAAAATTAAGGTTAGGCTAAGGTTTGTTTGAATGTGAGGACCACTTATTTGGGGATCTGAGAGAAATGCGGTAGAAGGGGTAGGTTTTGGGCTTTGATACCAAAATGGTAAAGTACGAGTATGGGACACATAATTTCTAACCCAGAGAGATTCACATACAGAGAATTTCATAAAATCTCAAATAATTCTATAATTCAATGATAAAAATAATGAAATAAATCTCTATTTATAATGTTCTTAAACAACTCTCCTAATCTAAATTGATAAATAAATTAACTATTAATTACCAAAATTAATTAAAATACAACTTATAATTAAAACACAATTTCTAATTAAAATACAACATTTAATTTATGGACTTTCAAAATCTTTTTAATGCTCCAACCAAGTCTTTCGAGCTCTTCATCTTAATCCTACATCAAGATTTCAAACTCAAATTTAAATTTTAAATGTTTTCAAAATTTTGAAGTTTAGAATATTCAATAATGCTAAAATTAAAATGTAAGAAATGAAAATCTAACTAAATTTAAAACTATATTAAACCACTAAAGGCATAATTGAACCCAAGAAGAGATATAACAAGGGATTTGGTATCATACCTCATTTTGCACGTTAACATTAGATAGTAATGGAAAAAATAATCTCTCTCCCATGCAATAATGAAAAGACACATCAGTTTCAACTTTCTCATATTTACTAAAAGGATCCTTTTAGCTTGTGCCCTAAGGGCACATGCTAAACGCGAAAAACAAAGATAAATTTTATTTGTTTATATATTTGTACGGAATTCAATATATAAAGTCCACTAATATATTATTTTTTTATACATTAAATTCAGTACAAATACATAAATAAATATTATTATGCACTGTTTTCAGCGCTTAGAATGTGCCTTAGGGCACATTCTAAAAAAATCCTTACTAAAAATAGCAAGTTAGGATAGTTATGTGTAGGACAACAGTACAGAAAGAAGAATAAATTAATTTGAGCCGCCCTTGTGAGGGATAACTATGGTCTAGGCCCCAGACCATTATTTTCTCGTAATCACAAGGAAATAGCAATACCCCCACTCTATAAACAAAGCTTACAACTCGATTAAAGTAATGATGAAGACAACGCTTATATAGGATATATTTTTGAACAAGTAGACTTGGATTCTTGTTAAGAAATTACACCAAGACATAAACCAAATGAAACTAAACAAATAAATATCAAAATTAACAACAACAAAAAAAGACTCTTAAAGTTCCCATTATACAACAATTACATTAATAAAATCGTAGCTGAAAAGCCATTAACACCACATCACATAGTCAAGCTTTTCCCAACAGAGTATGAAACAAAAAAGAAACATTAGTTTCCCACTTGAGCAAATTAAATACCAAATTCCAGTATGCCACACAAAGCCATTAGAGACATCAACAGTTACTTCAAAATTAAAATCATGAGACCAGCCTAAATGAAGCAGAAAGAAACCTATGATCAAACTTTTACAGCTCATAAAAAAAAAAGAAAATAACATCAAACAAATGAATAAAGAGGTTGTCTATGAAAAATCCATTACCAAAAAGAAAATAACATCAAACAAACAAACTTTTACGTATATAGTTTTCAGCAATTATGTTTCAAATAATTTACAATTTATATGGATGCTTGATAAGAACAAAAAGGCATTCAGCATATATAACTGATACCATCAATAGAACTATCTTGAACTACAAAACGTAAAATTTGGTGGTAGAAAAATCAATTAACAATGGTTTTTCGGCTTCTAAAACAATGAATATTGATCAGTTCGTAGTGCTCGTAATTTCATTTGTTTAGAGGAATTCAAAAGTCTATATGGAAGAAAGTAAGATCAACAAGAATTTCAGAAAAAATAATTAGATAACATATTAATGAAATTATTCTTGAACTCCAGTGAATCCAATAAAAACAAGTTTTTGCCTACTGCAATTATTAGTATTGTTTGGTATGTATATAATATGATCCTGACTGAGGCTACAATAATTGATGATAAGACTGATCTTATTCATGTTATTGAGGCTCCTACGCAAGCTAACAAGGCTAAGGTTTGTGATATTCAAGATAATGAGGCTTCTAGCAAGAAGGATTTGGCAACTAAGGAAGAAAATAAGGGGTTGATCCAATCCTAGTTTCTAACAAGGCCATAGCATTGAACAAGGAGGGTTCCATGGATTGGGTTCAAGCTAAGGAGGATAAGGAGAGCAAGGCTAGCATAATTCATGCCTTGGATCAAGGGAACTCAAACATGGCAGTCCAAAAGGGTTCAAATTCGCAGCCCAATGAAAGCTACAATGTAGCAGCCCAAAAACACTTAAAATCAGCTAGGAAAAGATCTAAAATCAGCAGCCTACTATTAAATATGGAATGGATGAGCAATAAGTTCCTAAATTCCAGCAGTTTATGAGCAGCAGCGGCAGCCGTCCAAACAAGCCCATTCCAGCAGCCTTAATGACTTAGTTTGGCAGCCCACAAAGGGGTAACACACGGCAATATAGCAGCCCAAAGACAGCATACACGGCTAACAAGGCTGCTCAATTTTGGTCCAGCAATTAAGTCCAATTTGCTAGCAAGAACAGCCCAATTCCAGCTTTTAAAACAGCCCAATTCCAGCGATTAAACTCGGCAACTGCAGCTGCAATAGTTTAGTCCAAGAGTGAGCGGCAAGGTGCGGATTTAGAAGCCAACTGGGCAGGCCCCAGTTGGCATACAAGGGCTGATCAATCTCGGCTTTAAGGAGCTGATTGCATGATGATTTTTGTTTCCTTAAATTAGAATCGATTGCATTGTATTTTGTTTCCTTTTATTTTAGGTAATCTAGCATGATTCTAGGAAGAGTTTTTAATTATTTTGATTGTAATTCTGAAGAGTTCTATTAGAGTTTTACTAGGGCAACTTTATTAGGGTTTCAATTAGGGTTTCTAGAATCTTCTTTGTATTAGTATAAATAGGTTACATAGCTAGTGTAATTCAGAATTCAATTCAATACATTTATTCAAATTATTGACAGTATTCTTCTCTTTGGTTCTTTGAGAATTACTGAACTTATCGGTGTGTTGGAGGCGTTCAACTTATCAATTAATACTCCATAATTGATTGTGGCGTCTTCTAACTTCCACTACAATCTGTGCTAGAAACGATTCGGGCGACGTTCACCCCACAACCTAATCTATACATGTCATGGCATCTATCAGTTGATAAAAGCACCAAAAAGAGGACAAACCCACATACACACAGTATAAAAAGCAAAGGGGGAATAAAAAGCACTTGTATCCCCCAAGCAAAACAAATTCAAAAACAAAAACAAAATAAAAAAAAATTATTCTATACAAGGATCCTCCACAAAATAATTACATTAGGCTCTTTCTCTGAATTATGAAAAATGAAAAGTAACGTAGGAAATAATCAAGTGTCATGAACCTTTTAGTAGTTCTTAATCTCTATACTTTTCATTTTCATCTCTCTCTCCATTCATTTCCTTCAGTTTTTCAAAGCTCCAAAAATAATATTAAAGCTCTACATTGTCACGTAATAGGTATACAATCATATAAATATTCATAACTGTAATATAATAACGATTGAGAACATCCATGAACTAGTTTTTTACATTCTGGGTATTAGTAAATTAATAGTTTATACTTATTTTGAAGGACAGATCAACATAATTAGGGCTTTTCTACTTTTACTATTATTTATGTCAGAATATTTCAAGTGAATTAAACTTTCTATGTTTTTAACAATTTTAGATTTTATTTGAAACTAAAATAGACGTTGTTTGAAAGGAAAAAGATAAATGCCAAGTAAATAAAAAATTACCAACTACATTTAGACTTTAACATAACATAATATTAAGTACTCCCCCCTTTTCAAATTATAAGTTAATCGACTTTGAAAGTCAGTTTGAGTCATTTTCAAAATTCCTTAAAAATTATGAAACAAGAAATCTTACAATAAGTAATACTTTTTAGCTGATTTACAATATTTGTCATTGTATTGACTAAAAATAAAAGAATTTATATCAATTTTTAGTTTTAAAATATCTTAAGTTGACTTCTAAAAATTAATAATGACCTAATATTTTGGAACGGGGTAGTATGCTGCAAACATTTACCACCATGATAAATCTTTCAAAATTTTGTTTAATTATTTTATACTTCATTTTCTATTCCCTCAGATTTTCTGAGACTCTTAGAGTTCCAAATGGAGTTAAAACTCTTTCAGGTTGCTAACTAATAATAGAAGCTTTTACCATTTGCATATGCTGCATTGCATAAAATAATGACCAGGAAATAAACACCTTAGGTTATATTAGGTTATAACTTGTGGGTATTAGTAAATTGAACTACTGCTAGTGCTTCTTCCTCCTCTGAGGCTGTCTCTCCGTAGCTAACCTGTAAATCCAGTAAATCTTTTGTACATATACATGAAGGACAGAGACAATATGAGAGATCTTAAGTAGTAATTAAAAGAATAAGCAGATATTGTTAGAGCAAGAGGCAAACTTTCAATGGGAAATTACCAAGCCAAGAACGTGAGCGACTATTAGAAAGACAACCATGAGAGGAACCAATTCGAGGATCCATGAACGGCTCGATACTTGTTGCGGATTCGCCATTTTTTAGAGTTTAGAGAGAGAGAGAGGTTTAAACAAGGGCCTTTCGAATAAAAGAAACTCCTGCAGTTGCCAAGCCTGCCTTGCACAATTAAAAAGTAAACAAGGCTTCGTTTTTTTTTTAAAAGCCAAGCTTTATTTGTTTTTAACGTACAATACCTTTTCTTTTTCTTTTTTCCTTTATGGTTTGCTTTTTTGGGAGTCTAGCAACCTTTCTACTCTCCTTAATAGTTTGTTCAGTTTCGTATCTTTGATGCGTCTACTTACTGTTTGAATTTTTATTTTCTTTTTATGAACCATTTATGAGTTAACTAAATAGAACTTTAAATAAAATATTATTAAACAAAAAAATTCTCAAATGTTATTAATATGATTAATGTATTTAAAATTCTCAAACACACTAAACATATTAACCCTACACTAAACATATTAACCCTCGATAAGAGAAAAAGCAGTAAACAATATTTTATCCTTAATTTTAAGTTTTTTAATATATTATTCTCTCTTTTTCAAAAATATGGGTTCATTTTTACCCTTTGAATTCAATTAATAAAAATCTTAAAATAATTATCAAATTCATTATTTAATAAATCTATATGAACAATCTCAAATTTTATTATTTCCCAATAACTTGTATAAAGTATCATATCTAACTCCTCGTACAATTATAATTGACTTGCGAGTCATCTTGCATGAGTCTTTCTCACAACTAAAGTTAATGCATCTATCCGTCATGTGATACAAGGTTCCTGTATCAATAAATCAAGCATCTTTACACTACAAGAAAATTAGACTTCAGCGACCAAACATATCAGGGATCGCCACAATCGGTCGATAATAATATTATTAGTGATTGTCAGTAGCGACTGTTATTCAATTTCGTCAATATTAGTATTAGCGCCCGTTGTACGGTCGTTATGTGGTCGTTGATTTAATTATTCAACCATAAAATTGGTCGGGGGGAGTGGCGGGAATGTTTAGCTGTGATCTATTAGTATCAGCGAATACATCCACGCCAATAAGAATTAGTGACTACTTATAGTAGCATAAAGTGATCGCTATTGAGATTACACTTAAACCAGATAGTCAGACATAAACAGAAGAAAAAAATAGTAAAAGAAAGAATTGAAGAAGAAGAAGAAGAAAAAGAAGAACAAGAAGAGATGGAGAGGGAGAGTATGTGTCGCCCCGAAATTCGGGTTTTCCTCAAACTCGGGTCCGGTGCTCATGATACTACACATACATTATCTCTATTTACCCATTCATAAAGTGAAAAATCATAGATTATAAAATAACTTAACATTCTTACATCAATCCGAGGTTTTTTTTTAACCTTAATATTACAAACATAGAATTCAAAAGGTTTGCAAGATAATGCAAGCTAGAATAAATACAAATTAAGCTACTCTGTAGCTCTTCCTTTACCCTTGTCCTTCCTTAATTCTTTCGGAGTCTCGGGCTTAGCTGTAAATAGTTAATTTAAGCAAGGCCAAACAACAATATTGCTCAGCAAGTTTTAAATAACAATTTCACAATAATAGATGAATCAAGAGTAGTCTATGTAGACATGCTTCCATAATTGAACAATAGTTTTGAAGTATTATGAATAAATCAATTTTCCATCATTAAGAAAACTAGAATACAAAGGATTCAATACCAGAAATTAGGCTTCAAATTTTTTTCATGTTGAGCAATCATTAAGGATCTTGAACGACTAGAGGGATTATCAGTTAATCACTGACTACCTCAAATTGCACTCTTTGCAAGTACTAAGGGGATCAGCCTATTGTACCATGTGTTATGCATAACACTCATTCATAGTGCATGAGGTTGGTTTCCCAACATAAAAATTTACCCCTATTATAAGGGTTTGTTCATCTCAGTCTAATTATGGAGTCCACGCCAATTAGTTGGTTTGGATAGTTTTCATAACACATGAATTCAAGGTCACGTGTTAATAACTTGTCTAGCCAAAATGATATGGCATAGACTTTCATTTAAAATTTTAGTTCATGTAATAATAGGGCTATAAGCTCAAACAATTCAATAATGAAGGATATCTCAAATGCACATAAGTGTGAACATGACATACATTAGTGTTTAGAATTACAACAAATAGTTCAGAAAAAGCACTTTCCTCAATAAGTGCAAGTATAGAAGAAAGACTTTCACCATAAAATAAGTTTAAGAAAAACTTGCTCAATAAAACAAGTTTAAGATAGGAAACTTGCCTTTCGCGTCATTTTTGTTTACCTTTACTACCTTGTCTTGCGAATAGCCTATGTAATGACTATGAATATTACGACACATTTCAAGTATATTTGATTAGTATTTATCAATTAAATGAATTTAATTTTTATTTTGTTGTGCATTTATGAATAATCATATCTGTGTATGAGGATTTAATTAAAGAAGAATGTTAGTTCTCAGAGGCACACAAGTGATCTAAAGGGGGGGGGGGGGGTTGAATAGATCTCTTAAAAGCTTTTGTTTTTGTTAACTTCAAAAGTTTATTACCAATTAATTCATTTAATCAAGATTTATTTGCACAGCGGAGTATTAGTTTGAACACTCCCCTTAAAGATTTGTAAAGCTTCTCCGTTGAATTAAGATTGTATTGAATATAGCCACTTGTCAAGTAAACCAATTTTAGCAGTTATATCTATATATATATATATAACAGAATGTAAATGACTGAATGTAAATGACACTAGAGAGTTTTAAGTTGTTCGGAGATTGAATAATTCCTACTCCACTCTTCTACGACAACGAGTAGGTAATTCACTAAGAATGGTTCATACAAAACCCTTCAAGCTCATCACGCCTGGAAACTCTGGTTCACCAAGAACCCTTCAAACCCAGCAGGTTTGGCTAATTTAGTCTCTTGGACAAGGACACAACTGCCCTCTTCAAGTCCAGCAGACTCGGCTCATTTAGTCACTAAGACAAGGACATAACTGCCCTCTTCAAGTCCAACAGACTTGGCTCCTTGCATGTTGATAGATGTTGGATTTGCTACTGAGTTGTACTTTAAGTTACAATGTCTTTAAATACTCAGTAGCAGGATGTGATCATTCATGAAATGATATTGAGTTCGGCAATGATGCTTGACTTCTTTATATTCTCAATATCTTCTTGTGATCACCCATTGTGCTGCTAGGCTTTTGAACTTCAGCTTCTTTGGTACTTGATAACTTCTCGAAACGAACTCCTGAGATGACTGTGAAGCTCATTCCTTTAGGTACTCAGTTGTTCCTTCTTATCATAGACTGTCTATAGCTTCTCGAGATGGGCTTCTGAGATGACTGTAATGCTCATTTCTTTTGGTACTCAGTTGCTTCCATATCTGTATCAAGTTGGCGTTTAAGCTTCTCTCTACTATGTGCCTAGCAGCTCTGAACACTTCTCTTGTAATAGAGTTATTTCACTCTATGTCTTTCTCAATTCAGTATTAGTGTTCTAGTGGATCGTAGAGTGTTCTTCAGCATTTTCTTCTTAGTTTTGCTCTAAGATCTGTTGTTGTCCAGCATCCTTTCCTTTTTTTTTTCAACAACTCCTATCTTTGTTAATTAGCAAAGCCTTTATATCTTTGTTCATATTTTATCGTTGAAAGATCCGTTGGGTTACTTTGGCTTTGAGCAGATCCTTGATTTCTTCGATGTTGACTTTCTTGCTGCTTGTGTCAGTTCTTCTTTCCTTTTCTGACATGTTCTGAGATATCAGACTGTAACTTAGCTTTCTCTGAATTTATAGTCGTTGCAGTCCCAGAGTTGTTCAGTAACGATTATTATATCCTTTGCTAATTAACCTTCTGATTTACCAATAAATACATTTCTTGACTTTTAGAACCAGCTGTTCTGATTCATTCAGAGATGTCTCATTAGTCTGACTTTATTCACCATTTTCCTGAGCAGTGAGTCCTGACTTATAGTTGCTTAGGCACAAAATCTTCTGTGATTCTGACATGCATCTGTATCTTAAAAGCACTCAATCCCTTTCGAATCTGGAAGAGAAATGCATTATCTCCTCTCGCACCATGTTGCAGTTATGATTCTTTGTTGCTTCTTATATTGAATTCGTAGAGTGATTGTCTGCTCATTTGGACTCTACGAATTCAGCTCCACTCGTTATTTGAAGTATGTCGGGTAAATGGTTGAGTTAGAGTGATCTTCTCTTTTACTCTGCGATATTGCTGTTTGTTGAACATTGAATGATTAAATTTGATGATTAGAAATAATGTACAAGGGCTGTATTAGATAAGATCAAAGCTGTTAGGTTGATCTATTATTAATTGTATAAAAGTCTTGTGTGTTGTACTAAGACTTAGATAGATCAAAACTGTTAGGTTGATCTGTTGATGTAATAAAGTCGTAGAAAGAACTCTACGATTTGTGTCAAGGAAACTCTACGATTCGAACAGACTCTACGATCAAGACAACCAATCGTAGAATGGACTCTACGATTGTGGTCCAGAAGACTCTACGACCAACCAGACTGTTCTTTCCGAGAAACCTTATATTGGACTCTACGATGATCAGTAAGAGATGATCCTTTACAGATCAATCACGTAAGCAAGGGTATTCGTAGAGTTGATCATATAAGATCGTTGAGCAAAAAGGCAGGAGACATCACGTTTCTCAGATCAGGAGCCATTATATTCAAGTATTTAATCTTCATCAAAGTAACTAAAAAGGAAGCTTCTGCAAAACGATCAAGTCAGAAAAGTCAGGAGTCTGACCCAAGCGCACTATGGAACAGAAAGAAGACTTTCAATGCAGAAAAGTCAGAAGACTGTGTCCTATCAGACCTATAGTTTGGGAAGACCAAACGACTCTATAAAAGTTAGTGGGAACCTATGTCTAACATCTCTGTCACAGAGGAAAAAGGAAAACAACCTTACATGGACTAACAGGTCAGATCAAATAATGTCTCATCAGAGATTTAATGAGCTTTATTAATACAATATTCAGCAGCTCTCCTCTGTGAGGTAACGGGAAGAAATACACGATCAAACAGATGATCCAACGGGAAGAAATCTGAAGCCCTTACCTCTTAAATACGAAGATCAGCAGAAGAAAAGAAGTAGCACTGCACAAAGAAAGAAAAACGCAAGAAGTGAAAAAGATTGAACTGATAAGAAAGCCTGCATTGCTACTAAGCCCTTCAAACATTCAAGCTGATAAGAAACTTAGTAGCACATCCAAATATACATCAATCCAGAAGAGTTCTCTGTGAACTGATATAAGCAAGTCGGTTAGACTTTGAGAGTTCTTTGTGAACTAGTGTAAGCAAGTCTGTTAGACTTGTGAAGTTCTTTGTGAACTAAAATTCCAAGACTGCGGGTCTTGAAGGAATCTTAGTGATTCAGCTATTGTAAAAGTATCCTTAGTGGATTTGCTGCTGAGAGAGCAGAACAGTGGAGTAGGAGTATTGTGTGCTCTGAACCACTTAAAACCCAGAGTCTCTTTCTTGGTGTCTTTCATTTGCTATATCTGTCATATAATTGTTTGTTGATTTATTAATTTAACATTTCAAGAAAAGATTAACTAAATCTTATTCCGCTGTGTTAAACTTCTAGTTAAGAATTAATCAAGTAAGATTATTTCAAAGAGAAGAAATTTTAAAAGAATCTATTCAACCCCCCCCCCCCTTTCTAGATTACTATCGTGTCATTGGGAACTAACAATTGGTATCAGAGCAGGTTCTCACATCTAAAGCCTTACAAGCTTGAGTAGATCAAATGGCACTCAACAAGAATGGATCAGAACTCGGTGGAGGTAACCGACCACCTATGTGTAATAAAGAAAAATTTGCTAACTGGAAAGTTCGTATGCAGGCTTACATGGATGCTATAGATGATGAACTGTTCGAGACAGTGATGAATGGGCCATTCATACCAATGAAGCTTGCACTATCAACTGAAGATCCAAGCAAGCTAGTAGCAAAGAAAAGAGACGAATGGACGGACAATGAAAAGAAGGATGTTCAAAGAGACAAAAGGGCTAAGAACATCTTGTTTCAATCTCTGGATGATGATCTATTTGAGAACGTTGTCAACTGCAAGACAGCTCAAGAAGTATGGCAAACTCTGTTGATCATGCATGAAGGAACAGAAGAAGTCAGAGAAAATAAGCAATCACTGCTTGTTCAACAGTATGAGATGTTCACCCACATCTCTGGTGAAAACATTACAACCACCTACGAGAGATTTAACTTGCTACTAAACTCTTTCAGATCTTATGGAAAAATCTATCCAAACAGAGATCTTATCATTAAATTCATGAGATCTCTGCTAAGCAAATGGGATGCCAAAACCACAGCCATCCGAGAGTCAAAGAACTTGCACGAGATGACTGTACAACAGTTATATGGAAATCTTCTCACCTATGAGCTGGAGCTAAATCAAAGAGCAGAAAATCTATCTGGTGAAAGAAAGAATGAGAAAAACATTGCTCTTAAAGCCTCAACCTCAACTCACAGAAGCAATAACAAGGATATCTCTGACTCTGACAAAGATGAATCAAATGATGATGAAGGAGCTGCCATGCTAGTCAGACATTTTAAAAGATTCATCAACAGAAATAGATCTCAGAAGTTCAGAAGCAACAGCAGCAAAGAACAAGCAAATGACCTTTGCTACAATTGCAAGAAGCCAGGTCATTTCATTGCTAAATGTCCAAAACCATTGAGAGAAGAGGTGAAGAGGGACAAATCAAAAGCAAATCCAAAAAGAGAATTCAAAAGCTTCCACAAACAAAAGAAGAAGGACAAAAGCTTCATAGCTGAAGGCTCCTGGAGTGACTCAGAAGAAGAACTAAACTCTGAGTCAAGTGATGATGAAGAGCCACAGAAGGCCAATCTGTGTTTAATGGCAAATGAAGAAGGAAGCAGCAAAAAGGAATTCATCATAGATGAGGTATTTGATTTCTATTCTCCTGATTTAAGCATTGATGATCTTAGAGAAGGCATGCATGACTTAATGACAGAATTGCACAAATATATAAAATTGTTTAGAAGGTTATCTAAAGATTACTCTCATTTAAAAGAGGATAAAGAAAAAATAAGCATGGAATTAGAAGCCGCAGTTCAAACTGCACAACTTTACTCTAATCTTGAAACTGAGAATAAAAGACCAAAAGAGATAAATGAGTTGAGCACATATAAAGAATCCTCACTAGTCTCCAAGATTCAGGAACTAGAAAATACTATTTCTATGTGGAACAAGTCTAGTTTGTCTATGGACACCCTGATCTCAAGTCAAAGAGATGTGACTGATAGATCAGGATTGGGATTTGAGAATTTATTCTCAGAACCCAATATGGAGAAGTCAAAGGAAATAAATGAAGGCAAATCCTTTAATTTTAATAAAGGAATTGTGTTCATCAAATCCTCAGATTCTACCACCTATCCACATTCTGCTAAACCTACAATCAGTTTTAACAAAACTCACACAGGTCTTGGATTCAGAAAATTGAAAAATAAGTCAAGCAAAACTCACTCTACGAATCATGAGAATCGTAGAGTTGTATGGAAGCAGAATGTAGATCAGCAAAAGACTATGAGAAATCATAATCCATACAAGTCCTGGACGAACAAAAAGTCACAAATACACACATATCATTATCAATATCATATTAATCATAGGCACCCTCATAAAAATGATAAATATTTGTTAAGATATCATAGAAGGCAAGGATCTAAAATCAAACAGATTTGGGTCCCAAAAGGTACTAACAAAGCAGGACCCAAACAGATATGGGTACCAAAATGAAGATTGATTTGTTATGCAGGTAAAGAGATCCATCTGGTATCTTGACAGTGGATGCTCACGACACATGACAGGAGATAAGGCTCTTCTATCAGAGTTTAAAGAAAAAGATGGACCTACTGTTATTTTTGGAGACAACAACTCAGGGAAAACCAGGGGTTATGGCTCAACTGGGAATGGTGCAATATCTTTCAGTAAAGTAGCATATGTTGAGGGACTAAAGCACAACTTGCTAAGTATAAGTCAACTCTGTGACAAAGGACATCAAGTCACCTTCCTCAACAACCAATGTCAAGTTAGAGACTTGAAAACTAATTCTCTAAAGCTATAAGGAGTTCGAGAAGGAAATGTCTATGTGGTCAATCTTGCTAAATTAAGTTCAGAACAAACTGTCTGTTTTCTTGCTAAAGCCTCTGAAGATATGTGCTGGCTCTGGCATAGGAGGTTATCACATCTTAACTTCAAAAGCATTTCAAAGCTTGCCTCCAAAGATCTAGTAAAAGGATTGCCAAAGTTAAACTTCATTAAATAAAAGCCCTGCAAAGCTTGTCAGTTTGGAAAGCAAACAAAGACGTCATTCCAAAGCAAATCAACAAACTCAAATGATAGAGCACTTCAATTACTTCACATGGATTTATTCGGTCCAGTATCTACGACCAGCCTCGGAGGAAAGAAATACTCTCTAGTTGTAGTTGATGACTACACCAGATATACATGGGTATTCTTTCTAAGCTCTAAAGATGAAACCATTTCACATCTCATCAAGCTCCTCAGACTGATCATGAATGAAAAGGGAGAAAAGATAAAGGCCATCAGAAGTGATCATGGACGAGAATTTGATTTCTCAGAAATGGACTTGTTTTGTGAAGAAAATGGAATAAATCACAAGTTCTCAGCCCCAAGAACGCCTCAGCAAAATGGAGTAGCAGAAAGGAAGAATAGAACTCTTATTGAAGCAGGAAGAACCCTCTTAGCAGCAGCTTCTCTCCCTGAATATTTCTGGGCTAAAGCCATCAGTACTGCATGTTATACTCAAAACAGGTCACTCATACACTCAACATTGAAGAAAACTCCGTACGAATTATGGAAAGGAAGAAAGTCAAATATAAGTTATTTTCATGCCTTTGGTTGCCTGTGTTACATACTCAACAATGGCAAGAAGCATCTAACCAAATTCCAGCCAAAATCAGATGAAGGAATCTTTCTTGGTTATGCAACAGATAGCAGAGCATTTAGAGTGTTCAATAAGGAGTCACTAACTGTTGAAATCTCCATCCACGTCACATTCGATGAATCAGATCCTGAAAAGAAAAGATCACCTTTCAACGAGTCGGCAGACACAAGCTCAACGATCGAAGAACTCAAAATCGTAGAGTCCGACTCTACGGCCATGGAACCAGCGACAGAAATCGTTGAGCTAGGAGAGGAAATCGTAGAGCACACCACATCAGACACTGGAACTCTACGATCAGAACCAGAAGCTGATTTAGAGGAACTCAGACAAGAGGGCACCAGAACAGACGTTCCTAGCAGAATAAAATGGACCAAAGATCACACTCAAGATCTTATTATTGGAGATCCAAACACCGGAATCAAGACTAGAGCTGCAACCTCTAATGAATGCTTTTACCTAAGTTTTCTCTCTCAAGAGGAACCCAAGAAGATTGAAGAGGCCTTAGAAGATTCAAGTTGGATAGAGGCCATGCAAGAGGAGCTAAATCAATTTGAAAGAAGCAAGGTCTGGAGATTAGTGGCCAGGCCTCAGCATAAACCTGTCATTGGCACCAAATGGGTTTTCAGAAACAAGATGGATGAAAATGGTGTGATAACAAGGAACAAAGCAAGACTAGTGGCCAAAGGATATTCTCAAGAAGAAGGAATTGACTACGATGAAACATATGCTCCAGTTGCCAGATTGGAAGCCATAAGGATTTTTCTTGCCCATGCTGCTCACATGAAGTTCAAAGTCTTCCAAATGGATGTCAAGAGTGCTTTTCTGAATGGGGAACTCCAAGAAGAAGTTTACGTGGAACAACCTCCAGGTTTCATCAATCCAACTTTTTCAAATTATGTCTATAAATTAGATAAAGCACTATATGGTCTAAAACAAGCACCTAGAGCATGGTATGAAACCTTGACTAATTTTCTCATTGAAAAGGGATTTACTAGAGGAAGAATTGATACTACCTTATTTTTGAAGAAACATAAGGATAAGACACTGCTAGTTCAAATTTATGTAGATGATAACATATTTGGTTCCTCTGATGAAAAATTATGTGAAAGATTTGCCAAGCTTATGCAGAGCAAATTTGAAATGAGCTTGATGGGAGAACTCAACTTCTTCCTTGGACTACAAGTGAAACAGACAAATGAAGGCATATTCATTAATCAAGCCAAATATATCAAAGACTTATTAAAGAAGTATGGCATGGAATCTGCATCTATCATGAAGACTCCTATGCCACCTGCCACCAAGCTTGACAAAGATGAAAATGGTAAATCCACTGAAATCACTCAGTACAGAGGTATGATAGGTTCACTATTATATCTTACTGCGAGTCGACCAGATATAATGTTTGCTACATGTATATGTGCTAGATTTCAGGCTAACCCCAAAGAGTCACATCTATTAGCTGTGAAAAGAATTTTCAAGTATCTTAAAGGAACTCCAAATTTAGGATTATGGTATCCCAAGGAGTCCTCCTTTGATCTTGTGGGATACTCAGATGCTGACTATGCAGGATGCAAAATAGACAGAAAAAACACAAGTGGAACTTGTCAGATGCTTGACAACAGACTTGTTTTTGGTTTAGTAAAAAGCAGAACTCAGTATCGACATCTACTGCAAAAGCTGAATATATAGCTGCAGGCAGTTGCTGTGCACAAATCCTATGGATGAAGACTCAGCTTGCAGACTATGGGTTTGAGCTAAAATCTATCCCTATATACTGTGATAATACTAGTGCAATTGCTATAACACATAATCCTGTTATGCACTCTAGAACTAAGCACATAGATATAAGATATCATTTCATCAGGGATCATGTACAAAATGGAAATATATCACTTCACTACATCCCAACTGAAGATCAACTAACAGATGTCTTTACAAAGCCTTTAGATGAATCAAGATTTAATAAACTAATAAGTGAGTTAGGAATGCTAAATCTAGACCCTTAATGTACGTTTTCTTTAGGATACTAACTCTGCAGGAACAAAAGTATGCAAGAAAAGTAATGGACATGCTCAACTCAAGTCAACAATTGTCAAGGATCGTAGAGTATACTCAAGATCGTAGAGCTCACTCGACGATCATCAAGCCAAAAATCGTAGAACTTACTCAACGACTTTCAATCCAAGGATCGCAGAGTATTCCTCAATCGTAGAGACAACTCTACGAAAAACAAAAGAATCGTTGTGTGACTAAGGATCGTAAAGCTCTGAGGAACTAAGGGTAAAATGGTCATCAACGAACTGAAATGAGCCTATCAGAACGTGTCTCAGCAAACATAGAGGGAAGTTTTAAATACTTTGAAAACTGCACGTCGTTCATTTCTTCAAAGTTCAAAAATCTATATCTCTCTCTCTCTTTTCTATCTCAATCCCGAACCCTAAGTTATCATTTCTCAGATAAACCGTTCTTCTCGTTTCAGAAAAACTATCAAATGGCACCTGCTCAAGTTATTTCTGGAAATGAGCTCAACTTTGAAGCCTTCGATACAGCAGATAAGCAGTTCAAAAGAATAATCCAGTTGCTAGATAAAGCTGGACTGCGAGAAGCGTTGGGAACAAATACAAGGATTCTATCAAAGCTTGTTCAAGAGTTCTATGTAAATGGATCCTATGCCAACGGAACTCTAACCACCACTGTAAAAGGGGTTCAGCTCAACCTCACCGCTGAAGAATTCAACCTAGCCCTAGGTTTCAAGCAAGGGGGTCTGACATCTCTAAGTATGGTGAGCACCGAAGAAGGGCTAAGAAGAATGCACCATCAAAAGAATCCAGCACTGAAAGGGTTGAAGAAGAAAGAATTTCCTCAGAAATACGAGTTTTTAGCTGATGTTGTAGGAAAATGTCTCCTTTGTAAAGATTCAGCCCATGACTCAGTCAGTGAGATACAGCTGAAAATAATGACAGCCATAGTCAAAAAGACAAACATCAACTATGGCTCCTTGCTGCTGGAATGGATAGAAAATTGGGTCCTAAATACAGAAAAGGCTAAGGGGACTAGAAAAATGTTCTATGGAAGATTCATCAGCATTCTCCTTAGATCATCATTGGGGGATTTAATTGAGCATGATGAAGGAGAAGCCCTCAATACCAACAAAAGGATTACCCAGAAACTCTTTGACAACTGGAGGAGGAACCCAATTGAAAATAGGAAACTATCTCGGTCAGGGGATAGTGAAGGTACACAGAGTGGTGCAGGGCCATCACTTCTGAAGAACACTCCTGCTGAAGAAGAATCTCAGGAGGTCAGCAGGCATTCTCCGGGTCTTGTCAGAAGAAGGAAAGGAAAAAGAGCTTTTGAGCTTGAAGAACCTCAAGGATCTTCAAATGAGGCTCCTGTTACTGCTCCTGAAGAAAAGGCTGCTTCAGGGGATGAGAGTTCAGATCTGCGAAGAGAGACTTGCAGCAAATATGAAGCTGAAGAGGTCATTCCAAAGGAGCCAAGGAAAAAGAGAAGAAAGCTAGTAAAGTTAGCCGACAAAAGCTCAATAGCTAAGGGGGAGCTACTTGAAAGACCTGACCTTACTCCAGGTGAAAAGGAGTCATCTGAAGCAGTTGAGCCTATGGATGCTCAAGCTGAGGGGGAGCTTCCAATTATTCCTGAGCCAGCAGATGCTCTGGCTGAGGGGGAGACTCAAGATGACATTTCAATCCCTACAGCCACAATGAATGATGATGAAGAGGATGACATTAAAATAGTGGTCGTTGGAAGAAATGAGCAAAGACACCTTAACTTCAACTGCCTGATAAAATTCTTGCCACTAATGCCATTCCACCGAGCTCTGGTGCACAATGCATGGGATCAACTCTTCTGGACCTTCAAAGCATATCCCAATGTGATGATTATTGCTCAAGGCTACCCTCATAATCTGTTCTTTGCCCAGAAGCTCATCTCTAGCAACCCCTTTTCACAAACTTTAGGGCAAAAGGTACATTTTATTCCTCAAACCCTCATTCAAAATCATACACCTTCACATATGTTCAATAAATTTGAGGAGCCCACAAGTACTCATCCTGTATCACGCTCTACGACCCACACTTCCCCGATCGTAGAGTCCCCACCATCTACGATTGGTGGTCAAGAAAGCATACATGATCAAAACGTAGAGTGCCCTCCAGACTCTCCTGAAATTCTGCCTACTCAGCAAACAATTCCTCCGGCTCCATCTTCAAGACTCCTGTTAACACACGAGGATATTCCCTCCACCTCTGGTCACGAGTACTTTCATATTCCAAGCTCTACGGCTGACCAGGGACAATCATCTCAACTTCTCCAGGAAATTTTAGACAAGGTATCTCGGCTTCCTACATCTGAGGGCTTAACTGACTTGACAAGCCATATCCATACAGAGATACAAAACGACCTGGCATCGAAATCCCACAACCTTCAACGTAGAATGGACGACATCATTGATGCTGCCAATGGTCTCTCTACCAGTCTGAACAACCAATTTTCCACAAGATTGAAGCAGCTAACGGCAGCAGTCTCTGAAAATCTCAAGGAAAGGGATAGAATTATTCTGCAGGCCTTGAACTCACATCAGCAGGCCATTGTTATTCTTTAAGAAACAAATGATAAATCTATCACCCTCCTCAGTAATGAAATCATTGCCTTGAAGGACTCTCTCAGAGAACAAAAACATCGATCGAATGACACTTTGTCATTGGTGGAGCAAAAACAAATCATGGCTAACGAAAGACTCCAAGCTCACCAAGATGATGTAGCTGCCACTAAGACCCAACTTCAAGAAATTATTCAGGGCATCCAGCAGATTTCAGAACAGGTAGCAACACTTAATGATGCCAACAAAGGGGAGAAGAAACTGAGCACAGTAGAGCAAACAAGAACTAGCTCAGATCACAGCAGAAGAGGAAGAGCACCTCAAGGGATGAGGATGGTTCAAACTTCAATATATCCTCCTAGATTCGAAGCAGTACCATCTCGTCCCAGACAAGAGGTGACAGCAAGACCTTCTTCCTCAACTATGAGGACTTCTGGCTCACAACAGGAGGTGGTGACAGCAAGACCTTCTTCCTCATCAATGAGACCTTCTAGCTCATAGGAATGGTTTCAAATTAAAGAAGAAGAAGCTGTGTTGAGGGAAGAAGAACTAAGAAAAGCTGAAGAAGAAAGGAGAGCATTCTTCAGGCAGAGGGAAGAAGAAGGCAGGAGACCTCCTAGCAGAAGGAGATAAGTTATTTTTTATTTTTTTATTTTTTTTCTTTTTCTGTTGTTTTCTCAATTGTATCATCTGACAAAAACATCAATAAAATTCATTTTTTTCTCTAGAAAATACAGCTGCTCACTGTATGATTAGGCATTCAATTACTCTTGCTTTTTGCCTATATTAATATGCTCAAAATCACTATCTGTTAATAATGTTGTCATCATCAAATTGGGGGAGATTGTTGAACATTGAATGATTAAATTTGATGATTAGAAATAATGTACAAGGGCTGTATTAGATAAGATCAAAGCTGTTAGGTTGATCTATTATTAATTGTATAAAAGTCTTGTGTGTTGTACTAAGACTTAGATAGATCAAAACTGTTAGGTTGATCTGTTGATGTAATAAAGTCATAGAAAGAACTCTACGATTTGTGTCAAGGAAACTCTACGATTCGAACAGACTCTACGATCAAGACAACCAATCGTAGAATGGACTCTACGATTGTGGTCCAGAAGACTCTACGACCAACCAGACTGTTCTTTCCGAGAAACCTTATATTGGACTCTACGATCAACATTCTAACAGTTGAGTAAACTCTACGATGATCAGTAAGAGATGATCCTTTACAGATCAATCACGTAAGCAAGGGTATTCGTAGAGTTGATCATATAAGATCGTTGAGCAAAAAGGCAGGAGACATCATGTTTCTCAGATCAGGAGCCATTCTATTCAAGTATTTAATCTTCATCAAAGTAACTAAAAAGGAAGCTTCTGCAAAACGATCAAGTCAGAAAAGTCAGGAGTCTGACCCAAGCGCACTATGGAACAGAAAGAAGACTTTCAAGGCAGAAAAGTCAGAAGACTGTGTCCTATCAGACCTATAGTTTGGGAAGACCAAACGACTCTATAAAAGTTAGTGGGAACCTATGTCTGACATCTCTGTCACAGAGGAAAAAGGAAAACAACCTTACATGGACTAACAGGTCAGATCAAATAATGTCTCATCAGAGATTTAATGAGCTTTATTAATACAATATTCAGCAGCTCTCCTCTGTGAGGTAACGGGAAGAAATACACGATCAAACAGATGATCCAACGGGAAGAAATCTGAAGCC
Source organism: Hedera helix (assembly GCA_947179155.2). Taxonomy (NCBI): domain Eukaryota; kingdom Viridiplantae; phylum Streptophyta; class Magnoliopsida; order Apiales; family Araliaceae; genus Hedera; species Hedera helix. The sequence goes on along the minus strand of OX359273.1, from coordinate 18,269,378 downwards.
CTTACCTCTTAAATACGAAGATCATCAAAAGAAAAGAAGTAGCACTGCACAAAGAAAGAAAAAAGCAAGAAGTGAAAAAGATTGAACTGATAAGAAAGCCTGCATTGCTACTAAGCCCTTCAAACATTCAAGCTGATAAGCAACTTAGTAGCACATCCAAATATACATCAATCCATAAGAGTTCTCTGTGAACTGATATAAGCAAGTCGGTTAGACTTTGAGAGTTCTTTGTGAACTAGTGTAAGCAAGTCTGTTAGACTTGTGAAGTTCTTTGTGAACTAAAATTCCAAGACTGCGGGTCTTGAAGGAATCTTAGTGATTCAGCTATTGTAAAAGTATCCTTAGTGGATTTGCTGCTGAGAGAGCAGAACAGTGGAGTAGGAGTATTGTGTGCTCTGAACCACTTAAAACCCAGAGTCTCTTTCTTGATGTCTTTCATTTGCTATATCTGTCATATAATTGTTTGTTGATTTATTAATTTAACATTTCAAGAAAAGAGTTGTGTTAAACTTCTGGTTAAGAATTAATCAAGTAAGATTATTTCAAAGAGAAGAAATTTTAAAAGAATCTATTCAACCCCCCCCCCCCCCTTCTAGATTACTATCGTGTCATTGGGAACTAACACTGTTGTGTTCAGATCGTAGAGTTTGTCTGCAGTGCTTTGCGTTATGATTTCGTTCTACTTAGCTTGTCCTTTTGCGTTAGTCATGAAGTTGCTGACTGCAGTGCTTTTTAGTGGAATCGTTGAGTTGTTGTCATAGTTGGCACATCCTTTATTTCTACTCAACGATTGTTCTATGTGTAGAATAGTCTTCTGTATATTCAGTAGACCTCTTGCACATCTGACTCTCTTTGATGATCATAGAGTTATCCTGGTAAGGAGTCATATAGTCCACTCTACGATTTATACAGAATCGTTGAGTCTTCTTTGCTTGGAATCCTAGAGTTCGTTCTACGATCATATAGACTGATCAGATCTAACATAAGATCAACCTAACAGATTTGATCTTTTCTAACCAAGTCCTTTCTTACATTATTACATCATTATATATTGAAAGGACTTTACAGACTCTATTATATATAAATACTGCAATGATTCATTTTTATGCTACTCTGCTTATATCATACATCTTTTATGCAGAGTGACTCCTACTGAAAGATCAACCTAACATTTCTGATATTTAAAATCTAAGTCCTTTGTACACAAATATCTTTTAAAAGGACTTTACAACATTTGAATCGGATAACTTTCATTTTCTTTTAAAAGATCATATTTGTGTTAAACAAGTGTCTGGGTTTACAGTATTTAGACATAGGAAAAATATCATATACACATGATCATGTAGACACATAATTTGATTAACATATAATCACTTTGTCACTTAAGCACATAAGTACTTTCAGAGTATCTACGCACATAATCACTTAAGCACATTAGCACATAAGCACTTTGTCAGATACACATTGACAATCAACCATGTAAGCACATTTACCACAATCATTTTTGCATAACAATCATCATCATCAAATCAGAACAACCTTCAACAATCTCCCCCTATTTGATGATGACAAAACTAATAGACTTATTGATATGGCATTCATATAATGCATCTTCTTATGTCTTACGATACAGTGAAATACTGTATGGCTAATGCAAAGTAATGATTTCATTAAATGAGCGTTTTTACAAAAAGATTATACAAAAGGTTATACATACTTACAGCTACTCTTCATGTTTCACTTTTCTCTTACTTAGTTTGCTGGCTGTTTGCTGTCTCCCCCTTAGTTGGATGATTCTCCTTCTTCATAGCTCCCCCTTAGTTCCTTACTGTATGGAGCTGCTCTTCATGTTTCACTTTTCTCTTACTTAGTTTGTTGGCTGTTTTCTATCTCTCCCCTTTAGTTCCTTATATTCTCTCCCCCTTTTTGACATCATCAATATTGTATGAAGCTAACTAAAGATATCTTGAAGTCTAACACAGAGTTTTGAGACTCTACGAGACTGAGAATAAGTACATTTTCATGGTCCATAGGATGTTGGGACTCTATGACTGGAAAGCTGGTATTTTGAAAAAAAAATGTTTGCAAAGTTTTGGGACTTTACAACCGGGGAGGTGATGCAGGGTGACTGAGAGTTTAGTGAGTCACAAGAGAGGACTATCAGATTTCTGCATTGTGATACCCCATAAACTGGCTGGATGATTTAGAGCTGGACAGATTCCAGATGGATATTTCTTGGCAGCTTTGGTAGTGAGGATAGAAAGGCTCATTGCTTATCAGTGTGGTCGCAATGGTCATTGCCTTTGAGAAATGTTAGGCGACTAATAAAAGATTTGGAAATGTTGAGTAGCTCCAACTGATAGACCTTTGATCATTCATGACTATGGCCCTTAGAAGTGGTAGTATGGGAATGAAACTGAATAGATGATCATGATCCCATGAAATAGAACATTTTTCCATCTGTCTTGTATGCTTCCTTCTTTCTCTACGTCTCCTTTTGATCTGCTTCAGTCGATATGCTTCAAATTGCTGCTTTTCCAGTTTTCTCAGTAGTCTTAATTTCTTCAGCTTCTTTTCAACTTTCATCCTTATTTGTCTCTCCTTAATACTTGTACTTGAACTCCTGCCTATTTTCTTCATAGAGCCACTTAAACCTCTTCTTCTTTTTAACCTTCTTGACCTTTCTTTTGATTCTTCTACTTCATGATAGTTGGTCTCTTCTTGAAGGTGACTATCTTCTTTCATCACAGTTTCTTGACAGTCTCCTTTCTCATCTGATTTAGTCTTTCCAGCTTCAGAATTTTTCGAGCATTGCTCCCCTTGTACAACAACTTCTTCAGCTAGCTACATCATCATCTTCGTTGAACTCAGGTGTTGAGTCTTTTTCAACTAGTTCAGTTTCCTGATCAGAATCCAATATGATTTCTTTTTCAGACAGACTATTTTTATGACATTCTGATTTCTTTTCTGAGGAGTCTATAGAAGCTTCTTCTTTTGAACTATCAGATGTTCTATCTCCAGAATTTGAGTTTTCTTCATCATCATCAATTTCAATAACCTGAGGTGGTCCTGTAGTGATTGAACTTCTCCACTATTCTCTAATTGTCCAACTTCTCCTTGGAACAGTGTGAGTAATTTTCTTTTCTGTCTTCTTCTTCATCTTATTTTTCTCAATTACAGACCCTTTGGGATTTGTTTTCACCTTCTTAGCTTTCCCTGTACTGACATCTTTCTCTTCTGCAGTCTTCTCTGCTTCATTGAATTTTCTTTTTTTCTTTGATTCCTGGCAATCATAGATCACAAGAGTTTTGTTTCTAGACTGCTCATTACCCTCCTATAATTTTTCCTCTGTCATTTCTTCCATTTTCCTTTTTCCTTTTCCTTTAGATTTTTCCTCCATCTTTTTGCTGATGCTTCTCGATCCTTAAGCCTTCTTACCCTTGTTGGCATGAGGGTTCTTTTTCCAATCTTCAAACAATCTTGGAGTAATTCTTTTGTTGCAGTTTAGAATTTCTCCTTCATCTTCCCCAATTGCATTTGCCAGCAGTTTATTCAAAATGATACTTATGAATCTCCCATACAACATTTTGGGAGTGAGCTTTCCTGCTTCAGCTCTTGTCTTGACATCATCTATCCATTTCTTTATCCATCCTAAGAGAACTGCTCCAAAGTTGATTTTCCTTCTTTGAGCAATGGCAGTCATAAGCCTTAATTGATATTCACTGATAGTATCATATGCAGTGTTTTTGCACAGAATGCTCTTCCCAACAATGTCAGCCAGAAACTCGTACTGCTGAGGAAAATCTTTCTTCTTGATTCCTTTTAGAGGAGACTTCTTCTCATAGCCCATAAACTCCAGTCCAAGTTCAAAATTAATCTTGTCTAGAGAAGTAATTCCTCCGGTTGGAATACCTAGACTGAGATTGATTTCAGAAACCCCTATTTGCAATGAGATTTCTTTAACCTTTGTAATTAGGGTGTTTTCTCGATAATCAGCGTTTGAATAGAATTCTTTCACAAGCGAAGAGAAAATCCTGGTGCTTGTTTCCAAACACATGTTAAATCCAGCATTCTTGACCAGATGAAGAATATCTTGAAATTTCTGCTCTGAATCTCCAAATTTTTCAAAACAAAAAATATTTCTAGGAATAACTTGAAGAGATGCCATGAGATTAAAAACAGATTTGAGAATAGCACAGGGAGAGAGATTTCTCTTTTTGAAGAATTTCCGATTTCTAGGGTTTTGATGAGTTTTGGGAGAATGGATATTGACAACTGATGGGAAATGACCGCTGTCAGTTTTAAAAATTGACTTTTGTTAGTTCCCTCTTATTTTTGCAGAGGACACGTATCAGATATTCATTTGTAGAACGCGACCTTAACTTTTACATTTTTCATAACTGTAGAACATCAAGTATTCTAACCCACTTGAGTTTAGAGGGCGTGAGGTTCACCTTCCTTGTTAGAGTAAACTTGAACAGTTCGTAGAGCTGGCTGTCAGCCACTCAACCATCATCCTTTCAATAGATGACCTTGATTACTGAAGTCATGAATTGTAGGCTGGTAAATAGCTATGAAGTAGTTTATGAGCAAGAAATTTGTATGAAGTGCACACGTAGACTTAATATGCTCTACGATCAGGAAGTGACTCTACGATTTGAGATGATAAGACTTGCTTGGTTATCAATCGTAGAATACAGAGATTATGACAGGAGAGATAAGTGCATTTGGTTCATCAGTCACATTGTTTTGGGACTTTGTGACTGGAACGAGAAAAGTAGCCTATTGAAGAATAAAATTCACCTTAATCTGCCTTCTGAAGATACAGAGTTGACTGTAGCGATTATACACCAATAATTTTCCTCAAATTTTGTCTTCTGAAGAGTTTTGTACTTCTGAGCTTGCTTTCTTACTCTACGTCTTGGCTTTGCAACTTTGCGATCTTTCCTGAAGTGCAATCGTAGAGTTAAGATTTGAACTACTCTACGATCTCTGTTAAGTCTGAAGCTTTAGACGAACTCAGAGATCTTTGTTCAACTTGTTTTGGCAGCTCAAGAACAGCTTTCTGGATGAGCTTTGTAAGGATCGTTGTCATGGCTCTGACTTGCTCATGTAGAGGTGGCTTGTAGACTGATTTTTGGAGAGTCGTAGAGTGATTTACTGTGTTGACTTTACGATCTCGAGAATTTCCCTTTTAATACGGAGAGAACTCTACGATCTTCCGAGAGGACACTTCAATCTGCCAAGCCTTATTCTGCGATCGTCTGACAGACTTTACAATCAATCTTTGAGAGATGAATTTTCTTCTGTCTTGAGAGATCTTTTACCTTGCCATGATATTAGTGACAACAAATCCAACATGATTCACTAAATCAATAGGTGAGGTGAAAGATTAATAGATGTCTTCCTTTATAACGAACTTCTTTCTCTTCTAGAGAATTTCAAGAATCAAATCTTCCTCTTGCATCAGTATTCAGATTGCATTCAATTTTTCATAGATTAATTTCCTTGAGGAATCCAACAAATTTTGTTGAGTAAGGAACTCTACGATATTCATCGTTGAGTCAGTACAATTTTCTCTTAAGGCTACAACATTGTTTCCTTCCTGTTGTTCTCCATTGGTCATCTCCATCCAGAATGATTTGTGAGTATGTATATAATCAAAAGATTTCCTGTTTAGCACTTTAGATCTGACTTTTCTATATAATGTTGAGCAGACATTTCTTCAACCATTTAAAGCTTAGAGCTTCTTCTGATGCAATGATGTTGGAGAGCCTACTGCCAATGGCTATGAGCATGAAATTTTCTTGAGATGAACTTTTCCTTTTCTCACAGATTGGAAGGTGATTTCTTAAACTTAGAGTAAGTCATTCATGATTACTCCTTATTGCCTTGATCTTCTCACCCTTCTCATTCATAGATGGTTATGAAGAAATTTGACATTTGAGAGCATCTGAGCACGTACACAGGGTGTGCCTTGTATGAACTTCTTCATTGAATGTGTTGTTTTGTACATGAATGAGTTTATTCAACTCTTCTTGAACTTTAATGATCTGCAGAATGAATCTTAGATCCGGTGATCATAGATATACATATTTATATATGTCCATTCATCTGTGCTGAGTTGATTTTCAGGTCTCGGGCCTGGTATCTGTGATTTAGGAAACTGTCTTCGATATTCATCACCAAGGACATTGCAATGAGGTATACAACTGTAATTTGATCTACCTCCCAATTTCAGAGAAGTAGATTTAGAAGACCATTGAAGACTTTTTGAATTAGATTCCTTTAAAAACCAGTCAAGCTAGAGATCATCCACTAAAAGAAATGAGAAATGCTGCTTGTGGATTTCATCATTGATTACCATATTCTGTAGCTTGACAAAACTCCTGATGCTGTTGTTTTAAATAAATGAAGCACATCCTTTGATACACATCTTCAGATAAGATCCTTAGAATATAAGTCCTTAAGCTTATCATAAAGCTTAATGCTGAGCCCATCGAGTGAATACTTAGATTCGAGACTGATTCTAGCTGCTGACATTTGGTATATAGAAAATCATTTAACACTTTAAGCATAGATTTCTGTTGGGCTTGCTTCTGCCATAAACTTTCTAACCAGTGAGAAGTAGTTTCGCTAGTGCTTGGCACAGTGATGCTTCCTTTGAGAAAAATAAGAACCGGTGTCCTTTGGCATCAAGATTTAAACTTCCCAGTTTGTTTGAAGGCAGAAATACAAGTTATTGTACTTCTTCGAGTGAAGCAATTCTTATCAACAGAACATCCTTTTGATTTCTTCATCTTGCAACACCAGTTTAAATTTGAAAGTTCACTTGATAGCTTCTTTGCTGAAATCATCTGAATTTGTCTTAGAAAGGATTATTATCAATGAATATACAACATCAGACAGAGAATCAACAATCAACATTTGTATTTGTACTTGCATGAAAAGACACATTTATTTGTAAGCTTGTTCATAACTAATGGTTCACTTCAATTCTTAAATTCACAAACAGAGTTTTACTAGTGCCATAGGATCTACTCAAAACGTGAGCTTTTAAGTTCGTGAGAACCTGCTCTGATACCAATTATTAGTTCCCAGAGGCACACAAGTGATTTAGAAGGGGGGGGGGGGGGTTGAATAGATCTCTTAAAAACTTTTGTTTTTGTTAACTTCAAAAGTTTATTACCAATTAATTCATTTAATCAAGATTTGTTTGCACAGTGGAGTATTAGTTTGAAAACTCCCCTTAAAGATTTGTAAAGCTTCTCCGTTGAATTAAGATTGTATTGAATATAGCCACTTGTCAAGTAAACCAATTTTAGCAGTTATATCTATATATATATAACAGAATGTAAATGACACTATAGAGTTTTAAGTGGTTCGGAGATTGAATAATTCCTACTCCACTCTTCTACTACAACGAGTAGGTGATTCACTAAGAATGGTTCATACAAAACCCTTCAAGCTCATCACGCCTGGAAACTCTGGTTCACCAAGAACCCTTCAAACCCAGCAGGTTTGGTTAATTTAGTCACTCAGACAAGGACACAACTGCCCTCTTCAAGTCCAGCAAACTCGGTTCATTTAGTCACTAAGACAAGGACATAACTGCCCTCTTCAAGTCCAACAGACTTGGCTCCTTGCATGTTGATAGATGTTGGATTTGCTACTGAGTTGTACTTTAAGTTCCAATGTCTTTAAATACTCAGTAGCAGGATGTGATCATTCCTGAAATGATATTGAGTTCGGCAATGATGCTTGACTTCTTTATATGCTCAATATCTTCTTATGATCACCCATCGTGCTGCTAGGCTTTTGAACTTCAGCTCCTTTGGTACTTGATAACTTCTCGAGACGAACTCCTGAGATGACTGTGAAGCTCCTTCCTTTAGGTACTCAGTTGTTCCTTCATATCATAGACTGTCTATAGCTTCTCGAGATGGGCTTCTGAGATGAGTGTAATGCTCCTTTCTTTTGGTACTCAGTTGCTTCCATATCTGTATCAAGTTGGCGTTTAAGCTTCTCTCTACTATGTGCCTAGCAGCTCTGAACACTTCTCTTGTAATAGAGTTATTTCACTCTATGGCTTTCTCAATTCAGTATTAGTGTTCTGGTGGATCGTAGAGTGTTCTTCAGCATTTTCTTCTTAGTTTTGCTCTAAGATCTGTTGTTGTCCAGCATCCTCTCCTTTTTTTTTCAACAACTCCTATCTTTGTTAATTAGCAAAGCCTTTATATCTTTGTTCATATTTTACCGTTGAAAGATCCGTTGGGTTACTTTGGCTTTGAGCAGATCCTTGATTTCTTCGATGTTGACTTTCTTGCTGCTTGTGTCAGTTCTTCTTTCCTTTTCTGACATGTTCTGAGATATCAGACTGTAGCTTAGCTTTCTCTGAATTTATAGTCGTTGCAGTCCCAGAGTTGTTCAGTAACGATTATTATATCATTTGCTAATTAACCTTCTGATTTACCAATAAATACCTTCCTTGACTTTTAGAACCAGCTGTTCTGATGCATTCAGAGATGTCCCATTAGTCTGACTTTATTCACCATTTTCCTGAGCAGTGGGTCCTGACTTATAGTTGTTTAGGCACAAAATCTTCTGTGATTCTGACATGCATCTGTATCTTAAAAGTACTTAATCCCTTTCGAATCTGGAAGAGAAATGCATTATCTCCTCTCGCACCATATTGCAGTTATGATTCTTTGCTGCTTCTTATATTGAATTCGTAGAGTGATTGTCTGCTCATTTGGACTCTACGAATTCAGCTCCACTCGTTATTTGAAGTATGTCGGGTAAATGGTTGAGTTAGAGTGATCTTCTCTTTTACTCTGCGATATTGCTGTTGTGTTCAGATCATAGAGTTTATCTGCAGTGCTTTGCGTTATGATTTCGTTCTACTTAGCTTGTCCTTCTGCGTTAGTCGTGAAGTTGCTGACTGCAGTGCTTTTTAGTGGAATCGTTGAGTTGTTGTCATAGTTGGCACATCCTTTATTTCTACTCAACGATTGTTCTATGTGTAGAACAGTCTTCTGTATTGTCTTTGACATCTGGTTCCACTCTATGATTTCTTCTAACTGTGCAAATCGTATAGTTCTCGTAGTGCTTGTTCTTCAAATTTACTCTACGATCTTGCAAGATTGATTGTATCGTAAAGTATATTTATTCTCTGATACAGCGTTAACTGATGGCTAGCTTAGCTGACTGTTCAACGATCGTAGAGTTCAGCTCTACGATTTGTACTTGATCAGTTCTTTAATTTAGCTTATATATTCAGTAGACCTCTTGCACATCTGACTCTCTTTGATGATCATAGAGTTATCCTGGTAAGGAGTCATATAGTTCACTCTACGATTTATACAGAATCGTTGAGTCTTCTTTGCTTGGAATCCTAGAGTTCGTTCTACGATCATATAGACTGATCAGATCTAACATAAGATCAACCTAACAGATTTGATCTTTTCTAACCAAGTCCTTTCTTACATTATTACATCATTATATATTGAAAGGACTTTACAGACTCTATCATACATAAATACTGCAATGATTCATTCTTATGCTACTCTGCTTATATCATACATTTTTTATGCAGAGTGACTCCTACTGAAAGATCAACCTAACATTTCTGATCTTTAAAATCTAAGTCCTTTGTACACAAATATCTTTTAAAAGGACTTTACAACATTTGAATCGGATAACTTTCATTTTCTTTTAAAAGATCATATTTGTGTTAAACAAGTGTCTGGGTTTACAGTATTTAGACATAGGTAAAATATCATATACACATGATCATGTAGACACATAATTTGATTAACATATAATCACTTTGTCACTTAAGCACATAAGTACTTTCAGAGTATCTACGCACATAATCACTTAAGCACATAAGCACATTAGCACATAAGCACTTTGTCAGATACACATTGACAATCAACCATGTAAGCACATTTACCGCAATCATTTTTGCATAACAATCATCATCATCAAATCAAAACAACATTCAACAGAGAAGTTTGCTCGGTGATCTTATTCAAACCAAATGAACTAACCTACAAATATTAAATATCGAGAAATGATAAGTTAGAAACCTTAATCGATAGCTTAATGAAATGTAGTAGGGTTTATAATTAAACCAACTATTTGATAGATTAAATTAATTTATTATAGGCAAGTCTAATTGAATTAATTAATATAATTAATTCAAGTGTAACATTTAATAATAGTAATCCATGAATTTATTAAATAATAACCTTAAAGTGGTAGAATTAATTCATGTTACTAATTAACATTATGTGAGTAAATAGGTATCAATTAAATGTCTAGCTCATGAAATTAATTGTCTAGCCCATGGAATTAATTGCTTAGCCCATTAATTTAATTATTGAAAGTCTAGGTTAATTTAATTGAAAGCCAAAGGAATTGATTAAATGATAGCCTAAACATGTGTGTATTGGTGATTATATGTATATGTATCGATGTATATATATATTACCAACTTGTAGCTATTAAAATAAAAAGAAAAGTAAATCAAATTTGGGGGAAAGGGGGAAGGGGGTTGCCGGCAATAGGAGGGGGAGTCTAGGAGGGTACAAAGCTCAATGCTCTTCATTTTACTCCAATGCAAAAGTCTTCCCAATGCCCCGTCAATTCTCTTAAAAAGTGGATGTATGTTTCTTGTTTAAATTAAGTTAATTATGAAAGTAGTATGCACACAAACCAATCATGTTAGATATGATGTAACATGTACTTTGTAATCTTATTCATTTATTAATAAAAGTTTATTTATATAAAGGTATTTTATTTATTCATATTTAATAAATAATATTAATTGTGATAAACTTATAGTTGTTAACCAATACTTTTAGAATCACGATGATGAATCATGCTAACGAGATCTAAATTCAAGATAGCTCAAAACTAAAATTGTTCATAATCGTAGGATCACTGAAATGTGGATTAGTAAATCCAGATAAATTAGTACATACTATGCTTGTTCTTATGAAGAGGATGATTGATCTCATAATCATTTGTGTAGAGACACTAAAGCAAGTATGTAAGTGTTTATTAGAGAATAAGTTCACTGAATGTGACTCGCTCAAAGAATACCTAATGGAGTCTTACTTGCCTATCAATAGGAGTTCCTTTTGTGATAGTAGTGTAAGTGATCATTGGACTTGAGATCATCATAGTATCTTGTGTATGATGAATTGTATTTTGGCATAATCTTTAAGACCTTTAGCGTGTATTGTCGACGCCGGGATTAAAGTCGTTTCGCTTTTTAATATTAAAAGCTCTTTCCAATTTTAGCCTTTTGAATTAAATGTGATTTTGAAAAGGGTCGGCTTAATGTCGACGGGTTTTGAAAGATCGATTTCTTTATGAGCCAATTGACCAGAGTCGCCAGTTGGTATATTTGAAATGAATGTACCAACTCATCCGAATTTTGTTTTCGTAATCGCTGGCTCATATGTGACTCCGAGTTAATTGGTCCGCAAATCGAGATTCATAGAGTTCAGGGGCTTGCTTAAGCGATGGGAAGGTGTTAGGCACCCCCCGACTTCCGTGAAACACAGTTACCGCAATCTTGATGTTTTCCTATCCTTTTGAATCCTAAAATGTGTGGGTGCGCGCGTGCGTGTGTGTGGGTGCCTAAATGAATGTTTGTGGTGAATTTTCGCATAAGAGTTGCTTTGATTTTTTATATGGCAAATGTGTTTTATCGAGAAAGTGTTTTAGACGTCTTTTGACCCAAATGACAAGGCTTCGCTTTTATAAGAAAGATTGATTTTAATTTCGAAAACGATGAGGGTTTTTTAGATGTCATTTTCAGAAAACAATAATTTTTAAACTTTTGTCAAATAGGAATTGAGACTATACATTGCCTTCCAACAATAAATCCAAATAAAATAAAGGCAACTTCTAGAAACTCTTTAACCCTAAGCACAAAGTTTAATGAAAACGTTTATTTATTTTTTTGAAAAAATATCTTTTATGACATTTCAAAACCAAATGAAGCCTTTTCGTCAAATAAGGATCAAAGTTTCGCCAAAACTCTTAATTTTAAAACCTCGTGAATCTAATATCCTAATTTGATTCTTTTTAGAAAATCTTTAGCGTTTGCCTTATTTTGGAAAACCGTTTTTTATGCCGTAAATCAAAATAAGCATTCAAAACGTGTCGGGGCTATCCATGGGCATGTGAGCCATCCAGACAACCCCAAACACCCACAATCACATATTTCACTATCAAGGGGCCTTAAACCCGATTCTTGACTCGATGTCGTTTTAAGGCCCAAAATTTACATATTTACATAAAGGCGCATTGCAATCGCCACATACGTAAAAGCTATACAAAATAAACTAAAAGGATATCATCGGGAGGTTAGGAGAAGATTCCATCCGCAATAAATCCTCTCTAACCATCCCTAATCCATAGATCCAAAACATTTATCGACTACATCGGATCTAACTTCCACATACACAAAATCAAAATATTTAAATCGCAATGCACCAAATATCTTCGGATCTACAGTAGATCCACCCAATGAAGCACAAAAATTGAATATTTATCGATTTAACTACTAAAGCAAAATAAACGGATTAAATCTAATAGATCTACAAAATTAAGAAATCACAAGAAAAAGTAAGATAAAACTTCAATAAAAGCTCCTTTTCACCTTGCAATGCTTCAAAACTCGTTATATATTTCACTATGGAGCAAGAACACGAGAAAACCTCACTATTTGGGCAAGATAAATGCAAATCTCACTATGTTTAAGCTACACCCGAGCTTTTCTCTCTCTTCCAGCGAACTCTCTCTCTAAAACTCTCAAAATCTTTCTCTCTTTTTTCTTCTCGGGTGGAAATGGTCGCTGTATAGAGTTCAGCAGGCGGCCGCAGGTGCATCTGCGGCTGGGCTGCTAGCCGCCCGCGCCGAATCCTCGGCTGCCGGGTTGTCTCCTCGAGCCGCGCACTGTCCCCTTTGTCGGTGGCCGCAGGTGCACCCGCGGCTGTCCGACTTGCTTTTTTCGATTTTCGTGTCACGCGGTCTTAATTCGCCAATTTCTGCGGTATTATTTTGGAAGGCTGCTACCTGATGTATAAATCGCTCCTTGTGCTTGGCTTCCAGGGGGCACTGCCCCCTTCCACCCCCGCCAGCTCATCGGCGAGTTGGGCAGCCGCTCGCTCACTAGGGAGCGAGACTG